>BSBN01000785.1:2931666-4397500 GCA_027924645.1 Cunninghamia lanceolata
TCCTTATAAAATTATCCAAAATCTTAAATTATCACACTCATAAAAATCTTAAAAATTAGTCACAACATTTAAAAGATAGGGAAGAAGACCCAATAGTTGTGCACCCTAACTTCATGCCTGGGAAAATCATATATGGTGATGTCGAACAAGTCTAAAAATTTTATATCAACTTCCTTGTCTAGTCCACTGCTTAAACCTAAGATTTTAGGTATACGTTATCAAATTTGATGCCACTAATATGCCTAGTCATAAAAGTGTCAAAAATAGCATTTTTATGACTCCTTATCCATGATAGCCAATTACCACACCCCATTATAAAAATTATTTATACCAATAAATTAAACATTTTTTCCCTAAAATTGTGTACACAAAGAATCAAATCTATAATATATCATCATATTTCAAAACAAATATACACTCCTAAATATGTATACACAAAACTATTAAATTAAGGCTCCTTCTTTAATCGCTCTGCAAGTACCGTCATGTTCAGCTTCCACCATTATTCTGCAAAGAGTTTTGAAGGACAGACATGGGAAGTGGTCCAAAGGGGAAGTTCTATTCTTAATGTGAAAGTGTAGAAGAATAAATGGAAAGCCTTAAGGCCACTTCCCTCTCAAGAACAACTATTTTGAAACTGCTTTGGCTCCAAATCACGTCAGCTTCATGGCAGAAATGTCAAGAATGGAAAGAAAATAGCTATTCACTAGAGTCCAAGATGCTAGCTAATATATTTAAATAGTAAAAGGTCTTGCGACAAAGTTGGCAGGAAGCCTTCAAACCCTCAAAAAGAAAGGACTAGTTTTTTTTGGAAGAGAAAGGATTTTTGCATCTAGAAAGTAGACCAACTCCAGACCCACCAAAACCATCCCAAAGAGTGCCTCAGAAGTGCTTCTACAGATTTTGGAGGAAACCCATAAACCAAGGTTGGAAAATCTTCAAGAAACGACCATAATCGGTAAGATCTCCAAAATATTTTTCTCTGTGCTTGACTTTTAGCATTGGGTTGTGAAAAATCTATTGCAGCTACTGATTATTAATTTCCTATCTTATGTTAGATTATTTGGCTGCCAAAAAATAACTTACAGCAAATAATAATTAATAACACAGCTGCAATTTCACGAAAAAAAATCACAGAAACAGAAAAAATAAAATCAACACAATGTTTTGGACAAATTGTCCCTGGAAAAACCCCGAAGGGAAAACCAGTACTGCAGATGAGGATTTTATTAAATCAAATCAAGAGATACATAAACTGCTTGCCTCTTACTGGCAGAGCTCCGGCAATGTTCTCTGGAAATTCTTCTCCCAATTTCTCCTATAGAAATTCTACTACTGTTGTCTCGAACACTATTGCTGTGCCTTTGCTCTCACTGCAAATCAATTTGCTATCACTGCAAATTTATTTATTTGCTATCGCTGCAAATACTTCTCGGATCTATATTCTCCAAATGCCCATTGATCCTCTTTTATAATCCCCTCATTGAAAACCAATGGCCATGATTTAATCTCAATCAACGGCTAGGATTAATTAGACTCTAAACCCTAATATCTAGAAGTCTCTCGAGAAATCAATTATCTAGGTATGAAGATAATTATTTCAGCTATGTTTCCAGCCTCGTAATCACCACTCGAGACTAGAACACCTGTCCAAGCTACATAAAAATTAACACTCCCTCTTAGTGAGGAAGGTGTTCTACATAACACCCAACTTATCTCTTAAGAAGATGAATTTCACCTTCCCCAATGCCTTTGTCAAAATGTCTGCTACCTGCTGATCTGTAGGTATATACTGTAGCTGAACAATCCTCTGCTGTACACAAGCCCTAATGAAATGATATCTGATGTCTATATGCTTAGACCTATCATAAAACACTGGATTCTCTGATAATCTGATGCAACTCTGATTATCACAGTGTATCACGGTAGTCTCAACCCTCTGACCAAACAAGGCTACCAGCAACTTCCGAAGCCATATAGCCTCACACGTTGCCATGCTAGCTGCTATGTATTCTACTTCTGCAGAACTCAGAGCAACAGACTTTTGCTTCCTGCTGTACCAAGAGACAACTCCTGATCCCAAACTAAAGCAGCACCCTGAAGTACTTTTCCTGTCCACTGTACTACCTGCCCAATCTGCATCAGTATAGCCTATCAACTTGATACCATCACCTCGAGCATATCTGATCCCATACTTGATTGTACCACACAAATACCACAATACATGCTTTGCTGCTATCCAATGCACTCTCTTAGGCTCAACCATGAACTGGCTAAGAGAGTTTACTGCAAAGGATATATCTGGCCTAGTGTTGACCAAATACATGAGAGATCCAATCAACATCCTGTATAAGGTGGGGTCTACATCCTTTTCCTTGGATGCATCTACCATCTTCCAATTCGTGATCATAGGTGTAGACATGGCTCTGCAATCTTGCATCTCAAACCTCTTCAAGATTTCAATGCAGTATTTCCCTTGTCCAAGGAAAATCTCTCCATCTGTCTGCCACACTTCTATGCCTAGAAAGTAGTGCATAAGCCCCAAATCCTTCATCTCGAACTCTGCTGCAAGGTCCCTCTTGCACTCCTCTATGAGCCCTAGTGAACCTGTTAAAAACAAGTCATCCACATATAGAACAAGAATGAGAACTTCACCCCCAACCATCAAGTAGTAAAGGTTAGCATCCGCCTCACTCTTCACAAAGCCTATTCCCTGCAAGCATCTATCAATGCGCTCATACCACGCCCTGGGAGCCTGCTTGAGTCCATACAAAGCTCTCTTCAATCTGCACACGTGGGTTTCGCTGATGTGTGCTACAAAGCCCTCTGGTTGTTCTATGTGTACCTCTTCTAACAATTCACCATTAAGAAATGCCGTCTTGACATCCATTTGATGGATCTACCATCCCATATGCGTTGCAAGTGAGATTACAGCTCATATAGAAGTATACCTAGCCACTGGAGTGAATGTCTCCTCATAGTCTATTCCCTCCTTCTGAGAGAACCCCTTGGCCACGAACCTTGCCTTGTATTTCTCGATGCTACCATCTGCACCATGCTTAATCTTATAGATCTAGCATGATCCAACCACTACCCTATCTATCGGTCTAGGCACAACCTCCCACACATCATTCTGCATTATTGAGGTATATTCCTCAACCATCGCATCTTGCCACACCTGTTGCCGTGCAGCCTCCTGATAGCTGGAAGGCTTGCTATCTACCAGCTGACTAACTAATGCCACATAGTCATTATACCTGGCTGGTTGTTTCCGCTATCTATTACTCATCCTAGGAGCTCCCACAAACTCCTGAGTATCCTTATGTGTCTATTGAACCTCACGGTTCCTCCTGTCAATTATAGAGGATGAAATATCAAACTCTATATCTTCTTGATGCATCTCTTGGATTTGCTATATTTGTTGTTCCATACTCTGCAAACTCTCAGCACCTGAGCCTATGCTTGTACTAGTAACTGTACTCGTGCTTCGCTTCCTCTGTTCTGGTTGAACAATCCTTGGAGCTTCTGTTGGCTGCTCATTCTGATCATCTGCTGGCAAATCTCTGGACCTCCTATATGCCTTGTCCTCCATGAATTTGACATCACGCCTGACTATAATCCTCCTGGTCCCTAGAATAAATATCCGATATGCCTTTGAGGTCTCGCTGTACCCCACAAAGTACCCTCTCTCTACAGTCTGATCTAACTTGGAACGTGTAGCCCCTGGAATGTGACAAAATGCCAAACTCCCAAATATCCTGAAGTGACTGACATTTGGCTTCTTCCCTGAGAATGCCTCCTCTAGTGTCATCTTGCCCAATACCTTATGTGGAACTCTGTTATGTATGTATACTGCTGTACTACATGCCTCTGCCCATAAGTAATGTGGCATATCTTGGTCATACAACATAGCCCTTGCTACCTCTGATATAGAATGATTCTTCCTCTCAGCAACCCCATTCTACTGTGGGTTGTAAGGAATGGTCCACTCTCTCTTGATTCCTTCCCTGGTACAGAACTCCTAGAACTCTTTCCCTTTGTACTCGCCTCCATTGTCTGACTGAAGAACCTTTACCTTCCTGCCTGTCGAATTCTCCACAAGAGCTTTAAACTCATGGAAGTGACTGAAGACCTCATCCTTAGTCTTCAAGAAGTATATCCAGGTCTTCCTGGAGAAATCATCAATAAAAGTAACAAAGTACTCATATCCTCTAAGAGACTTCGTTGACATTGGTCCACATATATCTGAATGTACTAGATCAAGAACCCCCTTGGATCTGGTGTCACTCCTTGGAAAAGCTGCTTTCACAAACTTCCCCAACACACATCCCTTACATACATCATCATGCTCTGTGCTCACCTCTAGAATACCTGTCACTGTCTCACGAAGCAATTTAAGTGCTCCATGATGTATATGGCCCATCCTCCTATGCCATAGCTCTCCTTGATCTCTAGGATTACTGCTGCTCACTAGTGCCTTAGGAGTATCAAACTGCAACCTATAAAGTCAGCCGCTCCTAACTTCAATAGCTATGGGTGATTTCCAATTCTTATGCTTGATTAAAGCATGCACCCCTCTAAAGAGTACATTGTAGCCTTTATCCTGAAGGATAGATACGGAAATTAGATTCATGCCCAAGCCTGGCACATACAACACATCATGAATGGAAATAGGCTTGCCATTCTCCCTCTAAAATAGAACAGTCCCTCTCCCAACTGGATCGCACTTGGACTTGTTCCCCATCTGAATCTAAAATCTGATGTCCTCCTCCTTGTAGCTGGAGAAGTACTCCCTAACTCCTGTCATATGAAATGACACCCCACTGTCTATATACCAAACACCCTGTGAGGTTGAGCTAGTCAGGCAAGCTATGAGTGCAAACTCATTCTCCATTCTACTAGAAAGCTCATCTACACTTGCTGAAGCTGCCGTCTGCTTCTTACCTTTCTTTTCATTTTTCTTCCTTTGTGGGCAATCACTGACATAGTGGCTGAACTTGTGACAGCCATAGCATTTGATCTTAGATAAGTCCTTCTCACTTTTTGGATTTGATCCTTTGCCAAACCCCTTCTTCGCTTTCCCTTTTCCTGCTAGGGCAACGTTTTCCTATTCCACCTTGCTTTTCTGACTATTACTGCCGATTCCATTGACAAGACTTAGTCTAAGCTCCTCCTGAGTGAAGTCACTCCATAGTCGATCCCAACTCGGTAAGGTGTCTCATCCATTAATAACTTGAACAAAGACATCCCACTGCTTAGTAAACCCATTCAGGGCTATTCGTACTAGCTCATCATCCTTTGGTTTGTCTCCAACAGCTGCCAATTCATCCTTGACAAGTCTAAGTCTAGTGAGGTAACTTGTGATGTCTTCTCCCTTATTCATCTGGGTATTCCTTAACTTTTCTCTGAGAATCAGCTTCCGATTAAGGGTAGCATTCTGGTACAGATTCATAATGGCGTCCCACATCGTCTTTGCTGTATCTAACTCTGTAATATGTGGAACAATATGATCCTTAACACCATCAAGAATCAGCCTCCTCGCCTTGGCATCTTCTTTCTTATATGCTAAGAGTTGTGTTGCATCTGTAGGTACAGGTACAACAGTGGTCACATAATCCTTGATACCATTCTCTTCCAGCAATAAAGAAATCCTGGCTTTCCAGACACCAAAATTTGAGGCTCCATCCAATCTGTCCTGATCTCTTAAACCTGCTGAGGCCATCTCAAAAGAAAATAATAATTTGAAGAGGTCAAACTGGGTTTTATAAGCCCTAGATTTTTATTTATTATTTTTCCTTTCTCCCTGTGCCTGTTCTACCCTCAGATCTGCTCTGATACCATGTGAAAAATCTATTGCAGCTACTGATTATTAATTTCCTATCTTATGTTAGATTATTCGGCTGTCGAAAAATAACTTACAGCAAATAATAATTAATAACACAGCTGCAATTTCACGGAAAAAAATCACGGAGACAGAAAAAATAAAATCAACACAATGTTTTGGACAAATTGTCCCTGGAAAAACCCCGAAGGGAAAACCAGTACTGCAGATGAGGAATTTTATTAAATCAAATCAAGAGATACATAAACTGCTTGCCTCTTACTGGCAGAGCTCCGGCAATGTTCTCCAAAAATTCTTCTCCCAATTTCTCCTATAGAAATTCTACTACTGCTGTCTCGAACGCTATCGCTGCGCCCTTGCTCTTACTGCAAATCAATTTGCTATCACTACAAATTTATTTATTTGCTATCGCTGCAAATACTTCTCAGATCTATATTCTCTAAATGCCCATTGATCCTCTTTTATAATCCCCTCATTGAAAACCAATGGCCATGATTTAATCTCAATCAACGGCTAGGATTAATTAGACTCTAAACCCTAATATCTAGAAGTCTCTCGAGAAATCAATTATCTAGGTATGAAGATAATTATTTCAACTGTGTTTCCAGCCTCATAATCACCACCCAAGACTAGAACACCTGTCCAAGCTACATAAAAATTAACATGGGTGTCTTGGGTGTTTGTAAACTGGCCTCCCCCCATAGAGTTAGTTAAGTTAGGAAGAGGTTTCTTTGACGCCTCCTTCACAAACAAGGAGGAATGTGAAGAAGTTTTAAAATATAGTAACTGGTCTTTTCAAGGGAGTGGAGTTCTTTGTTTCCCTTGGAGACCAAATTTCAACCCAGTGAAAGAAGACTTAGGTGATTTCCCCTACCGGATGCGTATTTCTAATCTCCCCTTGGAATATAGAGATCCTAATATTCTAAGATTGATTGGAAATTCCTTAGGGGCTTGTCTAAAAGTTGAGATCCCACAGTCTCATTGCTGGCTGGGAATGGATAGACTTTGTATTATCATGAAATCCAACAAGGACAAGCCCACATAGATTAAATTGGAAACCAAGGATGGTTTTTGGGATAAAAAAAATCTTCTACGAAATCCCTCTAGAGGAAGGTAGTGGGTCTGGAATTTTCTCAGGAGAAGATCCTCCTACCAAAAGGATGGATTCTAGACCAAGGAAATAAGTTGAGCATATGGAAAGTAAAGGAGTCTGGAGGAAGGATCTATTTTGGGTAAGGAAAGACAAGCAAAGGACAATACAAGGTCAGCCTTCTTTGAGGGAGGCACCTAGGGATATATCTAACTCTAGAGAGGATTTCATCAGTAGGATACAAGGGAAGGAATGACAAATAGAGGAGCTAATGAACAAACAGAGTGTGTAGCTCCCTACTCACTAGATTTACAAGTGGTCATACCTAATCTAAGTGAAATAGAGATTGCCCAAGATCTGATCGCTCCAGGAATGGAACGAGATAATCTTAGACTTGCATAGGTAGACAAGTTAAATGACTTTTTGTGGGAAAAGTCAACTAGTCAAAGAGACGGCATAGACCTAATACCTCTAGAATAGATTGGACGCCAAGAGCCAGAGCACTAGAACCTAGAGACAATCATCAACGGGGTCCTTTTTAAAGTCAGTAATGATATATGTGATGATATTGTTGAGGAATTTCTCCATGAAAATCCAGAAGAAATGGATAGGCTGACTCTAGACATCTCTCAACTAGAGATGGACATCAGAACAGGGGAGAATGCCACACCCAAATCAACCAGGAGAAGAAAAAGGGGCAAGAACAATAAAACTAAAGTGGAGATTATTGCAGGTATCTAAACCACAATAGATAGGGCTTTAAGATCAAGCACGAGGAGAGTTATCCACTCTCCTCAAGACTAATGAGAATCCTCACATGGAATGTTAGGGGTTTAAACACCCCTAACAAAAGACGTCTCATCAAGAGTTATCTTGATGGGTCAGATGTACATGTAGTGTTGCTGCAAGAAACTAAGCTTTCAAAGGAACGAGGTCATAAGATTTTACAACAATGGTGGAAGTGGGATTCAATTCTAGTTTTAGCTAATAGTGCCTCGGGAGGTTTGACCATCCTTTGGAGGAAACATATTACCAAGATGGAATTCATTGCCAAAAATAGCAATTGGATTTTGGGAAAATTTCCAGGATCCTTTGATGGACAGGATCTTTGGATTTTTTGCATCTATGGCCCATGTGGTACATCTCAGTTCATAGCCAACTTTGGTCTGAACTAAATCAGCTTCTTTCTAAACTTAGGAAAGGAAGAATTATCATGGGGGGAGACTTCAATGCAGTGCTAGTAGAAGATGAGAAATCAAGTGGTATCTCTCATCCCATCAAGTGTACTAAGGATTTCAAGGATTTTATCATAGAAAATGGCCTTGTGGACTGCCCTCCCAAGAATGACAGATATACTTCGACCAACAGAAGAAAGGATTTTTGCCAAATCATAGAAAGATTAGATAGATTTCTAATCTCAAGTGAATTTCTAGAATCTCCTAAAGATATAATATCAAACATTCTACCATGGACTGGTTCAGACCATTTTCCAGTCATCTTATCCATAGGAGAAATATTGGAAATAAAATAGAAATATTTTTAAAAACCAAGATATGTGGTTCAAAGATACTTCCTTTCTATCTTGGGTCAAGGAATGGTGGCTGGTAGCCCCTTTTATACAAGGATCAAGAATGTTTCAGCTGGCTCAAAGATTGAATCATCTCAAATTCCAAATTATCAAATGGAATATGACTCATTTCAAGAAAATATTCACAGAAAAAATACTAATCAAAAGAGAGTTAGAGACTCTTACACATCATATCCTTCTGCATGGTATGAATAATGAGTCCTTCACAAGAGAAAAGACACTAAAGGAAAATTTGGAAGAAATCCTCAAAAGAGAAGATATTTTTTGGCATCAAAAGTCGATGCAAACTTGGCTAAAGGAGGGGGGGAAATACCAAATTCTTCCATATTTCCACCAAGGTTAGGAGGGATTACAATTACATAAAAATTATAAGGAAGCATGATCAAGAATTCACTTTAGATCCCAAACAAATACAAGAGGAAGCTTTACTTTTATTTAGAAATCTCCTCATGGTAGATGGTGGATCTAATGGTGTGAGGCACTCAGTGACAGATATCAAGACTCCCAAATTAGTAAATAAGGCACGCAATGCTTTATTATTGAAAGCCTTCAAAATGGGAAAAAAATAAATCTGCAATATTTGCCGTGTTAAAGGATAAATCTCGGGGACCTGATGGTTTAACAGGCTTTTTTTTTCAAGAATGTTGGGATATAGTGGGTAGGAAAGTGTTCCTCATTGTGGAAGAATCTCGGAAAAACAAGAACATTCTAAAAGAATTCAAGAGAACATGAAATGAAGCAAGGTACATGGAAAACACTTCCTACACCACTCTAATGAGGGGAAATGTATGCAAATTCATTTTAATCCTTACAATTGCAGAAATGTTAAACATATAACATAAGAAATTACAGCAGCAACACAACACATAAAAGATTGACACAAGATGTATCATGGGGAAAACCTTTTCAGGTAAAAAACCCCACACTCTAAAACTTGCACAATGTATTATCTGAAACAATAACAATTTACAATACACTTGTAATGCAAGTTATTCCAAGAGTCTTCAAATGTCTTTTCTGGAGTGATTCTGGTAGCATAACAGTACCTGTAAAAACACTATGCAACTACAACTCCAAAATAATTCATTTTATATAGAGATACAAGGCATATTTTGGAAGTTTCTTGAGATAGGCATCCACCTTGGCCACATGGCCAGTATCCCACATCAAAGGACACTTGTCCAAGCTACAAATACATCTCTTACATTTGTTGTATATGGCAGATTTGACTTTCATGACATGGAGCGCTCTAAGGCTAAAAATAGACTATGACAGATGCTCTTACGCATCTTACAGCTATCATAGATTTTCCCAACATAACAACCTTAAATGTTGTAAGATAATCCATCATACAACACTAAATATAGTAAATTCCTCTTACAACATGTCATATCCTAACTTGGGCGCCCAAAGATGTCTTTCCCTCATGCAAATATACTCACCGACACTTGTCCCCACTTGTCATAGGAATCACCAAACTTGGCTCTTACATGTCATAGATTCTGTCATATGGAATATCCTCTTCCACATACTACAAGATGCTGACACATGGTATAATAGTGCCACCTCAAATGGGACTCCCAAATCCATGTAGATTTGACTTAACCATCCAAGTCACATTCCAAGTAAAATGACAAGTCACCGTGCCACCTCAACTAAGTGACCAAACTGAATGTGCAAGTAAATACATTATTAGGCAATAAATAAATATACAACTAAATAAATAATGCTAGGAATTTGCAAAGGTTGAGACACCTTAATTCCCAAAATTCACCCACTTGTCAAACACTTTGCAAGAGACAAAAGAAATGACAAGATTTAACTACTAGGGGCCAAGAGGCCCATAGACTCTGAAAACCATCTGAACTTCTTTGTACCCACTGGTTGCGTCAATGCATCTACAACATTCTTCAAAGTGTCTACCTTATCCAATATCACCTTCCCATCTTCTACCATATCTCAAACAAAATGAAACTGAACATCAATATGCTTTGTTCTGGCATGGAAATTAAGATTCTTTGCTAAAAAAAATCATACTCTAACTGTCACAATAGATAGTAATATGTCCTGCATCAACACCAATATCTCAAAACAAACTCTTAATCCAAATGGCTTCCTTACAAGCATGAGTTGCTGCCATGTACTCTTCTTTTGTCATCAACAAAGTGACCATAGGTTGTCACTTACTCATCCAACTAATAGCACCACTGAACATGGTAAACCACTAGTAGAAAAACATAAATAAATGACTAAAAAAAATACCAAAAATTGGTCATGTGATCAATAGTTTGGTCACATGACCATTGGTAGTTTATTGTCGATCTTTTATCTCGAGACCAAATTTATGACCAAACAAATTTTAGTCATTAATTTGGTAGTATATTTAGTCATTAATTTGGTAGTATATTTAGTCATAAATTTGGTAGTATATTTAGTCATCAATTTGGTAGTATATTTGGTAATTTGGTAGTATATTTAGTCATCAATTTGGTAGTATATTTAGTCACATGACCATTGGTAGTTTATTGCTGGTCATTTATCTCGTGACCAAATTTATGACTAAACAAATTTTACAGATTAATTTGCTAGTATATTTAGTCATCAATTTGGTAGTATATTTGGTAATTTGGTAGTATTGTTAGTATTTAGTCATCATTTTTTGTTAGTTGGTAGTATATTTAGTCAATTGATAGTTTATTTAATTATTTTTGAGGTTTAAACATAAAACACAAAAAGACATAATCAATCATTCATTTGCATATAATGAAACAACTATCAAGAAGGCAAAATACTAAAATTTTACTGAGAAAATGAGTTTTTACAGTAGATACAAGACTTAAATATGTCTTTGCTTTGAAAAATGTGTTACAAAGTGTGTTTCTTAGTGCCGTGACTAAGAAAATTGAGTTACAATGCTCTATTTTTTGCTTATACAACTCTAAAACATGAAAGAACTACTTGCAAAATAAAGCCTATATATTTCATCATAGGCTTTTACATCTCAAAATTTGAAGAAATGTATCAAAACTTGCATAATATTGCTAATTTCTGCATTACTTCTTCTTTGTTGCATCCCCCGCCTTGGTCTGCACAAACAAAACCTAGCAATGCAATAAGTAAATTGCCCCTTTGTAATAGAAAGCAAATACATAACTTACTTTTAACATGTTCTTTGAAAGAATATTTACCTTCAATTTAGATAGAGTAAGTCAAATTTATAAACAATCAGGTTTAGACAAACATTCTTGCAACCCCCATTCCTAGTAATCAATTTCTGAACTATGAATTTTCATTGATTTTAGGTTTAGGAAGCTAGCAATCCCAACTCCAAACATGTGAAAGATAAGATGAAACTTGAATAGAAAATTCAAATTTGAAACATACTTTATTAGCAAATCAAAGCATGATGGAAGGGGGATGTTTGACACATATTATAGTTGTAAATGCTCTGGTAGAAATGTATGCAAATTTTAGAATAATAGTCAAGGCACGGGAACTGTTTGACACAATGCCTCAAAGAGATGTCATCCCATGGACATTCCATAGCCTTTTCCTGCATCCTCCCTGTATGTGCCAAAATGGGAGCTTTGGAATAGGGTATGGACATCCATCAAAACATAAAGGATAGAGGAATTTTGTCAGATGTTGTAGTTGCAACTACCCTATTAAACATGTATGCAAAATGCAGAAGCATAGACAAGGCATGTGAACTATTTGATATAATGCCTCAAAGAAATGTGGTCTCATGGACTACAATGATTTTAGGATATGCATAAAATGGATTTGTTGGAAAGGCTTTAGAAATTTTAAAGCAAATGCAATTGGCTAGTGTAAAGCCAAATTCCACAACCTTTGTCAGCATCCTCCCTGCCTGTGTTAAAATAGGAGCTTTGGAATAGGGTATGGACATCCATCAAAACATAAAGGATAGAGGAATTTTATCAGATGTTGTAGTTGCAACTGCCATGTTAGACATGTATGCAAAATGTGGAAGCATAGACAAGGCACGTGAACTGTTTGACATAATGCCTCAAAGAAATGTGGTCTCATGGATTGCAATGATTGAAGGATACACACAAAATGGATTTGTTGAAAAGGCTTTAGAAATTTTAAAGAAAATGCAATTGGCTTGTGTAAATCCGGATTCCACAACCTTTGCTAGCATCCTCCCTGCCTGTGTCAAAATGGGAGCTTTGGAATAGGGTATGGACATCCATCAAGACATAAAGGATAGAGGAATTTTGACAGATGTTGTAGTTACAATTGCCCTATTAGACATGTATGCAAAATGTGGAAGCATAGACAAGGCATGTGAACTGTTTGACAGAATGCCTCAAAGAAATGTGGTCTCATGGACTGCAATGATTGCAGGTTATGCACAAAATGGATTTGTTGAAAAGGCTTTAGAAATTTTAAAGCAAATGCAATTAGCTGGTGTAATTCCAAATTCCACAACCTTTGCCAACATCCTCTCTGCCTGTGTCAAAATGGTAGCTTTAGAATAGGGTATGGACATCCATCAAAACATAAAGGATAGAGGAATTTTGTCAAATGTTGTAGTTGCAACTGCCCTGTTAGACATGTATGAAAAATGTGGAAGCATAAACAAGGCACATGAACTATTTGACAAAATGCCTCAAAGAAATGGGAGCTTTGGAATAGGGTATGGATCATAAGATTATATGCAGATCAACAATACTAAACAAAGTATGCCAACCAAGAGAAGATAGTTGTCCACCTGCAAAAAAGACCACATGACTTTAAAACATAGTCCATACATATTAGTAAATCTTTAACATTTATCAATTAAGATCATTTATACATTGAACTTAGTTGCAAATTGCAAAGTCTATATTCTTTTACTAAAAACATGGGTTCCACTGACTAAGAACTTGGTTTCCATGTTAAAAATAAACTATTACAAATGATAAATTTTTAGAACTACATATGTTGTGCATTAAGTCAATCTTAGTGTACTGTGAGTTCAACAATTCCATCAGCTTGAAAAAAACATTCTAGCCTCATTCTCAAAAGATCAGGCACATACATTCACAGTAATTTTATCTTGTTATATTCAATTGATGTATGGAAGAACATTTAAAGTGAGAGAACAATACCTAGAGCTATAAATAGGATGAAATAAGGTATAATTGCACTTAGGAGGTAAATTACAGATGAAGCGGACAAAGTCCTGCAACACTTTTACAATATGAATAAGAGGGGAAAAAACTTGTTATTTCTAGATATAGATAAAATTTCATTTACAAGTTGGTTATATTATTAGCATTGCATAGAAAAATCAAATAATGTTTATGCTAGTAAATGACATACTCTTGAGCACTATCAAACATGAAGCTTAGAACATAGCTTAGAAGAAGTTGAGCTGGTAAACTCACCACCAACATGAGCATGATTACAGGGATTGCTTCCTATTATGCAAAAGCACACCAGTTAAAATGTTGATAAATTATTAAATTACTTTCTATGTATCTACTATGGACATCCATCACAACATAAAGGATAGAGGAATTCTATTATGTGTTGTAGTTGCAACTGCCCTGTTAGACATGTATGCAAAATGTGGAAGCATAGACAAGGCATGTGAACTATTTGATAGAATGCCTCAAATAAATGTGGTCTCATGGACTGCAATGATTGCAAGATATGCACAAAATGGATTTGTTGAAAAGGCTTTAGAAATTTTAAAGCAAATGCAATTAGCTGGTGTAAAGCCAAATTCCACAACCTTTGCCAACATCCTCCCTGCCTTTGTCAAAATAGGAGCTTTAGAATAGGGTATGGACATCCATCAAAACATAAAGGATAAGAGGAATTTTGTCAGATGTTACATAGTTGCAACTACCCTATTAGACATGTATGCAAAATGTGCAGGCATAGACAAGGCATGTGAATTGTTTAATAGAATGCCTCAAAGAAATGTGGTCTCATGGACTGCACTGATTGCAGGATATGCAAAAAATAGATTTGTTCAAAAGGCTATAGAAATTTTAAAGCAAATGCAATTGGCTAGTGTAAAGCCAAATTCTACAACCTTTGCTAGCATCCACCCTATCTGTGTGAATATGTAGTTCTAACTTCTAAGTTCAATACATTGATATTAACAAATTGTCCACCACTTCAATTTGACTCTAAACCCCTTGCATTTTTTATAGTTTTTTATAATACGTCTTTCTCAAGGGAACAATAATAATCATAGGAATCAAGTAGATTTTTTCTTATTTTCACAAGAACATGTTTAGCTAAAACTTATAACTGTAAAACCAGTTGCAGTTAAGGAGATTAAACATGCCAATGGTTGTTACTTATGGAAACAAGAAAAACACACCTAATTTGAAAGATATCAGCATTTTATACCATTTCTAAACTTACCATGGTCAATACAAGTTTGGAACTTATGAAAATTAAAGAATATGTAATAACTAAAAACAAGATTTTTTGAATGTTCAAGATTAACCTCTACATAATCAATATTGCCCCCAGCATTATGAATAGTCTCTAAAACTGAATGCTTCAATATTCCTGGAGAAATTTGTCCATTGCAAACCACATCTTTAACTTGATTTAAAGATCTACAAATAGACAAATCTTGCATAAGCATTGAAGACATTATAATTATCTTTAGTGTAACTCTTATATTATCAAATAAAATCATACAGTAACTCAATGAAAGGTTGTGAAAATAAATACAAGTCATTAGGGAGAAGCAGTTACAAAAAATCTATCCAAACATGTTTAGTATGACTTGAAGAAAAGAAAATACAAACTGACAACTAGTTGATTCAAGTTCATGAGTTTCTTCAAAGACTACATATATATAATTTATTTTTCTCAAACAGAAACAAAACAACAATTTAGTTCAAGCCAAGGTATAAGCCAATGCATTGCATGTGGCATTTTCCAATATACCATCTGCAACTAAAGAAATTTTCCAAGTTTTTCTTCTACGGTTTGGTTAGTCTGGCCTTACTTGCATGTGCCTGTTTACTATGTTGTCTACTACAAAAGGTAGAAAGACAATATTGTTTCGATCCATAAAATATGCATAAAATAGGTAACTTAAAGTTTATGTTACCTTCAGCTGGCTTTAACTCGAAAAGAGTGGAATCCCAATGGTTCTATCTATCTGGTTTTTCAAATCTTATTACCAGGTCATCAAATTTGTGTAATCATTCAAGAAAATTCAATTAAAATTGTAAGCCATCAATTTTGATCTCTTTGTTGAACTTGAATCTTTTATTATTTTGGTTTCCTCTTGCAAGCTGCAAGACCATATAGTCAAATGTTTTGAAAAAGTAAATAAACTTAGAGTTGAAATACATTGCCCTAGGATAGTTTCCATGATTAGAATCTAGACAAAAACTTTGGATATGAATTATACCACTATTCTTATCTATGAATTGCTATAGCAGGTAATCAATGCAACAACTAGTCTCAAACTACAGAAGATCTGAACACATCAAGAATATAATCTAATAGTTTACCATACCACTCTTGTTTAACAATAAAAAAGTGGGTTTTAGTAAATTTTGTTACAACATCAACATGCCTTGTTCTCTTTGCTTGTGAAATACATGTATAATAGTTACAATAGTTGATAGAATTTGTACTCGAGTGTTATGACTATCATAACCCATATCTCCTTCAATCTCTTTCTTATTCAATAAGCTCTAATAATTGTTGCAAATATGTAAAGATATGCATGCATATGAGATTCGGCAATTTATACTCACATTTTATCATTGTATGCAGATTCTCCTTTCTCTTGGCATGCCTTATTCCATGTTTTGCAATAGCTCTTCTCTACATCACAATACAACAGCAATCAACCTATCAGAATAACACTGTCAAACATTTTAATAAAATTGTTGTAGAACAAGTAAAATATATAGCAAGCCATGTGATAATAGCTTAGACAAAAGATTCCTCTAAAATGATAGGAGCATCTGAGCCTAGAAATCTTTCTTGACCATGTGGGTAAGAACAGATAAAATGCTTCTCCAACTAAAAAGAGTAAAGCATGTATGCATCTAAAACAAATAGACCCATCATAGATAGAGGAATAGATTGAGAAGGATATGCACAAAATGGATTTGTTGAAAAGGCTTTAGAAATTTTAAAGCAAATGCAATCGACTGATGTAAAGACAAATTCCACAACCTTTTCCAGCATCCTCCCTGCCTGTGTTAAAATGGGAGCTTTGGAATAGGGTATGGACATCCATCAAAACATAAAGGATAAAGGAATTTTGTCAGATGTTGTAGTTGCAACTACCCTGTTAGACATGTATGCAAAAAGTGGGAGCATAGACAAGGCACATGAACTATTTGACAAAATGCCTCAAAGAAATGTGGTCTCATGGACTACAATGATTGTAGGATATGCACAAAATGGATTTGTTGAAAAGGCTTTAGAAATTTTTAAGCAAATGCAATTGGCTGGTGTAAAGCCAAATTCCACAACCTTTGCCAGCATCTTCCCTGCCTGTGTCAAAATGGGAGCTTTGGAATAGGGTATGGACATCCATCAAAACATAAAGGATAGAGAAATTTTGTCAGATGTAGTAGTTGCAACTGCCCTGTTAGACATGTATGCAAAATGTGGAAGCATAGACAAGGCACGTGAACTGTTTGATAGAATGCCTTAAAGAAATGCATCACCCGCTCTCCCGTAAGAACTTCAAGTCATGCCTACAATGATGCAGGCTTCCCCGCATCACCACAAGCATGACTTGAAGTGCCTACGGGAGAGTGGGTGATGCAAATGTAGAAGCATTGATAAGGCATGTGAACTATTTGTGGAAGGCCAGGGCATAGTTTATCCCGTCACCGTCGAGGAGGTGGTAACCAACTGGCAGAGGGAAGTTGGGATTGGGCCTATTGTGGATATAAACACTACCCTCCAATCACAAAGGGATTACTCCTTCCACTTCCTCATATTCCATGGGTAGAATCTCATCCACTGGAGCGAAGTTGCTAGCCAAAATGTGGTTGGGATCTATGGCTGGCCTGAGTGGCGTGTCTAGTGCTGTGTTGATAGTCATCCAGAGCATTGAAAATGCCCACCAACGCCGACTGCCAAGATGGAGCTATCACCTCTAAGATGTTCTTCAGGTTGGGTATTGGCCAGGCAGGGGAAGGGTACTGTCTTTCTATTTTTACACAACAAGGAATCATAGGATGCCATGTTGAACTGTGGGGAATGGTCTGGATTATTTTGGCTTGTGAAAAGCTTGAGGATGAGGGCAAATAAATTTTCATTTCCTAAGTAGCATAGCTTCTCTCTTGACTCTACCCCATTCACTAGTCAGTTTCCTATACTTTAATATGGGATGCAAATTGCAATCATGAGATTATGCCTAGAAATATACAACCCAAAAAATGTTTTCATTGAAAAAAATGATGGATTTGATCACTCTATCTTTTAGTGGGAACAAAGAGATGTCATCTCGTGGAATGCAATGATTGCAGGATATGTACAAAATGGACTTTTTGAAAAGGCTTTAGAAACTTTCAAGCAAATACACAGACTGCTAAAATATAAAGAGGGCAAGGACGTTTACATACCTTTCAAAATGCTCACACTGCAAAGCAGCTTTAAAGTCTTCTCCTATGTTTTCAGGAAGTTCCTCAAATTTCTCAGATTCAAATAAACTGCACATCAAATTAAGGTCTAGCGTAGAGTGTTTGTGCGAATGAGTCCAGAGTTTAGAACTCGGAGAGATTTTAGATGTAGCTATGGCTTCCTTAGCTAAAAAGGCAAGCTCTCTTTATATTTTAGCAGGTGTAAATCCAAATTTGACAACCTTTGCCAGCATCCTCCCTACCTATGCCAAAATGGGAGCTTTGGAAAAAGGTATGGACATCCATCATAACATAATGGAAGGCAGATTTTTGTCTATTCCATCACGCACAGACAAAGAATAAAACAACAAATAAACCCTAACAACAGTGCGGTGTTGGTGAAAGAAATCGATTTCACTTTTGGCGCCCATCCTTTTCATTTTTGGCACTCATATTTTTTTAATTACCCACTTTAATATCCTATTGTCTAATTTTTATTTATGTAACTAATTATTTAGTCATTTATAACTATGATGGTTTGAGAAGTTCCACATTGAATATTAGGTGTCATCCTAGGTATTATTTGAGATTGAGAAAAAATGTATTATCACAAAAACGGTCTATGAACCATATCATAGAGGCTTAATCTTCCTATTTGGAACTTTGAAATGTTTCTTCTAAATATGGAACTAAAGTTTGTCATCAACATTGAAAGAGTGAGGTGTGTGATGTGTGTCATGGTACTCTTTGTAATTCTATTTCTAGTTTGATAGAATCTTCTAAATCTATTGATGAACTCTATGAATGTGTTGCAAAAATTTATATGCTTTATCTACTTCTCATTCCCATGTGTGTGAATCCAAATATGGTGGTATGCATTAGGATATGTCAAGGGGTTGTTGCAAACTAAATCCTAGGACATGTCTAAAAAGGACTATACTTGTAGAACTATGTAAAGCTCTATTGTAGGCATGCTAGGTGTATAGTAGGTTGTCATCCAAAGTACACATATGTGCATATCTGAAGGTGCGCAATAAGTGTAGAAGTGTGAAATTAACCACCTCTATTTGACTATCTATTTAGAAATTAAATATTGTGGACCAATTCAATTATGTATCCAATCTGTCCCACAAAGATTGAAAAATGTGTTCACAAATATTGGGTTGTAATCATTCACAATAGATGTGGGTAGCCAAAATTGTACCCAAACACAACTAAAGAAAAGGTGCATGGTCTCTTGCATTGTGATACTTTTCTTACAATAAATTATGACGACCATTTTTTAAAATATGTCCAATACAACAAAATATTGAATTATTATGATGCTTTTTCATAAGGAATCCACTAATTATATTCATGCTAATAGATTCCTAAGGTCTTTACAAAACCCTACGAAGTATAAATCCCAATCTTCATGTTCATGGGCTTTACAATGTGATAAGGAATGCAAGACTTGATATAGTGCTTGATGTCTAAACACGTGAGGCTAATAGAAATTTTGTAGCATTGCCAAGGTCTTTGTAATGATAAAGTGCCCAATATCTTGATGTAGTGCACCCCCTAGATGAGTCATAATAAAGGTGCACCTTTTGGAACACAAACATATCTAAGCTTGAAAAGAAGCTTGTCACGCAAATACAATTCACCAACATATTTACCTTGTGTGATTGTAGTGCAGGTATGTATGAAGTTGTAATATATTGAGTAGAAGTTCCCTAGTTAAAAAAGTTCTAGTCATGTGAGTTCAACACTATGATGACTGCATGAACCCAAATTCCAATTGACCAGGGAAATCTAATTCCTTATCATCTTTTCCATTCTTATGCTTGATCACCAAATGGAACTATGGAAAGTATTTCATCCACTTCATGTGGCATGGATTCTCTATCTTGCTCTATGTGTGTAGAAACTAAAGTGGCTTATGATTTGAATGAACGATTGTGATCAGCTCCTTACCCAAAATATAGTGTTGCCACTAATTAATAGCTTAAACAATGGCATCTAATTCTTTCTCAAAGACTTGGAGTAACATTAAACCATGCCATTGAATGTCTCTAAATTTTAGGTGACTAGATACTCATGACGAGTAAGAAATATATTATAATATTAAATATATTATAATATATAATATTGTAATATTAATAATATAATATATTATATAATATAAATATTATATTATATTATTAGATAATATAAATATTATATTATATTATTATATAATATTATACAATAATATATATATTATATTATATAATATCATATTATAATATATTAAATTATATTATATTGTAATATAATATATTATTATTATATTATATTATATTATAATACAACCCACTCCCCGAAATATTTTTTTTAAATTATCTACTTTAATATCATATTGTCTAATTTTTATTTGTGTGACTAATTATTTAGTTGTGTTTTTTGTCCAATGACCAAATTAGTCATTTATTTAGTCATTTATAGCTGTGTTGCAAAAAATTTAGTCACGTGACTAAAAGTTTTAGTCACCTAGTCATTTATTTGCCATATTTCTACTAGTGAACACATAAGCACTGGTGGATCTCCTGCTGTCAATGTCACCTGCCCAATCAGAATCCACAAATCCACGAATAATCACATAATGTAGTGGTCCAGTAGGATAACCATGATAAGATAGAGAATATACTCAGAAGTACCCCTCAAATAGCTGAACACTCTTTTCACCGCATCCCAATGTACTCGTCCACGATTAGCCATAAACTGACTAAAGACTCCCACTACTGGGGTAATGTCCGGTCTTGTACAGACCATAGCATACATCAAGCTGCCAATTGCACTAGCATAAGGTACTCAATTCATATCCTCCATCTTAGAAGGAGACTTTGGACAATCATCTATGAATAACTTTGTCCCCAATGAAATAGGAACACACAATGGTCTGCAATCTGCCATGCTAAATATATCCAACATAGTCTTCACATACTTACTCTAGCTTAACCAAAGTTTTTTGTTTGTTTTGTCTCTTCTGATCTCCATCCCTAGAATGTACCTAGCTGCCTCTAAGTTTTTCATCTCAAACTGTGCTAACAACTGAGACTTCAAATTTGAAATCATATTCTTACCATTCCCAATCAGCAACATATCATTAACATACACTGCAATAATGAGAATATGATCATTGTCAAACTTGTAATACACACAGTGATCTAATTTTGATCTCAGAAATCTAATAGACAACACAAAGGCATCAAATTTCAAGTACCACATCCTAGGAGATTGCTTCAAACTATACAAAGACTTCTTTAACTTACAGACCAAATTTTCTCTACCTTTCACCATATAGTGCTCATCCCGTGACATAAATTTCTTCCTCCCAGTCACCATGAAGGAAAGTTGTCTTCACATCCATTTGTTCCACTTCTAAGTCATAAACTATTGCAAGAGATAATAGGAACCGAATAGATGTTAGCTTTGCAACGGGAGAGAAAATTTCACCATAGTCAGTTCCCTCCACTTGTGAATACCCCTTCACAACCAATCTAGCCTTGTACTTTTCAACACTACCATCTGCTCCAAATTTCTTCTTGAACACCCATTTACATCGATCAGGTTTTCATCCATAAGGCAAAGGCACCAAGTCCCAAGTTTTATTATTTTCCAAAGAAGCCATTTCATCCTCCATGGCCTTCTTCTAGGAACCTGCATCTTTCATGTCCATAGCCTCTGTCACAATTCTACGCTCACCAGTGTTAGTAATCAAGGTATAAGCACAACTAGAATCTAACAATGTATAACCAAACCTTTTAGGTTGCTTCCCGATTCATGTGGACCTCCTCAAAGCTGAGGTGTAGGTTCTACTTCTTCTTCTAAACTTTTAGAGCTGCTAGAGCTCTCCTCGTCATCATGTCCAACAGGGTCTTTCAGTTCAGTCTTCTCATGGGTAGAAGGAAACTAAACCACATCCTCTTTCTTTTCTTTTTCTTCTGGCTGTAGAACAATAGGAGAAGGTGTTAGCTCTCTGAAGATAACACTCAAGGCTTAAATTTGATGGTCGTATGGCCGTATTTGGCTATTTTTTCCATAAAATACAATCAAAATTTTAAAAAGATTGTATCACATGAAAGGGTAGATTTTAGATAGAACACCAAAATTTCTATAGAATTATTTTGATATATGTATTTAGTTTATATATAATTTTTTATAATAAAAATATGTCTTAATATTCAAAGGGCAAGTTTGAGTAGATAACCATCATGAAAAATTTGCTTGACAGGCAGGGTTGACCATCAAATTTAGGCCTTGATAATACTTCTGCTATACAACACTTTTTTAGCCATAGGATCCCAAAGCTTGTACCCTTTCACACCGACACCATAGCCAATGAAGATACACTTAACTACCTTATTCTCCAATTTTGACCTCTTCTCCTTAGGCACATGTGCATATGCCTCACAACCAAAAACACGAAGATTTCTTAATGAGGGCTTCTTAGTACACTACACCTCCATGGGCGTCTTATCAACAAGCGCTGAGGTAGGAAACCTGTTAACCAAGTAGAAAGCAATAGCTACAGCTTCAGCCCAAAACTTTTGTTCGAGGCTAGCATCACTAAGCATACTCCTAGCCCTCTCCATCAATGTTCTGATCATCCTTTCTGCAACTCCATTTTTTTGTGGGGTATAAGGATTTGTCTTATGTCTTTCAATCCCATGTTCTTTACAAAACTTATCAAACTTTATAGAACAAAACTCACCACTATTATCAGTTCTCAAACACTTAATCCTTTTACTAGTCTGATTCTCTACAAAAGATTTAAACTCTTTGAATTGACTAAAGACTTTAGATTTGCTTCTGAGAAAATAAACCCATGTCCTTCTACTATAATCATCAATGAATGATACAAAATATACAGATTTAGAGATCAAAGGAACATTCATAGGACCAAACACATCAAAATGAATAAGATCCAAAATACCAAAATGAATAAGATCGAAAACACCAGAAGACTTGTGAGAACTAGAGTAAAACTAAACACGGTTTTGTTTTCCATATATACAATGTTTGCAAATATTGAACTTAAGATTACTTGATCATTTAACCCCTCAATGATGTTTTTATTTTTCGGGGCTCTAAGACCCTTCTCACCAATGTGATCAAGTCTCTTATGCCACAACATTGTCTTTTCAGCAAGAAATTTCATTTCCATAGCATGAGCACCCTTAGGTACCTAAAAAGCACTACCATCAGAAGTAGAAGCAACAGTTTGTTTCACTGCGGGTTCCAATGGTGAGGATGAAGAATCTAAAGGTCTTTTCTTCAAAACAAAAGAACTATTGCATTGAGTAGTGCATGCATCCAGCTGAAATAGAGTACCTCTCTGAGTACCCTTAGAAAGCATCATAGCTCCTCTTGTCATCTTGCATCCTCCACCTGAGAAGATAACCTACACACCTGCATCATGTAATTTACTTACAGAGAGTAGGGTTTGTGTTAAACTGGGGATGTGCATAACCCCATTGATCCCCTTCACTTGTCCATGAGGGAATAGGATCAAGACTCTTCCACACCCAACTATCTTTAGGTGAGATTCATCACCCAGGTACACCTTCCCACCATCATATTCTTCATACTTTGTAAACCAACCTCGATGAGAGGTCATGTGGAAAGAAGCACCAGAGTCAATCAACCATACATCTTCAGATGCATGGGTGGCCAAGGCTGCAATAAAAGCATCACCATCATCTTGTGACTTGTCAGAATCAGAATTGGAGTTCTTCTTTTTCTTCTTCTCCTCTTTGCACTACTTTTGGAAGTGCCAGTTTTTCCACAGTTCCAACATATTGCCTTGGACTTTATAGGAGATTTGGATCTCCCATGGGATTTGGATTTGCCCTTTTCAGCTTTCTTGTCTTTCTTTTTCCCTTTTTCTTTAGGTCTTCCACGAACTATAAGACCCTCTTTGGCCGACTCGGACGACTTTCTCTGCACCTCTTTAGATAACAACGAAGACACCACTTCATCCTTTTTGACAGTGGATGTGGTACTCTGGATGGCCATAACAAGATGATCCCATGATTCTGGCAAAGAATAAAGCAAGGTCATGCAATGATCCTCCTCCTCCATTTCCACACGAATGGATGTCAACTGTGCAACCAGCATGTTAAAGGCATTTAGATGGTCTACAATGGACCCTCCATCTTCCATCCTTAGAGAATATACCTTCTTCCATAGGAATAACTTGTTTACCATGGATTTGGCCTGATAAACATCACCAAGTTTCTTCCATAGCTCCTTCATGGTCTTCTCCTCATGGACATTTAACAAGACAGAGTCAGCCAAACAGAGTATCACAAGACCCTTAGCTTTCTGATCCTTGAGATCCCAATCATCTTGCGACATTGCTATTGGTTTTACACCAGAAATTACTTCCCATAGATCTCTGTCAACAAGGTCTTCCATTTTGAGTTTCCACAACTCAAAATTGTTGTCATTAAACTTTTCCACCTCTACTCTTCTGGATGTGCCTACCATCTTCTTGTTGCAACAAGATCACAAAATACTCTGTACAGACTCCCACTCAATCAAAGATTAGCTCAAAAAAACCCTACCCAACAACTAGGATCATAGGTGATCAATCTCTAATACCAACTGAAAGGAAGCAAGGTACACGGAACACAATTCCTACACCAATCTAATGAGGGAAAATGTATGCAAATTCATTTTAATCCTTACAATTGCATAAATGTTAAACATATAACATAAGTAATTATAGTAGCAAAACAACACATAAAAGATTGACACAAGATGTATCGTGGGGAAAACCTTTTCAGGTAAAACACCCCACACTCTAAAACCTACACAATGTATTATCTGAAACAATAACAATTTACAATACACTTGCAATGCAAGTTCTTCCAAGATTCTTAAAATGTCATTTGTGGAGTGATATTGGTAGCATAACAGTACCTGTAAAAACACTATGCAACTATAACTCCAAAACAATGCATTTTATATAGAGATACAAGGCATATTCTGGAAACTTCTTGAGATATGTGTCCACCTTGGCCATATGGCCATTATCCCACATCAAAGGACACTTGTCCGAGCTGCAAATACATCTCTTACATCTATCATATATGGTAGATTTGACTTTCCCAATGGGTCATGCCACAATAATGGTTTACACTTTTTGGCTAAACTTGACATTGAAATCAATATTTTGAACTAAATCTTCATGTTCTGACACCTATAGCCGCTAAACCATTATGAATTTGAAGATGATGCGAACTAGTGATTTGTGAGATTTTGTTTGTAGATTCTAAATATTTTTTTTTAAAAAAATTTAGAGTTAAATTGTAATTTTTTTTGCTTCTCCTTTGATAACTAGTTTTTAATAGTAAACAACATTTTTTTAAAGTGATGTGTTTTCCGTAGCACAACTTTTTTTCTATAAAGGATAAAATTCTGATTCTTTTTAATTTAGATTGGTAACACTGATATATAGTGTATGCATTTGGTTTCATAATGTTTTGTTTAATATATATTTTTTAATTAATTTTTTAAGTCAAACCAATTATAATTTAGACATAGTCGTATTCCATAAAACATAACTTTTTTTGTATGTATGGAAATTCAATTTTTTTTCTTTTGTTGAAACAAGGACATCAATACCTAATGCATAGATATTTTTTAGAATTTTTTTCAGTAATTTACTAATTTTCCATGTGTGTAGAATAGATAACTTGATGTTCGGTGAAAAACATACATTCACAAGAAATAAAAAATAAATATAATAATCAAATTAAATATATTTAAAATTATATTTTTTGGGAAGCTTATAATAAGGACTATATACTTACAAAGCATAAATTTTAAATGAATTCATTTTATCCCTCAAAAGATAAATCAAAATTAGTTTTTTATCAGCATTTTAATAGGTGTAGAGGAGACTCCATTATAGGTATGGTTTAAAACTAGTGAGGTTCTATCCAAGGGGGTTTGAATCTAAGGGGGTTTGATCAAACCCTCTTCAATGAAAATCTTTTAAATGGAACCTTTCAAGGTTTAAATCATTATATTTTCTAGAAATATGTGATTTCAGCAAAAATTGGGATGTCCCAAAAAGTGTAACCCATTATTGTGGCAGCACCCCAACATGGAGCACTCCAAGGCTAAAAATAGACTATGACAGATGCTCTTACACATCTTACAACTATCATAGATTTTCCCAACATAACAACCTTAAGTTTTGTAAGAGAATTTGTCATACAAGACTAATTATAGTAAATTCCTCTTACAACATGTCATAGCCCAACTTGGCCACCCAAAGATGCCTTTCCCTCATGCAAAGATACTCACCAACACTTCCCCCCACTTGTCATAGGAATCTCCAAACTTGGCTCTTACGCGTCATAGATTCTGTCATATGGAATATCCTCTTCTACATACCACAAGATTCTGACGCATGGCATAATAGTGCCACCTCAAATGGGATGCCCAAATCCATGTAGGGTTTACTTGACCGTCTAAGTCACATTCCAAGTAAGATGACAAGTCACCATGCTATCTCAACTAAGTGACCAAATAGAATGTGCAAGTAAATACAATATTAGGCAATAAATAAATATACAATTAAATAAATAATGCTAGGAATTTTCAAAGGTTGAGACACCTTAATTCCAAAAGTAAAGATATCTTCTTCCTTTGAAGAATTCAAACCTATATCTCTCTGCAACATGGTCTATAAAATAATCACAAAAGCCATGGCAATGAGGTTGGTGACAATAATCCCAAGTATTACTTTTAAACAACAAGGTGGTTTCCTTGTTGGAAGAGACATGATGGAAGGGGCCATTGTGACACATGAGCTTCTCCACTCAATCTAATCTAACAAAATGTCCTCAATGGTAGTGAAATTAGATATGGACAAAGCCTATGACAAAGTAGACTGAGGCTTCCTTTTAGACATCCTTACCAAGCTAGGCTTTTCCCGACAGTGGTGTAAGTGGGTGGAGGCCTTCATCTCAAGAACATCATACATGGCTCTGATTAATGGTGCTCAAATAGGGTACTTTGAGGCATCTAAGGAGCTAAGGTAAGGAGATTCAATGTCTCCATACTTGTTCATACTTATGGCCGAAGATTTCACTTGGGAAATTAAGGAAGCCAATACCAAAAGACTTTGGAAAGTTTTACAAATTGGAGGTATAGATGACACATTCACACACACCCTCTTTGTAGATGACACCATTCTATTTGGAGTCACTACAGTGGATGAAGCTAGAGTCATTAGAGACACCATTAATTTACATATTGTTTGGCATCTGGGAAGGAAGTCAATCCCTCTAAATCAAAAGTTTTCCTCTTCCACATAGATTTGATGGTGTAAGAATGCATCCTTCAAATCCTTAATTTTAGGCTTGGCACTTTGCCTAGCACCTACTTGGGAATTACGATGTTCAAAGGCACCAATAAACTATAATTATGGTCCTAGATGCTCCATAACCTTTAGAATAAGATTGGCTCATGGAGAGGGAAATGACTTTCTTTAGTAGGAAGACTAACTATGATCAAATCAGTGTTATTAGCAATTCCCATTTATATGCTTTCAGCTCTCAAAGTACTCGAAGTTGTGATAAAAAATGTGGATAAATCCTCAAGACAATTCTTATGGTAGGGAACAACAAACAAAAGGAAGTTACATCTTGTGGCTTGGGAGAAGGTACATGCCAACCTAAGTGTATGATGGGGTAGGCATCCTCAACTTAAGACTCCAAAATCAAGCACTGGGAGAAAAACTAGCATGGAACATATACGCTAAGCCTGAGTCAAGATGGGCAAGGATAATACAAGTGAAATACCTAGATAATTGGGATAAAGAGAGTCTTTTCTATAAAAAATCCTGTCAAAAAATCAAATATGTGGAGCTTCATTATTAATAGTAGAGATTTGATAGGTCTTCATTTGTCGTGGATCATTCATGATGGTAGTAAAGAAGATTTATAGGATGATTCATGGAATGGACATCCAAAACTCTCTTCTAGAATGGATCTTCATGAGGCTAGGGACTTCCTTAAATAGAATCGGGGATCAAAGGTCAAAGACTACTGGGTTCTAGATCAGAGGGAGAAATCCACTAGAAAAGTTTCTTGAATTGTAATTTTCCTATGAATCAAAAGACCATTCTAGCAGGAATTCATGTGAATAGAAAAGTCTTCTTCTCCTACAAGCCAGATGAGTTAATATGGACAAAGGATCCTTCGCGAAAGTATTCAGTCAAACAAGGGTACAGATGCCTCTCTACACCAACCATTTCAGATTGGCCTCACAAGCTTTGTTAGAATTCTCATACTCTTCAAAAAGCTAGCACATTTGCATGGTTGGTTTAATCCATAACAGAATTCTAATTGGGGACAATTTACAAAAATTTGGTTTCACATCCAATTTTAGATGCGTATTGTGTGGTGAATAGGAGAAGGACACAAACCATCTGCTCCTTCATTTCCCTTTTAGCCTTGCATGTTGGAACTGGCCTATATGAGGACACTCAATTGGAGTGCCCCCTACCTAACTCCTTGTTGGATTTGTTCAAAAGTTGGCCACTTCTCCATCAAGATTCTAATTTTTCTTGCCTTTGGGAGGTTTGTCCATCTCTAATCATTTGGGGTATTTGGAAAGAGAGAAATTTTAGAATATTTAAAAAGACAAATTGATCTTTGGATAAGGTGATCGATGACATATCAATGTCAATTTTAGAAATAGTCAATGTATGAGTACGTGAAGGCCTCTCCTCTAACACTAAATTTACTAGCTGGGATATCATATTTTAAAGGCTTGGAACAAGTTGAAACTATTGGGACCTCAATCCAAACACACAATAGCTTCCATAAAGGTGGTGAGATTCTCAATCAAATGGTTGTCACCTCAAAATCCTTTTCTAAAACTAAATTTTGACAGTGCCTATCAAGGCAATCAGGGCCCGTCAGGTGCTGGCTATATTATAAGGAATGTTGAAGGAAATTTGGTGGCAACATAGGCTATAAAAATTCTCTCATGTACCAACAACTAGGTGGAAGCATTAGTGCTACTATATGGTATCAAATTAGCTTTATCCTACAAGGTGGCAAACATCTGGATTGAGGGAGATTCCTTGGTTATTATAATTGCCTTTAAAAAAAGAGAAGCCTGCAATTGGAGCATCGATTACATCTTGCAAAAAGCAATTAAACTTCTAAGTTATTTTGATAGGTACTAGATAAGCCATTGCTATAGGGAGGGAAACAAGGTGGTGGATCTTCTTGCCAACATGGAAACTGATGAGGAGGCATCATACTCAACATTTACTTCCCTTAGAGATGGAGGGCCAGTGTGTCTAGGGCATTTAATAGCATAAGATATACCAATCCCTATGGTTAGGTTTACTTAATGAAGCATTTCTTTCTATAAATATAAAAACTAGCAGGTATGTGGTGATTCAACGGTTACCCATAGACGTCTCCTCATTAGATCCGTTGTATTAAATTTTGTTTGGTGGGAAAGCAATCTCAAGCAGGTGATGATCATTCCACCGTTGGGCTCCATAACATCTTCTTAAATTATTTTCTCTGATTTGTATGCGACATACTTCCTATCAGCTTTCAAGGATACACTTCAAAGATTTCAAGCGGCTTCATTCGTGTGCATTTACTTTCTTGATCTGGTTGTGTCAGGCTACATATTGGCTTTTAGATTTTCCTGAAGGCACTTAAATGATAGGCTGTGCATCTCCTACCACATCATCTTCCTATTACTTGGTTGCACACCTCTATTTATTTCTAATGCTTTGGTGATGCAACATTTATTTATTCTCCTTCTTTAAATGTTGCCAATATCTCTCTCTTTTTACCTTTTCCTTGTCATTTTTCTTTTGCTGGCCTCCTCATTTTATTCATCACTCCCAATGGCTCTCTAGGAACTGAACATGCATGTTTTCCTTCCTCCTTTGGTTGGATAACCCATCTAGTATGGTGCTCAGATGAACACAATGTATCTTAGGGAGGTCTTCGAAATCGACCGTGATAATGTAGAATTTGTAGTATGCTATGTACTGGGGTACTACCTATTTCAGCATAAGGATAGGAAGGTAAAGGGCTCTGAGATAACCTCAACATTTATTTCCAATATCTTTGATATATATCAGGATCAAGAATACACACATGTGATTGGTTTTGGCCTTGTGCATTCTTCTTTGTTTAATGCAAAGAGATGGTGCACAACTTTAGCAATTTATGATTTTTAGGAAGGTGCAGCACCTATTAGAGGTATCTTTCATTGACAACACCTTCAATCCTCATATCATGCAACATGTGTGTATACAGGCCTCCAGAGGGGCCTTAGGGTGGACTGTGAAAATACTTTCAACAGGCCTCTCAATGCTCATCAATTCTAGCTTCTTGAAGGGCTTGCGGACAGGGAAAAAGAGGTCTTCAATGATATTCATTTTTTGTGCCATCATGCTCCTGACATGGCTCCATGTCCCATACGGGCTCTAGGTACCCCATCCTTTGCCCTTCCATTTGCCATGTCGCCTCCAGAGAAGCATCATGATTCAAACTCTGATTAGGATGCTTGATTATGGTTGTATGTTATGTTTTGGTTTCATCTTTTTTGGTTTGTTTCTCTCTGTTTCCCCCGTCCGCTGTATGCGGGCTCTATGTTAAGCATGACTAGAACCAGATGATAGATTCCTAGTCATACTTTTGATTGGCATTTGTAATTACGTTTTTTCTAATACAGTATAGGTGCTTTGTCACTTTTCTTTAAAAAAAAACACAAAACTATTAAATTAAGCAACATAATACTATAAACTAAATAATTGTAACCTAATATTATTGATCAAATACTCTAAACCTAATATTATAATTTTGTATTTCTAAAATAATGTAACCCAAAACCTAGTTTCCCTATCTCCCATTTCTAGAACTTACACCCTCAACTTCATTTTCATTGTTGCAAGCTCCAATGCACAACGTCGATGGAGGAAAAATATTGTAACACATTCACCATGAAGAAAGCACACATGGGCATAAAGGAGGGCATGAATCTGGAGGCTAAAGGAGGGAAGGAGCTTTCAATAACGGAGAGCTACATATGAGATAGAATATTTTTTTGAAAATTTCTCATATATTTATACTGTTAAACTCATTCTTTTGAGCTCCTTATCACTACTCTTGCATTCTCACTGTATTTTTGTAGCCTCGCCTAACAAACTCACTCTTTTAAGCTCCTAAGAAGTCTGAAACAATGGCTATTGTTGTGGGGGCCTTGCCGTTGACATAAACCTCGTGTGGCGAGATTTTCACACACCAAAAATGTGTCTTTTGACACAAGCATATTTTCAAGGATTTTTGTTACTAGGGTTTCACGTAAAATCAATAGGTACTGTCATTTTTAACCTTACTAGGCAATGACCCATTTTTCTTTGGTTTATGTAAATTTCCTTAGATTCTTTTGAGTTTTTCAAATAATAAAATTTAGCCTCTGTTTCATGCAAAATTTTCTTCAGTTCCGACCGAACTGGCGCGCTACAATAATAAAAGGGGGGGCTTGGCCAACCCCCCACTATCTATCAGAAGCTATGCAATCTTCGTTCGAAGCTCGAGATATTGATTCATTGTGTACGCATCAACAACTGAACTTCATTAATTGAAGAGAAGGGCGGCCCCTGTTTGAATGAAGAGGTAGGTTGATAGAGATGGATGGGGCCCTCATGAACCAATCGATTGGAATGAGAGGAGAAGGGTGGAATGACTGCCAAGGTTTCAAGCACTCGACCAACAAACAACTATGGGACTCTTTTCTTCCTGATCGGAATGCCCAGCGGTTCGATGAGGGGGGGACAAACAATAGAGAATAGTTTGAATAGATTCGAATAGTATTGAATGCCCTACTATCATATCCTGATCTCCTGGCCAGTGCTACCAAATCCCTACCTTTCTCTCCAACTAATCCTCTTTTCCCCCAGTCAATCGAATCGAAAGGGCCCACTGGAACTAATTGGCTCTCTTGATTTGGAACTGAGCGGAGCTCATGCAAATTTCTATCAAAATAATTTTAATTCTAGGGTTTTTCAGATAAGATAAATTGGGCTCTGTTTCATGATAATTTTGGAGTTTTCAAGTAAAATTTTATCCTGTAAATCATTATGACTTTATCCTTTTATGGAAAAGTGATGATGACTTATAGTGTTATTTTATGGAAATTTGATCAAGATTGAGAATATCTATATATACCCAACTTCAACTTTTGTCTATTAGTCAAGTCATTGGGAACTCCTTTTCCCTTAAAGGAGAATCAAATAATCAGACTGAACCCTCATGACATGCAATGCTACAATCTTCCCCTATAGTATAGAAAATAGTTCTTATAGACTTTTACCTCTTGTTAGAACAAGAAAAATCATTCTTAAAAAAAATTCTAAAAGTCATTCAATCTACATCTGCATGTGTAAATAAATGTGTTGATGAGCTTATCATTTCTATATATGTATAAATGCATTTTTGTAATGGTGTATATAAAATGTAATGTTATGTATTGTTTTTTAAGTGTTTTATGGTATCCTCTTCTTGATTGTGAATGACTAACTGTGATTTGAATGATGATACAAAGAACTACTACACAATTTAAATCTGGAAACTTATGATTTCAATGATAATAGACTAAAAATATCACATTTTTAATATAAGTTACCACTAATATATTTAACTATTTTTTCACCTAAATTTTGTAATATTTAAAGATGTTGTTGCAAGCACTAAGAAGAGTGAACCAAATATGTCATAAAGCACATCAACATTATTTAAATTAAAAAAACTATTTTTTTGTGTGGTTTGACAACTACTCATGAAACATCCATTATGCTTCGCCTCCTTGTCCTTGGATGCTTATTCACAAGCTTGACAAAGTATTTATATAGCTTTATCGTTCTCTCTTTCATACAATTTAAATTTGAGAAAAACTCAAAAAGAAGAAGAGTGACATTAACTCAACAAAGAGTTGACCATGCTCCTTTTCTCCAAGGGTAGTGAGGAAGGAAGAATATTGCTATGTACCTAGAGATATGATATTATAATGTATTTAGGTGTATGGAGATGCTGACATGTGGCACACATCTCTTAATATAGTTATATTAGGTCTTATGAATAACTTGTGTAATTAATTATATCATGTGTTGAGTAGGCCTTCATTAGGATTACCCTTCCATTATTTTATTAGGAGGAGGTATATATAAAGGAGGTTATTATCATTGTAAGGAGAGGTGTATAGTATCATATTGTATTGGAGATCTCTTGGAGATATAGTGTGGAGTGGCTTCTTCCATAAGGAGTATTGTATGGTGTTACCTTACCTCAAGTGTTTATTCTATTTCTGCATATATTGGATATTAGAGAATATTGGCCCACAAACATCTCTTGTGTTGTGTAAGATCTATCTTCTACATTATATTATTTCCATTATTATATGTTTGGATCTTATCAAGTGGTATCAGAGCATGCTTTTGGCACTATGAAGGCAAAAACAAGGCCATTTTTTAAATTTTTGGAGGTCATTTTGGGAAGTGCGTGTCTCTCTCATTTTTGTGAATCTTTGCAAGATTTTTGGTGGGTTTTTCAAGGGCAGATTGAATATTCTATTGTTCAGATTTGAGCACAATTGGAGTAGAATTAAGGGATCTATTGCAGAATTAGGTTTTTCACCATTTTTTCTCTTAGGACTGCAATTCAGTGCATTATTTCCTAATTTATGGAGGGTTGAATAAGATCCCTTTCATACACCTACAATCCTAATTTGGAAGAATTTGGAGTTGTTTTCAGTAATTTATTGTAATTTTATGATTTTTCATAAATTTGCTTTCTAGGTAGCCAATCAGGGGATTTTTTAGAGATTTTTATATTTTTGGAAATATCGCCAAATTTTAGCAGGGGCCTATTCTTTATAATTTTATTTTTGAGTCTAAAAATATTATGAAATAATTCAATCAAAGTCGGGTATGCTAGAAAAATTTAGAAACCCTAGTTTCAATGAGGATTACTAATTTTGATAGAAGTGGATATGCATTAGAATGGTGGCACCAATATAAAAGAGATTATGGTAAAGAGGAAATATGGAAATTAGATTTTTATTATCAATTAATGGGTGAAGCTTTCAAATGGTATTCACCATTACATGAGGATATTTCTTTTTTAAATGAACTAGAACAAGCTTTCTTAGATAGATGGGCTCAAGAAAAAGATGAAGGACAAGAATAAGAAGATGATGAATAGGAATAAGAACAAGAAAATGGAGAAGAAGAAGAATTAGAAGGATGAGAATTAAAAGAGGATGGGGAAGAGAAAAGGAAGGATACAAGCACATGCACTTTATCTCCAAGGAAGGAGGATTCAATCCCTCAATTTCATGGATGCATTCAAAAGGAAAAGGTTATTGTTTCTATAAACCCTAGTAGAAATTATAACTTCATCAACATGGAATTAGCCAAGAAACTACAAGTGCAAGCAAAACACATCAAGAACAATCAAATATTGGGTAAGGATATTCAATTTTTTGAAGATTTGAAGATCTCTATGGATAAATATGTGTTGCATTCAAACTTTCATGCTTTGGATATGGATGGTTTGGATATTGTTCTTGGTTATCCTTGTTTAGAATCATTGGTAACAATAAACATCAATGTCCAAAAGAAGTTCATGAAGCTTTGGTATAGGAGGAAAAATGTTGCATTACATGATATTACACATAATGAAGTCCAAAGGAAATTCAAGGAAGAGCAAGTTCAAGAATCTACTAAAGATAGAACCAATGAATCAAAGGACATACAAGAGGAGAAAGATGTAGAGAGAAAAGAGGATACAGGTAATTCTCTTCATATCAAAGGGTGCAATATATAGGCATCCACATCATTGTGAGAGACAAGAATCTTGGAGGACTAATACTATAGGGAAACAATAATCCAATTACTATGGACCTACATGGAATCAAAGGAAAAACTACAATGATCCATGGTATCATAGAAGTAAGGGTTAGTCATGGTAGTAAAGGAGTACTTATTGTGATAAGGAATGTAATCAAATGGGTTTAGCAAAATATGGATCAAGGATGGGATCTAGGTACTATCAATCTTAAACCACTTCAAAGATCAAGTATGGATGGTCAGATTATTGTTCATGTTGGCACATTTATAATGACTAGCAATAGTCATGCTAGCCTTGGCTGCTTCTCATGTTTCAGGGATGAAACATGTCAAGGAGGGATGGCATGTTATGTACCTAGGGCTATGATATTATAATGTATTTAGGTGGATGGAGATACCAAAATGTGGCACACATATCTTAAGTTAGTTATATTAGGTCTTATGGATAACTTGTGTAATTAATTATATTAGGTGTTAAGTAGGTCTTCATTAGGATTACCCTTCCATTATTTTATCAGGAGGAGGTATATATAAAGGAGGTGGTTATCATTGTAAGGAGAGGTGTAGAGTATGATATTGTATTGGAGATCTCTTGGAGATATAGTGTGGAGTGGCTTCTTCCATAAGGTGTATTGTATGGTGTTACCCTACCTCAAGGGTTTATTCTATTTCTGCATATATTAGATATTAGGGAGTATTGGCCCACAAACATCTCTTATGTTGTGTAAGATCTATCTTCTGCATTATATTATTTCTATTATTGATGTAGGACAAAGACTCCCTCTTGCCAAATAACTTCAAAAATTCACACACAACAAAAAATATAAAGATAGATCGCAATGTAAAAAATTTCTAATTTATTTATTCAATTGCACTCACAATCAAACTATACATCTGCAACAAATTAATTACAATGTTTGGCCTCTCAATGGCTTCTCAAATTTTAGAAACTATGCTCTTTCCTCTACCCTCTCACAACTCTCTTCAAACCCCTCACATGGGTTGAGATCTTTCCTCAAACTCTACCTGAAAAATCCGTTTCAAATCAGTAATCACATTTTCTTTTGAGCACTTCACTTATCAACGATGCTTGGCTTTCCATCTTCACCATTTTTTATTCACAAATAGGAGTGTTCATTTTTATAATGATGCTTCAAATTCCATTATGGAGAAGCCTCTAAAGAGGCATTGAGGTTTCCTTATGTAAATATTTTTTAAATTATTTAAACTTCTTTGAAAAGTCTCCTAAGGCACTTTTATACAACCTTTAATATTTCTATTTTATGAATGATGTAAACACTAGAAATGACACTTAATTAGTTGTTGTTAAATATGTCTTTTTATTCCTAATTTGGGCATTGAAAATAGGCTGCCCCACTTGGATTGACAAATCCATTTTGCGTGATGGCATCAATTCGCAGAGTCAGGTGTCGGCAGACAAGAAAATTCAAATTTCTCTGAATTGAACAAAAAATTTTCCAAAGGTGTGTTATGACACCGTCAAGTCATCAGAAAAAGGATTTCTCTCCATCCCTCATAAATTTTGAAATTTTAAACTTTTTGTATACCGGTGACACACTTTTAGTTTTAACATCACAATTTTTCGGTATTAATTTCTCCCAAATGGTGAAAGATATAACTTCAATGCTTTTTGCACATTGGACATGGTACCTCAAAGAATGCTTCTACAAAAGGATTCTACTCTGGCTCTTATGGATGTTTGGGAATAAATTTTACAAAACTGTCTACAGAGTGTTGAAACTATGAACCGGCTAAAGTTTGATTCTTGCAATTTTCTATTGAATTTGAAGTTTTGTGATGCTGAGAGATACCAATGACCACTAAACAAAATCAAAATTGAAAACCAAACCTGAAAATATTTTTGGGTGATGTCGTTTGCCAATCTGCCCGGATGCTCCTGCATCAGACATGCCAGGTAGAAAGTTTGTGAGCATAGGCTCACAAAGGTGGAGTTGAGTGATAGGATCACCCTTTCAGATTGCAAGCAATCTGTAGCAAACTCCCTCACTATAGAATTTGTACCAAATTATTTCTTCTTCCTCTTTTTCTAGCACCATGTCAAAACCAACTTCATCCTCCTCCCACAACTCCATTCACCACTCTTCTCTCCTCTCATGTACTCACATCCACCATGTACAATCCTCCTCTACCAAATGCTCTCTACTCTCCTCTCCTCCTTTGTGGGATGCAACCCACTGCAAATCGACCACCTCCACCAAAATCCACATGCATTATCCTCCATAATCTCTACAAACAAATATGCAGCATCTACAACATACTTTTGTTCTCTATTCATCTCTTCTTCTACCATCTTATCTAAAAACAAAATATCATCATCATAAAACAAATTTAACTTAGCTGCAACATCAATTTTTGTTGCAACATTTTCCACATCCTCGTCAGTTGCAACTTGGGTTTCCTCTTCTTTCACTGCAACATGCATCTTCTCATCTTTATCAGCAATCTTATCAAGCCACTCCTCTTCTATCACCAAAATTTGTGCTAACAAATTATCATCTTCGCCATGTTCTATGGCTGGAACCTCTTCACATTCCATTGTGGCATCTTCATCCTCTTCATTCTCAACCATTGCTACACTCGCATCCCCTTTTTTATCCTCATCATGCTTAACCAATTTATCACACTGCCATGCTTCCAATCTATCCACCCTTACATTTGTATTAGCCACCATTACCAAAATCTTCCTTCTTTCATATTGCATCCAACCCACCCATATCACAAGATTCTTCCTCATCAATATCCCCATCATAAATGCTGCGATCTTTCACAACTCTCACCTCATGCTCTGCAATCTACCATCACTGCAAAACAAATTCTTCACAGCTTCAATCTCTCTCACTCCTCAAGACTTCTCCTACCTGCAACAACCCTCACATGAGCTTTTCCTCTACTACCTCACTCTCCTGCAAGTCTTAGTGGATCCTCTCCACACTCAGGATTACCCGCTTTGATACCATATGACGTAGCACAGAGACTCCCTCTTGCCAAATAACTTCACAAATTCACACACAATAGGAAATACAAAGATAGATTGCAACCAAAAAGTATAATTTATTTATTCAATTGCACTCACAATCAAACTATACATTTGCAACAAATTAATTACAATGTTTGGTGTCTCAATGGCCTCTCAAAATTTAGAAACTCTGCTCTTTCCTCTACCCTCTCACAACTCTTTTCAAGTCCCTCACATGTTTTGAGATCTCTCCTCAAATGTTGTCTGAGAAATCTGTTTCAAATCAGCAATCACATTCTCTTTTAAGCACTTCACCGATCAAGGATGCTTGGCTTTCCATCTTCACCAATTTTTATTCACAAATAGAAGTGTTTGTTTTTAAAATGATGCTTCAAATGCCATTATGTAGAAGCCTCTAAAGAAGCATTGAGGTTTCCTTAGGTAAATATTTTTTAAATTATTTAAACTTCTTTGAAAAGTCTCCTAAGGTGCTTTTATACAGCCTTTAGTATTTCTATTTTATGAATGATGTAAACAATGGAAATGACACTTCATTAGCTGATGTTAAATATGTAATTTATTCCTAAATTGGATGTTGAAAATGGGCTTCCCCACTTGCATTGAAAGATCTATTTTGCATGCTTGCATCAATTGGCGGAGTCGAGTGTCGGCATATAAGAAAATTCAAAGTTCTCTTAATTGAATGAAAATTTGCCCAAAGGTGTGTTATGAACCCGTCAAGTCCCTAGAAAAATAATTTCACTCCAGCCCTCATAAATTTTGAATTTTAAACTTTTTGTAAACCGGCAACACACTTTGAGCCTTAACAACATAATTTCTCGGCATTAACTTCTCCCATATGGTGAAAGATATAACTTCTATTCTTGTTTCACATTGGACATGGTACCTCAAAGAATGCACCTACAAAAGGATTCTACTCTAGCTCTTACGGATGTTTAGGAATAAATTTTATAAAACTATATGAGGAGTGTTGAACCTGTGAACCAGTAAAAGTTTGATTCTTGTAATTTTGTGCTGAATTTGAAGTTCTGTGATGCTGAGATATGCCAATGACCACCAAACTAAATCAAAATTGAAAACCAAACCTAAAAATATTTTTGGGTGATGCCTATTGCCAATCCGCTTGGATGCTCCTGCATCAATTATTACATGTTTGGATCTGTTATGTCGTAAAATGTCCCCCTTAAACTTTTACCTCCTAAGTTTAGCTCCCATGTCCCTTAATTTTCATCATCCATGTTAGAAATGAATCCTATGATAAAATGCCTCGAAACACATGACAAATGGGACTTAGGGGACATCTCTGAGCTTAACCCTGACCCAAAATAGGCCCTTGGGCTTGGATGTCCATGCCCTTGCCCTACCCTATTTTATTGGGGTCCCAAATTTGAATGTCGATTAGTGACCGTTAAAAGGTTTCCGTTGCTAACATGTTGAGTTTGAATTACGCAATTTGTAGCGGGAATGCATATATAATCATGTTTAGGACTTTATTTATAAACTAAAAGATTATTTTGATATTTTGGCAAATTTGTAATTTTAGAGCATTCAAGGCATTCATTGTGTTGCAGAGCATATTGTGTTTGTTATTGCAGATTTGGCTTCATCTTCTCATGGCATGAAAGAGCTTCATTTCCATGAGAGCTACACCTCCAAGGTGATATCTATTTGTGATTCAATCTATCATTTTTATCATTGTTTTTACCTATGTCCTTCAAGGACACACACTCTCTATCTAACAATGGTGTTGGAAGAATTGAATGCCATTATGGGGCTTGACCGAGGCAAGCTCCTAAACACAACAACCCCCAACCCCTCTCTTATGATTACAGGTGATAGGTATCGGATCTCGAAGAGTGGAGTTGCAGAGTGTAAGGATCCCAAATCTCAAGAAAAAGATAGGAAATAACTCAAAAATGGCAAGGGCACTTGCACCTTTGACCCTCAGTTTCACAGCATGGAGAATCTCTGAAGTGGTTGCAGTCAATAGAGGAAAATATCTCAAAGCCCTCAGAAAAAGTAGCACCTTGGGCTTGGGCGCCCTCTCTTTCACCCCCAAATTTTCTGTATTCTGAAACCTAAAATCTGGTATGTATCTAATATATATTTAGTCTATTTATGTCAAAGGATTTATTAGGTTCCATCTATTTGTTTATGATCTTGCAAAATTAGGGTTTTAAGCTAAATCAGACTAAAATCAATACATTAATCAACCAAATCCAAATTTCCTTATCATTCCAAGTGACAGCCAACCTGATAGTTGAATCCTCTTGCATAATTTGTGATCCAACTCAGTTAAATGTCCTTGAATTTATTGAGTGAAAGGAGGACCTAACTAAACTATCTATTAATCTCATCAACCCTCTTTTCATCCATTACATTTTGGTGAACCCATGTTTCTATTGAATTTGCACCTTGTTGAGTGTTTTACATCAGATTTGCATTCATACATTTCATTGTCATCATCATACATTTAAAAATCTTACAAAAAAAAATAGAAAATTTTTAATTTTGAAAAAATCAAGCATCCTAGGCTTGCATTTAGACATAATTTGTATTATTTGCATTGAATTTCATCTAAATCATTTGAATCTCTGATATTTACATCAGATCTGATATAAATTTCAGCATTGCATTATTACATAAGCATTTACCTTACATTTTCATACTCTATTTGTTAGGGTTTGCTTGAAATTGTGCATTTTTCATATAACCTAGTCTTTGCAAAAGCAAGGGTTTGTGGTTAAAATCTTGTTTCAGATTTTACTACTCATTTTTAACACTTATTCAAATTAAATTTTGATATTAGTGTTTGATCATAGTGTGTTTTTGCATTTACACATTGTGTATTTCAACAAGCATATCTTGCTCCTTTGGTTTATTCTATTATTTTGTGCATTGAGTGTTGTATGCCTTTGCATGAGTCTTATAACCCATACCCCCAATAGAAATATCCCTTTAAGGAGAAGTATTAGATTGATGGGTTATAGTGCTCCCGATAGCAATGGTGTTCCTACATCGAAAAATCCATTGAACACCTTCTTTACAAAAGGAGAAACACAAACATTGCAAGACATTATACCTCCTACAAATACAATGGAAGAACAAATATTTCATGATTTTGAGGATCCTATTGATGTGATAACACATGTACCTAATGAGAAAATAAACAAACTTGATAAGGAACTAGCTGATTTTTAAGCATTTGTGGAAAAAGAAAGGATAGTTGAAGAGGTTGTACCTATTATTCATAATCTAAGAGAATTGTTAAAAGGACAAGATGGTGTTAATACAATACATGGATTGGCCTATATAGTGCATAAAAATATTATGACGGTAACTGGATGTGCAAATACTATTAATATGTCATCACCGACTTATACACAAGTACTGACACCTATACTGACTACTAGAATGTCTACTTTTACATCAATTCTAACCACTATTGCACTTTCTTGTAGTAATGTTACCACTAGTGTTGGAGTATCTAATGGTATTAATTCTCATAATTACAAGGCTGTGGGATTCAATTATCAAAACCTAGCACCTAGGGTGACTTCTTACATGAATAATGACTCTTAACCACCTCTCCATTCCACTTATTCTCAAGCACTATTCACTTATAACTATTCACAACCACCTTCCACTCACAATTATTCTCAACCACCTTTTGTTACCACTCACAATCAATCACCTCAAAATTTCATGACCACAACCTCTAATTCTCAAACCACATCCCCTAATGATGCCCTCTTAAATCAACTCTTGCAAGGCATGACTTATTTACAACAAAAGGTGACAAACTTGACAAACTCTTATCAACCTAATTTACCAACATATCATGCTCTTAGTCCCTTATCTTTTGCAATCCTTAGAACTCATATGCCTAATAAGTTTATAACTCCTCGCTAAATGAAAAATATGGTAGAAAAGGTAATCCTAATACTCATGTGGCAGCATTCATGGCTATGTCTAGTGATTTCTTCTTTGAAGAGGACTTGTTAGTGAAACTCTTCCTGCGATCTCTCAAAGACACGAGTTTAGAGTGGTTTTGCTCTTTACCTCCAAATTCAATACACTCTTTGTCTTATCTAGTTGATCAATTCTTACAACATTTTCAAGCAAACATTGGACCTCAAGTCTCATTGATTAATTTGGTTCATTGCAAACAAGGTCTGAAAGAGAAATTAACTAAGTTTATTAGTCGATATCAAGCTCTTTATGCACAAATTCAATACTAGATGAATGATGAGGATTTTTAGAAGGTGTTTATTACAAATCTACAACCTAACATCCGTGATAAGATCCTCTTGATGAAATACAACTCTTTCCAACATTTATTCATGGCTCTTCATGATTATCAACTTTCATCTAGTCAGTATGAGAAGCAAACTCATCAGCTCAAGGTGATCAAGTTCAAGCTAAAACATCTCACAATAAGTTCAAGAGGAACAATAAGAACTTCATTAAGGTTAATAGATAGAATTCAAACAATTATTCACAAGTGTCTACTATCACTAATCCAAAGAGGGTACTGTTTGAACAACAACAACAACAAAGACAGTTTACTCTGATATCTAACTCTCTACATTCTATTATGAATCAAGACATGTATAATATTCTCTTGAAGCTTCCTCCGATTAAACCATTGGATAATTATAGAATGCAAGGACCTGACTTCGATGCTAGTGCTTTATGTCATATCATTAGCAATAAGGACATGACACTGAACGATGTATGCATCTTAAACATGAAATTAAAGACCTCATCGACTCGAATGTAATACAGGTAACTTGTGTAAATGACAATGGAAATAAGTCAGTTGTCCCTCCAAATCAAAATTTATAGATCTTTACTAATCCATTTCCTAAGCATAATGACAACAATATGATGGAACAAAATATAGTAGAAGTAGAAGATGACTCTTTGGATTACAATGAAATAGTTCGTATGATAGAAGTGGATAAGGAGAAAATTGAAGAGTCACCTCATCCGCGCAAAAAAGCTATCTATGCTGAGGTTCCCCTGTCGTTATCCCTTCAGGGATTGGGAGTCAACCAAGATGCACCAGATTTACAAATTGAACGACCACAACAAGATATTATGATACAAGGAAAGGATGCCATGGTGGAAAGTACCCCATTAGACCACAAAAAGATTAACAAAAGATCAAAGGATTAGAAAAGAACAAGATGATTATCATCAATATGAAATAGTAACAATTCCCTTCCTCACAAGCAATAGAAAACTTTGAATAAAGTTTTGAGAAACAAACACCACTTGATCATCCTAGAAGTACAAATCAAACAAATACAAACTACTCATACTTCTTACAAAACTTGATGGAGCACCTCTCTATGATGCTCACAAGTCTGAGTGCTCAAACGTAGCAATAGCTAAGTATTTCTAGCCCTAGTGGTCACCTTTGTCATAGCATAATTTGCTCATTTATGTGGCCTCCCCTCTTGTGTTGTGTTCCATGTGTTGTGTTATGTGTTGTTTAGGCCTCTTGGATGACCCTTGATACTCTTGTAAGGTCAAGGATATCGAGAGACTACCTCTATTGTAACCATTCTTCTATTTGTATCATCATTCTTCTATCTTGCCTCTCCTCTATTTTATTGTTGTGTGTCATGCCTTAGGGGCATAGCATTGCAGTTGATGACCTAGGGGCATCCTCCTACATGATTGTTCCTAAGGCACTTGTTCTCTTCTCTCATTTTATTATTTACCTTCTTCTAGTGATTCTACCTAGTCAGAGGATGATGAAAAACAAACAACTAACTGATACGGACTACGTGTCCCTTTAGCAAGCAAGCAAAAATGGACCTAGTCCATACATGAAGACAAGGTTGATTTAAATATCCAACGCTTGGCTAGTAGAATCACTCTATGTGATATTTGATGTTGTCTTATCTTTCTAACAAATCATAACAATACATCTGCTCCATGCACTTTGATTGTCTTGTATCTTGCCTTATTGATACACTTAGTTCTAAGATGCCTACAATATAATCCCAATGGCTATACTTAGAGTTGAACCCATATGTGTAGCCTAGGCTTCTTTGTGTTCATGCATAGCTTTCATGTTTTGCTTAGATTAAGATGTATTTGTGGGAACATTTGGTGATCATAAGCACATGTCATCTTTGGGGGCATGGGCTTTGCAAAAGCTCTTTTTCCCTTGTGTGTTTGCTCTCTACCTTAACTTGCTTGATATCAATACACGATACTAACCACCTTAAGATGGGGGCATATATAAGGTAAGATGTCTGATATTTTGGTACTAACAAAGCATGTTTGTAAGCCCTCTGTAGAGGTGGGATGTTGTATCTCTAGCACAAGTGCACATCTTTATCTATATTGCAATCAAAAAATCCCTCTATGAAGATGGGATAACATCTCTCTTGAGCTAGTGTGCATCCTTTTATTCAAAAACCCACTGGAGAGGTGGGATGGTATATCTCTTGAGTTAGTGCACATCCTTTTATTTCAAAAGTCCTCTGCGGAAGCAGGGTTGATCTTGAGACTATCCTCCCTTAAGTGTGTCTTTGGAAGTTGTTGTGGCATAAACCCAATCATCAAGTGTGCCTGTAGCGTGTTTGAGATGGTGGGACTTAGTAATAAGTTCCTTCCATCACCGTCATGTTTAAGACGTATAGTATGTCTCTGGCATGCTATATGATGCTCATGTCTTCCATGTGTTTTCCCCCTCATGTAGTGTAAAGGGTGTGGCGATGAGTCTCCCTACGCTTGGGCTTTGTATGGCATATTTTTCTCTCACGTAGTGTAAAGGGTGTGGTGATGAGTCTCCCCTACGCTTGGGTTTTCTATGGCATGTTTTTCCCTTGCATAGTGTAAAGGGTGTGGTGATGAGTCTCCCCTATGTTTGGGTTTTTTATGGCGTGTTTTCTCCCCTTGGTGTAGCGTAAAGGGTGTGGCAATGAGTCTCCCCTTCATTTTTGGGGATTTGTGTTGCATTCTTTATTTTCATGCATTTCCATTTATATGAAAATAATATATATATATATATATATATATATATATATATATATATATATATATATATATATATATATATATATATATATATATATCATTGTATTCATCATGTTTTGCGAGACTACTCTCTTGTCTTCATCGTGTTTTGCATGTGTTCAATACTGTCTTCATTGTGTCTTGCGTGTCTCCAATGTGTTTTTCTAATGCTTACCTGGGACTAGGGGCTAGAAATAGTTCCTCAATCTTTGTGTATGTATTAGCTTCAAGTGCCTAGTGTGTTTGTTGTGCTTTCAACCATACTTTAATGCATGTATGGGTTGTAAGGTCATACATACATTAAAGTGGATGCTAAATGTTATGTCATAAAATATCCCCCTTGGACTTTTACCTCCTAAGTTTAGCACTCAGGTCCCTTAATTTTCATCATGCATGTTAGAAATGAATCCCGAGACAAAATGCTCCAAAACCCATGACAAATTGGACTTAGGGGACATCTCTAAGCTTAACCCTAACCCAAAATAGACCCCTGGGCTTGGGCGCCCATGCCCTTGCCCTACCCTATTTTATCAGGATCCCAAATTTGAATGTCAGTTGGTGACCGTTAAAATATTTCCGTTGCCAACATCTTGAGTTTGAATTATGAAATTTGTAGTGGGAATGCATATATAATCATGTTTAGGAATTGATTTGTAAACTAGAAGATAATTTTTATATTTTGGTAAATTTGTGATTTTAGAACATTCAAGGCATTCATTGTGTTGTAGAGAAGACTTGTGTTTTTATTGTGTTTGTTATTACAGATTTGTCTTCATCTTCTCATTGCATGAAAGAGCTTCATCTCTGTAAGAGCTATACCCCGAGGTGATATCTATTTGTGATTTAATCTATCTTTTTTATCATTGTTTTTGTCTATGTCCTACAAGGACATGTACTCTCTATCTAATAACAGTGTTGGAAGGCTTGAATGCCATTCCAGGGCTTGACTGAGGCAAGCTCCTAAACACCACAACCCCCAACCCCTCTCTTCTGATTGTAGGTCACAAGTATCAGATCTCGAAGAGTGGAGTTGCAAAGGACTGTTGCAGAGTGTAACGATCCCAGATCTAAAGAAAATGATAGGAAATAGCTCAAAAAGGGAAAGGGCACCCGCACCTTTGACCCTTAATTTCATTGCACAGAGAATCTCTAAAGTGGTTGTAGTCAGTAGCGGAAAAGATCTTGAAGCCTTCAAAAAAAGCAGCACCTTGGACTTCGGCGCCCGCTCTTTCACCACTGACTTTTTCGTATTCTAAAGCCCAAAATCTGGTATGTATATAATCTGTATTTTGTCTATTTCTATAGAAGGATTTATCATGTTCCATCTGTTTGTTTACGATCTTGCATAATTCAGGTTTTAAGGTAAATCAGACTAAAATTAATACATTAATCAACCAAATCCAAATTTCCTTATCATTCCAAGTGACAGCCAACTTGATAATTGAATCCTCTTGCATAGGTTGTGATCCAACTTAGTTAAATGTCCTCAAATGTATTGAGTGAAAGAAGGACCTAGCTAAACTATCCATTAATCCCATCAGCCCTCTTTTCATCCATTACAGGATCTTATCAAGTATTGTTAGTGTGTGGTAAATTGTATAAGCTAGAAGAGGAAATTAGAAAATAAGGTAGATGTTTATTAATGGTAAAGTAATTATGTAATCTAGATGCTCACCCAATGCCAAAAGTAGCATCTCTAATCCATTGAAATGGCACTTGATATTATCATAACTTACAAATCTATAGAAGTAATGGATACACTTAAATCTTGATTTGGAATATATAATCCTAAGGAAATGGAGGACGTAGAATGTACTTGGAAGCTTTACCTTGTAAGGAAAGGTGATAAAAGCACTTGACCTTGTTGTTATGAACTATTTCCCATGTAGAATGTCACAAGGATGGATTTGGAAGCTTTACAAAAGTTGAGCCTATTAAATATGGTTAAACCTAAAGCAGTTAAACCCCAACAAGATCTATGTACAATTGCAAATAATCAGTGGAGTGGGAAAATAATGAAATCTAGAGTTAATGAAGATAAAAGTTGGGGTCTTAAGCTTGAATTCCATTACCATGACATCCTCCATAGGTTATAGTTAATATGTACATTTGTAAAACCGTGCTAGCTATTTTTATCACAATATTGTATGCTAGGATTTTATTTTTGATTTTGAACCATAGGACTATTTTTTATGTCATGCTTGGTAATCTCACAAGGCTTTACCCTTGTCTAAAAGTGGTTATAAGTAGCTCTTTATGGAACAATATAAAAAAGCAATATAAAGAGTAATGGTCATCTCTTAACAAATCATGATACATGGTTGTTTTTCCTTTGCAAGGACAAATCTAAGTCTAAATAATGATAACCCAAAAATTATTGCAAAAAGATTCTCTACTTCAAATATTTAGAGTGTGCATGTGTAGAATAGGGTACCATAAAGAGAATACACTACAATAAGGACTACTCTGAGATGCAATTTTGGTTTCTATATATAGTGGAATATTAACATTACACACACTAACTTTGCATGCAATCTGCCAAATAAACAAATAAATTAATTAAGTAATTGGAACTTCTCTAGTCTAGTATTATTTAGATATTTAAAGATATTTTGTGAGATTTTAAAGATATTAAAAATTGCTAATGTTAAATTAAAGTAAATTGTTGCTTGATGAAAACAATAAAACATTACGTTGTCAGTTTCCTGATTGAAACAACAAAACATTACACTACTAGTTGCATAATGTGGTAACAACAAAACATTACACTGCCAGTTGCATAATGTGGTAAGACATCCTTTGACAGAACATTACAAAACTGTCATCTTTTACTTACAAAGTCCCTAATGCATTGCTAACTAGATGATTAAAAAATGTAGCAATAACTTGACATCAAATCCAAATTTTCTATTTTACCATAAAGCCAGGGAATGGCTCTAGATCCTCTATAGGACTATCTATTGAAGTATTTTTTGGAGACACTAATTAAACATGAGGTGTGATTAGAATAATATGACCAAATATTGTTTAATCTAAAATCCTTGAAAATTGGAATTGCTTTATAGGGGAGTGAGGGGGGTTGTGCCTAGTAATTGAATCATGGGTTCATTTTATAATTTTTTTCCCTCCAGATTTTTGAAATTGAGCAATCCATAGATAGGTGCCAATTTTGAAATTTGGTGTTATTAATTGTATGATTTGATTTCCAAATCATGAGCCTTACCTCTGTTAGCATTACATTGTTTAAGATTTTCTTAGTTTAGACAACGGGACAATGGTTACCAGGCTAGTTATGCAATTATGACTGGTTACAACTTCCTAACCACATTTCTCCTTGTATAAATGCTTTTGTAATTCACCGAATAAATCAATCAAGCATTTACTATTTAGAATATGGTATCAAAGCCGTGGAGGCATGACCTGAACGAGGAGTGTTGTTCGTGGAGGAGACCGATAGGCATTAGAAACCATTGGAAGCCATTAAGCACCATAGAAAGGAACAAAGTGGTTGTCAAGCATTGAGTTCATTGGATTCACAAGATGCTCCTATAATAAGTTCTCAGAGAAGGCACATATGCTTTCTTCTATCCATATTTATCTTGAATTCTATTGCGAGGAGTCTGATATAGTTTGATAGAGTTGCTGGTAGCGACTACTATTTAAGATTGAGGAGGCGTGAATATCATTACCAGAGCAATGATTCCCTTGCAATAGTGAATAGCTCTTTGGAAGATCAGTGAATAACATTGAGAGATAGCCATTCATCTGCAGCTAGTCACCCTATAGTCTGCATTGCCATTATCATCTCAAATTGGTATGTATTGAAGTGTGTATGGAAGTGCAAAATTTTATAAGAAAATATATTTAAATCAGAGTAATAAGGTCAATTTGGTCCTACTATTTCCTTTTGGAGTATTATTTTTAAATGGAGATTCCATTAGACAAGTATTCTGGTTTCAATTTTCATACTTGGAGAATGAAAATTCAAATGCAACTAATGAATAAAAATTTATGGGGAATAGTAAGTGGAAAGGAAAAAGCACCTACAAATGCAAATAAGTTATTAGATTGGAGTAGTAGAGATGATAAAGCCAAGGCTATAATTGGTCTTGCTCTTTCTGACACTGAATAGCACCACATTGATTTGGATAAATCATTAGCCGAAATTTGGGATAATCTGAATAAATTATTTGGAGCAAAAGTCGTTAATGCAAAGTTTTCTCTAAAACTTCAATTATTTAGATTTAATATGGAAGATGGAATCACAATGTTAAATCATATAAGTAACTTGCAGTCTCTCAATAGACAGCTAGCAGAGGTTAAGATTACGGTGGATGATGATGATGCGAGGGCCATCCTATTAAATAGCTTGCCTTCAAAATACAAGAATGTTATTTTTACACTCAGTCAAATACCTTCACAAACTCTAGAAGGTATGATTTTTTCTCTTCTAGTAGAAGAGAAGAGAACAACAGAAGATTTAGAAGATGATCCTCAGGAGAAAGCATTATTCTCAAGAAGCAATTACAAAAGATCAGAGAGAATCAAATGTTTTTATCGTAAGAAAAATGGTCACACAGCTTGGGATTGTAGAACTTGAGATAGTGATGTTCTTAAAAGGAAGGTCAAAAATGAAGGAAACCTTGCTTGCATTGAAGATGATAAGGATCCACCAGATATTAACGATGAGGATCCACCAAATGGTATTATTAATTTCTATGGATATGCCCTTTAAGCCTTCAAATTGGAGGTAGGTGGCATCAGAGGATGGAGGATTTTCTATCATCTCAAGTTAGCTTCTCGCTTTGAGATGATGCTTTGCATGAGAAGCATTTTTTATTTTGGTTGTTTTGTTTTTTTTCTTTGTTGATGTTGACGGATTTGAAGAATGTATGTTTTGTGAAGATTTTTTTTGGAGAAAGGTTTGGGATTTGGGGTTGAGCTCAATATGGATTGTTGTCCAGTGAGCTTCAAAGAGTATATGATCAAGAATTATACCCTTTCGCGGTCACTAGACAATGGCAGAGATCTGTTGTATCTCTTAGGGTTCATTGTTGAATAATTCAAGACTGTGATTTGAGAGTTCAGGACTAAAGAGCTCAAGAACACAGCTTGAAGCTATGCCTTTCCAAGGGTAGACGAGACAGCATGATGGACCCCCACTTGGTTTAGGATTTGTTCTTTGGGAGAAGATCTTCTATAAAATATGTATTCATATTATGTAATCTATTTTTTTTCAGTATGTTAGCATTCAGGGGGGTCCCTTGGTACTATTGCAGGAACAATGTAATAAGTGGAGAATGTTATCATTACATTGTTTAATATTTGCTTAGTTCAGATAGTGAGACAGTGGTTACCAGGTCGGTTATGCAGTTATGACTAGTTACAACTTCCTAACCGCATTTCTCCTTGTATAAATGCTTTTATAATTCACCAAATAAATCAATCAAGCATTTACTATTTATCAACCTCTACATATTTGTTTTACAAGTACTCATAATCTAATGGTTGATGTCTCCAAACTAGGCATTTATTGCACAATATTTGGGGGAGATGGACAGATTTCTTAGAAATAATAAGTTGTAATTATATCAAGTTGGGAACATATCATTATTCATTACAATACCAGTTTAAAATTTAATTGCTTGAGGACTAGAATTTGTACACTTAATATTCTATATAGAATAGGAAGAATGTATTGATGTTGATAGGGTAAAAGTTCAAATCTGTATCACACTTTTGGCCAACAAAATGGTTCCGAGCAGAAGGTTTTTGGTTAAGATGGTTCTGCCTGACACAGTTCTGCCTAAACCCAGATGGTGCATACATGGCGTGGGCATGGACTATACTCTTTGGGCAGAACCTTTTTGCCTAATAGTTTATCGGGTGAAAAAGTTCCACCTGAAACTTTGAAAATAAAAGAAAAAATATGGTGGCAAATCATTTTTGCCTAAATTTGAATTGATTGGAAGGGATCCGCCAGGAGCTACGCAACCCCCAGAACTCCCAGCTGACAACAGAGGTATTTTTTAAACTTTTCTAAAAATTTTTATTTTATTTGTGAATAAAATGTGAATTATTATTTTTTTGGTAAATTTTGTTTTGAAATTTATTTAAATTTTATAAATTTATTCAAAATCTATAAATTTATTTAAAATTTATAAATTTATTTAAAATTAAAAAACCCTACAAATGAAATGAAACCAAAAAACTAAATTTGAAATTAAAATCCTAAAAATTATTTTGAATTGAAACCCTAAATTTGAAATTAAAACCCAAATGAATTTAAAATGAAACTAAAATGCTAAATTTGAAACAAAACCCACTTCGTGCCTCTCAAAATCATATGTGATGTAACCAAACTTCACAGCATAAGATTCAACACTATTATTATTGTAAAAATATCTAGAAACTTAGATATATTTTCAAATTATCCTTCTCAATCCATTACATCATGCTACAACTGAAAATAAATAACAAATTTATACAAAACAAAAATTACCCTTTTTGGCATATTTTAGCAACTTTTTAAAATTGTCATTTTTGGTAACTTCACATCCATATCCGTATGGCCATGAAAATTGCCAGTTATTTGAAATTAACTAAAAGATGACTAGTTGTCAACTTTCTAATCTAATTGCATGTAACATTCGAAAACTAATTAGAAAAACAATTTGGGAAAATCCTAAAAAAATCATTAAAACCTCATTTTAAGGCCCTAGATGATCGAAAAAGGTCACGAAAAAGTGTCAAAATGGCAACCTAATGAATTTAACAATTCGGTGGGATTTTTTATCAACTCTTCAAGACACATTTACCCACCAAATTTCAGCCCCAACAGACCCCCCAGTCAAAATTTATGACCTCCAGAAGTTTCTGCATCAATATGTTGCAATTTTAAATCACTCAAAAAATTTACATCAGTTGAGTTGGCATCATATTGTCAACATGATAAAAAAATGATGCCACATCAGCATGTTTTTGTTTGATATGTCCAAAAAGACCTAAAAAGAAGTTTGGACCAATAGTTATGCATTAAGTCATGTTTTGTTGGTGTGACGATGTGGCTTCACATGATTTGTTACTTTTTAAAAATTTCATTCAATTATAAGTACTTATGTTCAACATTTGGTCATTTTTTTAATTTACATGTGGAATAATCATTGATAATATATAGTAGATAGGGTGTTCAACTATTGGATCCTATACCCATGAGTACTATAACAACAATTGGACCCCATTCAACTATTGGCTCAGGTCTCCCCTAATGCTAAACTTTTAAAAATATTAGATGTTAAATCCACAAATACTATCACAACTATTGGAACATGCTCAACTATTAGGTCCTCTCCCCTAGATCTATTGTTTCATTACATTATGAATTGTTGATAACTATAAATTGGTTATACAATCTTGATGAAATGTGATTCTGTCTTTGCAAATGTAATCAAATATAGTGATATTAAAGCTAGATAGAATTTTAATCAACAAAATAACATTTGATATTGTTCAATACTAAGACAAAAGTTATTTATTTTCTAGAATTGATACTTATTTAGGAAATGTACCTTAGATGTCATTTTAGTTTTAGGTTGTACTATTAAATTAGAAGAAAAATATTAGGAACAAAACCTAAGGTAGTTACTAAATAATGAATAAATTAAAGGATAACTAACCTAGTCAATTAAGTAAGAACCACTCACTTAATAATTTTGATTACTTATTTTAATTGTAAATATATATTTACACAACTTTTACTAATGAATTGAAGTTAAACCCTACATCAAGTAGAGGATTTCATTAGAGTAAAAATAGAATGGCATTATTAATAAAGGAAGTAAGGTGAGTTATGATGAAGCAATATTTCAACTTATATCATAATTGATTTAATGATACATAATCAATATAGATAGAAAGTTTGATCTTCGATAAATTTAAATTGATATAAATTGAAATTAGATTAATTTTAATTAAATAAGTATGAGTGTGATAGTGTAGTATTTAAAGTACATGAGTATGATAACGTAGTGTTTCAAGTGTGAGTTGGATAAGTTTTTAGTCCTTAAATATCTGTAAACTTTGCAAGTGGTATTGGATATAAGATTACTTCCTCTACAATGACTTGTGCATCTATTCATATCCACACTTTTACCATATAGATCCCTCTTCCTAGACCATTACTCCTTCCACTACCATTACTTATCTTTATAGTACCATGGCCACTAGTAGATTGTAGGAATCCTTTCAAGTCAAACTTTCAATAGTAAGTTACAAGAACAATTATGGACTTGAGAATCAAGCCTTATTTATAATTTGAAAGATGGGCAAGCTATTAATCTAAATTGTTACTAACTTGTAACTAATAAAGATAATTATTAAAAAAGACATAATGATCAAGATAAGTTAAAACATATAGAAACCTAAACTACACTATAACCTAATTACTTGATCACAAGTGCTATGGAGTCCACGACACCACAAGTGCATAATTGGAAAAAGACACAAGCCATCTTTATAACTATACCATGGCCACTATTATCTCACCTTTTAGTACATATCCCTTTTTTCACTTATATCCTTTGCCTTATGGCCTGACTACTAGATATACTTCTCCTATCATATCTACCACCTCAATGATAAATCATACTTCCACACCCCTTTCCTCCACTACTATTGAATACATAACTTTACTCCACTTATTCAAGCCACTTCCGTGCCCCATACCATATCCCATACCCTAGAAAAACCTTTAAACTTACCTTTCTTCTTCCATGCCTTTATACTAATCCATGTCGACTCATCCATCCCTCGCACTTCCCATGTACACTTACTAGTGGTATCCATTTAATCACCACCACTTCCTCTAATCTAGATGCACTATTTCACAAAGCATATCAAGAAGTAACTTAGAGAATCTATACATGTAAATCCTATTGATTATATTGATTTTTAGTTCCCTAAGCATCCTAGATATCTATTTGAGATTGTGTCTTATCTATTTTCTATGGTTTTTGTGGCACCCGCGTTCTAATGTATGATGACCTAAAGTTTCTAACCTAATACACGCTTTAAAATTCAAATACAACATAGTTTATGATGCAGGAGCATCCAGTGGTGTAAGGGAAATCTTGCATCACCTAAAAAATATTTATTTTGTTTTATGTTCTTTTCAATTTTGGTATTTGCAAATACCCATTTGCTTGAGTAATTATTTAGAACCTTCAGAATTTGCAACCGGCTAAAAAATAACAACCAGCTATGTTTAGAAAGTTTGCATTTGAGCATGTATGGAAATGAAAATTTAATCAAAGCTTTAGAATTGAAAAATATAATCTTTGGTGAAGAAATTGGCCAAAGAACATTTGTGGGTTGAAATATATTAAAATTTTCATTTCATCAAAAACCCTTGAAAATTTTTCAAAGTCAAATATGAGGAACTTAGAGGCCTTGTATGGCCATAAAAATGGGTGGAATCAATAGATCAAATTCCATGTGTGTACGTCTCTTCACAAGCTTTCCAACACTTCAAACGGTTGATCAATCGGATGCTTGGATCAAAAGTTATGGCTCCCAGAAGTTGGCCTCTTTCTGGAGGGAGTTACAAATTTTAAAATTTTGGCTGGAAGCTACCAAAAAAGAGCTATTTATGACCATTTTTCAAGAATATTTTGAGTAGTAGAGAAGTGGAGAAAAGTGGTGAGTTGTGAAAAGGATGGAAAATAGAAAACCCTAGCATATTTGAGGCTACAGAAGGCAAAAGGTTCCAAAATCTAGGGGAAGGAAGTTATAATGTGTTGCAACCTATTGAGGATTTCATCCTCTTATTTGATTCCAATTTCTATAATGTAATTTGTTTTTGGTTTAATAAAAGAACATTCCTATTTTCTATGAGCAATCTGTATTTTTATGTGTTCTGAGATTTACCCCCTCATCAAGTGGTATCAGAGCAGAAGTTCTTGACTGTGTAGATAGATCACTAAATGTGAGATAGTTTACACCATGACTTGTGGTTGTAGGTTAAATAGAAAAGAAGAAGATGTTAGATTAAGGACAGACAACTAAGAGGGGGTGAATCAGTTGTTTAAAAATTAATCACTTAAATTCTTTTCTTAATCTAGCAACATAATAATAAATCAATCATAGAAATGTAATGCAACAATTCAAGAGCAAAAACACATCAACACATATGACACCAAGATTTTTGACGTGGAAAACCTGGTTAAGCAAAAAACCATGGGGTGACTAACCCAAGATTGTATTCTCTGTTAGAAGAATAGAAAGAACAAAATGGCACATGCCAATTAGGGCTCACTACCCAAGCACACTGCTCACAAGAGGCTCACTGCCTATAGGAGACACGCTATCTACAGAATAATACTTATTACATACTTGAACTGAAGAATAGCATCTTCACCACGCTTGAGTCAATTCCATTTAATCCCAATACTTTTGTTCTACCTTTCACTTTCTTTCTCTCTATAACACTCTCATCTCCACAAGATGCTTTTGAAATGACTTTACAACTCCTTATTTATACAAGACATCGACTTAGAAATAACCATTCAAGTCGGCATACATTACAAAGCAAATACAACATGACTAATTAAAAAGACTTCATGCAGATCAACACACTGTCGGCCACACAGATCTAAGACTTCAATATTCCTTTAGGAACATGCCATTCTTCACAGAACATCTCCAAGATCATCCAAGATGTGTAACTCATCTGGTTAGCTAGACTTAGGAAGAACATCATCATCTGGAAGTAATTCTTTAATTACGAGCTCAATGTAGACCACCAACACGAGCTTGACACAATCCAAAGACCTCAACAAGCTTGCTTGAATCACCAAGAACATCCACACTACTTATGCCTACTGAAATCATTCTCTCCATCCAGAACCTCAAGAACATAGTCTGTCATCATTGTCATATGGGAATAGATGCTTGTGAACCTCCGGACCACGAACCAATTGAGTTGTCAATCCATAGTGGCTTCCTAAACACTCCACCAAATCCGTAGAATAGGATATTGCATTTCCAGATCTCACTGGACCTATCTATGTCACTCTGTCACCTCTGAACACCTGCCAGAACCGGTTTTACTTAAGTGACCATAACTTCTTTAGGTCTTCATGCGGACCTCTAAAATCTTTACTTGATCATCTTAAGACACATATCTACAAACCCTTTGAAGCACTTCCTCTGATCTTCATCTTAGCTGGGATCTTTACCTTACTGCCTTCACTGTTCTTCTATGTTCCTGATTAGGACTAATTTTCTCAATATCCTCAGCACACAGCTCATCCAATCCTTATCATCAATGCAACAGAAGTATGTTGACATCAATGGCAACACTAGTTAGGCCCATACATGCAACAATCTCCCCCTTTGTCATTGATGGCAACATATGATGTGAAAAATTGTTTTACCTATCAAGACAAGAACTTCTCCACACTGTCACAACTCCCCTTATCAACAAAAACCATTCACATGTCTTCTCTTTCTTTCCTTCTCCCCCTTTGATCAACAACCACTTGTTTTTCACATGTCTTCTCTCCCCCTTTGACATCAATGGCAAAGGGCACATACTTGCATCAATTCAGAGTCATACTAGCTGCTCCCCCTAAGTAGTAGCTTCCCATCACCAATCCAAACCACAAGATATGACTGTGAGATCCACCAAACTAATGTACATCAGTGCACCTTAATTTAGAACCGGAGGGGTAATAACCCTAACTTCTCCCTGAGATACTCAAAAGAGTCCTTAGGTAGAGGTTTAGTAAAAATATCTACAATCTGATCCTTGGAAGGCACAAACTCCAATCTAACTTCATTCTTGTTCACTTGCTCTCTCAAAAAGTGAAATTTGATGGATATATGTTTAGTCTTTGAATGCAACACCGGATTCTTTGATATATTTATTATACTTGAATTATCACAGAAGATTGTGATAGGTTCTTCATACTCTACTCTAATAGCTCTTGTATTTTCTTCATCCACAATACTTGAGTGCAACTACTTGCTGCTGCAATATATTATGCTTCTGCAGTGGACAGAGATATTGCCTCTTGTTTCTTTCTCAGCCAAGAAACTAATCTCTTCCCCAAAAAGAATGCTCCACCACTGGTACTCTTTCGATCATCCACATCTCCTGCCCAATCCGCATCTATATATGCATAAAGAGAGAAATCATGATCTCTAGGATACCACAAACCATACTCAACTGTACAATTAGATATCTAAAAATCCTCTTGATTGCCATGACATGAGATTCTCTAGGATCAGCTTGGGATCTAGCAACAAGACCAACAACATTCATAATGTCAGGTCTAGTTTGAGTGAGATACAATAGTCCTCCAATCATTGACCTATACTTTTTCTAATCAGCCTTAGGAGAGTCATCATCTTTGCTCAATTTACATCTAGTTGCCATGGGAGTATTCATTGGTTTTGAGTCTTCCATCCAAAATTTCTTCAACAATTCTTTCACATATTTGGTCTGAGAAATGAAGATTCCTTTCTTTGTTTGAGTGATTTGCAGACCCAAGAAGAAATTCATTTCCCCAAACATGGACATCTCAAATTCACTTTTCATTTGATTTGCAAAGGTTTTACACATACTATCTCTTCCTCCAAAAATGATATCATCAACAAACACTTCAACAATCAAGATATTTTCATGATCAATTTTGAAATATAAATTACTATCAGCAGTACCTTTGTTGAAACCAATCTTCAAAAGGTGCTTATCCAATCTCTCATACCATGCTCTTGGGGCTTGCTTGAGTCTATACAGTGCTTTCTTCAATTTGCAGACCATATCACCATGATCAGACAATTGAAATCCATCCAGTTGCTCAATGTAAACTTCTTCTTCCAAGTCACCATTTAGGAAGGCAAACTTGACATCCATCTAATATACCTTGAAATCCTTGAAGGCAGAAAAGGCAAGAAATAATCTGACTGCTTCAATTCTTGCCACCAAAGCAAAAGTTTCTTCAAAATCAACTCCTTCTACTTGGGAGTAACCTTTGCAGACCAATCTGGCTTTGTTTCTTACCACTTCACAATCTTCATTCAGTTTATTCCAGAAAACCCATTTGGTTCCAATCACATTCTTGTTTTTAGGTCGGGGAACAAGATCCCAAGTGTGATTTTTCTCAATTTACATCAGCTCTTCCTCCATTGCTTTGGTCCAGTTTACATCATTGCAAGCTTCATTCACTATCTTAGGTTCAATCTTTGAAATCAGACAATACTCTTCTAAATCTTGAGAAAACCTTCTTCTTGTTTGTACACCTTTGCTTTTATCACCTATGATCTGATCTTCAGAGTGATTCAATCTTACATACCTGGGAACTTTGGGAGTTTCTTGCACTTCTGATTCTTGAACAAGTTCATTCAGACTTATCTCTTCTTCCTAATTTATCAAATCAGTCTAAATCTGTATTTCAGAGGGAGCTTAGACTTCTTGAACAAAAACATCATTTTGATCATCTTCATCATATTCATAAAACCTTGAGGGTTTTTCAATACCTTCATCAACCTTCACATTTGTACTTTCTACAATCTTCCTTAATCTCTTGTTATAACACTGGTATGCTTTGCTTTGAGTAGAATAACCCAAGAATATTCCTTCATCACTTCTAGCATCAAATTTTCCTAGATCTTCATCTCTTTTAATGTAACATTTGCTACCAAAAACTCTAAAATACCTCATAGTGGGAGTGATGCCAAACCAAAGTTCATAAGGAGTCTTACTGGTATTGCTTCTAATTTGTACTCGATTGAGAGTATAGACTGTATTGCTTACAAATTCTCTCCAATAGATCTGAGGAACATTTACTTCCATCATCATGGTTCTAGATGCTTCTTGGATGGTCCAGTTCTTTCTCTCCACTACTCCATTCTGCTGTGGAGTCCTAAGAGCAGACAACTATCTTTTTATTCCATGTTTCTCACAGAATTCTATGAACTCACCGGATGTGAATTCTCCACCTCTATCAGACCTCAGACATTTTAATTTTAATCCAATTTCATTCTCTACCATAGCTTTGAATATTTTGAATTTCTCAAGAGCTTCTGATTTCTCTTTCAGAAAAGTCACCCACATCATCCAGGAATGATCATCAATTAATAACATGAAGTATCTATCACCTTGCACACTCCTGATTTTTGTTGGACCACATAAATTAGTATGAACTAAGTCCAATAATCTAGTAGAAGACTATTCTTTACTTTTGAAAGTGACTCTGCTCTGCTTACCCAACTAACATTCTTTGCACAAACTATTAGTAGGTTTCACCAGTTTTGGAAGATCTCTTACAGCCTGAGTGTTGCTTATCTTGATGATATTATCAAAATTCACATGACATATTCTCCTATGCCACAACCAACTCTGATCAATTTGAACAAATAAGTAACTTTTACTAGTACCGACCAAGTGGAAGATATTACCTTTAGTTTGAGTACTGGATGCAATCTTTGTTCTGGAACTTTCAAAGATCTTGCATTTTCCATTTTTGAATCGGAGATCATAGCCTTTGTCCACCAACTGTCCAACACTGAGAAGATTGTGCTTCAGGCCTTCAACATATAGTACATTACTGGTTTTGTTCTTTCCATCAAAAGAAATAGTTCCTCTACCCTTGATTATGCCAGCAGAATTGTCACCAAATTTTACCACTCCTCCTTCATACCTTTCCAAATCTATGAATTTATTTTTATCACCTGTCATATGGTGAGAGCATCCACTGTCAATGACCCAATCATCTTTTTCTTCAACTTGTGCAGCCAGAGCTCTTTCTACAATTTTATGATTAGCAGATTTAGAGGGTATTGGATCTTCTTCCTTGATGGTAATAAACACCCAGTCACTTCCGGATTTGTTTCCTGTTTTTGATTCATCATCTTTACTCCATCATCATCATCTTCATGAACATAGTAACATTTCTTTTAGAACCTTGATCTATTAGGATTTGACCTTGAAAACTTTTCCGGACACCTTGAGGCAAAATGACCAATCTTATTGTAGTTAAAACACTTAAAAGGTAATTTCCCTTCATACTTACCGGATCCTCTTGGCAATCTTTTTGCAATAAGGGCTTCAAGTTGAGCAGCTTCTACTTCATCTTCTTCCAGGTCTTTTCTTGCTTTCTCATACCATGGTAGTTTCTGTGAAGAGTTCTCTCCTGGATCAAACTTTTGTTTTCCTTTGACAAGGGCACTAGCTTTGAATGCAAATTCAGTCTTGGGGGGGGCATCTCCAAACTTAGTTAATTCAAATGTAGTCAATTTACCAACCAATTGATCTCTTATGATACCTGAAATAGATCTGAATTCTTCAATAGCAGCAACCTTGTACTTGTAAGAATCAGGAAGGGACCTGAGAACTTTTTCAACAATCTCATCTTCATCCAAGACTCCACCAGCACATCTAATACCACAAACAAGCTCATTTACTCTTGCATAAAAGTAGTGATATTTTCATCTTCTCTCATTTTTAGATTTTCAAATTTTCCTTTCAAACTTTGTAGCTTGGCACATTTAACATACTTGTCTCCTTCATGCAGAAGTTTCAATTTTTCCCAGATCTCAAAAGCAGTTTGTAGGTTAACAACATTTGTCAGCTCTGAATCAGACAAGGCACTTAGAAGAGCTTCTTTAGTTTGTAGATTATTTTCAGCATCTCTAATTTCATCTACGAATTTCAGACCATTCTGTGCAGGAGTATACTTCTTTGAAGCCATGATCCAATGTTGCATTCCCATACATTGCAAGTGACATTCCATGCAACTTTTCCAAAGAGAGAAATTGGTTCCATCAAACCTCGAACTATCCTTCTTGTAGGATGACATTCTGGATCTCCTCAAGCGGTTAAGATCTTTTAGAGGAACTTAGCTCTGATACCAATTGTTAGATTAAGGATAGACAACTGAGAGGGGGGGTGAATCAGTTGTTCAAAAATTAATCACTTAAATTATTTTCTTAATCCAGCAGCATAATAATAAATCAATCATGGAAATGTAATGCAACAATTCAAGAGCAGAAACACATCAACACATATGACACCAAGATTTTTGATGTGAAAAACCTAGTTAAGGAAAAACCATGGGCTGACTAACCCAAGATTGTATTCTCTGTTAGAAGAATAGAAAGAACAAAATGGCACATGTCAATTAGGGCTCACTGCCTGAGCACACTACTCACAAGAGGCTCACTGCCTACAGGAGACACATTGTCTACAGAATAATACGTATTACATACTTGAACTAAAGAATAGCATCTTCACCATGCTTGAGTCAGTTCCATTTAAGCCCAATATTTTTGCTCTGCCTTTCACTTTCCTTCTATCTATAACACTCTCATCTCCACAAGATGCTTTTGAAATGACTTTACAACTCCTTATTTATACAAGACATCGACTTAGGAATAACCATTCAAGTCGGCATACATTACAGAGCAAATATAACATGACTAATTAAAAAGACTTCATGCAGATCAACACACAGTCGGCCACATAGATCTGAGACTTCAATATTCCTTCAGGAACATGCCATTCTTCACAAAACATCTCCAAGATCATCCGCACAATGTGTAACTCATCCGGTTGGCTAGACTTAGGAAGAACATCATCATCTAGAAGTAATTCTTTAATTACAAGCTCAATCTTTAATGTGGACCACCAACATGAGCTAGACACAATCCAAAGACCTCAACAAGCTTGCCTGAATCACCAAGAATATCCACACTACTTATGCCTACTGAAATCATTCTCTCCTTCATCCAGAACCTTAAGAACACAGTCTGTCATCACTGTCATACTAGATTAGATGCTTGCGGACCTCCAAACCATGAACCAATTGAGTTGTCAATCCACATTGGCTTCCTAAACACTCCACCAAATCCACAGAATAGGATATTACATTTCCAGATCTCACCAGACCTATCTGTGTCACCTCTAAACACCTGCCAGAACCAGTTTTACTTAAGTGGCCATAACTTCTTTAGGTCTTCATGCGGACCTCTGAAATCTTTACTTGATCATCTTAAGACACATATCTACAAACCCTTTGAAGCGCTTCCTCTAATCTTCATCTTAGCTAGAATCTTTACCTTACTACCTTCACTGTTCTTCTCTGTTCCCGATTAGGACTAATTTTCTCAATATCCTCAGTACACAGCTCATCCAATCCTTATCATCGATGCAACAGGAGTATGTTGACATCAATGACAACACTGGTTAGGCCCATACTTGCAACAGAAGATGAAGATGCCTCCACAAATAAACCATGGTGGTGGGAGAAATGCTTTGACAGAAGAGGGTTTTAGAACCCTGCAAAGGTAGAGCGATGCATTGCAAAGAAATTGTGAAGAGGGTTTGAGCCTAGAAGAAGAGAAGAAAGTGAAGATAAAGCTGAAGAAGAAGAGATATCAGAAGAAGAACAAGATGTTACAAGAGATCCTAAGAAAGTTTGGTTGTTGAGGGTTATTTTGAAGATTGGAAAGAGGCCTAGGATTGAAGTTTCTACCTATTATAGGGATCTATATCCAGAAGAGCTTATCAGTTGGATAAACAATATGGAGGAATATTTTGAGTATGAAGAGGTGGAGGATATAGAATGGATAATGTTTGCAGAAATGAAGTTGAAGAGCCATGCCATTGTTTGGTGGAAAGAGGTCCAATTAGAGAGAAATAGAAGAGGAAAAGGAAAGATTACCAAATGGGACTAGATGGTGAAAAAACTAAAGAATCATTTCATTCCCATGGACTATGAGTTGGAGTTTTTGAAGAAGTTGCAAGGATTGAAACAAGGTAACAAGTCTATTAAGGAGTATCCAAAATAGTTTTATAATATTATTATCAGAATAGAACATGCAGAGGCCAACAAGGAGAAGGTAGCCCATTACGTTAATGGGTTGAGGCCAAGTATTTAAGAGGAAATAAGCCTGGTTAGAATGACCACCATAGAAGATGCATACTAGTTTGTTCTGAAGGTGGAAGAGAATCTGAATAAAAGATTTGAAAGCAAACAAAGAGGAAGAGGTCATAGTGAAAGGACTGGTGGAAGATCCTGTGGAAACTGAAATCAAGATCAAAAGAAAAGTGAAGTAGGCACTAGTCAAAATCAGAGAGAAGATAATGCCTACTACCCTCGTGGCTAAAATAATGGTAAGAAAAGAGGAAGAGGAAGAGGAAGACCTAGAAAAGGACCTGGAAGAGGAGGCTTCAAGGGAACCTATTTCCAATGTGGAGAAGGGCATCAAGCCTATGAGTGTCCACAACATCAAGGAAGAACAAATATAAGACCTAAAGGTAATGCATGAGTTGCACATGTAGATGAAGATAGTCAATCTAAACATTTTCAAGATGTTGAAAGGGGAGAAACCCTATTTGTTAGAAGAACTTTGTTAAATGAGAAGAAAGAGTTAGATCAGAGGAAGAATTTATTCCGCACAAGGTGCAAGTGTGAAGGTAAATGTTTTGATATTATTATTGATAGTGGAAGCACTGATTATCTTGTCTCATAAGAGATGGTTAAAAAGTTGAAGTTGAAAAGGAGAAAGAATCCATATCCATATCTGATTACATGGTTACAGAAGGACCATAGAGCTTTGGTCAATGAGCACTGTTTAGTCAAGTTCAAGATTGGAGACTACCATAATGAGGTGTTGTGTGACATCATACTTATGGATGCATATTATATGCTATTGGGAAGGCCATGGCAATATGATAGGTGCATTATCCATGATGGCCATGCAAACAGCTATTCCCTAACAAAGGATGGAGTTTACCATAGGCTAAAGCCCTTGAAGGAGGTGAAAGAAAAGGTATGTAGTAGTGCTAAAATTTACTTGGTAGATGGCAGGAAATTTTTGGATGGTATGAAGCATGAGTGTCATTGCTTTGCATTGATTCCTAAGATCAACCAGGAGAAATGTGAAGATACACCAGCAAAAGTCTCAAATCTATTGGAGGAATTTTAGGACATTGTCTTTGATAATGTATTGGAAGGTTTTTTTTCTAGTGAGGAAGATAAGTCACCAAATATATTTGATACCAAGAGCTAGCTTGTAGAATAAGGCAGCCCATAGAATGACTCCTGCAAAGAATGAGGAGCTAAACAGACAAGTTCATGAGTTGTTAAGGAAAGGAAAATAAGGGATAGCCTTTGTACATGTGTAGCACCTATAGTACTAGCACTGAAGAAGGATGGAGGATGGAGGATGGGTACAGATTCCCAAGCCATCAACAAGATCATGATCAAGTAAAGATTTCCATTGCCCAGAATGGATGACATAATGGATTGTTTAAGTGGATCCAAGTACTTCACGAAGATAGATTTGAAGAGCAGATATCACCAAATCTAGATCTGAGAAGGAGATGAATGGAAGAAAGCCTTCAAGACTAAGGAGGGCACATGTATGAATGGTTAGTCATGCCATTTGAGCTAACCAATGCACCAAGCATATTCATGCAGCTCATAAATAAGGTACTAAAAAAGTTTCTCGATAAATTTGTCATTGTTTATTTAGATGATATTTTGATTTTCAGTAAGACTTTGGAGGAGCACCTAATGCATGCTCGAAGAGTTTTTGAAAAGATGAGGGAAGATAAGTTGTTGATTTATTTGAAGAAATGCAGTTTTGTGAAGGAGTTGGTGTATCTAGGATTTGTTATCTCAAGTGAGGGTCTTAGAATGGATCCAGAGAAAGTGAGGTCTATCATTGAATGGCCTACCCCAAGGAATGTTACAAAAGCACGATCTTTTCATGGTTTGGCAAGTTTTTATAGAAAATTTATCAAGAAATTGAGCAGCATTGGTGCACCCCTAACTGAGACAATGAGAGGGGATAGAAAAGAGTTTAAATGGACTATAGGAGAAACCAAGAGTTTTGACACATTGAAGCATAAATTCACAGAACAACCTACTTTGGTACTTCTAGATTTCAATAAGGTATTTTAGGTAGATTGTGATGCTAGTGGCAAAGCTATAGGAGTTGTTTTGAGACAAGAAGGTAAGCCCATTGCCTATTTTAGCAAGAAGCTTAATGATGCCAAAAAAAAGTATTATGTTTATGATCAGGAGTTTTATGCTATAGTTTAGGCTTTGAAGAAATGGAGGCAAATGTTATTTTTTGCCAAAGGAGTTTGTTTTATATACTAATCATCAGGCTTTGCAGTATCTTAATTTGGTCAAGGAAATTAAATTAGAGGCACTTAAAATAGGTTGAGTTTTTGCAGAGCTATACTTTTGTTTTGAAGCATAGGAGTGGGAAGTCCAATAGAGTTGTAGATTCCTGAAGTAGAAGGTAAAATTTGGTGACATAGATGAAGATAGAGGTTGTACCATGAAGATCTAGACTTTGCAGAGGCTTGAAAAGCTTATTCTGAGCATGTTACCCTGGATAGGATGAGATGTTTGGATTATATAATCCAAGATGGTATGTTCTTTAGAGGAAGCCAGTTGTCCATTCATGGGAGAAAGATCTTGATTAAGAAGAAACATAGTGGAGGGTTGGTAGGACACTTTGGTTGAGATAAGACCATTTCTCTTGTTAGTGAGAATTATTACTAGCCACAGTTGCATCAATATGTGAAGAAATTTGTGTAAAGTTGCAGAATATGCTAGATGGCTAAAGGAGTGAATCAGAATATTGGGTTATACTAGACATTGCCTATACTAGAGGGACCATGGGAAGATATTAGCATGGACTTTGTTCTTGGTTTACCGAGAACACAAAGAGGGCATGATTCAATATTTGTGGTGGTTGACAGATTTTCAAAGATGGCACATTTCATTCCATGTCAAAAGACTACTAATGCTATTCATGTTGTAGAATTATTTTTCAAGGAGGTGGTTAGACTACATGGTCTTCTAAAGAGCATAGTTTCAAATCAGAATACCAAGTTTGTTGGGTATTTCTAGAGGAGATTATGGGAGATTTTGAAGACTAAGTTAAAGTTCAGCTCTGCACATCATCTGTAGACTTATGAATAGCTAGAGGTAGTGAATCAAAGTTTGGGAAACCTGCTGAAATGTTTAGTAGGAGATAATCCCAAGGGATGGGATGTGATATTACCACAGATAGAATTTGCATATAACAACTATGTCAACAAGAGTACTGGTAAATTCCCATTCCAAATTGTATATCAGAGTAGGACTCCAAGAAATGCTTCTAAGCTGAGAAAGATAGACAAAGGAGAGAAGAGTAGTGTCAAGGCCAAAGACTTTGTAGAGCACCTGAAGAGCTTGCATGAAGAGGTGTGACAACACATTAATAAAATATGTTCTTAGTACAAGGCTAAGGCAGATCAAAAGTGGAAGTTTAAGGAATTCAAGGTTGGTGATGAAGTCGTGTTTCACTAAGGAAAGAAAGGTTCCTAATGGGGACATATAATAAGTTGAAGATGAAAAATTTTAAACCATGCAAGATCCTAAAGAAGCATGATTCAAGAAATGCATATGAGGTAGATTTGTCGAGTGGAATCACCATTTCCCCTATGTTCAACATTATTGATTTAACAGAGTATCATGAAGGTGGCATAGAGGATAGATAAATAGAAGAATAGTGGGGTATCTCAGCACCTACTTCAAAGGAGGAGATAGAAGAAATCTTGGATAGACGTGTGGGAAAAAGTACCAAGAATAGGAAATATGAAAAATATCTAGTTAAGTGGAAAGGAAGGTATGTCAAAGATTCTTCTTGGTTGTCTAAGGTAGATGTTGATGATTTGGGTTTTCCTCAAACACTTGAGATGTGACAAGGCCACTTCTCAATAATTACCCCAGGGGTATCTGATGCAGGAGCATCTAGTGGTGTAAAGAAAATCTTGCATCACCTAAAAAATATTGATTTTTTTCTATTCTTTTCAATTTTGGTATTTGTGGATACCCATTTGCTTGAATAATGATTCGAAACCTTCAAAATTTCCAACCAACTAAAAATAGCAACCTACTATTTTTAGAAAGTTTGCATTTGAGCACATATGGAAATGAAAATTTACTCAAAGATTCAGAATTGAAAAATATAACCTTTGGTGAAAGAGTTGGTCAAGGAACATTTGTGGTTTGAAAGATATTAAAGTTTTTTGTTTCTTTAAAACCCCTGAAAAAGTCTCAAAGTCACATATGAGGCACTTAGAGGCCCCATACCACCCCAAAAATGGGTGGAATTAGTAGAGAAGATTCTAAGGGTATATATCCCTTCACGAGCTTTCCAATGCTTCAAATGGTTTGTCAATTAGACACTTGGATCAAAAGTTATGGCTCCCGGAAGTTGGCCTACTTTTGGAGAGAGTTATAAATTTCAAAATTTTAGTTGGAAGGCACCAAAAAGGGTTATTTATGATCATTTTTTAGGAATCGTTTGGGTAGTAGAGAAGGGGGGAAAGTGGTGAGTTGTGAAAAGGAGGGAAAATAGAAAACCCTAGCAGATTTGAGGCTACAGAAGGTAGAAGGTTTTAGAATCCAATGGAAGGAAACTATAATGTGTTGCAACCTATTAAGGATTTCATCCTCTTATTTGATTCTAGTTTCTGTAATGTAATTTATTTTCAGTTCAATAAAAGAGCATTCCTATTTTCTATGAGCAATTTATATTGTTGTTTGTTCTGAGATTTACCCCTTCATCAGTAAGTGTTTAAGCTTAAACCTTTTTGAGGATGGGATATTAATCAAACTATTTTAATTTATTCTTCAAGATTATGCTATTGAGTGGTTCTACCCACTAGTTCAAGGATCTATGCAAATTCATTCATTGATCTTAATATTTTTAAGTGTTCCTAAATCAATTAAAGATAATATGGGCCTTAGAACTTAACAATTACCAATTTATTTCAATGGGCCTAACAATCTAACTTGTACACATTAGTGATTATGTAAAATTTAATTTCAATCTTTGTTCTCTTATTTATATATTTTAGTTAGATCTAATTTATATATTATAGTTGTGTAATTTTCTAAGTTCCTCAAAGCTAATTAGTGAAACCAAAAAATATCTTGTAATGTATCCACTAACATCCTTAATTTGTAGAACAAAATTACATATGAAACATGAGATATGTAGAACTAGAAATTGAAATTTGGTCTTGTAGAAAATTTTCAACCCCATAGAATATATTGAACTTTATAACATGTGGTGCTTTTAAAAAAGTATTTTCTCCCCATGATAATTTGTTAGAAGATTGAAATTTATTATAGGAGATTGGTGTTCTTCACAAATTTAAATGCAACACCAAGTCAAAATTGAGAACCGTGTAATCTATAATTTTGAAATGTGCATATATATTGTACCATTTGATTTCATAATGTATGTTGACAATAATGTCTATGTATCTCGACAAAGTAATTGGAAAATTGTACAAATTTTAACAGAATATTTAGTATAGTCTTGTTATATTTTCAAATGTGAACTTTATTTGCAATAAATTACACTATCTTTTGTTTCATATAGAGCTAGAATTTGATCACTAATGTGTGTTCATGTTGTAATGGGTAATGGGTAGTTGGATACATTTTGGTCTATCAACGATATATATTAGACATATTTCAAATAATTATTTGAATAGTAGTTATTAACACAAAAAGATATTTATTGATATTTTTATATTTAAATAATAATGAGAACATATTTTTTTAATAGATCAGATAATGACAAGTACCCTACCAACTATTAATGCATGCTCAACTTATGGATCCTTGCCCCTAATATCAAATATCCAACAGACATAGGATTAATAATAAAACTATATATATGTGTCTGGACAATTTACGACTAAGATACAGATCCCTTCCTAATCTTATGGAATGCTGCTAAATTCACTTGGGGTTGATGATCCTTTTGAAGAATGAAAAATGGATATTTAAGGGAAAAGATCCAATAGCTGAGATAGTTCCAATGGTTCAGAGGGTACTTGTAATAGTTTGATCCATTAACAAAACATATTTTTCTTATTATTTGCATTTAAAAATATCAATAAAAGTAGTTTTTTGTGTTAATAACTACCATAAAACTACTTCTTTTAAATTTGTCTAATATTTATCATTGATAGACCAAAAGATATTCAACTACCCAGTCAATAGTACAACATGAACAAGGATTAGTGATCGACTTATGGCTCTACATGGAACAAAAGATAATGAAATTTATTCCAAATAAAGTTCACATCTGAAAATATAACAAAACAATATTAAAATATTATGTTCAAATGTGTACAATCTTCCAATACTTGTCCACCTACATACAAATTCATATCAACATCAATACATGTGTCCTATTCTATATAAAATTTTAAGTGTACAACTATTGAGTCCTCAACCAATTAAATTGAAATTGTAATGAACAATGACATGTTCCTGGAACTTCACATAATTACAAATTATTATTTCTAAAAAATCAGTCCATCTCTTCCAAATATTGTGCAATAAATGCATAGTTTGGAGACATCAACCACTAGATTGTGAGACATGAACCATTTGGAAATCAAATCACAAAATTAATAACGCCTTCTATATTTTGTTGTCATATTCTTTGGGAGATCTAAATACTTAATAATATCCACAAAGAAAATATCATACTGTTCATTTTATGAGCCCTTTTACAACTAAGAAAATGTTCTCTCAAAATGCAACCCTTATCCCATAGAAAGAGAACAAATCTTCACTGGGACTTGCAAAATATTTTTAGAATTAAAAAATGTGCCATTTCAATAAATTTCCACATTTCATAGCCCATATTTAAATTATGGCACAACCTCTTCCAATCGTCTAAAAAGCCTAACAGCTTTCTGTGCCATTTTGATAACACCCGGAATGGTTTGAAGGTGATTATCATTGTCCTGAATCAATCCTAATACTTCGCTAGCATCTAAAGCTTCCATCAAAGATAACAACACCTTCATTTCATCAAAGATAACAACACCTTCATTTCATTTTTTTTTAATTGGTAAACTACAGAAATTGAGAATTCCCATAATGACTTCTACAAGCTTGCAGGCTTCCATTGGAGTCTTATCATCACATAGAAGAAAAGGCATCCCATGCTACATAGTTAAACCTGCAAGAATAGCTGTAGCTTTGACTTTCATATAGTTAAAATTACTATTGAAACCAGATCTTTGGTACTAATATAGTTAATAGATTGGCACCAATATATCCTACATTTTTTCGAAGTACAAATGTGTTTGGCCTTCTCCAATATGTTTTTAGTGATGTTTCTCTAGTACCTCTCCATGGACTACATAATATTAGATGTGAATATGTAACCTGACAATAATAGCATTTAACATCTTGTTTAGATCAATTGAATGGGTAGAGGAAGATTAATTAATAATGAAGAGACAAAGTATATAAGTAGCACCTGTGCCATCTGTAGCTATGTAAACCCTAGGAAGGGGTTGAGCATGGAGAAGAATAAGGGTCTCCTTGGCCTGCATGTTTGCGTCGTTGTGGCCGAGAAAGAGAAAATTGAGAGCCCAAGAGATTGGATACATGCTTTCCTTGCTCTCGTTTATGGCCACCATGATTTTTCTCTATTTACAATCATCCACAATGTCTTCCATTTTTTCCACTCAATGAAATAGCTATATATCTCTTGTTGTTTGATTGCTAAATATACTGTGATTTGAAGAGGATTTTATACACCAAAGTTAACGCCATGAAATGAGCATCCAATTCATCCCACCGAGTTGGGTAAAATTTTAAATAGAGCCCATACAAATATGAAAACCATTTCTTCTTTAAACAACAATGGTGAACGAATTCACATAATCGATGTGGGTCCTTCCCTTTCTTCATTGTGTGAGATATGGATAAGCATTTTCTCTTCCATATTTGTGACGTGTCAAAGCCTTGAAAATATTAGAAGGAAAGATTAGAAAACATCCTCGATGTACTAAAATAGGGAAACAAGATTACTATTGATTACCAAAATAGCAAACCAAGATTAGAATATAATAGCTAATAAATATGTAAAATGCCAGCATGTTAATTGATAAGTGTTGAACATTGTCAATCCGCCAGAATCAAATAGTTCGGGTGCCTGTGAGGCTTCCTTTGTGCTTGTAGGGGAATTTTTATTTGATGCAGGAGCCTTTTAAGGAGTCGGGAGTCGAACAACATTTCCTTTTATTTCAGATTGAGAATCACACGCTGGTGGCAACTTCTTTTGGCTGCGTATCGGCTTCTAAGGACTCAATGACGGGCCATCAATTTTTGTGCCTAAGCATGCCATGTGGAGGTTTCTCGCACCTATGGGAGTGTGTCATTTCTGACACATCTCCACAATGTGCCATTGGTCGAAGGCAATGAGTCATCTAACGGTGGCGAGGCTCGTTTACATTGAATCCCCATTAAGGGAAAAGAAAGCAAGGAGCCCCAAGGTAGTTCCAATGATTCACATGTCATGACCATGCACCTTTTCAAGGTTGTGCATCTAACACATTAGCTCTACTGCGCCATTGGCAAAGAGGCATGAGTCACCAGGTTGGTGGGCCCACGGTTGTTGGAAGCAAAGGCAAAGAATGGAGAATCTTCTTTGAACACACGTCAGCAGTGTGCATCACCCTTGAGCCAAAACGCTAACACTTCTCAAGTGTTGCGTTATTGGATAATGTAGCTAAGTCACTTTTGGTGGGCCTCCCCTCTTTCAAAGGAAGCAAATTATCATAAGACTCCTCTGGTTCTTCCACATGGCAGCACCACACACATCTGAAAGAATGGTAGAATTGACACAAGGAAATGATGCACCATTGGTGGATTTTTGCCATATCAGCTATGGTGGGGCCCATTATATTTGGAGCTAATAGAAATAAATGAGGCAGAGAGACTGTTTCAAAGGCCACCACATGGCGCGTCCTCACTGCTCCTCAATGAGGCTTCCCTGACTCTCCTTAGGTGTTGCACCTTGCTTACATGTGGCGACAAAGACTGTGAGGCATCAAATGGGCTCCAAACCGTTGGATGAGCCATCAAGAGATCCATTGGCTAGATTCATTCAAAGGAGAAGTTGAAGAAGAGTCTGAAGGATGCACAAAAGAAAAACATGTGGCGCAAGCATGTAGCTAACCAACAAAACAAGCCTAACTCTTCCCAAATGTTGTGTCATTGCACCAGGTCACTAACAGGTGGGCCCTTCTTTTGAAAGCTCTATTGAATCAAGGGAGTCATGAGTCTATTTCAAGGGGATCACATGTCACAGCCTCGTCACTCCTCAGTGAAGCAAGTCAGGGTCTCTGAGGCATTGTGCCATAGTTTCATGTGGTGGTCATAGGACTCATTTTAAAGCAAAGGTTGTGAAGACTCTTGGACCATCTGATTTTGAGCCTCAAGTGATCCAACAGTATGTGCATTTTAAAGGATCGTTCAAGGCCAACAAAGGCAGGGTGATGATCCATAATTTGAAACAGATTAGTCAGCAAGCCTCTAGGCCCTGCAAAGAATACATAGATGCATCTCCAGGGGAAATGCGGTAGTTTGGCATCCCACCAAATGACTTTCAATCAGTCATCTGAGTCTCCTGGCGATCCAACCCACACTATGATTCATTTCCTAGCGGTGCAGAATTAGATTGAGTTGTTGAGTCTCATAAATGGGTAGGGTGAATCCAATTGTTTCTATCCTTCTCCCAAGGTGCCATGAATGTGAAACAAAGATGAGGCATAGTTAAGAGTGGCTAAGTAGGTGCGATTCAATGCCAGGAGTGATAGAAATAGATACGGTGGGGATTTTCTCACCCAAGCTCAGCTCTATGAATTAATGCTAAAGTTAATGTGCTCGTTGGGGTAAGTGATTCTCATCCATGTGAGGTGGTGGTAGGATTTTTATTTATATTTTCTTTTGGGCCTTTCTTAGGGGTTCTCTCTTCTAGTTCTTCTTCTTCTCGCCTTCTTTAAAGGAGTTGTAACAATTATTTAGCCTTCATGATCAATAAAATTAAAACTAATATTTTGCCTCTCTCAGATACCTTTGCATTGTGTTTTATTGAAGACTACAAGCTTATCTTATGGATGGATGATCACTTTTGTAGTTTTAGTTTTCTATCCTAGCCTCTGTTGAAGTTTTTATGAGCCTGTGGGAGTTTATTTCAGCCTTTGAGCTTATTTTTGTATTCAGGAATAGGTCTAGAGAATCCATAACCTATTTGCTGCCTCACCATTTTGTTTTATGTCATTCTCCTTCTCTCCCTTTTCCTTAGTGATTGTTAGAATATATTTAGTTGTAGTTTAGCTCCAAGTTTAGGCTCGGAGAGGAACCAACCTTCTCTAGAGGTCTGATCTCAACAGTAAGGTCCCACACCTTGAGGTCACTCCCATTGTGTCATTGGAATGTTTGAACTAGTTTCAAACGAGTGTGCAGTTTCATGTGGCAACAACTTTTGGCATGCCCAATGGGACCAGTGTGATGATCCATATATCATCCATTGAAAATTTTTGGTGTGTACTTTAGTGCATCTTGCCATTCAAGGCAATTTATTCAACACCATGGCGACTCCACTAATCAAATCTACTGGTTTAAGAGGTCCAAATCCTTAAATACTATCAAGGATCAGGATTTATATGATATTCTTGATCTTTTCCTTCCTTTTGAAGTTTTCCAATCACCTGGTGACTCTGTTGGTATGTACTTACCCCTCAAGATGCAAATTTGATTTCTCTTGTTTTTTAGTATATTTTCATAATTTTTTGGCTTCTTTCATTTCAAACTATCATGGGAGCTATGTCTCTTCCCCTCCACCTTGTGGAAATGAAGTCTCTATGCCTTCCTATCATCCATATAAGCATTCTCATAGTATTTGCCTCCCTCTCACCCTACTCAACCTTCTTGGAAGCCTGCTCACACTTATAATCAGCTGTAAGAAGCCTATTTTTCTCCAAGTCAGCATGGTTACTCTCCTAGTGAGCCTCAAAATATTGATAATATGGAGATTGGTGGTCTCAAAGATATGTTGTTAGATTTTCGAAGAAGGCTAGATGAGGTTGAAAAGGAGAAGGAATATAACTTATAGTAGGAGGAGCTTGTTTATCAAGCTCATCTTCACCTATAGGAGATGGAGATACGAGAAACATGTATGAATAGGAATGTCTTGCTAGGCAAGCTACAGCTAAGGAGGAGTAGATGAGGCAACTACTTAACCAACTCCAGTGAATGGAAACCCAACTAGCCTCCCCCATTCCTAGTTTCAGACAAACCCCTATTTCTGCTATAGATCAGCATGTAGCAGAGAAGGCTTCCAAACTCAAAATCCCAAGCTTCAGACAAGGGAAGCCTTTTGAGCCTTCAAATCAACCTCATCACTTCAATTTTCCAAGCTTTAGAGGCCCTCATCCTTCATGAGAGCCTGTTCTTGTGCAAACTCAATCTATTACTCCTCAAAAACAACCCTCTCAAAAGCCTATTCCCCTTCAAGGAACTTGGCAAACCCTTCAAGTCCCCATTCCATGTCAGCCTTCTTATCCTAGTACTATTTCACTTTTCAAAGGTGGGCTCATTATTTGGCAAGCTAGTTGGCTGGATGAACTAGAGGAGTCATTTGATGTAAAATAAGAATAATCTATTGATAATAAGCATCACACACATGCTAAGAATGTTGATTGATGTGCAATAATGAATCCTCTAGAGTATGGTTCATGTAAAGATTTTTCTCACACTTTTGATGAAATGAATGAGAGTACAATCCAAAGATTGCATGGTGAGAATCTTCAGATACATAGGCAACTTGTGTAACATCAAGAGGAGATGCAATCAAATGAAGAGGAAAACGATGTGTATTCTGATAATGATTCCTTGACTACTCCTAAGGCTGAAGGAAACATGAAGAAGAATGATGAATGCTTTGCACCTCATGAAGAGGAAGAAGTTGTAAAGGAAATTGTCCTAAAGGATTCAAGGAATGATGGGGTGGACCAATTTGATGAGCTCGCACTTTTTGTAGGGGACAGTGTTTAAAGAAAGGATCTTAAGGGTTGTGGCAAGTTGCTGACCCATGAAGACCAGTCTGACTGAGAAGTTCTAACTTATAAAGAAGTATAAAAGGCAAGCTTTCAATCTCCAATCTAGCTTAATGAAGAAACTATTATTCAAGCGATTTGGCAAGAGCATGTGAACAGTCCTCATCTAGGGGATGGAGAGGTTGATGTGCATAATCTTGCTCCTTAGGTTGAACTTATGCTACAAGAGGATGATCTTGTTGTTTCTTCAAAACTTCTAGAGAGCTTCCACGAAGCTAGGATGAGTCCTATCATGCAGAAGAGTGAAGAAGATCTCAAAGAGGTTTCCTTTTGGGATGAGCTAGAGGATTTCTATGCAAATTATGACATCAAGCTAGCATCTCTTAAGGAGGAAGGCCATGGGGGTTATGAGCATGATATGGAAGTAGCCATGTTTCCAAATGAGCCATACGAGCCAAAGCATTTCAACTAGAAAGAGGGTGAAGAAGCAGAGCATAAGCATAAAGCTAGCGTTGATTTTTTGAATGTCATTTCAAGAGGACATCCCATCAGACATCTAGCCCAACTAGAGACCAACAAGAAGGAGTCACCACATGCCATGCTTATTCCTAAGCATGAATTTGACCATGAAGAAGGGAAGAATCAACCCACCTATCCATTTCAAGGCAGTTGCTTTCACAATTAGCTCAAATAGGTAACTAAGTTTGTTTTATTCCTTAGGGAAGCATTTCATAAGTTTGTTAAATACCCACTCCTTAGTAGCTTCCCATAAGCATGAAAAGCATCCTAAATTGATTAGAAAGAGTAGTTATTTTGAAAAACTAGTCAATGGTTTTGTTTAAAAGTTTATGTTTGGTCATATAGTCTAGTTTAGGTTTCCTTTTCCTCCAAGTGTTGTTGCACATGCTACATTCTCATTAGGAGAATGTTTTATTTATGTAGTCTTTTGGGTTGTTTGTTCTATTGTCTTTTGTGTTGTTCATTGTGTGAGGTAGTTTTAGTTCCTTTTAGAGATTGTCCTAGGACCCTCTTGACTCCTATGCCCAATGGACAATTTAAGGCTACTAGTCTCTATGTTTAGCAGGCCAACACCCCCTAGAGGTCGCTAAAATGTTGACTATTTATAGTCTGCTAGACTCAAATAGTTTAGGTGCCTATGAGGCTTCCTTTGCACTTGTATAGGCATTTTTATTTAATTCAATAGCCCTTTAAGGAGTTAGGAGTCAAGTAGCATCTCCTTTTGTTTCAAATCAATCATTGCATGTTGATGACATCTTCTTTTGGCTACATATCAGCTTCTAAGGACTTAGTGATAGGCCGTCAATTTTTATGTATGGGTGTGCCATGTGGAGATTTCTCACACCTCCAAGGTGCGTCAGTTCTAACACATCTCCACAATGTGCCATTGGCCAAAGGCGTTGTTATCTAAAGGTTGCGGGGCTTGTTTATATTAAATCCCCATGAAGGGGAAAGAAAGCAAGGAGCCTTGAGGCAGTTTCAATGATCCACATGTCACGATTGCACACCTTTTCAAGGTTGCAGGTTTGACACATTAACTCTTATGCACCATTAGCAGAGGTGTGAGTCACCAGGTTAGTGGGACTGCTGTTATCAGAAGCAAAGACAAAGAATGAAGACTCTTCTTTGGACACACATCAGCAGTACGCATCACCCTTGAGCCACATCACTGACACTTCTCAAGTGTTGCGTTATTGGCTAGCGCGGCTGAGTCACTTTTGGTGGGCCTCCCCTCTTTCAAAGGAAACAAATTATCATAAGACTCCTCTGGTGCTTCCACATTGCAGAACCGCATGCATCTATAAGAATGGTAACACTAACAAAAAGAAATGATGCACCATTAGTGGATTCCTACCACATCAACTATGGCGGGGCCCATTTTTTTTGGAGCTGATAAAAACAAATGAGGTAGAGAGTCCTTTTCAAAGGCCACCACATGGTACGTACTTGGTACTCCTCAATGAGGCTTCCTGACTCTCCTTGGGCATTGTTCCTTGCTTACACCTAGCAGTAGAGACTCTATGAGGCATCAAAAGGGCTTTGAACCATTGGATGAGCCATCAAGAGATTTATGGCTAGATTCATTCAAAGGAGAAGATAAAGAGAGTCTAAAGGATGCACAAAAGGGAAACACATGGTGCAAGCACACAACTCATCGATGAAACAATCCTAACTCTTCCCAAACATTGTGCCATTGCGGCAAGTCACTAATAGGTGGGGACCATATTTTGAAGGCCCGATTGAATCAAGGGAACCATGAGTTTGTTTCAAGGGGCTCCATGTGTCACAACCTCGTTGCTCCTCAACAAGGCAAGACAAACACTCTGAGGCATTGTGCCATAGTTCCACGTGGTGTCTGTGAGACTCATTTTAAAGTAGAGGTTGTGAAGACTCTCAAACCATCTAATCTTGAGCCTCATGCGATTAGAAAGTCCACGCATTATGAAGGACCTTTCAAGGCCAACAAAGGGAGGGTGATGCTCCATAATTTGAAAGAGATGAGTCAGCAAGCCTCTAGGCCCTACAAAGAAGATGTAGATGCATCTCCAAGGGACACATGGCAGTTTGGCATCTCGCCAAATGACTTTTAATCATTCAGAATGTGAAGTAAAGATGAGGCATAGTTAGGCATGGCTAAGTAGGTGCAATTCAATGCTAGAAGTGATAGAAGTAGATACAGTAGGGGTTTTCCCACCCAAGCTCAGCTCTCTGAATCAATGCTAAAGTTAAGGTGGTGGTTGGGGTAGGTGATTATCATCCATGTGAGGCAGTGCTGGGGTTGTTATTTATATCTGATTCGAGGCCTTTCTTTGGGATTCTCTTGTCTGGTTCTTCTTCTTCTCCCCCTCTTTGAAGGAGTTGTAACAACTATTTAGCCTTCATGATCAATAATAGAAACTGATATTTTGCCTCTCTCAGAGACCTTTGCATTGCCTTTTCTTGAAGACTGCAAACTTATATTTTGGATAGATGATTCCTTTTGTAGTTTTAGTTTTTTATCCTACCCTCTGTTGAAGTTTTTATGAGTCTGTGTGAGTTTATTTCAGCCTTTGAGATCATTGTTGTGTTCAAGAACATGTCCAGAGAATCAATAACCTATTTGGTGCATCAATGTTTTGTTTTATGTCATTCTCCTCTTCCTTTTCCTTGGTGATTATTAGAATAGATTTTGTTGTAGTTTAGCTATGAGCTTTAGGCTTAGAGAGGAACCAACCTTCTTTGGAGGTTTGATCTCAATAGCAAGGTCCCACACCTTGAGTTCACTCCCATTGTGTCATTGGAATGTTTGAACCAATTTCAAATGAGGGTGTCATTTCATGTGACAATAATAAGTATAACCCATGCCATACATCATTTTAACATATTTTGTATGTTGCCAAATCCCCTAGCATTAGGTATGAATTTCCCACTCATAAATAAATCAATCTTTGTTACGTCGTAAATTGTGTACACTAGTTGTGTAGGCACAATTTCACTATGTTTAGCTCCTCCCTTTAGTGATCCCAAGCCTAGTCCATTTTTAGGTCAACCTTAAAGCTTTGTTTTGGCCTCGTTTGTAGAAAATGTCATCATTTCCATTAAAGTTTCATCATAACCCAAGAAATGAATCACGATTTGGAGTTAGCCCTGCATTAAGTGCGGGCTTGAGCCTTAAATTGTCCTAGGGCCTAGGGTGCCCGAGCGCCCTAGTCCCTCTTGGGTTTTAGGGAGGCAATTGAAGTCTACAAGTTGGCTTTGATGTTGTTTAGGCCGACCCTAAATTCAAATTTATTTTTTGGCACATTATGTTGGTGTTTTAATCCAAATTACTCTTTTCTATAACCTTGTATAAAAGTAAGTGACTTATCTCATTTCAAACTAGATTGATTTGATGTGAAAAAGATCTCTATTGTTATTGCTCTCTATGCTATTGTATTATTGCAAGTTTTCAATCAAGTCGAGTTCTACTTTGCTCTTGGAAATACTTGTATGAAGGCTAGGAGATGAGATCTTGAGTCTATCTCATTTGTTCCTAGGTTGAAGCACTTTGTATGATTTGGAGAAGGATTGGAACCACCAACTTGAGATTGGCTTGAGTACCCTCCAAGGGTATGGTTGCATCGCCTTCTTATTTAGCAAAACTTCCATGAATCTTCATCCTTGAGGTGAAGTTCTGAACTTCCTTGAGTGAAGCATCTTTTTTATCATTCCCTTCCTATTTGCGTGAGTCATATAGGATTAGAGTTTGGTATTATTTGATTAGATCTTGCATGTTACTACTCCCACTTAGGGTTTCTAAGCACACACAACATCTAGTACTAATCTTGGCTATCTGTGAGGTAAGAATACCAAAATAGGGGCTTAACTAAGGCAAGCTCCTATATAGCCACAAATAATTTTCCCTTCTTTCTTGTGTGTAGATCAGAGAAACAGGTTTTGGGAGATATTAGTCTAGGAGACAAAAGTTGTTACAAATACAGACTTAGAAAAAGTGATAGTTTTTAAAAACCCTAAAAAATGCCTAGGGCACTTGACCACCCTGGTACTTGAGGCTTTTTTATTCTAGCTTATTATTCTGATATTTTTATTCATCCCTGTTGTGCATTTAGTTTCTCTAATTTAGCTTTCGACTGTCATATGTAACTTAATCTCTCTCAATTAGGGTTTGATCCTTGCCCTAACTAGATTGGTTAAATTTAGTTTGACACTCATCTATACAACAAAGAGGCAAAACCCCTGCAGTCTGGCTCTCCCTCAAGGGTAGAAGCCAAGCTCGGTTTGTGTCTCAATGTTTGTAGAAGAGAGTTTGACCTAGTTTAACTCCTAAGGCTAGATCACTCTTTTCCACATAATATTTTGGTGAACACTCTTCTTACATTCTTGCATCCTTCTTTATCTAAAAAAGTTTGTTTTTTGTCATAGATATGATTTAGATTAAGTTTATTCATCATTTCCTTGCTTTCATATAGTAAGTTTTGCATTTAAATCCATCATTAGGGTTACAAGATCCTTGCATTTCATAAAAAACTAGCTAGTCTTAAACCTAGGGTTTGTAGATTAGTGTGTTATTTCAAATCTTATTAGCATTATTAGGTTGATTAAAGTGAATTCATTTGTTGTACCTTATTATCCTTTGTCTTTAGTGCATGATGTTGGTGCCCAAAAAATCAGACTCTTGAAATGCCTTAGTTTACCCCAAACTATCCATCAAAATCCATTAAAATTCCCACTTTGCCTTTGCATTTCAAAACCCCTCATTTAAATCCAATCTAAGACAGTATTTTAGGGGTTTTATTCCAAAATCTGTTAAGTATAATATTTCTCCTTGATTTTTTTTTCTTCCTTGTGAAAAATGGCTCATTTGGAGGCCTTATCGGCAAATTGGAAAAATCACAAACTCCCAAACTAGTTCGCAATTTTACCGATTCACTGATATAGCAACTGGGTAGGTGATGAAAAATTTCTAAGGCACAAAAAATAAAGTGAAGGAAAAGCTTTTTTAGTCAAGTTGGAGGTTTGTAAACCTCCAAGTTCGTCGACGGATGGTTCTCCCGACGAAGAATTCACCAACTGAAGGCAATAGGGCAAAAAGCCAATCAAGTCAGAAGGCAAAGGAAAGCAAGGAGATGGTTTGTTGGAAAAAAGGGAAAGAAAAAGTAAAGGTTTGTGGCTTTTTCATCACATAAGTAGGTTCGTGAAATGCCAAACTCGCCGACTAAGTTCACTTTTTTGCTGATTCACCGATAAGGTGGAAAGGTGAATAGCGACAAGGTAGGGGTTGACTTTTCCAAGGTTCAGGGAGAGGTTGACTTGCCGATAAGGTGAATAGAGAAGAAGGGAAAGGAAACAAAGGAATTTTGTGAAGGGCCAAACTTGCCGATGGGGAAAAAAGCAAAAGCAGAAAGTGATTAAGCCAAAGATAAAGAAAGGGGCTTTATCGGTGAGCTGGTAGAAAGTCAAACTCGGCAAATGGTTTGAAATTTTTGAAGTTCACCAATAAGGTGATTTTCTAGAAAAGAGGAAAAGATGAGATTCTTCCTTGGTTCAGCAAAGGATAAATTTACCGATAGGAGGGAAATAAGATGAGTTGATTACTTTGTCAAATTGAAGATTTGTCGACTAATGGGCTAATAGTGAAGAAAGAGGCACCAAGGAAGAAGTTCGTGAAAGATGAAGTTTGCCGATAAAGAAGGAAATGATAAAGCAAGAAAGAGGTGGTGATAGAAGAAGTTCAGAAAAGTTACAATTTACCGACTAAAGGAAGAGAAGGCAGAGACAAGGCCAAGTTTGAGAAAACGAAGATTTGTCGGTAAGGTATAAATGAGGTAGAAAATGAAGACTAAGTGCCAAAGAAAAGGAAGATATCCCCCATGGTTTGAAAAAGTGACAGTTTACCGATAAAGGGAGGTTGAATTAGTAAAAGAGAAGTTCATGAGAAAGACAAAAGGCTAATAAAGATAGGGAAGATGCCCAATATGTAGAGGAGGATTGTGCAGTAGACATGTACTCATAATTTAATGATTTTGCAGAGCTCTACCTTGCAGGTGGTTGATATTGTAAAATTCTTCAATGCACAGGTTCATTTGGAGGACAAAACAGATATGTCAAATGTTGCAGGTGTCAAGGAATGGATTGGAGCCTTCCCTCTTTATTGTCCCAAGTACACAAAGAGTGAAAACAATCTTCTTTTTTTCAATTTGTAGAATTGTCAGTGACTGGATAGGCTTCCAAAAGTGTAGGTTTTCTAACATGGTCATGGGCCATATTCAATGCAACACGGGTTTCTTGTTGACTGATTTTTCAACACCCTGGCCTACACAGTATGAGCTGAATTTATATATATGCATGTTTCAAAGATGTTTTCAGTGTTGGTCATTAAACCAATTGTCTGGTCTAGGAGCGCCTAAGGATTATTCTATGGCATCAAATCAATTTAGTCTGGTATGTAAGTGAAGGGATGTATTTAGCATAGTGTAGGAAGGTTATGTAAAGTAGATAAAAATGTAATGGAATATCTCCATGGGAGCTTGTAATGATTTTGGTAAATGTATAATCGCAATTATATGTTTTCCCTTACCACATTTGCTGGTATGATTATAACTAAGGTTTCGAGATGTGTGACAACATCCAAGTTAATACAAGGCTTTGTATTTTCTATCCTTTTGGTGCATATGAGTCATTCCAGTTCTCTTTTAGATTATTAAGTATGTCCATCACATGAATATCTATTAAAGTCATATGTTTGAATGTATGTCTAGTTCCACTGATCCTCTGTTGTATATTTTATTTCCTCCTTGTATTCTTCGACTCTATTGCCCAATGGAGTAGGCACCAATCCATATTGGGGATGGATCAATCTCACATATTTTAAATCAAACAAATTATTTACTTGTTGTTTAGGGGGAAAAACCATCTTTTCTGTGCATGTACAATCGAACAGTTGAATCAACTATATAGGGGTTTTATGACAGCCAGTTGTTCTTGACTTAGTGACAGCTTTGGGGTCAAGATGATGAGTTGGGTTTGGTTGTCCAGTTATTTTTAGTTGTTCATATGGTTTTGATATTAATACCTACTTAGATATACCCCTTGGAATATCCCTCCAGAGTTTAATCTGAGCTCGAAGTGCACAGGAGTCTACCCACTCCTGTTAGTTGGCCAAAATCACCCTTAACTTGTTGATAAGCCTCTTCCTATCACCCTAATGACAATCCATGGCTGAGGTGATTTAGAAATGTTTTAGAGTTTTATGTCGTAGTCATTTTGGGACTCAACACATGCTTTGCATTTCATCATTTGAAATTTGAAAAACAAGCATTTGTTTTAGATTGAAAATAGCCTATGTTTGTGATATTATTTAAAATTCATGAAATTAGATCATTATAGTGAAAATTAAATTTCTGATCTGATGCTTTAGATCAAATTATAACTAAGTTTGATAAACATTCTTTAGTTATACATATTGTATTTATTCATACATATTGGTTAGGGTTACCTAAAATCTCATTTCATGGTAATTCTAGCTTGGAAATTAATAAATTTTGAGAATGTTCTAGCTATTGGTTGGATAATATAGTTGAAGAATTGTTGTTCATAGCTTGGTATATTTCATATTGTGCATAAAGATACTTCATTTAATTCCCACTTCTTTACTTTATCACTATAAAGTTTGAAAAAGTAGGGTATGCAATTATGTCGAATTACTTTATTCAAGATTTTAATGCATTCCATAAGCCGTTTACTAGTGATGATTTTGAAATGTTAGATGAAGCCTTAGATGACTTCATCTCTATGGAATCATCCTCTACAACTCCTAAACCATCTCTATTTCAAAAAATCATCAATACAATTTATGTTTTCGGTTCTCCAAAAGAACCTGAGAAACCTAAAATTGTTGTGCATCTTCGTAATGATGCTCCTCAATCATCTATCAAAATAGGAGGTTCTTTGAAAACACCTAGACCTCCTAATTATATCTTCAATTATGCAAAACAAATCAATAAAAATAGCCCATTCAATCAAAATGTGTAGCAGCAACCCATTCATCATGAAGTTGCTCACGCATATAACACTAGAAACAATAAACAAAAGAAACAAATGCAATTTGTTCTTGTTTCTCTTCCACCTTCTCAACCTCTTCTTCCTTAAGCACCTTGTCTTCCTACTCATAATGGTAGAGATTATGATCTTGTTGAGAAGTTCTGTGCTACTCTAGCAAAGATCTCTTTATGGGAGTTGATACATACATCGCCTACATACCACAGAATGCTCCAAGAAGCTTTACAAAAGGTGATTGTTCCACCTATTGTTTAGTCGATCGATGTAGCAACTTTGTTAGATTGTATGCACGTGACCAAATCAGACATTATTTTTCAACCACATGAATACCTCCCATAGAAATTCAAAACCAAAATGAGCCTCTTATGATATTCATCTTTCATCAATAATATGAGAGTTAGACATACCATGATTGATGGTGGATCAGGTCTTAATGTTTGTGGCATAGACTTGTTACATAAAATCAATGCTAATACCGCTCTCCTTAAACCAGATTAACTTAGTATTCATGGCTTTTATAATGTTGGTAGGCAATCATTTGGGTACTATTACCTTACCTCTTAGGGTTGGTCATGTGACATTGCCTACCCTTATCCATGTCATGCCTAATTCCCTTTCATATAATCTTCTTCTTGGTAGACCTTGGATTCATGCCATGGGAGCAGTCCCATCTACCCTTCGTCAATCAATTAAGTTTGTTTATAACAATTAGCTCCATACAATTGAAGTTGATCTGATTCCAAAAAGTTGTTTACAAAATGAGGCTAAAAATAGGCAATATTTTAAGCCCTTTACTCTCACTTCTACTCTTTCTCAAATCAATTCATCTCCCTCTCCTGTGGATGTTATTCTAGAAGAATCAGATTCACCTTCGAATACACTCTTTGGTGATGATTGGGGTTCGTTAGACTTTACACCTACTTTTGTAGGGGAGATTGAAGTCTCACCATCAAAGCCAAAAAGTTCTAAGGTGGCTTCAATTTCTACTCCTACATCACCTAAAGTTTCTTTGAAAAGCAATCATGATAACACTTAAATTCTTACACTATTGAATATGAGACCTATGGGTTGCCTCCTTCCTCTTTGGAAATGGCATCTATTTATGGTCGAGGTTTTTAGATCCTCTCTCAATGTGGATACAATAGTAATGCTTGTGGTGTAAACAAGCAAGGTATTAAAGTCCCTTTGGAGGCTAATCCCCATTACTCTTTATTTGGACTTGGATATTGTCCTTTAGAGCCCACCAAAGCCGCTCATCGTCCTAATCTAAATGTAAACACAATTTCATCATCTACACTTAAATGGGTGTATCCGCAATTGATTGATACAGATTTTGACTTTCAAGAATTCCTTTGGATACTTTTTCAACAAATGAAGCTTTCGCTGAATTGTTAGGAGCTTATGATCACTTGCCTCATTACCATCATGATCATGGCCTTCCTTATTGTTTAAATGCGGAAGAATACTTTGGGAAGGATGCTTGTTTATCTAATGATACCTTGGCATCTCATGAGTCACCAATAGAATCCCTTCATCCTCCTAATATTCAAGACCACAGTACTCTCATTAATGGGAAAACTATTGATTTTTTGATAAGGATGACCCTAAAAAATATATCCCTATTGGAAATTGTCTAAATTCTAAAGAAAATCAAGAACTCACATCTCTTTTACATGAATATCCTGATCTCTTTTCTTGGACATACTCTGATATGCCTGGCATTAATCCTAAGGTGGTAACACATAATATTGTCATTCATCCTGAGGCTAAACTAATAAAACAAAAGATACACAAGATGAATCCTACAGTTCCATTGTTGGTCAAAGCTGAGATAGAGAAGCTTTTACAAGCAGGCTTTATTCATCCTATTGACTACTCGCCTTGGATCTCGAATATTGTGACTTTGAATGTGTAATGATTTTTGAGATTTGAATAAAGCATCTTTGAAAGATGACTTTCCTCTTCCTAATATTGATATGATTGTCGATTTTACTATTGGCCATGTGTTACTCTCCTTTATATATGGTTTCTCTAGTTATAATCAAATATTCATCAATCCTCAAGATCAATATAAAATAGCTTTTATAACTCCTTGGGGAACATTAAATGTTGGGTTGTCATGTCATTTGGATTAAAGAACGCTAGTGTGAATTATCAACGTGCTATGACACTTATCTTTCATGATTTCATGCATAACATCTTAGAGGATTATTTCAATGATATTCTTGCCAAATCTATTTTGCACTAGGATCACAACAAAATTCTCCATCAAATCTTTGAATGTATATGTAAATACAACATACATTTGAATCCTTGTAAATGCGTCTTTGGCATTGATATCGGTAAGCTATTGGGATTCATTGTTTTGCATCATGATATTGAGGTGGAAATGAAAAAGATTGATGCCATTGTTAACATGCCACCTCCTAAAAATGTTTCACAACTTCGTAGTTTACAAGGGTTGATTCAGGCTATTCGATGATTTTTTTCACAACTCGCGGATCAAACTCATCCTCTTACACAACTACTCAAGAAGGAATCTAACTTTAAATGGAATAGTGATTGTCAGAAAGCTTTTGATGACCTCAAAAGGTATCTTTCCAATCCTCCTATATTGCAACCTACTATCTCTGGATGACCATTTATTATCTACACATCAGCATCTCCTAATGCACTCACAGCTTTGTTAGCACAACATGATGATGATGGAAAAGAACGTGTTGTGTATTACACTAGCTGAATTTTGCTCTATTATGAAATGTGATATGCTGCAATAGAAAGGTAATTCCTAGCACTCATTTTTACAACACAAAAATTGAAACATTATCTCTTAAATGTTGAAATTAATGTAATCATAAAATTTGATCCTTTAAAGCATATGTTTGCTAAAATAGATCTTTCAAGATGATTACCAAAGTGGGTTATGTTAACATAATTTGACTTTAAATTTGTCTCTCAAAAGGCAATTAAGGGTCAAGCATTGACTGACCACTTAGCGGAAGCCCCTGCACCATTTACTATTCTAAGTCAGGAATCTTTCCATGATGACCAAATCCTTTCCTTGGATGTTGATGATAAGTGGAAACTATTCTTCGATGGTTCTAGATGTCGAACTAGCTCCAGTGCTAGTGTTATTCTAGTACCTCCTTCAGTGATGAAGGGGGTAAACCATAAAACACACAATAAAAGAAATTGCACACAGAAAATAGAATGATATTTTATTAATATGGGAAAAACATTACAGTACAGAAGCTCAAATACAATCAGAGGATGAATCCCCTACAGGCTGCAACACATTACAGCTCCCTCTCTCAAAACTCTAGAATCTTCAGCCTTCTGTAATCCCCAAATCAACTAGGGTTTCTAATTTCCTGCCTTTCTTGACTCTACACCTTCCCCCTTAACTCTACTACTCTAAGGGTTCCCAAAAATGGTTATATATAGCCCTTTTGGCGACCACCAGCTTAATTTCGAAATTTGCATCTCCCTCCAAAAATAGGTCAACTTCGTGGGGCCATAACTTTCGATCCGACCGTTGGATTTCCAATTATAATACCTTTTCGAAAAGCTCTTGAAAAGACGATGGTGTGCCAAGTAGTGCCAATAGGTAGACTACTTGGGTTCCCACCAAATTACGGGCCCATCCGGAGCCTCTAAGTGCCTCAAATTTGACTTTGAATATTTCAATAGGATTTTTTGAATTTAAAATTTTAATATCTCACAAATGACAAATGATATTGAAGTGATTTCTTCATCATTAGCTTCAATTCACCATTCTGGAGGTCCGTGTAAGATTTTGTATCCAACCATGCACAAATGCAAACTTACTAAAAATAGTAACCCTGCCAAATTTAGCCCTTATTGAAAAGAAACAACACATTTTATTATTATTAGTATTTATTGTTATTGATTTTGGTTGATGCAAGATTGCTCTTACACCCTGGATGCTCCTGCATCAGACACCCGAGGTAATTTGAAAAGTGACCCTATCACTTCTCATGTGTTAGAGGGAAACCAAAATGATTAACCTCAGTCTCAGATAACCATGATGAATCTTCAACAGGCCTTCATTTTCATTTCACCAAGTATTCTGTATACTGCCTGTTTCTTGTATTCTTACCCACACGGCTATCGAGAATGCCCTATATCTCCTCCTTCTCTAAAGTAGATGCTGGAATGTCCCACTGTGTTCATTTATCAAGTCCATCATCGTGATACTCTGTCAGATCTGAAATATTAAACACTAGTGAAATATTGATGTCATTAGGCAACTCTACCTCAAATGCATTTTTTGAATCATGCTTCTTCAGGATTCTACATGGTCCAAATTTCCTCATCTTCAACTTATTATATGTACCAACTGGAAATCTTTCTTTTCTCAAGTGAACCATGACTTCATCACCCTCCTGAAACTCCTTATGCCTCCTCTTCTAATCTACCTTAGCCTTGTACTGAGAATTCATATTATGGATATGATTTCTTACCTTTTCATGCAAATTCTTCATGTGCTCAGCAAAATTTTCAGCTTCAGCACTACTCTTCTCCCCCTTATCCATCCTCCTCAATTCAGAAGCAGTTCTTGGGCTACTCCCATACACAACATGGAATGGAGATTTACCTGTGCTCCTATTGACAGAATTGTTGTAAGCAAATTCTACCTGTGGTAAAATCAAATCCCATCCCTTGGACTTATCTCCTACTAAGCATCGTAGTAGGTTACCCAAACTCCTATTCACCACTTTTGTCTGTCCATCAGTCTGTGGATGGTGTGCAGAACTGAACTTCAAATCTGTCTTCAACTTCTTCCACAAGGTCCTCTAGAAATAACCAACAAACTTGGTATCTCGATCTAAAACTATGCTCTTAGGTAGGCCATGTAGTCTCACCACCTCCTTGAAAAATAACTCTGCAATGTGAATAGCATCATTAGTCTTCTTGCAAGGAATAAAATGGGCCATCTTTGAGAATCTATCCACCACCACAAAAATGGAATCATGCCCTCTCTGTGTCCTTGGTAAACCAAGAACAAAATCCATACTAATATCATCCCATGGCTTCTCTGGTATAGGTAATGGCTGATATAGCCCTGTGACTTGTTCCTTTTGCCATCTAACACACTTTGCAACTCTGCACAAATTTCCTCACATCTTGCTGTAATTGTGGCTAGTAATAATGTTCACCAAGAATAGCAATGGTCTTATCTCGTCCAAAGTGTCCAGCTAATCCTTCACTATGCTTCTCCTTAATCAGGTTCTCTCTCATGGAACTCCTCGGAATGCACAACTGGCTTCCTCTAAACAACATGCCATCTTGGATTATGTAATCCAACCATTTTGTCCTATCCAAAGTAACAGGTTCCAAACAAGCTTTCCAAGCCTCTGCAAAATCTAGATCTTCAGGATACCAACTTTTGAGTTCATCAAACCCAACAACCTCTATCTTCATTTCTGTCAACAAATTTCACCTTCTACTCAAGGCATCTACAACCCTGTTGGACTTCCCACTCCTGTGCTTCAAAACAAAAGTATAAATCTGCCAAAACTCAACCCATTTTAAGTGCCTTTGATTTAGCTTTCCTTGACTATTAAGATACTGCAAAGCCTGATGATCAATATATAAAACAAACTCTTTTGGCAACAAATAATGTCTCCATTTCTTCAAAGCCTGGACTATGGCATAAAACTCTTGATCATAAACAGAATACTTTTTCTTGGCATCATTAAGCTTCTCACTAAAATAGGCAATGGGCTTACCTTCTTGACTTAGAACAACTCCTATACCACTACCACAATCTACCTAAAATACCTTATTGAAATATGGAAGTGCCAAAATAGGTTGTTCTATGACTTTCTGCTTCAATGTATCAAAGCTCTTATCTGCTCCTTTAGTCCATCTAAACTCTTTTCTATCCCCTCTCATTGTCTTAGTTAGGGGTGCACAAATGCTACTAAAATTCCTGATAAACTTTCTGTAAAAACTTGCCAAACCATGAAAAGATCTTACCTTGAAGGCACTCCTTGGCGTAGGCCATTCAATGATAGCCCTCACCTTCTCTGGGTCCATCTTAAGACCTTCCTCTGAGACAACAAATCCTAGGTATACCAACTCCTTTGCAAAACTACATTTCTTCAAATTGATCAACAACTTCTCCTCCCTCAGCTTCTCTAAAACTCTTCTAATATGCATCAAATGCTCATCCCAGGTCTTATTGAAAATCAAAATGTCATCTAAATAAACAATAACAAAACTTCCCAAAAATTCCTTCAGTACCTCGTTCATGAGCCGCATGAATGTGCTTGGTGCATTGGTTAGCCCAAATGGCATGACTAACCACTCATACAAACCCTCCTTTGTCTTGAAGGCTGTCTTCCATTCATCTCCTTCTTTGATTTGAATCTAGTGATACCCACTCTTCAGATCAATCTTCGTGAAGTACTTGGCTCCACTCAAACAATCCATTATGTCGTCCATTCTCGGCAATGGAAATCTGTACTTGATTGTGATCTTGTTGATGGCTCGGGAAACTGTACACATCCTCCACTCTCCATCTTTCTTTGGTGCTAGTACTGCAGGTACTGCACATGGACTTAGGCTCTCCCTTATTAGTCCCTTCCTTAACAGATCGTGAACTTGTCTGTTCAACTCTTCATTCTCTGCTGGAGTCATTCTGTGGGCTGCCTTATTTGGCAAACTAGATCCCGGTATCAAATCCATTTGATGACTTATCTTCCTCACTGGTGGTAAACCTTCTGGTACATTATCAGAGACAATATCTTGAAATTCTTCCAACATTCCTGAGACTTATGCTGGTACATCTTCACACTTCTCTTGACTAATCTTAGGAATCAATGCAAAGCAATGACGCTCATGCTTCATACCCTCCAAAAATTTTCTACCATCTACCAAGCAAATTCTGGCAGTACTACATACCTTTTCTTCCACCTCCTTCAAGAGCTTCAACTTATGACGGACTCCATCCTTCGTTAGGGAGTATGTGTTTGCACGGCCATCATGGATAGCGCTCCTATCATACTGCCACGACCTTCCCAATAACATATGACATGCATCCATCGGTATGATGTCACACAACACCTCATCATGGTAGTCACCAATTTTGAACTTCACTAAACACTGTTCATTGACCAAAGCTCTATGGTCCTTCTGCAACTATGCAATCCAGTATGGATGCGGATGCTTTCTTCTTGTCAACTTCAACTTGTCAACCATCTCCTCTAAAACAAGATTATCAGTGCTTCCACTATCAATGATAATATCACAACACTTACCTTCACATTTGCACCTTGTGCAAAATAAACTCTTCCTCTAATTGGGTTCTTTCTCCTCATTCAACAAAGTTCTTCTGACAACTAGGGTTTCTCCCCTTTTTGCATCTTCGGAGCGCTCAGACTGTGCATCTTCATTCACATGTGCAACTCGTGCATTACCTTCAGGTCTTCTATTTATCCTTCCTTGATGTTGTGGACACTCGTATGCTCAATGCCCTTCTTCTCCACATTGGAAACATGTTCCTCTAAAACCTCCTCTTCCAGGTCCTTGCCCAAGTCTACCTCTTCCCCTTCCTCTTTGCTCACCATTATTCTGGTCACGAGGGCGGTAGGTATTATCTCCTCTCTGATTTCGACTAGTTCCAGCTTCTTCACTTTTCTTTGGTTCTTCATTTTGGCCTCCATAGGGTCTTCTGCCAATCCTTCTGCCTTGACCTCTTCCCCTTTGCTTGCTTTCAAATCTCTTATTCAGCTTCTCTTCCACCTTCAGGGAAAACTAGTACGCATCTTCTATGGTGGTCATTCTGACTAGGCTTAACTCTTCTTGAATACTTGGCCTCAACCCATTAATGTAACGGGCCACCTTCTCCTTGTTGGCCTCTCCATGGCCTATCCTGATAGTGATCTTATAAAAATCTTATGTATACTCCTTAACAGACTTGTTACCTTGCTTAAATCCTTGCAGCTTCTTTAGCAACTCCATCTCATAGTCCACAGGAATGAACTGCTTCTTCAATTTCTCCACCATCCAATCCCATCTAGTAATCTTTGCTTTTCCTCTTCTATTTCTCTCTAACTGGACCTCCTTCCACCAAATACTGGCGTGGCCCTTCAACTTTGTCTTTGCAAACTTGACCCGTTCAGGGTCTTCCATATCTTCATACTCAAAATACTCCTCCATATCATTGATCCAATCAATAAGTTGTTCCGGATTCAAATCTCCAGAATAGGTAGAAACTTCAATCCTGGGCCTCTTTCCGATCTTTGAAATGGCCCTCAACAACCTAACTTCTGCAGGATCTCCTGTAGCTTCTTGTTCTTCCTCAGATAGCTCTTCTTCAGCTTCATCTTCGCTTTCCTCTCTCCTTCTTGGCTTGAATCCTCTTCGCGGCTCCTCTTGCAATGCATCGATTTGTCTTTGCAGGGCTCTAAAAACCTCTTCCGTCAAAGCATTCCTCCCACCATGGTTTCTTCGTGGAGGCATCTTGATCTATGCAGCAAACCCACAACCTCAGAACCTGGTGCCTCATGATCAGCGATCTGTCTACACACTCAGGAACCCTCGCTCTGATACCACTTGATGAAGGGGGTAAACCATAAAACACACAATAAAAGAAATTGCACATAGAAAATAGAATGATATTTTATTAATATGGGAAAAACATTACAGTACAGAAGCTCAAATACAATTAGAGGATGAATCCCCTACAAGCTGCAACACATTACAACTCCCTCTCTCAAAACTCTGGAATCTTCAGCCTTCTGTAATCCCCAAATCAACTAGGGTTTCTAATTTCCCGCCTTTCTTGACTCTACACCTTCCCTCTTAACTCTACTACTCTAAGGGTTCCCAAAAATGGTTATATATAGCCCTTTTGGTGACCACCAGCTTAATTTCAAAATTTGCATCTCCCTCCAAAAACAAGTCAACTTCGTGGGGCCATAACTTTTGATCTGACCGTTGGATTTTCAATTATAATACCTTTTCGGAAAGCTCTCGAAAAGACGATGGTGTGTCAAGTAGTACTGATAGGTAAACTACTTGGGGTTCCCACCAAATTTTGGGCCCATCCGGAGCCTCTAAGTGCCTCAAATTTGACTTTGAATATTGCAATAGGATTTTTGGAATTTGAAATTTTAATATCTCACAAATGACAAATGATATTGAAGTGATTTCTTCACCATTAGCTTCAATTCACCATTCTAGAGGTCCGTGTAAGATTTTGTATCCAACCGTGCACAAATGAAAACTTACTAAAAATAGTAACCCTGCAAAATTTAGCCCTTATTGAAAAGAAACAACACATTTTATTATTATTATTATTATTATTTTTATTTTTTTGGTTGATGCAAAATTGCTCTTACACCCTGCATGCTCCTGCATCATTCAGGTAAGCCAATTCCTATATCTTACCATCTCAATTTTCCATGTACTAACAACATTACAGAGTACGAAGCCCTTATTGTTGGATTGCGTGCTAATTTATTTCTCAACATTAAACACATTTCAATATTTGGTGATTCTCAATTGATCATAAAACAAGTCACTGGATCTTATCAAGAAAAGAAAGATAAGTTATCTCAGTATTGAGACTTAGCCTTATCTTTATTGAGGAGTTTCTCATCTTTCACAATCGACACAATTCCATGAAAAGACAATCGACATGTGGATGCGATGGCAAGCGTTGCCTCCCTTCTGTCCCTTGATGATTCTTCGGTGAACTATCACTTTATCAACTATAATCTCAAAATACCTTCAATAATTCCTGAGGTTGCCTTTTGTGATAACATAGATTCAAGAGAATGGTACTCCCATATATTTTAATATTTATGTGATGGTACCTTTCCTAATCTAGCATCCAAAAGCACCCAAATTCGCATACGCAAACTTGCGGTACATCACATAATCTTATCAAATGTTCTATATCGACGAAGCTATGAAGGTCTTCTCCTTCGTTACCTTAATTATTTAGAGATCCTGATTACCCTAGAGGAGGCACATTCAGATGCCTATGGAGGACATTTCGGTGGGAGATCTCTTGTTCAAAAATTCCTTTGTATAGGTTACTATTGGCAAGACATGGAATGAGATTCTGTTGCCTTTGTCAAAAAGTGCCCGCAATGTCAACAACATAACAATCTCAATTGAGCTCCTGTCCAGGAACTTCATGCTCAGGTTTCACCTTGGCCATTTTCTATGTGGGGATTGGATCTTATTAGAAAAAATTATCCTCCCTATTCTCAAGGACACACTTTCGTAATCATAGCTACCGATTACTTAACGAAGTGGGTCGAAGTGATTCCTCTCTGATCCATGATTACCAAAGTAATATGTCATTTCATTCAAGATAACATAATATCTTAATTTGGTATTCCTTCCACTTTGGTTTCTTACAATGGTGCTTCATTTAAGAACAAAGATGTGAAGAAATTCCTTGAAAGATATCATATTCAATATTGCTTCTCTACGTCGTATTATCCTCAATCAAATGGACAGGTGGAAGCTTCAAATAAAATAATTAGACAAAATCTTCGAAAAACTGTTAACAAACATCAAAAGGATTGGCATACTCAACTATCATATGCATTATGGGCTTACTGAACAAGTGTTCATATAGCTACAAGTACTACTCCATACAACCTTGTGTATGGTGCTGATGTGATCATGCCTTTGGAGTTAGAAATTCCTTCATTGCAAATTTCTCTCAAGGGCATCCTCGATGAAAACACTCAAATAGAACTACAATATTAACTACTTGAAATGCTCAACGAACAATGTATAAATTCTCTCGAACATTTTCAAGCTCATCAAAAGTCTATTCAACGCTCATACAATGAATGTATTATTCATCTTTCATTTGAAGTTGGAGATCTTGTACTCTATGAAAATCAATGCAATGTCAATGCACATGTTATCACTGGGAATTGCACCCATATGCAAGGCTGGTTAAAGCACTACAATTCCATGTAACATGGGACTAATCTCAGGTTATGGATGCCCTATGACGAGATTAGACCTCCAGATTGTGGGTTGGTTCTCTTCAAATGTTCTATTGAGATGTATGTTTTTACTTTTTGGGAAAAGGGAAAAAAGAAACTAAATGAATACTAAAGGTAAAATGGTGATGCACCTAATATGGATAAAAATAATGCAATCTGATTCACAATGTTTGCTCAGAAATCTGACTTCTACACAATCCAAACTTGGCATAAATATCACAAAAATGATTCTAAGGAAGGTTTGAAAATAAGTTTTTATGAAGGAAATGGTTTTTTCACAGCATAAAAAAGACTATTTCTGTTTAACACAACCTAAGACTTGTGATGAATTTATGCTTTAATGTTGTAAACAATGAGGTGAGACAATAATTTTGAAGGTTTAATAATAAAACACAGCAAAATTTTATCAAAATCACTTCAACATTCAACACTAAAAGGAAAGGTAATTCAACTAATCTAAAATAACAAAGGAAAGCTTTGCAAAAAGATAAAAGATAACCTAGAACCTACCGATCTCTCAATAAAACTGTAAAAGTGAGTGACAAGAATTCTCCAATCTGTCTGAATCAGAATGAGAATCAAGAACTAGAAAAAATAGACTTTTTCTTCACAATATATAGGCTTGCTATCTTCAAGAGGCATGCAAAAAATATAGACTTGTAGATAACTGCCTCTAAAAATACTCATTCCCGAGCAACCTCAAAAATCTTCAAAATTAGGGTCTAAAACTGCCTCAAATTGACCAAGAATGGCTTCAATTTGGGCTTCTCCATGTGTTTGACCAAAATTTTGACCAAGGATCCTAAGAATACTTCTAAAAGTCATGCAAAACCTCGTAGGTGGCCTAGTTAACTCAACTTATCAATTTACGTGATTTTGCCTGAGCAAAATTGATTGTAACTAAATAATAAAGTAATAGAATATTACTCTATTATTGGTTACAATTTGTTCTATTTTCGATTTTACAACTTGTGGAAAATAATAAAGTAATTTATAGAGTATTACTTTATTATTTATTTACAATTAATTAATGTGTAAAATCATGCATGATTAGAAGAAAAATATACTCCTTATCACACCAATACATTTGCCTATTTTGCAAAATAGGACTTAGGAAAAATACAAAAATCTTTATCACTCCAATACATTTGTGAGAAAAAATATCTCCCTCTGCAAGAAAAATAAAAAGAAACTCAGTCACTCCTGTAGCACTCCATGCACAAGACAAAATTGCATAAATATTCTTATCACTCCCTCTTGTTGGCATTGTGCACATACATCCATTTCTTAGATCTCCTTATATCCCCATATGCAAAATTTGAAGTTAAGGAAAGAAAACAACTCCACTATGCAATTTGATCCCATGCATAAAAAATGTCCATCATATGCTGTCACCATCAACGCTGCCACCATGCAATTGCCTTTATGCAATAATCACATCACTACAAGACAAACCCTTATCACCTCATGAAATCAAATCTCCACCTTGCATGAAAGCTTACCCTTGAAACTCCATGTATAGCATATGCATATACCTATCATGACATTCCTAAGCCACCTTTTGACCTTCTGTCCACTTGATAAATGATATTAAAACAAGCCCTTCTCTCATGTCATATGTCTTCTTATTATGCCTTTATCCATGCACATGTAATATTTGATTATATTGTTTAAGGTCAAAAGACCTTTCCATCATTAGGCACTATTTGATTTGAAAAAAAAAGGCCCTCATGGGCTCCTTAGCATCATTAGGTCCAACACAAGAAGTGTTGACCTCGAGCATGATCTTTTGGATAGAAATAATAACAAAAAGGGAAGTCAAAAGAAAAAGGAAATAACCCACTCACGGGTTAGGGACTTTGATAAAAAAAAATGTGAAACCCTAAAATACCATCATTTGTATTTTGACTTCCCCTAGAGCTCCGTTTGCAGCCATGGTCCACTAGGGTTTGAGGTTCCTCTTCACTTCTGTGCAGCTTCTTGAAAGTTCTTTATGATACTCTTCGGTGGTGCCTTTGATGGGAAATGAAAGGTGAAAAATTTCTTTAGTATGTATTGGCATTTTATGTATCTTCTGTGTTTTATTCTTCACACTATGGTCATGGCCATGTTGACTGTGTGCTCATTATCAATCTTTTTAATCAATCTTTTCTTCTCCCCTTCACCTTCATTTCACTATGCCACCATTTATCTAAGAAGCTCTATGTAAGAAAGAGGGCTTGGCCATAGCTAACTTCAAACAAGAAGAAGAGGTAAGACTCTTGCTTTCAGTCCTACATTTCACTTCCTTTTATTCTGATTTCTGCATATCATCGTTTTCCATCCTTCTTTAAGAAAATGGTGAAGCCCTAATCATACCATCATTTATGGTAAAAGAAAGAGATGAACACCTTGTTCTACTCCCTGTTGGTTATGAACATATCATGGCATCTTCTTTGAAATCTCTCAACTGTGTCTGTAAGAACATCCTTAGGGTTTGGTCCCTTGACATGGGTATACAGTCTTTTCAAAAAGAATGGCCTCTTTCTGTGTAGCACCACCTTGACTGTGGTCTTGTCTCCATTTGTTGGCAAAAGTTTAAGGGTTTTGAAGTATTAGAAATGGGTTTTCTTGCTTTACTTCTCATAATACTTCTCACCTCCTTGTGACTGTCTCACATTTGTTGATGACTCATTTACCTTATTATTCCACTGTGGCTAATGGGTAGAAGCATATGTTAATATTCTATTATGACAGTAACCTTTTGATATTCTATATAATGGCTTTGACATTTACCTCCATTTGCATCTATAGCATAGATTGCATCATTCTGTAAGGTTCTTCTGTAGAATATCTCTTCAGGTTGCATGAATGTAATGTGATAGACTGTTTGGCTGTGTCATCATCATTTGACTGTGGGAATATCTTTCTACTATAACTGGATTCTACCATGGCATAGAGATTAAGTTGTCTTCTTCTTTACTGTTTGTGGCATTCTTGAAATGCCCTGTAGCTTGGATAACATGCTTTTTTTGTTTCTTGTTGTCTTTCAAGTCTTATCTGTAGCATATGTACATGTCTTTATTCCATCTTGGTTGGTACACCTGTAGCATGCCTTCGTGCATCCTTATACCTATAGTCATCTTTTTGCATGTTTTAAAGTATACATGTAGCTTCCTTGTGCATCTTCAAATCTCTTCTGGTTGTTCATACTTTCATCATTATGCACCTTTGTATTATAAATATATGCCCTTTGTCCCTCCATTCATCTATGATCATTCATGTGCCCACTGACTACCTATTTTATCAGTTTTCATGTTCTTCTATAGATGGGCAATGACCATTATGATGTATCATGAATGTCTCCTGCTTATTTAAACTACTTCATAGGTCATTGTCATGACTGTTATGGTGATGGTGACTATATTATGACAGAACAACTGGCATAGAGATTAAGTTGTCTTCTTCTTGACTGTTTGTCTTATCATTTTTCATGTTCCTCTGTAGGTGAGCAATGACCATTATGATGTATCATACTACTTCATGATCACTATCATGACTTTCTATAATGAAGATGACTACATTTATTCTTGTTCTTGCAATTTATCTCTCTTTATGTCATCGTGACATATTTTTGACTACATTGTATACATGACAGCATCTTGCATGGCATCCTCTTTACTGTGTTGCATCTACTTCTGTGTTGTATCCTTTGTAGCTTGCAACTTCATACATGACAGTCTCTTGTTTTTGCATATGTACTCTGATTGTCTTTATCATTCGATGAATAGTGAGCATCATGTATGTATCTATTATTTGTATCTTCCACCTTAGTCATAACTGTCTCTCATTTGATCTTGAAAGTTGATTTGAATGTCATGTCTTCTGACCATTCACTGTGTTGGGGTATTTGCTTATGTATCATATGCTTCATCCCTTGATGCTTGAATGTTTGAACATCTTACTCCATTTAGAATGTAGCATTTGATCTTCATGTATCTTTTGATGGTTTGAAGTTCTGAGGCATTCATGGTAGCCTTTTGCAAAGTTTATATCTTCTTTTTGGATGACTACACATTGACCTCATACATATTGTGAAGTTCTATTTATGGCAGTCAAGTTGGCATAGTGTTTTATAATTATCTTGCCTTCCACTGTTCTATCTGTTGTTCCATGTGGCATTTACTTGACTACTTCTATGAGACACTTGTAACTTTGAATGTGATATAGCAGTTTAAACTTTGATCATCTTTAAATAATATGAAAATAATATGAGAAATACCTGGTATGCAATGTTGTTTCATCTTACTCCTTTGTCATAATGAGATGACCTTTACAAGATTTATTCTACAACTTGTTCAAATGATACATAAGTTCTTGTATCTTCCTTGCTCTGTCTCTCTTCTCTTTATCAGGCACAATAATCTGAAACTTGTATCACTCTTGAGATGATTGTAATCTGATTTTCTCTGAATTTGTCTTTTTGTCAATCTTGATTCAGTCATATAGCTCTGATTTGTTTTAATCAATTGTAATCATGTCATGATGACATCTTATTTATGTAAGTTGATTAGATGATGCATGATATAGCTTAGAATGATGCATCCTGTCTTTTCCTGCTACTCTTTTCAAAAAAAATGAAAAGAAACATGTTGGGCTCAAACCCTTGTGGGAGCCACATTTAATCCACATGTTTATTTGTCTTCAAATCAGCAACAAAATTTGTCCTATACCTGCACAGTGAACAAACAAGTTAGCATAAAAAAATACCTGATAGCATTGATTAATCTCCTTCATGATTTCTTCCTGATTTGTGTCATATTTTTGATCTGATCTCTTATATGAATGCATGATATGATAAGTAGATGTCTCTATTTGATAAAAGCATGTGATAACTATAAACATCTGGAGCACTAATAGGGTTGTCCCCAAAATTTTGTAGGTTTCAACTTGATGATGGCTTGGAGTGAAGAATGAAGACTGAAGACTTGAAGACTAGCTTCAATAGCAACCTCCATCATTAGGCAATGATGGATGTTTAGATTTATCATATGTTCTTTTCTCTTTTCTTTTATCAAACAGATACATAGCTTGCATGTCTATAATTGCTCAGTTTAGTTACTCCCACGGCTTGTGTGGGACACATTTGAACATTTCTTTTAAACATGAGCAGTTAGTTTCTCTGATGCATATGATGTATATATATTTCCTTTTTAATCAATGCATGAGATAAAGTAACAGATACTTAGATGTATGTTCAAAACATGACATGAAATAACAGTGTATACAACATCTTTCTCTCTTTTATTCAAAAACTGATTAATCTGAATAATCAATTTAACTTATAACTCCTGAAAGATCAAACTTTGTAGAACAACTGTATCTCCTTGAGTGTTTGATCCTTTGATGATCAATTATTTTGTCATGATAACTTATCAATCCTGATTGGACTAATGGGTTATCTTGACAACTAGATCTCTTTTTCAACTTTGTCAAAGTGTCAACCATTCAAGAATGCATAACCTTGAAGTTTTCTATTATTCATTTTGAACAATTACACTAAGGTCCAACTAATTTTCAGTGTGAACAAAAAAATAGTAATAGCACCTCCAAGCAAAAAAGATAAGTTTAGCCCGATTTGGCTTGGATCTTACATCATCACTGAAGTATTTGAATAAGGTGCATATCTAGACTATCTAATATGCACGGTACACCTCTTAAAGAACCTATTAACACTATGCATTTACATAGATATTATGCTTAATCTTTTTTCTTCATTTGTATGCTATCACTTTCTTCATAAGGCAAATGATTATTAGATAGTAAATTTAAATTTCCTATTTCATTATTTGCTTCAGTCTTGACAAAATATGTAGTTTGTCTTGATTCTTTAGAGTAGTTTTCTTAGTTTAGAGAATTACTTAGTTGTTAGCATATAAATGATAGATGTGTACCATGCTCAATAATCGTTGTCGCATCTAATTTAACAATGTTACGACATTGTTTCATTGGATTACAGTTGAATTATTTCATCATGTGTATACATCTTGTTTAATATTTAATTAAGCACATGTGTGTTTCATTAGAACATGTATCATTTAAATTATTGTTGCATTTGTTAAACAATTACACATAGTTGTTTACACAAATCACTTTAACATTTAAATTCATATACATGCATAAAAATAAATCTAGATCTTTGTCGCATTTACTTCACAAGTAGATCACAAATGACATATAGAAAAAACACACTAAATCATGAATCAAAACTATATATAAATCATAAGAGTTTGCATACATAAGTTCACCACTACATAAAAATGTGGCAAATCATAACACAATATAATGAATATCATCAAAGTGTTGGACTGTGATTTCCAGATCTCGCGGGACCTAGTGGTGGCTGAGTAAAAGATGGTTGTCTATGTGAGGCTACAGATCATGAGTGACTCCTAGATATACTCTGCAATCATAAGCACCTAAGCTCACCTCTAAGCTCTACCACCTCCTGTGTGGCATCTATATGCATCCGCTGGAGTTGATCCCTTTCAACTCTCAACCGGTCCACCTTTGACTATAAATAGCTTAGTAGGCCGTGCTCAATACTTGATATCTCTATGACTCTATGAAGATCTAATTGTGTTTGGAGAACATCTTGTGCCTCCTTAGCACTCACTGCTCTCTGAATTGTCCAGTCTCGCTCAACTACTAGTTGATCTCTCTCAACTACTAAATGATCTTGCTTTATCTGTCCCTCCTCCAGCACTATTCTAAGCCATGCAAAAAGATCAAATATATCTGCATATTGACCCGTTATGTGTGGTGGCCTATATCAAGCCCGCACTTGCTATTATGTCGACTCACTGGGTACCATCTCAGTTATGGCTAGACTCACAAAGTCACGCTAGGTGCTGCTACCAACTAAAAAGTAATATAATAATTGATGCAAGAGCATCCTTGGTTTAAGAGTAATCTTGCAACAACCAAAAACATTTGCATTTTAGTTTGCTTGCACTTCAGTTCTTTCCATTTTCTAGTTCAATTAGTAGCAGTTCTCAGCTTGTGATTTAGTTTTGGCATTTCCCACCTTGCAGATATGGACTTAGCATCTACATTCATTCATCTACATCATATCAAGAATTCAGAGCATTTGGATAAGTTACCAAAAAGATATCGCTATCAGAAATTGATTATTTTCTCAGAGCAGAGCATTCTAACAAGTTCCTAGCAACCAACTGAAGGAGAGGGCTTGCAGATCATTCCTTGACTTGCGGATCCTAAAGAAATATCATTCAATGATCCTCGGTTCATGGCCAACCTTCCCCGGAGGTCCGCACGTTGTTCCATTTATTTGAGGAAGTGTTCCATGCATTTAGGTTTGACCTATCTGTGAACACATTACATCTCTTCATTGGAGTTTGTGACCTTCCTTGGCTGATGCGAAGCAATCTATTGGTCTAAAAATGATATACAAAGATGTAATAGATCCTTAGGAAAGGAGTTAGCAATTGATTCATATTCTATAGTTTAGTTTTGTACGAAGGAGCTTCAAAGCCTTATCTTGCGCATGTATGTAATCAGGCATGTGAGCCCTAATTGTAAGCCTACATGTTGTCGACCAGAATGTATTTAAGTTCTTTGATATACTGAATAATTGAAACTACATTTGTTCCATTTTCTAGAGTTGTTTCTGTTGTGTTTACTCTTTCTGCACGGTCCAGATAGTTCATTCTGTGAACCCTCCTACCATGACTGCACCAAGTGGTATCAGAGTGAAAGTTTGATTCTTTGGAGTGAATTGGTGAAGGGGATTCTATAAGATCTTGTGGTGAGCAGATCGCCAATCCGAGGCAGGTTACTTGTACGCAACCGATCGTTGATTGAGAGGTAGTTGTCGCTTGTAGCACGATCACCGAATTTGAGGCAGTTTACACTTGATCCTAGGAAGAATGTGTAGGAGTTCAGACAACACTGAGAGGGGGGGTGAATCAGTGTTGTGTAGATTTTTCCAACTTATTATAACTTTTAATTTACAAGACTCAGAAAGAGAAAGTCATCAATGAACTATTACACATATATGTACGAGTTTGATAATGAAAATTATGAGTAGGACCACATAGAGATAAATCTTAAATAGAAGAAAAAACACACACATAAGCATATCATTAGCACAAGAATTACTGAAGTGGAAAACCCTCTCTGGGTAGAAAAATCACTCAAAACTGCCTCACTGGCTTAATTGGAAAACATGCCTCACTGGCTACAATATGTTTCTAGAAGCACCAACTCCTTATGGAGCACCAACTCCAATACCAAACAGAAGCACCCACTTCCAACACTGATATACCTCACTGATAAACAAATAGGTCTCACTAACCAACAAGCCTCACTGGCTAATACAAGGCCTCACTAGCATACTGTGCCTCACTGGCAAACCAAATCACCAACAGATGTAATAAACAAATCAGAGGGATACTCTGTTTCCATTCAATACAAAACATATATATGTCAAATGGTCATTCTGTTCAAAATTAATCTTACATCCGGATACACTCAACAACACTTCACAACTCTGTATGTTTCATCTCTCTCTTTTTTAATTCACTTGTTTCTTCACAAAAATCTTTGCATGTTGGTTCACACTTCTCAATTTTACAATGCATCTGCAATACCATTATATATGAAAGAGAATGTCCTTTCATATTCTTCTCAATCCTCATATTGAACTCTGCATCTATATCTTCATAAATAAGGAATCTGCAAAAAATAAAGATTAAAATCCTTTGTTTTGCATAACCATTCATTTTCTTGATCCATCTTCCTTTCATTTTCTCAATAAAAATAATGAATGATATTCATCATATATCACTAAATAAAATCATCAATGGATTGCTTCAAACTGTTGTTTTAACAAAAATGAAGTGCCTTCACAAATCAATTCATCTGCAAAACAACATAACCTTCCATATTCCTTTCTCAACCTTTTCAATCTGACCATGTATGTCTTCATTATTATCCGTGCATCAAAAATATATCTCCACAAAAATCTTTAATTAATTCTAACAAAAACTCTTCATATTCTCTGTGCACTTCAAAGACCCTTCCAAGAATTTCAATCTACAAAAAAAATAAAACATATGTACAATCTGTTCTCTTAATTTTCCAAAAAAAATATCTTCAATTTTTTTTTAATTCTTCAAAACCTTTCATAGTCCCTGTATAAATAAAAATTATATCTCTTTCAAATTCTTCAATCTGCAAGATAAATATTTTCCATAAAAAATCTTTTAAACTTCTCATCTGTAAGAAGCCTTCAATCAATCTGCAAATAACATCTCTCAATTTGCCTTGAAAAATTTCTTCAATATTTCAAACCCTCTTCTTAAAAAAAAATCATATTGGGTTATGAAAAAAAACTTTTTAAAAAAAACTTCCACTTCTTTCCTTTTAGAAAAAAAAAAGAAGATTGTGCCTTTTTGCTTTTGAAGAAATATTAAACTTAGAAATAAATCTTCTTTAAAAAGAAGCTTTAAAAACTTCAAAGATTCCTCCTATTTAGAAGGCAAGAAATTAGCCTTTATTTTTCCTTTAAAAACTCTCCTTAAAAATCTCATAGAAGATGCCTTTTAAAAGGCAAATAAATAGGAGATGAAAAGTTATTCTAAAATAAAATAAAGCATATATAAATGCTTTTTCCCACTCTTTTAAAAGCACCTTAAAATATATTCCATGCCTTTTTATGAATAACTCATAGTCTCCATAAAGCATTCCATGCTTTTTAAATATATTTCACCCCTTCAAATATTCAAAGCACATAATCTTTTATAAATGATTAAACTTCACTTTCTTCAATGTCATAAAGCTATGACAAAAAGGGGATCAATAAAGTTTCTAATATTTAAAAAAATATTAAGACTTATGTGGTGCTCCCCTTAAAAAATGCTCTCCACTTCATAAATAATATAAGTCAAGCTCTCCTTTAAATATGCATAGAGCTCCCATAGGGATCATTGAATATATTAATATTTGATGTTTTTTTTTTTAAGTCTTGGACAAGGCCCTCTTCAAATATTTAATATATTAAAATATGAAGACAGGAAGACATGAAGACATGACTTGTAAAAGACTTGAAAGCCACTGTATACCTCTGCATCTGCATATGTCACAACTATCAAAATCAACAAATGAAGATCAAATGTAAATGAAGACCATACCACCAAACCACTGTCATTATGAAGACCATGCCACTGTATCTGCAATGTCAATCAACTGTAACTGTATATCAAAAGTAACATTAATGTCCTATGTCATAGAGATGAGAGCATCATATATACCATACCAATGCCATATGATAGTAACTCCCACGTGGAGAACACCATACTATCAACACTAAAAACATTATGAAGGCCAAACCTGTGATCATGAAAGAAGATGATGATCAATGGTTAACATCATAAACCAAAAATGATAACTCCAAGGACCAACATGAACACCAACACCAAGAACATGAGAATCCATCCTGAGACAAACTTGAAGATGTCTTGATCAAACAGAAGCATCTCATTTCTAACCATATTTGCATATCTGACAACACATATCCAAACAACATCAAACAAACTAAGAACACCTTTTTGTCATCAATGACAATCTACTTTCATCAAGCTCCCCTTTGTCATTGATGGCAAAACTAAATGATGCAATTTTTCTTTCTGCCCCTTTTTGACATTTGATGACAAAGACTGAATTAACTCCCCCTAAGAACAACTCCACTGAAAGATGTTATAGATTGATCATAACAATTATATTGCAATATCAAAACTTTGAAGATATAAACTCATGTACCTATTATCTTCATATCAACCAAAAATTGAGATACCACTTACCCAAAAATCTTTGAAACCACTTGTCTTTCAAAAGATTGAAGGCACTGAACACTTATCCAATTTGCTGTCCAAAACTTATCCTAAAAGCTTTGTCCTTGCACATCAGCATCTTGAACAACATTCAACTTGAGAGCAATAAGACATCATGAAACGCACATTTGAAAACTTACATCTTGAAGAACAATACCACTTCTTGTTATAATGAAGACTGACATATATCCGCTAACAATCACATACTCCTCATGACATCACAATCAACCCTTTTTGACACACATGACAAATCTCCAATAACTCCCACATAGAGCATGATGGCATAAAAATAGCACTTAGGATTTTGATAAATCAGCCTTTTGACATGACACGTATGAATTTGAATATCATGCAAGACTACTCATCACACTTTTTCACTCAAAAACACCAATCATGAATACTACACATCTCAGGATGACATGATGATCACACAAGATATGATCTTGCAAAAACTTCCATGAAAACAGTCAATCTACAACCTGCAATCAATTTACTCCTGCACACACTTCTTGGCATGATAAAGAATGAAGACCATCTGAATAAATGAAGACTATCCTCCTATTCTGCACAAGACATTTTTCACACCAAAATATCAATTCTGATATATACATAAACACATCTTAACAAGAACTCCTGCCTCTTGACTTTATCATTCTAATCAACCTCCTTAGCCATCATATCCAAACATCTGAGGAGAGTTCCTTGAGAACACCTTTACTGAAGCAACATGACAACTCAACCATGTAAGTATGATATGAATAATATACAAAATAGGATCAAGTCACAACATCACCAAACTCTTTGAGCATTAAATCCTTTAACAACTTATCAACACCTTGCATTCACTGAACATGTCATTGATCATGGACAACTGATACCACTAGAATCATACAATTTGTACATACTACCCTGAAACATATTACTGATGAAAAAATCAAAGAACCATGTGAGATTATTACATCAAGAGCACTTCCATATGAGCATCCAGTCCATCAATTTTGCATACCAACTGCATTAATAAGCTCTTCCTGCATCATTGATATACACTAAAAATCAACTTAGTTAGCAGCATCCTCAACAACTATCTCACAAGATTGGAAAATATGATAAACAAGACAAGATCACCATTCAAATGTTCTCCTTCCTGAAACTTCTTGGGGTCAATTGATAGCACATGAACAACTCCCCCTTACTTCATGCTATCTGTTATGCAACAGATGAAATGACTTGTGCAAGATGCACAAGCTTAGATTCTGACTTCTCTTTACCTTCTTTCTGCTTCCAAATTTTCATAGGTGCTTTCTTCCTCCAAACCTTTTCTTTCCATTTCAACTTTTTCAAATCAGGTGAAGCATACATTTTGCAATTCTGTGCTTTGTGTCCAAGAGTGTTGAAATTATAACAAACTATGTCAAAATCATAATCAAATGAATGATAGTACCTTTGAGTACTCATATTAAACTTCCATGAAGGATCATACCTTCTATTCACTTTGCAATTACTTTGTATGTGTCCAACATTATTGCACTTGTAACAAATAATGTCAGTATTCCTTCTGCAAACAATTGCTTTGTGTCCAAATTGATTACAAGCATAACAATAGCCATTAAAAGAATAATTATACATATACATGTATGCTTGTCTAACATCAGGTTTTCTAAAATTCCTTCTTTGATTGTGTACAAATTCATCTCTGGTTTTCTGTTCAGCTTCACTCTTCCTTTTATCTTCTATGGCAACAACATGATGACTTAAATCAATTTTCCTTTTAGGTGTCTGTCTAGCTTTTGAACATTCTCCTTCTTCAGTACTCTTTTCAAAGAATAGATTCTTGTGCAACTTAGAGGAAGCCTTTTCTAACTCCTTTCTTAAAGAGACTATTTCTAATTCTAGTTTTAGATTCTCAATCCTTGTAACTTCAAGGTCAGATATTGAAACATCAGCAATCCTCTTAGCTTCTTCAATTTCTGTCTTTAATCTATCAATTAGTTTGTCTGAATCATCAATATATGACTTTAAACTTATAATTTGACATCTAGCCTCTTCAACATCTGTAGATACAATTTCAAGTTCTGAAAGAGCATTGACTTTAGATTCTCTTTCTTGTTGCAGCTGCAAGTTTATTTTCTGATTCTCTCTCTTATAGTTCTTGAGCAAACTCAGAGCATATATAAGCTCTCCTTCCATATCAATTTCACAATCTTCTTTATCATCATCACTTGTGATGTTGGCTTCTTCTAAATCAGATTGGGATTGAACTTCAATTTCTTCATTTGAAAGTTTCCTTTCATGGTCATTTTCATTAGACATCAAATTGTCTTTTTCTTTATCATTACCTTGATAAATTCTTATCAATTCTTTCTAGATATCCTGAGCTATTTCACATTGCACAACCTTATAAGAAATATCATTAGATAAACCAGATAAAATAACCCTCTTGGCTATATGATTGCATTTAAGAGCCTCTTTGTTATTTGCAAAATAACCATTCTCAACCGACATTAAAACATCATATCCTAATGAGGATAAATATACTTGCATTCTAACATACCAAACTAAAAAATTTGAACCATCAAACTGAGGAACATCTAAAACAATATCAGATTCAACTTGGAGAACATCCTTATCCACTGACTTTATATCAGCACTGGATTTGATATCAATGATGTCTTTTGAACCTTTTGACTAGAATGAAGCTTGAGATTTTTATTCTTATTTCTTCTGCACTTACCCATTGAACTCCACACACAGGACCTACCCAAGCTGATTAAGCTTCAAGAGGGAAATCGGATCTGATACCAATCGTAGGAGTCCAGAGAACACTGAGAGGGGGGGTGAATCAGTGTTGTGTAGATTTTTGCAACTTATTATAACTTTTAATTTACAAGACTCAGAAAGAGAAAGTCATCAATGAACTATTACACATATATGTACGAGTTTGATAATGAAAATTATGAGTAGGACCACATAGAGATAAATCTTAACATAGAAGCAAAAACACACATATAAGCATATCATTAGCACAAGAATTACTGAAGTGGAAAACCCTCTCTGGGTAGAAAAACCACTCAAAACTGCCTCACTGGCTTAACTGGAAAACATGCCTCACTGGCTACAATATGTTTCTAGGAGCACCAACTCCAATACTAAATAGAAGCACCCACTTCCAACACTGCTGATAAACAAATAGGTCCCACTGACCAACAAGCCTCACTGGCTAATACAAGGCCTCACTGGCATACTGTGCCTCACTGGCAAACCAAATCACCAACAGATGTAATAAACAAATCAAAAGGATACTCTGTTTCCATTCAATACAAAACATATATATGTCAAATGGTCATTCTGTTCAAAATTAATCTTACATCCAGATACACTCAACAACACTTCACAACTCTGTATGTTTCATCTCTCTCTTTTTTAATTCACTTGTTTCTTCACAAAAATCTCTGCATGTTGGTTCACACTTCTCAATTTTGCAATGCATCTGCAATACCATTATATATGAAAGAGAATGTCCTTTCATATTCTTCTCAATCCTCATATTGAACTCTGCATCTATATCTTCATAAATAAGGAATCTGCAAAAAATAAAGATTAAAATCCTTTGTTTTGCATAACCATTCATTTTCTTGATCCATCTTCCTTTCATTTTTTCAATAAAAATAATGAATGATATTCATCATATATCACTAAATAAAATCATCAATGGATTGCTGCAAACTACCATTTTAACAAAAATGAAGTGCCTTCACAAATCAATTCATCTGTAAAATAACGTAACCTTCCATATTCCTTTCTCAACCTTTTCAATCTGACCATGTATGTCTTCATTATTATCCATGCATCAAAAATGTATCTCCACAAAAATCTTTAATTAATTCCAACAAAAACTCTTCATATTCCTCTGTGCACTTCAAAGACCCTTCCAAGAATTTCAATCTGCAAAAAAAATAAAACATCTGTACAATTTGTTCTCTTAATTTTCCAAAAAAAATATCTTCCATTTTTTTTAATTCTTCAAAACCTTTCATAGTCCCTGTATAAATAAAAATTATATCTCTTTCAAATTCTTCAATCTGCAAGATAAATATTTTCCAAAAAAAATCTTTTAAACTTCTCATCTGTAAGAAGCCTTCAATCAATCTACAAATAACATCTCTCAATTTGCCTTGAAAAATTTCTTCAATATTTCAAACCCTCTTCTTAAAAAAAAATCATATTGGGTTATGAAAAAAAACTTTAAAAAAAAAACTTCCACTTCTTTCCTTTTAGAAAAAAAAAAAGAAGATTGTGCCTTTTTGCTTTTGAAGAAATATTAAACTTAGAAATAGATCTTCTTTAAAAAGAAGCTTTAAAAACTTCAAAGATTCCTTCTATTTAGAAGGCAAGAAATTAGCTTTTATTTTTCCTTTAAAAACTCTCCTTAAAAATCTCATAGAAGATGCCTTTTAAAAGGCAAATAAATAGGAGATGAAAAGTTATTCTAAAATAAAATAAAGCATATATAAATGCTTTTTCCCACTCTTTTAAAAGCACCTTAAAATATATTCCATGCCTTTTTATGAATAACTCATAGTCTCCATAAAGCATTCCATGCTTTTTAAATATATTTCACCCCTTCAAATATTCAAAGCACATAATCTTTTATAAATGATTAAACTTCACTTTCTTCAATGTCATAAAGCTATGACAAAAAGGGGATCAATAAAGTTTCTAATATTTAAAAAAATATTAAGACTTATGTGGTGCTCCCCTTAAAAAATGCTCTCCACTTCATAAATAATATAAGTCAAGCTCTCCTTTAAATATGCTTAGAGCTCCATAAGGATCATTGAATATATTAATATTTGATGTTTTTTTTTTTAAGTCTTAGACAAGGCCCTCTTCAAATATTTAATATATTAAAATATGAAGATAGGAAGACATGAAGACATGACTTGTAAAAGACTTGAAAGCCACTGTATACCTCTGCATCTGCATATGTCACAACTATCAAAATCAACAAATGAAGATCAAATGTAAATGAAGACCATACCACCAAACCACTGTCATTATGAAGACCATGCCACTGTATCTGCAATGTCAATCAACTGTAACTGTATATCAAAAGTAACATTAATGTCCTATGTCATAGAGATGAGAGCATCATATATACCATACCAATGCCATATGATAGTAACTCCCACGTGGAGAACACCATACTATCAACACTAAAAACATTATGAAGGCCAAACCTGTGATCATGAAAGAAGATGATGATCAATGGTTAACATCATAAACCAAAAATGATAACTCTAAGGACCAATATGAACACCAACACCAAGAACATGAGAATCCATCCTGAGACAAACTTGAAGATGTCTTGATCAAACAGAAGCATCTCATTTCTAACCATATTTGCATATCTGACAACACATATCCAAACAACATCAAACAAACTGAGAACACCTTTTTGTCATCAATGACAATCTACTTTCATCAGAATGTCACCATGAAGAGTTCCTCCTGATGGTACAATGGCTAATAGAATTGATGAGATGATGGAATTGATGAGAATAATGCGAATTCGATTGGATGCTGTTGAGGAAGATAGGCGAAGAGGATTGACACCAAGACCTAATGTCAAAAGCGATGATGAAGAAGAATTTCAATCTACTAAACAAACTAGAGAAACCCTAGAAGGTAATGAAGAAGAAGAATTGTTGTTATATGGAGCCTAATCAGACTCAGAGGTTAAATTTACCCCACTTTTATCAGCACGGTTTCCCCCCAAAATCCTATGGGGTCAAGGGGTAGCGCCCCTAAGATGGGGTCAAGGGGTAGCGCCCCTTGCGGGGTCCAGGGGCAGCACCACGATACAGGGCGAGCTCCAGGGGCAGTGTCCCCATGGGGGTTTGGGGTCAACGCCCCCGAAACCTCACACAATTTTTTATTATTTTATAAAGTCACCGAGAGTTATTTTTTCATTGGCCGACATAAGAAAACCCTATTTTTGTAACCAACAAAAAGCTTGATAAAAGCGGCTAAGGGTTAGGGTTTCTATTGATATTGTATTGTAGCATTTGCAGCAGTATTGAGTTGCAGGGATTGCTGATTGTAATCAGTTTAATTTACTGGATAATAATATTGGACTCTCTATTTGGTGGATGTAGCCCAACTTTGGGTGAACCACATTAAAATTGTCTCTCGCTGTTATTATTTCTGTGTATGTTTCATTCCTCTGTTTATTCTTTATGTTCATTTAATTGATATCTTCTGCCGGCTAACCCTAACAAGTGGTATCAAAGCGGGGTGTGATTATCGTCTACAGGAAGGTCTCACGGTTGAGTGGGAGCAATGGCAGATGAGGGTAAATTGAAGGTTGATAAATTCAATGTGCAGAACTATAAGTTATGGAAGATGTAGATGGAGGACTACCTCTACCAAAAGGATTTATGGATGTCGTTGGAAGGAGTAGCCAAGAAACTGGCAACACTTAGTGATGAGGATTGGAATCTTCTTGACAGAAAGGCACTGGGAACCATTCGGTTGTGCCTGGCACCATCGGTGGTAGTCAATATAACGGAAGCGAAGATAACAAATGGTCTGATGAAAGCTTTGGCTAAATTGTATGAAAAAGTCTCAGTCTCAAATAAGGTATTTCTCATGAAGCATTTGTTTAATCTGAAAATGGTTGAAGGTGGATCTATGACAGATCATTTAAATGAATTTAATACGATTGTCAGTCAATCGACTTCTGTAAATGTAAAATTTGATGAAGAAGTTAGAGCTCTCTTGATATTATGCTCTTTGCTTGAAAGCTAGAATAGTTTGGTAATGGCAGTAAGTAACTCTATTTCTGGTTCAAATACTCTGAAATTTGATGATGTTGTTAGTGTTATTTTGAGTGAGGAAATTCGTAGGAAAATCTCAGGTGGATCCACATCAGGCAGTGTTTTGAATGCAGAAAACAGGGGCAGATCAAAGGAGAGAGGTAAAAGTTTTGGAGGTCATGGGAAGTCATGAGGAAAATTAAAGGATAAGAGATCCCAAACCAGAGGATAGAAGGATTGTTGGTACTGTTGGGAAACCAGGTCATCTGAAGAAAGATTGCTGGTCTCAAAAAAATAAAGGAGACAAACAAGAAGGCAATAAGGAGGCAAATGTGGTAAGTAATAAATCTGAAGATGATGCTTTGATTCTTTCCTTAGATAATGTTGATGATTTATGGGTTTTAGATTTAGGGGCCTCATTTCATGCTACGCCCCATAAAAGTTATTTTCTTGATTATGTCCAAGGGGATTTTGGGCTAGTTTATTTGGGAGATAATGAAACCTGTCAGATTGTTGGAAAGGGAAGAATCAAGATTAAGTTGCAGAATTGGAATCATTGGCTACTACAAGAGGTAAGGCATGTTCCAAGGCTCAATAGGAATTTAATTTCATTAGGGCAGCTAGCTGAAGAAGGTTGCATTGTTACATTTATTGATAAAAATTGGAAGGTTTCAAAAGGTGCCTTAATAGTAGCAAAAGGTGTGAAAGTAGGCACCTTATATCTTTGTACAGGTCATACTGTTCCTTCTACTTTAGCTGTTGTAGAGAAAAAATAAACAGGTTCAGAAACAGTTGCTACAAGTTCGCAAGAAGAGACTAAAATAGTTGCTGCAGGTTCTAAGATAACACTATGGCATAACAGACTTGGGCATATGAGTGAAAAAGGTATGAAGGTACTTCATTCTAAGAAAGTTTTACCAGGTCTGAAATGTATTAATATGGATTTCTGTGAAAGTTGTGTGTATGGAAAACAAAAGAGAGTCAGTTTTCTTAGAGATGGGAGGCAAAAGAAAGATAAAAAGTTGGAGTTTGTGAATACAGATGTATGGGGACCAGCTCAGGTATCTTCTCTCAGTGGCTCTCGGTATTATGTTACATTCATAGATGATGCAACTAGGAAGGTATGGATTTATTTCCTTAGGTAGAAATATGATGTATTTGAAACATTTAAGAAATAGAGAAGCTTGGTTGAGAATGAGATGGGTAAAAGATTAAAATGTCTTAGATCTGATAATGGTGGTGAGTACTACAGTAAAGAATTTAAGGATTATTGTTCATTTAATAGAATTCGTTGGTAGAAAATAGTTCCAGGGACTCCATAGGAGAATGGAGTGGTTGAATGCATGAATAGGACAATAATGGAGTGTGCAAAGACCATGAGATTGCATGCTGGGCTGCCTTTAAATATGTGGGCAGAGGCTGTCAACATTGTTGTATATTTAATTAATAGAGGTCCTTCAATTCCTTTGGGTTGTGGTATTCTAGAGGAAGCATGGACAAGCAAGAAGGTGAGTTATTCTTTTCTCAAAACCTTCAGATGTGAAGCATTTGCACATGTAGATTCTGAAAATAGAACCAAGCTAGATGCAAAATCAAAAAAATGTACCTTCATTGGATATGGCATTGATAAATTTGGTTATAGGCTTTAGAATTTTGAAAATCAGAAAATTGTGAGAAGCAGGGATGTTGTATTCAATGAGAAGGTGTTGTAGAAAGATTAGTTGCAGCAGCATAAGAAGAAAGAAAAGGATTATGTGGTGTTAGATGATATTTCAAATAGCAATGTTCCAGTGGTTCCTCATGCTTCGCAATAGCAACAAGAAATACCACAAACTCTGGTGAATGTTAGACGGTCAATAAGGATAAGTAGACCTCCTAAAAGGTTTTCTTCCTCTTTGTATTCTATTTTGTTAACAGATGCTGGTGAACCAGAAGGGTATGATGAAGCTATGCAAGTGGATACAAAGGTTCAGTGGGAGATTGCAATGAAAGAAGAAATGGACTCCTTGCTGAAAAATTAGACTTGGGAATTATGTAAGTTACCTGTAGGTAAAAAGGCTTTACCAAACAAATAGGTTTACAGGTTGAAAGAGGAAGATGGAGGTAAGAAAAGATTTAAGGCTAGGTTAGCTATAAAAAGATTTGCACAGAAAAAGGGCATTGATTATGATGAGATTTTTTCTCTGGTTGTTAAGATGACTTCTATTCGTACTATTTTAAGTATTGTGGCTACTAAAGATTTGTATTTGGAACAATTAGATGTGAAAACTACCTTTCTCCATGGTGATTTGGAGGAGATATATATGGAATAGCCCCAAGGATTTGAGGTCAAAGGTAAGGAGAAACAGGTGTACAAATTGAAGAAGAGTTTATATGGCCTAAAACAGGCACCTTGGCAATGGTATTTGAAATTTGATAGTTTTATGGCTGAGAAAGGCTACAGTCGGTGTAATTCTAACCATTGTGTTTATTTTAAAAGGTTGGCTAATGACAGCTACATTGTTTTATGTTTATATGTTGATGACATGCTTGTAGCTAGGTCTAACATGGATCACATAAGTGAGTTAAAATAGCAGTTAGCACAGTCATTTACTATGAAGGATTTGGGGGCAACAAAACAAATCCTTGGTATGAAAATTTGTAGAGATCAGAAGAATAGAAAATTGACTCTATCTCAGGCTGATTATGTTGAAAAGGTGTTGCAAAGATTCCATATGGAGAATGCAAAAGCTGTCAGCACACCTTTGCCTGGTCATTTAAAATTGACTAAGGAGATGTGTCCAAAGACACAAGAGGAGGAAGAAAAAATGTCCAAAGTACTATATGCTTCAGCTGTAGGAAGTTTAATATATGCCATGGTATGCACAAGACCGGATATTGCACATGTTATAGAAGTCGTAAGCAGGTTTATGATTCATCCCAAATTCGAGCATTGGAATGTAGTAAAATGGATTCTCAAATATTTGAGAAGTACATCCAATAAACACTTATGTTTTGGGGGCTCTATTACAGATTTAGCAAGTTATGTAGACTCAAATTTGGTATGGGATATTGATACTAGGAAGAGTACTACAGGTTATGTCTTTACTGTAGGTGGGACAGCAGTGAGTTGGATCTCACAGTTGCAAAAGGTGGTTGCTTTATCCACCATAGAGGCAGAGTATGTAACTGCAACAGAGGCAAACAAGGAGATGATATGGCTGAACTCTTTCATGGCAGAATTTGGCAACCAACAGGGTACCAGTTATTTGTTTACGAACAGTCAGAGTGCCATATATCTTGCAAACAATTCTACCTTGCATTCAAAGACCAAACACATACAGTTAAGGTATCACTTCATTCGGTCAGTGTTGGATGATGGAAAGTTAAGGCTGGAAAAGATACATACAGATGAAAATCTAGCAGATATGTTTACAAAGGTAGTGACAAGGTAGAAGCTGAGCTCCTCTTCAGCTTCGGTTAATCTTCTAGACTGAAAATAACAAAAACAAAATAGCAGAGTCCAGGGTGCTTATTTCTAGTGGGAGCTATAGGGTCAATGGTGTTATGATTAGTGTCCAAGTGGGAGATGATATGGTGTGGAGTCTGATCAGCCTCCAAGTGGGAGATTGTTGTTATATGGAGCCTAATCAGACTCAGAAGTTAAATTCACCCCACTTTTATCAGTGCGGTTTCCCCCCAAATTCCTACGGGGTCAAGGGGCAGCGTCCCTTGCGGGGGTTTGGGGCAGCATGCCCAAGATGGGGTCCAGGGGCAGTGCCCCTTGTGGGTTCCAGGGGCAGCGTCCCTGGTGCTCTCCCTGCCGCGATAGAGGGCGGGGTCAAGGGGCAGCACCCCCGTGGGGGCTCAGGGGAAATGCCCCTAAAACCTCACACGATATTTTATTATTTTATAAAGGCACCGGGAGTTATTTTTTCATTGGCTAACATAAGAAAACCCTATTTTTGTAACCAACAAAAAGCTTGATAAAAGTGGCTAAGGGTTAGGGTTTCTATTGATATTGTATTGGAGCATTTGCAGGAGTATTGAGTTGTAGGGATTTCTTATTGTAATTGGTTTGATTTACTAGATAATAATATTGGACTCTTTGTTTGGTAGATGTAGCATGAGTTTGGGTGAACCATGTTAAAGTTGTCTCTCGTTATTATTTCTGTGTATTTTTCATTCCTCTGTTTATTCTTTATTTGCATTTAATTAATATCTTCTGTCGGCTAACCCTAACAAGAATTAGATCAGGTAAAGATGTTGCGAGCTATTTCAAAGATTGGAAAGAGACCTAGAGTTGATGTGCTGAATTATACTGGCAATTTGAATATGGAAGAGTTGATTGATTAGAGAAATGATATGGAAGAATACTTTGAATATGAAGAGATGGAAGATCCGGAGAGAGTGAAATTTGCAAAGATAAAGTTGAAAGGACATGCTACTATATTGTGGAAATAAGTTTAGTTGGAAAGAAATAGAAGAGGAAAAGAAAAGATTACAAAGTGGGACTGGATGGTGACAAAGTTGAAGAATTAGTTTATACTTGTTGACTATGAGTTGGAACTGTTGAAGAGATTGCAAAACCTAAGACAAAAGGAGAAATCTGTGAAGGAGTACATTGAAGAATTTCATAAGATGATCATAAGAACATGACATAGTGAAGCATGCAAGGAAAAAGTGGCTAGATACATCAATGGACTAATATTGAACATTTAAGAAGAACTGAGTTTGGTAAGGATGACATCTTTGGAGGAAGCATATCAGTTTTCCCTGAAAGTTGAAGAGAAGCTGAATAAGAGACATGATCAGAGACAGAGAGGTAGAGGAGGTAAATTTCATAGAGGTAGAACATTTTTTAGATATGACAGATCATTTGTGGAGTAGAACAAGTTTGACAGCCTGTTGAGGAAGGATGACAGAGATAACAATGCTTATCGGAAAGATGACAGAAATTTTTACCGAAGAGGAAACCCTAGTGCATACTGGAATGAAGGATATAGGAGAGAAGGTAGAGTATTTGATAAGAAGGCATTCGGAGGTACTTGTTTCAATTGTGGAAGCAAAGGACACAGAGCATTTGAATGTAATCAGGGTAGTACAAGCAAGAAAGTAGAAAATAGTGGAAGAGCAGTCTATGTTGAGGAAGAACCTGTTGAATCACCTAGTTCAATTGGCAATCTGGAGAAAGGAGAATCATTGTTGATGAGAAGAGCACTATTTCAAGTAGAGACACATGAGGAACCATCACAAAGGAAAAGTCTACTCAGAACAAGATGCAAATCAAGAGGTAAGTGTTGTAAAGTTGTAATTGATAGTGGTAGTTCAGATAACCTAGTTTCAGAGGAGTGGTGACTAAGTTGAAGTTGGAAAGATTGAAACACCCTAAGCCTTATCAAATAACATGGATTTAAGATGATCATAAGGTACTGGTGAGTGACCAATGTTTGGTGAAATTTCATATTTGATCTTATCATGATGAAGTCTTGTGTGATATTATGCCTATGGATGTTTGTCATATCTTGTTGGGTAGACCTTGGCAATATGATAGAAAAGCTATGTTGCAAGTATGGGCCTAACTGGTGTTGTCATTGATGTCAACATACTCTTGTTGCATTAATGATAAGGATTGGATGAGCTGTGTGCTGAGGATATTGAGAAAATTAGTCTCAATCAGGAACAGTGATAACAATAAGGTAATAGTCCAAGATAGGAAGAAGCTCAGGAGATGCGGATTAAAGGGTTTGTAGATATGTATCTTGAGATTGTCCAGTAGAGATTTTAGAGGTCTACATGAAGATTTGAAGAAGTTGTGGTCACCCAAGTAAAACTGGTTTCGATAGGTGTTCAGAGGTGATAGAGTGTTACAGAAAAGTCCGGTGAGATCCGGAAATGCATTGACCTATTCTGCAGATTTTAGGGAGTGTTCAGGAAATCTGTTTGAAGTATCCACTTGATTGGTTTGTGGTCTGGAGGTCCAGAAGCATCTATTCCTTTGTGACAGTGGTGAAAGACTGTGTTCTTGAGGTTCTAGATGAAGGAGAGAAGGATTCCAGTATAAGATGAAGTGCAGATGTTCTTGGTGATTCAGACAATCTTTTGAAGGTCCTTAGATCATGTCCAGTTCATGTTGGTGATCCACATTGAAGTTGGAGCTCGTAATTGAAGGATAACCTCTGGATGAAGGTGTTCTTCCTGAGACTAACCGACCGGATGAGTTACACATCTTGCGGATGTTCTTGTTGATGTTTGCTGACTTAGATGATCATTCCTAAGTTGATGTCTTATATAAATAAGGGATTGCGAAGTCATTTCAAAGTTGTCCTTGTGTAGATGAGAGTGTGGTAGCGAGGAGGAGTGCGGACAGCAGAGCAGAAGTATTGGGCTTAAATGGAACTTAATAAAGCATGGTGAAGATGCTATTTACCAGTTCATGTATGTGATACTTATTCTTTTGTAGACAGTGAGTCTCTTGTAGGCAATGACCCTCCTGTGAGCAGTGTGCTCGGGCAGTGAGCCCTAATTGGCATGTGTCATTTTGTTCTTTCTATTCTTCTAATAGAGAATACAATCTTGGGTTAATCACCCCATGGTTTTTCCCTTAACCAGGTTTTTCACGTCAAATCTTGGTGTCTCATGTGTTGATGTGTTTCTGCTCTTGATTTGTTGCATTGTGTTTCCATGATTGATTTATTATTATACTACTGAATTGCAAAGTGAAGTTAAGTGTTTAATTGGAAGAAAGTTTTTGCACAACTGATTCACCCCCCTTAGTTGTGTGCCCTAAGTCTAACAATTGGTATCAGAGCCAAGTTCCTCTAAAAGGAGCTTAATAGCTTGAGGAGATCCAGGATGTCATCTTACAAGAAGGATAGTCCGAAGTTTGATGGAACCAATTTTAATCTTTGGAAAGGTCGCATGAAATGTCACTTGCAATGTATGGGAATGGCATACTGGACCATGGCTACAACTCAGTATGTTCCTCCACAAGGTGGTCCGAAAACCCTAAATGAAATCACATATGCCAAAAATAATATGCAGACTATAGAGGCTCTTCTAAGCGCTTTATCTGATTTAGAACTCTCAAATGTTATTGATCTACCAACTACTTTTGAAATTTGGCAAAAACTGGAACTTCTACATGAAGGAGACAAATATGTTAAATGTGCAAGGTTATAAAGTCTGAAAGGGAAATTTGAAAATCTGAAGATTAGAGAAGATGAAAATATCACATCTTTTATGCCAAGAGTAAATGAGATTGTTTGTGGAATTAGAAATGCTGGTGGAGTCTTAAATGAAGATGAGATTATTGGCAAAGTTCTCAGATCCCTTCTTGCTTCTTATAAAATCAAGGCTGTTGCAAGTAAAGAATTCAGAGCTCACACAACCATCACAAGAGATCAATTGGTTGGTAAATTGGTTGCATTTGAAATGGCCGAGTTTGGAGATGAACTCCCAAAAACTGAATCTGCATTCAAAGCCAGTGCCTCTATAAAAGATAAACAAAGGTTTGATCCAAGAGAGAACTCTTCAAGGAAACTGTCATGGTATGAAAAAGCAAGAAAAGACCTGGAAGAAGAAGAAGCTAAAGCTACTCACCTTGAAGCTCTTATTGCAAAAAGACTGCTAAGAGGATCCGGTAAGTATGAAGAGAAATTGCCTTTTAAGTGTTTTAACTGCAATAAGATTAGTCATTTTGCCTCAAGGTGTCCGGAAAGGTTTTCAAGGCTAAATTCTAACAGATCCAGATTCCAAAAGAATTGTTACTATGCTCATGAAGGAGATGATGAAGGAGTAACAGATGATGAATCAGAGACAGGAGACAAATTTGGAAGTGACTGGGTGTTCATTGCCATCAAGGAAGAAGATCCAATGCCCTCTGAATATGTTAATCATAAAGTTGTAGAAAGAGCTATGGCTACCCAAGTTGAAGAAAAGGATGATTGGGTCATTGATAGTGGATGCTCTCACCATATGACAGGTGACAAAAATAAATTCATAGATTTGGAAAGGTATGAAGGAGGAGTGGTAAAGTTTGGTGATAATTCTGCTAGTAGAATTAGAGGTAGAGGAACTATTTCTTTTGATGGAAGGAACAAAACCGGTAATGTTCTGTATGTTGAAGGATTGAAGCACAATCTTCTCAGTGTTGGATAGTTGGTAGACAAGGGCTATGACCTCCAATTCAAGAATGGAAAGTACAAGATCTTTGAAAGTTCTGGAACAGAGATTGCATCCGGTACTCAAACTAAAGGTAACATCTTCCACTTGGTTGGTACTGGTAAAATTTGCTTGTTTGTTCAAGTTGATCAAAGTTGGTTATGGCATAGGAGGATGTGTTATGTGAATTTTGATAATATCATCAAGATAAGCAATGCTCAAGCTGTAAGAGATCTTCCAAAATTGGTGAAACCTACTAATAGTTTGTGCAAAGAATGTCAGTTGGGTAAGCTGAGTAGAGTCACATTCAAAAGTAAGGAACTATCTTCTACTGGATTATTGGACTTGGTTCATATTGATCTTTGTGGTCTGGCAAGAATCAAAAGTGTGCAAGGTGATAGATACTTCATGTTACTAATTGATGACTACTCCCGGATGATGTGGGTAACCTTTCTGAAAGAGAAATCAGAAGCTTTTAGAAATTCAAAATATTCAAGGTTATGGTAGAGAATGAAACCGGATTAAAACTAAAATGTCTGAGGTCTGATAAAGGTGGAGAATTCACATCCGGTGAGTTCATAGATTTCTGTGAGAAACATGGAATAAAGAGACAGTTGTCTACTCCTAGGACTCCACAGCAGAATGGAGTAGTTGAAAGAAAGAACTGGACCATCCAAGAAGCATCTAGAACCATGATGATGGAAGCAAATGTTCCTTAGATCTATTTGAGAGAAGCTATCAGCACTGCAGTCTATACTCTCAATCGAGTTCAAATCAGAAGCAATACCGGTAAAACTCCTTATGAACTTTGGTTTGGCATCACTCCTACTATGAGGTATTTCAGAGTGTTTGGTAGCAAATGTTACATTAAAAGAGATGAAGATCTAGGAAAGTTTGATGCTAGAAGTGATGAAGGAATATTCTTGGGTTACTCCACTCAAAGCAATGCATACCGGTGTTATAACAAGAGACTGAGAAAGATTATAGAAAGTACAAATGTAAAGGTTGATGAAGGAATTGAGAAACCCTCAAGGTTTTATGAATATGATGAAGATTATCAGAATGGTGTTCTAATTCAAGGAGCCCAAGCCTCGTCTGAAAGTCAAATTCAAACTGATCTAAGAAATCAGGAAGAAGAGATAAGTTTGAATGAGCCTAATCAAGGAGCAAAAGTGCAAGAAACTCCCAAAGTGTTTAGGTATGTAAGACTGAACCACTCTGAAGATCAGATCATAAGAGATAAAAGCAAAGGTGTACAAACAAGAAGGAAGATTGCTCAAATTTCAGATGAATATTGTTTGATATCAAAGATTGAACCTAAGACAGTGAATGAAGCTTGCAATGATGAAAACTGGACTAAAGCAATGGAGGAAGAGTTGATGCAAATTGAGAAAAATCACACTTGGGATCTTATTCCCAGACCTAGAAACAAGAATGTGATTAGAACCAAATGGGTCTTTTGGAACAAACTGAATGAAGTTGGTGAGGTTATCAGGAATAAAGCCAGATTGCTCTGCAAGGGCTATTCTCAAATAGAAGGAGTTGATTTTGAAGAAACTTTTTCTCCGGTGGCAAGAATTGAAGCAGTCAGATTATTTCTTGATTTTGCTGCTTTCAAAGATTTCAAGGTATATCAGATGGATGTGAAGTCTGCCTTCCTAAATGGTGACTTGAAAGAAAAAGTGTACATAGAGCAACTAGATGGATTTCAATTGTCTGATCATGATGATATGGTCTGCAAGTTGAAGAAAGCACTGTATGGACTGAAGCAAGCCCCAAGAGCTTGGTATGAAAGATTGGATAAGCATCTTTTGAAGATTAGTTTTAACAAAGGTACTGTCGACAGTAATTTGTATTTCAAAATTGATCATGAAAACATCTTGATTGTTTAAGTGTTTGTTGATGATATCATTTTTGGAGGAAGAGATAGTATGTGTAAAACTTTTGCAAATCAAATGAAAAGTGAATTTGAGATGTCCATGCTTGGTGAAATGAATTTCTTCTTAGGTCTGCAAATCACTCAAACAAATAAAGGAATCTTCATTTCTTAGACCAAATATGTGAAAGAATTGTTGAAGAAATTTGGGATGGAAGACTCTAAACCAATGAACACTCCCATGGCAACCGGATGTAAGTTGAGCAAAGATGATGACTCTCCTAAGGCTGATCAAACAAAGTACAGTTCAATGATTGGAGGATTGTTATATCTCACTCAAACTAGACCAGACATTATGCAAGTTGTTGGTCTTGTTGCTAGATTTTAAGCTGATCCTAGAGAATTCCATATCATGGCAATTAAGAGGATTTTTAGATATCTAAAAGGGATAGTTGAGTATGGTCTATGGTATCCTAGAGATCATGATTTCTCTCTTCATGCATATACAAATGTTGATTGGGCAGGAGATGTGGATGACCGGAAGAGTACCAGTGGTGGAGCATTTTTTGTGGGAAAAATATTGGTTTCTTGGCTAAGCAAGAAATAAGAGGCAATATCTCTGTCTACAACTAAAGCAAAATACATTATAGCAACAGGTAGTTGCACTCAAGTTTTGTGGATGAAGTAGATGCTAAGAGATATCAAAGTGGAATATGAGGAGCCTATGACAATTTTATGTGATAATTCAAGTGCAATAAATATATCTAAGAATCCGGTGTTGCATTCAAAGACTAAACACATATCCATCAAGTTTCACTTTTTGAGAGAGCAAGTGAATAAGGATGAAGTCAGATTGGAGTTTGTGCCTTCCAAGGATCAAATTGCAGACATCTTTACTAAACCCCTTTCTAAGGACTCTTTTGAGTATCTCAGGGAGAAGTTAAGGGTTGTTGCCCCTCCAGTGATGAACTAAGGTGCATTGATGTGCATCAATCTAGTGGATATCACAGCCACATCTTGTGGTCTAGATTGATGAATGGGGTGCTGCTTCTCAGGGGGAGCAGCAGGTATGATTTTGAAATGGTGGAATTGCAAGTATGTGCCCTTTGCCATTGATGTCAAAGGGGGAGAGAAGACATGTGAAAAACAAGTGGTTACTGATCAAAGGGGGAGTGGTAAAGGGAGAGAAGACATGTGAATGGTTGTTGCTGATAGGGGGAGTTGTGACAGTAAGGAGAAGTCCTTGTCTTGATGGTCAAAACAGTTTTTCACATCATATGTTGCCATCAATGACAAAGGGGGAGATTGTTGCAAGTATGGGCCTAACTGGTGTTGTCATTGATGTCAACATACTTCTATTGCATTAATGATAAGGATTGGATGAGCTGTGTGCTGAGGATATTGAGAAAATTAGTCTCAATCAGGAACAGTGAAGAACAGTGATAATAATAAGGTAATAGTCCAAGATAGGAAGAAGATTAGGAGATACGGATTAAAGGGTTTGTAGATATGTATCTTGAGATTGTCTAGTAGAGATTTCAGAGGTTCACATGAAGATCTAAAGTTGTGGTCGTCTAAGTAAAACCAGTTCTGGTAGGTGTTCAGAGGTGACAGAGTGTTACAGAAAAGTCTGGTGAGATCTGGAAATGCATTGTCCTATTCTACAGATTTTAGGGAGTGTTCAAGAAGTCTGTTTGAAGTATCCACTCAATTGGTTTATGGTCTAGAGGTCCAGAAGCATCTATTCCTTTGTGACAGTGGTGACAGATTGTGTTCTTGAGGTTCCAAATGAAGGAGAGAAGGATTCCAATATACAAATGAAGTGTGGATGTTCTTGGTGATTCAGACAATGTTGTGAAGGTCCTTGGATCATGTCCAATTCATGTTGGTGATCCACATTGAAGTTGGAGCTCGTAATTGAAGGATAAGCTCTGGATGAAGGTGTTCTTCCTGAGACTGGCGAACCGGATGAGTTACACATCCTGCGGATATTCTTGTTGATGTTTTCTGACTTAGATGATCATTCATAAGTTGATGTATTGTATAAATAAGGGATTGCGAAGTCATTTCAAAGTTGTCCTTGTGCAGATGAGAGTGTGGTAGTGAGGAGTGCGGAAGGCAGAGCAGAAGTATTGGGCTTAAATGGAACTAAATCAAGCGTGGTGAAGATGCTATTTACCAGTTCATGTATGTGATACTTATTCTTTTGTAGACAGTGAGTCTCTTGTAGGCAGTGAGCCTCTTGTGAGTAGTGTGCTCAGGTAGTGAGCCCTAATTGGCATGTGCCATTTTGTTCTTTCTATTCTTCTAACAAAGAATACAATCTTGGGTTAATCACCCCATAGTTTTTCCCTTAACTGGGTTTTCCACGTCAAATCTTGGTGTCTCATGTGTTGATGTGTTTCTTCTCTTGATTTGTTGCATTGTGTTTCCATGATTGATTTATTATTATATTGTTGAATTGCAAAGTGAAGTTAAATGTTTAATTGGAAGAAAGTTTTTGCACAATTGATTCACCCCCCCTCTCAGTTGTGTGCCCTGAGTCTAACAAGCTATACATGATGGGAGAAAGAACACATATACTATAACAGCAAATGGAAAGAGAATTACCTTGATTTCTTTGGAAGATGATCCTAAGAGTGAAGTATGTGGGAATGCTAGAATTTGTTTGGTAAATGGAAGGAAATTTTTGGATGGTTTGAAATAGGAAATCTATGTTATGCCTTGATTCCTAAGAAGCTTGAAGAGGTGAAGAAAGAGACTGAGTTCCAGAGGAGATAAGAGAGTTGCTGACAGAGTATGAAAACATCATATCAGATAATGTACCTGAAGGATTACCACCTATAAGGAGACATGGATCTTATACCGGGAGCAAGTTTGCCTAACAAAGAAGCACATAGAATGACACCAGTAGAGAAGGAAGAATTGAATAGATAGATACAAGAATTGTTGAGGAAATGTTTGATCAGAGAAAGTTTGAGTCCTTGTGCAGTACCTACAGTGCTAGCACCAAAGAAGGATGGAGAATGGAGAATGTGTACTGACTCTAGAGCAATAAACAAGATCATAGTTACATATAGATTTCCTTTACCTAGGATGGATGATATTATGGATTGTTTGAGTGAAGAAAGATATTTCACAAAGATAGATTTGAAGAGTGGATACCATCATATTAGAATTAGAGAAGGTGATGAATGGAAGACTGCTTTTAAGACAAATGAAGGATTGTATGAGTGGTTAGTGATGCCTTTTGACAAATGCACCGAGTACTTTCATGAGATTAATGAATGAAGTTCTGAAGAAATTCTTGGGTAAGTTTGTAATTGTATACTTGAATGATATTCTAATTTTTAGTAAGACAAAAGAAGAACATTTGTGGCATATTAGACAAGTTTTGTAGAGGTTGAGAGAATGGAAATTGTTGATAAACATCAAGAAGTGTAGTTTCATGAAGAGTTGGTATATTTGGGATTTGTGATTTATGCGGAAGGATTGAAGATGGACCCTGAGAAAGTGAAAGCAATTGTTGAATGGCCTACACTGGAGAGCATTGGAGAGGTTAGATCATTTCATGGATTGGCTAGTTTCTACCAGAAATTCATCATAAATTTCAGTTCAGTTTGTAACCCTATGACAAAGACAATGAGAGGTGATAGAAAAGATTTTAAGTGGACATCAGGAGCAGATAAAAGTTTTGAGTTGTTGAAGCAAAAAGTAATAGAGCAACTTATTTTGGCATTAACAGATTTCAATAAGGTATTTCAAGTTGATTGTGATGCAAGTTGAAATGCAATTGGAGTAGTGTTAAGTCAAGAAGGTAGACCTGTAGCTTATTTCAGTGAGAAGTTGAATGATGCAAGGAGAAGATATTCAGTTTATGATCAAGAGTTCTATGCCATAATTCAAGCCTTGAAGAAGTGGAGACATTACTTGTTGCTTAAGGAATTTGTGTTATATACAGATCATCAAGATTTGTAGTATTTGAATAGTCAAGGTAAGTTGAATCAGAGACATATGAGATGGGTAGAGTTTATGCAGAGTTATACATTTGTGTTGAAGCATAGGAGTGGTAAATCAAACAAAGTTGTTAATGCCTTGAGTAGAAGAAGAAACTTGTTGACAGAGATGAGAGTTGAAGTGTTGGGTTTTGATGAATTGAAGAGCATGTATGAGGGAGACACTGATTTTGCTAAACCTTGGAAAGCATGTAAGCAACCTGTTGTGACAGATAGGAGTAAGTGGTTAGACTATTTCATTCAAGAAGATATGTTGTTTAAAGGAAGTCAGTTGTGGATACTTAGAAGTTCAATGAGGGATAATTTGATCAAGGAGAAGCATAGTGGTGGACTGGCAGGACATTTTGGCATTGACAAGACAGTGGCTTTGGTAAGTGAGAATTACTTTTGGCCTTAGATACATAAGGATGTTCAGAGATTTGTGCAGAGTTGTAGAGTTTGTCAAGTTGCAAAAGGGAATAGTCAGAACATTGGATTATATAAAGCTTTGACAGTACCAGAGAGACCTTGGGAAGACATAAGCATGCATTTCGTAATGGGGTTACCTAAGACACAGAGAGGACATGATTCAATATTTGTAGTGGTTTACAGATTTTCAAAGATGGTTCATTTCATACCTTGCAAAAGACAACTAATGCCGTGCATGTAGCTGACCTATTTTTCAAAGAGATTGTGAGATTGCATGGATTACCTAAGAGTATAGTTTCAAACAGAGACACAAAGTTTGTTGGATATTTTTGGACACTTTGGAAGAAGATGAAGACAAATTTGAAGTTTAGTTCTAGACTTTTCATCCACAAACAGATGGGCAGACAGAGGTGGCGAATAGGAGTTTGGGAAACTTGTTGAGATGTTTGGTTAGAGAGAAAACTGAAAGTTGGGACTTGATTCTTTCACAAGCAGAGTTTGCATACAATAATTCAGTAACTAGGAGTACTGGAAGAATACCTTTTGAGATTGTGACCAGAGTGAATCCTATAGGAGTTACAGAATTGAGAGACATCAGTGTAGAAGAAAAGAGGAGTGCAAAAGAAGAAGAATTTGCAGATCACATGAAGATAGTGCATAATCAGGTAAAAAAGCATTTGGAGACTATGAACAGCAAGTACAAAGAGAAAGTAGATGAGAAGAGAAGACATAAAGAATTTGAAGTTGGAGATGAAGTCTTGGTGTACTTGAGAAAAGAAAGATTTCCAGTTGGAACTTATAACAAGTTGAAGATGAAGAAGTTTGGACCTTGTAAGATGCTCAGAAAATTTGATTCAAGAAATGCATATGAAGTAGAGCTACCAGAGACACTGGGTAGTTCACTGATTTTCAACATTGTAGATCTTTATCAATATCATGAAGTAGAGTTCAGTGATAGCATGGAAGAAGACCTGAAGAAGCAGTTACCACAACAAGCATTGGAATAGATAGAAGACATTTTGGATAGCAGAGTTGGACATAGCACTAGAGGCAGACAATACAAAGAATATCTTGTGAAGTGGAAAGGCAGACCAGAAGAAGACTCATTTTGGATTTATCAGGCTGAGGTGGACTATCTTGGTTCTCCCCTAGCCCCAGCAAAGTGAGGGACTCACTTTTTCAATAACCCCATATGTCTGATGCAGGAGTATCCCTGGTTCAAGAGTAATCTTGCATCAACCAAAAACATTTGCATTTCAGTTTGTTTGCACTTCAGTTCTTTCCTTTTTCCAGTTCAGTCAGTAGCAATTCTCAGCTTGTGGTTCGATTTTGATATTTCCCACCTTGTGGATCTAGACTTAGCATCTACATTCATTTATCTACATCATATCAAGAATTTAGAGCATTTGGATAAGTTACTGGAAAGATATTGCTATCAGAAATTGATTGCTTTCTGAGAGCGGAGCATTCTAACAAGTTCTTGGTAACCAACTGAAGGAGAAGGCTTGTAGATCGTTCCTTGACTTGCGGATCCTAAAGACACATCATTCAATGATCCTCAGTTTGTGGTTGACCTTCCCCGAAGGTCTGTACGTTGTTCCATTTATTTGAGGAAGTGTTCTATGCATTTAGGTCTGACCTATTTGTGAACACATTACATCTCTTCATTGGAGTTTGTGACCTTCCTTGGCCAATGCGGAGGAATCTATTTGTCTGAAAATGATATATAAAGATGTAATAGATCCTTAGGAAAGGAGTTAACAATTGATTCATATTCTATAGTTTAGTTTTGTGTGAAGGAGTTTCAAAGCCTTATCTTATGCATGTATGTAATCAGGCCTATGAACCCTAATTGTAATTGTAAGCCCGCATGTTGCCAGCCAGAATGTATTTGAGTTCTTTGATATACTAAATGATTGAAACTATATTTGTTCCATTTTTTGGAGTTGTTTTCGTTGTGTTTACTCTTGGTGCATGGTTCGAATAGTTCATTCTGTGAACCCTCCTACCGTGACTACACCAATAATCATGTTAATATCTCAATCAAATCAATATTATGCACCTTAAACTAATAATAAAAAATATAATCATCACCTAGATCACCCTTCTACCATGATAGATCATGTGGAATGGTGATTATGTTGATGTCTACAGTCGTCCCAACTACTGGGGCATCATAGTGGCACCACCGCTCAACTCCCCATGCTCAAAGTGACTTTGTACTCCTCTAGCTATGTGTCATGGTCATAAGCTATGAGCTTGGACCTCAGGTCCCTCCTCATCGACACCTGCACCCTCCGCTAGTTGGTGTCATCTACCCCTTGTCATCAGCACTGGTGGATCCTCATCATCATCATCTCTCACATAATCTCTACTGATGTCTCCCTTTCCCTCCTTAGACTCATCTCCTCACTCAACCCGAGATCTAGGATCGCTAGCAATATGATCGATAGGAAAGATAGGAGTAGGGTGTGCTATCTCCCACCATGTTGTATATGCTAGGCTTTCACCTACATCATCAACATCGGAGACAGGATCATCATCCTCTGTAACATCCTCTGGATTACTCAACACCATACTTGTAATGGTAAGTCATGCCCTATCATTAGGCCACACACCGCAACATGATGACCTCGTGTAGAATAGTCATGTGGCAGGAACTCTCTACACTCATCTGAATTGCCTCATCACTCTATCATATTAGAAGGCAACTACGATGCGATCTCTGCGACTGATTAACAACTGATCCCTTTGCATCCTCGCTAGTTGTCTCGTCTATCCCATCCATGGTCGGCATTCCCTGTATGGTCTCCACATGATGACCTTTGGTTGTAGCCTATCAAACACAAGCCTCAAAAACAATAAATCACCACATCTCCATAGTCTCCTCAGCTCGTAGGTGTGTGCTCATGGATTCCTCCTGATAGTCTCTAGATCAGATAACCCACCAGCCTTGTACATGTAATATGGTTGAATGCCAACACCTATAGGAGTGTGTGTTGGTTCCCAAAATTATTGTAACACAAAACTAAACTCAAACATTTCTAAATCACCTAGGCTAGGGATTTTCATTAGGGTGATAGAAAGCTCGGTTTATCAACAAGTTAAGGGTGATTTTGGCCAACTGATAGGAGTGAGTAGGCTCCTCTACACTTTGAGCTCAGCTTAGACTCTAGAGGGTTATTCCAAAAGGTATACCTAAGTAGATATTGATTTTAGAACCATATGAACAACTAAAAATATTTGAACAACCAAACCCAAATCTCTTTCTTAACCCCAAATTTGTCACTAAACTAAGAACAACTGGTTGTTATAAAGACCCCTCTATAGCTGATAAAGCAATCCTATAGAATGAGGATGATGGAGGAACTACTACTATGTTTAAAGATAGATATGAAGTTTTGTTTTTAAAAGCTTGGGTGATCATAGGCTTCTCAGACCGGTGCCTATCCATTGGGCAGCAGAGTCTCACATTCAACAAATGAACACAACTACTAAGAAATATATGACTGCCTATTTGAAGATTCAAATGCATGAAAACTGATACCAAATCACTGAGAATACTTAATACTCCAACACCACACCATGTTATTCTCTATGTAATACTGAAATGATCATTTACAGAGGCTAGAAATGAATTAAGAGCTGTCACAATCATTCAAATCAAAGCTTACATTCACACCACTAAATGTGGCAAGAGAAAACTATAATTGTGATTAAGTTTCCTAAGAATAACATCTACAACGATGGAGAAAAACAATTATTCAATACAAAGATTGTAAAATATTTAACATACATTTCACAGTTATTTCCTGAAAAACTACAAAGATGATCTTTTCTTTTCTGCCTCTGGATCTCTAAACCTGCTAAGAGAATAATGCCTAATTGACCAACCCCTAATGCATCAAAAACATGTGCATATATAGCAATTCATCTCACTATACAATTCCAAGCGCTGCACCCAGTCATCACGTACAACCATGCTTCATTAAAACTGGCCCATGGCCTTGTTAAGAAATCTAGAAGATTGGAAGCATGCCCACACCCTGACAAGTCTAAAAATTGACAGAAAGAGATTGTCCAAACTCTTTGGGTACCTAAAACATTAAAAAGAGAATGTTGAATTTATGTTTCAGTACCTGCAAATCCATTTCATCTATTTTGTTCTCTATTTGTGTTCAAGCGCATTAAATATTTTCACTGTGTCAACCACTTGCATAATCTTGGCCTATAGAACATTAATGTTGAGTACAAGATTACCTGTGCAATCCTGCAATCATGGCACAATTTTAGGGAATCACCCCTTAAAGCCTTTACAACACTTTAAATGTGTTGTTTAATTTCAACTTGCGGACCCCCCTTTGCTGCACTTGAAGAATTCAAACATTTAGTCTGGCTATCTTCATTTTTACCTTTATCGGGCCATTTGAACTCTAATCTATCTTTCTGCACACTGGGCATCTTCTTTTCCCTTTTGTTGGTAAATCTAGTCAGGGAAGCCTCTTAGTCGACTAACTTTCAAGTTCGCAAGCTCATCCTTCCTCTAATAAATGCTTTTTACCCTCATTTTTCTTTTTTATCTCATTTATCAGAGAATATATCTTTTTATGAACCATGGAAAAGTCCTTTTCGTTATACTTTACCTTATCTTCATCTTCAACCTCCCTTTTGCCTTATTGGAAAATTTTGAAAATGGTGAACTACACTTCCTTTTCTATTTTCTTCCTTTTTCACCTTTTTCCTTTACTATCGGCAAATCTTCCCTTTCTTGAACTTTCTTTTCACCTTTATCGGCAAATTTGTCCCGCAGCGAACTAGGTTGTTGGCGAACCTAATGGTTTGTGAACTAAGCCTTTCGCTAATAAAGACTTGACTTAACCTTTTCTTTGATATCTTCTTTATCAACGAACCCCGTCCTTTATCACCCTTTTTCCTTTGTTGCGGTCTTTTCCCTCTTCGAAGATTCCTTCCCCCGGCCCCTTTGTTGTCGGCAAAAGTGGAGATCGGCGAACCTAAAGGTTCACGAACCTCCCACTTTGCCAACAACACAAGGTGCCAACTTTCATCCCTTTCTTTTTAAACTTGAAACCTTTCCTTCGCCAACTATCACTTTATCAGTGAATCGGCAAATTCGCAAACCTGCAAACTTGGAGGTTAGTTCGGGAAATTGTCGATTCACTGACAAAGGGCTCAAATGAATAATTTTTTTCAAGAAAGAAAACATCATGACAAGAGGGGACTTTTACTTAGAGATTTTTGAAAGAAACCCATGGAAGATCTCTCTGATCGGGTATATATGATGGGTTTGAAAAACAAAGGCAAAAAGTGGGCAACTTAATGGATTTTTGGGGCAAAATATGCATGCTCAGGAGCAGATTTTTACAGGTGCCAACAAAGTACACATCATCAAGTTGTGTGCTTCATGGTGTACATAATGACCCAAATCATAGTATAAATGAGCAAGCATACTCCATCCCTAGGATTATATTGTCCTCTACTCCATCGCTCTAATGGTATGGACTAGGCCCCCATGTATGTGAGTGCCTCACCCACTCGGTGTAATGACTAGTGCAATGGTAGCGATCATCATGCGATGTATAATTAGTATAACAACCGCACCCTGCTCTAAGAACCTGATATCAATGTGTCCTCGATCACTTAATTGCATTGTGTGTCCAAGATAGTATAGTTGGCTCACCTAAGTGTAGTCCTCAGACCTCTACTCTATGACCCTGACTGTCTCACCACGCATAGGTAATCATAGTATCATATACATATCCTCTAAAGTGATGGTCATCTCTCCTATCAGAAGATGAAAGGTGGATGTGTCTGAATTCCATCTCTCCATGAGCGCCATCAATATAGAATGGTGATATGTCATTGTGGGCATAGTGTACATGCACCACAATCCAACATCTCGTAGATGTCCCATATCTGCATCTCTAAGTGTGCCATATCGACTACACAGTAATGTGTATAGGTGACCACTGGCATGCTTGTGCATCCCTAGGAGATCTTGAATCATGAAAAACAAAATGTACATCAGACTTCAATTCTAATTACTTCATCAACAATCACAAAAATCATTAATAGCCTTGTTCTTGGACCAAGGCACCTAAATAGGTCTAGGGTGCTTAGGGAGGACCTGGGCACTCAAAAAGGTCTAGGGTGCCCTAGGAGGACAATAGCACCCTAGGTGGACACTGAATAGTGTCCCCTGGGCCCATTTTTGCCTCGAACACTGAAAAGTACACTAGAATAACAAAAATAAAAGTACAAAGTGATCAGAAGCCTACATCATACTCATCTAGTCCCTGCGCCACTTGGCTCCATAGTGTATCTAGCCTTGGTGGTCGATATGGCCTTCAGCTCAGCATGGTGGCTCTGCTCCTTGCTCTATCTCCTCAAAATTGAAAATGACAATAGAATAGTAAAATGTGAGAACTTATTTTACTATTTATAGTAAAAAGTTAAGAACTTCTTAAATTACTAACTAGGGTCGAAGACCACATTTCTCTAGAACCTCTCTTCATCTAAACATCGATAACTCAGGCTAAAAAACTCAAATTTTGGTGTTTGTTGCATTGAAATCCTACTTCCACCGTCTTCACAATCATATGTTTTGTGTCTTGGTGTTATTCATTAGAATGACCCTATTGAAGCATATTCATCAACCTTCTCTCTAGAAAGTCGAAGTGGAAAGATGGCCACCCTATTTCTACATCCTGAAGTAGCAAACAGAAATAGGGGGCATATATCTACCCGTGATTGTCACTCTGATCATGTCTCATCACCTTTCTCATTTAGATTTTTTGGACTAACACGTATATCTATTGGTTGCAAGATTATTTCATCGCACTAACACTATGGTTTGTAGGATCACAGACTAGGGGCTTCACCCTCTTGCTTGGCGACGATCTTCGTCCTCTACAATATCATTTTTGATATCCTTTTGCAATATGTTTTTACTTTCCTGTCCTTTAGCTTGCACATACACAGTGTCATATGACCGCTAAAGTGGGCTCTAAATGTTACATCGTAAATTGTGCACACTAGTTGTGTAGGCACAATTTCACTATGTTTAGCTCCTCCCTTTAGTGATCCCAAGCCTAGTCCATTTTTAGGTCCATCTTAAAGCCCTGTTTTGGCCCCGTTTATAGAAAATATCATGATTTCCATTAAAGTTTCGTCATAACCTGATAAATGAATTGAGATTTGGAGTTAGCCATGCATTAAGTGCGGGCTTGAGCCTTAAATTGCCCCAAAGCCTAGGGCACCCGAGTGCCCTACTCCCTCCCATGTTTTAGGGAGGCAATTTAAGTCTACAAGTCATCTTTGATGTTGTTTAGGCCGAACCTAAATTGTTAGCATTTTAATTCAAATTACTCTTTTCTATAACCTTGTATAAAAATAAGTGACTTATCTCATTTGAAAATAGATTGATTTGATGTGAAAAAGCTCTCTATTGTTATTGCTCTATATGCTATTGTAATATTGCAGTTTTTCGATCAAGTGGAGTTCTACTTTGCTCTTGGAAAGATTTGTATGAAGGCTAGGAGATGAGATCTTGAGTCTATCTCATTTGTCCCTAGGTTGAAGTACTTTGCATGATTAGGAGAAGGGTTGGAACCACCAACTTGAGATTGTCTTGAGTACCCTCCAAGGATATGGTTGCATCGCCTTCTTATTCAGCAAACGTTCCATGAATCTTTATCCTTGAGGTGAAGTTGTGAGCTTCCTTGAGTGAAGTGTCTTTTGTATCATACCTTCTTATTTGCTTGAGTCATATAGGATTAGGGTTTGGTATTATTTGATTAGTTCTTGCATGTTACTTCTCACACTTAGGGTTTCTGAGTGCACACAACATCTAGTTCTAATCTTGGCTATCTGTGAGGTAGGAATACTAAAACGGGGGCTTGACTATGGCAAGCTCCTATATGGCCACAAACAATTTTCCCTTCTTTCTTGTGTGCAAATCAGAGAAACAGGTTTCGAGAGATATCAGTCAGGGAGACGAAAGTTGTTGCAGGTAACCCAGTGAAAGTGATAGTTTTTGCAAACCCTAAAAAAAGCCTAGGGTGCTCAAGCGCCCTAGTACTTAGGCTTTTTATTCCAGGTTATTATTCTAATCTGTGTATTTTTCCCTGTTGTGCATTTAGTTTCTCTTATTTAGCTTCCGACTATCGTCTGTAACTCAATCTCTCTCAATTAGGGTTTTATCCTTGCCCTAGCTAGATTGGTTGAATTTGGTTTGACACTCATCTATACAATAAAGAGGCAGAACCGCTGTAGTTTGGCTATCCCTCAAGGGTAGAAGCCAAGCTCGGTTTGTGTCTCAATGTTTGTAGAAGAGAGTTTGACCTAGTTTAACTCCTAAGGCTAGATCACTCTTTTCCACATAACAGTCTTAACTCTTATAAATTACAATAATCGGTCCAAAAAGAAACAAAGGACAAGAACCTAAAATAATAAGACTATAAACCATACAATATTATGCACAGATCTATTCATGTTAAGTTTAGATTGTTAGAAGTTTCCATTGCAATAAGCATCTTTTCAAGATAACAGCCAAATGAAACTCTCACTATGGAACCAAAAAATACATAAAAGAAGCATAGTGATACACAAAGAGGTCTCCCATCCAATATTGCAATGTGGCCACTCAAAATTAATATATGCTATGAATTTGTCCAAACTAACCTGTGAAGGTGACCATGAAAGATCAAAGGCATCCTTAAGGTGTCAGTGAAAAGAACACAATGGCTTTTCGGATATCTTGAAAACCCTATCAGGTAGCACAATATAGTCTAACTTTGAACTTTTGTTGCATGTAATCTTAAATCCTTTTGTATTCTTAGCATGGGCTTTAATGCTCAAGGGAAATACCTTTATTGAACCACTGATAGTAAGATAAACATTGGTCCCATTAACATTAGGTTTATTAGCCCCAACGTTTCTTTTAGATTCAATCACTTCCCTTATTTGAATCACACGGTCCTGACCAGCACTAACAAGATAACACCCATCGAAACTGAACTTCATTGTCCATATAGAGCCTTCATGGGCTTGAATCTCTTTGCCCATGTAAAGAGCGTTAAATTCCCCACTGCTATCTTCAAGGGAGAATGCCATGTCTCCAATCTCTCTCGTTACCACCACTTAAGCCACTAGATGTCGATAAACAACATCTTTGCTACAACATAGAAACATTTTGGCTAGTATAAATGGGAGGTTTGTCTTGTGGGTTTGATTCTGAACTTTCTCAGCACAACTCCACTATTTTCTCTCAATCTTTGAATTCCAAGACATTACTTAGAATCGACATCTAGCTCCAAAGAAGTGGAATTATTTACTTTGATAAACCCCATCTCTCTGAGAAACATCTGCCTCCTCTCCTGAATGCTAATGGACTCTTTCTTCTGAATCTCATACTTTGCTTTCAAGTCTCATTTTGAGCATGGTTTAATCGTCAGAGACAAGTGTCATTTCTTCTAATGTCTAAAAGAATTGATCTCTCTCCTCATCGCCAAAGCCATCCATTATTTTGCTCAACTCCTCTTAAAAAGCATGGGCTCACAACACTCCCAGAATCCACGAAGATGCTTGTAAATAGGAGGAAAAAAACTGATTTCCCTAGTTTTACTAAAGATAGACCTACAAACCCCTAATGTTCCTTGTTTTGAATTCTGAAAGAATCCAAAACTGACACCAAATTGGATTAGAAGCAGTAACTCTAGAAAAAATCATAAAATAGAGAAGTTTTAGCAATTCCTGATTCTGCAATGCTACTCTCAACAACTCCATAGAGACCTTGTTAAAGTTGGACTACAAATTCTTCGAAATAATGAAGCAACACAAGGTGGCCATAATACCCTAATTTCCCTGCAATAGTAAAACATTATCACTAACACAAAGATTTCAAATTTACCCAATTTGATGCTAAAAAACACCATATCTCCTCTACTCATATTCATTTTCCTACCTTAAATATGCAGCATTTAGCCTCAAATAGTCATATTTCACCTCCAAATTTGATATAGTTTCACTATATATTTTGCAACCTCAAATCGCACAAATTTGACACCCAAATTGAGTACTTACCTCAAAATCAACCGCATTTAACCTGAAGCCACCAAATTGCACCTCCATATCTAAAACATGTCTTTATTACATTTCATGGTCTTTCATCTGACCTTTGCTATGGCCCAAAACTCATTCCTCACCTCAAATCCTCTGCATTCAACTTCGAACACGTCAACCCCCAAGCACATTGGATAATTGCTAGCAAATTGTATTAAATAAGGAAACTTAGCATATAGCTAATGGCAACTTCAAGCTATTTCTTCTCATACAAGACCAAATCATGGCTCTACCCCTCCATGAAAGTCATATCCTACAAAAGAGAAAATAATCATCATGTTATAAAAACCCTATTTTGGACACCTTTTACTATGAGTCATATTTTGCTCATCAAAATTGATGATATAGACTTGAGGTTTAAGTAGTGAACTGACATGTATGATGTTGAGAAGCGCGAAGTAAGGGTGCACAACTCCAAAGATGGCAAAAATATAAGGGGGCATAGGATGTATGTTGGGTATAGTATGTGACAGCTTGGGGCCCAGTTTTGGGCAATAAAAATGTGAGCTAAATTTCTAAATGTGCTTTTTAATATGATAGGACAGGTTCATATAAAATTCAAAATATGTCCTATCATAGGTAAACTATTCTTTTACCACCTTCTCAATATTAGGTGAATGCAACTTAACATTTATTTGCCACCATCCCAATATTAAGTGAATGCAAGTGGATAAACTTATTTCCACAATATAAATAATCTTTGCCGCCTTCCCAATAAAAGGTTATTGCAAATGGTATTTTTTAAATCCAAAACATGTGTCTTATTGCATTAAAAGTGAGTTGACATTTACAAAAGTCATTCTCAATTGACCAAGATGTAAATATATTTTAACAAAATACATTAAAACATGGTCCATTTCTCATCTTTTTTTTACAAACCACTAGTTCCACCATGTCCATAATCACCAATCTTTTTGTGAATTTACCTGCAAAAATGAAAAAAACAAACTCTCAGACTCACTATGCATTGTAATTTTTCAATAAAACATGTAATTATTATACAATTATTTCCAAATAAATATAAAATTAAAATAATAAAATTAAAATAATAAAAACAAAATATTAAAATTGGTTATAAATACATTTTTTTTTAATATCATTTCAATTTTTTTCTCTGCATTGAACCAACTCAGTGATTAATAAACAACATACAATTATAACTCTTACAATTAAAAGAATGATACAAACTAAAACAACAAATTCATACATATAAGAGTGGGTGTAATTGAAGAACAAACTAACCATGTATCTAATTTACTTGGAAGAAAATGATCAAAGGTATGTGTGCAATGAAACAAGCAATGCCTGGTATACTATCATATCCTCAATTCTACCTTTTATAAACACTTGGATGATCATGTTAAACCCTTCCTCAAACAGCATAATGATACAAATATATATAAACTTGAAACATCGGTATGATACAGATAAATCTTAAAACAACAATATGAAATAATTTGAAAGAGCAATATGATACAGAGAAATCTTAAAACAACAATATGAAATATCTTGAAAGACCAATATGATACAAATAAATCTTAAAACAACAATATGAAATAACTTGAAAAAGCAGTATGATACAGGAAAGGGTTTGAAATATTTCTATCATATTGTTGTTTCAAGTTATGTAAATCTTTCATAATGTTGTTTCAAAAATTGTTACCATATATGTTACAATAATTGAAGAACAAACAAAGCATACATCTAATTAAGTTGAATGTAAATGAAGAAGGGTATAGGAAACTTATGTATCTGTCACAGTGCAAATCTATAAACTTGATATCTTGAATGAAATATCAGTAGTTGCCACTAGAGTTGTATCAATCTGTGTGCTCATAATTGTGTTGTCAACAGAAAAATTTATTTGTGGTGAACTCGTTCAAGTAATAACCTATGCACTGGAACCTTTTTTAGGCAGTCGTCTTGCTTAATTTTTTAGATAGTCGTCTTGCTTAATCTTGTCTAGTTAAGCACCCCTTTCCTAATTTGCAAAGACTTCTTCTTCTACACTTTTAAGAGCTCCTAAATTTTCTAGTTATTCTAAGTCTTTCAATGCTCTCTTATGCTTACCTGTTATTCCTCCATTACTGAATTTGAGCAAAGCTTACAAGGACATTTGGGCCAAACACACGGATGCTTCAACAACGGTTTCTTTACAGGATTTGTTTAAAGAGAAGTAGGTTGAGAAAATAGGGGAATTCAACATCAATATAAATAATAGAAGATCGGTAATACAAAAAGCTTTAGTTTTCCCTTGAGCTATCTTTGACCTCGTGGTCATTAGAAACCTTCTCTTCTATTATATTCTAATTATTTCTTCCAAATCAGTTGCTAATGAAAAAAGAAAACCATTCCTTCTAAACAAATGGACACAAAATATTCCTGTACGTTTAAAATGCAACCCAACTATGAAATGCCCACAAACATAAATTAGTTAAGCTAATTACTATTTGTTAAAAACTAATGTATAAGAAAAAAATCATCCTTTCCAAATATATAAACACATAAAATTCCAATCATGTAACTAAAAACCAAAACTAAAAATACAACCCTAATGAACAATACCCAAAAACAAATTGCACCCAAGCTTATTACCATTCTTTCCAAAATGATGATACAAGAAAAGGAAACCATTATTTCCAAATTAATGGATGCACACTGTAATTCTAGTCACTGGAACTAAAATCCCAAACATAAAAATCAAAACCAAATAAGTAACCATAAACATAAATCTAAGCTAATATCCATTTCTTCCAACTCAATGGATACAAAAACGAAAATTCATTCTTTACTATTGTAATTTGCATATATACATATATATGCATATATATTTGTGTATACACACAGTCGGCCATATATATTCAGCCATATATATATATACATAGTCGGCCAAAATATAGGTGCAATATTGGTACAAAATAATATTTGTTCACCGTCTCTGAGTATATGTGTGTGTGTGTGTGTGTGTGTGTGTGTGTGTGTGTGTGTGTGTGTACACATAAGTGGCCATGATAAAGCTGCAATAAAGCTTCATTAAATGAGCATATCATTACTTGTACACTGAAGCTAGTTACACAAAATAAGATTGAATGAAAATATGAAAAAAATATTGCAATGTGTAGTTTCTGCTTGTGTGAGGTTGAAACACAACCTCACCTGCGTAACTAGAGGGTAAATGGTTTCGTTATGCCAAATGTGGTGTTGATAAACACCGAAAGCTCGAGAAATGTATCCCTAGTATTTGCCCATGGCCTCACCATCATCGGCGTCCATCTGAACCAGGACTGGTCCTCAATGCAATCACTAAATCTGCAAGTTGTTCTCATGAATAGAGTTAACGCGGTAGGATGTTGCGCAGTTAATGTGCATTAACTGGTAGTATGTTGAGCCAATACTGGCGTGACGCCAACTCACGAAGGGACTCTACACATGTCCAATATCGGGCGATGACAAATTTTAGCAATTTTAGGACGGTTTTTAAAAATGCACTGTAAACATTGATAAACGTGCTTAAAAAATGCCAGGAAAAAAATGAGGGAGTGACTGTCAAGAGACGTGGCAAAAAAAAAATTCTGACTGAAACTCTGCTGACGTGGACCCCCCGCTCAATATTACCCTACCCACCACCGGTCTCTCTCCCTTATTCGAACTTTTCATCCGACCTTAAAAGATGAAATGAATGAAATAAAGGAGATCTGGTGGAATTTGGGAGAGAGAAGAAATTGATGAGTGTCAGAGGCGACATAAAGGAGCATGGCCTGCTATAAAGAGGCACAGCCCTGCAACGGAAGAGGTGTCAGAATTTTTTTTAAAAGAATTGGGGAAAGATCAGAGATAAGGGAGGAGATCTGTCAGGATGGACAGAAGCTCAACCTGCAAAACATTAATGGGAGCCGTGATGAACTGGAAGAAGTTTTGATCGTGTATAGCATTAGATTAATTTGCAAAATCTACTGCCATACGACACGCGGTTGTAATAAAAAATGGGGAGGTCGTTTGGTATTTCTCATCCTAGAAACCGAAGAATTTTATTTTTTTTCTAGCGGTTGATGTATGATGATAAAGCATTCGAAAATGCAGAAGACCTGTGCATTGATGAAAGTAGATAAGAATAGCCTTAGATGGAATTTTTATTGCTAGAGCTAGAAAGGCTTATAGTGATAGGTTAGGCTAAGTGGCTAACATTCCTGGAAGTACTCAATTTGTGTCAGGGAGAGGTCATTCTTTTTCAATCTGAGGGCAATGTTCCACACTCTTGTTCATCATGGGAAATTTGATTGAATTGAGCAAAGGGATTTGTCCCATACAAAATGTGAAGATTTAAATTGATAACATTATCACAGTCCTATAAGATTTTCCTGACATAGTACTAGCATAAAACAATTGAAGTAGAATTTCGCCAGCAATTTGATTTTGGAGTACATTCTTTCAGTAATTTCTGTTGTCATCATCAGGCCTTGTTTCTATACTGCCATTTGTGAAGTGAGTCCATGTTTAATGTCTTCATTATAAAAAATAAAATGAATTTAAGTTCAAATTTTCATTAAATTTTATCTTGAAATGTTTATTTTAATAACCGATCTATAAGTATTTTGTTATAACTTAGTTGAAGGGAAAGTGTTTAATATGTATATATGGGAATTTGGGTATCAGTGTTAAAAAAAAATGCAGTGGAGAATTGAAATAACAATGAAATAGCAATAAATCAAGGAAACCCTGATATTGTACCAGAAAAATACCATAGGCAAAGATCTCTCAATTTTATTTTCAGAACAAAATTAGCCATTCTGTATGGTGTACGTGTCATATGACCAAAAAAATTATTACCACTCATATAATTTATTACCAATCACTCCTAAAATATAATAAACTAACTTCAAATACCAACATTAAGTTCTAAACTTTTTTGGTTGAATTTATTGCTGCCCTTTTGACTGTTAATCAAGCTTGCAGATAGAATGCTTATGGCTTGGAAATTATATCTCAACACCCATAGGAGGTATGTTATCTGAGGCAAACACATTGAGTTTCTTTGATTGTATTAAATTAGTCTGCCTATGAGTTTGAAAAGTATTTTAGAATTGATAAAAGCATGTTTATAGTATATCAAGTTTGTGTGTGCTACCATAAGAATGGTCAAGAGCTTAGTCCTGAATCTATTGTCTTGGAATGAATGGGAGCAAATTGATGGACATGTAAGGGAAGGGTGTTGAGTGAATAAAGAATAATACAGACAAAAGCAAAATAATAAATCAAACACAGAACAAACTCAGGACGAATGCAAAAGACAAAAGCCAAGTTTTTTAATGTGGTTCACCAATTGGCTACATCCACTTTGAGTAGGGGATAGCTCTCTATATTAAAATCTAGAATGAATATCTCATACAAATATATCTGCAGCTATATCTTTGTCTACAGCAACTCACAATATATATTTTATTCTCACTGTTGTTCCTACAGTTGTATACGTTCCACTACTTCTATGTCTAACAATAGCCCACACATATAACCTCCAATAATGCACTATTTTTAACCTCATCATGGGAGTAAGAAACATGCATAGGTCGATGCAATGAAAGGGAGTAATGGGGTTGTCAGAACCGTTACAAAGACTGAGGATTGGGTGCATAAATATGTATGTGTTTCACCAACAATCTCCCACTTGAAGTCTAATCCGAGCTGCAAGAGAGCTGCCTAGAGATATCCCCCACTCCAGGCTTATTGTCAAAACTTGACAATGCCAAGAGAAGTCCTACAAAACTTGAACTTCTCCCTTGGAACAATCTTCATCAAAGCATCAACAATATCCTCAACTCGTCTGCAATTTCTCATTTTTTCCTTGTGCAGCAAGTGAACTTTTGAGATGATAGTCAGTGCCTCTTGAATTGATGTTGCTTCAACATACACACTAAATAAGATATCAAGCTCATTCAAGAAACTTACAACCTCCCCATGTGTGCTTAAGTGGACATTAGCTTGAGAATGCATTTCTGAATACTTATCTGTTACTATACCCTCACAGATTATGTCCATATCACCTTCCAAGCTTCGAAGCTCTCTACAGATTGCATTGTCTTTGCCAACAGTAGTTTTGGAAGGAACCTCATCTTCCGAAGAATCACTCTCTTCACCTTCTAGGCTATCACTTTCACTGCTTCCTCCTTTTGTTTCTTCCTGGCCAATAAAAATTGAAGGAAGAGAATCCTCAATAACATTGGTAGTCTGAGAAACCTCTTTGGGAAAGTTATCAATCTCTGCAAAATGTTCAAGCAAAACTTCATAAGTTGCTACATCAGCATAGTCCGCTGGGTTCCCAGGATATGCATCAATTACACCATCAACATCCACATCATCCACATCAACATCTGCACTCTGTTCTTCAGCTAGGGACACAATAGTTACAACCACTCTAAGATCAACCTCAAGAACTTTTTCATACAACTCCTCCCATTCCTCATACTGATCTTCCCTATTCACATCTTCTATATCATATGGCAAATTGATATAGAGTTGCAATGTATTATCCAGACTTAATCACTGTAATTGATTGTGAACATCATTTATATCAGACTGGAAATTTCCTCCAATGCTCTGCCTCTCAACTCCAATCATATGTGGCAACAAATTGCCCTGTATTTGCCCAGTACTCTATTTTGTATTACCTTGTAATGAATTTTCTAATTCCAAGTTTGTCAAATTCCTTGGAATATTGCCTAACTCCATTATAGGCTATGTATGAGATTGTAGCTAATGCATAGGAGTGTGAAAAGGCAGATTTGAAATCTACGTTGAATGTTCAATAGCTAAGACTTTTGCCAAAGGCAACGATATCACATAATCAACATGTTGTGTTGGACATGGTTCTAGCAGCGTTGAAGGCTGTATAGCTTGCACTGGATATTCAATATGCTGCTCATTACCAAAAGACCTCTGCTTCCATGTGTTGCATTGAACATTTAGGTAGTTGTGATGACAATTCTAACTATTGACTAGACATCAAAGAGGGCTTTTAAGCAATCAAAGGGGGTCATTGAAGACTCTCATCTGGCAGTGTGTGATTAACAATAGACTGCGTTTGATTATTCAATGCCTGTGTTGAATTTTGGTCTCTCCTAGCAGTATTTGAATGGTCTCCAATAAGCCGCATTGGAAGTTGAGACTCCAAAGAATGGTCAAACAAATGAATGGGTAGTGTCTGGTCTTGGAAAAGTTGAGTAGATGTTTCTATTGGCTTGAGAAACATTAATTTCCCCTGTGGTACTTGTACATGATTTGTATTTTCAAACATATCAATTGGTATACACTCTTTTGATGATGTCCCCTGTATTTGCAAAGCTGGGAAAACTTTTTCATTGAACACGACATCGTGACTGCGAACAAGTTGCTTGGCGACTAGATCCCACAAGTGAAAACCATACTGCTCTTCACCATAGCTGACAAATATGCAGCGCTGAGACTTAGAATCCAACTTCGTGCACTTTTCCTTGGGGACATGAGCGAAGGCTTCACAGCCGAAAACTCGAAGATGAGAATATGAAATCAGTTTGCCCAACCAAACTTCTTCGGGGATATCAAAATTCAATTATGAATGAGGGGCTTCTATTGATTATATATATGGTTGTGTTAACCACTTCTGCCCAAAACTCCTTGCTTAGGCCTACATTGGACAACATGCATCGAGCCCTCTCAAGAATGGTTCTATTCATCCTCTTGGTTGTGTCGTTTTCTTGAGGAGTGAATGGGACTACTTTAATCCATCTAATGCCATTATCTGCACAAAAACCATCAAACTCCAAAGAACAATACTCTCCCCCATTATTGGTTTGCAAACATCTAATTTTATGCCCATTTTGATTCTCAACCAGTGCTTTGAAAATTTTGAATTTTGAAAAAACTTCCGATTTCCTATTCATCATGTATACCCACACTTTATGAGTGCAATCATCAATAAAAGTCGAGACAAAATAATTTGCACCTCCAAAAAATGTTACCTCCGTAGGTCTAAACACATCGGAATGGATGAGCTCTAAAGGTGTTGTCGGCATGTCATGACCAGTCGTCAAGAAGCTGATTCGCCTTTGTTTTCTATGGAGACAATGCTCACAAAACTCCAAATCCACAGATTTTACTCCTGGTAGTTGATCCCTTTGAAGCATGACTTCAAGTCCCTTTTGGCTCATATGTCTAAGCCTCTTATGCCAAATATCTGAACCGCTGTCCACAACCGCCATTGCAACTCCCACTTTACCATGACACTCTAACACATAAAGACTACCCATTTTGCAGCCTTTTGCAAGCACCAATATACCCTTGGTTACTTTCCAAGTATCTAAAGAAAATTTGACATCACAGCCTTGAGCATAAAACTGACTTATAGAGATGAGATTCTGTTTCAATGTGGGAACATGTATCACATCTTTCAATATCCATTTATTTCCATTTTTCAAAGACAATGTCACATCACCTTTTCCTACTATTTCACATTTTTTTATCACCAAGAAAAACTTTTCCAAACATACCTTCTTGATAATTTGTGAAAGCACCGTGCCATGGAGTAGCATGGAAAGAGGCACTGGAATCGAGCACCCACGAGTCTACAGTAGCGTCGCTCATGGATAAAACCAAAACACCATCATCTGCAGTGTTTGCTTCATTATTGCTCACTATTTCTTGTGCCTTTTTGTAATTCTAATAGTTTCTTTTGTGTGACCCGCTTTGCCACAAAACCAACATTCTCCATTTTGGCCCCTGGACTTTGATTGTGGTGTAGATTTGGACATTCTTTTGTTATTATTTATGCCTCTGTCCTGACCCCTTCCTCTATTGTCAGTACTTACAGCAGTCAAGGCATCACCAGTTGTTTTGTTTTGCCCCCTTCTCATATCTTCATTGAGAAGTGTGGTTGCTACATCATCATACCTCAGCATTGTTTCTTTTTTCTTATCCTCCCCTTCTTCGGATCTACTTTTACCAAATACCGAATTGCTTATAATCATTATCACACTGTCCCAATTATCGGAAAGAGAGCACAACAGCAACATGGCTCTCATTTCTTCTTCAAGGTTGACATCCACAGAAAGTAATTGACTAATAACAACATTAAATTCATTTAAATGGTTCGACATGCTATTACCTTCTTTCATTTTCAAGTTTACCAGTTTCTTCAACAAGAAGACTCGATTTGTTGCTGAAGCTCTTTCATACATATCACACAGCTTGTCCCAAATCTGTTTAGTTGTTGTCTCTATTGCAATGTTGAAGAGGACATTGCTGGACAGCGATAGAATGATGGTTGCAGTTGCTTTTTGGTCTAAGATATTTTAGTCTTCATCTGACATCTTCTCTGGTTTCTTAGACTTCCTTTGCAGCGCAATAGCAAGATCCTTCTGAATCAACAAAGCGTGAATCTAGAGCTTCCACAAACCGTGGTTCTGTCCTAAAAACTTTTCGATTTTCCATTTGTCTGCTTTGTCCATTCTTCTGAAAATTCTTCACGATTCCCAACCAGCTTCACCACTGAGCTACTTCGTCGAGCTTCTTCACCAAAGCTCTGATACCAATTGTTGAGTGAAGAAAGAATAATACAGACAAAAGCAAAATAATAAATCAAACACAGAACAAACTCAAAATGAATGCAAAAGACAAAAGCCAATTTTTTTAATGTGGTTCACCAATTGACTACATCCACTTTGAGCAGGGGATAGCTCTCTGTAGTAAAATCCAGAATGAATATCTCATACAAATATATGTGCAGCTATATCTTTTTCTACAGCAACTCACAATATATATTTTATTCTCACTGTTGTTCCTACAGTTGTATACGTTCCACTACTTCTATGTCTAACAATAGCCCACACATATAACCTCCAATAATGCACTATTTTTAACCTCATTGTGGGAGTAAGAAACATGCATAAGTCGATGCAATGAAAGGGAGTAATGGGGCTGTCAGAGCCGCTACAAAGACTGAGGATTGGGCTGCATATGTATGCGTTTCACCAACAAAGGGGAGCAAATTGACAGACACACATCATGCGAAACAAATATGGGAGACTTTTTAATGAATTTCACTTCAGCCCTTAATCTACAATCTCAGAATGAATATCCCTTAAATAAAGCAAGGAGATACATAAGGGAAGAGGATCACATTGATATACATTATATATATACAGAATGCCAAATAAATTTGGAAGATGTTTCGCAACATTCAAAGTTGATTACTTGGAGGACTTAACATGGTGATAACTGATAAGCAAGGTGAAAAATCGTATTGCGGCAATCTTCGATGCAGTAATCTAAGATCTTTTCATTATACTGGAACAACCTCAGAACGTACATTGAGATATGGCCATTGCAAGGATAAAAGAAAGAATAATAAACCATATTGAAACAATATAGTAATCTTCAAAGCATTCTCAATGGCGTCAGACTAGATGTGACTCATTAAAATCGTTAATAATAAGCATAGAGCAGAGAATAGAAAGGCTGCTTGGGACACACATAAGAGAAGAAACACATTTCCAAAGCTTTCCTAAATGTGAAGAACAGTTTTTCTTATATATATAGTCTATACATTGACAGACAATCTCTAACTATGCATATATTCCAGTTATTGGCCATAAAAATAATGAGAAGTTGGCGTTCAACACTCTCTCTTGCTTTCTCTCCTATGTCTTCTAAGTTAACTGCATAATTAGATTGCTCTTGAGTTCATCTACAGAGCCTGTATGTCCGACCAATATCCACAATTGAGTAAAAAAATTGGATTCTTTTCCAGCAGTGAGGCACACTGTATGGAATGTAGCTTTGTTGTTCAAGGCAATGTGGATCAGCAACCAAGCCCATAACTGTTAAATTTTTCTACCGTTGGTGCTTTTGAATTCAATTGTATTAGATTTTTTTACATCAACGTTTCAGATCACACACAATGATCCATATTGTTCTTGTTATTTACTCAGCAACTGGTGTGCAGGTTTTCTTATTGTTGTTATTGTAGTTTTTTAGACCTATAGCATTTTGTTAATGCTTATTTATATGGAGAGCAATGTCATAGTGAACTTCCATGTGTAATTCTCTCAATGGCAGGCAAAGGCAAAAATTAGGGTGCGACACCAGCAGATAAGCACAGTATCTAGATACTGTCCCACCAAAACCTACATGCTTATTCTCATTGGCTCCATTATCTGGTTTTCTTTCTGAGTGTGGTAGGTATATGCCAATGTGAGAATGAAATCCTCCAGCTCCATTTCTGATGCAGTCTCAGTTAGGGATCCCAATGAAGGGAAGCTAAACTTTCTCCACAATTTCTCTAACCGCTCCCTGTGCCTTTAAATATCTCGTTTGAAGTCATTGGACGGGTTGGGTGGTCTGATGCAGCAACTCTCTGAGATTGCATGCTAAATATCCAAAAATCACCCTGTTCCTGCAATTTATACTCAACTAAAGATGCTTAAACCAACAGATAAACCAAAATCACAGAAGAAACAATAAAGCCACATAAAACTGTGTATATTCTTCAAGTTTCACTGTAGTTCACAGTCGCAACCAAGTTGATAAAGATCTCAGTAATAAAATATCCAATATGATTTACAACAAATATCCTGTGTCTCAGGATGCTATCATTCATGCTATAAAATGTAACAGTACAGTCACAAACACAACAGAGAAGTCCCCATTATACTCCGTTCAAAAATATACAGCAACCTCTTTATTCAAAGAGTAGTATTCCATCTGGCTATTCTTAAATATCATCTACTTTAACAGTCAAAGGTCAATTTTGGCCAATAAAAATAGAACAAATATTTAACACTTTTTATTGTGAATGAGATGTAAAATTGATATTGATTGTTTGACCATTAAAGTGGATGATATTTAAGTAGAGTGATTCTATCTATATCTCCAAACAACCAAACAACCAAAAGCATCCCTATATACAGCCAAAAGATGGCACTGTATTGTAAAATACTTCTAATTTTAATCCTCCAAATTCTCCATCTGTTTTCTTTTTTTCCTCCTTTGTTTTCCTACTTTTCATAAGACTCCTCTAACTAACTCCTATCTCCACTAAAACACTAGGAACTGCTGTCTTCAACTGCCTTCCTAAATTTCAGACCCATTCCAACACGTTAACAACCAGAATTAGACATTTTATTTATTTATTATAGCAGCTGTGCTGTAACCTGCTGTTAGACTGGGCTGATTTGAAGTCGTTGAACAAAATCACTATTTTTAAACAAAACAAACTCCTAATATAACTGAGCAGCGAACTACATTGACGGAGAGAATAAATGACCTCCTTTTATGGAAGATGCTCTGCATCATGGTCGGTCAGCAGAGATTGGGTTGGCAGATCAGCAAAGATTGGTTGGCAGCTGGCGTATGTAGGACAGAGCCGAGTCAGAGAGAAGACATTGTGTTGCTGTGACCAGTGTGTGTGTTGATATCCATTGTGGATCATTGTAATCTTTCCTTTGAAAACTAAATAAAATATCATATGTTGTGTCCATTTCTGTATGTTTTTCTCATTTGATGTTTAATTTTGACATCTACCATGTTAACTCTGAGGACTGCATGTTCTAAGGCTTCCCTTCATTGGGATCCCCAACTGTGACTGCATCAATTTCTGAGGCCCAGGCCTAATGTAACCGAAGATTCTCTATACTGACATTTTAGAGTCAGTCTGTTGCAGGGGAGCAATTCTTTTATATTTTTAAATTTCCCTACTTTTGGTCTGTTCTTCTGTTGCCGCCTTTTCTGAGGCATCGGTCCTATTTTTGGTGTGTTATGTGTTTTTAGGTTGATGGTGGTCTTGTTTCAAATACGAGTTTTTGGCTTTGGAGGAAAAACTCATGAATGAAACTGCAGATGATTTTGGCAGAGTCTTTTTCTCTAATAATTTTGTATTGCTGAATAGATGGACATTATAAATAAATTTCAGAATTCTGCTCTTCATTTTTTCTGTTTCTCTTTGGTTCTTTGCACTTCTGTTAGTGCTGACTTGCAGGGCAGAGGCCTAAACTGCATCAGCTATTGGTATCAGAGCAATCCGCGATGGCCCAGAGAGGAGTCCGCGTCAACTGGGGAAGGAGAGGCACAAGAAATGTAGGCCCTCGAAGGAACACTAAGGAAGTGTTCAGAAGGATAGAAGCTCTTGAGGCCAGATTACAAGTGGACGAGTCCGAAGAAGAACAAGAGAACTTGGTGAATTCATTCTTCTAGGGTATTAGACCCTATGGAGAGGCTTATTGAAGTATTGACAAAACAAAGTTCCAAAGTAAAGGTGGATGTTTCTGAATTTAAAGGTGAGCTTGACCCTGATATTGTTTTAGACTGGATCCACGAGTTAGAGAAGTACTTTGAGATGGAAGACATGGATGAAGATGACCCAAAAAGAGTGAAGATCGCTGCTTCCAAGTTGAAGTCGCATGCAACCCTATGGTGGGAAAATGTACAAAGTTCAAGAAAGAGACATGGAAAAGAAAAAATTCGGCTCTGGCCTAAGATGCTTAAACATCTCAGAGCTCATTCTTTCCCTCAGATAACCAACAAAAATTGTTTAAAGAATTTCAGAATTTAAAACAAAGAGATCAGTCCGTACAGACTTATACATAACAGTTTTTGAAGCTTCAAATTCGGACGGACTTACAGGAAAGTGATGGCCAAGCAGTAGCTCGATATGTGAATGGCCTAAAGTTCCAGCTCCAGGACAGCTCGCATTGGTGAAAGTGCCTACAGTGGATGAAGCTTATAATTATGCTACAAGGGCGGAAGAGAAATTGAACCGAAAAGGCAAATTCTCTAGTAACCGAGGAAGGGGAAGTTCCTCGAAATCTGTCAAAGATGAAGAACCAGAGGGCTATGTAAAGCCTTACTTCCGCAATAGAGGAGGCTTTAGTGGTAGAGGATGAGGACGAACAACCTTCGGAGAAGGGAAGCCCTTAAGTGTTTTATCTGTAATGAGTCTCATAAAGCTATTGATTGCCCTCAAAACCCAAAATGGGCAATGGTGGCTCAAGAAGAAAGACCTTTGATCAAAGACGCTGAAGGAGAGAACCTAATGTTGAGAAGAGTCTTAATAGCTGGAGACAAAGAAACCCTCGAAGCTGATTGGAAGAGGAATAGTGTCTTCCGAACGAAATGCAAATGCAAGGACAAGGTGTGTAAAGTAATCATAGATGGTGGATCTACTAACAATCTAGTGAGTATAGAAATGGTTGACAAATTACAACTTGCTCGCATTCCTAAATCTAATCCTTAAAAGATTTCTTGGCTGAAAAAGGATCATAGTGTGCTTTTTGATAAATCTTGTCTTGTTGCATTTAAAATTGGTCCTTATGTAGATGACGTTCTCTATGATGTGGTTCCAATGGATGCATACCATCTTTTGTTGGGTAGGCCTTGGCAATATGATAGAAAAGTAATCCATCATGGCAGATAGAATACTTATGAAGTTGAGCACGAAGGCAAGAAAACAATCTTGAAACCATGGAAAACCTAAGAAGCAATGGAAATGCCAGCCTCGTCATTTGTATCCATGAGCTATAATTTTTTTTTCAAAGAGAGGGAGGAAGTAGCAAGTGAGCCTAGTAGGATCCAACCTCCAATAGAGGTGCAAAATTTGTTGAAAGAATATTCCGACATCACTCCATCACAATTGCCACGTGGTTTGCCTCCATTGAGAGGTATTACCCATCACATTGACTTGGTGCTAGGATCGAAGCTCCCCAATCAAGCGGCGTATAGATTATCTCTGAAAGAAAAGGAAGAAATTAGAAGGCAGATTTGTGAATTGTTAGAAAAGGGGTCATAAAGGAAAGCATGAGCCCTTATGCCACACTCGCTTTACTCTCACCCAAAAAAGGAAGAAAATGGAGAATGTGTGTTGATTCTAGAGCTATCAATAAGATCAAAATAAAGTACCATTACCCTCTTCCTAGAATGGATGATATTCTAGACTATTTGGTAGGTGCTAAAATTTTCTCTAAGAAGCGGATATCATCAAACTCAAATCCATGAAGGAGATGAATGGAAAATAGCATTCAAAACTAGAGATGGTTTATATGAATAGTTGGTGATGCCTTTTGGAATGTCTAATGCCCCTGCTACTTTCATGTTCACCATGAACTAGGTATTTAGACCCTACATTGGAAGATTTATTATAATTTATTTTGATGATATTTTGATTTTCAGCAAGAGCATGGAAGAACATTTTAAGCACCTACAACTTGTGTTTGACACACTTAGAAGGGAAAGATTGTTTGTAAATCTTGAGAAAACTGAGTTTTGTAGAAACAAGTTAGTTTTCCTTGGAAATGTGATTTCTACACAAGGAGTAAGCATGGATCTCGAAAAGTTTAAGGCTATACTTGAGTGGCCTATCCATCAAAACATTACAAAAATAAGAGGCTTTCATGGATTAGTAAACTTCTATAAAAAATTCATTAGAAATTTCAGTGGGATTAGTGCTCCTCTGACTGATTGCACGAAAGGGAAGCCCTTTTCTTGGACTCATGCAGTACAAAAGAGTTTTGAGCAACTAAAAGGAAGGTGATCGAAGCCCTGATTCTTACATTACCAGATTTTGAGAAGATTTACACTATTGAGTGTGATGCTTCTGTGGTAGCCATTGGTGGTGTGTTAATGGTGCAATGCACCTAGAGTAATCTTTAAGTCAAATTTTTATAAATTTGTTGGTTAAAGGCAAAATGGAGTTTTAATAATGTAGTAGAGCCTTTAAAAGGCATAAGTTATGTAGTGGAGAGGGAAAATAATTATTCTCTTTAGTGGTCTATTGTTCACTGTAGTGTGACAGTTTATTTTTAAACTTTTTTTGCTTTTTATAGAAATCAGTCAGTTTAGGCTATTCTTAGCCTCTTCCCACGATGGGAATGAGAGAGAAGGTGATAAACACAAATGTAAAAGGCATTGTAAAGGGTGTGGTCGGAGGTATGGTGATTTTGAAGAAGTTTGAAAGGAGAAAATGAAAGAAAAGTTACAGTTTGCTGTCCCTAACACTGTTTTCTGATTTTTGTTGTTCCCTTCAATTTTCCTCATCCGTACAACACTGTTATGAAACTTTCATGCATAGGAATGTTGAAGAAAATGGTCTTAGCTTTGTTTTGAATCTAGTTGGAGGGAATTTGGTGGGGTTTAAAGCACTTTTCCAAACATTTTTTTGAAACTGCTCTATTTTCCAGCTTTTTCACTATTTTTTTGTTGTTCCTTTGTGTTGTATTTAGCCATACCATATAGTCGTGGGTAGAATTGCTAAAAATATTGTGGTTGATGATCTTACCTTTCATTTGAGCCTAGTTGGAGGAAATTTCATGGAGGTTTAAACATTTTATGATTGCTTTTTGTAATGGAGATCCCAAAACCTAGTTTTAAGGGTTTAAGAGGTTTTTGCTTTCCTATCAAATCTTGTTGTGTTAGAACCCCATAATGGGTGGAGTTAGTGTGAAATGGTGTGTTCACTAATGGGTTTTGCATGCAGTAGCAGGGGACAAGAAAAAGTTTAAGATTTGAACCATGAAGACCTCATTGTGTCATGTTAAGGCAAACTAGAGTTGAAGGAGTGAAGTTTTGATCATAAAACAAGTTGAGATAATCTTAGACCCATAAAACCTATTAAATTAGTCTATTTGGAATGTTTTTAAGCTCATCAAAGTGGAAATTTGTTTGTAGGTTTGAGATTTTAGGTACTTCCTTTGTAAAAGTGCGCTAATTACCCTTTAGGACAGCAGGGACAATCCAAATTTGAAGTGTATGTTACAAAACAACCTACCTTGCATGTTCAATATGTTGTGTAACTCCATAATGGGTACTTGAAAAGGTATTTTGTTTATGGGTTTGTCATGTATTCTGGAAGTTATGCTTCAAAAACCTCTCTGGCAGGGCTACAAGGAGATAGGTCAGTTTGTGAAGGAAGTGGTACAAGGAGGTACCCTCATTGCAATTTGTTAGTTTTGTGAGATTGGGACATTCAAATTAAGAAGGTCTAGGGTCCCTAGAAAGTTTGGAAAGGTTCCCATGTATATGAACCTATAAATGGTGTTATTGTACTTTGTTGAAACCATGGTATGTGAGTGGACAGCCAAGTCCAATTTGAAGTCAAGTATTGATGTTTGGCCCGCTAAAGCCTAGATGAGTTGTTTTCCCTACCATCCCTTGTATCCTCTTTCTCTTATTGTTATTTTGATCCCTTTGTGGTCTTTGTTTAGTGAGCTCTGCATCAAATTGGTATCAGAGCACAGTTAGTAGGTCTGTGAAGTGTTAAGTGTTAAGAGGCAGTTTGTCAAGATGCCTCCAAGAGTGAGAAACATGGCTCAAGAGATGAATGAGCTGAAGGAGAAGCATGCTAGAGAGTTGAGGGAGCTGAAAGAAAGAATGGCTACCCTGGAGCAAAATCAAAGAAGAGGAGTGGCTCTAGGTGAAGAGATTGAGTCTGAGGAAGAAGAAGAAGTTGAGTATGAAGATGTGGAAGAAGAGTTGGACCCTGAGGATCAGAGGATGGTAAAGTTGTTGAGGGCAGTAAAAGAAGACAAGCACAAGATAAAGATAGATGTGCCAAAGTTTGGAGGAAGCCTGAATGATGAAGAGTTGTTAGATTGGATTGCAGCATTGGACAATCATTTTGAGTGTGAAGAAGTTCCTAAGGATCATAAAGTGAAGATTGCAAATACCAAGCTGATAGGTAATGCTTTCTTATGGTGGGATTATCAACAGATAGAGAGGAGAAAGCAAGGAAAGACAAAGATTGTCTCATGGGACAAGATGGTGGCTAAGATCAAAGGTAAGTTCTTGCTTAAAGATTATGAAGTTCAAATGTTTAAGAAGCTTCAAAGTTTAAGACAAAAGGAAATGGATGTTAAGACATACACTGAAGAGTTTTATAAGCTGAGTATAAGGTCTGGTCAAAATGAAACTGAAGTGCAAAAAGTTGCTAGGTATATTAGTGGCTTGAGGTTTAACATGCATGATGAACTGGTGTTGGCAAATCCAAGGAGTGTTGAAGACTGTTATCAGATGGCAATTAGAGTGGAAGAGAAAGTGAAAAGGAGACAAGATAAGATAGCCAGAGGCAGAGGCAGCACCTCTAGATGCAGAGGATCCTTTCAAAACACAAAACAAGTCAGTGAGAGTCAAGAAGAGATGAGCAAGGCACAAGGACAAATTGCAGATTTCAGAGGCATTCTAGAGGTAGATTTGGTGGTGGAAGGAGTGCAAATACCTTTATGGGTAAGTGTTACAATTGTCAAGAGTTTGGGCACCCAGCATATAAGTGTCCTGAGAAGCAAAACTTTTCAAATGATGGTGAAAGAAAGAGTGAAAGGACTCAATTAGTCTAAGAAGAAGAATGTCATTTTAGTTCCACAAGGTGTGATGCTGAGGCAAGAGAAGCATTGATGTTGAGAGAGAGAGCACTACTGAAGACCTCCAGGGAGAAGGAGCTGATTCAGAGGAGAGCATTGTTTAAGACAACTTGCAAAAGCAAAGACAAGGTATGTAAAGTGATAGTGGATTCTGGTTGTACTAATAATATGGCGTCTAGTGAGATGGTAGATAAACTGAAATTGAAGAGAGTTCCTAGGGAAGTTCCCTACAAAATTTCTTGGATGAGTGATTCTCAATCCATTTTAGTGACTAAACAAGCATTAGTTGAGTTCAAGATTGGAGCATATGAGGATAAAGTCCTTTGTGACATCCTACCAAGGGATTGTTGTCATGTGATACTTAGTAGACCCTGGCAATTTGATAGGTTTGCAGTTTATGATGGAAGAGCCAATACCTTCACTATTAAGAAGGATGAGAAGACTTTTGTACTACTGCCATTAGAGGAACAGTCAAGAATAGCAAATATGATCATGTTTGGAAAGGAGCTAGTAATGTTTGAAGAGAGTGGAAACAAGGAGTGTGCAGCCTTTTTAAGACATGAAGTTGTTGAAATAGCAAAAAGCAAGTATGTGTTGCTGTAATTAAATATTTAATTACACTTTATTAAGTTTACTTAGGGCTAATTTTAGTCTTAGGTTATTCTTAAGTCATTATTAGGGTTTTTCTCCAACTTGCAAATATAAAAGCAAGTTCTCACATGTAATTCTTTAATCCATTTCATTAATTCATCTTTATTGTGCAAATTATTCCTTTTTGCTTTTTTCTCTTGTGGAAGGTAAATCTTAGGTTTTGCAGGTGATCTTTGTGGCTTGAATTTATTATCAAATTCAACATGGTATCAGAGCGGATCTGCAAGCCCCTTCTCAAATTTAGAGAAATTTTTTAGCAAGAGCCATTTGCTGGGTTTTTTTTGTGTAAAACGGAGTATTCCATTGGATTCAGAGCAGCTGGAAAAGGTAGATCTATCTTTTGTTTCGCTGAATTTGGTTTGGGGAAGCCAGATCTGTGAAGGTTTCAAGAGTTTTTTTATATGAAGAAAAATAGAAGTTTCAGAGCTTTTTTGGCCAAAATTGACCTCACCATTGCGCTCAGAAGGCCCAAAAACCCCTATTTTCATATAAGGCATTCTATATTTTGCTGAAAAAAAGTTTTTGGGTGTTTTTTAGGGTTTCAAAAATTTGGCTCTGTGAAATCCGTACGATTGTACGGCACCTCGATTTTCGTGCCAACCTCAATTTCCGTGCAATTCTCATTTGAGCTGATTTTGATTTTAGAGCTGCCTCAATTTGCGTGCCATCTTAATTTTTGAGTTGCCTCGATTTGCGTGCCATCTCGATTTTCGTGCCGCCTCGATTTCCATGCCATCTCGATTTCTGTGCATAGGTACAGCGAAATTTTTTATTAATTTCTTAATAAAAAATAATTTTTTATTTTGGAGGGCTAGCCCCTTGGGTTTAACCCTTGGTCGCATGGGGGACCAGCCCCTAGCTTCCAAGCAGCAGCCCCCAGAGACTCAGCTCTTGGTCATATGAGGGACCACTGCCCTAGCTGCAAGCCCCCAAAGACTCAGTACCTGGTCACATGGGTGCCCAGGGGCTTCAATAGTTTTTTTTGGGCCTCTTTGCACTAAAGGAGTAGTTTTGGTAAATCGAGCATATCTTGAGCATACAGAGTCAGATTTTCGAAAAAAAATAGGCGTTGGAAAGCTGGTTTCGAGCACAATCTAGTGGTGTAGGTATTTTTTCCAGGTTTTGCTGATTGATATAATTTATTGCTGTTTGAAGTTAAGGCATCTTTTTTGGCCTTCGAGCTCCGTTCTTGCGCCTAGAATCTCCGTTTTTCAAAAACGAATAGGTGTTGGAAAGGTATCAGAGAGCTCTACACAGCCAACTATATAATATTTTCAGATTCATCCCTAGGTATATTTTAAATCAGTTTGTCGATTTTATGGCTTCTGTTGGATATCCTAGAAATGCTGCCTCCTGGAAAGTTTCTGTTTGCTTTAAAAAACTTCTATTATCAGCATAAATCTATTTGCATATTTTGATCTATAATCATTTAAGGAGATGGGATTCTACCATCAGCATAAATCTACTTGCAAATATTGTGGAAGTAATCAACATGAGAAAGAGATGTGTCCTCATTTCTCACATCATCTCTTTGAAATGTTTCTTTCAATCGCTTCTCCTCCTGATGAGATCATTGTTCCACCATCACCTACTGCTACTTCAGAGTTCAGTGTTGCATCATCATTGGCTTCTAGTGATTCTGTGCAGCAGGTCAATATTAGTCTTCCTGATCCACCTCATTGGGATTCCTATCTTGCAGACATATCATCTTTGTTTGTAGAGTCCCATCTTATAGATTTGGAGGACCACATTGAGGACATTTGTCTTCTTTTTGATGATAGCTTCGATGGAGTTGCATCACCATCATATGCTTCAAAGATTGTTCTTCATCCTCCTCTTCTTCAATCACAGTTTGACAGTGGATTGGAGACATTTGAGCAGTTTTCAGGAGCATCATTATTGTCTTTGGATCATGTGCAGAGTTCAGAGACATTTGTCCTTCTTCCTGTATATTCCTATCCGGAATGGGAAGACATTATGCACACATCTGCAGTTCTATTTCTTCCCAAGGGGAGGAATGTTGTTCGACGTTCATGGGTCTTCATCTTTATTTTGTGTCGAGCATCTTCCAGCACTGCAAGAGTCATCTTGAGGAGCGGCTGCATGGTCTCTCTTCTCATCTCTATTTTGGGAGGGAGCATTTCCTCACATGGGGTTTCATCCTTCTCACTTATGGGGGGGTCATCAGACCTTCTCTCTTCTTCTTCTTTTATGGGGGGCATTTTTAATTGTACTTTTGTGATGGATTCACTTCTTGGGGGGTCTTAGTTTCAGTCCTTCTTCCATCACATGTTTATGTACTTGTATTTTTTCTCTCTTTTGGAGAGAAGTTTTCTCCCACTGGGTTTTTCTCCTTTCTCTCCACTTTATGAGAGATTCTTGTTGTTTATGGGTACCTAAAATGGCCTTGTAGCCGGGACCCATTCTTGCATTAGTTGCATGCTTTTCATTTCTCCTTAAGTTGCACTTATGGGGGGGTGTTGGTGTAATTAAATATTTAATTACACTTTATTAAGTTTACTTAGGGCTAATTTTAGTCTTAGATTATTCTTAAGTCATTATTAGGGTTTTTCTCTAACTTGCAAATATAAAAGCAAGTTCTCACATGTAATTCTTTAATCCATTTCATTAATTCATCTTTATTGTGCAAATTATTCCTCTTTACTTTTTTCTCTTGTGGAAGGTAAATCTTAGGTTTTGCAGGTGATCTTTGTGGCTTGAATTAATTATCAAATTCAACAGTATGAAGCTAAGTTGCAGCTAGTTATGAGGAGAAATATCTTCATGTGGAAGAAGGAAGTGACTGAAAATAAGAAATGTAAGAGTGTAGAGCCTATGGTAATGCCAGCAGTGAATGAAGGAGTCTTAGTAGGGACAATCATGTGCCCTGTGGTGAAGAGTAAAGAGAAGAAACAATTAAGTGCAGCTGGTGTAGTAGTTGACAAGATAACAAGGACAGTGAACACACAAGTTGCAGGCCTGACAAAGGTTGAGAAAGATAATGACAGTGGAAAGAAGAGTATGAGGTAGTGGTATCAACAAGAAGCTAAAAAGTTGAGTGAAAGGACAGCTGAGAGAAGCATGAAAGCTGATGAAAGTGACAAGGTTAGAGGACCAAGAGTGGGACAGTCCACAAAGAGTGCATATGGTCAAACAACAAGAAATGTTGGCAAGCATGCCATAGACAAAGAGCATGGACCTGATGAAGACAAACAAGGAGGACAAAGAAAAGCCATGAAGGACAATTTGCAAGAATATTTCCAAGGGACTTGGAAAAGTTTCAAGTTAGGGTGTATGGTGCAGAGCACCTAGAGTAATCTTTAAGTCAATTTTTTATAAATTTGTTCATTAAAGGCAAAATGGAGTTTTAATAATGTAGAAGAGCCTCTGAAAGGCATAAGTCATGTAGTGGAGAGGGAAAATAGTCATTCTCTTTAGTGGTCTATTGTTCACTGCAGTGTGACAGTCTATTTTTAGACTTTTTTTGTTTTTTTATAGAAATCAGTCAGTTTAGGCTATTCTTAGCCTCTTCCCACGATGGGAATGAGAGAGAAGGTGATAAACACAAATGTAAAAGGCATTGTAAAGGTTGTGGTCGGAGGTATGGTGATTTTGAAGAAGCTTGAAAGGAGAAAATGAAAGAAAAGTTACAGTTTGCTGTCCCTAACACTATTTTTCTGATTTTTGTTGTTCCCTTCAATTTTCCTTATCTGTACAGCACTATTATGAAACTTTCATGCATAGGAATGTTGAAGGAAATGATCTTAGCTTTGTTTTGAATCTAGTTGGAGGGAATTTGGTGGGGTTTAAAGTACTTTTCCAAACATTTTTTTGAAACTGCTCTGTTTTCTAGCTTTTTCACTATTTTTTTTATGTTCCTTTGTGTTGTATTTAGCCATACCTTATAGTCATGGGTAGAACTGATAAAAATATTGTGGTTGATGCTCTTAGCTTTCATTTGATCCTAGTTGGAGGAAATTTCATGGAGGTTTAAACATTTTATGATTGCTTTTTGTAAAGGAGATCCCAAAACCTAGTTTTAAGGGTTTAAGAGAGGTTTTTGTTTTCCTATCAAATCTTGTTGTGTTAGAACCCCATAATGGGTGGAGTTAGTGTGAAATGGTGTGTTCTCTAATGGGTTTTGCATGCAGGAGCAGGGGATAAGCAAAAGTTGAAGATTTGAGCCATGAAGACCTCATTGTGTCATGTTAAGGCAAACTAGAGTTGAAGGAGTGAAGTTTTGATCATAAAACAAGTTGAGATGATCTTAGACCCATAAAACCTATGAAATTGGTCTATTTGGAATGTGTTTAAGCTCATCAAAGTGGAAATTTGTTTGTGGGCTTGAGATTTTAGGTACTTCCTTTGTAAAAGTGGGCTAATTGCCCTTTAGGACAGCAGGGATAGTCCAAATTTGAGGTGTATGTTACAAAACAACCTACCTTGTATTAAGATATTATTTTATACTTAGAATCTCCTATTTTTAGTTAATGGTCAGTTTCTTGTAACGGTATGTAATTATGACAAGATTGTGTGTCGATCTCTGGCAGTCTTTGGCAGTTTCTAAATATAGAAACTTGCTTTCTTTGTAATTATTTGTAACCTATTTAAGAGCCTTTGCTCTATATGAATAGTATCTAGCATTCTTCCATTTACCTATGTAATATGGTATCAGAGCACAGGTTTTTCCTCGTTGAAAATCATGATTCGTCTTCTGCAAATTCGTGGGCTTTGTTTTAAAAGTCAAGGGTTTAAAATTTCCACTCTTTCTTGTGCCGTGAATTCTATTCATTCAGCCCGCGTGTTCTTTGGTCCCTGATCATGATTTTTTTGCTGCTTCCTGAAGGATTTTCATGGGTCAGAACCTTCCTGTATTCGGACGCAGTTTGAAGGTCGTGTTTTCTTGCAGACTCCTAGCGTTCTCTCTAGGTTTCATTTGTTTTAAAATTTCGGGCGTTTTAAAATCTCTGGGTCTCTGGCCATGATTTTTCATTCCCTTAGCACGCGTTTTTACCTGTTCCTGTTGTCCCAGACGGTTTGTTCGAAGCTTGTGTTCGCATTTCATTTTCTGGCTACGTTTTCCAGATTCGTGCCTCCATAGTCCTTGCTTTTGTGATTATCAAATGTGCGTTTTTTGCTTGGAATCGCAATTCTGTAACAAAACCAACGTCTCCTGGTTTCTTTGAACAGTTGTTCTATGTTTTCATGTTTGCCATGGCCGCCTAGGGTTCTACAATTTTTTCGACTAGGGTTTTGACTCTCTGGTTCAAGTCAAAAAAAAATTTTGTTTGCAAATTCTTGGTGGGTTTTTCGAGACTTTTTCTAGGTACCTATCAGATTTTTCTGGGTGCCTCAAAATCTGTGCCTTGAAATTTGTGCCGATAGATTTGTCTCAAAGTTTGTGCCCATAAACTGCCTCAGCATCCTGTGCATTGGCATTTGTGCTTCAGGTTTTGTGTATTCAGCCTCTTCTCAGTACCTCATTTTTCGTGCCTCAAAAAGTGTGTAAGATGGTGAGTTTGACCAACATCATGTTGGAAGGTAGTCAACGATTTAATGGCAAAAATTACAACACTTGGAAGCAGCGAATGATGACCATCTTTGAATATCGCTACCTCGTTGAGATCATTCTAGGCACTACCACTCGTCTAGCAACAGCAGGTAAAGACCAGGATAAGTTTGATGAACAAACTCGTGAAGCAGTCATGCTCATTAAGCTATCAGTCACAGATGATCAGCTACCTCAGATTCCAGCTAGAAAGACAGCAAAGGAGATTTGGGAGCATCTGAAGGGTTTGCATGAAACCTCTGACAAGAGCCGTGTGTTCTTCCTGAAAAATATATTGTTTTCTATCATGATGGATGAGAAGACATCTTTACAGACGCACCTAAACAAGATCCAGGAGATCAGAGATCAGCTAGTGGCTATTGGTCAAAAAATGGAGGAAGAAGACCTGGTTGTGATCACTTTGAAAAGTCTACCTAAGTCTTATAAACATTTCATTGAGACTCTCAACATTACATCAGCTAATGTTGATCTAAAGTTTCTAGAACTATGTACTATCCTCTTGCAGCAGGATCGCTAGAAACAACAGTTTGGTAGTAGTGCTTCTTCGTCCTCTTCAGAGCAGGCTTTTGCAGCCAAGTTTCTGGCTCAGAATAAAGGCAAAAGTCAGCCTCCACAGCAGAGTCATCAGCCAGTGCCATCTCAGGACAACGGTAAGAAGAAGAACATTCAATGTAACTATTGTCACAAGTTTGGACACATCAAGAAAGATTGTCGCACACGTATCGCTTCTGAACAGAAGAAGCAGGGAGGGTCTCAACAGAAGGCCAATAGTGCGGAGCACACTGAGCAGAAGGAGTCTGCGTTTTACGCCTTCATGGCTAAAACACTTGCAGACCATGCAAAATCCTCTGCCTGGTACATTGATTCAGGTGCTTCGTGTCACTTCACTCATTGTCGTGACTGGTTTCCAGACCTCTCCCCTTTTAGTGATTCAGTGGTCTTCGATGGTGGAGAAGTGTACACAGTTGCCGGTAAGGGCACTGTTCATCTTTAGTCTGGTGGGAGGAAAATCATATTCCTCAATGTATATTATGTTCCTGGTAAGGAACTTAACTTGCTTTCAGTCAGCCAGATCATGACACACTCTCCACAACTTGATGTGGTGTTCAGCGCTCACAAGTGCTCGATCATCGACCGCGAAACCAAATGCACTATAGCTGTTGGCATTGAGGACCATGGTCTTTATCGACTTGTGGATTCGGATGGGCCTCCTGAATCAGCCCTAGCAGCTCGACACTCTTCGGTTACCAGTCTCTGGCATCAACGGTATGGGCACCTGAATGTGCACTACCTATCTCAGCTCTCTCGACAGCACCTGGTAGATGGGCTCCCTGAGATTCAAGCTCAGAACTTTGGTGTCTGTGGATTGTGTCAAGCTGGGAAACAACACCGCACGCCATTCCCGACTGGCGACTCCTGGCGCGCATCCAAGGTACTTCAGTTGGTTCATGTTGATGTTTGTGGCCCTATGAATACTCTTTCAGTTACTGGATGCAAATACTTTTTACTATTTGTTGATGATTTCAGTAGGAAAATGTGGGTTTACTTTCTTAGACAGAAATCAGATGTGTTTTCAATTTTTCAGAAGTTTAAGGCCTTAGTAGAAAAAGAGTTTGGTTGTTCCATTGTAACTCTTAGGTCAGATAATGGGGGGGAATTTTGTTCAAATGCGTTCTCCAACTTCTGTGATACACATGGCATCAAATGCCAATTGACCACACCCTACACTCCTCAACAGAACAGTGTTGTAGAGCGGCGCAACCGCACTATAACTGAGTTAGCTCGTTCCATAATGGAGCACAGATGTGTTCCTAAGAAATTTTGGGCAGAAGCAGTTTTCACTGCAGTTTACCTTCTTAACCGGTCTCTGACCTATGCAGTTAAGGATAAAACTCTAGAAGAAGTCTGGACTGGCCGCAAGCCGCAAGTCAGTCATTTGAAAATTTTTTGCTCTCTTGCCTATGTTTGGATTTCCGATGCCAAGCGCTCTAAACTGGACTCCAAGAGTCAAAAATTAATGTTCACAGGATACAGTGATAACCACAAGGCCTATCAGCTCATTGACATTGAGACATACAGTCTCATCTTTAGTCGTGATGTGGTTTTTGATGAAGAGCAGGGACCCTTCTTCTCTCCCTCTTCTGTGCAACAATCCGAAGATCAGCCTTTACAGGCTCCTGACTTAGGTGTCTGTCTTCCATTAGGTCCACCTTATGGGAGGGATGCTGATAATTCTTCAGATTCTGATGATTCTCAGTTTGACATCCTTGAGGATGATCCTGAGTATCCTCCTGATGCACCTGTTCTACATGATGCACCTATTCTACCTGTTGTACCTATTCCAGAACCTCCTACTGAACCTGACGTTGGCCCATCTACCCGTTGCCCCAAATGGTGGTCTCAGACGATTGTTGATCTTCATGATGATGAACTTGTTGAGGGTAGATCCTCCTGGAATAAGAGAAAACAACAGCATACAGTAAACTTTGCTCTCATGGCCAACCTGCATAGTATCTATGAGCCTCAGACTTATTCAGAGGCTAAAGGTATTCCAGAGTGGGAAACGGCGATGGAATCAGAACTCCAGAGCCTTCAGAAGAACCACACCTGGGTCCTTTCAGATCTTCCTCCAGGGAAGAAACCCATTAGCCGCAAATGGGTGTATAAAGTTAAGTACAAGGCTGACGAAACCCTGGACAAGTACAAAGCACGGCTTGTTGCCTAGGGTTTCTCACAGAAAGAAGGCATCGACTATGAGGAGACTTTTGCTCCTACAACCAAGATGAGTACCATACGGCTCGTCCTTGCCTTAGCAGCCCAGTTTGGATGGAAATTCCATCAGATGGACGTCAAAAGTGCCTTTCTCAATGGTGAGTTGTAGGAAGAAGTCTATATGATGCAGCCTCCTAGTTTCAAGGTTGCCGGACACGAACAAAAAATCTGTAGACTGGTCAAAGCACTTTATGGCTTGAAGCAGGCTCCAAGAGCATGGTACATCAAAATCGACAAGTACCTCACAGATCATGGCTTTAAGCGAAGTCCATCTAACCCAAATTTGTACATCAAACATACTGGTAATGATATATTGTTGCTCGTTGTCTATGTGGATGACTTGCTCATTACTGGTAGCTCAGCACACCTGATCGATAAGATCAAACAGGACCTGTGCAAATCCTTTGATATGACAGATTTGGGACTTTCACACTATTGTCTAGGTGTTGAGGTTTGGCAAACTCAGAATAGCATCTTCATCTCTTAGTCAAAGTATGCTCGCAGTCTTCTGGATAGGTTCCAAATGCAGGATTGCAAACCAGCCTCCACCTTGATGGAAAAAGGACTTAAGCTGTCTGCTACGTCTGACTCACCAGTGGTTGATGAGTCTCTGTTTAGACAGCTAGTAGGCAGTCTTATCTACCTGACTACTACTAGACCCGACATTAGTTTTGCTGTCAGCTACATTTCACGATTTTTGACAGCTCCTAAGGCTGTTCATTGGGTAGCGGCTAAGCATGTGCTGCGGTACGTGAAAGGCACTTCTGACTTTGGAATTCTTTACACAAGGAATTCTGATCCCAGCCTTAGAGGCTTCACAGATTCAGATTGGGTAGGTTCAGTTGATGACAAAAAATCAACTTCTAGGTATGTGTTCAGTTTGGGATCCGGTGCCGTCACATGGACCAGTAAGAAGCAGCAGGCTGTAGCACTCTCCTCCACAGAAGCTGAGTATCGAGGTGCAGTGAAGGCAGCTTGTGAGGCAGTTTGGTTTCGCCTGATGCTTGCAGATATGCGACTATCTCAAGCAGGTCCGACTCCCTTGTTTTGTGACAATCAGGGAGTTCTCAAACTTGCCAAGAATCCGGTCTTCCATGAAAGAACCAAGCATGTAGAGATGCATTGTCACTTCATCAGATCGTTGGTTGAAGACGGATCAGTTCAGTTGCTGTATGTTCCAACTGAGGATCAGACAGCTGATATTCTCACCAAGTCCCTTAGTCCTGACAAGTTTGTAAAATTCAGGGGGTCTCTTGGTGTAGTGAATAGGTTGACCATTAAGGGAGGGTATTAAGATATTCTTTTATACATAGAATCTCCTATTTTTAGTTAATGGTCAGTTTCTTGTAACGGTATGTAATTATGACAAGATCGTGTGTCGATCTCTGGTAGTCTTTGGCAGTTTCTAAATATAGAAACTTGCTTTCTTTGTAATTACTTGCAACCTATTTAAGAGCCTTTGCTCTATGTGAATAGTATCCAACATCCTGCCATTGACCTGTGTAATACCTTGCATGTTCAGTATGTTGTGTAACTCCATTATGGATACTTGAAAAGGTATTTTGTTTATGGGTTTGTCATGTATTCTGGAAGTTATGCTTCAAAAACCTCTCTGGTAGGGCTACAAGGAGATAGGTCAGTTTGTGAAGGAAGTGGTACAAGGAGGCACCCTCAGTGCAATTTGTTAGTTTTGTGAGCTTGGGACAGTCGAATCAAGAAGGTCTAGGGTCCCTAGAAAGTTTGGAAAGGTTCCCATGTATATGAACCTATAAATGGTGTTATTGTACTGTGCTGAAACCATGGTATGTGAGTGGACAGTCAAGTCCAATTTGAAGTCAAGTATTGTTGTTTGGCCCACTGAGGCCTAGATGAGCTGTTTGCCCTGCCATCCCCTATATTCTCTTCCTCCTATGTTGTTATTTTGGTCCCTTTGTGGTCTTTGTTTAGTGAGCTCTGCATCAGTTAAGTCAAGAAGGTAAGCCAATTGCCTATTTTAGCGAAAAGCTAAATGATGCTAAGAAGAGGTAGGGTACTTATGATAAAGAATTATATACTATTGTTCAAACTCTAAAACAATGGAGGCACTACTTGTTACATAAAGAATTCATCTTGTTGACTAACAATCGAGCATTGAAATATATCAACTCTTAGGCCAAATTATCATATAAGCATGCCAAATGGGTTTCTTTTTTGCAAAGCTATACATTTGTTGTACAACATGTGAATGGAAAAACTAATGTGGTGGCTGATGCCTTAACTAGGAGGCACCATCTTCTTGTCACAATGACCAATGAGATTGTTGGGTTTGACGAAATGAAGAACAAGTATGCAATTGATTCTTATTTCAGCAAGGTTATTGCTGCTCTCAACAGTCCCACTGTTACAAATAGTGAATAATCTAAAGACTACTTATTGACAAATGGATTCTTGTTCAGAGGACTATAGCTTTGTATACCCACAGGATCTAAGAGGGAAAAGTTGATTTGAGAAGTACATTCAAGTGGCTTGGGAGGACACTTTGGAAGGCACAAAACTTACAGTTTGGTAAATGAAATTTTTTTGGCCTCAAATCAGGAAAGACATGAATATGTTTGTTTCTACTTGTAGAGTTTGTCAAGTTTCTAAAGGAGGACAACAGGACACTGGATTGTACAGACCCTTGCCAATTCCTGAGGGACCATGGATTGATATCTCCATGGATTTTGTGTTGGGTTTTCCTTGTACTCAACAAGGAAATGATTCTATCTTTGTTGTTGTGGACAAATTCTCAAAAATGGTCCACTTCATTCCATGCAAAAAAACTACAAATGCAAGTAAGATTGCATATTTGTTTTAAGGAGATTGTCCGCTTGCACGGGCTGCCCAAGACTATTACTAGTGATCGGGATACAAAGTTTTTGAGTCACTTTTGAAGGACTTTGTGGAGAAAGCTTGACAGCAAGCTGAGGTATAGTTCAACATACCACCTTCAAACCGATGGCCAAACAGAGGTAGTAAATAGAAGTTTGGGTAATTTGCTTTGATGCTTAGTTGGAGAGAATCCGAGACAATGGGATCTAGTTTTGGCACAAGCTGAATTTGCTTTTAACTCTAGCATTAATAGATCAACTGATAAGTCTCCTTTCCAGATTGTTTTGGGAAGCAATCCAAAGGGAGTTGTTGATCTTATTGATCTCCCTGATGAGAGGTGGGTGAGTCAAGATGCGGTGGACTTAGCAAGACATATCCAAGAAGTGCAATAACAAGTGAGGCATCGGCTGCACCTAACCAATGAGCAATATAAAAGGAATGCTGATTTGCATCGGAGAGAGAAAGTGTACGAGGAAGGTGATCAAGTTATCATATATTTGTGTAAGGAAAGATTTCCCCAAGGCAAGTACAACAAGTTAAAACCAAAGAAAGCGGGGCCATGCACAATACTTGAGAAGATTAATGAAAATGCCTATTTAATTGATTTGCCTGAAGGTCTTGATATCAGTCTTGTATTCAATGTAGCGGACCTTTACACCTGCCATTCCGGTAGTGAACAAGTTTGTGAGGACAACGTGCGAAGAGACTGGATCAGTCATTTACCCTGGAAGAAGAAGGAACAAATTGAGTAGATAGTGGACACTAAGGTTGTTGCTACAAGATCCCGAAATTATAAGGTCAAATGGATCGGTTTACCTAACTCCAACAATACTTGGGTTACTGAAGCAGATCTCTTGAAGTTCTCCAATTCAGACTATTCTGAACCTGGAGGTTCAGAATCTTTTAAAGATGGGGAAGATAATGTAACTGAAGATTCTCTAGATTGACATTTTAGAGTCAGTCTGCTGCAGGGGAGCAATTCTTATATATTTTTAGATTTTCCTATTTTTGATTTGTTCTTCTGTTGCCGCCTTTTCTGAGGTGTCAGTCCTATTACTGATGTGTTAGGTGTTTTTAGGTTGATAGTGGTCTTGTTTCAAATACAAGTTTTTGGCTTTGGAGGAAAAACTCACGGATGAAACTGCAGATGATTTTGGCACACAGTCTTTTTCTTTGTAATAATTTTGTATTGCTGAATAGATGGACATTATAAATAAATTTCAGAATTCTGCTGAAAATTTTTTCTGTTTCTCTTTTGGTTCTTTGCACTTCTGTTAGTGCTGACTTGCAGGGTGGAGGCCTAAACCGCATCAAGGCCTCACAACAAGTCTTCATATTCCAATCTGTGCAAAGGATGCCCAAAAAGGTAAGCTCTATGTCGATTGCTGGTTATCAAATCTTCGTTGCGGATAATATCATATTCTTAGAACACTAAAAACAAAGGGTTTGAGATTATCTTGTATAGACTTTGCCTTGAGTTTCTTTTCTTTGATGTAACAGGACACTATAAAACTGTCTGGGCTGAGGAAATATTCAGTCAGCTTTTCTATATAAAGGGGAACTAGAGCAAGTGTGTCACACTGTAATGCTGAATTTTATTTTTCCAACATACATTTCCAAACATCTTTCAAACCCTGTGGAGCAGATTCATAGACATTTGTACGAGCCATAACCAGATAATTATTTGTCTCTACCATACCCATGCTGCATAAGTTTGTAAATTGGTGGACTAGAACTGTGAATTCTGGGAGTAGATTGAAAATCTTAAGGAAGCGATTCTTTCTGCATTCTTTGTTTCTCTGCAATAAGTAGAAGGATGGCATACTGTTGCAGTGCAGATTTATACATGACATAGACTGCCACTGAAATTTGATAAATCCTAGTGAATCCGTGTCTCGACCAGAATTCATTGTCAGCTGTGGAATATTCCATGATGGTATAAGATCCTCCTGATTGCAGAAACAAAGGAGACCATATTTTCTATATCACACAAAGCATTATGCATCATAACTCCAGGATTTCTAGGGAAGTGATAGCTATAGTCTACACTGCTGCAGAAATGTAAGCCCCCCACACAACCTAGAAAATCCACTTGAGCTGAGATATCTCTGTCTTCCAAGGACAACAAGAAGAAGCTCCAGCAACATGCTAGTCAGGACTAGACCCCTGACTAACTAGTCAAGCCAAATCCACAGTGCTAAATCATGCAAGACAAACCCCCACAGATTTTTGTGTCCATGACCCCAAACTAAACAGAAAAAAAATTGCCAGATGTAAAAACAAATCATATAGTAGTAGCATTCAACAAGATCTTGGCTAGAGTTCATAGCAAGTTCAAGATTCAAACAATGACACTTTGTTCCAAGGACGGTAAATCTGGTTCATAAGTAGTAGAAGTGCAGAGTGGGAGAATCAAAGACTGTGCCAATCTATTTTGGCTACAACATTTTCATCCAAGTTTCAGAGTTTGATTATGGCTTCTCAGTTTGCTGATATTTTATTGCAATGCATCTGCAGTTACATATAACTTTAGAAAAGTCAATAATTAATGGAAGAATAAATGATGAGGAGACTGTGGATTGTAGGAAAAGCATTTTCTAAAGTTTCGTCGGATAGGATCTTGCAATAAATCGGGAACCCAAGGAAAGAACAAATGCCTCTAGCAAATCCAAAGAGAAGAGAACAGAGCATGTACCTGTCCATTTTAGCCTATAACTTTAAAGATGTCATCTTTTATTTCCACGGTAGTTTTCCACAAAATGTCACTTGGATAATCAAAATGCTCAGCACTTGCATATGGTTTCCAATTTTTGCTATTGTGTCTCATGAATGATTAGAGATAAGGATTAATGCTGCCAGTAAACTCATTCGAAGATAATGTTATCATGTAACAACTAGAAGTGTAGTGTATAAATATGTTCAGTGATTGTGGTTGGTGTTGCAACTGCCGAGATGTTTGGTTCATTAGATTTCCATCTTTGCCGAGTGCAAAAACTTGAGACCTATATAGGAATAAAATCAAAACTGGCTACAATATCAGATGTTCTTAAATACTTTGTTGGATTGTGAGTTTAGAAGGCATTTTTAGTGTAGACAGGCTATTGATTTAAATCAAAGATAAAATATGAAATTAATTCATATAAGTTAGCTTTTGATACTTGTACCCAAGCCTCTTTAACGTGTAATCTCGCTTTTTGAGCATCCCTGCAATATTTACAGGTAAGCCCATCTGTTTTTCCATTTTTATTCGGATTTGGAGTCCCTTAACTGGAAAAGATTTTGAGTCCAAAAAAATTCCTTCTCAGAATTCCAGTTATGCAGGCCTGCCTGTGGGTGAGGCATTTTCAGATGTTGTAGTTGCTAGTGCCTTGGTAGACAGGTACAAAAAATGTGGAAGCATAGACAAGGCAAGTGAACTGTCTGACAAAATAACCCCAAAAATGATGGTCTCATGAACCACAAACGATTACAGGATATGCACAAAATGGTGTTCTGCATACTAGGAGACATTGTGAGAAGAATTGTTTGCACTTCAGTTGTTCTAGAAGCAATTTTTTGCAATATTTGTTTCTTGGTTCATGATAATATTGTCTCAAGGCTCACTTACATTATTGAATCATCGATGTTGCTTTCGTTCCATTTTGTTATTTTTTTAGATGGTCAAAACCAAGGTAGTGTCTGAAAGGCCAGTTCGAAGGTTGCTATCATTATTTGCATCTTCCCTCGTATGTTCCATATATTCTCCACTAATTGATATGGGATGTAGGATATCCTATTGACATTGTGCCCATCTAGGTTTCGTCATCATACAATAAAAAATAGGGCTACCAAAAGAATAATGTTACTGTAAGGATTTTCCTTGCTTCCATTGGAAGAGGAAGAGGCCTCCTCATGGTTTTAGAATATTTTTTCATATTCTTGGGGTCTCCACCATATTTCTCTCAGCGTTGGTTTTGATGATTGCCACTCAACCAGGCTTCAATGTAGTATTTTCTTATCGGGTAGTTGGATAGAAGTTCACTCATTTTATTGATGCTGTGATTTTGCTAAGTCATTATAGTTTCTTTCAATACCAGGGATGGCAGGCCTAATGGAGTCTTACATGCCCAATATGTGCTGGGGTTTATTGCGACACTGAGTGCAGCTACCCTCTACATATTAATTCTCCTCATAATTGATTTTGTGTATAGGGAAACCTGGCAGCAAATAACATACGCTCTGGTTATGGAGATGCAGTTCATTATATCATTTTCTGCAACTACTTATGTAGTAGGTATGATAGTTAACAATGATTAATTGGCTATTAGGAAAGAGGACAAAACATATTGAGTGGGTGAGGCTACTTACTACAGTTCTCTTGTAGCTAATGCAACCTCCTAGCAGCATTTGTTTATGGGGGTGTTTGGTGTCATCTTTCTAACCAACTGCTAATTGTATTTAGCCACAAAATTCTTAACTCCCCGTTAATTCATACATCTTTTGCGAATGACAATTTTTATTTTCTTAATACTAGTTTGTATTTTAATGTCTGATCAAGAAAAGTTGAATGTTTCTTAAGGCAAAATATTAAATAAAATGATTTTTCTAAACCATCATTGGGTTTCCATTTTCGAGTTGCAGGTTGCCAAAAGGGAAAATGACAATAACGAGCTACAATAAGGCTATTTAAACCGATGCTTAGCCTAACAGAAAGTAAGTAATGCTGACAGGGCAATGACCAGGTGACGAAAATCCTGCTTACTTTATCCTTGGATAGATGTCCATACCCTGTTCCAAAGCTCCCATTTTGGCACACGCAGGCAGAGTGCTGGCAAAAGTTGTGGAATTTGGATTTACACCTGCCAATTGCATTTGCTTGGGAAGTTTGTAAAGTTTTTTTTAACAAATTCATGTTGTGCGTATCTTCCAATTATGGCATTCCATGAGACAACATTTGTTTGAGGCGGCATTCTGTCGAACATTTCACTCAGTATACCTTCTCAGAATTCCAGTTCTGTGGGCTTACCTGTCAGTGAGGCATTCTCAGATCTTGTAGTTGCTAGTGCCTTGGTAGACAGGTATACAAAATGTGGAAGCATAGACAAGGCAAGTGAACCGTTGTCAAAATTTTGGAAGAGCATTTTCTCAGATGTTGTAGTTGCTAGTGCCTTGGTACACATGCACACAAAATGTGGAAGCATAGGCAAGGCAAGTAAACTGTTTGACAAAATTCCTCCAAAAGTCTCATGAACTGCAAATTATTACAGGACATGCACAAAATGGTGTTTCCCATATTGGGAGATATCATGAGAAAAATTGTTTGCACTTCTCTAAGAACAATTTTTTTTTGTAATATTTGTGTTTACTTTATGTTGGAATGTGAAGTCAGTTTACTTATTTCAGTAGTGATCAATGAGTAATTTTTTTGGTAATTTTTTTGGTCATATGCCATGTGTACACCATGCAAAATTGTATGTAGAAGTGCCACTGGCTCTTTTATGCATGAAAATCTATCTTTAGATTTGATTTGTATTTTGCATGTATTTTTCATAGTTAAAAGTTAGTCGAGCTTGAATGCCAAGGCATGAGAAAAGTTTTTGTAACTGCGCATTTTCTTCTGAGAATAAAATTGAGAGATCTTTGCCTGTGGTTTTTTCTTGGTACATTACCAAGTTTTCCTTGTTTGTTTTGTATTTTTTATTGCTAATCCACTATTATTTCAATTCTACATTGCTTATTTTTCTAACACTTTAACTTCTACTACAGCTTTCCCTTGATAGACATGTTTCATGTTAATGGAACTGTTGCGACCCTCAAATTCTTAACTTGTGTTAAGTTGTGATGCCAACCTTGGAGAATATTATCAAGGTTGAAGACAATATAAAAGAATGTCAAAGGGATCATGATTGAGTGTGCGTGATGGATATGATGTGAGTAATAAAGTGGTTGAGTGAGTGGAGCAGTACAGGCTTTCATGTGTTAGATTACTAGATGCAGTAAGCAGAAGCTGTCTACTATCTTTCATTGGTGTTGTGGAGATGATGTTAATGTTGCGGTGAATATTGAGCTTCATTGGAACTTTACTCCATGCATGTGTTAGATGCAACTATAACAGTTCAATCCTGGCAGTGAACCACCTTCTCTATGGGTATGTGCAGGATCATGATGGGCCAAACTATACCTCTAAGTGGCAATGAAAATACAAAAAATCAAACTTAATCAAGTTCATGTGAAAATTTGAACGAATTATCTACACAATTTGAAAAATATGTAAGAACAAAATTTGTAGAGAATTGAATCTAGTTTATGAGCTACTAATTTTTTTTTTTAAAACTAAATTTAATTAGTGAAAAATGAACATTTCAATGAACAGCTATTAAATTTTTCAGAAAAAAAAAAAGTGGGTGTTTGTCCAGCCAACCTAACTATGAGCAAAATTTTTCTTTTTTTTTTAAACTTTCAAAATAAATAGAGGACTCATGCTCGGATGTGACGCATATTTTTTTGAAATTTTTTTTCCAATAAAATAATTAGTTATGATTTTTTTACTATGACTTTTTTAAAAACTAAAGAGTAATTTTCCAGCCAACCTAACTCGATGAAAAAAAATCTGAATTCAAAATTTTTTTTTTACCCTGTAGCTAATGGAACATAAAGTGTGACGCATCTTTCGAATCTAAAAAAGGTGAAACGGTTTGAAAGTTATTGATGTTTTTCAATTTGTGTATCCATCAGGATTTCAGACACACACTATATAGAAAATTATTAATAATTATTTAACAAAATGATAATCAAGAAAATCTTATATTTTTAGAAAGCTAACAATTTCCTCTATAAACCCTTTTCGTTTTATCAATTTTGAATTAAAAAAAAGTCGTCAGCACGAAGGGTGAAGTTCGAAGAAGAGAGTGAAACCTGTAAAAACGTTAGAATTGAGGGAAAGTCAACTATGACAACCCGAAGCCTACACACAAGGCAAAAGCGAAGCAAAACAGATATCCGTTAGTAACGGATATCTGTTTTGCTTTGGTAAAATACCATTTTTCCTCTTTTATGTTTTACAAAACAGATATCCATTTCCAAAACGGATATCCATTTTGCTTTACCCTATATGTTACTCTCTCTCTCTCTCTCTCAAGGTGGTCTATCGATATCCCACAATGGTCATAAGTATTCATCTATAGCCTTGTGTAAAATGCTAAAAAGGTGGTCTATCGATATCCCGCCATATTCTTATGACCATTGCATCTAATTTCATCTATGATCGAAAAGGCTTGTCTATTTTCTAAGTTTTGTAAAGAGCATTGATAATAAAATTGTAATGTCCATTTTTAGATTCATTTTCTGCATTTCCTATAATCATGGTAATCTATGAAATCACATTTTTTTGAGGCATTCTATCAAATAGTTAGCAATGCCTTGTCTATGTTTCCATAGTTTTTATAAATATTTACTAGAAAGTTACCAAATATAATATTTGATAAGAACCCCCCTATCATTATTCTTTTGATGGATGCCCATGTACCATTCCATTGGTGTAAGTAAATAAGATAGTAGAAAAGATCATGGAGTTTGGCTATATACGAGTCAACTACATTTGTTTGAAGATTTTTTTAACTTTTTCAACAAATTTCATTATGTTATGCATTGTAATGTTGGCACTTTGTAAGTTCTTTTTTGAAATGTATGTAAACATAAGAAAAGTCTACACATAATAGTTGGTCTTTTGGTAAATGAACGTTGTGAAACTTTATGAGGCATGGGGATGTTGAACTTCATTGCAATTTACAAGTTTGGGGATGAGTGCATTAGGATTATTTATTGATGATACATAATTATTTTCAAAACCTTCATTTATATACTTACGAGATTTTGGGAAGTGGAGTCATGTTTTCCATCTACAACTTTGCAAAGGTTCCACTTTTCCACCAAATAGATTAATATTACTTTTACTCATGTAAGACTTTGGGAATGTTAAGAAAAAATTAAGTTGCCAATTGACTCTACACTTCTACTTTTTCAGATCTCTCTCTCTCTCTCTCTCTCTCTCTCTCTCTCTCTCTCTCTCTCTCTCCTAATTAAATCCTATTCCTAGCTTTCTTAGTTTTCCTTTTCCTTTCCAATTTTCTTAGGAGAGAGAGAGATAGATAGATAGATAGATAGATAGAAAGAGAGTCCTAGTTTTCTTGTTTTCATTTCATTTGTCAATAAGGGAGAGGGAGAGATAGAGGGGAGAGATAGGGAGATAAAGGAATGATAGGGGAGAGAGAGGCAAGAGATAGAGAGATAGCTAGATAGAGAGAGAGAGGAGATAGAGAGGAGAGATAAGGAGATAGAGAGTGAGCGAGATGTCCAGAGAGATAGGGAGAAGGATTGGGAGGTAGAGGGATGATAGAGATAGGGAGATAAGGGAGAGATAGGGAGATAGGGAGATCTAGAGTTTTAGGGTTTAGGGGTTAGGGGCATTATTTAGGGTTTTGGGAGAGAGAGAGAGAGAGGGTTGCTTGGGGTTAGGGGTTGGGGTTTAGGAAAATTATTTAGGGTTTAGGGGTTTAGGGCTACTCAGGAGACATAGGGAGAGGGATTGAGAGGTAGAAGAACGATAGAGATAGGGAGATCTAGTGAGATAGAGGTTTAGGGTTGCTTGGGTTTAGTGTTTAGGGTTTATGGGTTTAGGGTTTAGGATTTAGGGGTTTATGGTTTCTTAGGTTGAGGGTTTAGGGGTTAGGGCTTAGGGGCATTATTTAGAGTTTATGGTTTATGGGTTAGGGGTTAGGGTTTACTTAGGATAACTAGGACATTTAGCTATTCCCACCATTACCAATCACACTTTCTAGCAATCCCACATAAGACACCTTACCCATCACTTCACCTAGGTCATCACCAATTAAATCACCTCATTACTCCATTCAACCATACCCATACCACCCATTTCTCACTGCACAACCTGTATTAACGCATGATTAAACCTAACCCCTAACCCCTATTTCCTAACCCCTAAACCTAAACCTGAGAAACCATAAACCCCTAAATCCTAAACCCTAAATCCTAAACACTAAACCCAAGAAACCCTAAACCTCTATCTCTCTATCTCCCTATCTCACTATCTCCCCATCACTATCATTCCTCTACCTCTCAATCTCTCTCCCTATGCTTTGGCCATGTCCCTCACTCTATATCTCCGTATTGGTCCTCTCTCTCTAAACACTAAACCCTAAACCTCTAAACCTTAACCCCTAAACCATAAACCCTAAACCGTAAATAATGCCCCTAAACCTTAACCCCTAAACCCTATCTCCTATCTCTCCCTTATCTCCCTATCTCTATCATCCCTCTAGCTCTCAATCCTTCTCCCTATTTCTCTAGACATCTCGCTCACTCTCTATCTCCCTATCTCTCCCCTTTGTCTCCTCTATCTCTCCCTATCTGTCTCCTCTCTCATTCTATCTAGCTATCTCCAAAACTGAGAAACCCTAAACCCAGGTACACCCTAAATCCAATCAACTCTAAACCTCTATCTCCCTATCTCTCCCCTATCTCCCTATCTCTATCATGCCTCTAGCTCTCTTGATCTCTCTCCCTATGTCCCTAGCCATATGCCTCATTCTATCTCCTTATCTCTCTCCTCAATCTCCTCTCTCTATCTCCCTATCATTTCTCTCTCTATGTAAACCCTAAACCTTTAAACCTAACCCCTACCCCCTAAACAATTTAAATCCTAAACCATAAATAATGCCCCCAAACCCTAACCCCTAAACCTCAGAAACCCTAAACCCTAAACCCAAGTAACCCTAAACCACTATCTCCCTATCTCTCCCCTATCTCCCTATCACCTTTGTCCCTCTACCTCTCAATCTCTCTCCCTATGTCTCTAGCCATGTCCCTCACTCTTTATCTCCCTATCTCTCCCCTCGGACTCCTCTATATCTCCCTATCATTCCTCTCTCTCTCTCTCTATAAACCCTAAATCCAAAACCCTAAACCTCTAAACCTAACCCCTAACCACTAAACAATAAATCCTAAACCCTAAACCACAAACCCCTAAACCCTAAACCCAAGTAACCATAAACCACTATCTCCCTATCTCTCCCCTATCTCCCTATCATCTTTGTCCCTCTACCCTTCAATCTCTCTCCCTATGTCTCTTGCCATGTCCCTCACTCTTTATCTCCCTATCTCTCCCCTCGGACTCCTCTATATCTCCCTATTGGTCCTTTATCTCTCTCTAAACCCTAAACCCTAAACCTCTAAACCTTAACCCCTAACCCCAAAACCATAAACCCTAAACCCTAAATAATGCCCCTAAACCCAAGCAACCCTAAACCTCTATCTTCCTATCTCTATCATCCCTCTACCTCTCAATCTCTCTCTCTCTATGTCTCTGGACATGTCTCTCACTCTCTATCTCCCTATCTCTCCCCTCTGTCTCCTCTATCTCTCCCAAACTCTATCAGTCCCCTCTCTCTATCTCTCTTTAAACCGTAAATTCCAAACCCCTAAACCCGAGCAACCCTAAACCTCTAAACCCTAAATAATTCCCCTAACCAACCTCTAAACCACTTCTCTATATAGGTGCAACTAATACCACTTTTTCATTGTTTTCCACATTTAATTATATTCTTTTCCATTTTCCAAGTCCTACATGTGTCCAAGTTGTATTGTTTGTCAAGTTTTTAGTCTAATTGTTAGTCCCAGCTCTCATGGTTATTAAAATGTTAGTATAGCTAGATTTATCCTTAGGTAACATTAATTTACACATTTTTGCACAAACAACCACACTGAAACATAACCTTACCTAATTAAGGTTAACCTTTAAGGTTCTTTCATAAATGGTGAGCTTAATAGATCCAACTAGTTCAATGTTCTTATAGTCCATGCTTACCCTTCCAAGAGAGTTCATGCCATGTTAACTTTGCATTATGTCCTTACATATCACATGAAGGATCATCATCATCACAAGGAATAACAATGTCATGAAGGATTAACAAAGGTGTAGCTTCACCACATAAAGTATCATTCATAATTTTATCACTAGAGGGTAAGGGTATATCATGTGTATCCTTCTCAAACCATGTATCATGAATTAAATCATATAAAGCAATTTAGGGCATGAGGTTTAAGGAACACACATGTTCTTTCTTCTCTTGGTGAGATAAAGTTGCTTTCATACAAGAATGCACATTTGTATGAAGTGCACTTTCTTAGTTTCAATGTGTTTTGAATCTTTTTAAACTTGGATCCTTGGCCTAATGGTTTTCCTAGGTCTTCCCTTTCATATAATTTATATCATAGTTCTAGGCCTAGCTAATATGAAGTGTATGAAGAAGAAGATTGTTATAATGAAATCTCATATTACTGCTCAAATAGTTATATATATCCTCTCTATATAGGGAGGTGTTATTAACAATCATTAGAATCCTTCACAAATTGAAACACTCTTAAAAATTTTCATGAACGAATACCATGCTTGGTAGTATAAATAAATTAATAATTAAAGGATAAATTAGTAATCAACAAACATTCAATCATGTGTAAGTGGTTTATATTTGGTATATCTCATGTAGAATTGGGAATGTAATATATACGTACACTGATTTGGGGGAAGGGAAACGGATATCCATTTTGAAAATGGATATCTGTTTTGGAAACGGATATCCGTTTTGGATTTCTAGAAATGGATATCCATTTTGGTTTGGTATCCAAACCAAAACAGATATCTGTTTCAAAACATATGAAAGTCAAACTTTGCCAAGTCATGAATTTGGCTAAGTAAAAACGCGATTGTTTTCCTATTGCCACTGTTTGGCCCGCGATGATCCTGCACATACCCCTATCTCTTTCTTTTAGGATAGTGAGCCACATGCAATGAGCATTCTTGGACAGTGAGCCCACCAATTATATCAACCTTAATTGGTTGCCTTATTGATATATATTGTGAGCTAATCCTCACCGTGATTTTTTCTGTCTTGGGTTTTCCACATAAAATTTGGTGTTGTCTTGTGTATGGTGTTGTTATGATTCAGTTTTGTTATTTACATTTCATGTTTAATCATCATAAAAAACTTAAGGGTTAATTGGATTAATGTGAATCTGAGTGTGTAAGAGGGTTTTGAAATTTTAAGTTACAATTGATTCACCCCCCTCTTAGTTGTCTTGTGCATTCAACAAACCTGATGGAATCAACTTAGGATTGGACTAAGTCCACTATATTTGGCACTCTCGAAGTTAGTGGGCTAAAGATCTAGGGCGTCCAAGCACCCTAATCCCAATTGGGACCTTTAGCCCTGGTAGAACTCTACAATTTTTTTCCCTATATCCTTAATTTTACCTTGTTTCATGCCTTATCTGAAAGTCCTTTGCTAAGGTTTTAGTGTCCAAAGTATTGAAAAATCTTGTCCTTGAGTCTAAAACCCTAAACCCTAGAGGTTTATACAAGCATCTCTTTTCCTTTGTTCTATTTTTCAGTCGACCACTTATTACTCGTCACCAATTCTTTAAGTCATAACTTCATCTCTAGGGCTTTGTTCCTTTACTGGCCCCATCTTTTTGTGTCTCTGCTTACTGCCTGTGTATAAACATTATTCATGGTATGCCTAAGTCTTTACCTGGCCCCTTAATGAAAGTTTTTAGCCCCCTGTGACCTAGTAGAGCAATGTTGTTTTTTAAAGGGTGCATAGGTCCAAGGAATCATTCGACAAGTGGCATGTTTTGGATGGTTTCTGCTATTGTATGGAGATTAAAATATTAATGATAAGGACAATGGTGGAATGGTGGAAGGATGACAAGTAGCAGGCTCTTTTTTCAGGCCTAATGAAATGATATAGGAGTGGGCCCTTGACATGCTCACATGGCAGGTTCTTGTGTGTTCTATCATTCTGCTAATCCTCAGTGGTGGGCCCATAAAATGCTTGCGGAACTGCGAGAGAGTGCCATGTGTCTTCTTTCAAAGGATGTGGGGGGTGTGCATCAACTACCATGTTACGTGGTTGGTTTTCTTTGGTGCGCGGGGTATCTTTTAAAGAGGGTCTATTTTGTGCCACGCAGCGCAATCTGGACGGTTTCTGCCATTCTGCAGATCTTCATCCACGACCAAATCTCACAACTGCAGAAGAACAGAAAACTGCCATATGGGCATTATTGACTTTTCTTCTCAGCGGTAAAGAGGAGGTGACAGTCTGGATGGCTTGTTCATATGGGTCAGTGCTTACTTTTCTACAGATGACAAGGATTTTCATTCCGTTGAACATCTCTCTACTATTGATTCAAGTGATATGTTTTGCAATCGACGGCCTATATTCAAAAGAAGGCAACAGAGTGGTGGCGCATAACAAATGATGAACCAATGCAGTGATGGTTTGATTCAAGCATGTGCTAATCTTTCCTCATCACCATTGTACAAAGGGATAATCTTGAATGGAGATTGGTAGGATACATGATCAGCTCTTTGGGATTTGTATGCAGGCCTAATGGGATCTTCTACTAGACGACATGACAGAATTTGTGGGGATGTGTTGTTTAAAATGGTTGAGCTATTGTAACCAAGGAACCTGATTTGATGTCCTCATTATGGAAATTGACGTGTGCAGGTGTTCTGGTTTTTAGGTAATCAATGTGATAGAAAAATGATGCCTCCTTTTTCTTTTTTTGGCCGTGTTGGTGAAATATTGAAGAATTTATATTTATGACCAAACATGTTGTGGTACTGAATGAACTGAATTGATAGATATATTGGTAGAGTATGATTATATAAAGTATGGGAGCCTCTACAATTTTGCTATAAATAGGTGCCTCTATTGTTACTTCATGCATCACTCCTTTTGTGCAAACAGTATGGATATTCCTCTTTTTAGTATGCTTTTCGTGTTGCCATGTTCTTTAGGATTTTCTTCTCTATTTTCATGGTTGATACTATGTTCTTACAAAATTAAGGAGTTAGAGATGTTTTCCTAAGGAATAGATGGTTTTGGTAAAATTTAGGAACCAAAGTGGCAAGCATTAAACTCCTGTCATACCCTGGTTTCCCCTTGTTTTCATCCTGGCGAGGGATTTGGGTTCCCTATTTGTCAACTGCAGTAACTTCCTATTACTGTGAGTTTCTAGATTGGGATTCGGTGAAGGGAGACATTATTAGTCCCTCTTCCCCTCCCTCAGGACAATGGGTTCTAACAGAGCAACAACTCTAGTTGTAGGATTGTTGTCCCTCGGGATGAAACAACTGGAAATGGAGGGGAGAAATTAAGTTGACAAGAACAATTAGTTCTTTGTCAAGGTTAAGCATACGACCTCTTCTACTTCCTTTCTAGCTGAAATTTTGGCACTGCCAGAGTCAGCTATATGTGGCTCCCTCGAACTTCTAGGTAGCTGAGGTTGTTGGAAACCTCTACTCGATAGATGAGGAGTCACATCCCTATACCTGGAGCTGGGCATAATGAGGGGGACCCTGGTCTTTGGGGGTTTCTTGTTCATGTGTTCCTTGTAGGTATTCTTATGTCTTTATGCATGGTTGGTGAGGTGAAGCAAAGGATTCTTGTTTTATGAACATGTATATGGGTGTGAAAGGTAGCTGAACTGAAAGAGCATCTAGCAAACCTCCACCTATCAACATCATGGCCTGCCTCCATGCCAAGAGTAAGAAATCATACAAGATTAAGAAAACTATTCTTGTCTGCTACAAAAGTTGATTTGCTGCAATAGCATGCCTAGTGGGTTAAGGACGGTTATTTTAGCACCTTCCTGATTGGTGTGAGTTTGTCAAATAAAAATATGGCATCTGTCTTAAAGGCCTTAAGCTTGTGTGCTCCCTTATTTCTATAAAAGGGAATTCAGGGCCTATTACAATTTGTTGGTTCTAGTACATACTTTCCAGACAGGGTCTGAAGTATGGGGATCAATCAAAAATCTTGGAGAATTTTTATATCACAACACACATAGTTGTAGACTCAGTTTTTCTATTTTAGGTGTTATTTGAGAATAGACTCTGATGTACTTGCAGTTGTTTGTATGATAGTACCAGTTCATAAGTTTGAATATATTGTCTAAGTTCAAGCTATATTGTCTCCTGCAGTTGTGTTCTTTATTACATTTATGAATACAAATTGATTAATGATCAGTTTTGTTCATCTTCATAGTGTATCCTGTGTAAGAATATCCTTCTTAACAACTTTTACTCAAAGCAAATTTAACGCTCTAAAGATGATATTGGATGTAGTAAATGTATGCAGGGATTCCTAAGTAGAATTAGTTTTGAACTATTCAAGGTGTAATAGTGTAATACATTATTGCAGTGTTTACGTGAGTTGGGAATATAATGTTATATTTAGTTTCAATTATATTTGTTTTGACTCTATGACGCAAGATCTAGGCACCGATCTCTTAGAACTATTATCTTGATACAACTCCTTAATCATTCATATTAAAAATCAAAGTAAAGTTCCATTTTTGTATTAAGTTTGTAATGCTTTTCCAATGTTCTCCTACAAGAGAGTTGTGTTAAAGCCTGAGAATCTAGCCTTTTATTTCAGCATATCAGTAATTCTTTTGGTATATTTAGAGAGAACAGATCTATTTAAGGAAACAATATTTAAGATAAATAGTGATGCAGAGTGTCACAAAGGAAGTAACAAGGTTTTCCCTTCTCTGCCCACTCACCCACTTCACCACTTCATTCAACCAAGGTCACACCTATGGCAAATTAGGGATTTGTTATCCAGGCTATTATCCAATCCTCAAGACTCCTTCCACACCTTAAGATAGGTCTACAAACACCTTTCCCATAGTTGGTTTGATTCCCAACTTCTCACAATTCTCCAACCCTTACTTGGCCTAGTGAGGCTACTAGCCCTCCTAATCTGGTTTTCACTATATAACTTGACAAAACCCTTAAGAGTCAGGCAAACAAATGGTGGATTCAAATACCCTTTATGGAACTCCAATAGACCTCCAAGCCTCTAGTTCTAACTCTACTCCAGCAACTCAACACACCCACTAGGTCTCTAGGCCTAATTGATCAAGTTAGGTCTAGGTTACAAAGCAAGTGGTCTAATTTGGGTTCATGAAACTGGGACAGGAACTTGGATTACCTCCACAACACCCAAACATCTCAAAACCACCATCCATTCACCCACCCTATCAGAATTTTGTCATTTACATCACCAAATTGCATAATTTTGGTCAAATACATAGGGATATTTGACCTAGGGCATCACTCCAAAAGTCGAGGACTGTTCTTCCCAACAAAATGCTTTTGGAATCCTATAATATACATCCCTAGCCTACATTTCACTGAGTGGCATGAAGTTTCATCAGTTAGAATGCATTCTAGGGCTAGATTTGTATGACAAACCCTAGGAATGAGGGTTTCAGACCAGTTTGAATTCAAACTCCAATATCTTCCTATTGCGATCACTTCAAAACCTTAAACTTGATACATTAGAATCCTAATTCAAACTAGTTTCAAAAAAACCACATCGGTCCACTTGGCCAATCCGTACAGGCCATACACCAACAGGAATCCTTGGAAAAATAGTCAGTTTTATTGGTTTTTGTGCCCAAATCTCTGTACAGAATCTTCTCACCCCTACTGGAGTAAGATGACAACAATATCAACCGATCCAAGTCGGTAGGCAACTTCCAAAAATAGTTTCAACTGTCAAAAGTGAGTTGCAAGTGTCATGACACCTTAACAACATTGGACAACTATGGCATTTTACATTAACACAAGGATCCCGATTGGTTTAGCTTGTCCAATGGAATCCAAATAACTACCATACTCTCTAAAACATGTGAAAACATCAGAACTATCAAATAGACTCAAAAAATCATCCATAGACCTACTAGGCCTAAGTGACATAACTAGGGTCCAAATGAACTAAGAATGATTTGAGGTTTATGTGATTACCCCAAACCTCTTGACCATACAAAATGGACCTTACAACCATGGCTAGAAAGCCTTATTGCAAAACATACTGAACAAGAACCTCAACTTATCAAACTGCTCTTAGGAATCAAAATGCCCTTGGGTGCCCTGCACCATACACCCCCTGTCAAACAGAACTCAAGTCTCTTGAGTTGGGAATGTTGTCAAATGTAAATCCTGCCTTCTCAATGGCTTCTCTGCTCATCCAAGTGACATCTTCCTGAGGCTTATTGAGCCACTTCACCAAATACTCATAATAGGTATGTCTCCTAGTCTGTTTACTAATCCGTTGATCCAAAATACATTCAATCTGATCAGGAGATGAAGGAATCAAGTCCTGAAGTGTCTGATTAGTTTGTTCCTCTGTAACAACTATCTGAGGATCAGATCCCTTATAGAGATAGAGGTCTAATACATTGAAGATTGGTGATAAAGCAATACCATCTGATAGCCTAATTTTGTAGGCATTTTCTCCACATTTCCTTAGCACTTCACAAGGCCCAATCTTCTTCATAAGTAACTTAGTGTATTTACCTGCAGGGAGTCTCTCCCTTTTAAGATGTACCATGACCAAATCGCCTTCCTTGAACTGAAGATCCCTTCTCTTTCTGTCAGCAGTCTGTTTGTACTTTTGAGAGGTAGATTTTAATTTCTCCTTTACTTGCTCATGGATATCTCTCATCACTTGGACAAAATCTTTAGCCAATGCACTGCTCTTCTCCAGTCCTCTAACCTCTCTGAGTTCCAAAATACCCCTTGGGTGAGTGCCATAAACTATTTGAAAAGGTGACAGGTCGATACTCCTGTTCACAGTGTCATTGTAGGAGTATTCTGCCTGAGCCAAAACTGAATCCTAACTAGTACCCTGCTCCTTATTTAGGCATCTTAGAAGGTTGCCAAGTGACCTATTAATCATCTCAGTCTGACCATCAGACTGAGGATGATAGGCTGATGATAATGATAAATTTGTACCTAGTCTTTTCCAAAGTGTCCTCTAGAAGTGTCCTATAAACTTGGGGTCTCTATCCGAGATTATTGACAAAGACAAACCATGTAATCTAACTATTTATTTGAAGAAAAGACCAACAATATGTGAGGCATCATGTGTGGTTTTACATGGGATGAAATGAGCCATTTTAGAGAACCTATCAACAACCACAAAGATGCTATCATATACATTGTTGGTCCTAGGCAAACCAAGTACAAAATCCATGCTTATGGAATCCCAAGGCTTTGAACGGTTAGGTAGTGGAGTGTATAGACCTGCATTTGATGTATGCCCCTTGGCTCTTTGGCAAATTTGACAAGTTTCTACAAACTTTCTTACATCAGTTGGTAACTTTGGCCAATAGTAGTTTCTTCTAACCAAGTCTAGGGTCTTATCAATGCCAAAGTGGCCTACCATGCTACCACAATGCTTCTTCTTAATGATGTTCTCTCTAACAGACCCTCTTGGGATACATAACAAACTACCCTTGAAAAGAAATCCATCTTGTATCAGAAAATCACAAAAATCAGTATTATACCTGCCTGTCATGGCTTTGCAAGCTTGGTAAGGTTCCTTGAAGTCTTCATCTTCTTCATACCGATCTTTAATGGCATGTATACCTGTACTCTCCAACTGAATGGTTTGAACAACAAGATTCCTCCAACTTAAGGTATCAGCTACCTTATTGGCCACTCTCTTCTTGTGCTTAATTGAGAAAGTATATGCTTGGATGTACTCCATCCACTTGATATGCCTGTGGTTTAACTTCTCCTGCCTGTTCAAGAAGCTCAAAGCCTGGTTATCAGTAAAAACAATAAACTCCTTGGGTAATAAATAGTGTCTCCACTTCCTCAATGATTGGACCATTGCATATAACTCTAGATCATAGGTAGAATAGTTTTGTTTTGCTTCATTTAACTTCTCACTAAAGAAGGCTACAGGCCTCCCATCTTGACTTAGGACTCCCCCAACAGCCCTCTTACTTGCATCACACTCAACAACAAAGACCTTATCAAAATCAGGCAGTACAAGTACCTGTTGTTCTGATATTTTCTTCTTTAACAGTTCAAAGGCTTGGTTGGCCTCATTTGTCCACACAAATACACATTTCCTACCCCCTTTTATAGTGTCAACAAGTGGAGCACAAATAGCACTAAACCCTCTAATGAACTTCCTATAAAAACTACATAAACCATGGAAACTTCTTACATCAGAGGCTATAGTAGGTGTGGGCCAATTAAGAATGGCTTCCAACTTGCTTGGATCCATCTTGAGGCTGCCCTTAGAGATGACAAACCCCAAGAATGTCAATTCTTCTTGTAGGAAGACACATTTGTCAATGTTAGTTCTCAACTTCTCCTCTTGAAGCCTCCTAAGCAATTGATGGATATGTCTTATGTGATCTTCCTTGCTGTCACTAAAAACCAATATATCATCCAAATATACAACAATGAACTTATTAAGGAAAGGTTTTAGCACATCATTCATTAATCTCATGAAGGTGCTTGGTGCATTTGACAAGCCAAAAGGCATCACAACCCATTCAAATAGCCCTTCATTAGTTTTGAAGGCAGTTTTCCACTCATCCCCCTCCCTTATCCTAATTTGGTGATAACCACTTTTCAAATCCATCTTGGTAAAATACTTAGCCCTACACAAGCAATCCATTAAATCTTCTATCCTAGGCATTGGAAATCTATACCTGATAGTAATCTTGTTGATGGCCCTAGAATCAGTGCATAGTCTCCATGTGCCTTCCTTCTTTGGTGCAAGTACTACAGGTATTGCACATGGGCTAATACTCCTCCTTATAAGCCCTTTATCCAACAAGTCTTGGATTTGTCTTGCCACTTCTGCATTTTTCTCTGTGGTCAACTTGTAGGCTGCTTGGTTTGGTAGGGTGGATCCAGGGATGAGATCAATGCAATGACTAATCTCCCTCTTTGGTGGAAGGGCATCCTTACTTTCATCTGCTATCGCATCATGGAGCTTCTCCAATAGTTCCTCCACTTCTTTTGGTCCAATCCTTCTGTTGGTAATAATTTATGTTTAAGGTTTCACGATGTGCACCTCCTTAGAAATCCAAAAAATTTCCCAAGTCTTGGACCCTCTCAGTGTTTTCTGCATCATCATGATATTTTGAAGGAGGGGGTCATCGTCATCATCATCATGTTCCCGGACATCCCCCTAATGTTTCTTGCATGGGTCATTTCTCATCATGACCAGATATCCTGTGGGGGCTTCATGTTTTTGCCGGCCTGACATCCTGCCTGGAGGTGATATTTTAACATTGGGTGATCTTAGTTCAAGATCATCCTGATGTTGGTGTTGAGAATTTGCTAAGTATGACCTGATGTCCCAAGGTCATCATATTTGAACATCGGGTGATCTTCGTTAAGATCACCCCGATGTTAGTTTATCACCTTATGTTTTAACTTCCTCGATGTTGTTGACGTCATGATCTTGTAGAGGTGATATTTTCTTATAAACAGCATGATTTTCAATTGTCGGGGTGATATTTTGAATATCGAGTTATCTTATGAATATCACCCTAGTCCTGAATGTGACGATGACGTCATCAGGATTTTCATTGTCGGGGTGATATGTCTTTCAGCTTTATCATTTTCTAAGGACGGGGTGATATTTCCAAATATTAGGTATGTTCTAACATCACCCCGATGTTTCATGGAGCTACAGTGCTACCCAAAATTCTTGCGGGGGGTGATATTTCAAACATCCGGTGATCTTCCAAATATCACCCTGCCCCAATATGATGATGATGTCACCTCGATCTTTCAAAGGGGTCATTTTCTAAGTTGTTCAATCCGACCTGATATCTCTTGAGTTGAGGAGGTCATCATCATCATCCAGTCTATGGTGCACCCTCATATTTCAATTGTCAGGGTGATATTCTGAATATCGGGTCATCTTCCGAATATCACCCTTGTTCTAAACATGACAATGATGTCATCAGGATGTTCGTATATTAGGGTGATATCTTTTATCTGGGTGATGTTAGCAAGATTTTTGAGCATCTGAAGGGTGCATGCAGGATGTTCATCGGCGAGACATTTGGTATCGGCTAAGCAGGAGGATCTTCCTCCGATGCATCAAGTTATGCCGATGAAGGCGATTATCATGCAGGAGGATGATGATGAGGTTTTATGTTGATGTCGTCGGGAGCAAAAGCACCGACATCATATATGCTTACGACTCAGTATATAAAGATATGAGGAGGTCGCCGCGGGGTGCATGTGGGATAATTTGATCCTGCATAATTTGAAATATCAAGATGAGGTATTTTGGCAGGAAAGGTCAGCGATGCACAGTATGTTATTTTTCCCAAGGCCGCGAGTAGGTGGACGTTAATGGCGGGTCTTACAGAGGTATGGGCGAAGGCATGGACAGATCTAGTACCAGACTGAAGATGTGAATCCCTAGGTGATGGCGCAAGGCTCGAGATCTCTTCCTGTCTCCTCCCCTACCTGCTGCATTGAATGTTTGAGCGCCATTTTCTCAATGAGCTGTATCTGGCGAACTTTTGACTTTTGCCATGTAATTAATGCCGAGGACCTTCCTTGCTATATATATAGCAGGTTGTGTTGCTCATTTGAGGTTGATGAAAACTTGACATATCTGGCTCTGTAATAAGATACAACTAGTTTTGGTTGGTCTGTGTAGAAGATCTTGTGAGTTTATGTATCTCTTGTATGTTTCATGCATGAATCTACTGATTTCATGATTGACCTTATATGAATAATGTTGTATTTGCATGTGTCCTTCTTCTGAATCTAGATATCTAAGGGGTGTCTAGTATTCTAGAATATAGAGTTCCTGTATTGAATGCTTGATCTTTCAACTTCTACTCAAGGGGTAGATTAAAGTATTTTCAGATTAAGTGTTGGGAAGAATATACTGCAATAGGGATACCATAAGTAGAGATAACTTAACACTCTATTTTGGGAGGTATCTATAAGGCAGATACCACAACATCCCCTTGAAATCTAGTTTTAGTGTGTTCATGCTGATCATTCATAGGTGTATGTCTACTGACTCCAAGCCCTGGATAGGCACCAATCTAGCTCTGTGTTGAGATTACACACCAGGTCCTAATTTTGTATCCAAACACATAAATCAAACTCAAACTTCCAAATCAAACCATTAGGACTGTAGAAGTAGTTTAGGACCAAGATCCTCTGATTCACAACTGAACATAAGCCCAAAGCTAGCCCCTTTGCACTTATCTCACAGTTTTGGTCTTCATACAGAAGGATTTATCTGCTTTGTATCAACATCTCAAGCCAACCCACAAGCATATTCTCATGGGTGTTGAATAGGGAATACCCCCCTAGGTTTTGCAGAGCCTGAAGAAGAAGAGGAGATAAAAATAGACTCTATCTCCTACACTGTTGGCCCCTAGCCCAGAGATCCTGTTGATCACTGATGGCTACCTTGTAGGGAAATCTAGGAATGAGCATCCAGTCAGGGAAAAAACCAATAGAAATTGGCGACTCTACTGAGGATTGAACAGAAAAAGTGATATCTTATAGCCTCTGGTGAAGTTTTGCCTGACTCTGTTGGGGACAATGTCATATCCATGAAGGTGTGAGTCTAAAAGATTGAAGAATTAGGCCTAGAAGTGCCTTGTTGCAGCAGATTTGAAGTTTTATATGTGGCTCTGCTGGTGGATGACCCAGAAAGAAAGAAATCAATTTTCAGCTTCAGCCTGTTTGAAGCTTATTCCTCTGCCAAGGAGGTGGCGACTCTGTTGAATGAACCTATCAGCAGCTGCAACATATCTAGGTATTTGTACAAGTTTTTGAAAAGTCCCCTATTTGGTGAAATAGCACTGGTTAAAAGGGAAACATTGGTGAAAGCAGAGCTTGCATGCTTCTGTTAGAACCTACTCTGTATTTCAAGAGGGCATGCAATGTTGTTCAAAAGACTCATATAGAGGACTTTAGGCAGGTTGAAATAGCAGTTTGTATTTTAAGGGCCTAAGGTCATATTGTGATTGAAAATCTGAGTAGAGAGGAGGGTTGCAAAAGCATAAAAAGATGTATTGTCAGCCCATGCACCCTTGTCAGGTGTCAAATGCAATAATGTATAGTGGTCAGTGCCAACCATGTAATAAAAGAAGTTTCAACATAGATAGATATAAGCCCATAAATTTCAGTGGCATTTGTGGTTATCCAAATGCTCTTCCACCTAAAATCAGAAGGTATTTCCCTAAATTCAGTGGTATAAAGGATGAATCAGCTGAGAGACACTTGCAGCAGTTTATAAATGTTATAGATGATTTTGAGATTGACTATGAAGATGTAGTTATGAGATTATTTGTTCAATATCTAGATGAAGATGCAAGGGATTGGTTCTCCTACCTTCCAACTTACTCTGTCAGCTCTTGGCATGATTTTAAATCTACATTTCTAAAACAATATGGTGAAAGAATTTTTGAATATGCAGTCATTAGTGACTTTATGTACATCCATATTTAAGAAGATGAGTTGATCCTAGCCTTTAACCTCAGATTTATGAGGGCTTTAAATAGAATCCCAGAATGCATGAGACCTAATGATGCACTGTGCTTAGTTGTCTATTTGGGAGCCTTTGATAAGAAAATGAGTTATAGATTGAGAGATAAGGAGCCCACCACATTGCATCAGGCACATCAGTTTGCAGTGGACATTGAAAACAATTGGAGGTATGGAATTCAAAAAGGTTATTTCTCTAAAAATTTTTGCTGTCTTGCTGCCCCCAATGTTGATAAGGGATATAGTTTAAATGTTGAGGATGAATGTCAAAGTACTCACGCCCCTACTGTCCTAGTTTTTGCATCATTCCAAGTTGATTATGTTTCTGTTATAGAGGAGGATGTCCTATTTTGCCCAGCAAATGAAGTTGACAATAATAATTTTTTAAGTAATATTTGCATGTCAGTCCAAAATAAAGAGCCTTCATGTTTAAATGATCCAGTTGTGCAAAGTTGTGATCATATGGATCAAGAGTCAATATCAGTTTCATCAGGAAGCATTGGAGGACTAAAAAATGATGTAGATAGTTCAACTTTAGAGTGCATTGAAACAGCAACAATTTTATATGTGGGGCAATCAGATGATAAAAATGATATCCATGACCAGTGCATGGATCAGGTTTGTTTTTCTTATGACTCTGGACCTGATAGTAATGAAGAAGAATTGGATTGTCATGAAGAAGTAAAGACCTTCACAATGAGCATGAATCCCCTTTATGATGAGCCTCTGGATGCATTTATTGTTGTGAGTCATGACCTTCATTGGTACAGGATTAACCCTTTGTTTGAAGATGATGATACTAATTTGCAAACTGTGAATAATGAATGTTCATCATCACTTGATTCAAACATGTGCAACATTGGGTGTGTGGATTAGGATTTGTTTTCAATATCAGTAGATATTAGGGGTCTCATATTTTCTGAGTATTTTGAGTTTTTGGATCAGCTGGATGAGTGCCTGACAATGTGCAACAGTCAGGTAGATGATGAGTATTGCCAAATGCAATATGAGGATGTACTGATTAAGGAGTATAACATGCATATGTCACCCAGTGCTGAAGAATTTTATAGTATGCATGGATGCATGTTTGACTTTGAAATGCAGAGTGACAGAGGCAATGCTGCAATCGGCAAATTTTCAGAAATGGTGAAGCATGTAATTGACAGGATGAGCATATGGGCAGTCTATCTTGATGTTTTTAGCCATGGTTGGGGTTATTCAGATCAAAATCAGGCATTTGACAAGAGAAAGTTGTGGTTCTTCCTTTTTGGCTGCCCTGGGCCACCAAAGTAATGTTTAAAAATAATGTGTTTGATGATGCAGATCAATATAACTTCATGACTCTATGCCCAATGGATAAGGACTGGCCTGCATCCCAAAGATCTGGTTCTCGCTACAGTCTTGCACCTGCACATCCCCAATCGGAGCCTATGTTGGTAATAATTTATGTTTAAGGTTTCAAGACGTGCACCTCCTTAGAAATCCAGAAAACTTCCTAAGTCTTGGACCCTCTCAGTGTTTTCTGCATTATCATGATATTTTGAAGGAGGGGTCATCGTCATCATCATCATGTTCCCAGACATCCCCTTGATGTTTCTTGCATGGGTCATTTCTCATCATGACTAGATATCCTGTGGGGGCTTCATGTTTTTGCCGGCCTGACATCCTGCCTAGAGGTGATATTTTAACATCGGGTGATCTTAGTTCAAGATCATCCTGATGTTGGTGTTGAGAATTTACTAAGTATGACCCGATGTCCCAAGGTCATCATATTTGAACATCGAGTGATCTTCATTAAGATCACCCCGATGTTAGTTTATCACCTTATGTTTTAACTTCCCTGATGTTGCTGACATCATGATCTTGTAGAGGTGATATTTTCTTATCAACAGCATGATTTTCAATTGTCGGGGTGATATTTTGAATATCGAGTTATCTTATGAATATCACCCTAGTCCTAAATGTGACGATGACATCATCAGGATTTTCATTGTTGGGGCAATATGTCTTTCAGCTTCATCATTTTCTAAGGACGGGGTGATATTTCCAAATATCAGGTATGTTCTAACATCACCCCGATGTTTAATGGAGCTACAGTGCTACCCAATATTCTTGCGGGGGGTGATATTTCAAACATCCGGTGATCTTCCAAATATCACCCTACCCCAATATGATGATGATGTCACCCCGATCTTTTGAAGGGGTCATTTTCTAAGTTGTTCAATCCGACCTTATATTTCTGGAGTTGAGGAGGTCATCATCATCATCCAGTCTACGGTGCACCCTCATATTTCAATTGTCGGGGTGATATTCTAAATATCAGGTCATCTTCCGAATATCACTCTTGTTCTAAACATGACGATGACATCATCAGGATGTTCGTATATCAGGGTGATATCTTTTATCTGGGTGACATCAGCAGGATTTTTGAGCATCCGAAGGGTGCATGCAGGATGTTCATCGGTGAGACATTTGGTATCAACTAAGCAGGAGGATCTTCCTCTGATGCATCAGGTTATGTCGATGAAGGTGATTATCATGCAGGAGGATGATGACGGGGTTTTATGCTGATGTCATTGGGAGCAAAAGCACCGACATCATATATGCTTACGAATCAATATATAAAGATATGAGGAGGTCGCCGCGGGGTGCATGTGGGATAATTTGATCCTGCATAATTTGAAATATCAGGATGAGGTATTTTGGTGGGAAAGGTCAGCGATGCACAGTATGTTGTTTTTCCCAAGGCCGCAAGTAGGTGGACGTTAATGGTAGGTCTTACAGAGGTATGGGTGAAGGCATGGACGAATCTAGTACCCGACTGAAGATGTGAATCCCCAGGTGACGACGCAAGGCTTGAGATCTCTTCCTGTCTCCTCCCCTACCTGCTGCATTGAATGTTTGAGCGCCATTTTCTCAATGAGCTATATCTAGTAGACTTTTGAGTTTTGCCATGTAATTAATGCTGAGGACCTTCCTTGCTATATATATAGCAGGTTGTGTTGTTCATTTGAGGTTGTTGAAAAATGGACATATCTGGCTCTGTAATAAGATACAACTAGTTTTGGTTGCTCTGTGTAGAAGATCTTGTAAGTTTATGTATCTCTTGTTGTATGTTTCATGCATGAATATACTAATTTCATGATTGACCTTATATGAATAATGCTGTATTTGCATGTGTTTTGTTAATTATGTCTCCAATATTGCATGTGTCCTTCTTTTGAATCTAGATATCTAAGGGGTGTCTGGTATTCTAGAATATAGAGTTCCTGTATTGAATGCTTGATCTTTCAACTTCTGCTCAAGGGGTAGATTAAAGTGTTTTTAGATTAAGTGTTGGGAAGAATATACTGTAATAGGGATACCATAAGTAGAGATAACTTAACACTGTTTTGGGAGGTATCTGTAAGGCAGATACCACAACATCCCCTTGAAATCTAGTTTTAGTGTGTTCATGCTGATCATTCACAGGTGTATGTCTACTGACTCCAAGCCCTGGATAGGCACCAATCTAGCTCTGTGTTGAGATTACACACCAGGTCCTAGTTTTGCATCCAAACACATAAATCAAACTCAAACTTCCAAATCAAACCATTAGGACTATAGAAGTAGTTTAGGACCAAGATCCTCTGATTCACAACTGAACATAAGCCCAAAGCTAGCCCCTTTGTACTTATCTCATAGTTTTGGTCTTCATACAGGAGGATTTATCTGCTTTGTATCAACATCCCAAGCCAACCCACAAGCATATTCTCATGGGTGTTGAATAGGGAATACCCCCCTAGGTTTTGTAGAGCCTAAAGAAGAAGAGGAGATAAAAATAGAGTCTATCTCCTACACTGTTGGCCCCTGGCCTAGAGATCCTATTGATCACTGATGGCTACCTTGTAAGGAAATCTGGGAATGAGCATCCAGTCAGGGAAAAAACCAACACCTTCTAAGAGGCTGCTGTACTTTGATCTTCTTAGGATTTGCATCCTTGGGCTTGATGACCACTACAAAACATGGGACCTTCTCCTCCCTGAGGTTAGCCAAAAACTCTTTTTCACCTACCAACATAACTGAACTAGGAATGATCTTTTCCTTGTAGTCATCAATCAAAGGAGTCATTGTGAAATTTTCACCATTTTTAGACAAATGAATCACATTTTGCTTACAATCATGTTGGGCACTTGTATCATGTTGCCAAGGCCTTCCAAGAAGAAGGTGGCATGCATCCATATCTACTATCTCACAAAGGATCCTATCACAATATTCACGTATCTTAAATTCAACCCAACATTGTTCTTTCACCACAATTTGTTGGTCCTTGGTTAACCAAAAGACCCTATAGGGGTTAGGATGAGGTATCCTTTGCAATCCTGACTTATTCACCATGTCATTAGAAGCTAAATTCTCAGAAGAACCTGAATCAACAATTACCTTGCAGACTTTCCCTTTCACCTTGCAAGTGGTTCTAAACAGAGTGTTCCTTTGGGGTTGCTCCTTGGTGGCAGGCATGATGAGAGACTGGTTGAACATGATGCATTCTCCACTCTCTGGTGTTGCAGGCTTGGAAGAGGCAGTTTGATAGGAAGTGGTGCTTTGACAGTCATCCTCTTGAAGGAGCTGCACCCTCCTGTCTTTCTTATTTGTAGAATTATTCCCCATCTTCTCCGGGCATCTAAAGGACTGATGTCCTATTTGATTGTAGGAAAAGCACCTTCTTGTGAACACATTGGAACCCCTACCTCCACTTCTTCCTCTACCATTACCTCTCCCTCTAAACTAGCCCTTATCAGCACTATCTCTGTCAGCTGCCACTTGACTGCCTTCTTGTGATCTGCCATTTTAGGGTCTAGAAAAGTTGTCCCTGTTCTGAAACCTACCTCTGCCTCTGAAATTCATATTGCCTCTACCCCTACTGTTTGAATCACCTTTCCTTCTTTGTTTGTCCTCAATCCTCAATGCCAGTTGAAAACATTTATGCACTGTCTCAGGGTTAAAGAGACTTAGTTCATCTTGAATGGAGAACTTAAGACCATTTAGATACCTTGCAAGCTTTTGCTTTTCATTCTCAAGCATTTTGGCTCTCAAGGACATCTTGTGAAACTCGTCAGTGTATGTGCTCACATCCATGTCCTTCTGTCTCAAGTTTTGTAACTTTTTGTGCAAGTTGACTTCATAATCTTCAGGAACAAATTGTTTCTTTATTTCAAACACCATCTTCCTCCAAGTAGTTATAGGGTTCCTATCATCCTCTATCCTCTCATTTTGAATGAAATTCCACCAACTCAAGGCTGGCCCTTTCATTCTAGATTTGGCAATCTTCACCTTCTGGTTTTCTACCACTTCCTCACACTCAAAATAGTTCTCCATTGCCTCTATCCAATCAAGGCACTCCTCTGGGTTCATCTTGCCAGGAAACATAGGTAAATCCACCTTACTGTCATTCCTACTCAACTTTCCAAGTGCATCTAGGAATTATTTTTCTGACATGCCTCCTTGTGGCTCTTCCATGGGCACTCCTTTTTCTTCATCTTGATCCTATTCATCTGAATCTAAGATGACCTCTGGTTTCTTCTTCTTATCCTTATCCTTCTTCAACTTCTCTATCTCAGCCTCCATCCTTTTGTTCTTGGCTGCTTGTTCTCTGACTATCTTTGCCAATTTAGCATTAGTCACCTTTTGAGGAATTTCCTCCTCTTCTTCTCTATCTCCCATCTCTTTGATGGCTCTAATACCACCTAATGCAGAGTGGTACAAAGGAAGTAACAAGGTTTTCTCTTCTCTGCCCACTCACCCACTTCACCACTTCATTCAACCAAGGTCACACCTATGGCAAATTAGGGATTTGTTATCCAGGATGTTATCCAATCCTCAAGACTCCTTCCACACCTTAAGATAGGTCTACAAACACCTTTCCCATAGTTGGTTTGATCCCCAACTTCTCACAATTCTCCAACCCTTACTTGGCCTGGTGAGGCTACTTGCCCTCCTAATCCGGTTTTCACTATATAACTTGACAAAAACCTTAAGAGTCAGGCAAACAAATGGTGGATTCAAATACCCTTTATAGAACTCCAACAGACCTCCAAGCCTCCAGTTCCAACTCTACTCCAGCAACTCAACACACCCACTAGGTCTCTAGGCCTAATTGATCAAGTTAGGTCTAGGTTACAAAGCAAGTGGTCTAATTTGGGTTCATGAAACTGGGACAGGAACTTGGATTACCTCCACAACACCCAAACATCTCAAAACCACCATCCATTCACCCACCCTATTAGAATTTTGTCATTTACATAACCAAATTGCATAATTTTGGTCAAATACATAGGGATATTTGACCTAGGGCATCACTCCAAAAGTTGAGGACTGTTCTTCCCAACAAAATGCTTTTGGAATCCTATAATATACATCCCTAGCCTACATTTCACCAAGTGGCATGAAGTTTCATCGGTTAGAATGCATTCTAGGGCTAGATTTGTATGACAAACCCTAGGAACGAGGGTTTCATACCAGTTTGAATTCAAACTCCAATATCTTCCTACTGCGATCACTTCAAAACCTCAAACTTGATACATTAGAATCTTTATTCAACCTAGTTTTAGAAAAACCACATCGATCCACTTGGCCAATCTGTACAGGCCTTACACCAACATGAATTCTTGGAAAAATAGTTATTTTTTTTGGTTTTTGTGCCCAAATCTCCGTACAGAATCTTCTCACCCCTACTGGAGTAAGATGACAACAATATCAACCGATCCAAGTCGGTAGGCAACTTCCAAAAATAGTTTCAACTATCAAAAGTGAGTTGCAAGTGTCATGACACCTTAACAACATTGGACAACTATGGCATTTTACATTAACACAAGGATCCCGATTGGTTTAGCTTGTCCAGTGGAATCCAAACAACTACCATACTCTCTAAAACATGCCAAAACATCAGAACTATCAAATAGACTCAAAAATCATCCATAGACCTACTAGGCCTAAGTGACATAACTAGGGTCCAAATGGACTAAGAATGATTTGAGGTTTATATGATTACCTCAAACCTCTTGACCATACAAAATGGACCTTACAACCATGGATAGAAAGCCTTATTACAAAACATACTGAACAAGAACCTCAACTTATCAAACTACTCTTAGGAATCAAAATGCTCCTGGGTGCCCTACACCAAATAGTATCAGATTTGAAATAAGTACTGGTTTATTCCAAAGGGTACACCTACCTAGGTCTTGTAGAGCCTAAAGTGCAAAGGAAAAGGGGATTCATTCCACTTTCTTGTTCGTTGGCCAGTCCCTCAAGGCAAATCCATCACTAGAATTGGCTATTCTATAGATTGCCCTTTTGAGATCAAGTTGGGAATTTAAAACAACCAACTCTTTAGATAATCACACTCTACCAATTTATCTATCAATTAGTTCATTCAGTACCATGGCACATTTGGTCATAAATAGAAATCCTTCAATATTTCACCAACGCAGCCAAAAAAAGAAAAACAAGGCGGCATTTTGCTATCACATTGATCTCCTAGAAACCAGAGCACCTACACATGTCAATTTCCATAATGAGGACATCAAATCAGGTTCCTTGGTAACAGCAACTCAACCATTTTAAATAGCACATCCCCACAAATTCTGTCACGCTGTCCAACAGAAGATCCTATTAGGTTTGCATACAAATCCCAAAGAGCTAATCCTGTATCTTGCCAATCTCCATTCAAGATTATCCCTTTGTACAATGGTAGTGAAGAACGCTCAGCACACGCTTGAATCAAACCATCACTGCACTGGTTCACGATGATTTGGAAGATGATGATTTGCTCGATGATGACCGCTAGTCTAGTTGTCTATACAAGTAAGTATTTCTAACCCTTTACCTCTATGTTGTGTTTCCTCTGTGATGTGTTATGTGTTGTTTAGGCCTCCTTGGATGACCCTTGATATTCTTGTAAGGTCAAGGATACCGGGAGACCACCTCTGTTGTGACTCTTCTTCTATTTGTATCATCATTCTTCTATATTGCTTCTCTCCTCTATTTTCATTGTTGTGTGTTGTGTCATAGGGGTATAGCATTACAGTTGGTGACCTAGGGGGCACCCTCCTACGTGACGACCCTAAGGCACTTGTTCTCCTCTCTTGATTTATTGTTTACCTTCCTCTAGTGGTTCTCTCTAGCTGGTGGATGATAGAAAACAAATAATACTGATACGAACCACGTGTCCCTTCAGCGAGTAAGCAAAAATGGACCTAGTCCATACATGACGATGGGGTTGATATATATATATATATTATCTAACGCTTAGCTAGTAGAATCACTCCGTGTGATATTTTGATGATGTCTTATATTTGCTAACAAACCATAACAATATAGTTGCTCCGTGCACTTTGTTTATCTTGGATCTCACCTTGGTTACAGTCGGTTATGAAATCTCTGCAGTATAGCCCCACGGTTATACTCAGTTTCTGAATCCATAGTATAACCTTCGCCCTTGATGTGGTTATGTTTATGCATTGTTTTTTGATCATGTGATGTGGTTATTATCTTAGAGAAAGATTTCTAACCTCTCTTTGCAAGAAATTGTGTGTTTGTGGGAACACTCGGCGATCATAAAGTACATGTCACCTTTGGGGGCATGGGCTTTGCAAAAGCTCTTGTTCCCTTGTGTGTTTTCTTCCTACCTTAATGTGCTTGATATCGGTACATGATATCAACCACCTTAAGGTGGGGGAATATAAAGTAAGCTATCTGATGATTTTGATACTAATAAAGCGTCTTTGCATACATTGATCTATTACGTATACCTCCTTTTCATTGTAAGGCGTCTTTGTGACATGGGTGGGGTTGTATACTTTTGGCACATGCTTCCTTTTCACTGTAAGGCATCTTTGTGACGCGGGTGGGGTTGCATTTTAAAATCCCTCTGTGGAGGTGGGGATGGTGTATCTCTTGAGCTAATGCACATCCTTTTTATTCTAAAAAGTCCTCCAAGTAGGTGGGGTTGGTGTATCCTTCCTTAAGCGTGTCTTTGGCGGTTGTTGTGGCATAAGCCCAACCATCAGGTGTGCCTGTAATGTGCTTGAGATGGTGGTGAACCTAGAAATAGGCTCCTTCCATCACTTGTTTGTCGTGTTTAATAAGTATAGTATGTCTTTGGCATACTATATGGCGCTCGTGTCTTATGTGTGTCTTCTGTGTGTTTTTCTCCTTGTGTAGTCTAAAGACATGTGGTGATGAGTCCCTCCTACACTCAGGTTTTGTATGATGTGTTTGTTCCCAAGCATAGTCTAAAGATGTGTGGCGATGAGTCCCTCCTATGCTTTGGGATTTGTATGGCGTGTTTGTTCTCAAGTGTAGTCTAAAGACATGTGGTGATGAGTCCCTCCTACACTCTGAGATTTGTACTGCATGTCTATTGCCCCATATGTAGTCTAAAGACGTGTGGCGATGAGTCCCTCCTACATTTTGGGTTGTGTGTTTACTTTCCATGTACTTGCATCTACATTCACATATATATGAAAAAAATAAATAAATAATCACTACATTCATTGTATTCATCATGTTTTGCGTGTCTTCAATGTTGTCTTCTCTGTGTTTTGAGTGTCTAATACTGTCTTCACTATGTTTGGCATGTCTATAATGTGTTTTCTCTAATGTCTACCTGAGACTGGAAGCTAGAAGTAGTTCCTCAATCTTTGTGTATGCATTAGCTCTAAGTGCCTGGCATGTTGTTGTGTTTTGACCGTACTTTAATGCATGTATGGGCCTTGTGTTCATACATACATTGAAGTGGGGGCTAAATGTTATGTCAGAAAATGTCTCCCTGGACCTTTTCCCTCCTAGGTTTATCTCCCGAGTCCCTTGTTTTGCATCTTGCATTTTCTTTTTGATTCCCGGAAGAAAATGGCTTGAAACCCATGTCACATGGGGCATGAGGGACATTGTTGTACTTAGCCCTGCGCTAAATTTCAGGTAGGTCCCAAATTTGAATGTCGGTTATGTGACTGTTAATTAGGTCCTATGCCAACATCTTAATTTTGAATTACAAAATCCTTAGCAGGAATGTCTTTAGTTGCATATATAAGCATGTTTAGGGTTTCATTTGTAAACTAGAAGATGATTTTGAACTTTTGGCGAACTTATGATTATAGAGCATTCAAGATATTCATTGTTGCATAGCAGAATATTGTTGTTGCGTTTGTGATTACAAATTTAGCTTCATCTTCTTATGTGTTGAAGGATTTTCATCTACATGCGAGATACACCTTAGAGGTGATATCTATTTGTGTTTGAATCATTTATCAATTTATTTTTGCCTCTATCTCGTAGGGATACACACTCTTTATCTGACAACGGTGTTCGGAAGACTTGAATGTCCTCCTGGGACTTGACTAAGGAAAGCCTCTAAACACCACAACCCCTAACTACACTCCTTGTGATTGCAGGTTATAGGTATCAGATTTTGCAGAGTGGAGTTGCAGAGGAAGGTTGTAAAAGATAAGAATTCTGGATCTCTGAAGAAAAGCATTGCTTGGACTCGGGCGCTAGTGTCAGTGTCCTCCGAGGTTGAAAACACAGAAATCATTATGACAGTGACAATCAGCATCTAAAGAGGCTCCGACATCCTAAAGAACACCCTGCCTTGGACTCGGGCACTAGTGTCAGTGTCCTTCGCATATCCTGAGATGGAAATGGAAAGTACAGTGATCATCAGTGTCGAAAGGAGACTAGGATTCCCTAAAGAAAACACCACCTTGGACAAGGGCATGAGTGCCAGTGTCCCCAAGTATTCTGTATCTCAAACTTCAAAAAACGGTCAATAATTAACCTCTGTCTACTACCTTAGTCTGCAAGCATTTGTTGTAATTCATCATTTTACTTACCATTTTGCATAATTAGGGGTTTAAGGGTATTCGAGTATTAATTTAATATTAGAATAATATCTTTCTATTTATGTTATTAATGGTCATCTAGTAGTTTCTAACTTCATCTCTTGTTAATGATTGTTTCTTTTAGAAACATCTGCCTTTGTAATTCTATTTAAGGAGCCTTCATCTCCTCTATTTAATAAACAACATCAATTCTTTGTAACATGGTATTAGAGCCGATCTAAGTCGGACTCCCTCATGGGAGGGCTCAGGATCTTGGGAGGGCTCTTTGTTCTAAAATTTGAAGGTTTTCTGGTCGCTGGAAGTCGCGTATTGTTTCTGGAAGTTGCATTCTTTGTTCTTGCTAGTGATTTTCCTTTCACATTTTCCTGTTGCCTCTGCATTGAAAACCCTTGGTCGTCCTTTGCATTTTTGTAGCCGCTGTTTGTTCTGAAAACCCTTAGCAACACTTTGCTCCTTCCCTGATCGTGGATTTCCTCACATTTTTTTGACGAGATTTTGCATTTCTTCTGATTGCGATTTGTTTCCTGGGGTCGCCGTTCCTTTTTGCCTTTTCAGCTTCTACCTTCGCTGCAGTTCTAGGTCACTCTTTTATGATTGCATCTATTTGGAGGGTGATTGATCGGCATCTATAAATGACATTTTGTAGACTTCAAGTCATCTTCAGGCTTCAATTGGCGGTTTAAACATCGTCAGTTCTAGTTTTTTTGCTGGTGGTCGTGTTCTCCTAGTTGTGATTTACAGAATCGTGGTTTTTGCAAGTTTCTTTGGTTGACGACATTCACAATGGTCACTATTTATTTTGGTTACCATTAAAATCTTTGGTGATCTCCAACGAGTCCCATAGTTTGCACCAGTTTCAAGGTTGTAGAATGTTTTTTTTGTTGTATCTCGGTTCACCTAGGGTTTCTGAGAATTTTGGCCAAGGTTTTCATCCTCAGTTTCAAGCCAAAAATTGTTATGTTTCCATATTCTTTCTGGGTTTTTCGAGAAGATTTCTGGGTGGTCGTCAGAATTCTCTAGTGTCTCGAAATCTGTGCATTGGGATTTGTGCAACTGGGTCTGCATGCCTGATCGATGTTCTGATGGGTTTTAATATTTTTCACCTTAAAAAATCTGTCATGGGTTTTAATAATTTTTCTCCTTAAAAAATTTTGTATGGTTTTCTGATTTTTTGCCTGGAAAAATCATGGTAGGGTTTATAATTTTCTCCTCAAGTAAGGGTTTTTCTCCTGTATACCCTAGTCAGGGTTTTCGTCATTCAGGAGGGGTCTCTAGTATTTGGTTTTTACCGTTTTTTTCTGAAAAAAATGATGATTTGTAATCTTCATATTTTTGGATTTGGTGATTTTTTCCTCAAAAATCGTACTTTGCTGCAGTCTATTTTGGTCGCACCTGGAGTTGCTGGGGCGAACATCTGCACAGCTTTCTTCTTGCAGTCTGTTCTGGAGCATTGTGCTCATTTGTAAAAGTTTGGAGGGTTTGCTGATTTTTCCTCAAAATCGTGGCAGTTGTTCTCGGTGTGTCTCTAGTTACAGGGAGGGACAGTTCTCCAACGTCAGGTTGGATGGTTGGTGTTGTTTTTCCATAAGTTCTGCAGTTTCTGGGAGGGTTGGTGGCAGACTCATCTCAAGTGGCAGAGTCAGTGGCAGGCTCTTGTCTTTTGTTGCAGAAGCATTCTGAGAAGAGGGGGGCAACCTTCTCTGTTATCTCTTTGGGTAGTTAGAATGATGACCATTAAGGGAGGGTATTAGAATAATATCTTTCTATTTATGTTATTAATGGTCATCCAATAGTTTCTAAATTCATCTCTTGTTAACAATTGTTTCTTTTAGAAACTTCTATCTTTGTAATTCTATTTAAGGAGCCTTCATCTCCTCTGTATAATGAACAACATCGATTCTTTGTAACATTTAATACATTAATTGACAATCTCTAAATATCCACATCGTTCCAAGTGACAACCTAACCTATAGATGAATCCTCTTGTAAAAGTATGATTCAACTCGGTTGATATGTCCTTGAATGTTTGTAGTGAAAGGAGGATCTAGCCATTCAATCCCATCATCCCCTTTTTCATACAAAACAATCATACTTGTTCTAGAGTGCATCAGTGGTTGCCTTATTGAATTTTGCAACCTCCACTACCATTGTAGCTGCCTCAGTTACTGGAGTGTCAAACACTCTTTTTGTTAGGGTTAGCCAACAGAAGATATCAATTAAATGCAAATAAAGATTAAACAGAGGAATGACAATACACAGAAATAATAATAACGAGAGACAAGTTTTAACGTGGTTCACCCAAACTCGGGCTACATCCACCAACAGAGAGTCCAATATTATTATCCAATAAATCAAAACCAATTACAACCAGCAATCCTTGCAACTCAATACCATTGCAAAATCCTGCAATACAATATCAACAGAAACCCTAACCCTTAGATGCTTTTAGCAAGCCTTATGTTGGTTACAAAAAAAAAATTTATGTCAGCTAATAGAAAAATAACTCCAGACGCCTTTATAAAATAATAGGCAAGCTCTGTCCCCTACACTCCCCTGTTAAATAATTTGGGGGGAAACTGCACCGATAAAGTGGGAAAAATTTAACCTTCAAGTCTAATTAGGCTCCATATAACAATAATCTCCCACTTGGAGACTGATCAGACTCCACACCATATCATCTCCCACTTGAAAACTAATCATAACATAGTTGACCCTGTAGCTCCCACTGGAAATAAGCACCCTGGACTTTGCTATTCTAGTTTTGTTGTTTTTAGTCTTGAAGACCAACCGAAGCTGAAGAGGAGCTCAACTTCTCCCTTGTCACTGCCTTTGTAAACATATTCGCTAGATTTTCATTTGTATGTATCTTTTCTAGCCTTAATTATCCATCATCCAACACTGACCGAATGAAGTGATATCTCAACTGTATGTGTTTGGCCTTTGAATGCAAGGCAGAATTCTTTGCAAGATGTATGGCACTATGGCTGTCCATAAAAAAATAATTGTTAGCCTATTGTTTGCCCAATTCTTCCATGAAAGATTGCATCCATAGCATGTCCTTGCTTGCCTCTGTTGCAGCTATATACTCTGCCTCCATGGTGGATAAAGAAACCACCTTTTGCAACCGTGAGATCCAACTCACTATTGTCCCACCTATAGTAAAGACATAACCTATAGTACTCTGCCTAGTATCAATATCCCCTGCCAAATCTGAGTCTACATAACCTGATAAATCAATATTAGAGCCCCCAAAACATAAGTGTTTATTGGATGTACCTCTCAAATATCTGAGAATCTATTTTACTACATTCCAATGGTCCAATCCAAGATGACTCATATACCTACTTACGACTCCTACAGCATGTGCAATATCCGGTCTCGCGCATACCATGGCATACATTAAACTTTCTACAGTTGAAGCATATGGTACTTTAGACATTTTTTCTTCCTCCTCTGGTGTCTTAGGACACATCTCCTTAGTCAATTTCAAATGACTAGGCAAAGGTGTGCTGACAACTTTTGCATTCTCCATATGGAATCTCTGCAACACCTTTTCAACATAATCAGCCTGAGATAGAGTCAATTTTCTATTCTTCCTGTCTCTGCAAATTTTCATACCAAGGATTTGTTTTCTTACCCCCAAATCCTTCATGGCAAATGATTGTGCTAATTGTTGTTTTATCTCTCTTATGTGATCCATGTTAGACCCTGCTACAAGCATGTCATCAACATATAAACATAAAATAATGCAGTTGTCATTATCCAACCTCTTAAAATAAATGCAATGGTCAGAATTACATCGGTTGTAGCCTTGCTCAGCAATAAAACTATCAAATTTCAAGTACCATTGTCGAGGTGCTTGTTTCAAGCCATACAAACTCTTCTTCAATCTGCACACCAATTTCTCCTTACCTTTGACCTCAAATCCTTGGGGTTGTTCCATATATATCTCCTCCTCCAAATCACCATGGAGAAAGGTAGTTTTCACATCTGGCTATTCCAAATGCAAATTTTCAATAGCCACAATACTTAAAACAGTACGAATAGAAGTCATCTTAACAACCAGAGAAAATATCTCATCAAATTCAATATCCTTTTTCTATGCAAATTCTTTTACAACTAACCTGGCTTTAAATCTTTTCTTACCTCCATCTTCCTCTTTCAGCCTATAAACCCATTTGTTTGGTAAAGCCTTTTTACCTATAGGTAACTTACATAATTCCCAAGTCTAATTTTTCAACAAGGAGTCCATTTCTTCTTTCATTGCAAGCTCCCACTGAACCTTTGTATCCATCTGCATAGCTTCATCATACCCTTTTGGTTCACTAGCATCTATTAACAAAATAGAATACAAAGAGGGAGAAAACCTTTCAGGAGGTCTACTTATCCTTGTTGACCGTCTAACATTCACTAGAGTTTGTGGTATTTCTTGTTGTTGTTGTTGCGGAGCATGAGGAACCACTAGAACATCACTATTTGGAGTATCATCTAGCACCACATAATCCTTTTATTTCTTCTCATGCTGCTGCAACTGATTTTTATACAGCACCTTCTCATTGAATACAACATTCATGCTTCTCACAATTTTCTAATTTTCAAAATCCCAAAGCCTATAACTAAATTCATCAATGTCATATCCAACGAATGTACATTTTTTTTATTTTACATCGAGCTTAGTTCTATTTTTAGAATTTACATGTGCAAATGCTTCACATCTGAAGGTTTTGAGAAAAGAATAACTCACCTTCTTACCTGTCCATGCTTCCTCTGGAATACCACAACCCAAAGGAACTGAAGGACCTCTATTAATTAAATATACAACGGTGTTGATAGCCTCTACCCACATGTTTAAAGGCAGCCCAACATGTAATCTCATGGTCCTTACATGCTCCATTATTGTCCTATTCATGCGTTCAGCCACTCCATTTTATTGTGGAGTCCCTGGAACCATTTTTTGCCTACGGATTCCATTAAAGGAACAATAATCCTCAAATTCTTTACTACAATACTCACCACTATTATCATATCTAAGACATTTTAATCTTTTACCCGTCTCATTCTCAACCAAGCTTCTCCATTTCTTAAATGTTTCAAATACATCATATTTCTGCCTGAGGAAATAAATCTAAACCTTCCTAGTTGCATCATCTATGAATGTAACATAATACTAAGAGATACGAAGAGAAAATACCTGAGCTAGTCCCCATACATATGTATGCACAAGCTCCAACTTTTCATCTTTCTTTTGCTTCCCATCCTTGAGAAAATTGACTCTCTTTTGTTTGCCATTCACACAACTTTCACAGAAATCTATATTAATACATTTCAAACATGGTAAAACTTTCTTAGAATGAAGTACCTTCATACCTTTTTCACACATATGCCCAAGTCTGTTATGCCACAATGTTGTCTCAGAACCTACAGCAACTGTTTCAGTCTCTTCTTGCAAACCTGCAGCAACTGTTTCAGTCTCTTCCTACAAACCTACAGCAACTGTTCTTGAACCTGTTTGTTTTTTCTCTACAATAGCTAAAGTAGAAGGAACAGTATGACTTGTACAAAGATATAAGGTGCCTACTTTCACACCTTTTGCTACTATTAAGGCACCTTTTGAAAGCTTCCAATTTTTATCAGTAAATGTAACAATGCAACCTTCTTCAACTAGTTGCCCTACTGAAATTAAATTCCTACTCAGGTTTGGAACGTGCCTTACCTCTTGTAGTAGCCAATGATTCCCATTCTGCAACTTCATCTTGATTCTTCCCTTTCCAACAATTTGATAGGGTCCGTTATCTCCCAAATAAACCAGCCCAAAATCCCCTTGGACATAATCAAGAAAATAACTTCTATAGGGCGTAGCATGAAATGAGGCCTCAAAATCTAAAACCCATAAATCATTAGCATTATCTAGGGAAAGAATCAAAGCATCATCTTCATATTTATTACTTACCACATTTGCCTCCTTATTGCCTTCTTGTTTGTCTCCTTTGTTCTTCTGAGACCAATAGTCTTTCTTTAGATGACCTAGTTTCCCACAGTACCAGCAATCCTTCTATCCTCTAGATTGGGACCCTTCAATTTTCCTCTTGATTTCCCATGACCTCTAAAACCTTTTTCCTCTCTCCTTTGATCTGCCCCTACTTTCTGCATTCAAAAGACTACTTGATGTGGACCCTCCTAAGCTTTTCCATTGCATTTCCTCGCTAAGGATAACACCAACAACATCATCAAATTTCAAAGTGTTTGAATCAAAGATAGAGTTACTTACAGCCATTACCAAGCTATTCCATCTTTCTGGCAAAGAACATAAAACTAAGAGAGCCCTCACCTCTTCATCAAATTTCACTTTTACAAAAGTTAACTGACTGACAATCGTATTGAACTCATTTAAATGATTTATCACAGATCCACCTTCAATCATTTTAAGATTAAACAAACGCTTTATGAGAAATACCTTATTTGAGGCCGAGGGTTTTTCATACAATTTAACCAAATCTTTCATGAGTTCACTTGTTGTCTTCGCTTCTGTTATATTGAATGCCACAGATGGTGCCAAGCACAATCGAATGGTTCCCAGTGTCTTTCTGTCCAGAAGATCCCAATCCTCATCTGTCATTCCTGCCGGTTTCTTGGATACTCCTTCCAATAGCCTCCATAAATCCTTCTGATAGAGGTAATCCTCTATCTACATTTTCCATAATTGATAGTTTTGCGCATTAAATTTGTCTACCTTCAATTTACCCTCGTCCACCATTGCTCCCACTCAACCATGAGACTCCCACTCAACCGTGAGACCTTCCTACAGATGATAATCGAACACAACCTACTCTGATACCACTTGTTAGGGTTAGCTAGCAAAAGATATCAATTAAATGCAAATAAAGATTAAATAGAGGAATGAAAATACATAGAAATAATAACAGCGAGAGACAAGTTTTAGCGTGGTTCACCCAAACTCGGGTTACATCCACCAACAAAGAGTCCAATATTATTATCCAGTAAATCAAAATTGATTACAACTAGCAATCCCTGCAACTCAATACCGCTACAAAATGCTACAATACAATATCAATGGAAACCCTAACCCTTAGCTGCTTTTATCAAGCCTTATGTCGGTTACAAAAAAAAAGTTTTTGTATGTCAACTATGCCCCCCTGCACTCCCCCATTAAATAATTTGCGGGGGAACTGCGCTGATAAAATGGGGATAATTTAACCTCCAAGTTTGATTAGGCTCCATATAACAACACTTTTAACAATCAAACTTCCTCTGAAGTCCCGATCAAGTTCAGCCACTTTATTTATAGTATTAGGGGCTAAAGCCCAAATTGCCAAGGTTTCCCACTTGGGATTAAAACCTACACCAAATAGGGCAGAAGCAGCTTCATCTTCAGAAGAAAAGACCTCTTTATCCTACCTCCTAATAGTGTCCAAGGCAATGGTAGAGGTTATACCCCATTCAGGGAGAAATAAAATACCACTCTCTTTAACCATTCACCTGCCTTCTTTAGAAGTAATTTCCTTAGCCTCTACCCTCATCCGGGTTAATATCTTGTGGGAAACTTGCTCTTGAGTTTCTTGAGGAGATTTTCAATTTCTTCTTTCAACCTTCTGGCATATTCCTTACTTCTGCATCACCATAAGAAATCAACAAATTCTTGAGAATTGATGAACTAGTCATCAGTCATAAATCTCTACCAAGCTGCAGCCCTTATATCATATAAAATATCCCTTCCTTCAATGATAATATTTGTCAACCTATCCAAGGGTGGCTGCACATTTTCATCCCTCTTGGGAGAAGGCATTTCTTGATTTATATCATCCCCAGTTACTTCCATCTCATCCTCCTCTTCAATTGGTTAATCTACTAGAGGGGTTTGTTCAATCTTCCCCTTTGGGGATGATTCCCTAGGAGGTGAATCCAAATCTACTATTTGCACAAGAGGAGTCATTTGTTGCACTGGTGGAGAAGACATGGGAGGTTGAGTATGTGAGGGAGACTGTTGGACTTGCTTCTTAATCACTACACTTTTAGTTCTTCTCTTGAATGTATACTTCAATTTCATATCACTCGGAGGCTGATATGATGGCCTCTCCTCTACAATAGGATCTTTATCTTTTTTCCTCATAGAATCAGCCTACCCAATTATTTCATCAATATTGGCTAGAATTGTCTTAATCCAGGTAATTGGGTGGTCGATATTTGCATATGCCCCCTTGTAAGAAGCCTTTTTAGTCTTTTTCTCTCCTCATATTTTAAGAATGCTATCCATCTTTCTCTTCTTATCTCAATTTCCTTTTCATCATTGATATTTCTGATAACATCTTTAGTGTCATACGTCTGATGGGCAATTGAGGATCTTTTTATGCTTCTCTTGAGGTTGCTTATGAAACCCTCAAGATCACAATATCTTGCACATTCTTGCTCCATGCTAAACATCTTTAGCTTATCATTCAATTTGTCAAGACCTTCTCTATTCATTTTGAAATTAGAGAAAATTATCAAGAAAGGGAAGAAAGAACCTTTCTTCTGATTTGCCAAATGAGCCTTCTTCGACTCAGCCAGTTGCCAAATAACCTCCAGGAAACCAACCCTCAAGGGTACAAATTTTGGCAATATATGAGGACCCACTGGGCATCCATAAACTCTTAAGACCATACAATTTGAGTGGAGAATGAAATCACCCTAGTTATGGCAAACACCTATAGAAGGTTTTCCTACCAAAGGCCTCAAAAATTCTAGTATCTGATCTGGGATTCTAGGCACACCTCTCTACAAGAAAGATAATACCCTTCTAGCAAAGCAATCTCTGAAAATAATGTAATTGGCCTCAAAACAATTCTTGTCCCAAATATGTGTCCAATGCTAGACTGGATGTGGGTTTCCTTTATTATCAACCTCACTAATCAATAATCCTGGGTCCCAATCTAGTCTTCCCTCATACAAAAACATATGACATAGTAAAGAGTACCACTAGAATTTTACTGCTTCTTTCCCTTTCTTGATATCTATTAACCCTTGATGTATGCGGTCAACTAGGTAAGTGGAAAAATCAAATTGTTGATTCAATGATACATGTTGAATATCTACACCCATGTAGGTGTATGAAATGAGAATTCTTTCATTCTTGTTTTCCCCCAAGACTTGACATAATGCATATTATGTCATTGCAAAGTAATTCTCAAAAGTTTCAAGTCTGAAGGGTTCAACTTCAATTGGTAGGATTTTCATACATATGTTGTTATGATCCTTTTCTCTATGCTTAGGCAGATGTACCACTCTGTAGTTACTCTTATCTTGTAGGTATTTCTTCTTGAAAACATCAAGGTCCATGGAGGTACTGGCAGCCAAATTGAGTCCAAAGGTTTTAGAGATTGATTCCTTATTAATTTTTACCAAGGGATGTCCTCCTATATATCTTATTATCTTAGCAGTCTCATCATATTGGGAGGCCATGGTTTTAAGAAAATTAATGTCTTTAAAGACATTTGTGACCACCAATTTTCCTAAGTCCAATCTCCATACATTTGAGATTGGGGATTGGGCATTCCTTTTGTCCCACCAATGATAGAATAAATTCCACACTATCACTGGGATGTCTAGATCTTTACAACCATGATATCTATCAACTAACCCTTCATTTGACTTAGGGCCATGAACCTTAAGCTTCTAGGATGAAGAACTAGGGCGCTGAGCGACAAGGTCTTCATGCAAGGCTCGGCTTTGAGAAGTGGAGAGAGCTTGGGCTTGTGGGGGAGTCATTTTCTAATTGGAATTGAGGAACAAGGGTTATTTTTATTGTTTTAGGGTTCTTCCTTACAAATGATTCAGAGAGCAACTCAGACAAAGATTAGGGTAGTTGAACAAATGGTGACAACCTAGACTCACAACATTTTTTTAGAAAGTAATAACAAAGTATTAACAACCTCATAAAACCAACCAAACGTAGAGGTTACAATGTGTGAGGTCTCAGACAACTTACTGGATTGTTACTTAACAGACCTCGAATAGATTTTGAGTCTTTAGACAACTGCTAATTTTCTTACTTTGATACTCTAGATGCTTAGATAAGTACATAGAACACTTGAATTAGGACCCTTATAGAAAGAACCATTAATTCGGGGGCTAAGAGTCATCTTGTCTGCCATTACTCTTAGCTTACATGAACTATATTTCACAATTACTCATTCTTTGCATTTTTGAATGTGAGTAGTTGATTATGAAACATCAGAATAGATTGGATGATGTTGATTCATCAAAAAGATTTGACAATATTTGCCCTGCCTTATGAGGACTGTCGAACCAATGTGAACACTTCACTTCACTTACATTCATGATTCAACAAAAAGGTGCACCATCAAAAGCTGACTCATTTGTTTGCCACGCGACCGCTTTCCGCAATTCCATGGTCCTGCAAAGCACATGATTTTAATGTTCCGCATAATGGAAGAAAGGCCATAAAACATCCCACATGGCACCCACTTTGTGACACTCGGGTTTATGACATGTCAACCTGTGCTAGGTGTCACTCTTCCAAGCTTTCACGGGTAGCCTATGGGTCCTTCAAAAGTACTCCACGAAATGGCAGAAAGTTTGTAAACTCACCACGTGGCCCTTAAGGGACCTACCAATGGGCACCACTGCACAACTAGATTGAGACCTACCACATGTCTTTCTTCCATGATTCCACGGTCAGGCATTCGACTGATTAAATGTTCTTTGTGGAACAACGGAATTAACTAGAGCATGCCATGTAGACCTTCTTAATGTTGACAGAGCAAAGTGGGGAGAAATAAACACATGCTAAATTAAAAACAACATTCATTCTACTAGGTAAAGGGGGGCCGCAAATTTCATTAAGGGGATTGACTGAAAAACTAAGCATATGGATAAAAAGTTTACACACAGGAAGTAAATGGTAATCCAAAAGGAGGGGGCCATTAAAAAGATGACACCCTAGACATAAGGTAATAACTTGGTGATTGGAAATGGATGACAAGCGGTCAACTACATAATATAACAAAAGGTAATTCGATGCTTGTATAAGACTCTAGGGTTTAGGGTTTTAGACTTTAGGACAAGAATTTTTTTAATATTTTGAACACTAAAACCCTAGAAAAGGACTCTCAGAATTTAGGTTTTGAAACAAGGACAAAGGAAGGAACCAGGAAAATTTATCAGAGTCCTATCGGTGGCTCTAGTTGGGGATGTTTGTTCTATCAAAACAAAGTGAGAACACAGAAGATCTCCAGAGAAGTAGACCACAGAACACAACCAAACACAAACCTAAAGAAAAACTAAAGTAGGGAACCTAACTACATAAAATATAGTATGCATGGAATAGAACCATACCTTATGAAAAGTATGGCTTCAAGAACTATCCATGCATTGGCAGTTCAAGAAGTTCTTCAGACAGATCTTGCAGGAAATAAGAGTTTTCTCAATGTGTGTTGTTGATTAGATAAGGTCCGAGCCAAAGGGAATCAAACTTACCATGCTTTCCTTTCTCTTGAGCCCTTACATTCCATAATAATACCATATCTCCAACCTAAAAATTTCTTTCAGAAGCCCTTTTGTCATGTAGATGTTTAACTTGCTATTGCATTTTGATATTTCTCTATTGTGCCAACCTTCTTGTTTCATCTAGCTAAGTTACTTGAATAATCCTATTGTGCATTGCATCTGAAATATCAGCATCATGTTCCTGGATAAATTTGTAGACAGGTAATAGGTTATTGATAGGAATCCTTGCATCTAGGCCATATACCAGATCAAATGGGGATTTCCCAATAGCCTTCTTTACAGTCACCCTATCAGCCCATACAACAAGCTTTAGTTTAGAGTCCTAGGCCCTCTTGTTCTTTTCAGTAATCCTTTTAACAATCTTCATCAGGGTCTTGTTACTTGATTCAGCCTGTCCATTTCCTTGAGGATGATATAGGGAAGAGTAATAAATTTATATCCCATATTGGTTGTAAAAAGTTGTGAACTCTTCTGACCTGAAACACATTGCATTGTTTGATATAATCTTTTCAAGCACTCCAAATCTAGTCAAGACATTATTCATTAAAAAGTCAATCACAACCTTGCTAGTTTCTCTTTTGGTGGGAATGGCTTCAACCCACTTAGTGAAATAGTCAATGGCGACTAAGATCCAACTATGTCCTCTGCTTGACTTCTCATTTATTTCTCCTATGAAATCAATTCCCCATTGCTGAAAAGGAGCCTCTACTGTCATTGGTCTGAGAGGCAGATTTCTAAAAAAATTAATAGTCCTGAAAATCCCTGGCAAGGGTCACAACTTCTGACCATCTTATGAGCATCCTTAAAAATTGTGGGCCACCAAAATCCAACCCTTAATACTATATGGGTTGTTGTCTTAGCCATGTAGTGGCCTCCACACACACCCTGGTGCATTTCTTCTAAAATCTCTGGTGCCTACCCATTACTTACACATTTAAGCAATTTAAATGTCTTCCGAATTTCTCCACCAAAGCTCATTATCAATGATTACATACTTTATAGCTTGTAACTTCAGCGTCCTCTTCTAATTTTTAGTCATTCCTTCTGGACAAGACATCTTCTGTAAGTAGTGAACAACATCTTTATACCATTCAGACTCCTTCATATCACAATTAGAGACATCTTCCTTAACTTCAACACTATTTATTTGGTTGGCTTCTAAGTTTGTTTCAACCATTAACTTAGCTAATCTTTGTCCCCTCACTAACTTAGTGATCTGGATGTCAATATTAAATTCTTGGATCCTGTTAATCCATCTACATCTTCTCCCGGTCACCTCTTGCTGAGTGAAGACATCCTTGACATCAACTATAGGGACATATGTAACAATAGTAGCACCTACCAAATAAGGTCTGAAATTCTTGACAGATTTCACCAAAGTATAAGCTTGCTTCTCAGTTATATCATATTTTAGCTCAGTAGCCTAGAGAGATTTGCTAAATAATGAAATAGGTTGTTCATAACCTTCATTGTTCTTTTGTAGCAAAACAGATGTTATAGTGTGAAAGGAAGCAAAGGAAAAAAACTAGAATGGTTTAGAAAAATCAGGGGATTTTAGCACAGGGGCCTCCTTTATAGATCTTTTAATATTTTTGAAAGCATTGATTGGCTCATCATTCCATGCAATATCCTCCCCCTTTTTAGCATTTTGGAGATTGGTCTAGTGGTCTCTACAAAATTGGTGACAAATCTCCTCAAGAAGTTTACTTGCCTAAAGAAAGACTGAAACCCCTTGATACTCTTGGGTATTGGGATCCTCTCAATAGTAGCAACTCTTTCAGGGTCAATCTTGATTCCTTCTTTAGACACAATATGGCCTAAAAGTTTCCCTTATGTTACCCCAAATACACATTTCTTAGGGTTCAGGGATATACCAAATTTCATAAATCTCTCAAAAATCCTCTCCAAATGGGAATAGTGATCATGTTCCATCTTCAAGTAGGCAATCAAATCATCCTAATAGACCACCATTATTACATTTATAAGATCATAAAAAGCTACATCCATAGCTCGCTGGAATGTAGATCCTACATTGATCAACCCAAAAGGCATTTTGATGTATACATAGGTGTCCTAGGGAGTAGTAAATGTAGTTTTGTATTGCTTAGACTCTTTGACCATCACCTGGTTATATCTAGAAAAGCCATCTATCATCGACAGGAGTTCACAGCTAGTTACCTTTTGTAATATGGCTTCAATATTTGGCAAAGGATAATTATCCTTCAAGGATGTCATGTTTAGGTTCCTGAAGTCCACACAGAGTCTAATACCTCCATTCTTCTTCTTGACAGGAACAACGTTGGATACCCAAGTTGAGTGCCTAATAGGCTTGATTATTCCTCCCTCACTCAACTTTGCCAACTCTTGTTGCATTTTTGGCCTTAGGGTGGGAATTATGGGTCTTTGCTTTTGCCTAAAAGGTTTTGCATCAGGCTTCAATGGGATTTCGTGTTGGAACAAGTCTTCCCTATATGCTTTAAGATTGTCATAAGTCCATGCAAAACTTTTTTAGGTTTTCTAAGCAAAGAAATCAACATTGCCTTAACATTAGGATTTAAGCACTTACCTCTATAGATGAGCTTTGGTTGAGCCTCAGTTCCCAAATTCACCTCTTTGAGATCATTTTGGTGTACTAGTGTGGACCTGGTACTTTGTCTATCATTTCCATCAAATACCCTCTCCAGAGCAACCAGTCCTCTTAGAATTCTATTGGTTTTCAACTGGATGACTTCATTCCCAAACACGGTTTCCTTTCCATCCATTGTTTCCACAAATTCCTGAAAATCAATTTCATGTGCATGATATTCATCAATATAGTTCATGAATTTGTATAAATCTTGATCATCATTAAAAACTTGGCAATGGCAGATCTGTTGTCTAGTACATAAGGTCTTGTCAATATCTCAACTTTTGAGATTCCTGCTAGGGTCATACCTTCTTGATCTAACTACAATGTTGGCTAAGAAGTCAACCATCACATTCTTATTTCACTCCACCCCATCAATAGAAAAAACATCAAACTCCTCTATTGTGTCCCATACAACATTCCTATACTACCCGAACCTTTTATTTTTGGAGACATATTTAGATCTGACTTGTGAAACTACTAACTCAGAATCCCCTAGAACCCTAAGCTTCTTGACTCCATGCTTAAGGGCCATTTTCAAGCCTATAAGCAAAGCCTCATACTCAGCAACATTGTTGGTACATTCAAAACCCAATTTAAAAGATGATCTGAATGTCTTATCAGAAGGGGAAATGAGCACCACTCCTGCTCCAAAACATTCTTTGGAACAGGCTCTGTCAAACTGCATAGACCATAAGCCATCATCATCAGGGGATGATTCAGGGCTGTGGTTTGAAGGTTTATCCTAATCACTTTCATTTTCCTCAATTTTAAAATTATCCATGGTAACATCAAGGAAACATATCTAATCATCATTCTTACTAATACCATCTATTATTTGGGGAGACTTCTTCTCCCTATCAAGCCTTACCTCTTCACCATCCATGGGAATAATGGCATAGGATGAATCCATTTGGATGCTACCGCCCACAATGGAGGCCCATTTTCTAGATAACATCCCATACATGGGAGGGATATCCACCATAGTGATTTTCATCTTGTACTCTTTGAGTGGAAAAGTTGAAAGCCTGAAACTGATGTCCTTAATAATTCCAATGATAGGTCCACTTTCCTAGAATCCATATAAAAGCACTTCCCATAGGCCTTAGTGACTTGCAAGCCCAAGATTTCCATGACTCCAAGTGGCATTATGTTAGCAGAGGCGCCTGAGTCAATCATACAATTTTTTACAAGTCTTCCTTTAGCATTAGAGTGACAAAGAAAGGATCTACCTAAGAAAGGCATTTTTGTAGAGTGGTTCCTAGATAGATCTCTGGTACCTTAGCACTCCACTTCTTAAAATCTTTAGATAATATTTTCTTTTCTTCAGATTGTTTGCTACATTTACCTATCACCCCTGGCACACTTGGAATTGCATCATTTATTGTAGCCACAACTCTATTTTTGTGTTTTGGTATCCTCATCATCTCTAACAAGGGAATCGTCACTTTAATCTGACTAAATACATGGGCCATGTACAATGGGACATATTTAGGCAATATACTAGTACAAGTTGCATCAGTATTTACTGCTGGGGCCTGAGGTGTGTTACTTTTGCTAGACTTTTCTTCCACATGGAATTTCTTAGCACTTTCTCAATTGGTATTTTTTCCCTAGGATGTGGATTATGTTTTCCCACAACTTCCTTGGACTTACCCTAAACTCCCACATCCTTATTGGGGTTGGGAATGTTCTATTTTTCTAAAATGAAAAACCTCCCCGCATTTCCCATTTTGCTACTGTCTCCTTGAGTTTTCTTACTTCTCAGGTTGTAGTCACTCTTAACTTGAGCAATCTTAGATGCACTCAGGAATTTTATTTCCTTATCAAAGGGACTTCTTAAGTAGATATTAGAATCCTCAGTATTTATTTGAACATATTTACCATCCTCTTGTGTTTGGGACAAAATGTTGCTTATTCATCTCTCCCCTTTCTGTTGTAACCTCATCCTCTGAATCCTCATTATCAGAACTAACATAATCTTCCACAATACACTCACAGTCAAAAATCATATTTATATTATGGTTCTCATAATCTTCCCCCTCATTATATTCATCGTAGGGGACTGCATTATCAGTCAGAGACAATGCTACAACACATGAAGTAGAGGAGTGAGGAGCTTGGCACAATAGACACCACACATTTTCATCCATGACATGAACTCCTTTCCTTAGAGGATCAGGGGTTTCCTTAGACAAGCCTCCCCTATTATTAGAGGGTATTGGCTTTCCATTTTGCCAATTAGTGTTGTAGGGTTGATTTGATAACCTTGGCATTTTGTATTTTCTAACAAACGGAGGCCTATCATTTGGGACCCTCTTATCATTTCTAGCCATAGGAATCTTCATTTATTTGACTTATTTCCATAATTTTTCACATTTAGCAGTAATAGGAGGGAATGTGCAGGATCATCGCGGGCCAAACAGTGGCAATGGAAAAAAAATCACGTCTTTACTTAGCCATATTTGTGAATTGTCTAACTTTGACTTTCATAGGCATGTTAAAAATATCCATTTGGAACAGATATCTGTTTTAAAATGGATATCCATTTTGTGGTTTAAAAAACCTTTTTTATAGTTACAAGAAACAGATATCTGTTTATGGAATATTCCCAAAATGGATATCCATTTTTTGAAACTATAAAAATGTTTTTTTTCTAATTCTTTTCATTGGTTTTTTAGTTGTTTTCATTGGTGTGTGTCATGGTATGATGTCTCAAGGAATGGGAAGAAAGGATGGTGATTCATATGATAATATGAAGAATGATGGTAGAGTGAATTGGCATTGTGGTAACTGTAGCATGTCATGGGGTGAATCATGCGTTAATATAGGTTGTGAAGTGATAAAGGGGTGGTATAGGTATGGTTGAATGGAGTAATGAGCTTATTTAATTAGTGATGACCTAGGTGAAGTGATGGTTAAGGTGTATTATGTGGGATTGCTAGAAAGTGTGATTGGTAATGGTGGGGATAGCTAAATGTCATCTTCTAAGGGTTCAAAGGTGAGGAAAGTGTAAGATGGGGATATGGGATAATCCATGGTTTAATGATTATTCAAGGGAGACTCCTTAAAATGATTATCAATGATGGTGTCTATAGGGGGAATGGAGTCTATGAATGTAGGTGTGGGAATGTGAGCTATGACATTGGGATTGTATTGGATGAATAATAGAAAGTAGGGGCACCTGTCTAGTGATGGAAGGAGCCACATGATCAAATGATGTTTGGGGAAGGGCTTTTCTTAGGAAAGTAAGGATTTGGGTGAGGGTCTAGGGTTTGGTAGAGAAGAATTTATGGAAAATTTGGAGGTCATTAAAATTGACATGAATAAAGTAAAAGACATGGCTAAGGATAAATGGTAGGCTCAAAATAGGATAACTAGGACTATGATGATGAATATGGAAAGAAAAGTCAACAACGATAGTATGATATAGGGATAGGATTAGAAAAAAAAGAGTACTACGACTAGCAAGAGGAAAGTGAGGACATAATGCAAAGTTAACATGGCATGAACTCTCTTGGAAGGCTAAGCATGGACTATAAGAAGATTGAACTAGTTGGATCTGTTAGGCTCACCAAATGAAAGAACCTTAAAGGTTAACCTTAATTAGGTAAGGTTATTTTTTAGTGTGGTTGTTTGTGCAACAATGTGTAAATTAATGTTACCTAAGGATAAATCTAACAATACTAACATTTTAATATCCATGAGAGCTAGGACTAACAATTAGACTAAAAACTTGACAAACAATACAACTTGGACACATGTAGGACTTGGAAAATGGAAAAGAATAAGTATTAAATGTGGAAAACAATGAAAAAGTTGTATTAGTTGCACCTATGTAGAGAAGTGGTCTTTATGAAAGATGCTTAGAATTATGCTCTATATCTATTTTTGAAGTTTGGAGGTGATTGGACCTAAAGGATATGACCACCATATGCAAAATAGCCTACCTAATGGGTATGTGCATGGAGAGAGAGAGAGAGAGAGAGAGAGAGAGAGAGTTTTCTTGTTTTCATTTCCTTCATTGATAAGGGAGAGGGAGAGATAGAGGGGAGAGATAGAGAGATATAGGAATGATAGGGGAGAGAGGCAAGAGAGAGAGAGAGAGATAGCGAGAGATAGATAGGTAGAGAGAGATAGAGAGGAGATGGATAGGGAGAGATAAAGGAGACATAAGGGAGAGATAGGGAGATAGAGTGAGAGAGATGTCCAGAGAGATAGGGAAGTAGAGGAATGATAGGGGAGAGAGAGGAAAGAGATAGTGAGAGATAGATAGGTAGAGAGAGGAGATAGATTGGGAGAGATAGAGGAGATAAATGGAGAGATAGGGAGATATAGAGTGATTGAGATGTTCAGAGGGATAGGGAGAGAGATTGAGAGGTAGAAGGATGATAGAGAGAGGGAGATAAGGGAGAGATGCCTAGAGATAGAGGTTTAGGGTTTCTCAAGTTTAGGGTTTAGGGGTTATGGTTTAGGGATTAGGGGCATTATTTAGGGTTGAGGGATTTAGAGAGAGAGACTTCTTTTGACATGCAATCGTAAACCCTAACCCCTAACCCCTAAACCATAAACCCTAAATAATTCCCCTAAGCCCTAACCCCTAAACCCTAAACTTGAGAAACCCTAAACCCCTAAATCCTAAACCCCAAACCCCTAAACCCTAAACATTAAACCCAAGCAACCCTAAACCTCTATCTCCCTATCTCTATCGTTCCTCTACCTCTCAATCTCTCTCCCTATGTCTTTGGACATGTCCCTCACTCTCTATATCTCCCTATTGGTCCTCTCTCTAAACACTAAACCCTAAACCTCTAAACCTTAACCCCTAAACCATAAACCCTAAACCCTAAATAATGCCCCTAAACCTTAACCTCTAAACCCTATATCCAATCAACTCTAAACCTCTATCTTTCTATCTCTCCCCTATCTCCCTATCTCTATCATCCCTCTACCTCTCAATCTCTCTCCCTATGTCCCTGGCCATGTTCCTCACTCTCTATCTCCCTATCTCTCCTCAATCTCCTCTATATCTCCCTATCATTCCTTTCTCTCTATAAACCCTAAACCCTAAACCTCTAAACCTGAACCCCTAACCCCTAAACCCTAAACTCAAGTAACCCTAAGCCCCTATCTCCCTATCTCTCCCCTCTCTCTCTATCACCTTTGTCCCTCTACCTCAGAATCTCTCTCCCTATGTCTCTGGCCATGTCCCTCACACTCTATCTCTCCCCCCGGTCTCCTCTATATCTCCCTATTGGTCATCTATCTCTCTCTAAACCCTAAACCTCTAAACTTTAACCCCTAACCCCAAAACCATAAACCCTAAACCCTATGTAATGCCCCTAAACCCAAGCAACCCTAAAGCTCTATCTCCCTATCTCTCCCTATCTCCCTATCTCTATCATCCCTCTACCTCTCAATCTCTCTCTCTCTCTATGTCTCTGGACATGTCTCTCACTCTCTATCTCCCTATCTCTCCCCTTTGTCTCCTCTATCTCTCCCAATCTCTATTAATCTCCTCTCTCTATCTCTCTTTAAACCCTAAACCCCAAACCCCTAAACCCTAAACCCTAAACTTGAGCAACCCTAAATCCTAAATAATTCCCCTAAACCCTAAACTCTAAACCCTAAACTTGAGCAATGCTAAACTCATAAACCCTAAATAATGCCCCTAAACCCTAACCCCTAACCCCAAGCAACTCTCTATCTCCTAGTTTTCTTGTTTTCATTTCCTTCATCGATAAGGGAGAGGGAGAGATATAAGGGAGAGATAGAGAGATATAGGAATAATAGGGGGAGAGAGGCAAAAGATAGAGAGATAGGGAGAGATAGCTAGGTAGAGAGAGATAGAGAGACAAATAGGGAGAGATAGAAGAGACAGAGGGGAGAGATAGGGAGATAGAGAGTGAGCGAGATGTCCAAAGATATAAGGAGATAGAGGAATGATAGGGGAGAGAGAGGCAAGAGATAGGGAGAGATAGATAGGTAGAGAGAGAGGAAATGGATTGGGAGAGATAGAGGAGATAGAGGGAGATATAGGGAGATAGAGAGTGAATGAGATGTCTAGAGAGATACGAAGAGAGATTGAGAGGAAGAGGGATGATAGAGAGAGGGAGATAAGGGAGAAATAGGGAGATAGAGGTTTAGGGTTGCTTAGGTTTAGAGTTTAGGGGTTATAGGTTAGGGCTTAGGGGTTAGGGGCATTATTTAGGTTTGAGGGATTTAGAGAGAGAGAGAGACTTCTTTTGACATGCAACTGTAAACCCTAAATAATGCCCCTAAACCCTGAACCTGAGAAACCAAAAACCTCTAAACCTTAAATAATGCCCCTAAACCCTAAACCCTGACCTCTAACCCCTAAACCATAAACTCTAAATAATTCCCCTAAGCCCTAACCCCTAACGCCTAAACCCTAAACACTAAACCCAAGCAACCCTAAATCTCTATCTCCCTATCTCCCTATCTCTATCATTCCTCTACCTCTCAATCTCTCTCCCTATGTCTCTGGCCATGTCCCTCATTCTCTATATCTCCCTATTGGTCCCCTCTCTAAACACTAAACCCTAAACCTCCAAACCTTAACCCCTAAACCCTAAATTGTAAACCCTAAATAATGTCCCTAAACCTTAACCCCTAACCCATAAACCCTAAACCTGAGAAACCCTAAACCCATATCTCCATATCTCTCTCTTATCTCCCTATCTCTATCGTCCCTCTACCTCTCAATCCTTCTCCCTATCTATTTGGACATCTCGCTCACTCTCTATCTCCCTATCTCTCCACTCTATCTCCTCTATCTCTCCCTATCTGTCTCCTCTCTCTCTATCTAGCTATCTCCAAACCTGAGCAACCTTAAACCCCTAAACCCTATATCCAAGAAACGCTAAACTTCTATCTACCTATCTCTCCCCTATCTTCCTATCTCTATCATCCCTCTACCTCTCAATCTCTATCCCTATGTCCCTTGCCATGTGCCTCACTCTCTATCTCACTATCTCTCTCAGTCTCCTCTATATCTCCCTATCATTCCTCTCTCTCTATAAAACCTAAACCCTAAACCTCTAAACCTAAACCCCTAACCCCTAAACAATAAACCCTAAACCCTAAATAATGCCCCTAAACCCTAACCCCTGAAGCTGAGAAAACCTAAACCCCTAAACCCTAAACCCCAAACCCCCAAATCCAAGTAACCCTAAACCTCTATCTCCCTATCTCTCCCGTATCTCTCTATTGCCTTTGTCCCTCTACCTCTTAATCTTTCTCACTATGTCTCTAGCCATGTCCCTCACTCACTATCTCCCTATCTTTTCTTGTAGTCTCCTCTATATGTCTAGGTATTGGTCCTCTATCTCTCTCTAAACCCTAAACCTCTAAACCTTAACCCCTAACTCCAAAACCATAAACCCCAAACCCTAAATAATGCCCCTAAATCCAAGCAACCCTAAACCTATATCTCCCTATCTCCCTATCTCTATCTCTCTATGTCTCTAGACATGTCTCTCACTCTCTATCTCCCTATCTCTCCCCTCTGTCTCATCTATCTCTCCCAATCTCTATCAGTCCCCTCTCTCTATCTCTCTTTAAACCCTAAACCCTAAACCCCTAAACCTGAGCAGCCCTAAACCCCTAAACCCTAAACTTGAGCAATGTTAAACTCATAAACCCTAAATAATGCCCCTAAACCCTGACCCCTAACCCCAAGCAACTCTCTCTCTCTAAACCCTAAATAATGCCCCTAAACCCTAACCCTCCTAACCCCTAACCCCTAACCCCTCTAACCCCTAAACCTAAACCCGAGCTAAACCTCTATCTCCCTATCTCTATTGTCCCTCTACCTCTCAATCCTTCTCCCTATCTCTCTGGACATCTTGCTCACTCTCTATCTCCCTATCTCTCCTCTCTGTCTCCTCTATCTTTCCATATTTGTCTCCTCTCTCTCTCTCTCTATCTAGCTATCTCTCTATCTCTTGCCTCTCTCCCTTATCATTCCTCTATCTCCCTATCTCTCCCCTCTATCTCTCCCTCTCCCTTGTTGATGAAGGAAATGAAAACTAGGACACACTCTCTCTCTCTCTCTCTCTCTCTCTCTCTCTCTCTCTCTCTCTCCCTCTCAAGGAAATTGGAAAGGAAAAGGAAAACTAGGAAAGCTAGGAATAGGATTTAATTAGGAGGTAGATAGGTCAAAGAGAGAGAGAGAGAGAGAGAGTCAAGGTGCACTTTTGCCAACTTAATTTTATCTTAACATTCCCAAAGTCTTACATAATTAAAAGTAATGTTAATCTATTTGGTGGAAAAGTGGAACCTTTGCAAAGTTGTAGATGGAAAACATGACCCCACTTCCCAAAATCTCATAAGTATATAAATGAAGGTTTTGAAAATAATTATGCATCATCAATGCAAAATCCTAATGCACTCATCCACAAACTTGTAAATTGTAGTGAAGTTCAACATCCCCATGCCTCATAAAGTTCCACAACGTTCATTTACCAAAGACCAACTATTATGTGTAGACTTTTCTTATGTTTACATACATTTCAAAAAAGAACTTACAAAGTCCCAACATTACAATGCATAACATAATGAAATTTGTTGAAAAAGTTTAAATATCTTCAAACAAATGTAGTCAACTTGTATATAGCCAAACTCCATGATCTTTTCTATTATCTTATCTAATTACACCAAAGGAATGGTACATGGGCATCCATCAAAAGAATAATGATAGGGGGATTCTTATCAAATATAATATTTGGTAACTTTCTAGTAAATATTTATAAAAACTATGGAAACATACACAAGGCATTGCTAACTATTTGAGAGAATGCCTCAAAAAAATGTGATTTCATAGACTACCATGATTATAGGAAATGCAGAAAATGGATCTAAAAATGGACATTACAATGTTGTTATCAATGCTCTTTACAAAACTTAGAAAATAGACAAGCCTTTTCGATCATAGATGAAATTAGATGCAATGGTCATAAGAATATGGCGGGATATCAATATACCACCTTTTTAGCATTTTACACAAAGCTAAAGATGAATTCTTATGACCATTGTGGGATATCGATAGACCACCTTTTGAGAGAGAGAGAGAGAGTAACATATAGGGAAAAGCAAAATGAATATCCGTTTTGCAAAACATGAAAAAGGAAAAATGGTATTTTACCAAAGTAAAATGGATATCTGTTAATAACGGATATCCGTTTTGCTTTGCTTTTGCCTTGTATGTAGGCTTGGGGCTGTCATAGTTGACTTTCCCTCAATTCTAATGTTTTAACAGGTTTCACTCTCTTCTTCGAACTTCACCCTTCGTGCTGACGACTTTTTTTTAATGCAAAATTGATAAAATGAAAAGGGTTTATAGAGGAAATTGTCAACTTTCTAAAAATATAAGATTTTCTTGATTATCATTTTATTAAATATTTATTAATAATTTTCTATATAGTGTGTCTGAAATCCTAATGGACACACTGATTGAAAAACATCCATAACTTTCAAACCATTTAACCTTTTTTAGATCTGAAAGGTGCATCACACTCTATGCTTCGTTGGCTATAGGTTTAAAAAAAAATTTGAATTCTGATTTTTTTTATCTAGTTAGGTTGGCTGGAAAATTACTTTTTACTTTTTAAAAAAAGTTACAATAAAAAAATCATAACTAATTATTTTATTGGAAATTTTTTTGAAAAACAATGCGTCACGTCCGGGCATGAGTTCTCTACTTATTTTGAAAGTTTAAAATATATATATATATATATTTGCTCATAGTTAGGTTGGCTGGATAGACACCCACTTTTTATTTTTTTTCTTAAAAATTTAATAGCTGTTCATTGAAATATTCATTTTTCACTAAGTATATTTAGTTTTTTTTTAAATAGTAGCCCATAGACTAGATTCAATTATCTACAAATTTTGTTCTTACATCTTTTTCAAATTGTGTAGATAATCCATTCAAAATTTCACATAGCTTGATTAAGTCTGATTTTTTGTATTTTCATTGCCACTTAGAGGTATAGTTTGGCCCATCATGATCCTGCACATACCCAGGGGCTTTACTACCCTGTCCTCTATCTTGTGGGGAAATTTTCAAATCACTCCTCTTAGGAATCTTTCCAGATGCCTTTCTATTGTTCTCAATGTGTAGAGCAGCCTTGAAAGCATCTCTGAGAGTTTAAGGCTCTCTATTTCTCAGTTCATAACCCATCTTGGGATCATATGCATTTTGGTAGATCACCAAGCACAGTGCTCGTTTGGTCTCATGTATGGTGGCATTTTATTGAACACTTTTAGAAACCTGGCATTAAAATCATGGGCACTCTCATTATATCCCTTTTGGATATTTGTAAACTCATTTACAAAAAATCATGGGTCAATGTTGTCACCATACTGTTCTTTGAAAATCCTTTTGAATTCTATCCAACAATCAATATTGGCCTTTGGTAGGCTTCTATACCAATCTTTGGCATCTTCTGTTAATGACGACATGAACAATTTCATCAATACTTCCTCTGCCTCAACCTCAAAATCATCAATGACATTCAAAAATTCCCTCAGATGATCCTCACCAGTCACAACATTGTTCCCAACAAACTTCGGGATGGCATTCCTGTCTGTATTTTCTATAGGGTTAGGGTAGCCTGGTATGCCATTAAAATCCAGTTGTCTGTACCTTGCTAACTACAATGGTCTCCTAACAAAAGGATTTACTAAAGGTTGTCTACCCTAGTTATTTGGATTAACTGGAGGATTAGGGGGGACTTGCAAGTATTGTTGTTGTGGGGTATTCTGGTTTTGGACATTTGACTGAAGACCCACATTTTGCACTACTGGAGGGTTTTAATATTGTATTCCTCCTTGTCTAGGGTGAAGGTTATGGCCTACTAGTTGGTTGGCCATTCTAGTATTAGGATTCTATGGGGGTGGTTGGTAATGGCCCATAGGTGCTGATACAACATGACTATTCACTAGGGCTTGAATCACAGGAATGTGCTGGATAGTTGGTATTGAGCCACCTGTCTATTGTATATTTGAAGTGGATACACCAGAAGCACCATAAGTTCTAACAATACTGGAATTATTCATAGCTTGTAGTCTTAGGAGTAGGTCTTCCTTCTTTTTTAAATCTTCCATCCTAGCTACTCTTAGACTTAACTCCATCACCTCCCTTTCTAGTTCCTCATCGATCTAATTGAAACCAGAAGCTATATTGGATGTATGACACTTATTTGCAATAGTGGACTTAGCTTTTATTGGTGAAGGAGAGTGTAATCTTTTATAAGGGGTTACCTCTATGGATTCATGAGTAGGCTACATAGCAAGCACATCTAGTAGTTGTTGCTAAGGAGGTGGAAGGATTTGTGTTTCTTGTTGTGCAATTACTTCTATCTTTTCTAGTAGTTTTTCCATTTCATCCAGTAGCTTCTCTCCTACTAAGTCTTTAGCTATTAGAGGTTTATCAATTTGCACCTCTTTATTGTTGAGGGGAATCCTTTTTTCTATGTTCTTTCTCCATTTGAATTTCTTCCTAGTTAGCCCTAGGATCAATTGTGGCTTCTTGTTGAGCCTTTTCCCTTTTGTTGGTTGGTTGCTTCACTTTTTAAGGCTATCCTTCTAGCTTGTTTCTCTTGCTACTCTTCCAACTCTTTTACCACTTTGTCTATGTTGGAGAGAGAAGGTAAAGAGTTGGGAGGAGAAGAGTGAATTGACCTTATAGGGGAGGTGGATAGACTAGTCCTAGAGTAACCTCTTTATTTGGTGAAGGCATTGAAGGAATAGAAAGAATGGGAGTAGTTGTATCAATAGAGGTGGAATAATGGTCCCAAAAGAATGAGTTGGTGTAGTAGGAATGGTGGAGGTAGTGCCTGAGGAATGGAAGTTTGGTCTACTATCATCCTTACCTCTATGGTGATAAGGATGATTTGAGGAAGGACTTGCCACAAGACAGGGTCTTGTTGCAATGGTAGGGAAGATGGGGTTTCAAAGATAAGAATTTGTTGGAGAGGTGGTTTTGTGGTGCTTTTATTTTTCTTCTTCAAAGGAATTTCCTTCTCCTCCACATCTTCTTCTTCTTCTTCTGCATTCTTCTTTTATAAGCTTGCTTGGTCTCCTAACTAGCAGAAACCATCTTCCCTATGGAAGCCTCTTTTTCATTTGGTAGGTCCTTAGGTTCTAACACAATTTATTTTTGTTGAGAAGGTACTTTTCCTTTATCTTTCTTCTTCTTTGGTTTTTTGGAAGCCTCCCCATATGTCAAAGTGACCCCTACAGCCTCTAATTGTTGGGTTTTCCTTTTAATCCATGTTTTATTGCATTCTAAAACATCTTTAGAGATCTCCTTTAGTGAATTTACTTCCTTCTCAACCTAATTCAAAAGAGGAGTTAGTTGTTAGAAGATCCATCTTTGCCATATGCCTCTTGGAGGACTTTTCTATCATCAAATAATTGGTCTGGTACTTGTGCTATCCTAAATTCCTTGATTTGGTATGCAGTCAACCTATAGTACCCTCTTTTTCTCACTTCATGGTCATCAACACAATTGGCCTAGAAGTCTTCCAAGTGTGACACATGCTTCATGTGGGCCCATACACTTCTCTTAATTTTCCCCTTAGGATCAAAGGACATCCTATGAGTGTGGAAGTGTAGGTTAAATATTTGTATTTCAATATCAGAATCTTTGGCATTTTAGAGAGCAAGGAAAGCATATACACTCCAATAATTTTGGGGAATTGTACCCCAGCCCTATGCTTCTCTCCCAAGTTCTTGTGAGCTTAACATAGCTACCTAGTCAACTCCATGAGGACAATCTCATCACTAGGGTGTTTGGGGAGCATGTAGGGTGGACTTGTGAAGCCTTTTGTCCTAATATATGAGAATTTGAGAAATTGGATGAACTAATTTCCATATTGTGCAACCACCTTAAAGGAATTAATAGATAACCTCTTGGTCAAGTCCCCTTCCATGGTCTAGATGATGTGAAAGATGAAAGCATCATTCACCCTCTTGAAATATATTATGTTTTTTTAGGTGAGTTGGGGATAGCAATCATAAACCTTGACTTTTATCCCATTCCTTGTCAATCCTAGGTAAATGGCTCTAATTGCTAAGGAATATACCAAGTAGGAGGTCATGTGGAAGTCCTTGGTGTCTTGTACCTTTGTTAGTTGATTATGCAAATTTTCATTGATAAGTTAGGCCCAGTCAATCATATCCTTGTCTTCCAAGATTAGTGTGACAAATTTGAACATCCATGGGGTAGATATGGAGGCTGATGATAATCTCATAATCTTTCTTAGAATAGTGACCATGTTCCCAATTTCTATTTGGAGGTCACTCATCAAAGTTTTTGGCATTTTTGAGATAGTGCTCCTTGGAGTGATCATCCATCTCTTGTTGATTGTCCTTAGGTAACTGTTTAGACCTTGGTTATAGGTTTTTAGGGCTTGTGCCATATCCAATTGGACAACCTCATCATGATGCGATAACTGAAAGGTTTCCACTATGGTTGCCACAGATATGTTCAATAGATCATGACCTTCTGGACCTACTATCTTCCTTTGTTTAGCATCATAATATTGAACATGTCATTACTAACTCTAGAGATTGCACTGAGATAGAAAACCCAATAGCTTGGACTATTCCATTATGCACCACTCTTTATGGTTTGTTGGTTGGTGCATCACCATACATTCTCCTCTTAAATTTTTCCAAGTCAATGTGCCCCAAGTTTGTATCTGAGACTGCATCCCACATGCATTTGATCTTATATGGGGGAACAACCCCTTAAAACTAATTCAAGTTTGATTTGCCTTTCTTTTGACATGAATCAAACCTGCAAGATCCAAGCAAATTATAAGCACAAAGATTTTAACTAGAAAGATGCTTAAATTCAAGATATTTCATGCATTCTATACTTTATAAAGATTTGTAAGGTAACTCAGGACATCCGAACTAGAAGTCGACAGTCCTTTTGTCTAGAAGAACTTCATGGTTTTATCTTTTCTCTTAAATAGACTATCATTCTAGATCATTTGATAAAATGTGAGAATTGTTGGGACTAGTGTACTTTATGACCTCGAGACCAAAGGTTGGAAGTCTGGAAGTGAAGGATAATCTTTAATTTCATATTTTTTCATCTTGTAAAGAATTTACTTTTGAGATATCTTACCTTTTAAGGAAGTACATGGATCGTCATGACTTTAGGACATCCAGACTAGAAGTCAGAAGTCTGCAAGTCTAGACTAACTTTGCAAATATTGCATTCTTACTCAAGTCTTTTCAAATGCTCTATTGCCTCTTATGGAATGGTGTGGGGATCAACCAAACATCAGGACATTTGATTAAGAGGTTAGAAGTCCCTATGTCCATGCTAACTCCTCAATTGTCTAATTTTCATATGATTCATTTAAAATGTTACTTACCTTTTGAGACATGATGTAGGGATCTTAGGGACTTCCAAACTTCAAACCCAAAAGTAAAAAATATCGCTATACGAAATAATCATGCAGTTCCATAAAATTTACATTACTATTTAAATTATTTTTAGTCGATAGGCATCTGTAGGAGAATGAAGTTGTCGGAATTAAGACCGCCGGATTATTAAGAACATCAAATTATTAAGATAATTCGACAGCTGCACAGAATTGGATTTTTTTTGCTTCAGACTCACCATTTATTTATATATTTTTTAAATTTTTTTGATTGTTGCCGGACATTTTACTCGTAAATTTGTGTTAGTGGCATCTCTCGCCGCTTGCATTTGTAATTTTTAGAAAAATATCACTATTTTCTCGTGATTTGTCCCATCTTTTTTTTTTTAACTTTCTTTTATAATTTTTTAATATCTTGGTTTTATGTGGGGACGATTTAGTAGTAAATAGAAATCTTTTAAAGTTAAAATTTTTAAAATGGAATATAATTAGGTTAGTTTGAAATGTTTTTGAATTTTTCATATATAATTAATTTTAATTTTAGTATTTTTTAATATCTAAAAAATGAATTTACTACCTTGTTTTTAATTATAAGTTTAAATATCGCCGATGATGGCATGGTTCGGTGGTTAAGTTGCTCAGGATGTAGTGGTGGCCACCAGAGTTCAAACCCCCGCTGGGCCAATGAGCTCGCAAGGCTTTACGCCTTCGCTGGGCCAATGAGTTCGCGGGTTTGAAGTGTTCTTGCTAGGGGATGAGGTCCCCTAGTTGTGGCCTCACCAGTTTATTGCTCCGAGCAAAAGCATTTGCGTGGAGCCGGAGGGCATGTCGCACCAGTGTCACCGATCACATTAAAAAGTTTACCAGGCGCATTATAAAAAAAAATTTATAAGTTTAAATATTTTTCATTTAATTAATTTTTATATAAATAATAATATAATATAATTTTTAGAATATTAATAGTAATTAAAATTAATATAAATAATTATATATAGAAAATTATGTTATATATTTTGAAATATATATGTATATTATTTTTGATATGTAATTTTTTAAAGTTTTGTTTCCTATTGTATTGTGGTAGTCATCATGTTTTATGTTTTTGTAACACAGTTTGTAATATTAGGTCAATGGGTCATACTCAAATTTACCTATCTTTGGTTTATGGAATCATTGTAAGAGGTATTTGGACCTAGGTCATGCTTCTCCAAGTGTTTCACATTTTTATTATGGCAAATTTTATTTTCCCATCTTTATTTCTTTTCTTTGAATTAGTTACCTGGTCTCCCTTTTTAACAAAGGAATGGAACACCTTTAAGGTGTTGGGGTGGTTGTATGGGATGGTGTACACATACTCCAAACTTGCTCAAGTATGTTAAAAGGTTGTATTATGGCTTTCCATTGAGTTTTGCCTTGCAACTTTACTTGTTTCTATAGTAGTAGTGGAATCATTGCCATGCTCCCATGCTCCCTTAATGAGGTTGTGATTATACGACTTCTTCTTGTCTGAGTGATTTGCTTTCAATTGTATCTTTTTTTAAGGTATTTGCATCAATTCTTTAATTTAAATATGTTTGTTGCAATTTGATTAATTACCATCTTTTAAAAAAAATGTCGAATTTTATTTTAATTATGATCATATTGTTATTTAACATCTTTTCAAAGGGAAGATGAGATGTTTTGGGGTCAAGACCAAAAAGGAAAGTTCACAGTCAAGTCAGCTTACCATCTGCTGGCTAATAGTGTTCAGCCAAATTAGTTCTGGAAGAAGGTCTGGAATAGCAAATTATTACCTAAAGTTAACTTTTTCTGGTGGGTTGTGGCACACAACAAAGTACTTTCCATTGATAACCTCAATAAGAGGGGTTTCCAACTGGTTAACAGATGTGTGTTGTGTTGTAAAGAACAAGAGACCGTACAACACCTGCTCCTTCACTGCGAGTTCTCTAAACAAATTTGGGAAAAAAACTCTCCAGAAGCTTAACTTGGAGTGGGTTTTTGAGGAGAACCTGGAGGATTTAGCCCAAAGTTGGATCTCCCCCTTCACTCACCCCAAGATAATGGAACTCTAGAGACAGATTCCCCCTCACCTTGAGTGGAGTGTGTGGAAAGAAAGAAATAATCACATTTTTAGAGAAATTGCTCGTCTTGATAATGAGGTTTTCTTCTCTTTTTGCAAAGAGGTTGCTAAGAACACTTCCTCCTATACTCTGCAAGTTGCTGAGAATCCCCCTTCTCCAGTTGAAATTTAGATTGCCAAGAACTGGTGCTTGAAGGAGGATATGAGCAAGGTTGACAACTCTAAAAGGATGGTCAAACTTAACACTCGTTGGAAACCCCCTCCCTAGCAGCTGGATCAAACTTAACTTCGACGGGGTGGAAAAAAAGAATACTGGTCTCACTAGTGGGGGAGGGATCTTCAGAGACTGTCATGGCGCCTTCATTGCTGCTTATGTTGGGGGCATCGGTCAACATTCTAATAATATTGCTGAAGGCATTGCACTTCTAAAAGGCTTTAAGATTGCCCACTCCCTGGGAATTGACAACCTGCAAGTGGAAGGAGATTCTAAATTAGTGATTGATGCCGCCCTTGGGATGTCTAACAGCGGTTGGAAAATGAAGAGTCTAATTGAAGATATCATTGGCTTATTGTCAGGGTTCAATCAGATGGTTATCGGTCATGTTTACCGTGAAAGCAATAAAGCGGCGGATGCGATGGCTAACTTGGGTCAAAGCATGGACACTTGGCCGTGCTCAAGAATGGATAATAATCTTCTGCATCAGATACAAACCCTCATTGAGAAGGAGTTAAGCCCAGCCCTTGGTCCCTCATGAGGATAAAACCTAAGCTTTGGAGGAGACCGAGGGGCCAGCAGAGATCTAGTACCTTCTGCTAGTTAGACTCCAGGTACAAGTTGTTAGAGGCCACGAAGGTTAAGTGCCAGCTTGCTAATACTCAGACTTGTCTTTTCATAAGCGGTTGCATTTATTACATGCTGAGATGGTGTCTCGAGGGAGTTTCTCACATGCCTAGCCATGTGATGTTCTGTCTGGGCATCTCGAAGACGCTCAACATGAGATTTAATGATGATTTTATATGGCTTTTTAATTATGATATGAAAGGGATTAAATGTCCTCACATGCTGAGAAATAGCAAGTATGCCACCTTCGGCATGGGCAAGGCTGTGAACATCATTACTTTCAATTTAAACACTAAAGCTGGGGATTTGGAGGCTAGATAGTTATTCGAGAGTTACATTGTGATTGCTCTCTGCTGCACTGCGCTTGTTTTGTCTGCTACTTGCTTTGTCAACCCGTTCGTGTTTGATAAAATGGGTGGGGATAGGTCGCGCACTGAGCCTGAGACATGTGAGGAATTCAAAAAGAATGAGACTCTTTGGCGAATCTACCATGAGGGAGGAGTTACCTTGTATTTGGAGTGTCTGCAAGGCTATGATGAAAACCTCTCGGTTTAGTTTTTGTGGTCCTATGATGGCAAAAAGGTTAAGGTGGGAAATGTGGGGTTTGAGATTTTTGAGGAGGTGATTGGGATGGCTACCGGGATGCCTACTAATGGCATGAAGCACCCCAAGAAGAGCAAGGTGTCAGATTCTGACGGTATGAAGTTGTTTCTCAATAAAGGAGAGGCTCTGAACAACCTGCAAGGGGGTTTCGACCAACAACTCTTAGCTCCGCCCTAGGATGAGGTATGTTACATGATGATAAAGTATTTTACTTTAGAGGAAAGGTTCAGGAGGTTTTTTCATTACCACTTCATGTTGCTAAATTATTTTAGGCGTAGCAAGCATATCAACTTCCCTTTCTATCTCCTGTCATCATTGGAAACCTCCATTGTTGCTGCCAAAGAACAACATGCCCTTGACCCTAGTAAGCCTAAGATTCTGCTCCATTAGGGCCTAATCTTGAGACTGTACAAGTTCCATCTCGCCCTCTGCCCCCCTAAAGCCCTCACTCCTATTAGGATTGAGCCTTCGTTGCATAATCCTACCCTGGTGAAGGACTGCCCAGTCATTATAACAGAAATCACCACTGAATCCTATGCCACATCCTAAAAAAGTGGCAAGAAGAAACCCTCTGTGACAATAAGCCCTGAACCCACCACTGAAGATCTCACCCCCATTTCGCCAATGACAACCCTTGCTAAAAGAAAAATCCTCCAAGGTAACCCTTCCCTATCTAGTAAGAAGAAGCGAGGTACCCTGGAAGAAGAGGACACTGTCAATGAGATTAAGACCTCGAAGGCCACTTTGGTGGTCAAGGAGGTTAGTACTGAAGAAGGAAGTGGGGATTCGGATAGTGCAGGGGATGAGGTCTACACTCCACTAATAGCAAAACTCGAATGCCAATGACTAGGAGTTCGTCAATGCTTACCACCAAACCAGCCTCCAGGCCTAAGGGGAAAGCTGCCTTGTTGGTGGAGGATGTTGAGGAGATGCAGGAAGAGGAACAACCCGAGGAAAAGAACAAAGAGACTGTTGCGGGAATGCAGGAAAAAGAAGAAGACTCCGAGGATGATAACAAAAAGGGTTATGTTGAGCTGCAGGGTTCAAGGTCAAAGTGCAACATCAAGACGGACATGGTCGTGGAGGAAACTGAACAACTAGGGGGTGATGTTTCAGTTAACAAGGATAACAAAATTGAGATGCTGGAAGCTGATGAAGAGGGTCCCAACAAATTCCCTAATGTGCAGGGTTTGGATTCTGTCATCTCGGAGAAAAAGAAAAAAGGGACTGGTAAGAAGAAAAAAGGTGATAAGAACAAAAAGGACAAGGAAAATGAAACACTGGAGGCTAGGCTCACTCATCTGGAGTAGAAGTTTAACACTCGGGCTAAATTCCTGGCTAGAGTTATGCACAGGTCCGCCACTACTTGGGTGGCTCTCCTAAAGGTGGTTCCCAAGGGGCAAGAGAAGAAGGACAAAAAGATGAAGGATTATGAGGATGTGCTCCAGTTTCTCATGGATGATTGGGACAAGATGTTCGCTTAGCCTTTGGAGGCTTGGGTCTACTCCGTTGTCGGTCCGCTGTTAGTTTGTTGTTTCTATGGTGTCCAGTTTCTTTAGTCTTTTGTTATGTTGCAAAAACTTTAATGGTTAGATCTTAACTGTTATCATTTTTTGGTGAGCCTCTGCTTGGCTGTTTTATCATGGGATTGGCACCCTTTTTTGCCGCTTATCTAATCAAAAACATAAACTTATGTATTTAAACTATGATCATATTGTTATTTAATATTTCATGCTATCAGCGAATTCGTTGCACAAATTTCGTGCAACTGCTAGTTAATGATATTTGCAAAATGGCAATGGAGGTTGAGAGAATGGAGGTTGAGACATTTCCAAGACTTAACCAATTAAATTAGGGCATCATTTTTAAAATTCATGTTTGATAAATGCAATTAAACCAAAAGTTCCCTAACAATTCAAAATTTTGAATTTTCAATCAAGTGCAGACAAGTTTTGTGAACTAGGGTTTGAATGATGAAACTTGTTTTAAACTCGATGCTCTAGGGTTAACAGTTTGATTTGGATTTGAAATACCAAAGGGCGAAGAACATCTAGAAGATTAACCTAAAACATTAAATTTTAATTCCATTTTGCATGTAGGGTGAAGAAAGTCCACTTACTAGTTTTGTGCATGAGAATGAAGGATCAAAACCATTTAATCAACGTGCCCTAACCTCCCTAACCTCCTCTCTATAGGCTTGGATGAAGAAATTCAAAAATTAAGCCTTTAATGATCATGGGAGATGAGATTTTAGATAGCAAGGAGTGCACTAGATTTCCAGAGCACTACCTATTGCAAATGATTTCGAAGTGTTCAAATGAAAGAAAACATGAATTTTATAGGGGACATGGTTCACACATTGGAGCAATTACTGCGAGAAGCAAGTAGGTGGAAGAACTAGCATGGAGGGTTGGAGGATGTAGTGGCATGGAAACTACGATGGAATTTCTAATAGGAATCTCTGCAAAATAATATTAAACTTTGTCAACTGGTTTGCGGAAAAAGCTTGGCCATCCAAACTTGCAACTTAAACAAAAACTGAAAGGAGTCTGGAAGAACTCTGCAATCCCACAAAAGGCAAACATAGGTGAACTAAACACAACTGAAAAAAAAGGAGAAATGTAGGGATCGTTAGGACTTCGAGACGTTTGAACTAGAAGTTAGAAGTTCACAAGTCCATAATCCCGCAAACCTGGAAAAGGCCTTTTGGTAATGACTCAAGCACATGACTTAAGCTTACAAAATCTATTTGCAAGACCAAAATGATCTTGAACTTGAGACCAAAGGAGGAAAAAGGAAAGACTAAAACAAACCAGCCCAAACACCAAAAATAAAGGAAAAGGAAAGTGAGTCCATATTTTGTCAAAAGAAAAATGGGGCCTATGTGCAAGGCACAAGTTGGATGCAATATTTTTTTTCTAATTCATAAGCAGTGTAATTTAAATTAGATCATAAAAAAAACACCCTCAACTTACTAAGCTTTTATTCTCATGAACTAACTACCAAATCAACTATGTGACTGGAACACTAAAAAACACATCAATAGATGATTCTCAACAAGAAATAGAGTATGTGAATTTTTATAACCTAAGCCTATAAAGTTTTTAGATGGGTATTAGGTGATCCAAACACCTAGGAGTCAAACATTATTAAAGTAGGTTCTTTAGAAATAGAGTAGCAATCTTTTGTATAAATGAAAAAATGCCAAAAATAATATAGTGGAAGTTTTGTTTGTATCATGGATGTTTTAGATGTGTCATGGTGGTTTCAGATGTGTTATCATAGTTTCATATGTCATGACAATTGTGAAATTTTGGTGGCTATTTTTCCTTGACAAGTATGGTGGGTTTCCCAAGTGAAATGAATATGCAAATATTTGTAGATGGATATTTGTAGAGGGAAGTCTATTTTTCCATTCAATTTCTTAATCTTCACCCCACTAGAAAGAAACAATCATTTGAAGTAGAAACATAACCCAATGCCCAATTTAGTTGGGTTGTAAATCTAAAAAATGCTTGAGCCAAGATAGGAAAAACAACATCAAGCAAAGATTCTTCAAGATCATTTTAAAATTAGGGATAACAAAATGCAAATTCTATTTCATTTTGGCATACTTGATTTCTTGCAATTCATATGTACACTAAAATTGGGGGCAAGGGTTGAGGTTGGGAGGGGGGGATGTAGAGATGAAAAGTGCCTATTTAACACTTTTCCCCCTCCTTTCAATTCACTTTTACTACTCTTGTTTATGGTGCAGGAGCACCTACCTTACAGTGGCCTCCATGAGGTAGTTAGTTAGTTTTAAATCTTGTTGATGTTTCCAAGAAGGTCTTATAAGACCAATGCATGTAATAAGGTCTGAGTTGACCATGCTTTGCTATTTTTAAGTAGTTTGTTTGGACAGCTGTTTAGTTTGTTAGTTCGGTTGGGTCTCCCAGCCACTTGGAGGCAAAAATAGTACTACTGTGAGTAGTTAAATACCCCCAGAATTGGGTCATTTTAGATATAAGGAGATATACTATGAAATTAGATTGTGTTGTGGGAAAATAGAGTATTGTAATTGCATCCTTTGAAAGCAATAAAGAGATTTTGTTTGTGTCAATTCTGTATTTGATCTCACTGTGTAATCAAATTTCTGTTCTAGTGGGTGTATGGATTTGTTTATCCATTCCACCGGTTGATTCATAGAATCGGTGGAATGGCTATGTATCATAGGTTAGGTTTTCGTTTTGTGTTTCTGGTTGTTCATATGCTTGTTTGAAGGATCACCGTCGAGAGATACTAAGAAACCCTAGCATGGGTATGTGCTAGGCATTTTTAGGTTGTGTCGGGTCTGAGAAACCACCCAGGAAGCGGATCAGGTCGAGCTCAAAGGGTCGGTGCAAGTTTGGAAAGCTATCGGCGTGAGGAAACATATCGGCAAAAGTGATAAAGGTTGGGCCGATGGTAGAAGCTTTGCCAACGAAGGGTTTGGAGTTGGCATCGGGGTGACAATCGGCAAGTGTCGCTGAGGGGAGTTTGTCGGTGTGAGTTGAAGCATCAGCGAAGGATTTTCGATGTCTTCCGATGAGTTAAGTCTCATCGATGGTCGCGGGGAGCAAAGGCTTCATCGGAGTGAGATGTGTATCATCATAAGATTTGGAGAGGGGGCCGATAGGTGTATGTCACAGCGACAGTGTTAGCCACTATTGTATCGGGGAGAGTTTGACCATCGAACGAAGGCGTTGGTGTGTTGCCGATAGTTCATGTTTTGGTGATGGACCGGCTGTTGTAGGTAAGGACACCGAAAGGAAAGGTGGAAGTTTGGCATCGGCGTGAGGTGAAGCGTTGGGGAGACCTTTCGCGGCTAGTCTGATAGTGTAATTGTTGCCGATAGGCAACCAAAGGCGAATATCGATCGGTGAGAGGATAACGATCGGTAGGAGTGGTAGGGGATTCGCCGATAGAGGAAATGTGGTTGATGGTCAACAAGGTCAAAGTATGCATCGGTGAAAGAAAGGCTTCGGGGAGACATTCTATGGAGAGGCCGATGATATAAGGTCTTGCCGATAGGCAAGTAAAGGTGAAACCTAAGTAAATAAAGTTTTTATGCATAGTTAATAATGCATAAACATACTTGGGTAAATGTATGTTAGGATTTTTAGGGTAATGCAGGCATAGAGTATATGTGGCTCTCCATCAAATTGGTATCAGAGCTCAGCAAAAGGTCTGGGTTGTTGTGTGTTGATCCTGTCATTGAGAAGGCAGGCAAAGAATAGAAGAAGGTTTCTGAGATTGTGTGTGGGCAGACGAGAATGAGGTTTGTCATGACCATTCTCCAATAGAGATTAGGCTGGATAAGGATGCAGAGAAAGGCCACTGAGGAGAGAGTGGTAGGTGCTTCACCAGGATCTGCTATTGGGTAAGATGAATGGTTTGGTGAGTTTGGTGTTTGTGAGGAGCAAGGTGCAAAAGACTTGCTTGAGGAAAAAGGAAAATATGAGGCAAAAAGATATTGGGGAAGAGATAAGAGAGTTCAGGCAAGCTTTGGAAGAGATGAGTAGTAGGATGGAAGATGAGATGGAACAATTGCTCAAAAGAGCCCTTAGTTGGCACTTGACAGTGAGAAAGAAGGTATCATGGCCTATTCAGAAGATAGTTCAGAGAAGAAAACACAGATATGTTATAGAAGAGGAAGTTGCCGTAGTAGGACAAATGGAAAGCACCCCTGAAGTGCAGCAGCAAGAGGTCGATCAAATCCTTTGGCGGGAGATGATGAGTTTGGACAAAGAGGAGGACTACTTTGTAAATGAAGGCCCTGAACAATTAATAACTATGCTGGAGGAATTAGAAGGTTTTGTTCATCAAAGGAAACCCTTGGCAGACAAGGTTGGAGTAGAGTGCATGATGCAAGGGAGCAAGAAAGAGACCTCAAGGTCCCAATATTTTTCTAATATTTCATTGGACTATGTATGTGCAGGTTATAAAGAGCAAGAAGAAGTGTCTATAATGTACGTAGAGGCCGTTGAAGAAGATGTTACCAAAACATTTGAGGAAATGATTTCCTTTTCAGATGAATATGTTGCCAGTGGCGACATAGATGATATTCCTGAAGTATATACGCAAGAAATGGACTTTTGGAGTCTAGAAGTTGAGCGAATGCTGCATAAGAGATGGCATAAGAGGAAAAAGAAAAAGAAGGACTCAGGGCTAGTTACAAAGCTGAAGGACATCTTGCAGAAGAATTGGAAAACTAGAAAGAAGGAGTTTATATAGATGCCAACAGCAGCAGGCATAAAGGTAGTTGAGGATACTGCAGGGAAAGAAGTTGTTAATGACTACAGTTTGAAGACAGTTTCAGTTTTGACTAACAGAGGTCAGCAACAGTTTCAGAAAGAGGTTTATGAGCAGCCACAAATTGATTGGCAAGACAAGGATGTGATTGTAGTTGGGACTATTGTTTGTCCTATAAAAGTTGAAAGGAAGATAGATTTGAACATTGCAGAAGTTAGAGAGGCAATTACTGAGGTTCTTTAACCAGGTATTCAGACAAAGGTGCTGGTAAGACAAACTGGCAAACACAGGGTATGCATGAACAGAGCCTACATTGACAGGTAGGAAGATTTACTTGCCAGACAACAAGTTACAGTTCAGAACTCTTAGAGCAGCCAAAAGACAATAGAGTATAAAGCTGGAACAGGTTAAAACACTGAGATGGCAAGGAGTAAAGGTGGAATTCTTCCACAACCTAACTCATGGGACATGAGTTCTTTTTCTGTTGGGGAGTATGGTGCAGGAGCACCCGACTTACAGTGGCCTCCATGAGGCAGTTAGTTAGTTTTAAATCTTGTTGATGTTTCCAAGAAGGTTTTATAAGACCAATGCATGTAATAAGGTCTGAGTTGACCATGCTTTTCTATTTTAAGGTAGTTTGTTTGGACAACTGTTTAGTTTGTTAGTTCGATTGGGTCTCCTAGCCGCTTGGAGGCAAAAACAGTACTACTATGAGTAGTTAAATACCCCTAGAGTCTGGTCATTTTAGATATAAGGAGATATACTGTGAAGTTAGATTGTGCTGTGGGAAAACAGAGTATTGTAATTGCATCCTTTGAAAGCAATAAAGAGATTCTATTTGTGTCAATTCTCTATTTGATCTCACTATGTAATCAAATTTCTGTTCTGGTGGGTGTATGGATTCATTTATCCATTCCATCGGTTGATTCGTAGAATCAGTGGAATGGCTATGTATCATAGGTTAGGTTTTCATTTTGTGTTTCTGGTTGTTTGTATGCTTGTTTGCAGGATCACCGTCGAGAGATACTGAGAAACCCTAGCATGGGTATGTGCTAGGCATTTTTAGGTTGTGTCGAGTCTGAGAAACCACCCAGGAAGCGGATCAGGTCAAGCTCAGAGGGTCGGTGCAAGTTTGGGAAGTTATCGGCATGAGGAAACATATCGGCGAAAGCGAAAAAGGTTGGGCCGATGGTAGAAGCTTTGCCAACGGAGGGTTTGGAGTTAGCATTGGGGTGACAATCGGCAAGTGTCGCTGAGGGGAGTTCGTCGGTGTGAGTTGAAGCATCGGCGAAGGATTTTTGATGTCTTTCGATGACTTAAGTCTCATCGATGGTTGCGGGGAGCAAAGGCTTCATCAGAGTGAGATGTGTATTGGCATAAGATTTGGAGAGGGGGCCAATAGGTGTATGTCACAGCGACAGTGTTAGCCGCTATTGTATCAGGGAGAGTTTGACCATCAGATGAAGGCGTTGGTGTGTTGTCGATAGTTCATGTTTTAGCGATGGACCGGCTGTTGTAGGTAAGGACACTGGAAGGAAAGGTGGAAGTTTGGCGTCGGCGTGAGGTGAAGCGTCGGGGAGACCTTCCGCGGCGAGTCCGATAGTGTAACTGTTGCCGATAGGCAACCAAAGGCGAATATCGATCAATGAGAGGATAAAGATCGGTAGGAGTGGTAGGGGATTCACCGATAGAGGAAGTGTGGCCGATGGTCAACAAGGTTAGAGTATGCATTGGTGAAAGAAAGGCTCCGGGGAGACATTCTACAGAGAGGCCGATGATATAAGGTCTTGCTGATAGGCAAGTAAAGGTGAAACCTAAGTAAATAAAGTTTTTATGCATAGTTAATAATGCATAAACATACTTGGGTAAATGTATGTTAGGGTTTTTGGGGTAATGCAGGCATAGAGTATATGTGGCTCTGCATCAGTTTAATAAGCATAACATTAAATATTTTTGACAATTCAATGCACTAAATTAACATCTTGTATCTCAATTGGCCCCTTTCACACTTGAACATTTGTGCTAGGATCTTACCTACAAATATTATCAAATAGAAGAAATAACATTAAAAAAAGAACAAAATGATTGGAAATAATTGTAAATATAATTATATTGATGAATTTGGAACAAGTATTGTAGGCCTCTTCGAGGGGACAACCTCCTTAAGAGTAAAACTCTATTATAAAATATGTTTTCAAGATGATCTTCTCTTCATTACATAATAAATGTAATTCCTCACAAAGAGAGACTTATGACGTGCAACAAATGTGGGATATGGTAGAGTGCATAATACTTTTGCATATTTATTTCATTATCCTAGGTTTAGTATGCATAGGATAAGCTTTCTTAGGAGGTGACTTGTACACTTGTTGCATTGTGAAGAGCATCTTCTCTCACCGACATGTGTAACATTCATAGGAAGCATCGTATATTATTAGTAAGTAATATTTTACTTGGTCTCCTTCATAGTGACTCACTCGGTGACTCACCTAGTTGTCATATGATAAGACTCTTCTCAAGAATATTTCTTATTGAACCTATATCATTGTATTCTTTGGCTTGTGGAATAGAATATCATATTATTCTAAACATTTGTGTTTATGTTTTTCATTTATTGGAATACCACATCACTTGCTTCACTCATCTAGATCACAGTCTTGTGATTTCATCTCCATCATAAGTGAATCTTAAACACTTCTCTTCATTACAACATTAATATAAAAGCCTTACAAAGAATGACTTATGAGATATAACAAATGTGAGATAATTGACACCATTAATATGAACTCATTAAATTATTACAACTTCAGGGGATGCATGTGTTATAAATCTTCACAATATAGTATTAACTAAATAATGAATAAACTATGATTATTACGATGCTTTGAATAATAGAATTTTAGGATGTAAAGGTCCTAACAACCTTCCCCATTCTACTCCCCCAACCATTCCTCCACCTAGGAGGCTACCATGTCCATGAAAGGAAATAACACTAAATATATGAGAGAAGTAATGCAAATAAGTTACATCTAAATAAACTAAAACAACATAACATACAAAACACAAGATTTGCCTTGGGAAACCCTTATATAGGCTAAGAATCCGATATATAGGCTAAGAACCAAGAAACCACAAATGGTTTTTCAAAACCATGAGATCTAAACCATGAGCCAAGTCATAGTCCAAGTTGGACCCATGTCATAGTCCAAGTTGGACCCATGCACCTCACTCCATGAATGCAACCTTCCATGATCTAATGCTCTCTTACACTGTCCAACTTCCAAGTAGTGAGAAATTGCATACAAGGAATCTTGAGATTCCTCCAAAAGATGGAGGATCCTCAAATACAACACCTTAACAAACATTACATAATTACATTGTTATAAGGATTTGCAAGGTGTATAACACCTAATCTTAACAACTTGGGGTCTTGTCCTTTAGATGACATTGTACGCATTCACATCCCTAATGTTCAAAAACTAATTTATTATGTTTTGACTCCTACTTTTCCATCAGATTATGCTAAGTAAAAAAGGATTCAAGAAAATAAATAAATACAAGCATGTAGGAGGAACATAGAAGCACATAGACACCTAGGAGTAATAACAACAATCACATATAGGAGACATTTTCATAGCAAAACCTTCACCATTGTAGTTGCATACTCCCATCCTCACCCAAGTCTTCACTCTGTTTAAAATCCCAAGGTAGCCTTATGTACTTTCTTGTTAAATGAAAATTTAGGATTTGACCACGGTGAATCCTTAAACATGCCTTAGGCACCATACCATCACAAACAACAATTTTAGTGCAAGTACATATTTACAAGATAAAAAATCATGTTGTCATTGTCATAAAGGGTGTTTCCACAATTGTAGAGGACAACACCATGGTTGTACATGATGCCAAACAAACTATCATGATCATACAATCACTTCATGCCTAATCAAACACCATTGCCCATGGACCCATCCCAAATGATAGAAAACTTGAGGACAAAAATAAAGATAGAAGCCAAAATCATATTCCCTCCTCTTGAGCTCCATCAATTGTTAGAAGCTTCAACAAATGCCAAATTGGAATACCATGTACATGAAACCAACACATAACGGACATATATTTTAAAAAAACTAAACTATAAAATAACTCTTAAAGTAAATAAAATAAAATAATTCTTAAAGAGTTCTAAAGTAAATAAAATAATTCAAGACATATAACATTTTTTTAGATAAATGTATTTAAGATAAATATACTAGTTTATATTTTAAAATCATATTAAAATGTTAAAGTAGGAAAAAAAAAAAAAAAATATCATTTTTAATCCATTTTAATTATACATAAAAAAGATAAAAACATATATAAACATATAAAAAATATTAAAGCCTCTTTTAACAATTAATCTATAAAACATTTAAAACAAATAATCAAATAAAATTTATTAAAAAGATTTTGAATGAGGTGCAATTAGATAAAATAAAATAATGATATTAAAATAGTTTTCTAATACATCTCACCTAAAAAATAATGTAAAATTAGGGCATTAAAATTGTTCTACAATTATCTTCTCCTTTGATATAGTCCTACTGTTGCTGTGGCAACTCAATGTAGTTGAGGATTGCGCTTTGGACTATACATTTTTACCATTCTTCCATTCCTGGATTGGATGGGTTGTGCATTCTTTTTGTATTTCTGCAAAAGTCATGTCCATAGTATTAGCTAAGATTATAGAGATTTAATGTTTTTTTTTTTTAAATTTATTGGAAAATGTTGATATTATAAGAAATAATGTAAAGATCCTTAAATAGATACTTCATTTTAAACATAAACTTTAGAAGGATATATATTTGTTAAATTTGTCCAAGTTACAATATCAGCGTCATTTCTTATATATATAATAAAATTTAAGAGTCTATTTATTATGTATATATAAAATATATTGTCAATTATAAAAGTAGAGGAAAAGATACGTACATCATGTATGGCCAAGTGTAAAGCTCTCACCTGTTCCCGTGATACCATCCTCACTTGTTTTTATGTTTGGTTTTATATTATAAAAATGTCTAAAGCAAGGGTCCCAAACTGGTAGAGGCAATTTAACTCTTTAATGACTAGAATTCATTAATAACTTTAAAAATGAAGATTTATAGTGATAAAAATAATTTTAAAATGTATAATTTTTAAATATATTTGATTTTTGAAGAGAGACTTTTTAAAAACTTGTAGGAATGAAAATATTTAAAAACAAAAGGGCAACATACCTTGTGGACAATGTTCCACGTAACTCCCTCTGTACAAGGTGGAGTGGTGAGAGACCCTTGTAGCGATAATATTTCCTGCTACCCACCTTGATGTGTTTGGGATTAGCCATACCCAGAGCTTCTTCTGGAGGCTCCATATCAACAATGGAAGCATTTTTATCTATTAGCTGTAGCAAAATAAAAACACGACATACTTCAGCAATGGTCTCAAAGACTAAAACCTTTTACTAATAGGCCTGCAGCCCCTTCCAATGCTTTTTCCCATCATTTTTATCCTTTTTATCTTTTTTTAAAAATATATCCATGCCCTAAAGTTTCAGTTATAAATACACAAAAAAATTGAAGAAAAAAAAAATTACTATATAAAGATTGACGTCTTATGTAACTTCATTTTTCAGCATTTTATCAACAACTAAATTATAGTGTCAATTTATTAAAAACTATATTTAAATAATTTTTTTCAAAAAAATACAAACATAAAATATACTAAAAATAAATATTTTATTAGTTTACATCATTTCAAAATTCAAAACATATATGTCACTTTTTAGTGATTCAAGTTTAAAAGTTGGATCAGTGTTGGTCGTTTCCTTTATAAAAGTGTGACACAACTTTGTACTTTTACCCTATCTTGTACCATTGTCAGTTGCTCATATAAATTATAATTGATAAGTTAGGCCTAGTCAATCATCTCCTTGTCTTCCAAGATTAGTGTGACAAATTTGAACATCCCTGGGGTAGATATGGAGGCTGATGATAATCTCATAATCTTTCTTAGAAGAGTGACCATGTCCCCACCTACTATTTGGAGGTCACTCAACAAAGTTTTTGGCATCTTTGAGATAGTGCTCCTTGGGGTGGTCATTCATCTCTTGTTGATTGTCCTTAAGTAATTATTTGGACCTTGGTTATAGGTTTTTAGGGCTTGTGTCGTATCTAATTGGAAAACCTCATCATGATATGGCCCAATTGAAAGGTTTATGTTATGGTTTCTACAGAGATGTTTAGTAGATCACAACCTTTTGGACCTACCATCTTCCTTTGTCCAGCATCATAGTATTTTGAACATGTCATTACTAACTCTAGAGATTGCACTGAGATAGAAAACCCAATAGCATGGACTATTCCATTATGCACCATTCTTTGTGCTCTGTTGGTTGGTGCATCACCATACATTCTCCTCTTAAATTTTTCCAATTCAATGTGCCCCAAGTTTGTATCTGAGACTGCATCCCACATGCATTTGATCTTATATGGGGGAACAACCCCTTAAAACTAATTCAAGTTTGATTTGCCTTTCTTTTGGCATGAATCAAACCTGCAAGATCCAAGAAAAGTATAAGCATAAAGATTTTAACTAGAAAGATGCTTAAATTCAAGATATTTCATGCATTCTATACTTTATAAAGATTTGTGAGGTTCCTCAAGTCATCTGAACTAGAAGTCGATAGTCCTTTTGTCTAGGAGAATTTCATAGTTTTATCTTTTCTCTTAAATAGACTATCATTCTAGATCATTTGATAAAATGCGAGAATTGTTGGGACTAGTGGACTTTAATCTTCTAGACCAAAGGTTGGAAGTCTAGAAGTGAAGGATAATCTTCAATTTCATATTTTTTTCATCTTGTAAAGAATTTAATATTGAGATAGCTTACCCTTTTAAGAAAATACGAGGATCGTTAGGACTTTAGGACATCCAGACTAGAAGTTGAAAGTTCGCAAGTCCAAACTAACTCCACAAATTTTGCATTCTTATTCAAGTCTTTTCAAATGCTCTATTGCCCCTTATCGAATGGTGTGGGGATCCACCAAACATTAGGACATTTGAACCAGAGGTTAGAAGTCCCTATGTCCATGTTAACTCCTCAATTGTTTAGTTTTCATATGATTCATTTAAAATGTTACTTACCTTTTGAGACATAATGTAGGGATCTTAGGGACTTCCAAACTTCAAACCCGAAAGTAAAAAATCTGGCTATCTAAAATAATCCTGCAGTTTCATAAAATTTAAAATATTATTTAAATTATTTTTAATAATATTTGCAAAATCTCAATGGAGGTTTAGACATTTCCAAGACTTAACCAATTAAATTAGGGCATCATTTTTAAAAGTCATGTTTGATAAATGATATTAAACCAAAAGTTCCCTAACAATTCAAAATTTTGAATTTTCAATTAAGTGCAAACAAGTTTTATGAACTAGGGTTTGGATGATGAAACTTGTTTTAAACTCAATGCTCTAGGGTTAGCAGTTTGATTTGGATTTGAAATACCAGATGGTGAAGAACATCTAGAAGTTTAACCTAAAACATTAAATTTTAATTCCATTTTGCATGTAGGGTTAAGAAAGTCCACTTACTAGTTTTGTGCATGAGAATGAAGGATCAAAACCATTTAATCAACATGCCCTAACCTCCTCCCTATAGGCTTGCATGAAGAAATTCAAAAATTAAGCCTTTAATGATCATGGGAGATGAGATTTTAGATAGCAAGGAGTGCACTAGATTTCCAGAGCTCTATTGTAAATGAATTCGAAGTGTTCAAATGAAAGAAAACATGAATTTTATAGGGGACGTAGTTCACACATTGGAGCCATTACTGCGAGAAGCAAATAGGTGGAAGCTATAACATGGAGGGTTGGAGGATGTAGTGGCATGGAAACTAAGATGGAATTTCTAATAGGAATCTTTGCAAAAGAATATATTAAACTTTGTTAACTAGTTTGCGGAAAAAGCTTGGCCATCCAAACTTGTGACTTAAACAAAAATGAAAGGAGTCTGGAAGAACTCCACAATCTTGCAAAAGGAAAACATAGGTGAACTAAACACAAGTGAAAAAAAAGGAGAAATGTAGGGATCACTAGGACTTCGAGACAATTGAACTATAAGTTAGAAGTTCATAAGTTCGTCATAATCCCACAAATCCGCATTTAAGGTTGAAAACTCAATCTCTCTTGATGAAAGAACTTTGAACCTTTTGGTAATGACTCGAGTACATGAAGTTTAGGCTTACAAAACCCATTCGTAAGACCAAAATCATCCTGAACTTGAGACCAAAGGGAGGAAAAAGGAAAGACTAAAACAAACTAGCCCAAACACCAAAAACAAATGAAAAAAAAAAGTGGGTCCATATTTTGTCAAAAGAAAAATGGGGCACGTGTGCAAGGAACAACAAGTTGGATGCAATATTTTTTTCTAATTCATAAGCAATGTAATTTAAATTGGAACATAAAAAAACACCCTCAACTTACTAAGTTGTTATTCTCATGAACTAGTCAAATCAACTGTGACTTGAGCACTCAGAAACACATCAGTAGATGATTCTCAACAAGAAATAGGGTATGTGAATTTTTATAATCCAAGCCTACAAAGTTTTTAGATGGGTATTAGGTGATCCAAACACCTAAGAGTCAAACATTATTGAAGTAGATTCTTTAGAAAGTGTAGAAATCTTTTGTATAAATGAAAAAAATGCCAAAAACAATATAATGGAAGTTTTGTTTATACCATGGATGTTTTAGATGTGTCATGGTGGTTTCAAATGTGTTATCATAGTTTCATATGTCATGACAATTGTGAAATTTTGGTGGCTATTTTTCCTTGACAAGTAGGGTGGGTTTTCCCAAGTGTAATGAATATGAAAATATTTGTAGATGACTATTTGTAGAGCGAAGTCTATTTTTTCATTTAATTTCTTAATCTTCACCCCACTAGAAAGAAACAATCATTTAAAGTAGAAAAAATAACCCAATGCCCAATTTAGTTGGGTTGTAAATCTAGAAAATGCTTGAGCCAAGATAGGAAAAACAACATCAAGCAAAGACTCTTCAAAAGCCTTTTAAAATTGGGGATAAAAAAATGCAAATTCTATTTCATTTTGGCATACTTGATTTGTTGCAGTTCACATGTACAATAAAATTGGGGGCGGGGGTTGAGATTGGGAGTAGAGATGAAAAGTGCCTACTTAGCACTTTGCCCTATCCTTTCAACTCACTTTTACTGCTCTTGTTTAATAAGCATAACATTAATTTTTTTTTGACAATTCGATGCACTATTCAATTGACATCTTGTATCGCAATTGGCCCCTTTCACACCTGAACATTCGTGTTAGGATCTTACCTACAAATATTATCAAAAAGAAGAAATAACATTCAAAAAAGAACAAAATGCTTGGAAATAATTATAAATATAATTATATTGATGAATTTGGAACAAGTATTGTAGGCCTCTTTGAGGGGACAACCTCTTTAAGAGTAAAACTCTATTATAAAATATGTTTCCAAGATGATCTTCTCTTCATTACATCATTAATGTAATTCCTCACAATGAGAAACTTATGAGGTGCAACAAATGTGGGATATGGTAGAGTGCATAATACTTTTGGATATTTATTTAATTATCCTAGGTTTAGTACGCATAGGATAAGCTTGCTTACGAGGTGACTTATACACATGTTGCATTGTGAAGAGCATCTTCTCTGACCCACATGTGTGACATTCATAGGAAGCATCGTCTATTATTAGCAAGTAATATTTTACTTGGTCTCCTTCATAGTGACTCACCTAGTTGTCATATGATAGGACTCTTCTCAAGAGTATTTCTTAATGAACCTATATCACTATAATCTTTGGCTTGTGGAATAGAATATCATATTATTCTAAACATTTGTGTTTATGTTTTTCATTTATTGGAATACCACATCCTTGATTCACTCATCTAGATCATGCTCTTGTGATTTCATCTCCATCATAAGTGAATCTTAAAAACTTCTCTTCATTACAACATTAATATAAAGGCCTTACAAAGAATGACTTGTGAGATATAACAAGTGTGGGATAATTGACACTATTAATATGAACTCATTAAATTATTACAACTTCATGTGATGCATGTGTTATAAATCTACACTTGTTATAGTATTAACTAAATAATGAATAAACTATGATTATTACGATGCTTTGAATAATAGAATTTTAGGATGTAAAGGTCCTAACAGGCTTCCCCATTCTACTCCCCCAACCATTCCCCCACCTAGGAGGCTACCATGTCCATGAAAGGAAATAACACTAAATATATGAGAGAAGTAATGCAAATAAGTTACATCTAAATAAACTACAACATAGCATACAAAACACAAGATTTGCCTTGGGAAACCCTTCTATAGGCTAAGCACCCAATATATAGGCTGAGAACTGAGAAAACACAAATGGTTTTTCAAAACCATGAGATCTAAACCATGAGCCAAGTCGTAGTCCAAGTTGGACCCATGCACCTCTCTCCATGAATGCAACCTTCCATGATCTAATGCTCTCTTACAGTTGTCCAACTTCGAAGTACTGAGACATTGTATACAAGGAATCTTGAGATTCCTCCAAAAGATGGAGGATCCTCAGATACAACACCTTAACAAACATTACATAATTACATTGTTACAAGGATTTGCAAGGTGTACAACACTTGGGGTCTTGTCCTTTAGATGACATTGCACACATTCACATCCCTAATGTTCAAAAACTAATTTATTATGTTTTGGCTCCTACTTTTCCATCAGATTATTCTAAGTCAAAAAGGATTCAAGAAAATGAATAAATACAAGCATGTAGGAGGAACATAGAAGCACATAGACACCTAGGAGTAATAACAACAATCACATATATAGTAGACATTTTCATAGCAAAACTTTCACCATTGTAGTTGCATACTCCCATCCTCACCCAAGTCTTCACTCTGTATAAAATCCCAAGGTAACCTTATGTACTTTCTTGTTAAATGAAAATTTAGGATTTGACCATGGCATATCCCTAAACATGCCTAAGGCACCATACCATCACAAACAACAATTTTAGTGCAAGTATATATTTACAAGATAAAAAATGATGTTGTCATTGTCATAAAGGGTGTTTCCACAATTGTAGAGGACAACACCATGGTTGTACATGATGCCAAACAAACTATCATGATCATACAATCACTTCATGCCTAACCAAACACCATTGCCCATGGACCCATCCCAAATAAAGATTAGAACAAAAATAAAGATGGAAGCCAAAATCACATCCCGTCCTCTTGAGCTCCATCAATTGTTAGAAGCTTCAACAAATGCCAAATTGGAATACCATGTACATGAAACCAACACATAGCCGACATATATTAAAAAAAAAACTAAACTATACATTTTTTTAGATAAATGTATTTAAGATAAATGTACTAGTTTATATTTTACAATCATATTAAAATGTTAAACTAGGAAAAAAACAATATTAAGTAAATATCATTTTTAATCCATTTTAATTATGCATAAAAAAGATAAAAACATATAAAGAAATATTAAAGCCTCTTTCAACAATTAATCTATAAAACATTTAAAACAAATAATTAAATAAAATTTGTTAAAAAGATTTAGAATGAGGCGCAATTAGATAAAATAAGATGATGATATTAAAACAGTTTTCTCATACATCTCACCTAAAAAATAATGCAAAATTAGTGTGGAGGGCATTAAAATTGTTCTACAATTATTTTCTCCTTTGATATAGTCCTCATGTTGCTATGGCAATTCAATGTAGTTGAGGATTGCGCTTTGGACTATACATTTTTACCATTCTTCCATTGGTAGATTGGATGGGTCGTGCATTCTTTTCGTATTTCTGCAAAAGTCATGTCCATAGTATTAGCTAAGATTATAGAGATTTAAGTCTTTTTAAAAATTTACTGGAAAATGTTGATATTATAAGAAATAATGCAAGGATCCTTAAATAGATACTTTATTTTTAAACATAAATTTTAGAAGGGTATTTATTTGTTAAATTTGTTCAAGTTACAATTTCAGCCTCATTTCTTATATATACAATAAAATTTAAGGGTCTATTTATTATGTATATATAAAGTATATTGTCAATTATAAAAGTAGAGGAAAAGATATTTACATCATGTATCGCCAAGTGTAAAGCTCTGACTTGTTCCCGTGATACTGTCCTCACCTGTTTTCATGTTTGGATTTATATTATAAAAATGTCTAAAGCAAGGGTACCAAACTGGTAGAGGCAATTTAACTCTTTAGTGACTAGAATTAATTAATAACTTTAAAAATGAAAATTTATAGTGATAAAAACAATTTTAAAATGTATAATTTTCAAATATATTTGATTTTTGAAGAGAGACTTTTTAAAAACTTGTAGGAATGAAAATATTTAAAAACAGAAGGGCAACCTACCTTGTGGACAATGTTCCAGGTGACTCCCTCTGTACAAGGTGGAGTGGTGAGAGACCCATTGTAACGATAATATTTCCTACTACCCACCTTGATGTGTTTGGGATTAACCATACCCAGAGCTTCTTCTGGAGGCTCCATATCAACAATGGAAGCAATTTCATCTGTTAACTGTAGCAATATAAAAACACAGCAACATACATCAGCAATGCAATGGTGTCAATGACTGAAACCTTTTGCTAATAGGCTTGCAGCCCCTTCCAATACTTTTTCCCATCCTTTTTATCTTTTTTATTAAAATAAAATATTTAACCCTTTACTTGGACCGTGAGGTTTTACTTTTTGCTGTTATTCCAGACTCCTCACATACCCCTACAAATCTAAATTCTATTGTATTGCAGTTATTCCAGATTGCTCACATACACCTACATATCTCAATTCTATTGTATTTTTTATTTTTTAAAGTGTTTTATAGAAATTAAGTAAAAAATGCTATGAAATATGGGTATTGCCAATTTACCTTTGCAAGAAAGGTATCTGACCTTCCATAAGTGTAAAGGATTCCAACAACGGCAATCTTCTTGTCCTCTGATTCATGTACCAGATGCATTTCTAGAGGATACCTGAACCAGTCCAACGATTTACTCAGAACCAAAAAAAACCACATAGATCCAAATCAATGGTATCCTCTGTTACAAATTGAGAAAAATCCTTTCATAAAACATTGCTACATATAGAGGATCCATATAGTGGGCAGGGGCAGTTACACCAATGACATATAACAGTTAATGTAAAACATAAGAAAATAAATGTGAAGAGCATTGACAGCTAAACGTCCTTGAAACAAATGACATTTACCAGGGCTTGGCATCGATGGAACAAAGAAATCACTACTCTTTTGCTTGGTACCTTACATCCTTCAGAATATAATGTTAACATTACCTTCTGCCATTTACAGTATGCTCAGCTGGAGTGTGCCAATGGCATTGATTCAGCCTATATCTTCTCCCCTCTATCTCAATACTACCAGCGTCTGTAGTCCAATTCACCTAAATCAACATCACCCAAAAATTAAACTTAAAATCAATATCCTTGACAATAAAACAAAGAACCCAAAATCTTGAAAAGGCAGAAATTGAATAGCAGACCATAATATCATGGCCTCTGTTGACGAGGGTTGCATTTGCAGGGCGATAAATCCTGCGCAGTTGGCCGAGATCAGGGAAGATTTTAGCTCTCCTCTTCACCACATCAATGGGAGACTGCATCTGCCCATTTCCGCAGGCACTCCATTCTTCATGGAGCTCTCCCCAGTGCTCTGGCCCTGTTTCCTCTCCCTCTATGTACGTAAACTCCCTTTCATCCTCTGTTTCATTCACTTCCCCAGGTCACCACAAACCCCAACAGAAAACCAAACAAGACTCTGCAGATTAAAACCCAAAAACACAACAAAAATTAAAAAAACAAACGCATTACCGACTTCCTGAGTTCGAACCCCGGCGATGCAGAGCAGTAACCCCAATAAAATCAGTCCAGCTCGCATTACAGGCCGTGCCATGCTGTACTCTACGAATATTCAGACTTGAGATTAAATGTTATGACTGTAATACAAAAGCAAACAATCAATGCGACCAGTGAATAAAAATATGTAGCTGTTATAACAGTTTCACAGATTAGAATGTTTGTTTATTATGACAGCGTGGCAGACCGTACTGCGAAAGTAACGGTTTTGTGTGATAATGAGTTGCAGGGATTCCATTCATCAGCCTACGCGAATTACTACTCTGAACGGACGCGGTTACCCGGCTGTCTTCCTCATATTTGCTGGGAGTTGTCCAATCAAAATAACAGCACGCGACTGGGACAGTACAAAATGCCGTGTAAGACTCGTTTGGTGACCCACAAAATGGGGGTCACGCTGGCATTCTGGAAGTGCAGATTTCTTTCCTGGAAGCCTCCTCGTCGAAAAGCTTTAAAATTACAGCTTATTTTCTTAGCAGACCGTGTAAATAGTAATGGTTGTGGCGTTGAATAACGTTTTTTAGAATGGTTTAGGTCCGCATTTTTTCCGCCAGTCTCTGTCGTATCTGTGGCATCTTGTGGAATTTGACAGTACTTGGGGTCCGTGTTTCATGTTGTAATTTTATGAAGAGTACTGTCTGAATTTTAAATTCTCAGACGTGTAAGGTGCAGATTCATTCCAGGGCGTTTGGAAAGCATTCCATAAAGCTTGGAGTGCATGTACTCGGCCCCTACAGTCTGTGTTGACAGAAACAATAAAACACAGTCAAATCCAGAAGCATTTCCAATTCAACATCATGGACTGTGGAAAATTGATGACTACCAGAAATTGGAAATTTAGCACTTTTAAGCATTTCTTTTTGAATCGGTAGGAAGGATACAAGTGTCGATTTGATGGGAGGATTTTGATATATTTCGAAAAAAATTAAATGGTCATTCAATTATGTAATATTTTATGAGGATTTAATTGCATATCAATCTTTATTGACTAGACCAGATTCCATGGGTCAATTATTGAATATTTAAACCACTAAATGAGTAAAGAAATTTATTATAGGTGGTGGATTCACACTTCACAAATTCATGGCTAAAGATGAACCTATGACCATAGCATGCCCCCACACACCCCATCAACATGTAAAGTCAAAAATTACTTACTTTTGTAATCTTCATCTTAGGTTTTCTTATTTATTTTAGTTCTCTTTCCTCTAATATGTTTTAGGTGCACTTTTACTTATTTCTTTAAAGATCACCAAAGACCATGTAAACATTCTTAATCTTAGAAATATGTCACTAAGCATCCTAAAATTTGATTCGATGGGTCAATTATTGAATATTTACCTAACCCAATATATGAAAAAATAAATTTATTATAGTTGGTGGATTCACACTTTACAAATTCATGGCTAAAGATGAATGTAGGACCATAGCATGTTTTGAATTGAATGCTTTTCTATGAGGGGAAGAAGACCACATAGACAACACACACTACATCAACATATAAGGTCAAAAATTACCTACTTTGTAATCTTCATCTTATGTTTTTTTACTTAATTTAGTTCCCTCTTCTCTATTATGTTTTAGGTTAAATTTTACTTAATTTCTGGACTCTATATGGATCACTAAAGGGCCATGCAAACATTCCTAGTCTTAGAAATATGTCACTAGGCATCTTGGAAAGTTTGAGCTATAGAATCAAGAAGGTCACTTGCGCCCATGGGTGCTAGTGACCATGCAAGTTCAAGTTTTCCCAAAGTCATTTCCCACCCCTTCGTGCCCTAAAACCTAAATTGTTTTCCATGGTCACTCCTTCAATAACTTATTATGGGTCCATATTTAAGCCTCTCTTTCCCTCTTTTCACTCTATGCCAAATTTAAAAAATTTAGTACCTTTGTCTCCTCTCAACACATAAGGAATAGAAGAAATCAGCATTAGAAAGAGCAAGGGCACAATAATACAACTTTGAAGCTTGCAAATTTGGGCACGTATTCACAATTTCTCTGCCATGGATCCTATCTAGGTTTATTCCTCTCATTTTTACATGGTTTTGTACTTCCCTTTCCCCATTTGGAATCCATAAACCTCCATTTTCTCTTCCTCCATTATTCAAAACCCTTGCCATAATTTCCCACCACAAATCTATCTCTCCCTTATTTGCATCCCTTTTGGGATCATTTTCATCTCTCGTTAGTTTCCCATCACAAAAACGCACCACTTATGGTAGATTTACCCCTAGTGTTTTTATCATTGTGATCACCATTGTTAATAGAAACACTGTCTACACACACAACTAATTTTCCAAATAATTTTATAGTGGAGGTTGAAACATACCATTTAGTGAATTGACTTAGGGAGTTTCCCATACAACACACCCTTTTCCTGTTGTCCCGCTTACTTTATCCCTCAATACGTGTCCATACCCTATTCCAAAGCTCCCATTTTGGCACACACATGGAGAATGCTAGTACAAGTTGTGGAATTCAACTTTACACCTACCAATTACATTTGCTTGGAAGTTTGTAAAGCCTTTAAATAACAAATTTTATATTGTGTATATCCTACAATTATGGCATTCCATAAGACAACATTGGTTTGAAGCATTTTGTCAAACATTTCACTTTGTATTCCTTCGTAGAATTCTAGTTTTGCAAGCCTACCTATTGGTGAGGCATTCTCAAATGTTGTAGTTGCTAGTGCCTTGGTAGATAGGTACACAAAATGTGGAAGCATAGACAAGGCAAGTAAATTATTTGACAAAATGTTGGAAGATCATTTTCTCATATGTTGCAATTGATAGTGCCTTGGTAGATAGTTACGCAAAATGTGGAAGCATAGACACGACAAGTGAACTGTTTGACAAAATAGCCTTAAAAATTATGGTCTCATGAACTATAAATGATTACAGGATATGCACAAAATGGTGTTCTACATACTAGGAGACATCATGAGAAGAATTGTTTGCACCTCAATTGTTTTAGGAGTAATTTTTTGCAATATTTGTCTCTCGATTCATGATTTGCTTCTTCCCTTGTATGTTCCATACATTCTCCACTAATTCGTATAGGATGTAGGTGTAGACACTTGAAAATGACATGTCCTCACACCATCATTTTTCGATGCTTCCCTAACGTCACCCATCATGCTAACTTATCCCCTTCCTCCAAATTAATTAATTTATCACAATCCTCATTGTAACATACCCAAAATTAATTAAATAAATAATTAAAATTTATTTAATTAATTATTCCCTCATTACCGTTAGCCTGAATTAATTAAATAAAGTTCGCCTATCCTATAGCCAAACCTTGGTTAATTATAAAAATCTCATTTATTTAATTAGCTACTCTACCCTACCAAACCCTTATGACCAAATTAATTAAGTAAACCCCTATTTAACTAATTTGAACCACTAATTAATCCATCTAATTTCGTACAACCATATTAATTAAGTTAATCACTTAATTATTTAACCTAAGCCCTCATTATCCCATCTCCCCATAATTAATTAAATAATCAACATTATTTAATTAATTGGAGTCACATGTGTCTCCACCTCACCTTTCCAAATCCATGCAATTGTATTATTTATTTGATTGTGCTCACATGTGTCTCCACCTCACCTTTTCAAATCCATGCAATTGTCTTTTCTCATCCAACTCACCCATTAAAATGAATTTAAAATTCATTCACATGTCTCCATCCTCATGAATGCAAAGCCTTCCCAAGGTTGAATTAAAAATTGCAAAATAATATGAGCCCTCCATCTTTGATGATGGGATCTTAACCCTTGATTTCACTATGAAACCTCCACCCTTGGATCTCACCTTTGAATCTCCACCTTTGATCCAAAATCCCCAAAAATCTATAAATAAGAGCCCTCTCACAGCCATTTTTACACAATACAACACTTAGAACACTTACACTTATCAACTCCATGCTCTCAAAATCACCTCACTTCCATAGCCAAACTATAGCCAATTTGTAGCCAAATCCTTTCCTCCATTATGTTGGTATTTGCTTGAGCAATCCACATTGATTTGCATTGGATAAAACTAGGATTTGCAATTGGGTGCACGCATTTCCTTCACCTTATCAAGGAGACTAGAATGGAGGAGATTTAAAGGTAAAATTACTTGTTTCTAGTGTCTTCCCCCTAGTGTAGTATCAAGGTGTGTAGCAATGAGCCCCCCCTACATTTTGGGTTTTTTAGTGCGTGTTTTTGGTGGTTTCAAGGTGCGTAGCGATGAGCTCCCCCCGCCCTTTAGTTAGGATTTTATTTCATATATAAAATGTTATATCAATGTATTCATCGTGTATTGTGTGACTGCTCTCATGTCTTCATAGTGTATTGTGTGCTTCCACTGTATTCACTATGTTTTGTGTGCTTCCTACTATATTCTCTGTGTCTTGCATGTATTCAATGTGTCTTCTAGTGCTTACTTGAGATTGGGGGCTAGAACTAGTTCCTCAATCTTTGTGTATGCCTTAGCTTCATGTGCCTGGCATGTTTGATGTGTTTTTTACCGTACTTTTGTAACATCACTTTCCATAATGCTCAAGATTTATCTTAAACTTGTAACTTAATCAATGTATTAATTCATAATTGATAGAGATTATCATAATTTGAACCAAAAGAAACATATTATTTTTCCATCAATTAAGCATGTTAATCAAAACAAGATATAACATATAACTTACAATCCAGTAAACCTTTACAATCTTTAGTGAGTAACCATCACTAATCAAATACAATATATGCTCTAGGCATCTTAATCAAGTTTTTACATCACAATAGACCAATTGGTCACAAAATGTAATTACTCTATCTGGAACCAATGACATCTGTCTCCATAAATCTCGGCTTGTCTCATGCTTGGGAAGGAGAGCATCATCCTAGTGCTTTCCTCCAACCACGGACTGGAAGAGGCCCTACCCTTCACGGAAAGGTTAGACATTAGAACCCCAATACGTTAGCCATCTAAGTATCTGGTGTTGTGTCCTTCCCTTATGTCTCACGGTCACACACTATAGATCCCCTCTAACTTGTATGACACTACTGGGGACACTAGGCCATTCGAAACAATGTGGACCGATGATGCATGCAAAGATGGATGCATCACTTTGGCCAAAGTTATCATACAAATATGTTACATCATGAATGTCGTCATATGTCCACCACCCTAACTCAACTTATGAGTTATCATGTCCTACAGTCATTATTATCGACCCAATACCATAGGTCTTGGATAAGTGGGATCAATTCAAATCGTTATCCATGCTTGGACATTCGACTCCCTTCATAGGTTGGTTATAAGTTATCAGTGACTCCTCGTCACACGGTTTGTTCATTTCACATTAGTTGGCCATTTGACCCCTAGGTCACACATGGTTCACAGTTTTAGAATAAGACATTTCATAGAATGAAATGGTATACATGTACCCAATGCATACCCTACCCTTGATAGAGTAAAAGTATACTAATTCATAACTTATATCATTAACAAAAAGGTCTTACATGTAGACTCATAATGAATGTATAAGAATTCTATATAAATTCATTTCAATGGTTTCATAATGGGACCATATTCACAATGGCTTTACTTCCTCTATACCTGAGGATACAAGTATATAATTTGGTAATTAATATAACACAGAAAGTGTTCCATAATCGGCTTATCATATAAGCTCGATTGGTGTCAATTTGAAGAGTTGTCAACACTCTAATATTTGAACATTATCCCGACTGTCATCACAGTCAGGTGTTCATAACGTTATTCAATAATGCTTACGTGGAAAAATCCACAGTAATAAGACTATTTTATTATCTTGAGTTTAAATCGATGTGGAGCCTTCATTTTCTCCACTCGACAACTTATACTCTATTCAAGTCAGAAAATGATCAGATAGCATTTCTTTACCAACCTAGCCGATATGGCTCGGGCTCTGGTTAATTTACATAGTTTATGATGTAACAAAGTTACAGTCAGGTCGTGCGACCCTAACACTAACTCAGAAAGAGTTTCATATCAAAGACTTAGCCAAACGACCTTGAGCAATAAAGCACAGTCATTCCAAAAGTCTCAGCCTTGCGGCCTTGAGCAATAAAGCACAGTCTCGTTAAAATAATTCAGCCTCGCGGCCTAGAATTCAAAACACAATCTTTTTAATGAGACTTGGCCTCTTGGCCTAGACCACAAACATAGTCTTTTAAATGAGACTCGGCCTTTCGGCCTAAAGCACAAGACATAGTCTTTTAAATGAGACCCAACCTTTCGACCTAGAGCACAAGACACAGTCTTTTAAATGATAGCTTTAGCAACTCAACTTCCAGCCTCGAGATTTTATTTTATTAACAAAAAGACATGATAAAGCTTCGGCCTTACAGCCTTGTATACAATCTTAACAAGAGTTCAATGGTATATATTCGGCCATATGGCCTAAAAACTATACAAAGATTTCAAGGATTTAAATCCTGGCATAACAACCGACGACATATCTAAAGAAATAGCCCAACCGATAGAGCTATGAGCTCTAATATGTTATAATGATAATAAGGAAGCTCGGCCATATGACCTAGAGCCACTAGTTAATACAATTAGAAAATGATATGCTTGGTTGTAGCAGCCTCAAGCTTCCTCCAAAAGAGATTTTAAACAATATTCAACTCAGTTCTTTGTTAAAATATTTAAATCGATAATGGAGAATAGGTTACATCCATGAGATACATGTGCATGATAGTGCAGAGTTGTTGCAATAGTTCCACACTGCTATAAGGGCACTCGACTCTATATCAGTCTCCACTCTTTCTCTGTTGTTCTCTTTTTCCCAAAGCCGAAAGACTCCACCACACAAAAACAATTGACTCCTGCCTCCTTCGATAACACTATCATTGATGGTTAATCCCCACCTCCTACGAATTCATGCATGCCAAAAAGAAAGGTAACCACCTTTCCTTACCTAATCAGTTCCTCAAAAGGTGGCTATCATCGAGCAACATGCTCGAAGGTGGATGAGCTAAAAGCTCTCCATCTTCTACTAAACTGACCAACTGCTTAAAAGCATTTCGACTTAAAAAAAAAACATAATACCTTACGAGATAATAATATGATTATTATTATCAAGGCAATGTGTTCTACAAAAGGGTTTGAAATCCTTACTATGAGGATTAAAATAAAAACAAGGAAGCACACAAGAACACATAAAAAATGTCGAATATCATCGAGAGATTCTTCTCCGAATTCGACTATCATCCTTAGTCGAGAGACTAAATAATACTATCTAAGAGAACCAAAGGATTTTGAGAGACTTTTGTCTCTCTCTACAAGATTGTCCCCTCAACATGAGATGATGCTTCCAAAATATCGACTGGTCTCGACGACTAGTCTTAATGGCATGAAGGACATAACAATTCTCAGCGAACAAGAGAACTAAGAAAAGAAGTATGACACGAGTCAACTTACATAGAGAGGAAGAAGGACATAATAGTCGACACTCAGATGGCTTTTCGACCCTTTGTTTTCACAACATCTAACCTTTCCTCCAAGATGATACTCTCCTTCCTTCTCCAAAGGACGTTCAATTTCCTATTCACACTCAGGACCACAAGATCATGATCAGTGTATCATCATCATTGTATTTCATAGCTAAATGTAATCAATTCATAAAGCAGATCATCATTAATAACTTTTTCATAATCAAGAGTTAGATTAGATATTTCCACAATATCAAATCAATTAACTATCTAATCCTCCTGATTATCTTACTAAGTTAATGATTAAGTCTAGTTATAAGTTGGGGATGTAACATATCTCCCCCCATAAGAATCATCATCCCCGATGATTAATTGTCTTTAATCAACCAACATATCATGAAAATGTTTTCAAAAGCATAATAACATATGTCTTAGAAAAGATGAGGAAATCTTGCATGGAAGTCATCATAATTTTCCCAGGTGGCATTTTCCACCAAATATTGGTCCCACTAGACCTTGCACTGCATTATTTCTTCATTATGTAAGCGTAGCTTACACATTTCGAGCATCTTGATGGGCTCGATTATCACCACTCCTGTGTCTTTCACCTGTCAAAGGTTCCAATCAAGCATAGGAATTTGATTATCAGCATAATTAAACTTTTTCAAATAAGAAACATGAAACACAGTATGCATCATGGCAAGTGTTGGTGGTAGAGCAATTATGTATGCAACTGGGTTGACTTCTTCTAGAACCTCAAATGGACCCACATATCTTGGTCCCAGTTTTGACATTTTTCCAAATTTGATGGAACTTTTCTGGGATTTTACCCTTAGGAGAACTTTATCTCCCACATTGAAATGCCTTTCAACACGTTTAGCATCTACGTAACTCTTTTATCTATCGTTGGCTTCTGCTAACCTCTTTTTAATTAAATGGAATTGTTCTTCCATTTCAGATAGCATTTCAGGACCAAGGTTAACCCTATCTTCAAGCTTATCCCAGTTTATAGGGGTTCGACACTTCTGTCCATACAATGCCTCAAACGGTGGCATCTTAATAGCTAACTGGTAAGAGTTATTGTAGGCAAATTCCACTAGAGGAAGATAATCCTCCCATTTGTATTGCTGGTCCATGCAATACATCCTTAATAAATCCTCCAACACTTGGTTCACCCTTTCAGTTTGTCCATCCGTTTAAGGATGATAAGCAGAGCTTATATTGAATTGTGTTCCAAATGAAGAGAATAAGGTTTGCCAAAACCTAGATGTCATCTGTGCATCCCTATCTAAGATAATCTTCTCAGGAATGCCGTGGAGCCTGAAAATCTCTTGAATGAATTTCTGAGCAATTTGATGGGTGCCCCATTAGTCAAATTTCCTGGAATAAAATGGGTTGCTTTGGTGAGTCTGTCCACCACAACCAAAATAGTATTGTGCTTGTTCCTTGACATAGGAAGCCCTTGCACAAAATCCATGCTTATAATCTACCATTTCCACTGTGAAATTTCATGAGGGTATAATAATCTCACTGGGTATTGGTGTTCCACCTTCATGCTTTGGTATTCAATACAAGTAGCCACAAAATTTGCAGCATCCCTTTTCATTCCTTTCCAAAAGTATAAAGGTTTCACATCAACAAGTAACTTTGTTACTTCAAGATGCCCAGAATATGGTGCAGAATGAACCTCTTTCCAAACCATATTCCTTAACTCTGCTAGGTACATACATCCTTCCTTTGAACCTTTATAACCCATCTAGTTCAAGGTTAAATCCTTCATATTTTGGATTCTGTGAATCTTTCTCAAGGGCATGTTTACATGCTCGTAAAACTCATCTCCCTTAGATTGTTGTAACACCTGATTTCTAAAATCAAAATGTATAGAGACCATAGAGGAGATATGCCTTCTCCTACTTAAAGCATCTGTCATTCGGTTCTCTTTTCCCTGAATATATTTAATCTCAAAATCATAATCCGAGTTAAATTCTAACCATCTTCTTTGGCGAGAATTAAGATGGGGTTGAGTGAACAGATATTTGAGTCCCTAGTGATACGTTTTCAACTCAAAAGGTTTTCCAAGCAGATAATGTCTCCACATTTGGAGTGCGTGCATGACTGCTGCCAGTTCTAAATCATGTGGGGCATAGTTTTGTTCATAGTTTTTCAATTTGCGCAATTCATACACAATAACATGTCCATCTTGGACTTGTACACCACCTAAGACTTCCCTTGAGGCATCGGTAAAGACTTCAAATTGACCTTCTGGATCAGGTACTTTCAAAATCGGAGCTGAAGTCAATTTTCCTTCAGCAGGTCAAAGGCCTCATGGCACTTTTCTGACCATTCAAACTTCTTGCCGTTTCTTTGCAAGGAAGTTATAGGATGTGCTATTTTAGAGAATTTTTTCACAAACTTCCTGTAATAACCAACAAGGCCCATAAAACTTCAGACCTCATGAACATTTCTCAGTTTAGGCCATTCAGAAATAGCCTTAATCTTGGTTGGGTCTACAGCTATTCCCTTAGTTGAAATTATATGACCCAAATACTGTACTTCTTTCTAAAAGAAGGTACACTTAGAGAGATTTCCATAAAGTTTATGCTCTCTTAGTCTCTGAAGAACAATTCTCAAATGATTTATATGTTCCTCTTCATTCTTGGAATAAATTAAAATGTCATCAAAAAATACCAAGACAAACTTATCCAAGCAGTCTCTGAACACACTATTCATAAGATTCATAAATGTTGCAAGAGCATTTGTCAACCCAAAAGTTAGGATAGTGAATTCATAGTGTCCATATCTGGTTCTAAAGGATGTCTTATGAATCTCTTCATCCTTCACCCTTAATTGGTGATATCCTGATCAAAGATCAATCTTGGAAAATACTGCCGCACCTCTCATCTGATAAAAAAGACCATCGATGCAGGGAAGAGGATACTTGTTCTTGATGGTTCCTTTATTTAACATGTGGTAATCTATACACAACCGCAAAGTACCATCTTTCTTTTTCACAAAAATAACAGGTGCTCCCCATGGTGACACACTGGGTCTAATCAACCCTTTATCCAACAGTTCTTGCAAATGAGCCTTTAACTCCATTAGTTCAGTTGTGGTCAGCCTATAAGGGGCTTTAGAAACAGGTTATGACCCAGGTATAATATCAATGGAAAAATCAAAATCTCTCTTAGGGGATAATCCTGGAAGATCATTCAGAAATACATCCTCAAATTCTCTAAGGAGGGGATACTTGTCCATATCTGGTCTTTCTTGACCTATGGGCTCCTTTATCCCTACTTCATCAAGTTTTTGGGATTCATAAAATGTCAAATAATCTTGAAAGTAGGTTTCCTTTGTTTCATCTGTTTTATCTATGTTAACAAGTAGTTGTCATCCTTTTCTCTATGCCCCTTTCAATTGTAAGGCATAAATTTGTCTCAGTTTAATTTCCCTTGATTTCCCTTGAATATGGACTTGGTTTCCATGATCATCCGAACAATCTATTGTCTTGGCATAGCAATCTACTTTGGCTCGATGTCTCCATAGCTAATTTATTCCTAGGATGACATCATACGAGCCAACTGGGGCTACATATAGATTTACTTCTGTGGAAAAGTTTGGAAGTTCAACTCGAGCTTCAAACATGCATTGCTCTACTCGAGCCTTGGTGTGATTTGCATACTCTATAGACCAAGCATTTGCCATGTATCCTACTTTTCTAGGTATCTTGTTTGCAATTTTGGGAGAAATGAAACATTATGTGGCACCTGTATCAATTAAAACTGAAATTGCAATTCCAAATAAAATACATGTGGTTTCAACTGTGGTAATTTGATACTCAGCTTGATGGTTATCCAAGGCTGCATGGATATGTTGTTGGAACGCCACTTGCTGGGAAGGTAGAGAATTACCTCTTGGTTGTGTTGATAACTGAGAGGGGGGGGGTGAATCAGTTATCCTAATTATTTCCCTTATTGAACTTTCTTATTAATTAATGCAGCATTGAATCAAACACAAAACATTACCATGAAATAAGAAACACATGACACAGTAATTTTTGACGTGGAAACCCTGTTAAGGGAGAAAACCACGGGGTGATTAACCCAAAAAATTATTCTCTGTTAGAAGAATAGGAATTTACAAAATGGCACTTGCCAATTAGGGCTCACTGCCCGAGCACACTGCTCACAAGAGGCCCACTGCCTACAAGAAGACACACTGTCTACAAAGTGATAAGAATCACAGTCTTGAACTGATTGGACGCATCTGCATATGCTGGAGTTCAGTTCCGGTTAGGCTCAGTATACTGATCTGCTGCACTTCATCTTTCCTCTATTCTTTATTCTGCTATCTTTCACATACCGGATCCTTTTTGCTACTTCTGCTCTGTTCTGGACTTATTCGTATATATCTTCACACCATCACACCCTTTACAACTAAATCCATCCTCTATATATATCCGCACAAGTAATTTCATCACCTTTCTAGTCGGCATCCGGAACAGTCTAGTTTCTTACAAACTCTTGTTCTGTCGGCTGAATCCTTCCTCACCAAGCAATGCGGATCAAGCATATGCTTGTAGATATCATTAATCATGTCGACCAAACATGATTCATGCCTTCACAACCTCTATCATCAATAGTAACACATCCGGAAAGTAGTCTGATACTCTGTCAGTCAGTTCTTCCTCTGTTTTCACTGTCTCTCAGGAATCCGGTACTCAACTATTCATATCTTTTTCCTTGTCCATCACCGGAGGCTAAATCCTTGGAATATACCACTCAAGGTAGTCCTCTTGACTTCCCCAAATCCGCACTGCACCAAGACACTTCCTCTGAGAGATCCGGATCAATCTGTCGGACCTTGCCACATGCTCTGTTCTTGTTCACCGGACCACAACATTCTTTATTCTGACTTCCGGTAGAGACACATCATGACTTGCGGATATGTGGGATGACCTTTGTTGCCATCAATGACAACAACCATGAATCCATATAGTGTCTCTTGCCAACAGGTTGCACTCCTTGTGATTTGTTGGGACACTGATTGGTGTAGTGATCTCTGCCACATGTGAAACATCCCCCAACTGGTCCTCGCCTCTCCTGAGGTTTGCCAGAATTGTTCCCATTCTTCTTGGAGTGGTTGTTCCCCTTTTTCTCTCCCTTGGACTCATTTTGTTTATTCTTGGCCACTTTATCATTCTTCTCAATATAATCCTTTTTCTTCCCTTTTTTCTTTAAGGATTGAGAAGATTGAGACCAATTGTATCTCTTTCTGTTTCTCTCCTTATAGGTCGATATAGCCTTCAGGTTTTGTTCTTGTCTAACGGCATTCTCGTAAACCTATTCCATGGTTATAGGACTGTGAATGTTAACCTCGCCCCCAATCTAGGCGTTCAACCCCATCATAAACTTCCGAACACAAAATTTCTCATCATGCTGATACTGTGGCACATATTTCAACATTCAGGTGAATTTTTCCCAATACTCATTTACAGTCATATCTGCCTGTTTCAGGTTTTGGAAATCTATGAGTTTCTGATCATAGAATAGTTGAGGCAACCATATTTGCCTAAACAGTTCTATGAACCTATCCCAAGTAAGGCTTGTTGACCTCAAGCCTAGCTCCATAGTTTTGTTCATCCACCATGTGGATGCTTCACCCACTAGTTGAAATGCTACCCAAATAGCTTTGGTAACCTCATTATAATTTCTAATTTCAAAATACTTCTCCATCTTAGTAAGCCATGCCTTTGTGGCATCTCCACTTATGGATCCATCAAATTTAGGTGGCATGACCTTTTTCATGTCATGAGATAGTTCCATAGCCAATAGGCTCCTCTTTTCCCCATCCTATTTAGTCGCGGAGTTATTTTGTCCATGCTAGCTTTGGGTGGTTTCATTTTGGTGTTCCTCAACATCACCCCCATCATAATTATTTCACCTGTCTTCTGACTAGCCTTCCACTTTGTGTTTGAGAGCTTCCATCCTCACCCTTGTTTCTCTCAACAAGGTCAAAATTTGGTCTAATTTAGACTTAGATTGCCCTGAAGGTGCTCCTTCATACTTGCTATCCTCCATTCTGGTTCCAACTCAAACCTTTACTGCAGTCTGTTAGATTTCTACCCAAGAATGCAAGTGATTGAGAGAAAGCAAAATAGAAATCAGATATGAGCCAAATAAATTGTATTCAACTCAAGAGAATGCAAAGCAATACAATAGAATGAGATGCTCATATGAGAGCAAGAGGTGGGTATATATAGGATATTCCACCCAAGAGACTAAAAACACAACCAATATGGGATAAAGTGAAAAAGTCCCTAAGTAAACTTAACCTAGTGTGAAGAAAGCTAAAGCGGAGAACAAGCTAAGAAAGAGCTAGATAGAAAAATAACCCTATTCACACTAACACCCCCCCTTAAGTGCAACTTAGGGGAAATGTTGACAAAATGCAAAGATGGGTCCTGGCAACAAGGCCTGATGAGGTACCCATGTATAAAGAATCCCCTCAAATAGAAAAGGAAGGAGAAAACCCAGTGGGAAAAAACTCCCCCATGAGAGGATAAAGCAGTAAGGGCTAATAAACCCCCCAGAAGAGATGTCTCACACGCCCAAGAGAGATCGAAGATGAACATACTTTCTCTCAGTGAAGGGTTTGGTGAAGATATCCACAACCTAGTCTATTGTAGGACAATACTGCAAATCAATGACCAGCTCTTGAATCAACTCCCTGAGAAAATGCATGTGGATCTCGATGTGTTTGGTCTACTGATGATGAACCAGGTTTTTTGAGATTTTGATGGCACTCTGGTTGTCATAGTAAATGATTGATGGCTTCTAAAAAGTGATGCCAAGTTCAGTGAGGATATTCTGAAGCTAGATAGCCTCAGTGGCGCCATTGACAGCCCCCCGATACTCAGCCTTAGTCAAAGAAAGAGCAATAGCATGTTGCTTCTTGCTCTACCAATAAATGGGACCAGAACCAAGGTGCAAGTTATAGCCAAATGTGGACTTGCGATCATCAAGATCACCAACCCAATTAGAATCAATGTATCTAACCAATTCTGAACCTGTGCCTGCTGCATAGTGAATCCCGTACCTATGAGTGCCCTGTATGTAGTGTAAGATGCGTTTGGCAGCCTTCCAATGAAGCTCATGTGGCTCTGTCATGAAGCGTGAAACAATGCCACCTGCAAATGAAATGTCGAGGCGAGTATGAGTCAAATAGATGAGGCTACCAACAAGCTGACGATACAAAGTGGCATCGGCAAGTGGTGTGGAACACTTTGCCTCAAGCTTGACTCCGGACAGAAAGGGAGTCGATGCAGGCTTACAATCAGCCATGTGAAAATGAGCCAAAAGATCAAGAGCATACTTGGGCTCTACAAGAGAGATCCCAAAAGAGGTCTAAGTGATCTCAATCCCAAGAAAATAGTGCAAGAGACCCAACTCAGTCATGGCAAACTTGTCATGCAGAGAAGTCTTGACACTTGCAATGATGGATGAAGTGCTCCCAATGACAATCAAGTCATCAACATAGAGAGCCAAAAAAAGAAGAGCATCCTCCTATCTCAAGATGTAGACATTTGGATCTGAGTGGCATCGAGAGAATCCAATTGAGAGAAGAAAGGAGTCCATCTTGGCATACCAAGCTCATGGGGCTTGTTTGAGGCCATAGAGAGACTTAGTCTGCAAACTAGTGAAGAATCCTAAACGAACCCCTGTGGATGCTCCATGTAAATCTCCTCATGAAGATCCCTGTGAAGAAATGCACTCTTCACATCCATCTAATGTACAGCCCAACCGTGAGCTGCAGTAAGAGCAAGTATCAGGCGAATGGAGTTCATCTTAGCGACGGGGGAAAAGGTCTCAATATAGTCAATACTAGGAACCTGAGAGAAACCTTTAGCCACAAGCCGTGCTTTGAACTTGTCAACTGATCCATCTGCTACAAATTTGGTCCGGTAGATTCACTTACACCAAACTAGTTTCCTTCCCTTAGGAAGTGGAACAAGATCCCAAGTTTTGTTCCGAATCAAAGAGTTGTACTCTTCCTCCATTGTTGAATCCCACTCAGCAATACTTGATGCTTCATGAAATGATTGTGGATCTGAAGCTGTGGCAATGTAGTAATGCGAAATGTCCTAATGTTGTGACCGAGTCCTCCGAGCATCTGAAGGATCCCCAATAAGAGTACCTGTTGATTCAAGTGTTTGACGAGCCTAGCAAGGCATGTGAGGAGATAGAGGAGGAGAATCCCCATCCTTAGACTTGGAACTCTGCGAAGAGGAGGAGGAAACCTCCTGATCAACTCTGCGAGTAGAGCTAGCTGGAGGCAAATCATCGGAGTCACTGTCTGAATCTGTGGTGGAGGAAGGAAGAAGAGAGGATGAGCTAGGAGAGCTTTCCTCAAACTGCACACTTTGCTCAATGAAGAGCTCATGTGTCTCGGGATCCAAGAGCCGATATCCTTTGACACCATCGGGATAACCAATAAAGATACAAGGCTGACTCTGAGGTTCCAAGGCCTTATGCTTCTTTGAAGGAACGTGAGCCCATGCAGGAGAGCCAAAAACTCTGAAGTGTCACACAGCAGGTTTCCTGCAGCCACACCAGGCTTCAAAAGGAGTCATTCCCTTCAATGCCTTATGCGGAACTCTATTCTGGATGTGAGTAGCACAGTTGATAGCTTCTGCCCAATATTTAGGTGCAAGGGAGCATGCGTGGATCATGCAACTAGCCATCTCTTTCAGGGTCCTATTTTTCCTTTCAGCCACACCATTCTGCTAAGGTGTATAGGTGACAATATGCTGAAGATCTATCCCTTCAAGAGTGCAAAATTGTTCAAAGCGGTGGTTCACATATTCTCTGCCATTATCAGTGTGGAGAATCTTGACAACTTTCCCAGATTGTTTCTTGGCACAAGCCTTGAACTCCTAAAATCTATCAAATGCTTCTCCCTTCTGATGAAGAAAGTAGACCCAGGTGTATCTGGAATAGTCATCAATGAATGTGAGTAAGTAGCGAGCCTTACTGAAAGACAAGGATGGAAATGGACCCGCCACATCATTGTGAACCAGCTCAAGGACTTTTGACGCTCTCCAAGCCTTCCCTTTGTCAAACTTGTCCTCGAGATGTTTTCCTAAGGCACAACCTGAAACAACTCCATCTGAGAAACTGATCTTAGGAAGACATGTGCCCATATCCTTCTTGCTGAGTTGTTGGAGATAGCGGAAGTTGAGATGGCCAAACCGCTCATGCCATAACTTGCTCACAGAATCTGAATGAGTGAGCAAGGCAGTCGAATGTGAATCAAGTACAAAATGAGAGAAAGCATATAGTCGAGACTCGTGATCAGCCTTACTGACTGCAAGAAGTGCATTATCTTCAAGACTCCTGATGGTGACAGAATTGAAAGTGAACTCAACTTTTCTACCATTCTGGGCAATCTGATAGACTGAGAGAAGGTTAGCTGACAAATTAGGTACACAAAGGACATCCTCAAATGTACCAGTGCCAGCATCAACAGAACCTTTCCTGATGACTTCAACAGGAGAGTCATCCCCAATGAGAATGTGGGGCACCGATCAAGGCTCCAACAAGGAAAACTGTTCTCTAATAGAACCCATGTGATGTGAGGCACCCGAGTCAAGAATCCACTGCTGAGAAGAATCTGCAGTAGCAACTAGTGCAGTTGCTTTCCCTTTACCTGATTTTGAAGGAGTAGAGGATTGTTGTGAAGAAAGTAGATTAATGTTGTTCTTTTTCAGAAGATGCTTCAGCTCATCGATCTGCTTCTTGTGACAAAAGTGTTCCTCATGCCCAAATTTCTTACAGTAGCAACAATTTGGTCTTTCCTTCTTCTAGGATTGTTCCCCTTTGAAGAAGAGGAAGAGGAGTGTACTATTGAGGCAGACGAAGATTGTGCCTGATCTTTCTGTGACTTCTTCTTGGACTTCTTTTGTTTCTTGTCAAGTTTCCTTGATTCTTTCTATTCCTTTAACTGACTAGCCAATAAAGCTTGAGACTGAGATGGCTTTAAGAGCCCCATGGAAAGAATTTTGCCTTGTTCTTGCATTAACAATTCAGAGAATGAAGAAAAAGAAGGCATTTTATATGTAGAGCCCATAGTCAATCTATGAGTATGAAAACTGGAAACAAAAGCAGCATATTTCGGTCCAAGTTTGTTAAGAGTACTCAAGACAAGTTGAATGTTCTTTTTATCTATGCCACATGCTTTACATTGTTCTCTCAAATCATTTACTTTTGTTACAAAGTTCTGGATGTTGTCAAAAGACTTAGGATCTGGGGCCATTAGTTGATTATCAATTTAATATCTCCTAACTTCATCAGTTCTCCCATAGAGAGTTTTTAGTTGTTCCCATGCATCATGTGAATTATCTTTTCCATCAAGTTGAAACATTATATCAAGAGAAACTAAACTCCTAAGACAACCTAGAGCTTTTGTTTGTTCAAGTATCCAGAGTATTTTTTCCTTAGCATTTGAGGGTTCAGTTATCTTTTGGTCAACATAGGGTGTGCACCCTTGTTGCATTAAGAAGTTCCATGCATTTTCTTTCCATATATTGTAGTTGTATGGAGTTAGCAGTGGAAACTTAACATTACCCATTGTGAAAGGAAAAGAGAGCAAGAGCAGAAGGAGTTGCACAAGCACAATCACACCAAGAGACCCCCCCTGAATTACTCAATGAAGAATCCCCCCCAAGCAAAATGATTTGGCACTTTATAAGTAGTGCAGTTACAATGGCCACTAGCAAGAGAATGTTGAGTGGACTTGACTTCAATACTTTTATAAATCCTCACAAAATGAACATATACTGAAATTACAATTTGAGGACAAACCCAAATGAAATTAGAAGTACCACTGCGAAGTACATGAAAAAACATGCACTTTCAAAAAATGAATCGCCTCAATCTGAGGCTGTATGCAAAAGTTATGTACTTTTGAAAGTCCCAAAATGGGAACTACGCAGAGTCACGTATGAGAATCTGAGATTACTAAAAAAATATGTACACTAAAATCAAAAAATGACTACACCAGCATGTAGAGCACAAAAAATTAGCCAAAATAAAAAAAAGAAGCTCGCAAATCAGAGGTCGGGAGCCTGAGTTACAGCCTTTGGAAGTTGAACTGCAATTTCCAAAATGTCAATGGAGAGGGGGTCAGCTGTAGCTTTCTGATGTCATTTCTACAAAATATATAAGCTACATGCAAAAAATAACAGATACCTAGATGGTTTTTCTGTTCTATGAACAAAACCTAGAAGGCATTTTTCTTTGTGATCTACAGAAGATGTGACTCTAATGAAAAAAATATTTTTAGCACTAAAAAATGACCCCAGCAACCAAAAAATGGCATGCAAAGACTGAATCAGCTACCTAAGACAAACAAAGGCATGCTGCAACCTACAAGATTAATCAGAATAAATAAAATGCAAGCTGATTGTTAGATTTTAGCTCAAAGAGTCTCGAGGAAGCTCCGAAAAACCTTGCAACTAGCAAGTCAAAATATGAACCCCCCCAGAAACTAGAGTTTTTTCCACACTTTTTTGTTTCTCCAGATCATCAGAAGATGCAAGAGAAGAGCATACTCATGTGCTTCGAAAAACAACTCTACATTCTTAGATTTCTAAAAAAATGCTAACCCACAACTCACAACCGCTCTGATACCATGTTAGATTTCTACCCAAGAATGCAAGTGATTGAGAGAAAGTAAAATAGAAATCAGATATGAACCAAATAAATTGTATTCAACTCAAGAGAATGCAAAGCAATACAATAGAATGAAATGCTCATATGAGAGCAAGAGGTGGGTATATATAGGATATTCCACCCAAGAGACTAAAAACACAACCAATATGGGATAAAGTGAAAAAGTCCCTAAGTAAATTTAACCTAGTGTGAAGAGAGCTAAAGTGGAGAACAAGCTAAGAAAGAGCTAGATAGCAAAGTAACCCTATTCACACTAACATAGTCTACTTCTTCTTGAAGTTTGCAGATTAATCACGGATTAACTTTCCATGCTATGCAAATTATTCATTTTACAAATCTATTCACATTTATGTAATTTTTAACAAGGAAAGATTGTCAAAATTTGCCATTGCATTACAGTTTCCATTGGATTACATATAATCCATAAAACTACAAAATTGTATTTACATTTTGCTCTTGCAAATCATTTACAACATGGGATAACTTCCCATAATCATGTTTTCTTTTCAGTCTCAGGGGGTGAGGATACACTCTGGTATTCCTTCACATCCTTCTAAATTACATTATAGTCCTTAGGTTTATTTCCCTCAACTGATGCCTTAGGAGCATAGGGTGTCACTGATGCTCCAGTAGAGTTAGGGTCAGCCATCCGTTCCTCTTTCCTTAACTCCTACTTGATGCATTCCATGACATCAGCGAAAGTTTCCTCATCAGTTAACCATGCACCTACCAAGCATCCAGTCTGTTCTAGTTTCTCTTTCATGAAATCTCATGCCTTCAAAATCTTTTGTTGGCGTAGGTAACGTCCATGTTCTGTTACCTTCTTGCGATGTGTGGTTCTAATTTTTACCATTCTGGCATAGAACATCCAAACATTACCATACCTAATGTTGGATACATTAATCATCAAGTAGTGAACTCATTAGGTCCACGTGTTGAACCTGGTAGCTCTGATACCATATGTAACATCACTTTCCATAATGCTCAAAATTTATCTTAAACTTGTAACTTAATCAATGCATTAATTAAGAATTGATAGAGATAATTATAATTTGAACCAAAAGAAACATATTATTTTTCCATCAATTAAGCATGTTAATCAAAACAAGATATAACATAACTTACAATCCAGTAAACCTTTACAATCTTTAGTGAGTAACCATCACTAATCAAATACAATATATGCTCTAGGCATCTTAATCAAGTTTTTACATCACAATAGACCAACTAGTCACAAAATGCAATTACTGTATCTAGAACCAATGACATCTGTCTCCATAAATCTTGGCTTGTCTCATGCTTGGGAAGGAGAGCATCATCCTGGTATTTTTTCTCCAACCATGGACCTACGGTCCCCCACTCATCTTCCTGACTGGAAGAGGCCCTACCCTTCACCAAAAGGTTAGACATTGGAACCCCAATAGGTTAGCCATTCGAGTATCTGGTGTTGTGTCCTTCCTAATGTCTCACGGTCACACACTATAGATCCCCTCTAACTTGTATGACACTACTAGAGACACTAGGCCATCCAGAACATTGTGGACCAATGATGCATGCAAAGATGGATGCATCACTTTGGCCAAAGTTTTCATACAAATATGTTACATCATGAACGTCGCCGTATGTCCACCACCCTAACTCAACTTATGAATTGTCATGTCCTACATTCATTATTATCAACCCAATACCATAGGTCTTGGATAAGTGGGATCAATTCTAATCATTATTCATGCTTGGACATTCGACTCCCTTCATAGGTTGGTTATAAGTTATCAGTGACTCCTCGTCACACGGTTTATTCATTTCACATTAGTTGACCATTTGACCCCTGGGTCACACATGGTTCACAGTTTTAGAGCAAGTCATTTCAAAGAATGAAATGGTATACATGTACCCAAGGCATACCCTGCCCTTGATAGAGTAAAAGTATACTAATTCATAACTTATATCATTAACAAAAAGGTCTTACATGTAGACTCATAATGAATGTTTAAGAATTTTATATAAATTCATTTCAATGGTTTCATAACAGGACCATATTCATAATGGCTTTACTTCCTCTATACCCGAGGATACAAATATATAATTTGGTAATCAATATAACATAGAAACTGTTCCATAATCGGCTTATCATATAAGCTTGATTGGTGTCAATTTGAAGAGTTGTCAACACTCTAATATTTGAATGTTATCCTAACTATCATCACAATGGGGTGTTCATAACATTATTCAATAATGCCTACACGGCAAAATCCACAGTCATAAGACTATTTTTTTATCTTGAGTTTAAATCGATATGGAGCCATCATTTGCTCCACTCGAGAACTTATACTCTATTCAAGTCAGAAAATGATGAGATAACATTTCTTTACCAACCCAACTGATACAGCTCGGGCTCTAGTTAATTTACATAGTTTATGAGGTAACAAAGTTACAGTCGGGTCATGCGACCCTAACACTAACTTAGAAAGAGTTTCATATCAAAGACTCAGCCAAATGGCCTTGAGCAATAAAGCACAGTCGATCCAAAAGTCTCGGCCTTGTGGCCTTGAGCAATAAAGCATAGTCTTGTTAAAATAATTCAGCCTCGCGGCCTCAAATTCAAAACACAATCTTTTTAATAAGACTTGGCCTCTTGGCCTAGAGCACAAGCACAGTCTTTTAAATGAGACTCAACCTTTCGGCCTAGAGCACAAGACACAATCTTTTAAATGAGACTCAGCCTTTCAACCTAGAGCACAAGACATAGTCTTTTAAATGATAGCTTTAGTAGATCATCTTCCAGCCTCAAGATTTTCTTTTATTAGCAGAAAGACATGATAAAGCTTCAGCCTTACGGCCTTGTATACAATCTTAACAAGAGTTCAATGGTATATATTCAGCCATACGACCTAAAAACTATACAGAGATTTCAAGGATTCAAATCCCGGCATAACAGCCAACGACATATCGAAAGAAATAGCTTAGCCGATAGAGCTATGAGCTCTAATATGTTAAAATGATAATAAGGAAGCTCAATCATACATCGTAGAGCCATCAGTTAATATAGTTAGAAAACAATATGCTCGTCTGTAGCAGCCTCGAGCTTCCTCCAAAAGAGATTTTAAATAATATTCAACTCAGTTCTTTGTTAAAATTTTTAAATCGATAATGGATAATAGGTTACATCCATGAGATACCTGTGCATGATAGTGTAGAGTCATTGCAACAGTTCCACATTGCTATAAGGGCGCTTGACTCTATATCAGTCTCCACTCTTTCTCTCTTGTTCTCTTTTTTCCAAAGCCCAAAGACTCCACCACACAAAAACAACTAATTCCTGCCTCCTTCGATAGCACTATCATCGATGGTTAATCCCCATCTCCTACAAATTCATGCATGCCAAAAAGAAAGGTAACCACCTTTCCTTACCCAATGAGTTCCTCAGAAGGTGGCTATCATCGGGCAACATGCTTGAAGGTGAATGAGATAAAAGCTCTCCATCCTCTACTAAACTGACCAACTGCTTAAAAGCATTTCAACTTAAAAAAACAAACATAATAACGTACGAGATAATAATATGATTATTATTACCATGGCAATGTGTTCTACAAAAGGGTTTGAAATCCTTATTACGAGGATTAAAATAAAAACAAGGAAGCACACAAGAACACATAAAAAATGTCGAATATCGTCGAGAGATTCTTCTCTGAATTTGACTATCATCCTTAGTTGAGACACTAAAGAATACTATCTAAGAGAACCAAAGGATTTTGAGAGACTTCTATCTCTCTCTACAAGATTGTCCCCTCAACATGAGATGATGCTTCCAAAACATCGACTGGTCTCCATGACTAGTCTTAAAATGGCATGAAGGACATAACAATTCTTAGCGAACAAGAGAACTAAGGAAAGAAGTATGACACAAGTCAACTTACACATAGAGAGGAAGAAGGACATAATAGTCGACACTTAGATGGCTTTTCAACCCTTGTTTTCGCAATGTCTAACCTTTCCTCCAAGATGATGCTCTTCTTCCTTCTTCGAAGGACATTCAATTTCCTGTTCACACTCAAGACCACAAGATCATGATTAGTGTATCATCATCATTATATTTCATAGCTAAATGTAATCAATTGATAAAGTAGATCATCATTAATAAATTTTTCATAATCAAGAGTTAGATCAAATATTTCCACAATATCAAATCAATTAACTATGTCTAATCCTCCTGATTATCTTACTAAGTTAATGATTAAGTCTAGTTGCAAGTTGGAGATGTAACAACTTTAATACATGTATGGAATCATAAGATCATACATACATTAAAGTGGGGGCTAAATTTTATGTCGTAAAAAGTTTCTCTGACTTTTTACCTCCTAGTTTAGCTCGTAGCTCCCCTTAATTTCATTATGCATGTTTAAAACTTATCCCGGAGCAATTTCCCCTGAAACTCATGTTAAATGGGGCCTAGGGATCCACTTTAATACTTGATCAAGACTCAAATCATGCCTTGGGACTTGGGCACCCATGCCCAAGTCCAGGCTGATTTGTTGGGGCCTAAATTTTAGGGTGTCAGCATTGGACCTTTAAAAAGGTTTCCCTTTGTCGACCTTTTCAATTTGAATTATGAAAGTTTAGTGGGAATGCATATTTATGTAGGTTTATGTCTTCATTTTACCCCTATATGACTCCTAGACGATTAAGGCGAACTTATGATCATCAATAAAGGAGCATTCAAGGTATTCATTGTGTTGCAAAGTAGAATTGTGTTGTGTTTGTATATGTTTGTTGCAGATTTGGCTTCATAAAATCATCTCCTCATGATTTGAAGGTTCTTCATCTCCGCGAGGGTTTCACCTCTAAGGTGACATCTAAATTTGTGTTTCAATCAATTTATCTTATCATTGGATTTGGCCTCTACCTTGCAAGGGCATGCACTCTATCTAACAATGATGTTGGAAGGCTTGAATTCTATTCAGGGGCTTGACTGAGGCAACCTCCTAAACACCACAACCTCCAAACCCCTCTCTTTGTGATTGCAGGTTACATGGGTAGGATTTGGTGAAGTGGAGTTGCAGAGAAGCAAAGCAGAGGATAGAGATTTGGGATCTAGAGAAAAAGTACAGAAAATCAACCCTACTAGACTAGGGCACCTGCCCCATAGTCCTCCCGAATGGCATTTCTAGAAACTCTAAAGCAGGTTGCAATCCAACATAGATCATTGTTCTAGATCCGCCTAAAAGTTGCCCTATCAAACTTGGGTGCCCACCCCGTTGTCTCCGAAGTTTCTTCCTCTAAAAATCTAAATCCTGGTATGTTTCTAATCTATATTTAGTGCCTTCCTGTGCGATCATCTATCGTATTTCGTTTGTCTGTATATGATTTCATATAATTAGGGTTTGAGGCTTAACTGAATTAAGGTTTAACAAATTCATCAATCTATTATATCTTTCCTTATCATTCCATAGTGACATCAAACCTGTAGCTAAGTCCTCTTGCATCATTAGTGACTTTGCTCAGTTTATGTCCATGAAGGTTAATGTGAAGGGAGGGTTTGATTGAAACTATCTTAATTACATTTCAACTTATCCTCTTTTTACATCTAACAGTTCAAAAATTAATTTCTTATGTATTTTCCATCTCATTTTGCATGTGAATCTTATCCCCACCCAAACGGTTATTAACGACCGAATTATGCTTAGTAAAAAAGGATTCAAGAAAATGAATAAATACAAGCATGCAGGAAGAACATAGAAGCACATAAACACCTAGGAGTAATAACAACAATCACATATAGTAGACATTTTCATAACAAAACCTTCATCATTGTAGTTGCACACACCCATCCTCACCTAGGACTTCACTCTGTATAAAATCCCAAGGCAATCTTATGTACTTTCTAGTTAAATGAAAATTGAGGATTTGACTATGGCAAATCCCTAAACATGCCTAAGGCACCATACCATCACAAACAACAATTTTAGTGTGAGTACATAGTTACAAGATTGAAAAGGATGTTGTCGTTGTCATAAAGGGCATTTCCATAGTTATAGAGGACAACACCATGGTTGTCCCTTATGCAAAACAAACTACCATGACTATACAATCACTATCATGCCTAACTAGACACCATTGCCCATGGACCCATCCCAAATGACATAAAACTTGAGGGAACAAACATAGAAGCCAAAATCATAGCCCCTCCTCTTGAGCTCCATCAATTGTTAGAAGATTTAACAAATGCTAATTAGAATACGCATTTCTTTCCCCTCTTTCACACTCTTCTTTTATAATCATCCTCTACTTTTATTGTTAATTCAATTAAAAAAATTAAAATAAATACTTATAATGTTTATTACATCAAGAAGCATTCTATAATTGCAGCAAAGCATAGAGCGTCATGTCATAATTGCTTACATAGAAACCAACACACAACTGACATATATTTAAAAAAAACTAAAACTATAAAATAACTCTTAAATAAATAAAATAAAATAGAATAACTCTTAAAAATAAACAATGTAGGTGATCTCCTAGCCCGGTCTAAAGGTGACCTCCCACCTGGTTCAGTTGCTAGTGGTGGTCGTGTGGTGGTGTCTATGCACATGGGGTTGTCTTTTCCCCTGCTAGTGTTATGCCATCTGTGGTGATGGCATGGGCTCGAATGCAGTTTTTAATGACTATGTGGTTGATGTGAAGCATCTTGCTTCCTTTGTAGCTCTTGCAAAGGGTTTGGCTCATGACCCCCCTTCTTCCTATGCCGCCATTGCTAGCCAGGGGCTCCCTCCTCACCCTCCTCATAGCAAAACATGACCCATCTCGTACTCTTAATCCTCCCTGATCATTGTTTGCAATCAGGAAGTGATTGATGATGAAAGGTATTATGCCTTTCATGGACTAGTTTGTAGATTTACCAACTTATGGCCCTCTCTTTTAGACTTGCATCATGGGTTCTGGACTCTTGGTGACTACTTGTAGAGGGGAAAATTGAGTTGCACCCTAGCACTAGTGGTTTCTTTATAGCGACATTTGAGTCTTCGCATGACATGGATTTGATTTTGGATTGCCAGGTGTAGATGTGGGGAGAGTGTAGAGGAAAAGTAATGTGTTGTATACTTAAATAAAATTCAGGGTTTAATCTAACTGAACAGTCCACTATCATTGCATTCCTACATTGAATTATCGACCAAGGAGCATAAGCTTTTGACTATGCCTGCATTATATATGCCTTCAAGACCCATTTCTATTCTAAGTTAACCTTATATAATTCTTATTTTATTCAGTTCTACTTACTAGAATGCACAAGAATGTAAAATAGTAAACAGAAATGGAAAACAACAAAATTAGTCTAAACTTCCAGTTGCTACGGTACCCTCAGCAGAAGCTAAAGATAACTGTATTCAACAGAAAATTACAGTTTTAATCTAAACAACTTGAAATGATGAAAAGGCTAACACTAACCTCCAGAAGACTAAAAAAATGCACTTTGCTCATGAATCACAATTACTGGAAATATCAATCAAGATTTCTTACTAGCTTCACAATATAGCACATGAGATGGAATGAAACAGTTTAACTAAAAATTCATAAATAAACAAGAGAATACACAAAGTGAGAGTTAGTACCTTGAGTGGCCAGCTCAGGGAACTATCTCACTTTTTCTGGAGATTAAATCTACTTCAGATCTTCACACATCCCATAACATACAGTTGAATTCAAATCATATCAAAGACATAATCTTCTTCATGTTTTATTCAAAATCAAAACATTTCTGGAATAACTGATAACTGTAACAAAGTAACAGCTATATGGAAAGTAAAACATAACAACCCACTTAATCAAAGAACTCATCCCCTAACTTATATAAAGATGGGAGAGTCTTATGCAACCTTCTAACTAACTGTGATAATCAATTCATCCCTAAACATTAGGATATTGTTTTGATATCAACTTATTAACCAGAACAAAGGAAACAGAGTCCTATCCAAATATAAATTCTAACCATAACATCTCATAAATAAAATTCATAAACTTTAGTGAGACTTCTAGAATAAGTCTTCTTTCTCCCATGCGTTTATTCTCCCATGATGACCACGTTTGTCTCCACCAATCGCTATGTCTGGCACTTGGACTGCATTCTCATTGATTCCTCTATTCTACATCCTGTTGTAATTACTCCTCCTTGGATTCTTTATATGGTTGTACAGGGTTAATCATTCCAGCATATATATACAAAACAACCTCTCATAATAAACTTATGAAATTCTATCTATATTACATGCATATCAACAATTTAAACCATCCATTTGATAATATAACCACCTTATTTCATTTATCAGTATAGGGTCAAAGTCTTTGGAAAGTCTATATGAAACAACATAAAATAGAGATAATGTTTGTGAAGTCTTTGTAGAACCATATGGAAAAGGTATTAAAACATATGAAAATAGTATAAAAAGAGGCCAATATTTCATCCCAACATTCCCCCCAACTTAAACATTTGCTTGTCCCTAAGCAAAATTAAAGAACTAGACATTTATGGCAGAAGGCTATAATGCAAAGTAAATCTTTTGAGGTCTATGTCCTCTCTAACTCCTATTCCTTGCTTGAGGTAGAACCCATTAGAGTATGCAAGTCTTTCCATCCTAATCAGCTCAGCACGCCTACACTGCTCACTTTTCCCTCCTGTCCAATGTGACACTAGATAAAGAAAGATAGGAGGCTGATAAGTGAGAGGTAACCATGATACTCCCTTCTACTCTGATATCTGGATATACCTGCGCAATCTCTCAAGCATATTCATGAATTTGTGGATAGAATGGGGTTCATTTCTTTGTAACTCTGGAGTTAAACTGTCACATCTGCTCTGCACATACCTTTGACAATTTTGGATGATAGACACTACCATCCTATGTATTCTTCTGTAGTCCCTAAGTCTTAAATCCATGATCACCTTACCTAGTCCTTTATGAGATAGTAATGTTAACCATTGGATCAAGATGATTTCAGGCTCCAAGGCTTCCTTCCTCAGTTGCAGTGGTACTTTCTTTTCCCACTCTTCATATTGGTCCATCAATAACCCTCTGAGATGTTCATTTTTGAAATATGACATTAATGCTTTGACCTGTAGGTTTCCAACATAAATGCATGGATTCCATTGTGTATCTTCATCCATCATATAATTGTGCAGGTAATACTCACACAACTAGTCTTGTTCTTCTAGGTTAACCTCTTTGAAGTAATTACAAAAGATAAACCTTGAATGCAAGTCAGGTTGATCATTGATAAATCTGTTAAACTAAAAACTAAGAAATTTTTCTTTCAAAAATAGTGCATAAACCCTTGATGGAGGTCTGCATCCCATAATCTTCTTGGCTCTTTCAATAACCTTTGTCATCTTTTGCTCTAACTGTTTAATCTTCAAATCCTTTTCTACAATAGATTCATTGAGGTTATGCTTCTCTTTTTCCCAATTTTCCTTCTTTTGCCTATTTTCATCAGTCAATTTCATTAGTTCAAATCCCAAGGACAATGTGGTATTGTACTTTGGGGTTTTTACCACAGGAGGTTGGAGAGTAAGTACTGCTTCTTCCTCAATCTTTGTTTTATTTTTAGCCAACTGTGCCAACAAAACTAAATTAGAACCGTGGCCATAAGTTTGGATCTTCTCCTCCAACTCCTGAATCCTCTTTTCTTTTTCTCTAACTCTTTCTTCATAACCCCTTACATGTTCCTCAAGTTACCTTATTCTGCCTAGGGCATCCTTCAATTCCTTCCTAATATCTCTGTCTTCTATCAATTCCTTTTCACCTTCAAAATTTTCATCATTCCCTTTTCCAGGGGCATTAAAAATTTCCTTAGCAAAGTCATCTGGCACAGGTTTTCCCATTTTTCTGGTAATAAATGGATCTTCTGATTCAGAATCAGAAGAAGAAATGTACCTTCGTTTTCTAGTAGACATATTATCATTTGTATAGGCGCTAGCAGAAGCATCCTCAAGAGGGTTTTCTCCTCTATCTGAATCCAGATTTAGAGGAGTTGGATCAATATCCTACTAGCCTTTATTTTTGTCTTCTTCTCTTTGGTTCTCAACAAATTTCTCTTTAACACCTTGCTTCCTTAACCTCCCTGATCGCCTTGGAGTTACTATCTCATGTTTTTCTACCTTTTTCGTCTTCTTGTTGTTCTCCTTCTTACTCTTTATTTTCTTCCTAGATGTTGAGGAAGTGGTTTTTTTTGTTTTATGAGCAGAGGTTGAGGGCTCTTCAACTGATATAGGCCTAAACTCTGGGGGGTTCTCAGGTTGTGTTTCTTCCTACTCAGTCTCAACAGGGGGTTCAGTTTCCTATGGAATATCTTCTTCTAGCTTTGGTGCTTCTAAGAGTGTTGAGATGTCTACACATTGTTTAAAGGCTTCCCACTCAATCTATGGGTAATGAATCCTTAAACTCCTTTTTACTAACCAATCTATTAAACAATGGTGAGAAAGAGTTGTGTCTGCTTGTTGCCTCTGATACTCTGAAAACATCCTTCTTAGCATACTATACAAATAATTGGGAACATTGACAAGTTTCTCATGTCTCAAATGGCTGAGCAGTTTAAGATGTGTAGTATATAGCATATTATATCTACCATCACAAGTAATATATTTGATAATATAGAAAGCACATTTCCCCCAAAAATATGGAAGAGATAATCGTTTGGTACCTTGTGTGGTAGAGTCTAGGTGTTCACCTCTTTCACAAAACTCCTTCCTGGCCGCAGTTGCATCAGCCATGACTGGATACTCAGACCCTATTCTAGGCAACCCTAAAACTTGAGCAATTGCAAGCTCGGAAGCATCTACTGTCAACCATCTAACCATTGCTTCATCATACTGCAGAGTAAGTGCAAATTCTTTTACCATATCATTGTCATATTCTTTCAATTTGAGGAAGTAATCAAACCAACCTACTCTCGTAAAGAGTGGAAGAACCAGCACATCCTCCAATATTTCCTTGTGTGCCAAGGGTTCCCTTCTGATTATGTCTCCTCCCATTACTACTGTGAATTACAACTCTGCAGTGTCAATTTTTTGCACAATGCCAACTTCTGTTGCTCAATTTCTATTGCTTCAGCTCACCACCCTGAAAAACCAGTCTTTCAACTTGCCTCTTTCTTGCTTCTCCACTATAACTCCATAACTCCTTAGGGTATTAATTCATTAATTGACAGAGGTAAGTTCATAGCGCAGAGTATTTGTCTAGTTTTCTCAAAAGACAGGGTTTTAAACAAGGTTTTCAAAGGCAAAAATGTAAAGGAAACAATGATTAAATGACAATCATTTGAAAAGAAACCCCTCCCCCCAACTTAATTATGAAGTGACCACACTTCATATCGTAGATAATACGGAAGGAGAAGTAGTGATTAAAAGAAATGGCGGTAATATACATCACATGCATGAAATAAACTATGAGTAAACATGAATATAAAAAAAAAATCTAAGTGTATTAATTGAAAGTTGTGGATTGTGCATATATAGCGAAATGAAATAATTACATACCTTGGAAGTTGTGAACAACACTGCTGAGGTGATAGAATATGCATGCAGCAAATGGTAAGTTGGTTGTACAGTTACAGATTGATAATGGAAGAGTGCAAGATGGCGGGTGAAAGTACCAACTCATTAAGGTGAATTGACATTTGGAATAATATGAATGGATCAATTTGAAATGAATACGAGTATATGGAATTGGCGGGAGAATTGAGGTAGTGTTCACCAAGTAATGGAACATAGTAGTATACAGATTTTGCTATGGGCGCCTACAACACAAGTCCTGACTGTTTAAATATAAACATAATATAATAGGTCCCAGCTAAGTCAGGTCCCAACTGAATAAGTGAAAAACATGTCCCGGTGGAAATAACTTGTTGTAACCATGGAAATTGTGCAGTGTGTGCATGTGAGAAAAACAAAGAAATTTAATTGTTAGCAACAGGGGTTGAGTATTGCAACTCAACCTCCACATCATTGGATAGTGTTGGTGTATCAACATTTGAATGTGCATCTTCGAGTGTCATAGCATCAGCATCAAGATCATTAGCAGGAGTGTCAGGAGGAGCATACTGAGCAGCTAGAGATACCAAAAAGTCATCTCTCTGAAGTGGCTTTTTGTACAATTTGAGCCTATGCCCATTGACCAATAGTGAAAACCGAACTTCATCAATAGTTTGCAGTTGAACTGCACCATTAGGAAAAACTTGCTTGATCTCAGATAGGCCTAACCAACGTGACTGAAGCTTGCCCTTGAAGTCCTTATACCTTGAATCATAAAGTAGTGCCCAGTCTCCTGCAGTGAATTCCTTTGTTTTGATATACTTATCATGCCATTTTGCCATTTGCTTCTGTATAACCTCTGTATGATGAATGGCCTCTAGTCTCATTTCATCCAAGGAATTCAAATGTTGTAGCCATGCCTGTTGTGCAGTGGTCAAATCCATTCCTAGGTCCATTGTTGTCCTCAGGGTTTTGTGTTCAATTAAATAGGCAGGACAACAATCTTGCCATAGACCAGCTCATAAGGTGTAAACCCTGTAGTTGTCTTCCAAGTTGTTATATATGCCCAAACAGCTTCAAGGAGTCTAGAAACCCAATCTCTTTGGTGAAGCTACACTGTCTTGGTCAAGATGTTCTCAATTTCTCTATTAGTAACTTCTACCTGACCATTAGCCTGAGGATGGTATGGTGTGGATTTCTTATGCTTGATCTAGTATTTTGCAACCAATTTAGTTATTAAATCAGATGTAAACTATGGTCCCTGGTTAATTACTATTTCTCTTGGGACACCATACCTAGTGAAGATGTCTTCATACATGAAGTTGGCCACATCTCTGGCAAACTGTAATGCTTTCACTTCAACCCATTTAGTTAAGTAGTCTGTACATACCAGGATATATTCTTTGTTGTTGGATGAAGGAGATATAGGTCCCACAAAATCCAAACCCCACTTGTCAAAAGAAGCCAGTGAGATTTGCGGCTGCAAAGGCATCTCATCACTTCTAGTAGGCCTCCCCATTCGTTGGCATCTATCACAACTCCTAGTGTACTTGACAACATCTTTGTGAAGCATTGGCTAGTAATAACATGTTGTTAGGATCTTAAAGGTTGTTTGTTTAGCTACAAAATGTCCTCCACAAGGCTCATCATGACAAGCCTTCATTACATCAAATACTTCATCCTCCCTGATACATCTTCGCATAATAGTGTCTGGTCTAGTGTAGAATAGAAATCTAGAAATCCAAGAGTAAGAAACATTTATGCACTAGCTGCCTCTTCTCCCTTAGAGAGAAATATCCTGGAATCTTACCTGTAACCAAATAATTGGCTATATCTGCATACCATGGAGTGTGTGTAGTGAGAGCAAATAAATGCTCATCAAGAAAAGAATCATCAACCATGCCATCTAAAGACTGTGTAGGTAGTCTGGGTAGAAAATCAGCAACAACATTGGCTTTGCCTGGTTTGTCAACAATTGTAATATCAAACTCTTGCAACAACAATAACCACCTTACAAGTCTGCCATCTACTTGTTAGACTTAGGGCACACAACTGAGAGGGGGGGTGAATCAGTTGTGCAAAACTTTCTCAAATTACACACTTAAATCCTCTTAGTGATTAGTAGTATATCAATCATGAAACATAATGCATTCAAATTAAAAGCAGAAATACATCAACACATACGACACCAAGATTTTGACATGGAAAACCTAGTTAAAGAAAAAACCACGGGGTGATTAACCCAAGATTATATTCTCTATTAGAAGAATAGAAAGAACAAAATGGCACATGCCAATTAGGGCTAACTGCCCGAGCACACTGCTCACAAGAGGCTCACTTCCTACAAGAGACACACTGTCTAAAAAGAAATAAGTATCACCTACTTGAACTGGAAAATAGCATCTTCATCATGCTTGAGTCAGTTCCATTTAAGCTCAATACTTCTGCTCTGTCTTTCACTCTCCTCCTTACTACCACACATTCATCTCCACAAGGACAACTTTGAAATGACTTCACAACCCCTTATTTATACAAGACATCAACTTAGGAATAATCATCTAAGTCGGCAAACATCTACCAGAACATCCACAAGATGTGTAACTTATCCGGTTGGCCAGTCTCAGGAAGAACACCATCATCCAGAGATTATTCTTCAATAGCGAGCTCCAACTCCAATGCGGACCACTAACACACACTGGACACAATCCAACATCCTTCACAAGGTTGCCTAAATCACCAAGAACATCCGCACTTCATCTGCATACTGAAATCCTTCTCTCTTTCATCCGGAGCCTCAAGAACACAGTTTGTTACCACTGTCACCAAGAATGGATACTTTTAGACCTTCAATTCATCAACCAATCAAGTTGACACATCACAAGGACTTCCTCAACACTGCCTCAAATCTACAGAGCAGGAAACTGTACTTCCGGATCTCACCGGACCTGTCTGTGTCACTCTGTTACCTCTGAACACCTACCAGAACTGGTTTAACTTGAGTGGCCACAACTTCTTCATATCTTCATGTGGACCTCTGAAATCTCTACTGGATCACCTCAAGACACATATCTACAAACCCTTTAATCTGTATCCTCTGATCCTCTTCCTATCTTGGACTTTTACCTTATTGTTATCACTGATCTTCACTGTTCCTGATTGAGACTAATTTTATCAATATCCTCAGCACATAGCTCATTCAATCCTTATCATTAATGCAACAAGAGTATGTTGACATCAATGACAACATAGGTTAGGCCCATACTTGCAACACTACTATGGGTTTATTCATCAAGTATTTGATGGCTGCATGATCTGTATGGATGAAAACCTTGTAACCAATTATGTAGTACCTAAACTTATTGATGGCATAAACAACTGACAACATATTTTTCTCTGTCACTGTATAATTCAATTCAGCTCCTTGCAGATTCTTACTGACATAGTAAATAGCATATTCCTTGGTTCCTTCTTGTTGGCCTAAAACTGTACCAATGGCAAAATTTGATGCATCAGTATGGATGTGAAAAGGTAAGGTCTAGTTTGGTTCTCTAAGTATAGGGGCTTGTGTCAAGGAGGCTTTTAGCTTTTCAAAAGAAGTCTAACAATCTGGTGTCCACTCAAATTCACTATCCTTTGTTAACAGAGTAAATAAAGGTGCAACAATTTTGTTAAAATCTTGAATGAATCTTCTGTAATAACCTGCATGTCCTGGGAAACTCCTGACATCTTTATGCTTCTATAGAATAGGTAGGGTGGAAATAACTTCAATTTTCTTTGGATCCACTTGTATTCTAGCACTTGAGATAAAGTGCCCCAAAACTATTCTTTGTGTCATCATAAGAAAACACTTTTCATTACTCAAAGAGAGATTATGATCTGTACATCTTTTCAATACCTTCTCCAAGTTGTGTAGGGCTTCATCATATGTGTCACCATATGTGGTGAAGTCATCCATATAAATCTCCATATTGTCATGGGCAAAATCAAAGAAAATGCTTAAAACTGCTCTTTGAAATGTAGCTGGAGCATTGCACAAGCCAAAGGGTTGGACACAGTATGCATATGTCCCCCAAGGGCAAGTAAACGTTGTCTTATCTTGATATTCTGGAGCAATTTTAATCTGATTATAGCCACTAAAACCATCAAGGAAAGAGAAATATTTCTTGCCTGCTAGAGAGTCAAGAACCTGGTCAATGAAGGGTAATGGAAAGTGATCTTTCTTGGTAGCAGTGTTCAATTCTCTATAGTCAACACAAACCCTCCACTTGCCTCCTTTCTGTGGGACTATAACCAATGGTGAAACCCATTCACTATCTGAAATGGGGTATACAAAGCCTGCATCCAAAAGTTTCTATAGCTCAGTTTTAACAATTTCCCTCAGGGTTGGATTCATGCGCCTTTGCTATTGTCTGACAGGTTTGTATCCATCATCTATCTATATCTTATGCATGCACAAGGAAGGATCAATGCCTTCCATATCATTATAATCCCAAACAAATGCTGCTGAGTGTGTGTGTAATATTCTATGCAAGGAGTGTTGTTGTTCATTATGTAGACACCTAAAATTGACTTGCTTTGCAAACCGATTTCCCGTATCTCTACACCACCAATTATCCCCCTATTAATTAAATAAATTCATTTTATTTAATTAATTTATCCCTCATCATCTACCTTGACCATTTACCCATCCTTTGTGATCAATTAATTCACTTAATTTATCACTTTACCTTATAACTATATCCCTATTGATTAAATAAATATTCACAATATTTATTTAGTTAATTTGTCCATCTCCCTAATCCTTGTTAATTAGATAAATTATGCTTATCTAATTAATATAGCCTATTAATCAACCTATCCCTATTCTAGTTAATTAAATATCAATTATTTAATTAGCTACCCTAGTCTACCTATCCCCTAGACCTAAATTAATTAAGCTTAACACTTAATTAACCTTGCTTATCCCATCCTCCCACACACCTTTGAATAAAAATCAATTTTTTTATTCAAAGGGTTAAATCCTCCTTACAACTCATTTATCACCCTCTTACACATGTAAGTGTACATGTGTCCTTCAACCTTCACATCTCCACATAAAAGTGAATTTTTAATTCACACTCCCCCATGAGTTGAATTTTTAATTCACTTGTCATATCCACTCTTCCCAAAAATGATTTTTTAATTCATTTTTATCCTCCACACCTTTCCCCATGTGAATTTAAAATTCACAAATAATGAGAGCCCTCCAAATCTATTGACTTAATCTCAACCCTTGATCTCTCTCATCCACTCCCCTTGTGACACTTGTCACAAGGCTATGAATTCAATCCAAACCCTAACTCTCAAGCATTTCTAGCCCTTGATCTCAACTTTTAATCCTCACCCTCCATCCCTTTTCACAAAATCTATAAATAAGACCCTCACCCAAGCCATTTACAACAACTTCTTCTTGCATCCTTACCATGCCCAAATTTCTCTCAAATCTCTTCATCATACCATCATAATGCTAAAATCATTCCTCATCTCCATCTCAATCTCCATCTAAATCCCAATATCTCATCCTATTGTGTTGAATCTCAAAGAGCAATCCACATTCTACATCCATTTGGGTAAATCTAAGGAGTTTGGGTGCAACTCCTTCCACCCTATCAAGGAGAGGGATCACATTTGAAGGTATAACTTTGTGTATTTATGCATTTGGTTAGTATTTCTAACTTCATTTGTCTTCCTTGTTCACACATCAGTCAAGGCATTATTAATATTCAACATCCTTCCTCGTCTAACTTCTAGTTGTTTGGACAGTTCTTGCACAAAAGACAAATTAAGGCTGGGTAACACAGGTAAGCATTGCTAAGGTAATAAAGCATGAAATATTTGAGACACCTCTTCTGATGAACTTCTTGGTATTATGGTGCTCAAAGGGTCTTGTAAGCAAGATAGGCAATCATGCTGTTGCGGGTGCCTTCCACAATCATTGTGGAGGACATGAGCAATTAGTTCATCTTCATCTGGAACGTCTAACAAGGGGCTGCATTCAATAGTCATCAGGGTTTGTAGGGAATATGCATCCTCATCCTCTAGGTTAGGCCAAATAGTCTGCTCAAGCTCATGGTATGGCTGGGTTGGTGGATATAATACCAACTACTTGGTCACTGTCCCATTAGATATGATCATGTTGCCAGACCTATAACCTATAAATGCATCAGCAGTGGCAAGCCATGGTCGGCCTAGCATAAGAGGATAGCCAGCAAGATTAACCTTGAGCTATAAAACAATAAAATCAGTAGGCTATTCCCAAGAATCTAATGCAATGACCAAATCTTCTATGACCCCTTCAGGTTTGACTGTAGACCTATCAGCCAATTGTAGAACTGTCTGAGTAGGCCTAAGATTATTCAACTTGAGTGTATGCATTGTTTCCTTGGTCATGACATTAATAGAAGCACCTAAATCTATCAAAGTGTTCTTAATCAGAGTCCCATTGATCTTGACATCCACCACTGGACTTCCTGGGTCTGTATATTTTGGAACAGTTATATTACCCAACATGATGTCTACAAGATTACCTAACACATGCACTATTTGGGGGTCTATTATCTTCCTTCCTGGCTTCTTTATGCAAAGATCCCTAATAGTTTTGGTATAGATGGGGATATCCTTGATGGCTTGGATTAAGGGAATCTTGATGCTGATATCCTTTAGTTGGTTAAGAAGGACAGTATCAGCTTGAGCTGGTGGCTTTTGCATGGCCAAATGCTCAAGGAAAGGAGGAGATTTATGTTGCAAGGTAGGTTGGGCATCTTGGTTTGATTCAGGCTCCAAGGGTTGTTTGTCTGGGGCCTCTTTAGTGGGCTCTTCATCTTCAAGCTTGGTAATTTGGGGAGATGAAGGTCTTGCAAGTTGTTTCCTTGATCTCAGATGAACATTACTTAGTTCCACCCCATAGGTGGGATATTTCCTCACCTCGTTAGTATAAGCTTGCTGAACAAGCTTGTTGTTAGGGTTAGGTATAGATTGGGCAGGGATTTGGGTAGGTCTAGGAGGTGGATTTTGAGGTGGTGGCATTATGGATGGCTGTTGTGGCTGAGATGGAATCATAGGTTGCTAGAATTGTGCATTTTACTGCCATTGTTGGCCCTTGTTCCACTGAGGCCGCCATTGTTGCTACTGAGAAGGCCACTGAGGATTATAGTTGGCACCTTGGAAATTTTGCTATGGCCATGGGTTAAGATGTTGTTGGCTCCAACCAGCTTGTGGAGTAGGCCATTGTGGGTTTTTCCATGCATTTGGGTTACCAAGCCATTGTTGAGCACTCCAAGCAGAGAAGTTCTGATTTGCAGCAAGAAAGGGAGGATTAAAATTAAGTGGATCAGGAGGCATACCTTGTCTTTTTTTCCATGGCCTTCTTTGAGCAATGAAGAATAATTTCCTGCCCCCTCCTTCAAATTGCTATAACTCTAATCTCTCAATCCTTTCTTGCTGGATACTGGCCACCCTCTTGTATTTGCAATTGGCTTTCCTTTGTCTACAACTAGGGTAGTATTCAGTGAACATTTTATCTGCCTCTTCTTGTTTCTTCTTGATGTGAAGAGTGTCCAACTATGTATCCATATGGCTAATGATATCCTCTTTCATATTGGCTAGCAAGTTACTAATTTCCACTCAAGAAACTCCATTAGTTGCCTTGCCTGCAATGGCTACTCTTTCTCCTCTGGGTTTTCTAGAAAAATTCCTAGAGTAGTTCCTACAAGCTATACAAATATCCTCAAAGGAAAGTTGGGAGATATCCCCTGTTCCAATGAGATTTAGGGCATCCATGCAATCATCATTGACTCCTCTTAAAAAGACCAGCTTCAATGATTCTTCAGACAACCTATTTTGAGGATTTTTCTTCAAGGCAAATTGGAATCTCTCAACATAGTCCTCTAATGGCTCATCCTCCTTCTGTGACATCCTAAAGATGTCATCTTTCCTCCTATCATGTCCTCTACAGTAGTCTTTGTATTTTGCCATAAATTTTGTCTTCATGGTATCCCAGTCTGGAATGGCATCTTTCCCTAGTCCCATAAACCATCTTAAAGAAGTATCTTTTAGGGTAGTAGGGAACAGCTTGAGTCTGTAAGGATCAGTGGTATAATCATAAATCCTACACAGAACATCAAACTTGAACAGGAAAGTGTCAAGATCTTCAATCACCAAACCATAGAAAATAGGCAATGCAGAAGGTGGTATATTTTTCAAAGTAGCTGCCTGTGCTAGGTCTGGTATAGGGAATTCAAATGTAGCTTGTCCTGGAGGATCCTCTACTGCATCTTCTCTGTAGCAGTAGAGGAAGCTAATGGAGATGTAGGGGTGTTGATGAAGACGTAAAAGGAAACTCTCCTTCAGTACTTCCTATGGTGTAGTTGTTGAAATCAGTTGTGCCCTCGTTATTCTGAGAAGTTGATGGGAGGAGTCTACCTCGAGTATCTCTTTGCCTCCGCATACAGTAAATTGAGCTTTATGTTTTAGCGGCCCTGCACAGTGTTAGTAGAATGCCTGGTGTTTCTTGAAAAATGAATTTATTCAATCTAATACGAAAATCAAGATTTAACTATAAAAGCATGTGAAACCTAACAAATGAGACTATGAAGATAGCACCATCCCCAGCAACGACACCAAAAATATAGAGGAAACCTGTGTTGTAGACTTAAATAAAATTTAGGGTTTAACCTAATTGAACAGTCCACTATCATTGCATTCCTGCATTGAATTATCGACCAAGGAGCATAAGCTTTTGATGATGCCTGCATTATCTATGCCTTCAAGACCCATTTGTATTCTAAGTTAACCTTATACAATTCTTATTTTGTTCAGTTCTACTTACTAGAATGCACATGAATGTAAAACAATAAATAGAAATGGAAAACAACAAAAACAGTCTAAACTTCCAGTTACTATGGGTACCCTCAGCAAAAGTTGAAGATAACTGTATTCAACAAAAAATTATATTTTTAATCCAAATAACTCGAAATGATAAAAAGGCTAACACTAACCTCGAGAGGATTAAAAACATGCACTTTGCTCATGAATCATGTTGCAATTACTGGAAATATCAATCAAGATTTCTTACTAGCTTCACAATATAGAACATGAGATGGAATGAAATAGTTTAACTAAAAAATGCATAAATAAACAAGAGAATACACAAAGTGAGAGTTAGTACATTGAGTGGCCAGCTCAGGGAACTATCTCAATTTTTCTGGAGATTAAATCTACTTCAGATCTTCAAACATCCCATAACATACAGTTGAATTCAAATCATATCAAAGATAGAATCTTCTTTAGATTTTATTCAAAATCAGAACATGTCTGGAATAACTGATAGCTGTAACAAAGTAATGGCTATATGGAAAGTAAAACATAACAACCCACTTAATCAAAGAACTCATCCCCTAACTTATATAAAGATGGGAGAGTCTTCTGCAACCTTCTAACTAATTGCGATCATTAATGCATCCCTAAACATCAGGATATTGTTTTGAGATCAACTTATTAACTGGAACAAAGGAAACAAAGTCCTATCCAAAAGGAAATTCTAACCATAACAGCTCATAAATAACATTCATAAACTTCGGTGAGATTTCTAGAATAAGTCTTCTTTCTCCCCTGCGCTTATTCTCCCATGATGACCATGTTTGTCTCCACCAATCTCTATGTCTGGCACTTGGACTGCATTCTCATTAATTCCTCTGTTCTACATCCTGTTGTAATTACTCCTCCTTGGATTCTTTATCTAGTTGCACAGGGTTAATCATTCCAGCATATATATACAAAACAACCTCTCATAACAAACTTACGAAATCCTATCTATATTACATGCATATCAACAATTTAAACCATCCATTTGATAATATAACCACCTTATTTCATTTATTAGTATAGGGTCAAAGTCTTTGGAAAGTTATATGAAACAACATAAAATAGAGATAATGTATGCGAAGTCTTTGCAAAACCATATGGAAAAGGTCTTAAAACATATGAAAACAATATAAAAAGAGGCCAATATTTCATCCCAACAACGAGCATTCTCTCTCGCTCAAGCCATGGTCTACATCCTTCAATCCATTCTCAAAACAACTCAATTTCAGGCCTATGTGGGTAAGAATTCCACATCTTCCTCTACATGTCTGGGCTAAGTAATGTTATGAGGCCATTGGAAATACTATTGTTTGATTTTTTAAGGTTGATGATACCACCAATCTCATGAGCCATCCTACTTTCACCCAGATTCTAGTGGACATTGACACCTCCAAGACACTCCATGGGGAGGTTGTTTTGTTGGTGGAGGATACGTTGTGGACTTAGGAGATTGATTATGAGGGTCTCCCCTTCCACTGTAGGCATTTCTTCTCCATTAGACACATGGCTTCTGATTGTCCTTCTTGTTGCAAGGTGAGCTTGACTTCATGGTGGCAAAATGTTCGCATTGACCACTTGACTGTGGGTGATTTTGACTCTCAAAATGATAGTTCTCCTTTGGTTTCCCTATGGAGGATCTCATTCCTGTGGCAGCTTCCCCTAGGGGTAATGTGGTTGTGGAGACTCCCTTGATTCCTACTGAGAACTCTACTTCTGACCCGACTCTAGGTGCTCCCACATCGGCTCCCATTCCAGCTCATTGCGTGGAGGCCCCTACTCCATCTTTGTCTTCAGAGTCTGCTCGACATTCGACTTCTATGGTTAGACACTTTCCTCCCTCATAGGAGGGGCTTTTGGTGGAGGATATGGTAGATGACCCCCCTCTCCTCTCTCCTCGATCGAGTGATTTAGATAATGGCGATTCTTGGACAGTTGTGTTGATTCTCAACCTTGGGTCAAGGGTGTGCAGATTGCCCATTAAGGATTCAGTTTGGTGTAGGTTGGTCATTTGTTTTGTGGGTATGTTGTTCTCACAAGTAGCTTGCCTGCAGCTTTGTTAGGTTTTAGGGTCCTGTCAAAACCTGAGGTTTATACAGGGCTTATGGTCCCTTCAAAACCAACTTAACCTAATCAAAATAATATAAACAAAATAAAATAATTCTAAACTAAAATAAAATAACTCTAAATAAATAATATACTAGTTTATATTCTACAATCATATTAAAAAGTTAAACTAAGAATAATTTAATAAAAGAACAATAATAAATAAGCATGATTTTTATTTTTTTTATATGAAAATAATGCTATGGCTCTGTGGAAAGTGCGAAATATGCGAAGTGTGCGAAATGCGAAGCCTTACATTCAAAAAGCAGCGAAACATGGAAATTTTTATTTGTCCTCCACGGCTCATTCCAACCATGGGAGCTCGGTGAATAGATTCAACATCTTATCCTCCATATCTCCTTTCGCCAGCAAAGCTAATAGAACACCTGTTAAGGAAAAAGGGTTGGGGAAGGAGAATCTTAAACTGAGCAGGACCAATTCAAGTTACACGGTTAGGGTTCCAGCACACTATCCATCCTTTGTTACACAAAAATCATGCTAGGTCTATCCAAGAGTGGGTAGATTTCATGGAAACCCTAGCAATCTGATTAGCACAGCGGAGAATGGAGATAACTTGTGGCAGACGGTTAGGAATCGTAAGGAGCAACAGGCCATGAAAGAGAATAGAGGCTCAACATTGATGGATACCCTTGGTAAGAATTTATGGGTGATCCCCATTTTGAATTCTTCAAGATTCGCAACAGGGGCTAACCGTGTGAAGCTAGGGCATCACACTAACCCTATTCACCCACCTCCTGAATCCAAGCTTCCAAGGGCTTCTGGCCGGATGCCACCCAAAAATCCTTCGCCTATGAACATGAATCACAGTGTTTTTAAACCACAAAAGCAAGCAGAGCTTAGTGCCAAAAACCCTATCCCTCATTTTCAACCACCACCTATAACATAGCCTCAACAGAACCCTATCCCTCCGGCCATAAAGGAAGCACCCATCCATGCGAATTTAAAGAACATCTTCATCGATGGTATGTGGGAACATTGCAGAGAATATGGGCTATTTGCAAAATGGAGCAGATTTGGGCTTCCAATGAGCGACATTGTGCAGTGGTTTGAAGAATATTTCAGGGGCCAGGTAAGTATAACCAATCTTCCTGAAGATTTCCTTTACATTGATTGTAATAATAAGGATTTAAAATACAAGCTTCTATTTGATAATCACCTGCAATTTAAGGGGCATTACTTTAATTTTTTGGACTAGAAACTACGCTTTAATCCTAAAGAAATGGATAACATTAAAACTATTAAATGGGTTGATTTACCCAATATGCCTGTTGAGCTAATGCATAGTTGCATACTTATGAAAATTGGGGATTGTTTAAGAGGATTCGCAGGCCTTGAAGCAGATTTTCTGAAATCCTCCAATGTTAAGCTGCTTGTTAAGATGGGTTTAAATACTAAAGCCCTTAGACCCATACGATTAATTACAAACCATTCCTCCTATGTCATTAAACCTCAAATTTATCGTGGTTATGTCAAAACTAATTCAGCCCTAGATAAAGAGGGCAAACCAATTTTTGCAAAGGTTATGGATGTTACAGAAAAATGCATGATGGTCGGGAATATTTCTCAGCTAGCTGATAATTTTGTAGTCACTCTTAATAATGTGACTGGGGGGTTTACTATAAACCAAATAGACCCTGCTAAACCTTGCTCACCAAACACTGGACACAACCTTGCTCATCAAGAGGTAAATATAAGCTCAGATCTAATAGACCTCCCACTTATAGATTTTGACTAGGAACCCTGCCCTATTGGCAGTCCCATTCCTATACCTCAGTCAACCTTACCTCTCAGCCTCATAGATGAGATAGGAGTGGAGGAAGGGGAAATTTTGGAAAACAACAACATAGCAATCCCCTTATTGGATGACTTCAACATCAGGTAAAGTTGGAAGGATGAGGGTAATAAGACCATGGGGAATGAGGAGACACCACTAGATAACATTGTCTTGCCTACTATGAGTAATATGCATCCTATCTTTAATACTGAGATAAACAGAGGATCCATAATTGATACTAGAAACGATGGTGATAAAGAATTTGATCCTAAGGTCTCACTCTATGTAAAAGGGGATGGAATTGCAGAGAGTAGTACTAGTAGCATAAAAAAGGATAAAGAATTAATGACTATTGTAGCTTCAAATCGCAACATAGATGCTAACAAAGGAAATATGTTAGATTCCATTAGAGTAAACCCTTTGTAGTCAATCAACACTAATGAGGGTGCTGGGATAGGAGAGAGTAATATGTGCACCAAGGATAAGGAGGAATAGAAGAGCTCAGCTCCCCCACAATGTGACCTAATTAAACCTATTATGGGAGACAACATCCATTCTGAAAATAGGACATATCTTAAGGAATATACAGTCGCTACTATAGACCTTACCACAACCACGTTGAAAAAGGATGGTAGATGTGAGGACTTGAACCCTGAAGTTGTGAAGGCATGCAACGAAGTATTAGAAAACCTGATTGAAGGAACATTACATGACTTTATCAATATGGAGTAAATACACAAAGAAAAGCAAGCTCTTATTTCTCAAATCATGGAGTTGGACGCAATGGATACACTTCAAGATGAAATTGAACCAGGCATCATCTTTCATGAGGAACAACCAAAAACCACTGTTGAACTTAATGAGATTGAAAGGATAGAAAATGTAGATTTTTTTTTCTCTGAAGAAGACCCTCATGTTCTGCAGTCAGAGCATACACCAGTAAAATTGGGTTTGGAATCATGCTACCCAAACAAAACTAGTCCAGATTGTGGCAAAACTCCTAAGAAAAGAGGTAGGAAGCCTAGTACGATACTACTCAATCAGGCTGGGTCAGCAGAGGATCAACTTAAAAACACATCACTTTTGCAAGCTGGGAAGGGGAAGAGCCTTCCCACGGGGAAATGAAGGTTATCACTTGGAATGTTAGGGGCATTAATGCCCCTAACAAAAAGTGCTTACTAAAGCGCGCTTTAAATACTTTTCAGGTAGAACTTGTAATGATTCAAGAAACCAAGCTAAGTTAGGAAGATATATCCTTATTCAGTAGAAGCTTGGGTATACGTAAGATCCATAACAGGCTAGCTAAAGGGGCTTCAAGGGGACTTGTTGTCATCTAGGATCCTAGAAAAGTGTCTTATGAGAATATAGCCAATAACAAGAACTGGCAAGGGGGATGGGTGAAGAGTGTATGTAACAACATATCCTTCCTACTTCTAAACATTTATGGTCCAATCCCCTCTCTAAAAAAGGAGCTATGGATGGAAATAAGTACATTTCTCAATAACTATCCTGATGAATCAGTCATCATAGGAGGAGATTACAATGTCATACTCTACAGTCATGAGAAGAGAGGAGGTTCATCAGTACAGTCACAATCACAATTGGATTTCATAAATTGGGTACATACCATGAATCTGATGGAAATCATAGCAAACAATGGCAATTATACCTGGAATAATTGGAGGTCTGGTTTTAGCAACATAGCAGAAAAATTAGACAGGTTTTTCTTTAGAGGAAATTTAGGGGCTTTTCCAGGTAACTTGTCTACCTCTATACTGAAAAATGGAGGTTCTGATCATTTCCTGGTAGCCTTGTCAATTGAGGAAGAAACTAAGCTGAAAAAGTGTCCTTTTAAGTTTGAAAGGATGTGGCTACAAGATCTAGATTTCTTGGCCTTAGTAGAAAAGTGGTGGAAGGAGGAAGTGGTGGAAGGAGGAAGTAGTGGAAGGATCTAAGATGTACTATTTTAACACCAAACTAAAGATAATCAAATAGAAGATCCTTCAATGGAATCATAGTCATTTCAAAAATATATTTAGAGAAAAAGAGTACGTAGAAGAAGAAATCAATGCACTGAATCAGATGGTCATGGAACATGGTATGAATCAGGAAGTTTCATGAATGAAAAAGAGCTACTTGCTAAGTATGAAGAACTCCTATCCAAAGAAGAAACATACTGGAAACAAAAATCAAGAGAGGTATGGCTAGCTGAGGGGGACAGGTATACCAAATTTTTCCATAATAGCACTAAACTTAGAAGGTCTATTAACAAAATTTCCAGCATTAAAGACTCTAATGGCATTGTACAAGCAGATCCTAGTATTGTTTCCTCAGAGATAGTTAGTTATTTTGAAAATCTGTCGAATGATTATGAGGGATCAAACCTTCATTCACAGCAAGACTTGCTGAGCCGTATTCCCAAAATCATAACTAATGAACATAATAAAAAATTAAACTAGAAATTTATCTTGTCAGAAGTAGAAGTGGCACTAAATCTACTTCATCCGGACAAAGCTCTGGGCCTGGATGGCTTCACTGCAGTATTCTTTGAAAAATGCTGGCCTTTTTTAGGAGTTGAGTGAACAAGTGCTTTAGAAAGTATGAGAAATTCTAGAAATATCTTAAGTGAAATAAATAATACATTTATAGCTTTAATACCTAAAACAGAAAATGTTGAAAGCCTGGAGGACTTCAGACCAATATCTCTGTGCAATACAGTTTATAAGATCTTCTCCAAACTATGGGTTAATAGAATTAAACCACTTCTCCCCTTATTAATATCGGAAGAACAGACTGGGTTTGTTCCGGAAAGATCAATTTATGATGGGGTAATAATCATTCAAGAAGCAATACACTCTATCCAGAACAATTTAGACCCTAGTATGTTAATAAAATTAGATATCAGAAAAGCTTATGACAAGGTCAACTGGAGGCACCTATGTAAGGCTTTGGAAGCATTTGGCTTCTCTAGACATTGGATCAAATTGATTTTTACATGTATATCTACCCCAAAATTCTCTATTTTAGTAAATGGGTCGCCTGAAGGATGTTGGGAATTAAGGTGTCTCAACCTTGATAATTCTCTACATTTGTAATGTTTGTATTTATTATTTAATTGCCTATGTTGTAAATAATTGGAAAATCCATATTGTCATATTGTGGGATGTGGCGCGGTGATGTGTCAATCCTACATGGATTATGACAACTTGTATTTTTGTCCTCACATGAGGAGATAGGCATCCCACTTAGTGGTAGGAATATTCTACCATGTGTCAGCATCCTCCAAGGTGTGTAAGGAATGTTTGACTAAAATGGTTATGACGGATTCCTATGACGAATCTCTGACATGTAAGAGTCGTAAATAGAAGGTTATAAGATAGGTGATGACATGTGTCATGAAGCATCTTTGAATAAGGCATATTTGGGCGCCCTGAGGTGGAATATGACATGTTGTAAGAGAATATGCTATTTATAGCATGTGTATGATAGATTCTTTTACAGCTGTAAGTTGTAACCACTATGATAGATTCTATGACTGTCGTAAGTGTCGTAAGAGCATCTGTCATAGCCCATTTTGGAAATAGGTGACCTCTTTGGGATGGGAGCTATGGACAAGTGTCAGACATATTCTACAATGTTGACCAAGTGTCCCTAGGTGTGGGTTTTGGTCCAAGATGCCATGTTGGATGCCCATTCCAAGACAGGTCCAATATTGCCTTGTATTTCCTTTATATACAGGTGCTTGGAGATGGAGTTTGTATCAAAAGTTTACAGGTAATGTTATGCTACCGGATTGACTCCAGACATGAGTGTTAAAGACCATTGAAGCTTGTATTGCAAGTGTATTGTAAACATTCTTTCAGATTTGTTAATACATTGTGCAGGTTTCTGAGTGTGGGGTTTTTCACCCGATAAGGGTTTTCCCCACCGTAAATCTTTGTATCTTTTCTTCTGTCTACTTTCTGATTCTTGTGTTTTGCTGCAATATCTCATGTTAATGGTTTAACATTGCTGTAATAGTTAGGATAAAGTTGAATTTGCATAGCCGTCTCCTCAATAGATTAGTGTAGGAAGCATTTCCGCACACCTAGCTTCCTTTCAGTTGGTATCAAAGATTGATCACCTTTGGTCCTAGTTGTAGGGTAGGGGTTTTTTGAGCTAATCTTAGGTTGAGTGGGAGTCTGTGCAGAGTATTCTATATCTTGTTACAGCAAGGAGATGGCAGGCACATTAGGAAGGTTTGAAGTAGAGAAGTTCAACAGTAGTAATTTCGAGCTGTGGAAGCTCAAGATGGAAGACATGTTAGTTGACCAAGACCTTTGGGATAGTGTGAACGGAACTAAACCAGCTGCAATGTCACAAGTTGATTGGGATCTCAAGGATTGGAAGGCTAAGGGTCTCATAAGACTTAGTCTTTCCGACTCTATGTTGTTAAATGTCCATAAGGAGACTACTGCAAAACTCCTTTGGAAGAAGTTGGGGGATGTGTATCAAGGCAAATCCCTAGTCAATAAACTTTTCCTGAGAAAGAAGTTGTATTCCCTTCGAATGGAAGACGGAGGATCTATTGCTAAGCATATGAATGCTTTTAACATGTTGGTTGTACAATTAACATCTATTGGTGTAAAGATGGAGGAGGAGGATCGGTGTATGACCCTGCTGTGTTCTCTACCGGACTCATGGGATCATCTTGTCATGGCAATCAGAAGCACCACATCCACATTCAAAATGGAAGAAGTGGTTTCTTCACTGTTGTTTGAAGAGATGGAGAGAAAGTCTTCTGAGGTATCTAAAGAGGCCCTTGTAGTTTGTGGAAGACCTAAGGAGAAAGGGAAGAAGGAAAAGAAAGCTGAGAAGGGTAGATCCAAATCTCCTGGAAAGTCCAAGGCTCTTTGTTGGAACTATGGCAAGACCAAGCATTTCTGAAAGGAATGCAAAGAGGAGAAGAAGAAAAAGAAGAAAGCTCCTGAATCAGATTCTAACAAATCACAAGATGACGGTGATGCTTTCATCACAGCCTTGGCAACCCATGCATCTGATGATGTGTGGCTAATCGACTCTGGTGCATCATTCCACATGACCTCGCATCGAGACTGGTTCACTAAGTATGAAGAGTTCGATGGTGGAAAGGTGTATCTGGGTGACAACTCTCATCTGAAGATCGTTGGTCATGGAAGAGTCTATATCTGATTCCCTGATGGTCGAGTGAAGGGGATCTCTAAGGTTATGCACATCCTAGGCATAGCATGGAACCTGCTTTTCTGTAAGTAGTTTGATTGATGCAGGTGTGTAGGTTATCTTTTTGAAAGAAGGATGCAAGATGCCTCGAGGTGCTATGGTGCTTGCTAAGGGTACTAGGAGAGGTACTCTATTTCAGCTGGAAGCATGCATTTCACAATGCAATAGTTCTTCTGACTCAAGGAAGAGGGCAGCAGTCACTTCATCCCCACCATCTAAATGAGCAGTGAAGAAATTTGTTGTTTCTAGTCTTGATGGTTGTAATCGTGCATTGGAAGTTAAACTTCCTGCAGAAATGACAATGTTGTGGCATAAGAGATTTGGCCACATTGGTGAGAAGGTTCTGCGTACCCTGAAAAATAAGAAACTCATTGAGGGGTTAGATGATTGTAATCTTGAGTTTGACTTTTGCGAACATTGCATTTATGGAAAATAAAACCGTGTTCATTTTTACTCGAGTTCTCATAAGTTTTCTGGTGTGTTGGACCTTATTCATTATGATGTGTTTGGTCATGTTAATTTTCCTTTGTTATCAAAATTTGTATACTTTGTATCTTTTATAGATGATTACAATAGAAGGACATGGATTTATTTTCTCAGAAGCGAATCTAAAGTCTGTAGCAAGTTTAAGGAGTTTAAAGCCTTTGCTAAAAATCAGACTGGCAAAAAGATTAAATGTTTGAGAACTGACAACGGTGGTGAGTTCTGTTCTATAGAATTCGATAAGTATTGCAAGGAACTTGGTATTGAAAGGCACAAGACAACTCCATACACCCCGCAGCAAAATGGAAACTGATGGAGAAGGCTAGGAGTATGCTTAGTGGAGTTGGTCTAGAACAAAAGTTATGGGCTGAAACTGTTGCCACTGCTTGCTATCTGGTAAACAGATCTCCTACATCAGCTCTTGTTGGAAAGACACCCATGGAGGTGTGGTCTAGTAGAAACCCTTCAGTAAGGCATCTTCATGTTTTTGGTTGTGATGCATATGCACATGTGCCAAGGGAGAAGCGGTCAAAGTTGGAGAACAAAGTTGTTAAGTGTATCTTCATCGGCTATGGTGTTGGTGTGAAAGGATACAAGCTTTGGGACCCTGTGGCTGAAAAAGTGTTGTATAGCAGAAGTGTCATCTTCAGAGAGATTACATCTTCTTCCACTATTTTGTAGCCAGAAGAAAAAGAAAAGAAAGAGGATGTTGTTCAGTTTCCTTCTCAGCCTTGAGAAGATTGAACAGAAAGACAATGTTGGACCTGATGTTGAGGAGAGCTCTAGCAGCTTTGAAAGCTCAAATGAAGAAGCTGAACCTCAACCTCAGCTCTTGAGGAGGTCTACACAGATAAGAAAGCAACCTGAAAGATTTGGTTTTACATTGCTTGATTCTAGTTGTGCTTATGCTTTGCTTACTAATAGTGATGAACCTAGAACTGTATTAGAGGCTTTGGATATGAAGGATGCAGGTTCTTAGAAGGAGGCCATGGAGGAAGAAATGGCTTCTTTGGATAAGAATCAAACTTGGGACTTGGCTCCTTTGCCTCCTGGATGGAAACCTATTGGATGCAAATGGGTGTTCAAGAAGAAAATTGGTGCAGATGGCAGTGTTGAGAAGTATAAGGCCAGATTGGTTGTAAAGGGGTATTCACAAGTGGAGGGTATAGATTATGGTGAGATCTTCTCTCCCGTTGCAAAGCTGACATCCATTCGATTCTTGTTGTCACTCGCAGCAGCTTATGACTTGGAGGTAGAATAGATGGATGTGAAGACAACTTTCCTTCATGGTGACTTGGAGGAAGAAATCTACATGTCACAGCTAGAGCATTACATGGTGAAAGGTAAAGAAAATTTGGTTTGCAAACTTAAAAAGTCTTTGTATGGTTTGAAGCAATCCCCTAGGAGATGGTATTTGAAGTTTGATGCCTTTGCGTTGTCAATTGGATTTGTGAGATCGAAATCGGATCACTGTGTGTATTATAAATTTGATGGTGATCGTATTCTCATTGTTGCACTGTATGTTGATGATATGTTGCTTATTGGGAAGGGTAAGAATATGATTTTTGATTTTAAATCTCAGTTGTCAGCATAGTTTGAAATGAAAGATTTAGGGGCAGCCAGGTACATTCTAGGAATGGAAATCAGAAGAGACAGAACCAACATAAAACTTTGGTTAAGCTAGAGTAAGTATGTGAAGACCGTGTTGGACAGATTCAGCATGGCAGATTGTAGACCATTGTGTGTTCCCATTTCTTTGGGGACAAAGTTGTCTATTGAGGATTGTCCAAAATCTCCTAGTGAGGTGGACGACATGAGCAGAGTACCTTATGCTAGTGTTGTTGGCAGTTTGATGTATGCTATGGTCTGCACAAGACCAGACATTGCCCAAGCAGTGGGAGTCCTTAGTCGATTTATGGCTAATCCTGGACAGGTTCATTGGGATGCACTTAAGCAAGTGTTCAGATATTTGAGGGGTACTTCTGAGTATTCCATTTGCTATCATGGTAATGTTTCACGACCTCCGCATTTTGTTGATATTCATGGATTTGTTGAATCAGATTGGGCAGGTGACATTGACAGCAGGAGATCCACCAATGCTTATGTTTTTACACTATTTGGTGGTGCTATTAGTTGGATGAGTAAGCGACAACTTGTTGTTGCTTTGTCCACGATAGAAGCTGAGTACATGGCAGCAACTCATGCTTGTAAGGAAGCCATTTGGCTTAAGATATTGTGTTCCGATATTGGTGTTGATGCAGGTCAGATCACGATCAGTTGTGACAGTCAAAGTGCAATTTGCCTTGCAAAGAATCCAACTTTCCATGCTAGAACCAAGCACATTGATGTTCAGTTTCACTTCATGAGAGACATGGTTGAGGATGGAAAGGTAAATTTGGAGAAGGTAGATACTTTGAAGAATGTTGCAAATGTATTGATGAAACTAGTGGGCATAGAGAAGTTCAGATGGTGTTCGGAGTCTATGGCCCTCTCGGCCTATAGCAATTAAATTTTGTTTTCTATTGGCTCTTACAAGGTGTTTGACAAGTGGGAGAATGTTGGGAATTAAGGTGTCTCAACCTTGATAATTCTCTACATTTGTAATGTTTGTATTTATTATTTAATTGCCTATGTTGTAAATAATTGGAAAATCCATATTGTCATATTGTGGGATGTGGCACGGTGATGTGTCAATCCTACATGGATTATGACAACTTATATTTTTGTCCTCACATGAGGAGATAGGCGTCTCACTTAGTGGTAGGAATATTTTTCCATGTGTCGGCATCCTCCAAGGTGTGTAAGGAATGTTTGACCAAAACGGTTATGACGGATTCCTATGACGAATCTATGACATGTAAGAGTCATAAATAGAAGGTTATAAGACAGGTGATGACATGTGTCATGAAGCATCTTTGAATAAGGCATATTTGGGCACCCCAAGGTGGAATATGATATGTTGTAAGAGAATATGCTATTTATAGCATGTGTATGACAGATTCTCTTACAGCTGTAAGTTGTAACTGCTATGACAGATTCTATGATGGTCATAAGTGTCGTAAGAGCATCTGTCATAGCCCATTTTGGAAATAGGTGACCTCTTTGGGATGGGAGTTGTGGACAAGTGTCAGGCACATTCTACAATGTTGACCAAGTGTCCCTAGGTGTGGGTTTTGGTCCAAGATGCCATGTTGGATGCCCATTCCAAGATAGGTCCAATATTGCCTTGTATTTCCTTTATATACAGGTGCTTGGAGATGGAGTTTGTATCACAGGTTTACAGGTACTGTTATGCTGCCGGATTGACTCCAGACACGAGTGTCAAAGACCATTGAAGCTTGCATTGCAAGTGTATTGTAAACATTCTTTCAGATTTGTTAATACATTGTGCAGGTTTCTAAGTGTGGGGTTTTTCACCCGATAAGGGTTTTCCTCACCGTAAATCTTTGTATCTCTTCTTCTGTCTACTTTTTGGTTCTTGTGTTTTGTTGCAATATCTCATGTTAATGGTTTAACATCGCTGTAACAGTTAGGATAAAGTTGAATTTGTATAGCCCTCTCCTCAATAGATTAGTGTAAGAAGTGTTTCTGCACACCTAGCTTCCTTTCAAAGGATACTTCAACCCCTCTAGAGGCCTTAGGCAAGGTGATCCATTATCACCTTTCCTTTATATCATTATGGCTGAGACATTAGGAAGAGATATAACAAAAGCACATAATATGAACTCAATCACTGGGATAAAGATCACAAATGGTATCGCTACTACAACTCATCAGCAATTTGTTGATGACACATTTCTAGCCTGTAAGGGGTCTAGGAAGGAAGCTAGGAAGTTCATTGAGATATTGACCAATTATGCCAAAGCTTCTAGGCAAGGAGTCAATAAGGATAAATCAGAAATCTTCTTCTTCCATATGGATAGCAGGGGAGAGGCAGCAATTTGCAACATCCTAGGTTACAAAAAGGGTTCGCTTGCTAGTAAATATCTAGGAATTCCATTAGATAAAGGGATAAGGTCAAACATACTATGGAAACCTCTTGAGGAAAAGATGGAGAAAAGAATTAATGGTTGGAAAGGCAAATGGCTTACATCAGTAGGGAAAGCAACCATGCTGAAATCTGTCCTTGAAGTCCTACCAATCCATCAAATGTCATGCCTCTCACTCTCTCAAGAAATTAAAACTAATATGGAAAAGAAGTTGCATAATTTCTTTTGGCAAGGTACCTCTGATAAGAAAAAGTTGGCACTTATTAGTTGGGACAAGCTCTGTAGACCTAAAGACTTTGGAGGCATAGGCTTCAAGAATCTAAAAGATCAGAATAGGGCTCTGGGTGCTAAACTAGTGTGGAGGCTATATAAAGAATCCAATAATAAATGGACCAGAATATTAAAGAGGAAATATATTAGTAATGAATCTCTTGATTGCCTCTTTAGGACAGCAACTCCTCCAAAAGGCTCAAGGATCTAGAATTTTATCATTAAATGCCAAGACATAATTAAGGATCAACTAACTTGGGATATCCACATTGGTGATAAGGCTCACTTTTGGACTGACTCCTGGGGGGATATCCCGCCCTTTGTAACAATCCAAACCTTGTAAACATTAGACTTCCTTGAAAATAACTGGGATCATCAAGTGAAGGATTATATGGTGTTCCCAGAAACCACCCCCTCTCTAGGATGGTCTTGGAAACCCTTTGAGAATCTGCTTGTTCCAAAGAGTGAGATAAAAGAATTACAAAAGATCTTAAAGGAAAGGGATATTACTCCAAAACTAGGAACTGATAGACTGATTTGGATGGGAGCCAAATCTAGGGATTATAATACTAAAGATGGGTATGTATAGTTAGTCAAAAAGCTAAACTGGTCAAAGTCTGAAATGCCCAACCATCTATGCTGGGATAAGGTATGCCTCCCAAAAACAGGTTTGTTTCTTTGGGCAGCCATGCAAGGTAGAATCCTTACAGCTGATTGGTTTAAAAGGATTGGGTTTGAAGGACCCTCCAAATGTGTATTATGTGAACAAAATGAGGAATCTGTGGATCACTTACTTCTCGAATGCCCCTTCTCTTTTCATGTTGGCAGTGGTTATGTAATAAGTTGGGCTGGTCATCAGCATTGCCTAATAATCTACTAGATACTCTAAAGTGTGTTGGCCTGATCTATGTCACAAGAGTCTTTTTAGGTGCATGTGGAAGATTGCTCCATCCATACTAACCTGGGAAATATGGAAAGAATGAAACAAACATATATTATGAGGAAAAAGTATGGATCTCAAGAACTTGCTTAACAAAATTGAAGCATCCATAGTTGAGATAGTGAATAATAGACTAAGAAATGGAAATTTAAATAATGCTGAGTTTACGTTTTGGGACAGTAAAATGAGGAAGAATTGGTTTGGATTGTCCATTCCTCCTCATTATTACAATAAATCTGATGACAAGCAAACTAAGAGGGATCTATGCCAATGGTCCAGGCCTGATGTAGGATGGCACAAACTCAACTTTGATGGAGCATCTAGAGGAAATCCAGGGGTAGCTGGAATAGGGGGTATCATCCAAGATTCCAATGGGGAAATTTGTGCAAAATACGCCAAGCCCATCACCATGACAACAAATAACCTAGCAAAAATTACTGCTCTTGTGGAAGGACTTTTGCTATGTCAAAAGTTACATCTTAAAAAGGTAGCAATTGAAGGTGACTCCTTATTAATAGTAAATGCCCTTAGGACAGGCAAAACTCCTAACTAGAAGTTGCACTCTAAATTGGAAAGAGCAATAGAGTTCCTTGATTTATTTGAGGAAGTTACCATCAATCACATCTACCGAGAGGGCAACAAATTGGCCGATGAACTGGCAAACCAGGGTGCTGATGGGGTAGAAATAGAAAGTATATTCACACCTCCATGAAAAGTCCAGTTTATCTCCAAATATTACACTCCAGGTTTAGTCTTTGATATAGACTTTCCTATACATATATGCCTGAATGTTTATATTTGCATAGGTCAATGTATATACATATATATGTTTACATATTTATGGATATACATGTATACACATACATATTTAGATATCCCCATATATATCTATAAATATTGCACATATATACCTCCTTATGCAAATATTAGCATTAGCATATTGCTAACCCCTTTATAATATATGTTGATATGTTTATACTTACAATGGCTTCTGTATATGCAAGCATATATACGTGCACATATTTATGGATATTGGTATTTATATCCATAAGTATTTTTATGAGTGTATGTTTGTATATATAATACCCTAGGTAAATATAAACATAAAACTCTGTACTAGGAAGGATTAGATATGCTCTATCAGAATATGTATATACTTAGACCTTTCATATCCACTTGAGCCTTGCAACACTTTATTCTTTCCACCTTAAGGATCATGGCGTCCATACATGCTTTCTTATCATTATTCGGCGATTACATTCAACTTTACTTGGTAGAGGGTAAAGGAAAGATCTAGAATAGTCTAGCACTTGCCAGCAACCTCGTTTATCTTTAAATACAAAACATTCTTTGGGACTAGATACAGATGGTATTTCAAGTAGAGGAATGGAAACCAACATTAAGCTGTTTCATATTTCTAGAAGCAGACAATTATACTTTGAATATGTTTTAATGATTGCTCATCTATGATCATGGATGATTGATTAAGAGCTTTTCAAGTGATGAAGCTCGGGTCATTTGATTAAATGAATTTGATCTGAGTATTCATGCATATGTCTGTATTAACATGTATATATTTATATAGACTTGAGTCACACACACACATATATATATATACATGTTTTATTGGCATGAAATAGAAAAATGGATCTTGGATTAAAAAGATATTGAAAGGTCTGAGCAATGGTTTAAAATCGGTCTTTGTCAAGTATGCAAGGATTAAATGGGCTAAATATCTAAATAGTCAAGGGACAATTTAATTTAGAAAGTTCATACATACATCTGTATCCATATATATGTGTGTATATATACTTATACAAGTACAAACAATGCAAATCAAACTATAAATATGCATATACACGTAAGTATGCATAGGCATGTATGTATACACTTATATGCTGATGCAGTACAACGCTGCATAATGATGTTATGACAAGATTGAGTATATCTATTTCTTTTTCTGTACCCTGGCTAAATAATGCAGGAAATTGTGAAATAGAGTTTAAAATGGAAGTTAAATGTTAGCATTAAGCTCAATTTTTGACTCATTTAGTGTGGCATGTCATTTGATAACTGTTGCAATAGATTGATATGAATTATGGTTTGCTGTAGTATACACAAACGTTCTGATTATGGAATTGATAGGGTCAACTTAAAGAACACCAAAGGAATTTTATGAGGTTTATGATAACACTTTAACAAGTTGTCTTATGTGGAAGTGTATATTGTAGTGATATGTGTGGTATAGGTCAGGAGGGAATGGTGTCGATGAAGGGCAATAAAGAACATAATCAAATATATGAAGATAAACCAATGGCAGCAGAACAGTAAGTGGGAGTAGGCACTTCAGAAAGAGATAAATGATATCTCCAATGTAGCAGATCCCTGGGTGGATAAGTTTTAGTTAAACGTCCCTACAGATAATATGAATTTGAACAGGGAGCACACTGGCAAATCCATATGATCCTCACTTAGCATTATATGTAATGTATATGAAACTCCCCCGTTATCTTCAAACTGGGGTGATTGTAATATTATATCTATTTATTTTTAATTTTGGAGCAACACCGGGAGGTTTTCTCCGGTCGCCTCTTTCCTCCCAGTGGTCCTAGTGAGTCGGTCTATAATTAGGTTTAAAAATTAATAAAATTATATGGCTAAGGCCTTTTACCGAGCAAAAAAAGAAAAACATCATTTTTTAATCCATTTTTTATTATGCATTAAAAAAAGATTTTAGAATTAAAATAATGATATTAAAACAGTTTTCTCATATATCTCACATAAAAAATAATGCCAAATTAGTGTGTAGGAGGGCATTAAAATTATCGTCACAATCTATATAAGAAAAGAATTTCATCTAGAATTATTTTATCCTTTGATATACTCCTAGTGTTGCGAGAGCTCAATGTAGTTGAGGATTGCGCTTTGGACTATACATTTTTATCATTCTTCCATTCGTAGATTGGATGGGTCGTGCATTCTTTTCGTATGTCTACAAAAATCATACATCCATAAAATTAGCTCTAAGATAACAGGGATTTAATGTTTTTTAACATTTATTAAAAAATGTATATATATAATATAAGATCAACTTTTGTTGAATGTATAAGTTGATACTATAAGAAATAATGTAAGGATCATTAAATAGATACTTCATTTTTAAACATAAATTTTAGAGGGATATTTATTTGTTAAGTTGGGATTTCACCTCATTTCTTATAACACAATATTTGATAATAAAAAATATATTGTAAGTATAGTTGTTTTTTAAAATTGAAAAGTTTATTTATTATGTATATATAAAGTAGAGGAAAAGATATTTACATCATGTATGGCCAAGTGCAAAACTCTGACTTGTTCTTTTTTATGTTTGGTTTTATATTATAAAAATGTCTAAAGCAAGGTTCCAAACTGGTAGAAGCTATTTAACTCTTTCATAACTAGAATTCATTAATAACTTTATAAATGAAGATAAGGATTTTATAGTGATACAAAAAAAAAAAAAAAATTGAAACATATAATTTTTAAGTATATTTGATTTTTGAAGAGAGATTTTTTTAAAACTTGTAGGAATGAAAATATTTTAAAACAAAAGGGCAACCTACTTTGTGGACAATGTTCCAAGTAACTCCCTCTGTACAAGGTGGAGTGGTGAGAGACCCATTGTAGCGATAATATTTCCTGCTACCCACCTTGATGTGCTTGGGATTAACCATACCCAGAGCTTCTTCTGGAGGCTCCATATCAACAATGGAGGCAATTTCATCTGTTAACTGTAGCAAAAATAAAACGTGGCAACATACATCAACAATGGTATCAATGACTGAAACCTTTTGCTGATAGGCCTGCAGCCCCTTCCAATGCTTGTTCCCTCCTTTTTATCCTTTTTAATAAATACTTTTTGTATTGAACAAAGCTGGAAATTACAATAAGACAGTAAAAAAAATGCTGCACAACTAATCAAACTAAACTATACTTAACCTTTTACTTAGACGGTTGGGTTTTACTATTGCTTCGAGACTGCTCACATACACCTATTCTATTGTATTTATTCTTTTAAAAAAAGTGTCTTACAGAAACTAAGTAAAAAATGTTATGAAATGTGATGGTCGTGGAGTTGAAAAACGTTTTTCCGCCAGTTTTGACCCCGCTCTGTCGTCTCTGTGGAATCTTCTGGAATTTGACGGTACTGCGGGTCCGTGTTTCATGTTTTTATTTTATGTATTGTACTGTCTGAATTTTAAATTTTCAGCCGTGTAAGGTGCAGATTCATTCCAGGGAGTTTGGAAAGCATTTCATAAAGTTTGGAGGGCATGTAAGCCATCTTGTGCACTTTAAGCATCTCTTTTTGAATTGGTACGGCTGAGATTGTTATATCGTATAATTGTCGATTTCACCGGAGGATTTTGCTATATTTCATAGTAATTAAATGGTTATCCAATTTTATAATATTTTATGAGGATTCAATTGCATATCAATCTTTATTGACCAGATTCGATGGGTCAATTATTGAATATTTAACATAATGTATGAATAAAGAAATTTATTATAGGTGGTGGATTCACATGGATTCATACTTTACAAGTTCATGGCTAAAGATGAATGTATGACTATAGCATGCTTTAAATTGGATGTCTTTTTATGAGGGGAAGAAGCTCACGCACACTACATCAATATCTCAGGTTAAAAATTTATCTACTTTGTAATCTTTATCTTATGTTTTTGCACTTATTTTAGTTCTTGAAGAAGGGAAAATCTAACTAATAGTGCAAAATGCAAACTAATATTAACCTTCTACCTGGTATTAGAGCTTAGAAATGAAAGATAACTTAAGCAATGCAAAAAATAAAAAGTATTATACCTTTCATTTGATGTTGAAATGTGCTCCAATGGATTTGTTGATGGAAAGGATGTTGAATGTGGTTTCTCAAACCTGTAGCATGCCTTTGCTTTACACTTGAATGCACACCTAACTAGAAATGCAAAATGCAAACTAATATTAACCTTCCACCTCGAATTAGAGCTTGTAAATGAAATGTAACTTCAGCAATGCAAATCATAAAAAACATTATACCTTCTATTTGATGTGGAAAATATGCTCCAATGGATTTGTTGATGGAGAGGATGTTGAATGTGGTTGTTCAAACCTGCAGCATGTCTTCCCTTTCCACTTGATTGATAAAAATCGCTTATGGAGGGTTCCATTTATAGATTTTTTATGAGGATCAATGGTTGAGATTGATTTGGAAGATCAATGGATGAGGCTGATTGAGAGATTAGGGTGTATGAGAAGCCACCAACTCTCACTTGGTGATTGATGCACTTGATGAGGGTTTGGATTGAGAAGATTTGGATGGCTAAGATTTGACAAATTTGAAGTAGATGGTGAGGATCAAAAAGGTACTTTTTGGAGAGACGTGTGCACTCATGGAGTCTTTCACATGCATTGAGCCATGTGCAAGGTTGACTTGGCTAATGATGGTTAGGAATGTGCAAGTGGATAATTAGTTAACTAATTAATTTTTAGCCAACTAATGATGTGAGAGGGGATTTAAGATAAATTAAATAAATATTTGTGTATTTATTTAATTTTTGAATGAATGATGGGAATGTTGAACTTAATTAAATAAATGTTGAATTTAATTAAGGTTAGATTATAGAGGAAGATGCTAAAATGATTAATTAATTAAATAAATGGTTAAAATTTATTCAATTAATGATGAAAGAAAGGATAGATTTATTAATTAAATAATGTGACTTATTATATTAATACTAGAAGAATGGGTTAGATTGGTGTAATTAACGCTAGTGTTGATGTGGGATGAATTTGGTAGTGTCGAGATGTGGTCAGATTTAGGTGTCTACAGAAACATGCCATCTAGGGGATTGACTAAGGTAGTTTCCTATATAGCACGCCCCTTCTCCCTTGTCTCCCAAACTTGAGGTTTTTAGAGTGAACGTGATCATTTTGCAAGCATAAATGGAGTTAGGAGGCAAAGGTGAGTAACTATGGAAAGTTTTAGATCTTTTAGAGAAAAATGTCACTAACACCAAAAAGGGGTAATAGTGCCATCCTTGAGTGCAATAGTGCCACCTTACACCACAACAACTCCCTACACCACTATAACAATGCCCTATTCTTGCAAAAAACATATGAAAATACCTAGATTCCATGTGTAGGAAGTTTTAGACCTTATTAGATCATTTCTAGTGCCATATCATTCATTATCTAGGGGCATGTGTGAACCATTTCCGACATTCTTTCTTGTGTTTCCTAATTGCATTTAGCATTTCTTATCTCTTGTGTTCTAACAGTGTAGAGCATATTACACATTATATGATTTTTATTTGTTGTTATATTGATTTATAAGCCATTAGACACTTAGAAAGGTTAACAGTGTATTTCTTGCATAATACACTAGATAGCATCCATTTTTATATCTTTTATGGTGGTGGCAAGAAATGGCCATGAATACAGGAGAAATTGTAGCTACGCCAATCAATAGAACTGGAGGAGGCATGGTGTGTCCGGTACCATTCAAAGGAACTTGACTCAAGGTGTACAAGGCATCTCCTAGTGGTTGAGCAAGTCCTATAAGTGATCTAAAATTTTAGGGCCACTTTTTTCCTGCCTACACTTGAATCTAAGAATAAATAGAAGAAATTACATTCACTTTCTTAGTCAGTGATAAACTGTAACCACTATCTTGTTTAGCAAAAATAGATTTGTTTATAGACATCTAGAGTTGGAATAGAAGTAGATTTGAAAAATTCTAAAGTTTAGCATTGTAACCAATCCAAAGGGTTATATCCCCCAAAATAGCAACTCTCTAGGGGAAGAAGTCTAGATGAAAGGAAACAAAAAGGAAATAAATCCATCACCAAGTGGATGGGCCAAAGGGTAGGTCCAAAAGGATTGCTTAAAAGTCTCAATTATATAACAAGTAGGATACTTGGGTTGGGAATTCTCAAGCTAGACAAAAGATTGACCAAGAAGCGGGCCTTGATAATTTACAAGCACCACAAAAATAATTCTTAGGCTTAAACTAAGCCTACCAAATTCTTTGAAGATTGAAAATCCAAGTGTGGGGTAAGAGTGAAGACTAAAACATAAATTGAGCATAGGAAGATATGAAGTGAGAGGACTGAGAAGTCGGTAGAGAAATTTAGGAGTATAATTCTTGAAAGTTGTATCATGATTCCAACACAAGTCTTTCCACTAGGCATGTGGGGTTTGTAAGGTCCAAGCTTATAAATTTGTTGAATAAAAGATGTCTAAATTACAAGCTTGTAATTTTGTTGCAAATTAGGCCATGGATCCAATCTCTAGAAGAGATGAGATCTCTTATGGTGCAAATGCCTTTCTTGAAAAGTTAAAAGGCTTTGATCCTATGAGTCTCAGCTAAAGGTAGGCTGGAGGTATTAATGATGGGAGACCAACACAAATTCTGGTCATTGAAGGAAAAGCCAATCTTGAAACCATCATAAGCCCACTTGAGAAATGACTTTGTGCATTCATAAAATTTCCAAATGTTAACTAGAGTATAAATGATGAAAAGGGAATGGAAATTAATACCCTTCCATCACTACTTGTCATAAGGGGAGATTTCCTCAATAAAATGCTTGAGAAGAATCTTCTAGGCTTCAAACCCTTCAATAGCTCTAATGACCCACATAGCACAAAGGGCTTGAATCTACCTATAAATGTCAAGAATGCCCATGCCACCTTTGTCCTAAAGCAAGCATTTAAGATATCCCAATGACCTTGTGGAAGCCCTAAGACTGTTGTCCATTGGCCCAAAAAAATCTTTTAAGAGTTTAACAATACGATAATAGGCAACTTTAGATGGGGCCCAACAAGAAGAATAATAAACAAGAATGGTTGCCAATGTAAATGTAGAATTTCCCTACCAATGAAATCTAGGATTTGAGATCTAGAAAGAATTTTTTTATCAACCCATTGAATGGAAAACTACTAAAACATAGTAGAAGATCTTTCAAATATGAAGGGAATACCCATGAATTTAAACATCTCACATATTTCAATCCATTTCTATGAGAAAAATTTCAACAATGGTAGATGGGAAAGGGGGTGTACTTATAATATTATGTGTTGTGCCATTGTAGGTTAGAACCAAAGGCCAAACGAAAAGTATTGAGGTAATCCATGGCCTCATATATAGCCTCTTGCTACTCTGCAATTTAAGAATATAATCATTTATGAAGTGCCCATTGATAAGCTATTGGGTGGAGAAAGGGAGGTAAACTCCCTTTAACAAGACAAGAGAGGCTTTGTGAGCAAGTCGGTAGCCAAAAACTTCAATTGCTTGAATATAAAATGTAGTTTAGCTAATGAACAACCTTGTGTAATAGAGTAGAAATGGCCAAAGCTATCAAAGACTCTCCCATCAACAAAAAGGAAATATAAAGAATCTTAAAATAAAATTTGGATGACTTAGAGAAAAATGTCGAAGGCTAGGGCCTTGAGTATCAAAAGAATGAAAGGCTACTCAATGCAGTCACAGTCTTCCTGAAATTCAAGCTTCATAAACTCATTCATTACTTATAGGGTATAAACCACTCCATTCCTTCCTTAACAACAATGATATTATCAATAGTATATCAGCTTTGAATGAAACCATTCTAGTTAGGACAAAAAATAGAAGGCAATAGGTGGTGGATACATAAGGCAAGCACTTTGTAAAAAGTTTTATAACACATTAAGTAATATGATAGGCCACTATAGCTAGAAATAAGCTTTCAATCACCAAATTTGGGAATGAACTTGATAATTCCATGGATGATCAGGGACCTTAGTGAACACTTCGAGAAAGATTCTATATATACTTGGAGCAAGTCTAGTCCCATGAAGTGCTAGGTGACCTTGTAAACTTTTTAGGGAAATCCATCTAAACCTTATACTTTATCGTTGTTGATGCTTATAAGTGCATCATGCAAATCTTCCAAAGTGAGTTGAGTGTCATAGGCTAAACTTGCCAACTATCTAAGCTAGTTGGGGACCACATCAAGATGTTGTTATTAGTCCAAAAATGCTCCCTTATTTACCCATTAACATCTAAACTCAAGACAAAACTTAGATACTAAATGAAACAAATACGAAGATAATTTCCACATTAACCCAAAGGAGAGAGTTATACGTTATCTAATTGAACTAAATTTTATTAGTTCAATAATTTTATTTCCTCTTAAAGCTTCCATAATAACTGCTAACCATTTCCCACACTTTCTTGATCAACTATACTTTTGCATTGCCTTAAGTAACCACCCAACTATCGTAACAGTAAGCAAAGAGTTCTTATGCTCTTCTTTTATGGTCATCCTCTACTTTTTTCTTAAATTAATGTAAAAAAATAAAAATGAATACTTATATTTAGAAGTCATATTAAAGAATTAAACTAAAAATAAGAGAATAAAATAAACAACATTTTAATCCATTTCGATTACATATAAAATATAAAAAGCATTAAAGCTTTTCAAATATAGAAATATTTAGTTATAATATTTTCACAATCATAACTATATTTTAAGATATAAAGTATTAAAATAAATAATTAAATATTTATTATCGAATAATTAAATGAAAATCTATTAAAAGATTTTAGAATGATATGGAATACAATAAAATAAAATAATACAAAATTGGGGTGGAGGGCATTAAAATTGTTGTCATCTCCACATGACAATTTCATCTACACTTATTTCCACTTCCTACTTTAAAAGATATTTTCTCCTTTATATCCCTAATGTTGCTGCACCAACTCAATGTAGTTGAGGATTGCGCTTTGGACTATACATTTTTACCATTCTTCCATTGGTGGATTGGATGGGTCGTGCATTCTTTTCGTGTTTCTGCAAAAATCACATTACATAATATTAGCTCTAATAATCTTATTGATATTGCAGAAAAAGGACTTAACATTTTTGTAAAATTAACTATAAAAAATATATAATATGAGATTGAATCTTGTTAAGTGTAGAAACTAATATTATAAGAAATGAAGTAGGGCTCGTTAATAAATATCTCATTTTAAAAAAAAAAAATTCAAGATGAAATATTTATATGTTAAATTTGTTCAAGCTATGATCTCAATCTTATTTCATATACTACAATATTTGATAAGTGCAAGTGTAGTTATTTTTAAAAATTATGTAGATATAAATTATATTGTAAATTATAAAAGTAGAGGAAAAGATATTTACATCATGTATGGCCACATGCAAAGCTCTGACTTGTTCCCGCGATACCGTCCTCACCTGTTTTCATGTTTGATTTTTATGTTATAAAAATGTCTAAAGCCAAGGTTTGAAATTGGTAAAGGCAATTTAACTCTCAAGACTAAAATTAAAAATGAGGATGAAGATTTTATAAACATAAAAATAATTTATAATTTTAAATATATTTAACTTTTAAGGAAGACATTTTAAAAAAACTTGTAAGAATGAATTTTTTAAAGCAAAAAGGCAACAAACCTTGTGGACAATGTTCCATGTGACTCCTTCTGTACAAGGTGGAGTGGTGAGAGACCCATTGTAGCGATAATATTTTCTACTACCCACTTTGATGTGCTTGGGATTAACCATACCCAAAACTTCCTCTGGAGGCTCCTTATCAGTGATGGAGGCAATTTCATTTGTTAACTGTAACAAAATAAAAACACAAGCATACATCGACAATGGTGTCAATGACTAAAACCTTTTGCTAATAGGCCTACCCATCCTTTCTATATTTTTTGATAAATACTCTAACCCTTTTACTTGGATGGTGGGGTTTTACTTTAACTATTATTCCAAATTGCTTGCATGCACTATAAATCTAAAATTCTAATGTATTTATTTAATAAAAGAAGTGTTTTATAGAAAGCATGGGTATGCCAAGTTACCTCTACAAGAAAAGTATCAGGCCTTCCGTAAGTGTAGAGGATTCCAACAACAGCAATCTTCTTGTCCTCTGATTCATGCACCAGATGCATTTCTAGAGGATACCTGGACCAATCCAACCATTTACTTAGAACCAAAAAACCACTGAGATCCAAATCAATACTATCCTTAGTTACAAATTACAAAAATTCCTTCATAAAACATTGTTATTATATATAGAGGTTCCATATGCTCTATTTAGAGTCCAAGGCGGAAGATTGAAAAAAATTAAAACTTTTTTAGTAGACAAATTAGGAATAAAGTACGAACTCCTTATTCTATAAGATTAGCAGAAAAGAGTACTTTACTCTTTAAAGAAGAAAGCAACCCTGTATAAATTAATAGCATATTTAATCAAAATAAAGTCCATAAATACAAAGGAATAGCGTTGGGTTTAAATATTATGTAAATTTGCTGTCAAATGTAACAATAGAATACATTAGTATAAATTTGTGGGGCTTGTATTTTAAACCGATATGTAAACAACACATTTTTTTGACTAACACGAGTCTCATTCAAGCCGGTCACAAAAAAATTATCTTACCAAACAATAATTGTGTCTCAAAAGAAGGGATGGCATGAAGACTAGGTGAATTGGGTTAGAAAAATACCTTTTACTTACCATTGGCCCAGTGGATGTATTGTAAGTAAAAGGTGCTCGAGACAAACTTCGACAGTATTTTAAAAGATATTCCTATCAACACAAAGGACACTTGTGACTGACATAACAAATTCTAATATGAACCTTTTTCTCTGCAGCAGACATTAAAAATAATAAAGAAATGTGGTTGGCCTAGAAAGACAACTTCCAAATAGGATTGTAATCCGTCCATTAGTGCATTCCGGCTAGTTTTAAATATCATCTATTTGTTGATTTTTACAGTTTTATCTAATTAAAATAAGATAAATATTTATTATTTTGATGTGGATGAGATGTAAAACTAGCCCTTGTACCTATAGGAGGTTCAAGGAATACATCAATAGGAACAACGGATGAGTTTAGAAAATTTTACGGCGTGTGAGACAATTTCCGAGCATTATAATGATCACATATAAAAGCCCACTCTACTTAAATATCATTTATTTCAATGGTCAAACAATCAATAGCAATTTTACACCTCATTCACAACAAAAAGTGATATACATTTGTCCTATTTTTATTGGCCAAAATTGTCCTTTGACTGTTGAAGTGGATAATATTTAAGAATAGCCATAAAAGCCTATGGCCTAATTACTATCAGACTCTTTGACCATTAAAATGGAGGATGTTTAAGTAAATGGTATAGAATGACCATAATACTAGTTTATCTTTTTCTGTCATTATTTAGTGGTCTCCGTATAATAATGGAACACGAGTGTGATCAGACACCTATTAAAAAAACTAACATAGTTTTTACCATAAACTCTACCATCTATATACAATGAACTGTGGAAATTTAATATCTCTAAAATTTGAACGGTTCCTACAAATTATTGAACTGGCAAAGGAAAGAAGTGGGCAGGAGCAGTTACACCAATGACATCTAAACAATTCATATAAAACATATGAAAATAAATGTGAAGAGCATTGACAGCTAAACGTCCTTTAACATCTAACAATACTTGGCATTGAAGAAACAATCAAAATGACTACTCTTTTGTAAATCCTTCAGAATATAATTTCAACATTACCTTCTGCCATTTACAGTATGCTCAGCTGGAGAGTGCCAATGGCATTGATTAAGCCTATATCTTCTCCCCTCTATCTCAATACTACCAGCGCCTGTGGGCCACTTCACCTAATTAAACATCACCCAAAAATTAAAAAAAAAAAAGAAAAAATTCATCTCCTTGACAATAAAACAAAGAACCCAAAATCTTGAAAAGGCAGAAATTGAATGGCAGACCATAATATCATGGCCTCTGTTGACGAGGGTTGCATTTGCAGGGCGATAAATCCTGCGCAGTTGGCCGAGATCAGGGTAGATTTTAGCCCTCCTCTTCACCACATCGATGGGAGACTGCAATTGCCCATTTCCGCAGGCACTCCATTCTTCATGGAGCTCTCCCCAATGTTCTGGCCCTGTCTCCTCTCCCTCTATGTACGTAAACTCCCTTTCATCCTCTGTTTCATTCACATCCCCAGGTCACCACAAACCCCAACAGAAACCCAAACAAGGATATGCAGATTAAAACCCTAAAAAAAAAAAAAACCCATTACCGACTTCCTGAGTTCGAACCCCGGCGATGCAGAGCAGTAACCCCAATAAAATCAGTCCAGCTCGCATTACAGGCCGTGCCATGCTGTGCCCTACCAATATTCAAACTTGGGATGAAATGTTATGACTGTAATACAAACGCAAACAATCAAGGCGACCAGAGAATGAAAATATATAGCTGTTATAACAGTTTCACAAATTATAATATTTTTGTTTATTATGGCAAAGCACCGCACAGCGTGGCATACCCTACTGGAAAGTAGCTCTTTTGTGTAATAATGTCTTGTAAAAGTTATATTTGCTGGGAGTTGTCCAATCGAAATAATGGCTTGTAAAAGTCGTTTGGTGACACACAAAATGGGGTCACGCTGGCGTTCTGGAAGTGCAGATTTCTTTCCAGGAAGCCTCCTAGTTGAAAAACTCTAAATTACAGCTTATTTTCTTAGCAAACAGTGGAAAATAGTAATGGTCGTGGCGTTGAAAAACGTTTTTCTAGACTTTTATGATTGTTTAGGTGCGCATTTTCCGCCAGTTTTGACCCTGCTCTGTCGTCTCTGTGGAATCTTCTGTAATTTGACGGTACTTCGGGTCCGTGTGTCATGTTTTTGTTTTGTCTGTATAGTATGAAGTACTGTTTGAATTTTAAATTCTCGGACGTGTAAGGTGCAGATTCATACCAGGGAGTTTGGAAAGCATTCCATAAAGCTTCGAGTTTATGTACGTCTTCTGTACAGTATTTACAGGAAATTGGAAATTTAGTATTTTGATATACCATTCTTAAAAATTAAATAGTATAGAATAAAGTTTTTGGAGAAAATTGTGTGTAGCTTATTTGGATCGACGATTCAGATCACACTCCGTGATCCATCATCAGGGAGAAGATGTACGCCTTCTTGTACAATATGTTTACAGGAAATTGGAAATTTAGCATTTTGATATACCATTTGTAAAAAATAAATAGTATAGAATAAAAATTTTGGAGAAAATTGTGTAGCTTATTTGGATTGACATTTCTGATCACACTCTGTGATCCATCATCAGGGAGAAGATGTACGCTTTCTCGTATAGTATGTTTACAGGTAATTGAAAATTTAGCATTTTGATATACTATTCGTAAAAATTAAATAGCATAGAATAAAGCTTTTGGAGAAAACTGTGTGTAGCTTATTTGGATCGACGTGTGATCCGAAACGTCGATCCAAATAAGCTACACACAGTTTTCTCCAAAAGCTTTATTCTATATCATGGACTGTGGAAATATCATTTCCACAGTTAAATAGTATTCAATTATATAATATTTTATGAGGATTCATTCTCATATCAATCTTTATTGACAAGATTCCATGGGTCAATTATTGACTATTTAACACAATATATGAATAAAGAAAGTTATTATAGGTGGTGGATTCACACTTCACAAATTCATGGATAAAGATGAACGTATGACCATAGCATACTTTGAATCGAATGTCTTTTCATGAGGGGAAGCACACCCCACACACAAGGTAAAAAAATACCTACTTTGTAATCTTCATCTTTTATGTTTTCATACTTATTTTAGTTCACCCTCCTCTAATATGTTTTAGCTCCACATTTACTTATATCTGGGGCTTTTTAAAGATTATCAAAGGATCATGTAAACATTCCTAGTCTTAGAAATATGTCACTAGGCATCTTCAAAAGTTTGAGCTATAGAATCAACAAGGGCATCTATGCATATGGGTGCTACTGCCATGGTCACTAGCACCCCTTAGCGCTAATGCACAAGTTCAAATTTTGCAAAAAAGGTCAATTCCCACCCCTTCATGCCTTGAAACCTAAATTGTTTTCAATGGTCACACCTTCAAAAACTTAGTATGGGTCCATATTTAAGCCTCTCTTTCCCTCTTTTCACTCTATGCCAAATTTGAACAATTTAGTACCTCTCTCTCCTCTCAACGCATAAGGAATATAAGAAATCACCATTAGAAAGAGTGGGGGCACAATATTACAACTTTGAAGCTTGTGAATTTGGGGGCATATTCACTATTTCTCTACCATGGATCCTATCTAGGTTTCTTGCTCTCTCATTTTTACATGGTTTTGTACTTCTCTTTCCCCATTCGGAATTCATAAACCTCCATTTTCTCTTCCTTCATTATCCAAAACCCTTACCATAATTTCCCACCACAAATCTATAAAATACTTGTCATCTCTCCCTTATTTGCATCCCTATTGGGATCATTTTCATCTACCATTTGTCTCCCATCACAAAAACACACCACCTATGGTAGCTTTGCCCTTAGGGTTTTTATTATTGTGATTACCATTGCTCACAGAAACATTGTCTACGAACACAACCAATTTTGTAAATAATGTTATGGTGGAGGTTGAACCATACCATTTAGGGAATTAAGTAGGGCAGTTTCCCATACAACACACCCTTTCCCTATCGTCCCTAACCTTCAACTTAGGTGTTCGAGGTTTCTAGAGCAAACATGATCATTTTGCAAGTGAAAATAGAGTTAGGAGGTGAAGGTGATAAATTGTCAAAAGTTTCAAAGCAAAAGTCACTAGCACATAAGAGGGGCAACAACACCATCCTACATTGCAATAATGCTACCGTACACTACAACAATGTCTTACAACACTACAACAATGCCCTATTCTTGCGAAAATCATCTAATAGTACCTAGATTCCACCTCGGGTAGTTTTAGACCTTCTAAATTCATTTCAAATGTCATATCAGTCATTATCCAAGTTCATGTGTTCTATTTTTAGTTCATTCTTTCTTGTATTATCTAGTTATGTTTAGCATTTCCCAATTTGTGTTCTAAAACGTAGAGCAAATTAGGCAAATATTGATTTTTAAGCTATTAGACACTTAGAAAGGCTTTAAAATGTCTATTTCTTGCATGGTACACTAGATAACACTCATTTTTATATAATTCATTGGGTGAACCTAACATGCTTTTAGTTCCTCTTTCTATTTTTCCTTTCGTACCAACCATCAAGCTTATTATTTTCATCACATTAGCTTTTTACATCCCTCTTCTCCTTTTGCCTATTACATTGTCTTTTTCCATCCCTTCTCTTCCCCTCTTGCAAACTACTTTTCGATCCATTTTTCCTCTATTCTAGGACACATATTTCCATATCTTCCTTCTCTTTTCCTATTTTTTATTCTAAAACTAGCAAGTACATCATTTTCTAAATATTTTGTAAAACTAGCAAGTACTTTGGATTTGTGTTTCATGTTTTTATTTTATGTATAGTACAAAGTATTGTCTAAATTTTAAAATCTCAGATGCATACAATGCAGATTCATTCCAAGGAGTTTGGAAAGCATTCCATAAAGCTTGGAATGCACGTATGTCATCTTGTACAATATGTTTTGATAGGAAATTGGAAATTTTGCACTTTAAGCATTTCTTTTTGAATTGGTACGACTTAGATGTTATATTATATAAATTGTCGATTTGACCAAAGGATTTTGGTATATTTCATAAAAATTAAATGGTTATTTGATTATATAATATTTTATGAGGATTCAATTACATATCAATCTTTATTGACTAGATTCCATGGGTCAATTATTGAATATTTAACGTAACATATGAATAAAGAAATTTATTATAGGTGGTGGATTCATACTTTACAAATGCATGGCTAAAGATGATTGTATGACCATAGCAAGCTTTGAATTGGATGCCTGTCCATGATGGGAAGTAGATCAAGCACACCACATCAACATGTAAGGTCAATATTCTTGTGTGTTTAACAATATTTAGTTATAATATTTTCACAATCATAACTAAATTTTAAGATATAAAGCATTAAAAATAATAATTAAATATTTATTATCGAACAATTAAATGAAAATCTATTAAAAGATTTTAGAATGAGATGCAATACAATAAAATAAAATAATATAAAATTGGGGTGGAGGGCATTAAAATTGTTAGTCATCCCTACATGACAATCTCAGCGACACTTATTTCCACTTCTTACTTTAAAAGATATTTTCTCCTTTGATATATCCCTAGTGTTGCTGCACCAACTCAATGTAGTTGAGGATTGCGCTTTGGACTATACATTTTTACCATTCTTCCATTGGTGGATTGGATGGGTCGTGCATTCTTTTCGTGTTTCTGCAAAAATCACATTACATAATATTAGCTCTAATAATCTTATTGATATTGTTAAAAAAAGATTTAACATTTTTAAAAAATTAATTAGAAAAAATATATAATATGAGATTGAATCTTGTTAAGTGTAGAAACTAATATTATAAGAAATGAAGTAGGGCTCGTTAATAAATGTCTCATTTAAAAAAAAAAATTAAAGATAAAATATTTATCTCTTAAATTTGTTCAAGCTTTTATCTCAATCTTATTTCTTATACTAAAATATTTGATAAGTGCAAGTGTAGTTATTTTTAAAAATTATGTAGATATAAATTATATTGTAAATTATAAAAGTAAAGGAAAAGATATTTACATCATGTATGGCCTCGTGCAAAGCTCTAACTTGTTCCCGCGATACTGTCCTCACCTATATTCATGTTTGATTTTTATGTTATAATAATGTCTAAAGCCGAGGTTTGAAATTGGTAAAGGCAATTTAACTCTCATGACTAAAATTAAAAATGAAGATGAAGATTTTACGAACATAAAAATAATTTATAATTTTAAATATATTTAACTTTTGAGGAAGGCATTTTTTAAAACTTGTAAGAATGATTTTTTTTAAAGCAAAGGGCAACAAACCTTGTGGACAATGTTCCATGTGACTCCCTCTGTACAAGGTGGAGTGGTGAGAGACCCATTGTAGCGATAATATTTTCTGCTACCCACTTTGATGTGCTTAGGATTAACCATACCTAGAACTTCTTCTGGAGGCTCCTTATTAGCAATGGAGGCAATTTCATTTGTTAACTGTAGCAAAATAAAAACACAAACATACATCGACAATGGTGTCAATGACTAAAACCTTTTACTAATAGGCCTACAGCCCCTTCCAATGCCTTTTCCCCATCCTTTCTATCTTTTTTGATAAATACTCTAACCCTTTTACTTGGGTGGTGGGGTTTTACTTTATATATTATTCCAAATTGCTTGCATGCACCTATAGATCTAAAATTCTAATGTATTTATTTAATAAAAGAAGTGTTTTATAAAAACAATTAAAAATGCCATGAAGCATGGGTATGTCAAGTTACCTCTACAAGAAAAGTATCAGGCCTTCCATAAGTGTAGAGGATTCCAACAACTGCAATCTTCTTGTCCTCTGATTCATGCACCAGATGCATTTCTAGAGGATACCTAGACCAATCCAACCATTTACTTAGAACCAAAAAAACCACTAAGATCCAAATCAATGCTATCCTCAATTACAAATTGCAAAAATTCCTTCATAAAACATTGTTATATATAGAGGTTCCATATAGCTGATCTATTTGGAGTCAACGGCCTGGAAAGAATCATGGAAGAAGATTGAAAAAACTTAAAACTTTTTAGTGAGACAAATTAGGAATAAAGTACAAACTCCTTATTCTATAAGATTAAAGATTAGGAAAAAAAAGTGTACTACCCTTTAAAGAAGAAACAATGTATAAATTAGTAGCATATTTAATCAAAATAAAGCCCATAAATACAAAGGAATAGAGTAAATTAAAATATTATGTAAATTTGCAGTCAAATGTAACAATATAATACATTGATATTATTAAGTATAAATTTGTGGCCTTATATTTTAAACTGTTATGTCTTTTTTTTTTGGACTAACACGCGTCACATTCAAGCTGGTCACCAAAAAAAATACCTTGCCAAACGATAATTGCGACTCAAAAAGGGATGGCATGAAGACTAGGTGAATTGGGTTAGAAAATTAAATTTTACTTACCATTGGCCCAGTGGACGTATTGTAAGTAAAAAGTCCTCGAGACAAACTTTGACAGTATTTTAAAGGATATTCCTATCAACACAAAGGACACTTGCGACTGACATAACAAATTCTAATATGAACCTTTTTCTCTGCAGCAGACATTAAAAATAATAAAGAAGTGTGGTTGGCCTAGAAAGACAACTTTCAAATAGGATTGTAATCCGTCTATTAGTGTATTTGGGCTAGTTTTAAACATCATCCATTTTTACAGTTAAATGTCAATTTTAGTTAATTAAAATAGAATACATATTTTTCATTTTAATGTAGATCTGATGTAAAATTATTATTGACTGTTTGACAATTGAAATGGATGATGTTTAAGTAAGCGGTCTAGAATCACTATAATTATTATTGACTGTTTGACAATTGAAATGGATGATGTTTAAGTAAGTGGTGTAGAATCACTATAATACTAGTTTGTTACTATTAACTATTTGACCATTTTACTATAATACTAATTTGTTATATAATACTAATTTGTTACTGATGTTTAAGTAAGTGGTGTAGAATCACTATAATGCTAGTTTTTCTGTTTCTCTGTCATTATTTAGTGGTTTCTTCAATCTATATACAATGAACTGTGGAAATTTAATGTCTCTAAAATTTGAACAGTACCTACAAATTATTGAACTGGCAAAGAAAAGAAGTGGGCAGGAGCAGTTACACCAATGACATCTAATAGTTCATATAAAACATAAGAAAATAAATGTGAAGAGCATTGACAGCTAAACGTCCTTGAAACAAATGACATCTAACAGTACTTGGCATAGAAGAAACAATGAAAATGACTACCCTTTTGTAAATCCTTCAGAATATAACTTTAACCTTACCTTCTGCCATTTACAGTATGCTCAGCTGGAGAGTGCCAATGGCATTGATTAAGCCTATATCTTCTCCCCTCTATCTCAATACTACCAGCGCCTGTGGGCCACTTCACCTAATTAAACATCACACCAAAAATTAAAAAAAAAAAAAAAAAAATCAATCTCCTTGACAATAAAACAAATAAATCCAAAATCTTTTAAAGGCAGAATTTGAATTGCAGACCATAATATCATGGCCTCTGTTGATGAGGGTTGCATTTGCAGGGCGATAAATCCTGCGCAGTTGGCCGAGATCAGGGAAGATTTTAGCCCTCCTCTTCACCACATCAATGGGAGACTGCTGCCGCCCATTTCCACAGGCACTCCATTCTTCATGGAGCTCTCCCCAATGCTCTGGCCCTGTCTCTTCTCCCTCTATATACGTGAACTCTCTTTCATCCTCTGTTTCATTCACATCCCCAGGTCACCACAAACCCCAACAGAAAACCAAACAAGAATCTGCAGATTAAAACCCAAAAACACAACAAAAATAAAAAAACAAACACATTACCGACTTCCTGAGTTCGAACCCCGGCGAAGCAGAGCAGTAACCCCAATAAAATCAGTGCAGATTGCATTACAGGCCGTGCCATGCTGTACCCTACGAATATTCAGACTTGGGATGAAATGTTATGACTGTAAGACAAAAGCTACAAGAGACTAATAATTTATAGCTGTTCTAACAGTTTCACAGATTAGAATATTTGTTTTATCACGGCAAATCGTGGTACACCGTACTGTGAAACTAATTCTTTTGTGTTGCAAACTATGTTTATATAATGAGTGGGAGGGATAGCCTAGCTACCAATCAATGGGTGGGTAATACGAAGGGACGCGGTTACCTGGCTATCTTGCTCATATTTGCGGAGAATTTTCCCAATCAAAATATCAGCACGCGTCTGTTACAGGACAAAAATGGGTGTCGCGCTGTCGTCGACCTGCAGCTTTCTTTCCTCGAAGCCTCGTCGAAAAAATCTATGATTTAGGTGGGAATTTTCTAACTTTCCGTCGTCTCTGCGGAATCTTCTGGAATTTGGCGACACTTGGGGTCCGTGTTTCATGTTTTTATTTTATCTGAACTTCGAATCTTTCTCTCCTCTCAACGCATAGGGAATAGAAGAAATCACCATCTTTCTCTCCTCTCAACACATAGGGGATAGAAGAAATCACCATTACAAAAAGCAGGGGCACAATCTTGTAGCTTTGAACCTTGCAAATTTGGGGCATATTCACTGTCTCTACCATGGATCCTATCTAGATTTCGTCGTCTCTCATTTTTAGATGATTTTGTACTTCCATTTGGAATCCATAAACCTCCATTTTCTCTTCTTCCATTATCCAAAACTCTTATCATAAATTCTCACCTTAAACCTCTATTTTCTCTTCATTAATTATCCAAAACCCTTCTCAGTGGTTGAGCTTAATTGGTTAAAGCATTGAATTCTCATTATGGAAACCCAAGTTCAAATCCCAAAGACACATCTAATAAGTGGATTTAGGAGCGCTTGTATTGGTCTCATGGTTGTGCTCGCAAGAGCTTGTATTAATCTCATGTTGATACTCAATTGAACAGAATATTTGTAAACGACTAGCAATATTAAAAAAAAACCCTTCCCATAAATTCCCACAATAAATCTGTATAATACATGTATTTCTCCCTTATTTGCATCTCTATTGTGATCATTTTCATCTCCCATTTGTCTCCCATCACAAACACACACCATTTGTGGTAGCTTTCTCCCTAGGGTTTTTACTATAGTGATCACCATCATTCACAAAAATACTATGTTTGCACACACAACCAATGTTTTAAATAATATTATTGTGGAGGTTGAAACATAACATCTTAGGATTTGACTAGGGCAATTTCCCATATAACACACCCTTTCCCTTTTGTTCCCCAAGCTTTAGCTTAGATATTTGAGGTTTTTGGAGCAAACATGATCATTCTGCAAGCAGAAATAGAGTTAGGAGGTGAAGGTAAGTAACTATGGAAAGTTTCAAAGAAAAAGTTACTAGCACCCAAGAGGGCAACAACATCATCATACATCCATATTAGATAATATGATAATGATGGATAACTTGCTAGATAGGACCTTTGGCATTGACAGATAGGTAATTTTTAATAAGGTTCTACAATTTATTATATTTCCTTTTGAAATTTATAATTAACTATATTAATCCATTGTGAATGAAAATTAATTTAAAGAATTGTATATATTATGAAATTCTAGGGTCAAAGTACTCATCCTACATCAGTCAACCATTTAGTGCATAGTTATGTGGTTATGTCGAGTCCATAGGTGTGGAATTTATAACAAAATAGTAAATATACTATATGTAATTCTTTTGTCATATATCAATGGTAATCTTAAAATGACAATTTGATAATGAACAAGTGGATGTTGTACCCCCAACATCACAAGGATTTGGTGGAGGTAGTCATATATCAAGTTTCACTGAGGTAAATTTTACTATTTTTAATCATTATGTATTTAAATAATGTTATGTAGATTTTTTTTTCTGATTGCTCCCGAGCCAAAACCCATGTATAGATGGAACCATAAAATAACAAAATTGGTTGCTCACCAAATGAGGGTCCTTATAAATTATCTTAAGTCACATAGTATTAGAATTACATTCCAAAATTGGTCACTACATAACAGACCAGCAAAGTAGAAATATAGCTAATATTTACAATCATACTAAATATAACTATACTGTATAATCTCCATCACCACCTCAAGTCTCACGCCTTTGCATCACCCAAGTCCTCCTCTGAGTCCTCTAAAAGATGCATCTCTGCTTAGTCTACTCCAACACCATCCACAAGGCCAACCACTATTTTTAGAAACACCACCCCCAACGAGCTTCATTTTGTTTCTCTACCTCTAGGTGACTAACAACAGGTATCACAGACGAGATCCACGGCCCATTGTATCTCAGCAACACCTCTGACCAACACTATCCCTTCGGTCTAAAACCCAATCCAGGGATGGCAAGCTCCAACACATTATCCAATCCTCCTCTCCATTTAGCATGAATGAATGCCCTCCCCATCTCTCTTACCATGTCCTTCGATTCTTCCAGGTCCAGGAGGACTCCAATGAACATACCAGAGATGTCTGTGTTCACCCTGTAATTTTCATTCAAATTCAGAAAAGCCTGCCCCAGAATCATACCAATTGCATGGAAACCAATTGCTAAGTTCAATTTGAAAATCCCCCGAAGCCTCTTGTCTATAATTGATCCCCAAAAGGCCATTTGCCTTCGCAAGCTAGTAAGCAGCACGATTGACTCCATTGCATCAAACGAAAGACAATGCATTTGTTTCACCTTCCCAGGATTTAACGGCCCTAAATCAGCCTTTGGCACAAGGTGCAATTACTCCTTCATTATTGCTTGTCACACTTCGGCTCTTTCCCATGCCTCTCAATACTCCTAATTGCATCATTCCCATCTCAACTCCTACCTTCTTTGTAGAAATTCGTGTCAACCAACCTGTCCAGCATTCATCGCAAGCCAATTGTCTCACGCCTCATCACCAAACTTGGCCCTCTCCTTCCTTACGTCAGTTGGACCACACTCTCCCACCCCTAGACATATGGCGACAATCCCAAGCTCTCCTCTATAAGGTTCCTATTATCAGTTTGAAGCAGCTGGTCTAAGTCGGGGGCCATCGTCTCCCACACATCTATGGTTTGACCAATCACCATCTCTTCCCTTAGTTCAAATGCCACATTTGCCAATCTATTAGCCACTCTATTAGAGTCCCTAAACACATGATTGAATTTAAATTCTAAAAATTTATCCAAAAGGGCCAATCCCTTGATGAGAAGATTATTTAATTTCCAATTCAGCATTTGTTTATTTTGGATTGCATTTATAACAATTTGAGAGTCTCCTTTTATGTGCACCCTTCTGATCCCTGATGAGAGACCCAATTGCAATCCAATGATAAAGGCTTGCATTTTTGCTTCTAACATGATCCCAAAGTGCTTCGAAATTGCTCCACAAAACCTCCTTGTTTCATCCTTGATTACACACACAATTGAAGAAGGCCCGGGATTTCCCCTTGATGCACCATCAAAGTTTAACTTGTGCCAACCCCTATCGGGGGCCAACCATCTTGCCTCTACTCTGACATCTGATGGATGATCCCTAGAAACCCCTTGAACGGGGGGGACAACAAGCCCAGGCCAATAATCTCTCATCATTCCATCCCAAGTCATGAATGACTTCCCTAAAATTATATGATTTCTCACTACGTTATTGGTTGCTTCTACTATTGCTCTTTCGATGTTTTTCCAAAGGGAGACTTAATCCATAGATTTATCCTAAAAAATTCTTTTGTTCCTCTCCTTCCAAATCTCCCAAATCAGAATGGAGGGGCTTATCGTCCAGAGGCAAGAGAAAAGAGCCTTTTTGTAAAGCCTCGACCAAGCATTGAAGGTCCCCAACATGTCACCCAGCAACACACTCTTCCATCTGAGATTGTTCATGAGTTTCTTCTAGCAAAAGTATGAGAGTTTACATCTGCGCAGGATGTGATCCACATCCTCCTCCTCTTCCTTGCATAGGTAACACCTCAAAAGGCATGTAAACCCAAATTTCCTCAATCTGTCACCTATTAGGATTCTATTTTGTAAAGTTGTCCATGTGAAGGCCCTTGCCTTTGAGAGACACTGTTTGTCCCACATTAAGTGCATAGGCTAGTTGTCCTTGACACTGTCAGCTTCTGCCACCAAGTATCCAATTTTAAACTATAGTTCCCAGATTTCAAGCCACACCAAACTATCATGTCTTCCTCCTCCAAAATGTTGACCCTTCTATCCAAAAGTTCCTATTGTAGTCTCTCTTTGAGTTCTCCTGACACCGCTATCTCATCCAAAGACTTCCATCTCCACTCCTGAACACCATTCCGCTCCACCAAATAGACATAGTCTCCAACCTTGTCACCCCAATTCTGTTAGAACACATCCTTCACTATTTTCCACTCTCCCAAATCCTTCAATGCTTTGTACCCCTGCCATGATTCTTCCCAAATAAGAGCCCTACTCCCATCTCTCACTTCCCAAGATATATGTTTTGTAATGATCTCTCTGCAATCCAATAAAAATTCCAAATGGATGAGCTTGTGAGGGGGTTTTCGATTGTCAAGATTCTAGTTGGATCACCAAAGTCGAAATATTTATTTTGTAGAATTCTTTCCCATTTGGCTTATAGTTGGGAATACAACCCCCAGATTAAAATGGCACCCAGAGCCTTATTCATGGAACTCCATTTTCGTAACCCCACTCCTCGTGAGAGTTTTGGGCTACAGATCTTTTCCTATGACACCAAAGGGAATTTCTTTCCCTCTACCTCACCACTCCAGAAAAAATTCTTCATGCTCCTATTCATCTCATCTTCAATTTTCTTGGACATTTTCAAACACTGCATCGAGAAAATTGGGACAATAGAAACTACCGATTTGAGCATCAAAATCCTCCCAACCAATGAGAGCCACTGCCCTTTCCAAGACTCCATTTTTGTCTTGCAGCTTGTCAATATGTGATCCTAGAGAGAAGATCTATTAGCTCCATGAAAGAGGGGAGTACCTAGATACTTGCTTGGTAAGATTTTGATTTTCAAGCCCAATCTGCTTGCAATCTCCTTGTTTCCTAACTTTCGTGTTGAAGAAATATATTTCTGATTTTCTCCAATTAACATGTTACCTTGAAGAGCTGCAATACTTCTCCAATTATTCCCTTTAATTACCTTTGTCCCCCTAAAGTCTGCCACCCCAAATAACAATGTATCATCTGCAAATTACTGATGGGTTGTAGGCTCAACATTAGGACCAACTTTTATTCCTCTCCATCTACCCACTCTCACTTCTTTAATGAATCTTCCCAGGGCTTCTTCCATGATGATGAATAGGGAGGGAGAAAGGGGATCCCCCTATCTTAAGCCATTGGAAGTGTTAAAAAAACCCCTGGGGCATCCATTAACCAGAACATACATCATTGGGGTGGAGATATAACTACTTACCCATTTAATCCAATCTTGATTGAAGCCAAATTTTTCCAAAACTGCCAACAAAAACTCCCTATTTACTTGGTCATATGCTTTCCTAACGTCTACCTTAATTAACATTCTTGGCACCTTGCTTCTCTGCACAATGTGAATTGCCTCATGGGCTATAATGATACCTTTAGAGATTGATGTCCCAAGTGAGAAACCACTTTGCTCTTCTGAAATAACAATAGGAAGGACCTCCTTCAATCTGTTAGCCATTGCTTTGAGATGATCTTATAAACAGTGTTACACAAGGAGATGGGTCTATAATCATCCATGGAGTCTACTACCTTCTTCTTAGGGATAAGGGTGATGAGACTGCTATTCAACACCTTTAGCATTGTGGCTTTCCTCCTAGACTCAATTGCCTTGAACACATCCCCCCAATAATACTCTAGAAACTTTGGAAGAAAAAGGTTAGGAAACCATCTAGGCTTGGGGCCTTGTTTGGAGCTAATTGGAAAGTTGCCACTTTAATCTCCCTCTTTGGAAAAGGTTTCATCAAATTTTCATTCATTTCTTGAATCACAATTTGGGGGATCCTGTTCAACACTTCAATTTTGGAACCCAAGTCTGGTTGAAATTCTTTGTTAAGCAACTCTTCAAAATAGTCCACGACTACCTACCCAATCTGATCTAAGGAGCTAACTTCAACCCCATTCTTATCCTTGATGGAGGAAATTCTGTAGATCCCTCTTTTGACCTTTGTTATGTTGTGGAAGTATTTGGTATTTCAGTCTCCTTCTTTCAAGCAACATTCCTTGGACTTCTACCGCCAAAAGATTTCTTCTCTTGCCAACACTTCATCATATTTCTGCTTAAGCTCTTTCTCCCTCAGAAAACCTTCCAAGTTCATTTCCTGATTGAGAACAAGCTCATTTAGCTCTTCTAGTTCAGATTCCAATTTGGCCTTATCTTGGAAAATATTGTAAAAATGTTCTTTATTCCATTCCTTAAGCTTGATCTTGACAAAGCATAGTTTCTTCCATAGAATAAAAAGCTTGGATCCCCTGACCCTTGGGGCTTCTGCCCTCCATTGTTTTATTTTTTCCTCTATTTCTGGGTCTCTTAACCACATTTTTTTGAATCTAAAGGAGCTCCCTCCAATTCTACTATCTGTCTGCAATAAGAGCTGAACATGGAATTGATCTGATCTAGTGGGAGGAAGGATGGAGGATTCCACCACCAAAGAGGAATTCAACCAATTTCCATCAATGAGAAACTGATCCAACTACTTTGCAATGTTGGTAAAATCCTTTCTCTTGTTGGTCCAAATACATTGTCCCTTCTTTGGAATCACACCCTGAAGTTGATTCTCATTTATAAAATCCTGAAAATCCTTTTGAACTGTGGATGAGCCTCCAATACCACCCTTCTTCTCACTTGCATTTAAGGTAGCATTTAAATCGCCCCAAGTATAATTCTTTCATTTTCCAATGATTTCAAGACAATAGAGAGTTGTTCCCAAAACACTTTGTTCTGCATGGAGCTAGTCAGGCCATAGATGTTTAGAGTCACAAAATTCTCGCCATTTGTCAGGAATTTTAATTTACATATCTGCCAGGAATTGGAGGATTGCTACTTTTCAACATCTAAGGTAAAATGATTCCAAACTAACCCCAAGCCACCTGAATCCCCTCTTGTTGGAACAAAAAGACCTCTCCATTGCCTCCATTTATTCATCAGAGTTTCAACTTCCTCCTTTCCCAATTTTGTTTCTTGTAACAAAATGAGGTAAGGTTTGCTTGATTCCAATTGACGCTTGAGCATGCGCCTTCTGTTAGGGGCATTCATGCCCCTAACATTCCAAGAGAGGAGCATCATTGCTCCTCAGGAAGGGAAAATCCCTTCTTAGATCTCATCTTACTTTGCCCTTTGGTACTCCCTACTATTTCCAGCATGACTCTATTTGTTTTCCTACCTTTTGAGCATTTTTCTCCTAATTTAGGTTTACTATTTTTTTCTTTCCTTTTTGAGATGGTCCTTTCTTCCAATTCCCCCAATTCTTCATTAGAGGGAAACACCTCTTCCTCGAAGTCCTGGAACTCTTGTTCTAGAACCTTGATGTTAGCCTCTCCACTTCTATCCTAGTTCTCATTGTATCCAAACAAATCTAGGACCAAATCAAATGTGGATCTATTTTTCAGGTTCACTTGCTCCTTCCTTTCAACCGTAACTGTCATAGTAAGTTTATTGGGTCCATCCTTCCTGGGGCTAAATTCTGCTCCCTTAGAATCCTCCTACTAGGATTTCAAGCTTTCTTGTTGTAACATATCTGACGCCTTTGTATCCAAGAAAGGCTCTCTAGTGTCCTTGACACTCACCTCCTCTTGATATCTCATGTTTCCTTCCAACATAGAGGGTTGGGCATCCTTAGCATTGTTATGTGGACCCTCCTTGGGTCAAACACCTCTAAAATAGGGTTTTCCTCATTATGCTTCCATTCCCATGGAGTTTGGTTTGGAGGTTCCCCATTCTCTACTTGTCCATTCACCCCTACCTCTTGATGATGTTGAACAAGCTCCTTGGTCTTATGTTGTTAATCTATAGGTGCTTCGATTTCCTTCAACTATTATGTATTGTGAGTCTCCACAGGTTTCCTCCCTGATTCTGCCATTCCCAATTTGGGACAGTCTTCTCTAAAGTGCCCTTACTCTTTACATTCTCTACAAATTGGGGGGCTTTCTATTTCTACTTGTTGCCTCCAAACTTCAGACTCAGATATAATCTCAATTTCCTCAGATATGTGCCCCCTATTTCTACATCCAAAATTAGAAAGAAGAAATACGGGGCATAAATCTACCCTCATTTTTTGCTCTAGATCAATCTTCTCCTCTATTTCCCCTTAGATAATTTTTGACTAACACATCTTTTTCACCCTACAGGATGATTTTGCTTTTGACAAGTGATTTTGTAGGATGCGATCCCTAACATTATGGTTTTATAGGTTCCTAAGCTAGGGGATCCATTATTTTACTTAGCAACATGCTGTGTCCTCTACAATATCCTTTTGGGTATCCTTTACATTCATTTATTTTTAGTGCAACATTTATGTACTTTAGCATGCATATGCACGTAGTGTCATATGCTTGCTAAAGTGGGGGCTAAATGTAATGTCATAAATTATGCTCGCTCATAATTTCACGTTATGCTTGATACTCGTTGTTGGCAACTTGGCAAACATCATTATAAGAGAGATACTGCTAGCATGATGTTTGAAGGTGTTGTCATTGATGGAAACAAGAAAAGGAATGAGATTGTGACAAAGATTTTGGTCCGGTGAGGAAGACTTAGTCATTTTTGCTAAGTGTTGGAAGTATATAAGAGACAGCGACAAAGAGACAATATAATTATTGGCATTCATTTGCAGTTTGAGATCAGATCACGCAGTTCTGGTATGATGTTTGTAGTCCATAGAAGATCTTATATCAAAGATTTTATCTCCTGATAAGTACCAGAAGCATACTTTCAAATAACCTAAGTTTAGCAGAGTAGAATACAGTGTTATGTAGAGTAGAACACTCAATTGAATTGGTTCACATTCCTTCGGTGTTGCATATCTTGATATGCAATTTTAAGGTGTTGTAAACACTTATATGAAGTGTCTAAATCTAGAGTTGCAGGTTCTGAAGACCACTGGAAAGATAAATACAAGTTGTCAAGTATTGCTACATGGCTTGATAGAGTTTGACTTGTTAGAAATGAAAGCAACACTACTTCAATGGAAATCTAATTCGAATAAATTTCAGCAATCTTTATCTGTGTGTTATTAATAATGGAGATTGTAACAAAACATAAACCCACAAAACAGAAATATACCAGAAGCAGAATGAAGCACATAATAGAAGTGTTTAACGTGGAGAAAACCCTTTCGGGTAAAAAACTCCACCAAGAAAAGAGGCCAAGTTGTAATATCTTCACAAAAGGAGATTACAAATACATTCACTTCCTCTGTCCTCCAACCTACACTCTGACAGAATCTGGGTACCTGTAAACTGTTATAAATATCTCATCTACTATGCTATGGTTTATATAGAATTTACACAACCTCAAGACATTAAATGACTTCTTACAAGCTCATAACACTTGTCAAGAGTCAACAATACAACCTTGGGCATCCATGGCCAAGAATAGGCTCTTACAAGGTCATAAATGCTGTCATACATGCAACCTACACTTGGAAAAATGTGCCCATGCAAGCTTGAACACCTTGGGGCTAAAAATAGCTACTTACAGCATCTTATGACGCATCATATGCTATTATTAGTGTCATAGATTCTTATGACAACTTACAGTTGTCATAGAATCTCTTACACTCTCTTACAGCGTCTATGACATGCGTCATAACACTAAAAATAGATTATTCCTCCACATGTGCACCCCATTTTGACCAATTACCATTTACCATAGTAAATAACATCCTGTAACTACCACCGGTAACTCCAGGACTTACCATGTAGTAACTTCGTAATTACTGTGGACAATAAATATTTTTTACCACTATTGGTGAAACTTGTACATCCCTTATGGGTAATTACAAATTACAAATAATAAATACAATAAATACAATATTGGGATTTACAAGGTTAATGGCACCTTATCCCAACATTCTCCCACTTGACATTATACATTATAAATCAACCCATAGGAAAAATAATCAGGCACTAGAAACAAGGCCCATGGCCTCTCTGCACCACACAAACTTCTCTGTGCTCACAGGCTTGGTCAATGAATCTGCAACATTCTTCTGAGTGTCTATCTTCTTCAGCTCAATCTCTCCATTTGCAACCAACTCTCGAACAAAGTGATACTGAACATCAACATGCTTAGTCCGAGCATGATACATGGGATTCTTAGCCAAACAGATAGCACTTTGGCTATCACAACCAATCTGAATGATCCTGCAATCAAAACTAATACCTGTACACAGTCTCCTCAACCAAACTACCTTCTTAGAGACATGCGTAGCAACCACATACTCTGCTTCTGTGGTGGACAAAGCAACTGTGGGCTGCCTGTTACTCATCCAACTCACTGCACGTCCAAACAAAGTAAACACATAGCCACTAGTGGACCTTCGACTATCTAAGTCACCTACCCAATCTGCATCAACAAAACCTTGTATGTCCAAAGATTTATCAGCACTATCAGTACAAGAATAAACCAAACAATGATCATGAATACCTGCAAGATATTTAAACACCTTCTTCATATAGTTCTAATGTTGTCTACCAGAGTTAGACATAAATCTGCTCAAAACTCCCACTGCTTGGGCAATATCTGGTCTAGTACAAACCATTGCATACATCAAACTCCCTACAGTACTAGCATATGGCACATTAGACATATCCTCAAGATCATCTTCAGTCTTTGGACACATATCTAATGAAATCTTAGTACCAATAGGTAAAGGAACTCTAACTAGATTACAGTCCTGCAAACTAAACCTCTGCAAAATAGTATTCACATATTTACTTTGTGACAACCAAAGCTTTCTGTTAACTCTATCGCTCCTAATCTCCATTCCCAAAAATACCTTGCAGCACCAAGATTCTTCATCTCAAATGCCCCTAAAAGTTAGGCTTTAAGCTCACTGACCATACCCTTAGTATTGCTGAAAAATAACATGTCAACATACAAAGTAGTAACCAGTATAGAATCATCAACACAGTGAATGTAAACACAATGATCCTCCTCACTTCTAACAAAACCCAATTTTAAAACAAATGAGTCAAACTTTTGATACCACATTCTGGGGGTCTGTTTCAGACCATAAAGAGACCTCTTTAACCTACAAACCCAATGTTCTATTCCTTTTACCTCAAAACCTATAGGTTGTTGCATATAAATTTCTTCTTCAAGATCTCCATGCAAGAACGCAGTCTTAACATCCATTTTCTTAATCTCCCAATCATAAGCTGTAGCAATGGATAAGAGAAATCTAATATAAGTCAATTTAGCAACAGGAGAGAATATCTCACCAAAATCAACTCCCTCTCTTTGGGAATAGCCCTTGGCTACTAGTTTAGCCTTGTACTTCTCCAATGACCCGTCTACTCCAAACTTCTTCTCAAAGACCTACTTACAACCTATGGCCTTTCTTCCTTTGGGCAAACAAACAAGATCCTAGGTGTTATTAGAGTCTAAAGCCATCATCTCCTCCTGCATGGCTAGCTACCAAGATTCACTATCATCTGCAGAAATAGCTTCCATGTAGGATCTATGTTCATTGTTAGTACTCAATAAAACATATACACAACAGAAATCTGGTGGGCTATACCTGTCAATTGGATTCCATTGTCTTGTGGATATCCTCAAGGGTGGAGTAAGAGTCTCAACTTGTTCTTCTGCATGATCATCTGCACCAACTTCTTCTATAACAACAGACTCATCTTCATCAGAACTACTCGAATCTTCTTCTTCTTCTTCTTCACCCCCCAATCCATCATTTTGTTCTTCCTGAGGTGCATCTTGCTACTCTAAATCAAAGTGTACCTTCTTTACCTTTTCTTCTTTCTCTTTTGGCTGCTCAGGTTCAGAAATAGCTCTAAGTTCCCTGAAAATAACATCTCTAGAAAAGATAATCCTGCGGGTTAGTGGATTCCAAAGCTTATAAATTTTGACATTATCACCATATCCAATGAATGTACACTTTTCAGCCTTTGGATCTGACTTAGATCGTTTTTCCTTAGGCACATGAACAAAAGCCTCACAACCAAAAACCCTTAAATGTTTCTTATATGTCCACACTTCATAAGGTTTCTTATAATAGAAGGTTTCTTATATGTCCACACTTCATAAGGTGTCAAATCAAGAGACTTACAAGGAGATTTGTTTATCAAGTAGCAAGAAATACACACAACCTCTGCCCAAAAGCATTTATCCAACTGTGGATCACTAAGCATGTTGGGAATTAAGGTGTCTCATCCTTGTAAATTCCTTACATTATTAAATTTATTATTTAATTGCCTATGTTGTAAATATTTTTAACTTCTAATTGTCATATTGTGGGATGTGGCACGGTGATGTGTCAATCCTACATGGAATATGACAACTTGTAATTGTGTCCTCACATGAGGATATATGCATCCCACTTTGTGGTAGGAGCATTTTGCCATGTGTCAGCATCTTCCATATTGTGTAAGGGAATGTTTGACCGAAACGGTTATGATGGATTCCTATGACGAATCTATGACATGTAAGAGTCGAAAATAGAAGATTGTAAGACAGGTGAAGACATGTGTCATGAAGCATCTTTGAAAAAGGCATATTTGGGTGCCCCAAGGTGGACTATGACATGTTGTAAGAGAATATGCTATTTATAGCCTGTGTATGATAGATTCTCTTACAGCTGTAAGTTGTAACCGCTATGACAGATTCTATGACGGTCGTAAGTGTCGTAAGAGTATTTGTCATAGTCCATTTTGAAAATAGGCAACCCCTTTGGGATGGGAGCTGTGGACAAGTGTCAGGTACATTCTACAATGTTGACCAAGTGTCCTTAGGCATGGGTTTTGGGCCATGATGCCAAGTTGGACACCCATTCCAAGAAAGGTCCAATATTGCCTTGTATTTTCTATATAAACAAGTGCTTGGAGAGGGAGTTGTATCACAGGTTTTATAGGTACTGTTATGCTACCAGATTGACTCTAGATATGAGTGTCAAAGACCATTATTGCAAGTGTATTATAAACATTCTTTCAGATTTGTTAATACATTATGCAGATTTCTGAGTGTGGGGTTTTTCACCCGATAAGGGTTTTCCCTAGCGTAAATCTCTGTCTCTCTTCTTCTGTCTACTTTCTAGATCTTATGTTTTGCTGCAATATCTCATGTTAATGGTTTAACATTGCTATAATAGTTAGGATAAAATTGAATTTGCATAGCCCTCTCCTCATTAGATTAGTGTAGGAAGCGATTTCCACACACCTAGCTTCCTTTCAGTTGGTATCAGAGCTTGATCACCTTTTGGTCCTAGTTGTTGGGTAGGGGTTTTTTGAGCTGATCTTAAGTTGAGTGGGAGTCTATGTAGAGTATTTTGTATCTTATTGTAGCAAGGAGATGGCAAGCACATCCAGAAGATTTGAAGTGGAGAAATTCAATGGCACTAATTTCGAGCTGTGGAAGCTCAAGATGGAAGACATGCTTGTACACCGAGACCTTTGGGAAAGTGTTAATGGAACTAAACTAGTTGCAATGTCACAAGATGAGTGGGATCTCAAGGATCGGAAGGCTAGGGGTCTCATAAGACTTAGTCTTGTTGATTCTGTTATGTTAAATGCCCACAAGGAGACTACTACAAAACTACTCTGGAAGAAGTTGGGGAATATGTATCAAGCCAAATCCCTGGTTATTAAATGGTTCCTGAGAAAGAAGTTGTATTCTCTTCGAATGGAGGATGGAGGATCCATCACTAAACATATGAATACCTTTAACATGCTGGTTGCACAATTGACATCTATTGGTGTGAAGATGGAGGAGGAGGATCGGTGTATGACCCTGCTTTGTTCTCTGCCGAACTCATGGGATCATCTTGTCATGGCTATTGGAATCACCACATCCACATTCAAAATGGAAGAAGTGGTTTCTTTGTTGTTGTCTGAAGAGATACGGAGAAAGTCTTCTGAGGCAGCCAAAGAGGCCCTTAAAGTTCGTGGAAGACCCAAGGAGAAAGGGAAGAAGAAGGACAAGAAAGCTGAGAAGGGTAGATTCGAATCCCGTGGGAGATCCAAATCTCCTGGAAAGTCCAAGGCTCTTTGTTGGAACTGTGGCAAAATCGAGCATTTCCAAAAGGAATGCAAAGAGAAGAAGAAGAAGAAAGTTCCTGATTTAGATTCCAACAAGTCACAAGATGACGGTGACACTTTCATCGCAGCACTGGCAACCCATGCATCTGACGATGTGTGGCTAATCGACTCTAGTGCATCATTCCACATGACCTCGCATCGAGACTAGTTCACTAAGTATGAGGAATTCGATGGTGGAAAGGTGTATCTGGGTGATGACTCTCATCTGAAGATTGTTGGTCGTGGAAGAGTCTCTATCCGATTCCCTGATGGTCGAGTGAAGGGGATCTCTGGAGTTATGCACATCCCAGGATTAGCACGGAACCTGCTTTCTGTAAGTATGTTGAATCATTCAGGTGTGTAGGTTGTCTTTTCGAAAGAAGGATGCAATATGACTAGAGGAGCTATGGTGCTTGCTAAGGGTACTAGGAGAGGTACTCTGTTTTAGCTGGAGGCATGCATTTCACAATGCAATAGTTCTTCTGACTCAAGGAAGAGGGTAACAGTCACTTCATCCCCACCATCTGAACAAGCAGTGAAGAAATATGTTGTTTCTAGTCTTGATGGTTGTAATCATGCATTGGAAGTTAAACTTCTTGTTGAAAAGACAATGTTATGGCATAAGAGATTTGGCCACATTGGTGAGAAGGGTCTATGTACCCTGAAAAATAAGAACCTCGTTAAGGGGTTAGATGATTGTAATCTTGAGTTTGACTTTTGCGAACATTGTATTTATGGAAAACAAAACCGTGTTCAATTTTACTTGAGTTCTCATAAGTCTTCTAATGTGTTGGACCTTATTCATTTTGGTGTGTTTGGTCCTATTAATGTTCCTTCATTATCAAAGTCTGTATATTTTCATCTTTTATAGATGATTACAGTAGAAGGCCATGGATTTATTTTCTTAGAAGCAAATTTGAAGTCTATAGCAAGTTTAAGGAGTTTAGGGCCTTTGCTGAAAATCAGACCGATAAAAAGATTAAATGTTTGAGAAATAACAACAGTGGCGAGCTCTATTCTACAGAATTCGATAAGTATTGCAAGGAATTTGGGATTGAAAGACATAAGACAACTCCATACACCCCACAACAAAATGGAGTTGTAGAGAGGATGAACAGGACACTGATGGAGAAGGCTAGGAGTATGCTTAGTGGAGCTGGCCTAAAACAAAAGTTTTGGGTTGAAGCTGTTGCCACTGTTTGCTATCTGGTAAACAGATCTCCTACATTAGCTCTTGTTGGAAAGACACCAATGGAGGTGTGGTCTGGTAGAAAGCCTTCAGTAAGGCATCTTCATGTTTTTGGTTGTGAGACATATGTACATGTGCCTAGGGAGAAGCGGTTAAAGTTGGAGAACAAGGCTGTTAAGTTTATCTTCATTAACTATGGTGTCGGTGTGAAAGGATACAAGCTTTGGGACCCTATGGCTGAAAAAGTATTGTATAGCAGAAGTGTCATCTTTAGAGAGCTTACACCTTCTTCCACTATTTTACAGCTAGAAGAAATAGTAAAGAAAGAGGATGTTGTTCAGTTTCCTGCTACCCCTTAGAAGACTGAACAGAAAGAGAATGTTGGACCTAATGATGAGGAGAGCTCTGGCAGCTCTGAAAGCTCAGATGAAGAAGTTGAACCTCAACCTCAGCTATTGAGGAGGTCTACATAGATAAGAAAGCAACCTAAAAGGTTTGGTTTTACATTGCTTGATTTTAGTTGTGCTTATGGTTTAATCACTAACAGTGATGAACCTAGAACTGTGTCAAAGGCTTTGGATATGAAAGATGTAGGTTCTTGGAAGGAGGCCATGGAGGATGAAATGGCTTCTTTGGAAAAAAATCAAACTTGGGACTTGGTTCCTTTGCCTCCTGGATGGAAACCCGTTGGATGCAAATGGTTGTTCAAGAAGAAGATTGGTGCAGATTGGTTACGAAGGGGTATTCACAAGTGGAGGGTATATATTATGGTGAGATCTTCTCTCCTATTGCAAAGCTTACATCCATTCGATTCCTGTTGTCTCTCGCAGCAGCTTATGACTTGGAGGTAGAACAGATGAATGTGAAGACAACTTTCCTTCATGGTGATTTGGAGGATGAAATCTACATGTCACAGCCAGAGCATTACATGGTGAAAGGTAAAGAAAATTTGGTTTGCAAACTTATAAAGTCTTTGTATGGTTTGAAGCAATCCCCTAGGAGATGGTACTTGATGTTTGATGCCTTTATGTTGTCAATTAGATTTGTGAGATTAAAATCAGATCACTGTGTGTGCTTTAAGTTTGATGGTGATCGTTTTCTCATTGTTGCATGGTATGTTGATGATATGTTGCTCATAGGGAAGGGTAAGAATATGATTTCTGATTTCAAATCTCAGTTGTCAGCATAGTTTGAAATAAAAGATTTAGGGGTAGCCAGGTACATTCTAGGAATGGAAATCAGAAGAGACAAAACTAATAGAAAACTTTGGTTAAGCCAAAGTAAGTATGTGAAGACCGTGTTGGATAGGTTCAACATGACAGATTGTAGACCATTGTGTATTCCCATTTCTTTGGGGACAAAGTTATCTATTAAGGATTGTCCAAAATCTCCTAGTGAGGTGGAGGACATGAGAAAAGTACCTTATGTGAGTGTTGTTGGCAGTTTGATGTATGCTATGGTATGCACAAGACCAGACATTGCCCAAGCAGTGGGAGTCCTTAGTTGATTTATGGCTAATCGTGGATGGATTCATTGGGATGCAGTTAAGCGAGTGTTCAGATATTTGAGGGGTACTTCCAAGTATTCCATTTGCTATCATGGTAATGTTATAGGACCTCCGCATTTCATTGACATTCATGGATTTGTGGAGTGAAATTGGGTAGGTGACATTGACAGTAGGAGATCCACCAATGCTTATGTGTTTACACTATTTGGTGGTGCTATTAGTTGGATGAGTAAGCGACAACCTGTTGTTGCTTTGTCCATGACTAAAGCTGAGTATATGATAGCAACTCATGCTTGTAAGGAAGCCATTTGACTTAAGAGATTGTATTCATATATTGGTGTTGATGTAGGATAGATAACGATCAGTTGTGACAGTCAAAGTGCAATTTGCCTTGCAAAGAATCCAACTTTCCTTGCTAGAACCAAGCACATTGATGTTCAGTTTCACTTCATACGAGACATGGTTGAGGATGGAAAGGTAAATTTAGAGAAGATAGATACTTTGAAGAATGTTGTTGATGCATTGACAAAGCCAATGAGCACAGAGAAGTTCAAATGGTGTTTGGAGTCTATGGGCCTCTCGGCCTATAGCAGTTAAACCCTATTATTCTATTAGCTCTTACAAGGTGTTCGACAAGTGGGAGAATGTTGGGAATTAAGGTGTCTCATCCTTGTAAATTCCTCACATTATTAATGTTTGTATTTATTATTTAATTGCCTATGTTGTAAATATTTGTAAATTCCAATTGTCATATTGTGGGATGTGGCAGGGTGATGTGTCAATCCTACATGGAATATGACAACTTGTAGTTTTGTCCTCACATGAGGAGATAGGCATCCCACTTTGTGGTAGGAACATTTTGCCATGTGTCAGCATCTTCCATGTTGTGTAAGGGAATGTTTGACAGAAACGGTTATGATGGATTCCTATGACGAATCTATGACATGTAAGAGTCGAAAATAGAAGATTGTAAGATAGGTGAAGACATGTGTCATGAAGCATGTTTGAAAAAGGCATATTTGGGTGCCCCAAGGTGGAATATGATATGTTGTAAGAGAATATTCTATTTATAGCCTGTGTATGACAGATTCTCTTACAATTGTAAGTTATAACCGCTATGACAGATTATATGATGATCGTAAGTGTCGTAAGAGTATCTGTCATAGCCCATTTTAGAAATAGGTGACCCCTTTGGGATGGGAGTTGTGGATAAGTGTCAGGCACATTCTACAATGTTGACCAAGTGTCCTTAGGCATGGGTTTTGGGCCATGAGGCCAAGTTGGATGCCCATTCCAAGAAAGGTCCAATATTGCCTTGTATTTTCTATATAAACAGGTGCTTGGAGAGGGAGTTGTATCACAGGTTTTATAGGTACTGTTATGCTACCGGATTGACTCCAGATATGAGTGTCGAAGACCATTGAATCCTGCATTGCAAGTGTATTGTAAACATTCTTTCAGATTTGTTAATTATACATTGTGCAGGTTTCTGAGTGTGGGGTTTTTCACTCGATAAGGGTTTTCCCCACCGTAAATCTTTCTCTCTTCTTCTGTCTACTTTCTGGTTCTTGTGTTTTGCTGCAATATCTCATGTTAATGGTTTAACATTTCTGTAATAGTTAGGATAAAATTGAATTTGCATAGCCCTCTCCTCATTAGATTAGTGTAGGAAGTGATTTCTGCACACCTAGCTTCCTTTCAAAGCATACTTCTGGCTCTTTCCATAATTGTTCGGTTCCTCCTTTTTGCAACACCATTCTGTTGTGGTGTATACAGAGTTGTCTTTTGTCTAATTATACCTGCATGCTTGCAAAACTCATCAAATTCCTTAGAGCAATATTCCCCTCCATTGTTAGATCTTAATATTTTTATCTTTAAACCTAATTAGTTCTCTACTAAGACTTTGAATTCCTTAAACTTAGTGAAAACTTTAGATTTATGTTTCATAAAATAAACCCATGTATATCTGGATACATCATCAATGAAGGTAACAAAATAATGAGATTTTCCAATAGATTCATTATCCACAGGTCCAAACAGATCCGTATGAATAATTTCTAATTTCTCTTTTGCTCTATTGCTTCCTGAAGGAAATAATTTTTTTTTTTGTTTATCAAACACACAATGCTCATAGAAATCAAAGTGCTCATAAAAAAAAAAGAAACCATCCAACAAATTTTTATTGTTAATATTTTTCAGTACATTATTGCTTGTGTGGCCCAATCTACGGTGCCACAACATACATGTATTTTTAGTAGTGGCCTCAGATACATAGGAGGCATTATAAATTGTAGTGGCTTCAAGCTTAAACAAGTTCCCGAATCTCATCCCTTTTGCTACCACCAAGTTCCCTCTCACCAATCCTTCCTTTCTTGACAATTGGATATGTAGAGTTGTCACCAAGGTAGATATTACCTCCATCATATTCTTCATATGTGGAGAACCATTCCTTATGCTGGGTCATATGAAACGAGCATCCTGAGTCAACTAACCAATGATCATTAGAAACAAGATTACATGTAGAAAATAAAACTTCTTCACCTGCATTCAAGGACTTATTCAAAGCACTCTCGTACTGTTTCTTTGGGTTTCTGCACTCCTTCACATGTCCCCTTTTACCGCAGTTCTAACACTTAACTCTGTTCTTTTTACTAGGAGTCTTAGACTGGCCCTTGGACTTGTCCTTAGCCCCTTTCTGGTCATCTTTAGGTCCCCTTTCCTTAGATCTTCCCCTGACACTGAGAGCATCCCCTAAACTATCTGAACTCTTCTTGCTTAATTCCTGTGATAGTAGCACTGAAATAAGAGCATCCAACTTCAGATCCGCAAGTTAGCAGTGATAGAAAGGATAACATTCTCCCAAGACTCAGGTAAAGAACAAAGAAGTAAGATACATTTATCTTCCTCACTAACCTCAACATCTACTGAATCACTAAAAAATTAAAATAATTTAAATGCTCTGCAACGGATTCACCTTCTCGCATTTTCATGGAAAACAATTTTCTTTTTAAATAATTTTTATTTACCATACTCTTGGCTTGATAGATCTCACCCAACCATTTCCACAACTTGTATGCAGTCTCTTCCTTTGTGACAATCAACAGGACAGAGTCTGAAAGATACAACTGGATGCTTCCCCATGCCTTCTTATCCGGTCTATCCCACTCATCTTGAGAGACATCGTCAGGTTTCTTCTCTTTTTGGATAGCCAACCATTGGTTTCTTTCTTCCAACAAATCTTCCATTTTCAGCTTCCACAACTCATACCCCGTTCTATTGAACTTCTCAATGTCCAATCGAGAGGTTGATGCAATGGTGGATGCAACCATAATAATAACACAAGATTTGTAAAACAAATATAACCAAATCTCCCACTGCAGCTACAACTTCCACACTAGCACCTAAGAGTCAAAGCTGGCTAGGCTCTAATACCAAATGTTAGAAATGAAAGCAACACTACTTCAATGGAAATCTGATTCGAATAAATTTCAGCAATCTTTAACTGTGTGTTATTAATAATGGAGATTGTAACAAAATATAAACCCACAAAACAAAAATATATGAGAAGCAGAATGAAGCACATAACACAAGTGTTTAACATGGAGAAAACCCTTTCGGGTAAAAAACTCCACCAAGAAAAGAGGCCAAGTTGTATTATCTTCACAAAAGGAGATTACAAATACATTCACTTCCACTGTCCTCCAACCTTCACTATGGTAGAACCTGGGTACCTGTAAACTGTTATATATATCTCATCTACTATGCTATGGTTTATATAGAATTTACACAACCTCAAGACATTAAATGACTTCTTACAAGCTCATAACACTTGTCAAGAGTCAACAATACAACCTTGGGCGTCCATGGCCAAGAATAGGCTCTTACGGGGTCATAAATGCTATCATACATGCATCCTACATTTGGAAAAATGTGCCCATGCAAGCTTGGATGCCTTGGGGCTAAAAATAGCCACTTACAACATCTTATGACGCATCATATGCTATTATTAGTGTCATAGATTCTTATGACAACTTACAATTTTCCTAGAATCTCTTACACTCTCTTACAGCATCTATGACGTGCGTCATAACACTAAAAATAGATTATTCCTCCACATGTGCACCCCACTTTGACCAATTACCATTTACCATAGTAAATAACATCCCGTAACTATTGCCGATAACTTTGGGACTTACCGTGCAGTAACTCCGTAATTACCATGGACAGTAAATAATTTTTATCACTGCTAGTGAAACTTGTACATCCCTTATGGGTAATTACAAATTACAAATAATAAATGGAATAAATACAATATTGGGATTTACAAGGTTAATGGCACCTTATCCCAACATGACTGTGACAGGGTCTAAGTTCTGATGGTTTGCATTTTTCCACAAGATGATATCATGCCTTGCAGTTCTAAAGGTAAGCTTGGGGATGTGTGAAGAGTGTTTGATATGATTTTGGAAGCATCTTGTGGTCCACAGTGAAATTTGTTGTCTGACAGATGAACTGAACTAGTGGTAGTCTATGTTGGAGGCTGACATGTTAAGTTTAAATTGTATGCGGTAAGCTCTATTGTTTAGAACTTAATCCTAAGTGGTGGAATAGTTGAGGTTGACATATGTGAATGTGATTCAAGTATTGTTTGGGTCCCCTGTGATTTTTGGTGAATGAATTTGGCCAACAAGTTACTTAAGGCTTGACTACACGTTACACCTTATTAGGCTGACCTAATATGAAGTTTTTAAGTGTTGCAAATATATATGGGATTGAATTCAGTGTTTGGGTGATGTGATGAAAATGTGAAGGAAAAGTGCAATGCAGACGACAAGAGTAGAAGAAGAGAAATCTTTCTTAATGTAAAAGCAAAGCAGTGAAATAGAGCAGTCAAGATGAAGAGTTTTGAGATAGTGTTTTGAGCTTTATTGGAGTTGCAACCATGCATGTGTAGATGCAATATGAGCAGTTCTACCTAGCAGTGAGCCATTCTTCTTTCTTCTTTCTTTCTCTAGGCAGTGAGTCATTCTTACAATGAGCATTTCTTTGGGTAGTGAGCCTTCTTGTAATTCAGTTTTGCTCCTACATAATATATTGTGAGCTAACACTCACCGTGGTTTTTCTCAGTTTTGGGTTTTCCATGTAAAAATCCTGGTGTTCATGTGCGATGGATTGTGGTTGTTTCTTCTATGTTTAATTTGCTTGGTTATTACATGCAGTAAATGGATTGCTAGTTTCACAAGTAAAAGTTTTAATAGAATATTGATTCACCCCCCCTCCTCAGTATCTTGGGTGTTCAACAATTGGTATCAAAGCTTGGTTCCTTGGAAGAAGTCTTACAAATTAAGAAAGATCTTGGAATTTGAACACATGGTAGGTAAAAAGTGTCCTACTCCTCCTGAAGAAATTGATTCAACTAAAATTGAAGAAGAATGTATGCTTGTCAACGAAGAAGAACTCAAGCTTGCCCTTGAAGATCTTGAAAGGGTTGAAATAGAAAATAGGGATCTAAAAGATAATGTCAAGGAAGCAGATGAGTGCATCAAAAAATTGAGGGAGCAAGTCAAGAAGTTCAAAGAAAAATATAAGGAGGTTAGTGAACAATTGATATCTGCAAATGACAACCTGAATGATCTGAAAGTGGAAGTTGTAAAAAGAGAAAAAGTAGAAGAAGACTTAAATTAGTTGGTGAAAAGCAAAACTGAAGACTGTACAAAGCTTGAACAAGAAGTTGTGGATCTGAAAGATGATCTAAAACAAGCATGGATTCAGGAAGATAAATTCAGAGTGAGTACTGCCCAACTTGATAGAATACTTGCAAGTGAAAAAAGTCCTGATGACAAAGAAGGATTGGGATTTGAGAAAGGTGAAAGCTCTAAAACCGGTCAAGAAAAGAATGCTGAGATCAAGAAGGACAAAGGTAAACAAATCCAAAATCAAAGGAATAGACCTAGAAGACCACCGGTCAGGCAACCAAATGCTCAAAGGTACCCTTCTTTCAATGTTTATTGTAATGCATGCAATAAGTTTGGTCATAAAGCTACTCAATGTAGGAGCAGAGTGAATCAAAATGTTCCATCATTCTCTAGTTAGTATTTTACTTGCAATAAAGTAGGTCATAAGGCTGATGAATGTAAAAGTCAGATAAGGAATGGTTACAACAATGGAAGGAATGTTCAAACTTTCAAAGGTAACTACTTTATATGCAAGAGGTTTGGTCATAGAGCTAGTGAATGTAGAAGTCACATAAGGAACAACTATAATAGTAGAAGGAATGCTCAATCTTTCAATGGGAATTTCTTTGCATGCAATAGATTTGGACACAAGGCTAACCAATACAGATCAAAGATGAATGAAAGGAACAATGGACAGAGAAATGTTGTATGCTTCAATTGCAATAGGCCTGGACATATTGTAAGCTTTTGTAGAAGCAAGTATATGAAGAAGGATAATCAGGCAGAGATGAAGAAATTGGTAGAAAAGGTTGATCTGATAGAGATCAAGAAGGAGATGAACAAGATTTGGGTTAAGAAGGAAGCACAAGAAGTCAAGGATGAGTCCGCACCAAACTTTGGTGCAGGTACTTCCTCCGGGAAGTAAATTGAGAGCTCTAGCTCAAGGGGAGCTTAAATGCAAAATCCTATTCCCCCAACCAAAAGTATGGTGCTGATATCCAGCACAAATATATGAGTTGTAAGATAGAATGATAGATCTTTTGGAGAAGATTCTGGCAGAAAAGAATCTAATGCGGTGGATTGCAGAACAATTTAGATCGACTGTGGGTGGTAGAGTAAGGGTTTGATGTAGCCTTTTGAAATAAGCATTTATGATGATTGAATCTTGATGGAAAAAGGATATAAGGAGTTCACTTGAAAGAAAAATCTCTTTGCATTCAAACCCTCAAGTGACTAAAGAGATCTTAGAAGCAAGCCAAGATGAATCCAAGTGTTCAGCGATTGGTGCGAAGAAACCCTAATTGGAAACAAAAGGTATTTTTAGCTATCTCTCTCTTGAAAAATTTATGTGTCAAATCTGTAAAGATGTACACTCCTCAAGTTATTTAGATTACCGAGGCCTCACCCTAAGTTCAAGAAGCACCCTTTCAAATCAACTAAAACTAATCTGGATGGTGCATTCTTTGAAGTCTCATTTGGGATCATGCACACTAAAGATGTTAGGGCATATATTCATGCAAATATGGAAGAATATGATCATATGAAACTAGGGAAAGTTTACTTAAATGAGTTGACCAGAGATAATTTCGGATTGAAGAAAGAATACAACATTCTACATGAGAAGAAATTAGACATGTGTGGATTAATTTTCTACTATTTTCTGAAAATGCTTGGATCCGGTATGCCCTAAGCAGAATTCATGATGAATTTATGTGGTTAGACATGACACACATGATCACTAAAGATGCCATTAGAGCAGTAACTGGCATGTGTTCCACTGGAAAGGTCCTTGCCTTGAAAACTATGAAGAATAATACCATAATGCAGCTGACAGGTGTAAAATTTGATAAGAGGGCACTAACTGTAAATGATATTGTGGATCCAGTGGTTAAATTTGCATCAATGGTTATTGGTTATAAGGTCTACTTCTCCAATAGGGAAAACTTAGTCTCTGCAATAGCTATATACATAGCATATGATATGGTTAAGAACAATACAAACTATGACCTTTATGAGTTGCTCTGGCAACAACTGTTAGAAAATCTGAAAAGAACAAAGGACATTAAGTACCCTTTCAGGTATGACACTCTGATCATTTGCTTGTTGTTCTACTTCCTGAAAGAATTACCAGGTATAGGTAACATTGGTTGGTTAAATCATTCTCCGATAGCAATTCAAATTCAAAATCATCTATAGAGCTTAGGAGATGTTGATAAACAAAATGCAACATTGTGGGGTTACTTTAAGAATTTCCAAAAGAAAATGCAGGCCAGGGATAAAATCCTTGAAAAGGTTGTAATGAAATATGAAAAGGAAATTGTATTCATGGTAGACAAAGATAAATGATTCATGGAGGTAGTAGAACCCAAAACTATATGGGTCCTAGCAATGGGATATGAGGTTATAGAAGATGTTTTGATTGGTTTGACAGATTTAATGTTGAGCAAACCAAAAGCCAAATGAGGAAAGGTTTGGAACCTATGAAGAGAAGTCTCTTAAAGTGCACTTGGAACAAAGGCAACCTGAGACTTAGAGAAAAGTTAGGAAGTATGTAGAAGAGTTTGTAAAAAGCAAAGGATTTATAGATGAAGAAATAAAAAGGGCAAGAGCTAAGTCTGAAGCATCCCAGGTTGCAAGTGCTCTAGAAGGACATAATTCAAAGGCTCTAGAGAAGAGGAATCTAAGAAAGAAAAGCCTGTATCTAGCTCTGAGAGAAGAACAAGAGCCTCATCCTTAGTAGCAGCTGCCTCTAAGACCTCTGGACCCTCTACTGAAGTTGAGAAAGAAAAGGTAAAGCCTATGGAGAAGAAAAGAAAGAAAGATAAAGCCACCAAAAGAGTGTATGTGAGCCTTGGTGGAGGAGAAGAAGAAAAAGAAGAGACAGAGATCGATGAAGAAGTCAAAACAAAAAGGGAAAAATTTGATGAAACCCCCTCTGGCAAAAAGGAGAAGCCCTCATAAAAGGATAAGGACAAAAAGAAGAAGAAAGGAGAAAAGACTGAGACCAAAGATGAAACTACTATGTTCTTGGAAGCCACCATTGCTACAATGGTTGAGCATGGGAATTTAAAGCCCATTGTTAATGTGTATGATGAAAGCTCTGATGTTGATAAGGCAACAATTGAGGCTACTGTGATAAAATATTTAGTGATGTTTAGTAAAGCCCTAATTGAAATCATTGATGATCTTCTGAATAGTCTAGCCAGCATAATGAATACAAGAAAAGAAGGGGCTATGTCAAAAGATGTTGAAATAAAAGAATATGTTCTATTAAAACTATGTCCAAATATCACACTTGAAGACAGAACTAGAGCCACTAAGATACTTAGTAAGAAATTTAGAACAAAGAAAAGGGTGAACACTTTAATATCTGGTGACATTTAAAATATGGTGAAGGAAACTGAGGAAATAACACTGAGTATGCTCCATGAGTTATAGTTTTCATTAGTAATGGATACTGATGAAGATGAGCTAAACACATAACAAAATGTTGATAATGTTGCTCCGAAAGTAAATATTGAGCATAGCTTGGACCAAGGTACAATTACCCCTTCAGAAAGTTTAGGAAAGGATGAAGAGATGAAAGATTCTGAGAAAGAGAACTCTGAAGAAGCAAAGACAGCTCTAGAAGAGAATATCCCTGAAATACAAGAAGAGCAGAGAGAAGAAACAAATGAACAAGTAATGGATAATCCTATTCTAGAACTGGAAGAAAATGAACAAGAAAACATTCAAGATCAACCTCTGGAGAGACAAGATGTTGAGGCATCTCAAGTTGGAGAGAACAGAGACATTGTTGACTCTTTGAGAGAGATTTTGGAGAAGCAGAAGGAAGTTCAGATTTTGACTGCACCTGAGGTATTGCAAGGACTTATCAACCTTGCTACAATGTCTCCCCTATAGAAACTAAGACTTGGAACAATCTTTCAAGCCACTGCACAAGAAGAAATGTTGAAGTCTCATATAGAGGATAGTGAGTTGATTGAAGATGCATCAACAATTTTTGAAAAGTTGATGCCTGGAATAAGGAGAGATGCATCCTTGGCCCCTGTTACACAAATTAAAAAGTTAATGCAATCAATCAATTCTCATTTTGAGTCCCTGGAACAAGCTGTAGAAAAGAAAGTAAGGATAAAGATTGATGACAAAAGGTTAGTTGAGCTTACTGACAAATTTGCTCAAGATAAAATTCTGTTAGATAAAAGTGTAGAGTATGGACAATTGGCCCTTAAGGAAGCTAGTGAATTGTATCAATTTTGTCTTACTTGGCCGGATAAGAATAAGGACATAAAAGATAAAATAGATAGATGGGAAGCTCAAATAATGAAGATATCTAGAACTTATGACTTGGCAAAAGATGCTATTGGCAATCAGAGGGCACAAGTTGAGACTATTCATTTGAATATACATAAGTTGCAGGCCTAGAGGGAGCTCATAAAGCATAGAATGAACTAGCTCTAGGAGGTAGCAAGTTTCAAGATTGCATCCCTAACCAAGCTCATAGCAGTGGCATATAAGACTAGGAAAATCATTGAGGCCCCTACTATTGTGAAGAAAGTAGAAGAGTTGGTGTTCCAAATTAATGGGCACATACTAGTTTTGAGCGATGCCAAGACCAGTTGGGATGAAGAAGAGGTGCAGATGAAGAAGATCTATAAATATGTTCTCCCAGAACAACAGTAAGCATTTTGATTTCACTTGTATATATGCGGAAAGTAGAAAAATAGTTTTGAAATTTTGGCAATTTGTACATATCTTTGTATCATACACCTTTGTCATTGATGTCAAAGGGGGAGAAGAAGTGAAGCATGTGAAAAACATTTGAAAAGAAAGAAGAGAAGCATGAAGTTAGGGGGAGCAGTGTGTAAAGAGAAAGGGTGAGCAGTGTAACAATTTTTCACATCAAGTGTTTCCATCAATGCCAAAGGGGGAGATTGTTGGCAACTTGGCAAACATCATTATAAGAGAGACACTCCTGGCATGATGATGAATGATTGAGCATGATGTTTGAAGGTGTTTTCACTGATGGAAACAAGAAAAGGAATGAGATTGTGACAAAGATTTTGGTCTGGTGAAGAAGTCTTAGTCATTTTTGCTAAGTGTTTGCAGTATATAAGAGACACCAACAAAGAGACAGTATAATGATTGGCATTGGTCCACAGTTGGAGATTAGAACATGCAGTTTTGGTATGATGTATATAGTCTATAGAATATCTTATATCCAAGATTTTAGCTTTTGATAAGTACCAGAAGCATACTTTCAAATAACCTAAGTTCAGCAGAGCAACATACAATGCTATGTAGAGCAAAACACTCAATTGAATTGGTCCTCATTCCTCTAGTTTTGTATATCTTGATATGTAGTTTTGAGGTGTTGTAAACACTTATACAAAGTGTCTAAATCTAGAGTTGTAGGTTCTGAAGGCCACCAGAAAGATAGATACAAGCTGTTGAGTATCGCTACATGGCTTGACAAAGTTTGATTGTGACAGGGTTTGAGTTTTGATGGTCCACATTTTGCCACAATATGATATCATGCCTTGCAGTTCTAAAGGTAAGCTTGGGGATGTGTGAAGAATGTTTGATATGATTTTGAAAGCATCTTTTGGTCCGCAGTGAAAGTTGTTGTCTGACAGATGAACTAAACTAGTGGCAATCTATGTTGGAGGCCGACATGTTAATTTTAAATTGCATGCGGTAAGTTCTATTGTTTAGAACTTAATCCTAAGTTGTGGAATAGTTGAGGCCAACATATATGAATGTGATTCAATTATTGTTTGGGTCCGCTATGATTTTTGGTAAATGAATTTGGCTGACAAGTTACTTAAGGCTTGACTACACGTTACACCTTGTTAGGTCGACCTAATATGAAGTTTTTAAGTGTTGCGGATATATAAATGGGATTGAATTCAGTGTTTGGGTGATATGATGCAAATGTGAAGGAAAAGTGCAGTGCAGGCGACAAGAGCAAAAGAAGAGAAATCTTGCTTAATGTAAAAGCAGAGCAGTGAAATAGAGTAGTCAAGATGAAGAGTTTTGAGATAGTTTTTAAGCTTCATTGGAGCTGCAACCATGCATGTGTAGATGCAATCTAAGCATTTCAACCTAGTAGTGAGCCATTCTTCTTTCTTCTTTCTTTCTCCTGGTAGTGAGCCATTCTTGCAGTGAGCATTTCTTTAGGCAGTGATCCTTCTTGTAGTTCAGTATTGTTCCTACATAATATATTGTGAGCTAACACTCACTGTGGTTTTGGGTTTTCCACATAAAAATCATAGTGTTCATGTGTGATGGATTGTGGTTGTTTCTTCTATGTTTAATCTGCTTGGTTATAGCATGTGGTAAATGGATTACTCTAGTTTAACAAGTAAAAGTGTTAATAGAATATTAATTCACCCCCCTCTCTATATCTTGGGTGTTCAACACTCATTTTAGTGTCCACGCCCTAATGTGTTTTTAGGGTTATTTCTAGCCTTAGCCTTACCCTCGACCCATGAGATATGCCCTTGTGCTTCTTTGACCCTTTCTATTAATCATGCACAAGAAACATAAAAGTGCCAAAATATTGGCCTTGTCCCGAGCTCATCAGACCTTTTCAGAATTGATGTTGTTAAGACTCTAGTGCTTAGCACAAATGTCCTGAAAGCCTTTGTCAGGCTTGCAATAATTTTTAGAAGTTATCTTTTCACTTGCATGATTCACTAAGATTTTCTTAATGCTTCTTTGTGCCCAAATGGCTCTTATCCTTGATTTTTCATCCTTGCATTCTCTATTTAAGCAACTAAGTTTGTTATTCAAATGATTGATTTCTTTTTCACAGTGAAGTTCTACCAAAATTGAAATTGATTTTTTTTCATAACAAAAATCTACTAAGATTTGAGCACCAACAATATTGTGATTTATTTTATCAAAGCTCATACTATATTCTTTTCATCGAAGTGTGGCAAATTTTAAAGGATCCTGATTGGAACTGCTGCCTGGTGAACGACTTTCTTGATTCCTGTTATGAGGTGACAAAGTTCTAATTGATTCTCTCTTTCATTCTTCAATCACCGTGATCCATTTGCTATATTGCTCATATTTGTGGGTTGATTTAACATTACTTATTTATCTATTACATGTAGAGATTGTTGGAAACAAGGCAGATAACTGAGAGGGGGGGGGGTGAATAAGTTATCTCTATTATCTTGACTTTCTTTTCTTCTTTTATAATTTGTGTAGCATCAAAACATATAAGCATATATAATCATGAGAACATAAATAAAATCAACACACATAACACAAGGATTTTACATGGAAAACCCTGTTAAGGGAAAAACCACGGGGTGACTAACCCAAGATTGTATTTTCTATTAAAGGAATAAGAAGTACAAAATGGCACTTGCCAATTAGGGCTCATTGCCTGAGCACACTACTCACAAGAGGCATACTGCCTACAAGAGACTCACTACCTACAAAACTTATAAAAGGTAACCGGGTGTTTGAACTGATGAGATGCATCTACAAATGCTAGAGTTTAGTTCTGGTTAGGCACAATATACTGATCTAATGCACTTCATTCTTCCTCTATTCTAGTGCTGCTGCTCTGTCACATACCGAACTTATATTGCTACTTCCACACTTATCGCTGCCTTTCTTCACACTTTATATTATCATATCTATACACACACACACACACCTTCATACTGGAACCCATCTAGTATATATATCCACACCAAGGATTTCAACAACTTTCTAGTCAGTGACCAGAATACTCAAGATATTTATAAATTACTAAGCTGTCGGTTGAATCCATGCTTAATTTGTGATTCGTATAAAAAACATAGGCATTGAAGTCATCAATCATGTCGGCCAACAATGTATGATCCCTCAAATAGCTTGATCAACATCAATTGCTCATCTAGATTGAAGTCTGATACTCTGCCGATCAGTTCTTCCTTAGTCTGCTCTGCCTGTCTGGAACCCAACACTCAGATGCTCATATCTTTTCCATGTTTTATCACCGAAGGCTCAATCTCTAGAATATAGTAGTCATGATACTCCTCTTTACTTGTCCAAGTACACAACTAGCTGAGTTACACCATCTGAGAGATCCAGACCTGATTGTCAGACCTTGATGCATGCTCTGTTCTTGTTCACTGGACGAAAATAATCTTCAATTTAACTTCTGATATAGGCATACTATGTGCTACAGATGTGTGGGATAGACTTTGTTGCCATCAATGACAACACTCATGAAGGCACACAATGTCTCTTTCCAACAATCTCCCCCTTTGGCATTGATGTCAACACTTAGTGAAAAATGACTAAGTGTTGCAACAAACTCCCCCTTGGCTGATGCTCTGTCTTGTGCACTATTTTATCGGAGCTCCCCCTTAGCTAGATTCCACATTTTTCACTACTCCTCGCTCCCCCTTTGACATCAATGGCAAAGGGCAGAATCTGTACACCAAAATTTACATAAATTAACCTATACATAGCTGCATAAGTACATATACATGTTATACTTACATATACTTAAGTACATCTACAAAAGTGGCCTTCAACTGTACAAACTTTCTAGCCTAGCTCTGCTTCATCCTATCCAAAATGGAGATGTGAACACTCAACAAAAATGCATATGCTTCTACCCTTCTTAGATCTGCCGAACCACTGGTCCGGGCAGTGGTCTGAGCATTTGTTAAGGCCTCATGCATTGCCTCTAACTTAGGGATAATTATCCCTCTGAGTTCACTCATCATGTTTATTATATTCTTCTTTTCTTTGTCCAACCTCTTTATTTCATTTATAATGACAATGGCCTAACATTCTTGATTCATTAAGGATGTAGTGAGGGGATCAAAATTCTGAGATAAACTTGATAGTTTACCTTCTTGCTCTTTCACCTTCTTTTCAATATCCTCTATCACTTTGGGCAAAGATAGACAAAATTTGTACATGTCCCCACCATCTTTAAGAGCATTTTAAAGGCTCTTTATCCCAATATCTAGGGTCCTCCTATCATTAGCAATGATTCCTTGTACTTCAGTGAATCTTTTTCCCAAAAACTCCTTCCAGACGTTTTCTTCTGCCGATTTCTCTAAAGATTCAAAATGAGTGCTAACAAAGTTTACCAGAGATTTCAAGATACCAGATGGAGAGGCCGAAGGATCCTTTTGAAATGATGGCATGATCTTCTCCAGCATCCTGAATGCAATCTATAATAGCTCACAGTCTTCCATGTGAGACTTCAAAAGTTTTTCTTTTGCCTTGGCTTGAGCAAAAGATGCTATTTTCATAGTCTAGACCAAAGAGAGAGTCAAAATTTAGTGGTCCTTGAAATAGCTCAGGTTCATCTATCTCCATCATCTCTTTGTTCAAGAAATTCTTCACTGCCTCTACAGTGTCTCTTTACCGGAGACTGAGTCTTATTTTCTTTTGGGATCTCAGAATTGTCATCAAAGGTCTTCTCTATTTGTTCTTCTTCTTTTCCCTTTACTTCCTCTTCTTGACTCACTTTTTCCTCTTTTCTTCCTTCTCCTTCAATTTCAAAATCTAAAATGTCTGCAGAGGGATCTGGAGGAGAGATGTTACCTATATTTACTGCTTCATGAACTTCCTCTTCCGGAACAGAGGAATCCAAGTCCTTTGTCTTCTCTTCACCTATCTCTTTTGACCCTTCTACATTTTTATCAAAAGATTCTTTATTAGCTGCATTTAATCCTTCAACATCCATGGTGGAAGGTTCTTCATCTATTTCCTCTACAATAGGAAGATTGAATCTTTTGAAGGCATTCCTGAGGATGTCTTTTGTTTCTCTTGCTACTTGGTCAGTTTCTCCAAGCATAAGCTTATTCATCCTTGCTTTGCTCCATAATTCATCCTTGCAGTCCTTAAAGATCATGTCCATTTGCTTTGGAGTAATAGAAGGATAGAGCTAAATAGCTATATGTTCTCGAATCTCTAAGTCTTTTGCCTTTGCATTCTCTTTTCTAAGTTCAAGTACTTTCTCTAGACTTTTAAGAATTAATGAAATGATTTCAATGAATGCTTTATTATAAATATTCAGGTACTTGACTGTAGCTTCTTCCAAGATCCTTTTGTTAGTATCATTATATTCATCATAGAATTCTATTATTGGTTACAGATTCCCATCCACAGTGACTCTCTTGATGATATCATCAATGGAAAGAGTGGGCTTTTCAACAAATTCTTCTACCTTTTCTTCTTTGTTTTTACTGGTAGAGGATTCCCCAGATGTTTTCTTCTTCTTCTTCATTTTCCTAATTGCCTCATCAGACTCTATTTCTTCATCATCCTTGTGACTTGTGTAAGACCTTGTGGCTTTTGTTTTCATTCTCTTTTCTCCCTTTCCGGATGTCTTGACTTCTAGTTTGGTGGCTCTTGAGCTCTTAGGAGTGGTAGGTGTAGAGCTCTTGGAGGTCTAGTCCAGGAGGAGGCTTGTATCGGAACACTTCCTTTCTTTGCTTCTTGTTTCTCTTTCTCAGCTCTTTCAATTTTCTCTCTGTTTGCATCTACTGTCTCTTTTGATATGCCATATCTTTTGGCAATTTCCTCAACTTCCCTTCTGACTTTTCTCTTTATCTCTAGTTGTCTTAGCTCAACATGTATTTTTACACTTAGTTCTTGAAAGGTTCCAAACCTTTCTGCCTCAGGGTCCTTAGGCTGGCTCAACAGGTGTTGAATATGTAGCTCCAAGATTTTCTCATCGACCTTGTATCCCATTGGCATTATCCAAATTGTTCTGGGCTCAACTGCCTCGATTAGGCATTGATCAATATCTACATAAAACACATTCTATCCTTGTATTTCTCAACAATGGATTGAGGTATCCTCTCTCTGGCTTTCATCATGCTTTGGAAGTTCTTAAAGTAACCCCAAAGTGTTGTGCTTTGAGCTTTAGCATCACCAAGTCCATACATATAGTCTCTAATCTATATTGCAACTGGTTTGTCATTTTGCCAAACCCAACCACTTGATCCGGGCAGCTTATTCATGTAGTAGAAGAATAGACACAGTATTAAACAACCATACTTGAAGGAATTCTTCTTGTCCTTCTTGATCTTATGCAGGTTTTCTAACAGTGGGTTTAAAAGAAGATCACATAAGTCATAATCTGTATTTTCCCTCAACATCTGATATGCTACATATATGGCAGTCCCAGACACAGAATTCTCCCTGCTAGAATGATAGATCTTATACCCAATTATCATTGAGGCAACTTTGACATCTGGATCTATGATGTCATCTATGGTCATTGCTCTCTTGTCAAACTTAGATCTGATAGCTTCAATTACTGTCTGGTTCTTGACAGATTTGAGTGCAGGTAACCCTCCAGATGAGTGCAGTCTAGTTACTACCCTAATGGCATCTTTTGTTATCTTGAAGGGCTTCATTAACCACATGAAATTGTCATGCATTCTACTAAGGACATACCGGACCCAATCATCTTCTGCAAAATAAGGAAAGTGGATGCAATGTCCGAAGTGCTTATCCCAGAGGGCCTTGTATTGAGGTTTGAGTTCAAAACTTTCATCTATTAACTGTTTATGATAGATGTCCATCAACTTAGATTCTCCAAATTCCTCAATGTTGGCATGGATGTAGACCCTAACATCTTCTACATGCAATACCCCATGTGAAATGCTAGAAAAAGTGCCTAAAGGATCAACTTCTAGGGATTTGTACGGGTGTTTCTTGAATTTTGGGTGCGGCCTATCAGTGATCTTAACCATTGGAGTAGCCATTTTGCAAAAGATTTAGAGAGAGATTTTTAGAATGGCTGTACCTTTTTACGCTTTAGGGTTCAAATAAGAGCCAAAACAAATCGCTAGTTGAATTGGATTTTGCAATTGATCTTTGAGAGAGTTGTAGAAACTTGATGCAAAGCTCTTCTTTTCTTGTCGAATGCAAATGTGCAAATGATGAATGAAAGAACCCTTTTATTCTTGTGCAAACCCTAATTTCCTTTTGCAATAAATGCACAACTTAAGTTATCCGGTTGCCATGTTCTGAGAGAGGGATCCTTTTCGAATCATTGTGTTGCACTTAGAATCATTTTAAGTGAGGATTGACAATATATCTTCTTTTCTCCAATCATACCATGGATCCATAGATCAAAGTATTTTAATTTTGAATCATACCGAATTTATCTGTGAAAATCCTGCTTTACTGAATGGCTGTCAAACCGGATCAATCTTGGATGATTAAACTCTTGCAAAAATCCATGTGGATCTTTCATATTTTTACCAAGGGTTATTTAGATATTTTTATGAGAACCCTTTAATCTGCAACATTCCATGTGCTAAATTTAGGCACCAATTGACTGGCTGGGGGAATTTATTTTTCTTTGTGACTCCCCCTGAGCCAGAGTTCATCTGTTTAGTTTTCAGAAGAACTATCAGCACCAGATTTCGGTGCGGATCCATCCCCAACATTTTCTATACTCTTCTTCACCCAAATCTTGCTCATCTCCCTTTGAACTTCATCCGCATTCACTTTGCCTTTTCCCTTATCTTGTTTTTGATTATGATGCACCAGACCCTTTTTATCCTAATTTTTACTTCTATAGAATTTGGCAATATGACCAGATCTATTGCAATTGTAACAAACAACATTTTTTTGCATATTTGATTGATATCCTCTTGATCTGCATTGATTAGCCATATGTCCCATTCTATTGCATGCAAAGCATCTACCATTGAATGAATTGTTTATTTGCATATTTCTGCATTCATGAGATTTGTGACCATACCTTTTGCAGTTGAAACATTGTTCAAAGAAGGATGGATTAGTCTGATTCATTCTCCTTCTACACTGAGTTACTTTATGACTGAAGTTGTTGCAATTGAAGTAGTATCCATTGAAGGATGGATATCTTTGAGCATTTGGTTGCCTTACCAGAGGTCTTCTAGGCCTGTTTCTTTGATTTCCTGATCCAAAGTTCTTCTGACCGGATCCAAAGCTTTCACCTTTCTCATATCCCAAGCCACGCTTGTCATCTACCCTCTTTTGGCTTTCAAGAAGAACTTCAAGTTGAGCTAAGCTTATCTTGAATTTCTCTTTGTATTCATTTGTTGTTTGAAGATCTTGTTTAAGAGTGTCCATCTAATTCTCAAGTTGTTCTTCATCATCTCTAGCTTCTTCAAGATCATATTCAAGATGTCTGATTATTTTGTCCATTTTGTGGCAGTCCTCTGTCTTCTCCTTGAGGGATTGTTTTAGATTATCTTCAATTTTCCTTTTCTCTTCAATTTCTTGGGTGAATCTCATAACCTTTGATTCCATCTCATGCCTTACCATAATGACTTCTTTTGATAGCTTCTCACATAGCTTGTTTTTCTCATTCAGATCTTCATTAGTATCATTGGCTTCACTCTGACTTGCTAATTTTTTAAGTAGTTCCTTTCTCTTTTTCACAGAGATACTCAATTTTTCTTTTATCTCATTTATGAAATCATCAACTTGTTTGAGTCTTTCTCTCAAGTTATTGACTTCAGAGTGAGATTGTTCAAGATCATCCAGAGCAGACTGAAGTTGTTCCTTCATACCATACATATCCATTGAGATTCCCATATCTTTCCTCAAGCTGTTAGGCTCTGTTTAGAGGAACTTAGCTCTTATACCAATTGTTGGAAACAAGGCAGATAACTGAGAGGGGGGTGAATCAGTTATCTCTATTATCTTGACTTTCTTTTCTTCTTTTATAATTTGTGCAGCATCAAAACATATAAGCATATATAATCATGAGAACAAAAATAAAATAAAAACACATAACATAAGGATTTTATGTGGAAAACCCTGTTAAGGGAAAAACCACGGGGTGACTAACCCAAGATTGTATTCTCTATTAAAAGAATAAGAAGTACAAAATGGCACTTGCCAATTAGGGCTCACTGCCTAAGCACACTGCTCACAAGAGGCACACTGCCTACAAGAGACTCACTATCTACAGAACTTACAAAAGGTAACCAAGTGTTTGAATTGATGAGAGGCATCTATAAATGCTAGAGTTCAGTTCCAGTTAGGTACAATATACTAATCTGATGCACTTCATTCTTCCTCTATTCTAGTGCTACTGCTCTGTCACATACCGGACTTGTATTGCTGCTTCCACACTTATCTCTGCCTTTCTTCGCACTTTATATTATCATATCTGTACACACACATACCTTCATACTGGAATCCATTTGGTATATATATCCGCACCAAGGATTTCAACAACTTTCTAGTCAGCAACCAGAATACTCAAGATATTTACAAATTACTAACTTGTCGGTTGAATCCATGCTTGATTTGTGATGCGTATCAAAAACATAGGCATTGAAGTCATCAATCATGTTGGCCAACAATGTATGATCCCTCAAATAGCTTTATCAACATCAATTACTGATACGGATTGAAGTTTGATACTCTGTTGGTCAGTTCTTCCTCAGTCTGCTCTGCCTGTCTGGAACCCATCACTCAGATGCTCATATCTTTTCCATGTTTTATCACTAGAGGCTCAATCTCTGGAATATAGTAGTCATGATATTCCTCTTTACTTGTCCAAGTCCACAACTAGCTGAGTTACACCATCTGAGAGATCCGGACCTGATTGTCGAACTTTGATGCATACTTTGTTCTTGTTCACCATACCAAAACAATCTTCAATCTGACTTCCAGTATAGGCATACTATGTGATGTGGATGTGTGGGATAGACTTTGTTGCCATCATTGACAACACTCATGAAGCCACACAGTGCTTCTTGCCAATAGAGATCACTATACAGTAGGGTTTATTTCATAGCATTATTGTTATTGTCATTGCTCACCATAATTATAGACATACTTAAAATTAAGAGCACACACTATTTTATCTATTTATCAATTTGGTTGTCATTGAGGTGGAAGCACCAAAATAGGGTTTGAATAAGGCAAGCCCTTATATAGCCCAACCTTTTTGCTCTGTCTATGTGTTTGTAGGTTCCATCAAGAAGTCTAATGACTCAAGGAATGACTAAAAAAGCTAGCACAAAGCTCAAGGATTGAAATTCAAATTGTACCTGCACCATATAGACTATAGCATGTGACATGTAGACGTCCATGCCACACAATGTCATCTTGGGCAGTGGACTCCATCTTTGGTGCCAGGTTCTCTATTATTGTAGTTTTCTATATTTGTATCTCATTTCTTGAAATATTCTATATATCTCTATATTTTTCCATTTCTAGTTAGTTTAGTTATCTATCTTGTCACTCAATTGCAACAAAGTTATATAGTTGGGACAATTTTGCCCTTCCTGATTGGATAGAGGTGAAATATACATCTTCGTCAGCTAGTATCCTAACGTTCAATAGATAATTGTCTTTGATTGAATGAGTAAGTTAATGACTTTCTATTAAACAAGAAGATCATATGCCTAATAAGCCCTTGGGATGAATCAAAAAGATAGATCAAACTTAAGCTTTTGATCTCCAAGATCACTCAAAGGTGTGAGTAAAGAGAATACACATAGGTTTGATCAACAAGCATGAGATAAAAATGTTAATTCCTTTAAGAAATTGACCTATTCTTATATTAATGATAAAATAATGCCTTGGTCAAATAATGCTACAAACAAGATTTTAGTACTTTCTAGGAAGTCAGGCAAATGATAGGCTTAACTTATCAAGCATATGCTAAAACATGTTGCACAAGCATTTGTTCAAGATGAAAATGTCGAACTGTTAAAATAACATAAAAAATAGCAAGGGTTAGATGGAAAATTTATTTAAAAGATTTCCCTACATAGAAAACATAAATTAATGATGACTTGGACATGTACCCCTACAAATTCACCAACTATAAAAAACCAAGAGTTAAAGGTGTAAAAATGATGATTTGGAGGTTTTGAGTGTTAGGGGCGGAAACGCCTATCCATAAACAAAAATGCTTGTCTGAGATGGAGGCGATGAAGCATGCCCAGACTACAAGAATCAATCAAAACTACAAGAAAACAATGTCAAGTCTACAAAATACATAGGTTAGCTTCACAAGTGGGCAACATAATAGCCTAAAAAATTAATTTCTTACAAAAACTTGAGACCTAAAAGTGAGAAATTTGATGAAAATGTGATTTGTGATGTTAGGGATGTAAGCACCTTTGTGTGCAATAGAAAATTCCATTAACAATAGAAATTCTAGATCATGTTCAAGGCTAGTAGATGTACGACAAATCTACAAAAGAGGGGTTAATCCTACAAAATAAAGGGTTAGGGAGGCATACTATAAGAAAGTACACAAAAACCTTGCAAAATAGAAAGACATTAGCCCCCAAAATTGATGTAGGAGCATCCCTGGTTCAAGAGCAATCTTGCATCAACCAAAAACATTTGCATTTTAGTTTGTATTCTTTCATTTTCTTGTTCAGTTCAGTCCTAAGCAGTTTTTGTATTTTAGTCTACATTCTGCTGCAATTGCATTTTAGATCTTGCGGAGCTGGACTTAGCATCTAGATTTATTCATCTACATCATATCCGAAATTCAGAGCATTTGGACCAAGTACCGAAAAGTTATCACTATCAGAAGATCAACTATTTTCTTAGAGCAGAACATCCTGATAGTCTTAGACAATCAGCTAAAGGAGAAGACCTGTGGAGCATTTCACAACCTTCGAAGATTAATGACACATCATTCAATGTTGTTTGGTTCGTGGCCGACCTTCCTTGAGATCCGCATATAATTCCATTCATTTGTGGAGGAATTCTACTCATTTAGGTCTAACCTATTCGTGTACACATGTTATAGCTCTTCATTGGAGTTTGTGATCTTCCAGTGGAGGAATCTTTTTTACCAGAGATGATATATAAAGATGTAATAGATCCTTAGGAAAGTTGCATTCGATAGTAAGATCATTAGCATAAGTTCATAGTTTGGATTCTTTGTGAAGGAGCTTCAAAGCTATATCTTGTGCATGTTCTGATATTCTGTAATCAGGCCTATGAGCCCTAATTGTAGCCCGTATGTTGCCGATTGATTTGTATTTGAATTCTATGATACACTAAATGACTGAATCTGCATTTGCTTTACATCTTTGAGTTGTTTCCGTTGTGTTTATTCTAGCTGTACGGTTTGGATCGTTCTCTTTGAGGACCCTCTTAACTGTGACTACACCAAGTGGTATCAGAGGAAAGTTTGAATCTTTGGGAGTGAATTAAGCGAAGTTGGTGAAGGAATTCTATAAGATCTTGCTATGGAGAGATCGCCGAATCTAAGGCAGGTTACTTGTGTCACAACCGATTGCTGATTATGAGGTAGTTGTCAGCTTGTAGCCTGATCACCGAATTGAGTTAGTTTGCACTTGATCCTAGGAAGAATGCCACCAAGGAGAATCCTTGCTATTGGAACAATGGATGGTAGGATGGATGAGATGACGGAAATGATGAAAACAATGAGAATTCAATTGGATGTTGTTGAGGAAGATAGACGAAGAGGATTGACACCTAGACCTAATGTTGAAAGTGATGATGAAGAGGAATTTCAATCTATTAAACAAATTGGTGAAACCCTAGGAGGTGATGAAGAAGAAGAATTGGATCAAGTCAAGATGTTGCCAGCTATTTCAAAGATTGGAAAGAGACCTAGAGTTGATGTACCTAATTACACTGGCAATTTGAACCCTGAGGAGTTGATTGACTGGATAAATGACATGGAAGAGTACTTTGAATATGAAGAAGTTGAAGATTCGGAGAAGGTGAAATTTGCAAAGACAAAGTTGAAAGGACATGCTGCTATATGGTGGAAAGAAGTTCAGTTAGATAGAAATAGAAGAGGAAAAGAAAAGATCACAAAATGGGACAAGACGGTGACAAAATTGAAGAATCAATTTGTACCTACTAACTATGAGTTGGAATTGTTGAAGAGATTGCAAAACTTGAGACAAAAGGAGAAATCTGTGAAGGGGTATACTAAAGAATTTCATAAGATGATCATACAGATAGGACATAGTGAAGCAAGCAAAGAGAAAGTGTCTAGATATATCAATGGACTAAGATTGAACATTCAAGAAGAATTGAGTTTGGTAAGGATGACAACACTGGAAGAAGCATACCAGTTTACCCTAAAGGTTGAAGAGAAGTTGAATAAGAGACATGATCAGAGATAGAAAGGTAGAGGAGGTAAATTTTAGAGAGGTAGAACATTTTCTAGAGGAGAGAGATCAGTTGTGGAGCATAACAGATCAGAGAACACATTCAAGGAGGATAGAGATAATAGTGCATACCAGAGTGAAGGATACAAAAGAGAAGGAAGAGGACCTAATAGGAGAACATTTAGAGCAACTTGTTTCAAGTGTGGAGGTGAAGGACATAGAGCATTTGAATGTAATCAAGGGAGTACAAGCAAGAGGACAGAGAACATTGGAAGAGCAACCTATGTGGAAGAAGAACCTATTGGATCACCGAGTTTAGTTGGTAAACCTAAGAAAGTAGAATCACTTGTGATGAAGAGAGCACTATTTCAAGAAGAGACAAATGAGGAACCACTGCAGAGAAAAAGTTTGTTCAGAACCAGATGTAAATCAGGAGGTAAATGTTGTAAAGTTGTATTTGACAGTGGTAGTTCAGATAACCTAGTTTTAGAGGAGATGGTGGCTAAGCTGAAATTGGAAAGATTGAAACACCATAAGCCCTATCAAATAGCATGGATTCAGGATGATCATAAGGTACTGGTGAGTGAGCAATGTTTGGTGAAATTTCATATTGGATCATATCATGATGAAGTATTGTGTGATATTATGCCTATGGATGTATGTCATATCTTGTTGGGTAGACCTTGGCAGTATGATAGAAAAGCTATACATGATGGGAGAAAGAATACATACACTATAGCATCAAATGGGAAGAGAATTACTTTGATTCCTTTAGAAGATGATCCTAAGAGTGAAGTATGTGGGAATGCTAGAATTTGTTTGGTAGATGGAAGAAAATTTTTGGATGGTTTGAGACATGAGAATATGTGTTATGCTTTGATTCCTAAGAAGCCTGAAACATTAAAGAAGGAGACTGAAGAATCACAACCAGAGGAGATAACTGAATTGTTGACAGAGCATGAAGAAATCATATCAGATAATGTACCTAAAGGATTACCACCAATCGGGACTATCAGTCATTACATGGATCTTATACCGGGAGCTAGTTTGCCTAACAAAGCAGCACACAGAATGACACAGGTAGAGAATGAAGAATTGAATAGACAGATACAAGAATTTCTAAGGAAAGGTTTGATCAGAGAAAGCTTGAGTCCTTGTGTAGTACGTGCAGTGTTAACACCTAAGAAAGATGGGGAATAGAGAATGTGTATAGACTCTAGGGCAATAAATAAGATCATAGTTAAGTATAGATTTCCTTTATCTAGAATGGATGATATCATGGATTGTTTGAGTGAAGCAAAATATTTTACAAAGATAGATTTGAAGAGTGGATACCATCATATCAGAATCAAAGAAGGAGATGAATGGAAGATTGCTTTTAAGACAAATGAAGGATTGTATGAGTGGTTAGTTAGCCTTTTGGATTGACAAATGCATTGAGTACTTTCATGAGATTGATGAATGAAGTTCTGAAGAAATTCTTGGGTAAGTTTGTTATTGTATACTTGGATGACATTATGATTTTCAGTAAGACAAAAGAAGAACATTTGCAACACCTTAGACAAGTTTTGCAGAGGTTGAGAGGAGAAATTGTTGATAAACATCAAGAAGTGTAGTTTCATGAAGGAAGAATTGGTATATTTGGGATTTGTGATTTCTGCGGAAGGATTGAAGATAGATCCTGAGAAAGTGAGCAATTGTTGAATGGCCTACACCAGAGAGCATTGGAGAAGTTAGATCATTTCATGGATTAGCTAGTTTCTACCAGAAGTTCATCAGAAATTTCAGTCCAGTTTGTAACCTTATGACAGAGACAATGAGAGGTGACAGAAAAGATTTCAAGTGGATATTAGGAGAAGATAAAAGTTTTGAGCTGTTGAAGTAGAAAGTGACAGAGCAACCAGTGTTGGCATTACCAAATTTTGATAAGGTATTTCAAGTAGATTGTGATGCAAGTGGGAATACAATAGGAGCAGTGTTAAGTCAAGAAGGTAGACCTATAGCATATTTTAGCGAGAAGTTGAATGATGCAAGGAAAAGATATTTAGTTTATGATTAAGTGTTCTATGTCATAATTCAAGCCTTGAAGAAGTGGAGACATTACTTGTTGTCTAAGGAGTTTGTGTTGTACATAGATCATCAAGCTTTGTAATATTTGAACAGTCAAGGTAAGTTGAATCAGAGACACATGAGATGGATAGAGTTCATGTAGAGTTATACTTTTGTGTTGAAGCATAGGAGTGGTAGATCAAATAAAGTTGCTGATGCATTGAGTAGAAGAAGAAACTTGTTGACAGAGATGAGAGTTAAAGTGTTAGGTTTTGATGAGTTGAAGAACATGTATAAAGAAGATCTTGATTTTGCAGAACCTTGGAAAGCATGTACGGAACCTGATGTGATAGATAAAAGTAAGTGGTTGGACTATTTCATCCAAGGAGATATGTTGTTCAGAGGAAATCAATTGTGTATACCTAGAAGTTCAATGTGGGACAATTTGATCAAGGAGAAACATAGTGGAGGATTGGTAGGACATTTTGGCATTGATAAGGTAGTGACTTTGGTGAGTGAAAACTACTTTTGGCCTCAGATACATTAGGATGTTAGGAAATTTGTGCAGAGTTGTAGAGTTTGTCAAGTTGCAAACGGGAGTAGTCAAAACACTGGATTGTATAAACCTTTGACTGTACTGGAGAGACCTTGGAAAGACATAACTATGGATTTTGTAATGGGATTTCCTAAGACACAGAGAGGACATGATTCTATATTTGTAGTGGTGGACATATTTTCAAAAATGACACATTTCATACCTGGTAAGAGGACAACTGACGTAGTGCATGAAGCTGACCTATTTTTCAAGGAGATTGTGAGATTGCATGGATTACCTAAGAGCATAATTTTAGTCAAAGACACCAGAGTTCTTGGATATTTTTGGAAGACACTTTGGAAGAAGATGAAGATAGATTTGAAGTTCAGTTCAGTATTATATCCACAGACTGATGGACAGATAGAGGTAGTGAATAGGAGTTTGGGAAATTTGTTGAGATGTTTGGTTGGAGAGAAGGCAGGAAGTTGGGATTTGATTCTTTCACAAGCAGAGTTTACATACAATAATTCAGTGAATAGAAGTATCGAAAGAACACCTTTTGAGATTGTTACCAGAGTAAACCCTAGAGGAGTGACAGAGTTGAGAGACATCAGCATGGAAGATAAGAGAAGTGCAGAAGTAGAAGAATTTGTAGCACATATGGAGATAGTGCATAATTAGGTGAAGAAACATTTAGGGGAGATGAACAGTAAGCATAAGGAGCAAGTAGATGAGAAGAGGAGACATAAGGAATTTGCAGTTGGAGGTGAAGTGATGGTGTACTTGAGAAAAGAAAGATTTCCAGTTGGGACATATAACAAGTTGAAGATGAAGAAGTTTGGACCTTGTAGGATACTCAAGAAATTTGATTCAAAAAATGCATATGAAGTGGAGTTAGCAGAGACATTCAGTATATCATCTATTTTCAACATTGCAGACCTATATCAGTATCATGAAGCAGAGTTCAGTGCCAACATTGAAGAAGACTTGGAGAAGCAGTTACCACAACAAGCATCGAAGTAGATTGAAGGCATTTTGGACAACAGAGATGGACGCATTACCAGAGGTAGACGATATAAAGAATATCTTGTAAAGTGGAAAGGTAGACCAGAAGAAGATTCATCATGGATTTCTCAGGCTGAGGTAGACCGCCTTGGTTTTCCTCTAGCCCCTGCAAAGTGAGGGACTCAATTTTTTGATAACCCCAGATGTCTGATGCAGGAGCATCCTTGGTTCAAGAGCAATCTTTCATCAACCAAAAATATTTGCATTTTATTTTGTATTCTTTCATTTTCCTATTTAGTTCAGTCAGTTCAGTCATAAGCAGTTTGTATATTTTAGTCTGCATTCTGCTGCAGTTGCATTTTAGATCTTGCGGAGATGGACTTAGCATCTAGATTCATTCATCTACATCATATCTAAAATTCAGAGCATTTGGACCAAGTACCGAAAAGTTATCACTATTAGAAGATCAACTATTTTCTCAGAGTAGAACATCCTGACAGTCTCAGACAATCAGCTAAAGGAGAAGAACTGCAGAGCATTTCACAACCTTCGAAGCTTAATGACACATCATTGAATGTTGTTTGGTTCGTGGCCAACCTTCTTTGAGATCCGCATATCATTCCATTCATTTGTTGAGGAATTCTACTCATTTATGTCTGACCTATCCGTGTACACACATTACAGCTCTTCATTGGAGTTTGTGATCTTCATTGGTTGATGCGGAGGAATCTTTTGTACCAGAGATGATATATAAAGATGTAATAGATCCTTAGGAAAGTAGCATTCGATAGTACGATCATTAGCATAAGTTCATAGTTTGGATTCTTTGCGAAGGAGCTTCAAAGCTATATCTTGTACATGTTGTGATATTCTATAATTAGGCATGTGAGCCCTAATTGTAAGCCCCCATGTTGCTGGTCAATTTGTATTTGAATTCTATGATACACTGAATGAATGAATCTACATTTGCTTTATATCTTTGAGTTGTTTCCATTGTGTTTACTCTAGCTACATGGTTTGGATAGTTCTCTTTGACCCTCCTAACCATGACTGCACCAAAAATTGATAAAAAGATCAAAATTTGAGTTAGAGTTCATGGGGAGGGATTTTTTAGCTACATGTATGGAAATGTGCATTTGTAGTCATAAATGCTTGTTTAGAACGTAGGCACTGAAAGAAACCTACACATGTCAAAATGTAACCTGTAGGTCAAAAAAGGCTAAAAACATCAAAAGATGATTAGTAAAATGGATGTGGGTCCCATTGGGCATGCTAAGAATGTGTACAAGCAAATGCAAACATGAAAGAACAAACTAAACTAAGTCTATCCCATTCATTTACATCTACATACAACCTCATGATTAGGCTAAGGATTGATAAACATTAATGAAAATAACTAAAGGTTCTCACCAACACCAATCCTTGTTGCATCAAGCTATGGTAGATGTTCTCAAGGATTGTTGATGAGAGATGTGAGTGCTCCTACTAGTAGCATGATTTTGTATTCCAATGAGGCTTGATAATGGCTTGATTTTTAAAGTCAATTTATAGATTTTTGGGTGAGTAGATGGATGGCTAGGATTGGTTTGAAGGATAAATGGTTGAGGATGATTAGAGGATTGAAGTGATGAGGAGCCTGCAAGTGGCACCATGTGATTGGTGCACATGGAGGGGTCCAATCATTAAGGGAAGTCAATGGTTGAGGATTCCATTGAAGAAAGTGGAGGGTGAGGATCAAAAGGGTACCTTAGGGGTACTTTAGAGGTATGGGAATGTTAGGATTAAGGTTCCATCAACCTTGTAAATTCTATGTAATTAATTACTCCTAATATTGTTTGTAAATCATTCATAAGGGATGAAGTATTTACTAAGTAGTGATCTTGTTTTAGTTGCATGTTTGATCTAAGTACCTGATAGATGTAGGTTATTCAAGGGGGTGCAGGGGGTACCCCCCTTGTGGGGTCCGGTGGGACCATCCCCCTGATCGGGGGTTTGGGGGCAACGTTCCCAGAAGCCACATTTTATATATAAATTACCATTGTAAATCTAGACTATTCATCATTAGGTCACATATCTAACTATAGAGGTTATGTTAGGGTTTCTTGCCCTAGAAGGTAACACTTTTTTAATGAGGGCATTGTATTACGACTATGAATGAGTATTGCAAGCATTACTAGATTGAAGACTGAAGAGGAGATTGATAGAGTTGTATTGTAAACTCTATTGAAGTTAATACAGATTGGTACATCTTTTCTTGTGTCGAGTTTTTTCCCGAAAGGGTTTCTCCACATAAACATAGTGTTATATGTTTGATCTGAACTGTTATATTATTTCTTTGTGATAATTTCATACCATGTCCATTTTAGTTTTGCACAGCTAAGTATCTATATTACAATTGTAATTAGTTTCCCATTGATAGTTGTTTACCTTCATTTCTAATAGGGAAAATCTTTGAACCATGCCTATGTACAAATCAAGAGGACTTGTGTACACTTTTGAACCTTGTGCAAGGTTTGAATGAGTTGATCATGTTTAGGATTATGCAAGTGGATGATTAGTTGACTAATTAATTTTAACCAGCTTAATGAAAAGTGGATAATATAGGGAATTAAATAAGTAGGATTTATTTATTTAATTTTTGGGATGAGAATGAGGGACATATAAATAAATATTTGGATTTATTTATCCAAGGTTGGGCTATAGAAGAAGGATGATAAATGATTGATTAATGATGCTAGGAAGATGGCCGGATAAATAGTGATGAACATTGGATAAATAGTGATTTATTAATTAAATAATAAAATATCTTTTAATTAATGTTGGGATGAAAATTAGATAAATAATTGAATAAATATAAATTTATTCAATTAATTATAGATGAAATAGTTAAGTGATGTCTTGATGGTGGCTAAAATAGTGATGAGATGATTTTAGGCACTGTTTATATCTAGTTTCATCTACTTCATCATGGTGTGATTTATTTTTCCCTGACTTGTATCTTTCTAGGATTTGCCTCCAAAGTTAATCTTTGTAGTCTTTTTCTATATTTTCTCGACAAGGCACAACTTTTTCCTACGATGTTGAAATTTAGCAATTATTTATTAATTAATCATAAAAATACAAGGAATATCATGTTACATGTAGTTTTTTTAATCTCGGATAGCTTACTTTCCTATAAAATTGTAAAATTGCCATGTGCTATAAATAGTCAATTTAGGCTTCCAAATTGTACAAATTATACTCAAAACTTGTAATTTTTCCAGGGACAATATTTTATAGCATTAATTATTTTGGGGGGTTTAATTTTTAATTTTTGTCATTCTTTTTAGCATTGTAAGACATGTCTTCTTGTGGTTCCCTCATGACATAAACTAAACTCGTCATTTTTTAGACACTTGTAAGAACTCTACACCAACATAATTGTTTGTAAAGACACTAATATAAAGTGTCAAATCTGATTTATGTTCCTTTGGGAGGATTTTTGCACATCATAGTGTGTCTTTTTTGTACTCGTGCCACCTATAAAGTGCCATGGAAGTTGTGTAAGTGCCTTTTTTTGCCATCACAACTTTGTTCAGTGAGTGTCCCTCCACAACAACAAAGAATTAAAAATTCTAGCCTCATGCGTGTGTGCCTTGTTCTTGCACACCCTTTTTCAATGATCTGTAAATCATATTGGACGTGATGTTGCATCCCTTTCCACACCTTTGTGCCACATTTTAGATGACTTGTCAATATCTCTCCCTTCTCAGCGTTACGAGAGGTATCATCACATGGCTATGCTAATGCTTCTTTGGTTTCACTTTTGAGTGAGCTATGTATCTAGTTTTTGTTTCTATGTACCAGGAAAATGTAATTTAGTGACTGGTTACCCATGCAATTTAGTGAGATGGAACACATACTGGTATATAGACACTCTTTCATCCCTATTATGGAGGTGACCTCCTACCTTTTTTAGTTGATCAGTACTTGTGAGACTTTGGTTTGATATCTTTGTAGAGCACCACTTGTGCACATTATAGTAGTGTTTATGGGATCACTCTTGTATTGTTTCTTGTGTTTCTTTGATCATTGTACCATTTGCATTTTCAACTTCACAAATTGTGTTGCCTTTGTGCCATCTGTGCATATATGCTTCCATTTTCACTTCATAGATTATTTTGCCTTCATGCCATCTGTGCATATATGGTTGAGTAGTGTTATTAAAGGCACTCGTGTAGAGTTTGTGCCTTCCTTACTTGATCTACATTCATTAGAGGTTTCTTTGATTCCAACAAACACCAGTTCTTCAAGAGAGTTTACATATTCTACATGCTTCAGGGGTTCTTCATGTTCCTATCTTTTAGAGACAAACTTTGAGAAGGTTTACTTGTGCTTCTCATTCTCTCTTTTGAAGAGTTTTTTCCCATAGGGTTTTCCTTTTCTCCATTTGTGAGAGATCTTTCTATATGGGTACCTCATCAGGCCTTGTTGTTGGGACCCATCTTTTCATTTTTAATGTTTAGCCTTCTCCCTAAGTATCACTTAAGGAGGGGCATTAGTTTGAACATGTTATTTATCTAGCTAGCTTGACTAGGTCATATTCACACTACACTAAAACTCATTTAGAGAGACTTTTCTACTTTTGTCTCACTTCATGTGGATTCAACACGTGTCCCAACAATTGTCCCAAGTGCGCTCACATGTGTCATTCACTTTGGAAGGGTAGTCAATCTTTCATTCCTACCTTCCCATCTCCTCCTTGTCTTACTTATACAAGGAGATTATTTTACTTTGTAAGCTTCACATTTGGTTCATTGTATGATAGATTTCTAGCTTTCGTCGTGCATATTCAGCTTTGTCGAAGGTTGTGTTGCAATTACAAGTTGATCTTGGTTTCTCCATCAATGCACATCCATACTTGCCAACACCAAGCAATAAATAGTCATAGAAAAAGAAGAAAGAACCATCGAATGCTATTGACCTAAACCCCAGTGCACTACCAAGGAAAGAAAATGCATGGCCTCAAATTGAAGACCAATGAATACCAAGACATAAAACCAAAATGGCACATCTTAGAATAAAGATAATTAACCACCAAGAAATAAGACTACCATTATTCTATTTAGTTATCCAGCTTTTCTGAATTATGCAAATTATTAGTTTGAGTGCCAAGGAGAGATAATTAAAATCACACAACCCAATATTAATAGATTGGATAGTAAAGCAAGCCAATTTAAACACAAGATGCATTAGATGTCCATTGGTAACTACTAGCTACCAAATTTACCTTGTAACTAAAGTCATTCCATATGATGTTGAGGTCATCCTAATTATTACTAAAGATAATAGTTTCTAGTAAAGTCCTTTACCATTGAAATCACATAGACAAATGCTGTTGAAGTGACCTAGGCTAATGGTGCCAAAGTCACACATAGATTAATGCTACTAAAGTGACATAGGTTGATGCTACTAAAGATGCAACTATATTTTTTTTATATAAGTTAGTTAGAACATTATTTCATCTCTAAACTCTTCTAAGCATGCACAAAATATGCATAGAAAGACACAATTCTCTTAGCCACCTTTATTCTATTTCTGGGTGATACAAGAGTGCTCATGGATCCAAATGCTCCTATATCTAACACATTGAGTAAGAAATTTTGAGAACATGATGCTCACAAAATAGAGCTAAGTGGTAGAACCACCCTTTTGGAATGTTATTCCTTATCGTACTTCACTCTTATAATAAGTACATCAGAAGACTTGTCTTAATCCTCCTCTGCTAAGTTTGGCAATTACCTTTCATGCTATTTGTGGATCTCTATCCACCATAGACAAAACTTCTCTTATAAAATTTTCTTCTCTTGTGGAATTTAATACAACATTATCTATCCACCTACACCAAATGCTTCTCCTCTCCTCTTCTCTTGTGGGATTTGACCCACCACTATCTATCCACCTCTACAAAAATTATATTCTCTATTCTCTACTCATTGTTTCTTCTTCTACACACTCTTCTACATCTTCATGCCAACAATCCCATCGCATTGCACTTATACAACATACACTCCTAAATCTATACCTCATACTAACTCCTCATTTACATCTCCATTCAATATCTTGCATAACTCCTCACCACTTCACTTGCACACAAATCAACACAATCAATATTATGGAAGTATAAAATCTCCATAAGTGCCTCCTCATCCTCTCCCTTCCCCAAATTTACACACAAATATCTACTTTCATGCTCCAGGAGCTTCAATGTTTGCACACTAGACTATCTCCATGAGTTTTGAATCCTTCCTTGACCTAAAATTACTTTTCTTTCACAATACTCTTTCTCCCTAAGAAAATAGTCTTTCCCTTTTACTTTTTGCTATCCACTACTCTACACAAGATGAGTTTTGGTAGTTTTATTTTCCCTTAGAGCTACGACAACAATTGCTAACTATTTCCCACACTTTTTAAATCAATTATGCTACTTTTGCATTGCCTTAAGTAACCACCCAAATATTGTAACACTGGGCAAATAACTCTTATGTTGTTCTTTTATAATCATCCTCTACTTTTATTCCTAATTTAATGTAAGAAAAATTAAAATGAATACTTAAATGTTTATTTATATTTTAACAGCCATATTAAAAAGCTAAACCAAAAGTAATGGGATAAAATAAACAAGATTTCTATCCATTTCAATTATTTTATAAAATATAAAATGTATTAAAGCCTCTCAAAGATACAAATATTTAGTTATAATATTTTCACAATCATAACATTAAAAATAAATAAATTATTGAATAATTAAATCAAAATTTATTAAAAGATTTTAGAGGGAATGTAATAAAATAAAATAATAATATTAAAAAAAATCCTCATATATACACCTAAAAAATAATACAAAATTATTGTGGAGCCATTAAAATAGTGCTCATCAACAATTTTGTTTACACTTATTTCCACTTTGTACTCTAAAAGATGTGTGAATCACTTTAGATATTCTCCTTTGATATATTTTTAGTGTTGTTGTAGCAACTCAATGTAGTTGAGGATTGCGCTTTGGAGTGTACATTTTCACTATTCTTCCATTTGTGGATTGGATGGGTCGTGCATTCATTTCATGGTTCTGCAAAAATCATATTACATAATATTAGCTCTAATAATTTTATTGATATTGTAGAAAAATGATCTAAATTTTTTTAAATTAATTGAAAGATATATGCAATATAAGATTAAATCTTGTTAAATATATAAACTGATATTATAAGAAATAACGTTGGGATCGTTAAATAAATATTTCATTTTTTAAAATAAATTTCAAAGATGAAATATTTATTTGTTAAATTTGTTCAAGCTATTTCTTATAGTATATTATTTGATAAGAAGTGTAAGTATAGTTATTTATAAAAATTATGTATATAAAATATATTGTAAATTATAAAAGTTAAGAAAGAAACATTTACATCATGTATGGCCACGTGCAGAGCTCTGACTTGTTCCCTCGATACCGTCCTCACCTATTTTATAGAAGTAATATAAAACACTTGTTCATAAAAAAAGTCTAAAACCAAGGTTCCAAACTAGTAAGAGAATTTAAATCTCATAAATACAATTCATTAGTAACTTTAAAATGAAGAAGAAGATTTTATAAACATAAAAATAATTTATAATTTTTAAATATGTTGAACTTTTGAAGCGGAAGACATTTTTAAAAAACTTGTACATAGAAATTTTTTTAAAGCAAAAGGGCTACGTACCTTGTGGACGATGTTCCAAGTGACTCCCTCTGTACAAGGTGGAGTGGTGAGAGACCCATTGTAGCGATAATATTTCCTACTACCCACTTTAATGTGGTTGGGATCAACAATACCCAAGGCTTCTTCTGGAGGCTCCATATCCGCAATGGCGGCAATTTCATTTGTTAACTATAGTAAAATAAAAACACAGCAACATACATCAACAATGGTATCAATGACTGAAACCTTTTGCTGATGCTTTTTTCCCATCTTTTTAGTCTTTTTAAATAGATACTCTAACCCTTTATTTGGACAATGGGATTTTGATTGCTCATATATACCCATAAATCTAAATTCTATAGTATTTAAAAAAGAAAAGTGATCTATAGAAATAATTAAAAAATATCATGAAATATTGGAATGCTAAGTTACCTCTGCAAGAAAGGTATCGGGCCTTCCATAAGTGTAGAGGATTCCAACAACCGCAATCTTCCCGTCTTCTGATTCATGTACCAGATGCATTTCTAGAGGATACCTGGACCAGTCCAACCATTTACTCAAAACCAAATAAACCATAAAGATCCAAGTCAATGCTATCCTCTATAAAGAACAGTAGAAGATTACATATACTTTTGTACAATTTATCAATAGTACAAGTTATTGAATTGGCAATATAAAGAAGTGGGCAGGGGCAGTTACATAAGACATTATAAAACATAAGAAAATTAATATGAAGAGCATTGACAGATTACCCTCTTGAAGCTAATGACAACTACAGTACTTGGTGTCAATAAAACAAAGAAATCAGAAACTCTTTTGTTTGGTAACTTAAATCCTTAAGAATATAATTTTATCAATACCTTCTGCCATTTACAGTATGCTCAGCTGGGGAGTGCCAATGGCATTGATTAAGCCTATATCTTCTCCCCTCTATCTCAATACTACCAGCACCTGTAGTCCAATTCACCTAATTGAACATCACCCAAAAAACCAAAACAACACAATTTCAATATCCTTGAAAATAAAACATACAACCCAAAATCTTGAAAAACAAGAATTTGAATGGCAGACCATGATATCATGGCCCCTGTTGACGAGGGTTGCATTTGCAGCGCGATAAATCCTGCGCAGTTGGCCGAGATCAGGGTAGATTTTGACCCGCTTCGTCACCAAATCGATGGGAGACTGCATCTGCCCATTTCCGCAGGCACTCCATTCTTCATGGAGCTCTCCCCAATGCTCTGGCCCCGTCTCCTCACCCACTACGTAGGTAAACTCGCTCTCATCCTCTGTTTCATTCACATTTCCAGGTCACCACACAAAACCAAACAAAACAAAGATCTAGAGATAAAAATGAAGAACAAAATTCAAATCCCTTACCAACTTCCTGACTTCGAACCCTGGCGATGCAGAGCAATAACCCCAACAAAAGCAATACGTCTCTCATTACAAGTCGTTCCATGCTGATTTGTATATTCAAACTTCAAATGAAATGTTATGACAATCAAGGCAACCAGAGAATAATATACACTTGTTATGACTTTGTTAACCGTTGTTATAACAGGTCTCAAAAGAATATGTTAACCGTACTGTGAATTAAACTCTACTGTCGCAGACTCAATTTATATAATGATTCGGAGGAATAGTATTCAACAGCGTACGCGAATTACGAATACGAAGGGACGCTGTGTGGATCATATTCACGCGTCTGTTGCAGTGGAAAAGTCTTGTAAAACACGTTATGTGACCCATTTTTTCAGCGTGCGTGCTTTTTTTCTCGAAAGTCTCTTAGATGACCAACCCAAATTTTACATTTAGTACCTATTTTCTTCGCTGACCATAGCTGTGGAGTTGAATAACCTTTTTCTAGTGTGTAAAGTTCGTTTAGGCGAGAAAGTTTCCACTTTAGTCAGAATGCTGGCATTTGGTCCACCGTTGCGTCGGTTCTGTGGAATCTTCTGAATCGACGGTGGTGGTCCATATATTACGGAGTACCGTCTGAAATTTGAATTGGCCCTAGGGCCTGCCTATTGTCTATCGAACATTCTCCATGCACATTTGACCGTATTTATTAACTACCACGTGCACCTATAGGAGGTTCAAGGAATATGTCGAGTTTAGAAAAAAATTCGGGGGAGACAATTCCGAGCACTATAATGTTCACATATAAAAGCCCATCGGCTAATTAATTGAAATTCAAAATATAGCATTATTCTAAATTTCAATTAATTAATAAATACGGTCAAATGTGTATCCAGAATGTTGGATAGACGTCGTCGATCATTTGATTTTGATGTATTCAAACATTTCATTTGTTAAAAGGATGGGCATGATATTGTCCCTGGCAATGTTTGGGGGAAGCCTGATGATCAGGATCCTCCTCCCTTTAACGGCATAGCTTTCGCTGCTTAGTTTTAATGTGGGCTTGGCGCTTTGCTTCCTTTTCGTCTTTGTTATAGACTTTGATAGTTGATATAGTCCTAGACTATATGGGTGTGTCGTTTACCACCCTACCTTTTTTTGTGAATATCGTACTATTTCTCTTTTGTTAATATAAAGTTTAATAGGAAGTATTCATAAAAAAAATTAACTATTGGTAGTAGTCATAGGGATTATGGTTCACTAGGTCATGGAAGATCACATGTAATTGAGGGAATAGGCGATGTCAAAATTCTCCCAAGTGACGCTGTCAAATTCATCGTTCATGATGTTAGGTATGTTCCTAGAATGAAAAAAAATATTATCCATTAGTCAACTTACATATAATCTTAACATAGAAGTGAACTTTAGTGGGAAGAAATGTATTGTTTCTGATTTAAAATAGGACATGGTGGTTATCTTAAGCATTGGGCAAGGCAGGTTGTATAGATTCATTAATCATGTGTTAGCTAATTTGCATGCATTAGCTATAGAAGAGAATAACAATAATCTTTGGCATAAAAGATGTGGACATTTAAACTTTTAGTATTTGATCAAACTCAATAGAGCCAACATGATGAACAAGGTTTGCCTACTAGCCAAGAAAAATAGGATATATGTGTAGGTTGTTTGGCAAGTAAATAGAGATGGAAGCCCTTTCCTACTAAACGGGCATGGCGTGCAAATGGGCTCTTAGATCTTGATCGTGTAGATTTATTCAAGCCATCCTAGAAATCTCACATTGTGCTTGGTGCAAGGTATTTTTTTGTTGTTGATAGAAGATTTCTCTAGGAAGATGTGGGTCTACTTCTTGAAAAAGAAGTCTAACTATTTTAGTGCATTTGTAAAATACAAGGCATTGGTGGAAAACCACATGGGGCATCAGAACAAGCCTTTAAGATATGACAATGGAGGTGAATTCACTTCCACACAATTCAAGGATTTATGTTACAAAGAAGATATTCAATGTTAGTTGATTGCACCATACACGAGCCACAACAAAATGGAGTGGTAGAAAGGTAGAATAGGACTATCATAGAAATGGCATGACCTATGATTCACTACAAAAGTGTGTCATACAAATATTGAGGAGAAGTTGTGAGCACCATTGTTTATCTTCTAAATAGGAGTCCTTGTAAAGCCTTGTAAGTTATCACCCCAAAAGAAGCTTGGTCTAGTAAGAAACTTGAGTTTACAACTTTGTGTGTTTTTAGTTCAATTGCATACACTTTGGTTCTTGGTAGGAATACGAGTAACCTAGAATCCAAGAGTAACAAATATTTCTATGTTGGCTATAGTGATCAATCTAAGGTCAATATCATTAATGTTTCTACTAACAAGTAGTTGAGATGTTGATGTGAAGGAAACATAGCCATTCTTTGTCTGTGTTTAAGAGGTAGATAGTGAAGATCTAGGGTATAGTGTTCTGGTGTCTTTGAAAGATGAACTCTTTAGTTCATCTTGTACTCTAGTGCATTAGTCTTTGGTTGATACTTCACCATTGGTTTATCAAAGATGCAAACATGAAATAGTCTCAACTTTACATGTGGTTCCTCCAACATAGAGTTTGCCTTCAAATTTGATTGAGGTTTTTTCAACACAAAGTTCACCTAAGGTGCATCGGAGGCCTAAGTGGTATTATTCCATTTTAGAAGGTGTGTGTGAGGATGAACTTCCTCAATAAAATGCACACCCTTCATGGATAAGGAAATAGATTGTAGGTTCAACAACTAAGTATGTTTGTTTTTCTCTTTCATAAGATTTTTTTAGGCTTTCGAACCATAATGGTACTTAGAGGCATGAGGATGACTTGAATGGGAAGCTACCATGAAGGTTGAATATGATATCTTGATAAAAAATAACACCTTAGAGCTAGTGGAGTTGCCTCTTGATAAAAAAATCATTGGAAGCAAATGGGTCTATAATGTCAAATGTAAATCCAATGGTACTTTAGGTAAGTATAAGGCTCATCTTGTTGCAAAAATATATTCACAATAGGAGGGGATAGACTATGAGCAGACATTTGATCCTACTACTAAGATGGTCACATTTCAATTGCTTCTCTCCATAATAGCTCAGTTTGGTTGGAAGGTGTATTAGATGGATATCATTAATGCCTTCTTAAATGATAATTTGGATAAGGACATTTACATGGTGTATCTTGAAGGTTTTCAACTACCAAGTTGTGATAATCTTGTTTGTAGATTGAATGTCTCTTTGTGAGCTTAAGTAATCTTCATGAGCCTAATATATAAAAATTGACTAGTATCTCTAATATTTTCTATTCAAAAGAAGTATTTTTTTATCTAAATCATTATGTCAAAAGCAACGACAATGACATTGCATGATTCTTATTATATAAGTACATAATCTTTCCATCATAGGTAGTGGGGCCATTACTATTGAAATTTATTATATTTATGTGTGGCTTTTGACATGACTAGTATAGGCCTCCTACACTATTGCCTAGGTGTTAAATTTTGGCAACATGATCATCTCATATTCATGGTGAGGATTAAAATGTTAGGAGTATATTGGAGAGATTTGGGATGGTAGATTGTAATCCATCTTCAACACCTATGAAGGTCAGGTTGAAGTTGTTAGGCAATGATGATTTGTGCCCCTCAATTAATGAATCTCTATATAGATAGTTGGTAGGCCCAACCTGATATATATTATGTCCATGACCTAAATAAATCTATGCTTTATTGTCAACTATCTAAATCCTAATTTTGAAAAATCAAAAGGTCACTCATTGGACAATAGAAAAGTGATTTTTTTGATATGTCAATGGAACTCTTGACTTTGACATACTATATTAGGGGACAACTTATTTTGGATTGACAAGATATATAAATTATGATTGGACATGATCACTAGATTCTTGATGATCTACTATTAGGTACATATTTTCCTTGTTTGAAAAAAGTGTCTCAACCTTGCATTCTTAATGTTCGATTTAATGTATTTTGTATGTATTCACTATTTAGTCTTCTAGTGTATTTTTTTTTCTTGTGGAAGAGTTGGTATCCCACTTGGAGGAGACTTGGATTTTGTCTTTAGTGAGTTTTTGTCCTCATAGGAAGAAGTTGGCATCCCTTTTTGACTTGGCATAGTTTTTCATGTGTTAGTATTGTGTGGTGTGTGTATGGTCATTATGATGAGAGTTGCATTGAAATCTTGACTAGCATTATGATAGGTATGGACACTTGTCATGGATCATCTTTATGTAGGTTGAATGAGGATAAATTGGGGTGCCCAAGTTGGGTGGTCAAATATGACAGGTTATGACATTGTAAGTTGTGTAAGGAATATGCTAAAATAGCCAAGAGGACCGAGACCATGAAGGTGGTATTGGAATTTGGACCCAATTTTAGGTGCCATACTTGTGGCTTTGCTAATAGTTTTTCTAAACCATTTATTGTTCCTGATTTGAATTCTTTCCTATGAATTGGTGTTTGGATTTGTAGTTTGTATGGTGTAACTACAAGTATTGAAATTCTATCAAAATCACTCTAGAATTGAATGTTGGCGATACTCCTATAAAGGCTTGCTTTGAAAGTGTAAATCGTAATCTTGTTTAAGATTATTGAATAATACATTGGTTGCTTTGGAGTGTGGGGTTTTTTCTCCCAAAAGTGTTTTCCCCATGGGCACCTTATGTTATGGTATATTATTTATTTTATGTTTAAACACTTTCTATAATTGTAAGGATTGAAAAATTTGCACAATACTCTCCTCTAAGATTAGTGTAGGAAATGTTTCTGCATATCTTGCCTCCTTTCAGTCGGTATCAGAGCTTGATCACCTTAGATCCTAGTTGTTGGGTAGAGATTTTTTGTACTAATCTTTGCTTGAGTGGGAGCTTGCACAAAACGGGTTTTGATCTTATTCTAACAAGAGATGGAAAGCACATTCAAAATAGAAATTGAGAATTTTAATGGCACTAATTTTGAGTTGTGGAAACTTAAAATGGAGGTTATGCTCATGGATAGAGATCTATGGGATATAATATCTAGTACTAAGCCATTGGGTATGAAACTGTAAGAAGACTAGGACTTGATGGATATACTATTTGCATCAAGTGGTATCAGACCCTAGGTTTGGAATTTCTTGAGGCTGTGAGATTGCTGTGCAAGAGACTTTGAGGAGATTGTTGTAGGTAGAGTGATGATGAAAACCTTCAACTGTAGAGGGTCTGTAGACATGGCACACTGAGCAAGAGGTAGAAGATGAGCTGCTCCAAGAGCTAGAGATGCAACATTGGTAGAGATGCTGAGAGGCATCACAACTAAGCTAGATGCAATGGAAAGAACACAACACAGAGGAGCACCTATAGAGGATATGATTGACAATGAGGAAGTAGTCAATGAAGAAGTAGAAGAAGGAGAAGATGGATATGGGAGGAGGTTTCTAAGTGCAATGACAGATTTCTAGTAAACCTCGTGTAAAGTTCCTAGTTACAGTGGTAGTCTAAAACCAGATGAGTTGATAGACTATATTTGAGAGATGGAAAAGTATTTTGAATTGGAATCTACTGAAGACCCTAAGAGGGTAAAATTTGTAGTTGCAAAGCTTAAGGGACACACATCTTTGTGGTGGGATCATGTGCAAGTTGAGAGATAGAAAAAAGGAAAGGAAGAGATTAAAACCTGGGAGAGGATGTTAATTAAGTTGAAGGTGAAATTTCTACCTGCACACCATTAGATCACCATGTTTAAGATGTTGCAGAACCTCAAGTAGAGGGAGAAAAGTGTGCAAGACTACACCGAAGTGTTTTATAGATTGAACATCAGGGTTGGTCACATTGAAGATGATACTGAGAAGGTCTCTGTAACATATCAACTCAAACAACTTCGAATTACTCACAAAATTTACTAAGAAAGTAAATGAACATGTTAAACCATGAGTGAATTTTATTATCATTTGCATAATAACATAGAATTAACTATATATATTTTTTGAATATTTTTCAACCTTGAAAATAAAATATATATTCAAAGATAAAATCATAGTGAAATCATTTCACTTTACTGTTGTCATATTTTTGCATAACCACAAAATATTATGTTTCCCTCCTTCTATCAAAGAAATCCGGTTAGAGAAAGCCTAAATAGAAGGACAAAAGGCTTAAATCCTTCAAAAGCCCATGCTGTGCCTTACAAAAAATCCCAAATTCTTGCCTTGAGAATCTTTACCAAAAACCTAGAAAAACCCAGAAATCTTTTAGCTTCAAGTATTCTCCGTCGCAGGGTTTCTCAGTTTCATGCTTAGTATTTGTGTATGCATTTTTGAATGTATATTCGCATCTACATTCGCCATTGTATGTTTGCATATACAAAGGCAGATACATGAGAGAGATGCAAAGATCAGATGCAAAGGGATATACATTCACCATTGTATGTTTGCATATGCAAAGGCGATATGTAAAGTCAATATACAAGGAAAAGATACAAGGGGATTTTCTGGCGTAACATTGTGCATCGGTGGCTCAACTCATAGTCTCTCCGATGGCCGATGAAGCATACAAGGGATCTTTGGCAAGACTTTGCATGTCGGAGACTCAGCTGATAGTCTCCCCAATAGCGCAATATGCGCAAACAAAATGAATATACAAAGTGTCATCGGTGAAACCTTGCATATCAGCGGCTCATTCTAAGGTCTCCCCAACAGCCAATGAATTTGCATATACAAAGTGCATATACATTCCTGATATACAAAGCTTGAATCTGAAAGGAACATACAGTTTGGTTTATAAAGGCAGATGTTTGTTTGCATCTTTGTATGTATGTTCGCCTTGTATGTTTGCAGATACAAGGGGTCTTATACATTCGCCATGGGCAAAGGTCACATGCAAGGATATACAAAGTTGAAAGTACATTTGCATATACAAGGGGCAGATACAAAGTCGCCATGTTGAGGTCAGATGCAATGTTTGTATGTGCAAGTGTGTTTGTATGTTTGTTTTGCTTGTATATTTGTATTGTATATGCGATATATATTTAGGTTAGATACAACGGTGATATACAAGGTGGACCCGACTGGAGAATCAAATGCAGCGAATAATCATTTTGGGGTCCGCAGCTTGTATGATGAAGTGCTTGTATATGCCAATATACAAAGAGAAAAGGTACAAAGGCTAGACCTATAGCAAAGTTCCAATATGGCCGGTAACCCTTTGAGTTCCACATTGTATGTATAGTTGCAATTGTATGTTTGCATATACAATCAGATATACAAAGGGTCGCATGCAAAGGGATTTCAGTAAGACTTAGTGTATTGGCAGCCCATTTTAAGGTCTTTCTGATGGCTGATAAGAAGATGCAGTTTTTTAGCGATGGGTTCGAGGATTAGTTCAGCGACCAATGCAATGGTGCCACGTGTCAGGAGCGATACAAAGGCCGATTCAAAAGGTAAAGACTCGCGATTGTATAAAGGCATATGTAAAGCGGTTTGAATATGCAAAGAGAAAGAAAGCGCGATTGCACCAAGTGAACCTAAAAGTGTAGTTGCCATTGTATATACAATGACGAGATATAGAAGTATACAAGTGCAGATATGCAAAGCGATATGCAGATACAGATGCAGTTTGACCGCAGCTTTGACCATGAATATCTCCCTCATTTTGGCAAATTTTGACATGCTTCAAAAGGCAAAAGTGCTTATTTTTGCCTTCGCTTTCATTTGGCGGGCTTTTGAGGAGGATATTTTCACTTTCAAATTTTGGATCTAGATTTGCATGCTTTGGTGACTGGACATTTCAGCGACCAATTTGGCATATGCAAATGCAGATATTTGTTGTATTCATTGCTATAGATTGATGATTCAACAGCTTACATTGAAGATTTAAAATATCTTCCAGTTGCCCCTATTCCAAATATTTTTTATGCCATAACTTCTTGTAGGTGGACGTCCCTTCAGAGGCAAATATTTCTTGATGGAGCCCATGGGCGAATTCATTGTAATCGACTCAGGTCAAAGAAGGCTATATATGCTAAAACATGAGATGTAATAGGAGGATGGTTTTATTTTGGGCTGTTATGCTGCCATTTTTTTCTGTAGTCAGACTTTTGCTACTGAATATTCTATAATGTAATGGTTTTTGACCTTCATGATTAATATATGTATGATTTCTTCTCTCTCTTGCATCCTAATTTTTGTGTTTTAATTGAAGTTATAGTCTGTTCTGTGAATAAAATGGCTCCTCTGCAGGTTTGACCTTCATACCGAAGCCTCAATCAGTAATAAGTCTGTGTGAATCCCCTTCATCATCGAGATCATTGTTGTGTCTACACCAAGATCACCATCACTCACTAAATCTGCTGTATCACTTATTTCATTTCAGCATTCCTTCTAACCCTTTTCCCAACAAGCATTAGCACTATGTTTAGATACTTTCCTCTAAGCATTAGGCTCAGAGGTAGGAACTGACCTTCTCCGGAGGTCTGATCTTAGTTCACAAGGTCCCACACTTCGAGATTATTCCCATGTTTCTCCAGATTGCTAAAGTTTTACAACTGTAGCTCAGGGTGCAAATCTAGGTGACAACATTTACATTTACAAATAATTTACTCTTGGTAATGTGAAAATTTTTACATAAATTTAGAAATCATAAGTCAATCATGAAGTATACTACATTTGGAATTTTGGTTTCTATCTCACAAGTCTCGGAGAGTCTTCTGCTATATATGGAGAGCATCATCCGAGTGCTTTTCCTCCAACCACAAACTGGCGGTCCCACACTCATCTTCCATCTAGAAGTGACCCTACCCTTCACAAAGAGTATAGACATAAGGAACCAACTAGTTTCCATCTAAGTTCTAGTGTTGTGTCCTACATAACTCAATTAACCATACAACTCTAGACAATCTTCTAGCTAAGTATGATCACTCTGACAGGTTACACAATCTAGACACGGTGAACCGACTAATGCATGTAGAGACAAATGCATCACTTTGGCCAAAGTTTCTCTATAAATAGACATTTGAAATAAACGTAATCATGTGTTCGCACACCTCTAACTCAACTTGGAAACTACCACATCCTACAGTTTGACTTGCTTGATTAGTATCTCTATACATAAATTATCTTGACTAAACTCAAATCCTAATCAATCTGACTTAGAATTAATCGTTAATCTAGGATAAACATAATATATAGGTTTAGGTGACTTTAACCTTTTAGAGAGTCCCTCTTTGCATACTTGCAAATAATAGGGTCTATGACTTCCTGTCATTCTACTCAATGACCCAATGATTGAGGATTCTTGTGTAATACATCAAAATTTTGACTCTATCATGAAATCATTTAATTTATCATAAATGCTTCTTAGACTCTTCCTAAATTATACTTGTCTTGGTCTATGGTTTCTTGACCATTCACTGTCAACCATAAAAAGAACAATAGACTAATTCAATGTTATAACAAATTTTAGAGTTTTCAAGTTTTCTTAATCCTTCTGGGTCGAATCTAGGGATTTAACTCCTCTATCCCAACACATTGAAATATCAAATACTCTTGTATTCCAAAGGTAAGAATTTATAATAATATAACATAGAAATGATAACCTCTATTCTTCTCTTGACCACTTGGACATTGTTCGAATTTACATTTCTCATAACATGTATAAACATAGTACATGAGCTATATCCTCATTCATATAAGGTCTTAATGAATATTATCATTATCATAACTAATCTTTTGACTAAGTTCAATCTTTCAACCTAAATAGGTTTGATTCTAAAATAATAATATAATATTTTCAATTTCTTGGTCTTCTTAAGTCCACTAACTTTCGATATAGGAAAGGTTATGAACTCATATATAACATCCTTTGTGTTAGGGTTCAAGCAGATTAGAGCAATAAACACTAACAATTATATGTAGATTAAATAACCTTAATATAACAATGAAGAATAACACAAAAGAGATCAACACATAATTTTAACGTGGTTCACCCAAAACGGGCTACATCAATAGAAACTTAGCCATCCAATGATTTTATTATCCAGTGCAAAATAGATTACAATCTCATGAATTCCACACTGCAACATACATCCCAACCACTTATAACAAGCTTTTTGGAAGCTTCTAGAATTAGGGTTTTACAAAGTCATTTTTTCTTTTGTCGGTTAACAAAAATTAACAACCGACCCTGAATGTGCAAAAAAGGGGAAAAAATACGTTACGAGTGTACAATATTTGCATGATCAGTCACCACATATGAACAATCTCCCACTTGGAGACTAATCAGGCTCCATACCAAACAATCTCCCACTTGGAGACTGATCTTGGATGACATCGTTGCACTTATAGCTCCCACTAGATTACAGGCCTGGCTGGTTTCTTATTTCCACCATTATCAGTTGTGAAGGCCAATGGAAATTGATGAGGAAATTAGTTTCCCCTATGTAATTGCCTTTGTGAACATATCTGCAGGATTCTCACTTGTGTGAATTTTCTCCAGCTTCAACTTTCCATCCTATAAAACTGACCAGATGAGGTGGTATCTAAGCTATATGTGCTTAGTTTTTGAATGCAGAGCTGAATTCTTAGTAAGATGAATGGAACTTTGGATATCAGTGTACAAAGTGCTATCTTCTTATCATTGTCCCAATTCCTCCAGAAAATGTTGTAACCAAATCATCTCCTTGCTAGCTTCTGTAGCAGCAACATACTCAACTTTAGTGCTTGAAAGCGCAACAACCTTTTGTAGCATTGAAATCCAACTGACTGCAGTACCTCCTATAGTAAAAACATACCCTATAGTACTCCTCCTGCTATCAATATCACCTGCTAGATCAGAGTCAACATATCCTTTTAGAGAATAATTTGTTCCTCCAAAACATAATTTCTTTGAAGTAGTATCTCTCAAATATCAAAGAATCCATTTTACCGCATTCTAATGTTCCATTCCTGGATTGCTCATATACCTGCTCACAACTCCCATTGCATGTGCAATATCTAGCCTTGTGAATACCATTGCATACATCAAGCTGCCAGCTGTTGATGCATATGGTATCTTAGACATTTTTTCTTCCTCCTCTTGTTTCTTTGCACACATCTCCTTAGTCAACTTAAAATTGACCAGGCAAAGGTGTACTAACTACTTTTGCATTCTGCATGTTAAAGCTTTTCAACACCTTCTCTACATACTCACTTTGATACAAAAATAATTTTCTGTTTGTCCTATCTTGTGTGATCCTCATACCAAGGATTTGTTTGTTGCACCCAAATCCTTCATAGCAAATGAATTTGCTAATTTCTACTTAAGTTCATTAATATGTTGCATGTTAGACCCAACAACAAGCATGTCATCAACATAAAGCAATAGGATAATATAGCTGCCATTACCCAATTTCTTAAAATAAACACAATAATCAGAATGACATCTTTTGTAACCTTGTTCATCCATAACATTATCAAATTTCAAATACCATTGCTGAGGTGCTTTTTCCAGGCCATAGAAACTTTTCTTTAACTTGCACACAAATTCCTCCTTACCCTTGACCTCATATCCCTGTGGTTGCTACATGTATATTTCCTCTTCCAAATCCCCATGGAGAAATGTTGTTTTCACATCTAGCTATTCAAGATGCAAGTCTTCTACAGCCACAAGACTTAGAATAGTTTTAATAGAACTCATCTTTACAATTGGAGAAAATATTTCATCAAAATCTATACCTTTTTTCTGTGCAAAACCTTTTACCACAAGTCTGGCCTTATATCTTTTCTTGCCTTCATCTTCTTCTTTCAACCTATAAACCCATTTGTTTGGCAATGCTCTTTTACCTACAGGCAATTGGACTAAGTCCCAAGTCTGATTCTACAACAAGGAATCCATTTCCTCTTTCATGCCTAGCTCCCACTGCTTTTTGTTATATACTTGCATTGCTTCTTGACAACCTTCAGGTTCACTATAATTAGTTAATAATATAGAATATAATGATAGAGAAAATCTTTCTGGAGGTCTAGACATCCTTGTAGAATGTCTAACACTTGCAATCTAGTCTATGGGATAACTTGTTGTTGTTGAGCATCAGGTACCACTGGCATTTTATTTTATGGAATCTCATCCAGCACCACATTTTCCTTTTTGGCATTTTCATGTTTCTTTTCCTACAGTTGATCCTTGTACATGACCTTCTCATTGAATATAACATCTATTCTCCTAATGATTTTATGATTTTCATAATCCCATAATCGATAACCAAATTCATCTACTCCATATCCAATGAAGGTACATTTTTTAGACTTAGCCTCAAGGTTGGTTCTATTTTTAATATCAACATGGACAAAAGCTTCACAACCAAAGGTTTTTAGAAATGAATAGTTTACCTTTTTACCTGTCAATGCCTCCTTTGGAATGCCACCATCCAAAGGATTTGAAGGTCCCCTATTTATTAAATAAACAATGGTATGTACATCTGCCTAAAAGTGTAAGGGTAGTCCAACATGTAATCTCATGCTCCTTACACACTCCACAATGGTCCTATTCATCCTCTTAGACACACCATTTTCTTGTGGGGTTCCAGGAACCGTTTTCTGCCTACATATTCCAATCAATACTTTTCAAATTCTCTGCTGCAATACTCGCCTCCATTATCAAATCTGAGACGCTTCAACTTTTTTCCTTTCTCATTCTCAACCAAAGCTTTCCACTTTTTAAAAGTTTCAAATACTTCTAATTTTTGTTTTAGGAAATACACCCATGTTTTCCTAGTTGTATCATCAATAAAAATAACATAATACTAAGAGCCACCAAGAGAAGATACCTGAGCTGGTCCCCCTACATCTAAATGCACAAGCTCTAATTTCTCACTCTTCTTCTCTTTCCCAACTTTGAGAAATCTAACTTTTTTCTATTTTCCATAAACACAATTTTTGTAGAACTCCAAGTCAATCTGCTTCAGACTTGGTAGCAACTTTTTGGAGTGAAGGATCTTCATCCCTTTCTCACTCATGTGCCCAAGTCTATGGTGCCACAATTTTGTTTCTATCCCTGTAGCAAGTGCTATAACTGTCTTAGTAGCAACTATTTCTATAGAAGCTAAGCTAGAATAAGTATTACCAGTACACAAATACAATGTGCCTACCTTTTCACCTTTAGCTACTACTAATGCACCTTTAGTGACCTTCTAGACTTCGTTTGAAAAGGTAACTATGCAACCTTCACTACCCAGTTGTCCTGCAGAGATTAAATTCTTTCTCAAATTTAGAACATGCCTTACCTCCTATAGAAACCATTCATTTCCATTCTGTAACTTCATTTTTATTTTTCCTTTTCCAACAATCTGATAGGGTTCATCATCACCCAAATATACCTATCCAAAATCACCTTGAACATAATCTACAAAATATTTCCTATGGGGTGTGGCATGAAATGAAGCCCCTGAATCTATTACCTAGGAATCATTAGCGTTATCTGAACACAAAATTAAAGCATCCTATAATTTATTACTTGCAACATTAGCTTCCTTACTGTCATCATGTTGTTCGTCTCCTTGTTTGCCCTTTCGAGACCAACAATCCTTCTTCAAGTGTCTTGGCTTTCCACACTGCCAGCAATCCATTCTTCCTCTAGATTTAGATCTACCTTTCTTCGACTTCCTTTGTGACTTCCCACGATTTGTTGGGCCTTTTCCTCTCTCGTTTGTTCTTCCCCTTTTCTCTATAGTCGAAGCATTACCAGATGTTGAACTCTCACCTATGCTTTTCCATCGCATTTCCTCACTAAGGATACCACCAACAACATCATTATATTTAAAAGTATTTGAACCAGAGATAGAGTTACTTACAACCATTACCAAGCTATTCCACTTTTCTGGAAAAGAACATAAAACCAAGAGAGCCCTCACCTCTTTATCAAATTTCACTTTTACAGAAGTTAACTGACTGGTAATCGTATTAAACTCATTTAAATGATCTAACATAGATCCACCTTCAATCATTTTTAGATTAAACAAATGCTTCATGAGAAATACCTTATTAGAACTAAGGGTTTTTCATACAAGTTAGCCAAAGCTTTCATCTGTTCATTTGTTGTCTTCGCTTCTATTATATTGAATTCCATAGATGGTGCTAGGCACAACCGAATGGTTCCTAATGCCTTTCTATCCAGAAGTTCCCAATCCTCATTAGTTATTTCTATCGGCTTCTTGGCTTTTCCTTCCAACAGCCTCCATAAATCCTTCTAATAGAAATAATCCTCCATCTGCATCTTCCATAACTGATAGTTCTGTCCATTGAATTTATCTACCTTTAATTTACCCTCATCTGTCATTGCTCCCACTTAACCATGAGACTCCCACTCAACCGTGAGACCTTCCTACAAATGATAATCAATCACAACCCACTCTGATACCAGTTGTTAGGGTTTAGGAAGATTGAAGAAATAAACACTAACAATTATATGCAGATTAAATAACCTTAATATAATAATGAAGAATAACACAAAAGAGATCAACACAGAATTTTAACGTGGTTCACCCAAAATGGGCTACATCCACAAAAACTTAGCCATCCAATGATTTTATTATCCAGTGAAAAATAGATTACAATCTCATGAATTCCACACAACATACATCCCAGCCACTTATAACATGCTTTTTGGAAGCTTCTAGAATTAGGGTTTTACAAAGTCATTTTTTCTTTTGTCGGTTAACAAAAATTAACAACCGACCCTGAAACCTGGCAAGAATACGTTACGAGTGTACAATATTTGCATGATCAGTCACCACATACCAACACTTTGTATATCATGATAATACTTATCATTATTTGAGTAATGCATATGTGATATTGAATCACTATACTTAGGCGTTTTCAATGATATCAATATCATTTATATAAATTCTATATAATTGAAAATCTATCACCATAACTTTTGATTATAAACACTAAAACATATACTCATAGATCATTGTCAACTGTGAATCTATCACTATCTAAACTAGATCTCTTATATCTTACTCATCTCAACTCCTAGGTTTATATTAGAGTTCTCAAAAAGTTCAATCCCAATGTTATTCATAACATTCTTCCATAACCCTGTGTCTAATAAAGCAACAAAGTTCTTTATGGGTTTGATGATATGAAACAATGGCATGAGTAAGTCATCTTCCATAGTAATCCCACTGTAAACTATTACATCTACTCATTTATTCTCTGTGGTTTTATACTGCTATACCATTACATTTTTTTTTATTGTGTCATCCTCATAAATTCAAATCCATTACCAAAAACACTCTGAGTACAGTTTCAAATCTTGACAAGATAGTATTTCTATATTTCCTATGTATCTATGTTTACATAGTTGCTATTACCATAAGATTACTGCTTTGTATAACACTGTATTCTTTGTTATATGTTCAATCATATATCTGTATGTTCATATGGAAAGGTAATATCATAGTTTAAGAATAGAAATAATTGTTTATAATAGACATCCTTACCGCCAAACGTCGACGGTTCCCAAAACCTGGGCAAGTTCTTACTTATCCCACTACTACCCGAGCTTATCTTAACACCTTCTTCTATGTTTTTCTCTCTTTCCCCTATGGATTCTTTATGAGAACAAAGCTCTTTGCAATCCCGAAGTCTTTTGCCGCAGATTCAATATGATATCAGAGCTCTCTGTGTTCTAACAATGCTCTCTATGTTCTAACAATGCGCTTTGTGTTCTAATAGAGCTCTTTGTGTTCACCCTCTAAGCACTTGGAGTGGCACACCCACATAGACAAGATCTTCCTCCAATGCATGCAATTTCCTTCACTAAAAATAGCCTTTACAAAGGGCTTTACTGTCCATAACTGTGGATTCTTCCTGCATTTATGCCTAATTTCACTCTACGGTGGCATGCATGAGTGATTGAGTTAATGGTCATAAAGACCACTCCTAACTATTAAAAAACTCCTCCTTTCTCTTCATAACTGACATGGAGGAAAGGAATCGAGTGTCTACAAGAACAACATGAAGTGGTTTTGCATTAAGTTGCAACAACACCACGTTCCCTAAAAAAACTCATGGACAAAAAAATAATTGGTTTAACCAATAATTTGAATTAATTAGATATTTAACAACAAAATATCGGTGCATACAACATATACTTACGTTGTCTCTAATACACGATAAGATTTGAGAATGGGGTCGAGGTATTCTCCCCCTCTCAAAATTGCTTAATGTCAAAATAGATAAATTAACATAATAGTATTCCAATAGGGAATTACCGATAATAAAGTAGTTTAACTACTAGTATTTATTTGCTCTAGTATTATAAAATTATATTACTTTACACAAAGAAATAATGACTATCGATCATTTCCTTGTCGATGGTCAAGTTCTAACGGGTAAGTGCACAAAGATGAGGGACCAAAAGGGGGTCTTAAGATGCCACTTTTTTTCTAAAATAAGGAAAGACTAATGTTGGATGAGAAATTGAAGATGGTTACACTCAAAATGATCATCAACCTACACTCTGCTTGCACTCTAGTCCTTTCAAGTGCGTCTCCATAGTCATGATCATCAACCTACAATTTTCCCAGATTACCAGTATTTCCCCTAATTGCATGATCATGACTTTTTTCTTGCAGTTTCTTGTGTGGATCTTCTTTCTTTATCAACATCCTTTTGGTGATAGCTCGTTCAGATGACTGAGTTGTCTCCGAAGAAGTCGAAAGTGATGAAGTACAAATATCAAGGTGTTTTTCCAATCACCTCAGTTACTTCTAATGTTGATGACATTAGAGATATAGAGATTGGCCATGTGGACATGTATGAATTTGTGGAGAGAACCAAGTCAAATAATCCCAACTCTGCAATGAAGAAGATAATTGATAGTAACATTCATTTGGTGTCATCTTTCCCGGTGGCAGCCCACAACACATAATTTTATATAGACATCCTTACCTCCAGATGTCGATGGTTCCCAAAGCTTGAGCAAGTTCTTACTTATCCCACCTCTATCTGAGCTTATCTTAACACCTTCTTTTGCATTTCTCTCTCTTTCCCCCACATATTCTTTATGAGAACAAAGCTCTCTATGATCCTAAAGTCTTTCACCGTAGATTCAATATGATAACAGAGGTCTCTGTATTCTAACATAGCTCTTAATTTTCTAACATAGCTCTTTGTTTTCTAACAGAGATCTCTATGTTCTAACAACACTCTCTGTGTTCTAATAGAGCTCTATGTGTTCATCCCCTAAACACTTGGAGTGGCGCACCCGCACAGACAAGACTGTCCTCCAATGCATGCAATCTCCTTCTCTAAAAATAGCCTTTACAAATGGCTTTACTCTCCATGACCATGGATTTTTCCTGCATCTATGCCTGATTTCACTCTATGGTGGCATGCAGGAGTGATGGAGTTATTGGTCATAAAGACAACTCCTAACTATTCAAAAATTCCTCCTTTCTCTCCATAACTGACAAGGAGGAAAGGAATCGAATGTAAGTGAACAATGCCTTGTTAAATTTTACATTGGGAATTACAAAGATGAGATAATGTGTGATGTTATGCCAATGGACATTCTATTAGGTAGACCTTGGCAATATGATAAGCAGGCCATTCATGATGGCAAAAGTAATTGCATTAGAATCAAGAAGGATGGGGTTGAGTATGTGTTAAATCCTTTGAAGGATAAGGATGAGGAGGTTGAGGAAACTAATAGGATTTGTCTAGTGACTAGAAAATAGCTTCTAAAGGAAATTAGAAAAGAGAAGGCATGTAATACCTTCCTACCTCAAGTTACATAAATTATGATAGAAGAGAAAGGGGTAGAAGTTCCCACAGAAGTCCAATTTTTTTTGAATGAATTCAACAACTTTCTAATGAAGGATTTACAAGATGGATTATCTCCAACTAGAAGCATAAGTCACTGCATGGACTTGATACCAGGTGTAAGCCTACCAAATAAGGCACCATATGGAATGATACTCATAGAAAATGAAGAGGTGAATAGACAAGTGCAAGAGCTGTTGGATAAGGGACTGATTAGAAAGAGCCTCAGTCTGTGTGTTGTACCTACTATACTAGCACATAAAAAGATGGGAAATGGAAAATGTCCATTGATTCAAGGGCTATAAATAAGATAACCATTAAGTACAGGTTTCCACTGCCTTGTATGGATGACTTGATGGACTATTTGAGTGGAGAAAAGTACTTCAACAAGATTGATTTGAAGAGTGGATGCCACCAAATCAGAATTAGAGAAGGTGATGAATGGAAGATAACATTCAAGACCAAGGATGGATTGTATAAGTGGCTTGTGATGCCATTTGGGTTGTCAAATGAACCCAACACCTTTATGAGACTCATGAATGAGGTAATGAAGCCATTATTTAGCAAGTTTGTTATTATTTATTTGGATGACATTTTGTTTTTTAGCAAAACAAAAGAGGAACACCTGTTGCACCTAAAGGAAGTTCTGCAGAAGTTAAAAGAAGAAAAGTTGTTGGTAAACTTGGATAAATGCAGTTTTATGCAAAGGGAACTAGTATATTTGGGTTTTGTAGTGTCTAAAGAAGGGTTTAAGATGGATCTTGAGAAGGTTAAGGCAATAATGGATTGGCCTTAACCCATAAACATGTTTGAGGCTAGAAGTTTTCGTGGCTTGGCAAGCTTCTACAGGAATTTCATCAAAAATTTTAGTGGAATATGTGCACCAATCACCAAGACAATGAAGGGTGTTATGAAAGAGTTCTAGTGGACAATTGTAGTAGATAAGAGTTTCTAGTTGTTGAAGAAGAAGGTTACAACACAACCAATGTTGACATTGTCAGACTTTGGCAAAGTGTTTCAAGTGGATTGTGATGCCAGTGTTAGTGCAATTAGAGGAGTATTAAGTCCAGAAGGTAGACCCATTGTCTACTTCAGTGAGAAACTAAATGAAGTAAAGAGGAAATACTCAATTTATGACCAAGAATTATATGCTATAGTGTAGGCCTTGAAGAAGTGGAGGCATTACTTGTTGTCAAATGAGTTTGTATTATACACTAACCACCATACCTTGTAGAACATCAATATTCAAGCTAAGTTATACCAGAGGCATATGAAATGGGTGGAGTTATTGCAAAGTTATTCTTTTGTCTTGAAACATAGGAGTGGTAAGTCGAATAGGGTAGTAGATGCACTTAACAGAAGATGTTTTTGATGAATGAGTTAAGGGATAGTGTTCTTGGCTTTGATGTAATGAAGGAGTTGTATACTGATGATCTTGATTTTAAGGAAGCATAGACAACTAGTAGAAGTCTAGTAGAGGGAGATAGGATGCCATGGTTGGAGTATTTCATTCAAGATGGCTTGTTGTTTGAGGATAGAAATTATGTATACCCAGAGGTTCAATAAGATAGAATCTAATAAGGGAAAAGCATAGTGGAGATTTGAGTGGACATTTTGGAATAGGTAATACATTGGCACATTTGAGTGAAGGTTATTTTTGACTTGGAATGAGTGTAGATGTGAAGAGACTGGTATAGGGCTACAAAATTTGCCAGCATGCTAAAGGAGCAAGACAAAACATAGGATTATATCAGCCATTACCTATACTAGAGAGACCATGGGAGCACTTGAGTATGGATTTTGTTTTTGGTCTACCTTGAACACAGTGAGGTAATGATTCCATTTTTGTTGTAGTTGACAGATAAATTCAAAGATGGTTTACTTCATACCATGTTAGAAGACTAGTGATGCATCCCACATAGCTACATTATTTTTCAAAGAGGTAGTCAAGCTATATGGACTGCCTAAGAGCATAGCCTCAAACAAGGACACAAACTTTGTTGTCTATTTTTGGCATACATTATGGAAGAATATGGACACTAAATTGGGATATAGTTCAACTTATCATCCTCAGATTGATAGATAAACCGAGGCTATGAACAGAAGTTTGGCAAAATTGTTGAGATGTTTGGTGGGAGACAAACCACATTAATGGGATCTTATCTTGGCACAAGAAGAATTTGCTTACAACAACTTAGTAAATAGAAGTGTAGGAAGGAGACCATTCCAAATAGTTTATGGGCACAACCCAAGAGGTGTTGATGAGCTAAGAGAGTACAAATTTGAATAGGAAGAGTGTTGTAGTAGAAGATTTTGCAGAGTACATTCATGAGGTTCACAAGGAGGTGAAGGAAAAGTTGGAGAAAAGTAATAGAAAATACAAAGAATATGTTGATGTACATAGGAGGGAACAAGAGTTCCAGGGAGGTGACTTGGTTTTGGCACATTTGAGGAGAGAAAGGTACCCACAAGGAACATACAAAAAGTTGAAATTTAAGAAAATAGGCCCATGCAAGGTGTTGAGGAAGTTCTCACCCAATGCCTATGAGATTGAGCTACTAGTAGGGATAGACATATCTCCTATTTTCAATGTTGTTGATCTATACAAGTTCCATGAAGGAGAGACAAGTTTACAAGGGGGTACACACTCATGTTTGCTTGATGCACATGGATGGTTAGATTAGTTACTTAAAAATAAGATGGAATAAGTAGATCGAGTGATTAGCTCTTGAGTGCCTAAGAAGACTAGAGGAAAGGACCACATGGAATACCTGATCAGATGCAAGAACAAAGCTGCAGATGAAGCTTCTTGGCTAAGTGTTGTAGAGCTCGTCAAGTATGGAATTCCAATTCTGGACTTACTAAAATGTTCATGAGTTTCCAACTGATGGAACATTTCAGATACTCAGTGTGTCTGATGTAGGATCATCCACGTCCATGAGCAATCCTCATCAACCAAAAAGATTTATTTGCTTTCTTGCTTGTTTGTTTTCCTTCTTGTTTTGCTGTAAGAGTTGATGATCAAATTTATAGAGAATTTCCTAAGGATTCATGGCCAAATGTTGACTTCATCTTCAAGAAGATCCAAATTTGGTGAAGATTTGAGGTAAATTGGACAAGTTATGCATATGCGGAACTTTCAATGTCAACAGGGTATGCAAAACTTTCCCTGCCATCAGGATATATGCAGATGACCCTTGAGATCTCGCATATCCAAGTGATGACTTCATCTTGTTAAGAAGCCAAATGGGTGTTCAAAATGTCATGTTTGGTAAGGTTCTGAGCAAAATTGAGCAAGTTATGCTTAGGTAGAAATTTGAGTGTCAAAAGGATATGTGAAACTTTGGTCTGCAATAGGATATGCAAAACTTTGTTTTGCAATAGTATATGTGGAACTTTGGTCTGCAATATGCAATAGACCTAGTTTTTCTTGCAATATATAGATGACCCAATTTTTCCTGCAATATGTAGATGACCTAGTTTTTCCAACAATATGCAGATGACCTAGTTTCTGTCGTAATATCCTGCTGGGTCACTTTTTTTTGTTGTATCACTTGAAAGCACCCAGAAAGTGACAAAAATAGTTTTTGACTGCTTGTATGACCAATCCAAGAGCCAATTTATTATTAACACATGTCTCATTCACATGATGAGTGTGGTGGCCACCTCATGCCTATAAATAGAGGATTTTCACACTGAAATGGGTTGACTTCTCCATAGTGAGTTTTTGGCTTCTACTGTAACTTTTTTGTAGATTTCAAATTTGAAGGCAAATTATTTTGGGTTTTCACAGGAAGGCTAGGATAGTTTGACTTGACCATTAGAATAATTGTAAAGCTTAGGCCATGACATGTATGAATTCCATTGTACTCCTACTATAATGTTTTGATTACAAATGAATATAAGACATTTCTATTTGTTGTTGTGTGTTGCTTTATTTTGGTTGCCTAGTTAAGTAGCTTGTCAAAGCCCCTAAACCTTGATCTACATCACATTCACTTTGTAAGGGTAATCTAACTTTTAGTCCTATCTTCCTACCTCTTGCATGTCCTACTTATACAAGGAGGCTACTGTACTTTGGTAAGATTCACATTTTGTTTATTGTATGATAGATTTGGCTTTCATTGTGCATATTAAACTTTGTCAAAGGTTGTGTTGATATTGCAAGTTGATCTTGGCTACTCCAACAACCTACACCTATACTTGCCAACACCAAGCAATAAATAGTTATAGCAAAAAGAAGAAAGAACAACCACAAAATGATAATGAACTAAACCTTAGTACTACCAAGGGAAGAAAATGCATGACCTCAAATTGAAGATCAACGACTACTAACACATGAAAAGAAAAATGTACCTCTTAGTATAAAGATAATTAACCACCAAGAAATAAGATTTCCAATTATTCTATATAGTTACCCATCTTTTGTGAATGCCAACTATTAGTTTGAGTGTCACTGAGAGACAAATAAAAATCACATGACCAAATATTGATAGATTAGACACTAAAGAAATTCAATCTAAATGTAAGACTCATTAGATGTTCATCGATCACTTCCAACTACCAAATTTACCTTGTTATTGAAGTCATTCCATATGATGTTGACGTCATCCTAATTTTTGTTGAAGATAATAGTTTCTACTAAAGTTCTTTGTTATTGAAGTCACATAGACAAATGTTGTTGAAGTGACTTAGGCTAATGCTTCCAAAATCACACATAGATTAATGCTACCAAAGTGACATCGGTTGATGTTGCTAAAGATGCAACTAGAATTTTCTCTATTGAAGTTAGCTGGAACATTATTTCATGTCTAGACTCATTTGAGCATGCCCAAAATCTACATAGAAAGACATCATTCTCATAGCCATCTTTATTCTATTTATGGGTGATACAGGATTGCTCATGGGTTCAAATTCTCCTATATCAAACATATTGAGTAAGAAATTTTGAGAACATGGTGCTCACAAAATAGAGCTAAGTGGTAGAACCACCCTTTTGGAATGTTATTCCTTATCACACTCCACTCTTATAATAACTACATCAGAAGAATTGTCTTAATCCTCCCCTACTAAGTTTGTCAATTAACTTTCATGCTATTTGTGGATCTCTATCCACCATAGAAAAACCTTCTCCTATAAATATTTCTCCTCTTTTGGGATTTAGTACAACATTATCTATCCACATACACCAAATTCTTCTTCTTTCCTCTTCTCTTGTGTGATTTGACCCACCACTATCTTCCCACCTCTACAAAAATTATTTTCTCTATTCTATACTCATTATTTCTTCTTCCACACACTCTTCTACATATTCATGCCAACAATTCCATCACATTGCACTTATACAACATGCACTCCTAAATCTATACCTCATGCAAACTCCTCATTTACATCTCCATTCAATATCTTCCATAACAACTCCTCACCACTTCACTTGCACACAAATCAGCACAATCGGTATAATAGAAGTAAAAAATCTCCACAAGTGCCTCATCATCCTCTCTCTTCAACAAATATGCACACAAACATCTACTTACATGCCCCCTTCAATTTTCACACACTAGACTATCTCCACAAGTTCTGAATCCTTCCTTGACCTAATTACTTTTATTTCCCAATACTCTTTCTCCCTAAGCATGTAATAATCTTTCCCTTTTAATTTTTTCTATCCGCTACTCTTCACAAGAAGAGTTTTGGTAGTTTTATTTTCCTTTAGAGATACACCAACAATTGCTAACTATTTCCCACACTTTTTCAATCAATTATGCTACTTTTGCATTGCCTTAAGTAACCACCTAAATATTGTAACAGTGAGCAAATAACTCTTATGTTGTTCTTTTATAATCATCCTCTACTTTTATTCTTAATTTAATGTAAGAAAAATTAAAATGAATACTTAAAATGTTTATTTATATTTTAATAGCCATATTGATGCAAGGGCATCTATGCAGGGTCATCTACATAGAATAATGTCTAATTTTGGCTAATGTAATCTGCAATAATGGATCTTGAAGTCTATTGTTAGACTAGTGGTGTTGGGAATTAATTCTTGGCATTTTTTTAGAAGTGGCATCTATTGGAATTTATTTGCATGTTGTTTTGGTGGCAGTTGGGAGTTTTAGACTTTTCTATTTTTGGAGCTTTGTCAGTGTAGAATGTAATTGGCAGCCACTCATTCCAGATTCTTCATTACTATTGACCTTAGGGAAGTGACGTGAGTTAAAGGAGAGGGGGTCTGGCATTTGAATGGGGTGCTGCCTGAATTAGTGAAAAAAAGGAGAGTTTCATATTGGAAAAGGGGGTCTGTTAAAATATGAACAATGGAAGTGACAACAAGTTGAGAAATTGTTGAACACACAATATTCACAGAGTACCCTCCAAAACAAAGAAAGGGGTTCTACGTCGATGGGTTTCTAGATTTGACATTTGGCCTTATCTTGAAAAAAATTGCAAAGGATGCTTCAAATGAAATTGTTGTTGAGTTGCTGTCAGTGACCATACCAGTTTTGGTTTGTAATTTGTAATTGATTTTTGAAGTAACTTAATAAAGTGTGAAGCTATTTGTCTTTCCCATTGCATCAGCGGTATCAGAGTGGGTTGTCCCTGAGTCTACAAGTAGATCATTGAATGTGAGGCAGCTTGTAGCAGGACCTGTGAGTTGTGGGTTGTGAGAAAGTACCTCTGAGAGTGGCCCCATGATGTAGGGGTAGAGGTGGAGGTAGATATTAGAGCTAGAAGATTCTGAGTGTGCAAGCAGATTCGCCAAAGAGAGGTAGTTTGCACCAGGATTAAGCTTGTGGGTATTGAGAAAAATGTATGTAAGAGGAGCTCCATGTGGTTGGGGTAGAGCTAGAGCTAGAGATGGAGGTAGAAATCCTCCAAGTGCTTCTCGTGATGATGATTTCAAATCTTTGAGGAGGTAGGTTGAAGTATTACAAGAAGAAATTAGAAGAGGTTTTAAACAAAGGAGAGAACCTGTGAGTGAAGATGATGAAACTACAAATGTGAATCATACAAGTAGTGAAGAAGATGAAGCAGCGGCAACAACAATGAATGATCCTTTGGTGAGGGCATTGACAAAGATTGGAAAGAGACCAAAAATTGATGTTCTTACATTTAGTGGGAATTTGGATCCTATAGAGTTAGTGGATTGGATCAATGACATGGAAGAGTATTTTGAATTTGAAGAGATTGAAGACCCCAATGGATTTAAATTTGCAAAAACTAGATTAAAAGGACATGCTTCGATTTGGTGGAGAGAGGTTCAATTGCAAAGAGGAAGGAGAGGCAAGGAAAAAATTACCAAGTGGGATAGAATGGTGGAGAAGATGAAGAGACAACTCATCCTAGTGGATTATGAATTAGATTTGCTCAAGAAAATGCAAGGTTTAAAACAAGGAACCAAAACCATGAAGGAGTTTACCGAGGAGTTTCATAGGATCCTAATTAGAGAAGGACATGTTGCAAGTATGAGGATAACCAGTGTTGTCATTGATGTCAACATACTCATATTGCTTTAATGAGAAGGATTGGATGAGCTGTGTGCTGAGGATATTGAGAAAATTAGTCTCAACCAGGAACAGTGAAGAACGGTGATGACTTTAAGTAAAAGGCCAAGATAAGATGAAGATCAGAGGATGCGGTTTAAAGGGTTTTTAGATATGAGTCTTGAGATGCTCCAGTCAAGATTTCAGAGGTCCACATGAAGATATGAAGAAGTTATGATCGCTCTAGTAGAACCGGTTCCGGCAGATGTTTAGTGGTGACAGAGTGTCATAGATTGGTCTGGTGAGCTCCAGAATTGCATTATCTCATTCTGTGGATTGGAGGGAGTGTTGAAGAAGTCATTGTGAAGTGACAACTAGATTTGGTCATGGTTTGGAGGTCCAGAAGCACCTTTCTCATTGTGACAATGGCGACAGACTGTGTTCTTGAAGTTCTGGATGAAGAAAAGAAGAATTCCAGTAAGCTGATAAAGTACAGATGTTCTTGATGACTCAGGAAAGGTTTTGGTGATCCTCGGATCGTGCACAATTCTTATTGGCGGTTCGCATTGAAGTTAGAGTTTGGATTTGATGTAAAGACCACCGGTTGTTGGTGTTCTTCCTGAGACTGGCCGACCGGATGTATTACACGTCTTGCGAATGATCTTATAGGTGTTTGCTGACTTAGATGATTGTTCCTAAGTCGATGCCTTGTATAAATAAGGGATTGTGAATTCATTTTGTTATGTGTCAAGCAGCAGATGAGTGTGGTATAGCGAAAGAGTGAAGGGCAGAGTAGAGGTCTTTGAGCTTAAATGGAACTGATCCAGGCATGGTAAAGATGTCAATCTCCAGTTCAAGTTTGTGATACTTGTTACTTTGTAGACAGTGTCTCTTGTAGGCAGTGTGCCTCTTGTGAGCAGTGAGCTCAGGAAGTGAGCCCTAATTGGCATGTGCCATCTTTTTTTCTTATTCTTCTAACAGAGAATAATTCTTGGGTTAATCACCCCGTGGTTTTTCCCTTGACCAGGTTTTCCACGTCAAAATCTTGGTGTCTCATGTGTTGATGTGTATCTGCTCTGGTGTTTATGCTTTATGCTTCCATGAATGATTAATTGCTATGCTATTAAATAACAAAGTGGATTTAAGTGTTTGAATTGGAAGCAAGTTTAGGATAACTGATTCACCCCCCCTCTCAGTTATCAACAATTGGTATCAGAGCCAAGTTCCTCTGAAGGAGCTTAACTGCTTGAGGTGATCTAGGCTATCGTCATACAAGAAGGATAGTTTGAAGTTTGATGGAACCAACTTCTCTCTTTGGAAAGGTCACATGAAATGTCACTTGGAGTGTATGGGAAAGGCGTACTTGTCCATGGTCACAAAAGCATATGTACCTCCACAGGGTGGTCCGACAACTCTAAATGAAATCACAGATGCTGAAAACAATCTGCGGACCAAAGAGACTCTTCTAATCGCATTGACTGACTCAGAACTCTCAAATGTTATTGACCTACCAATTACCTATGAGATCTGGATTAAACTGGAACTTCTGCATGAAGGAGATGAGTATGTTAAGAGTGCAAGGTTGTAGAGTCTCAAAGGGAAATTTGAAAGACTCAAAACTCAAGATGATAAAAATATTACTACCTTTATGCCAAGAGTAAATGAGCTAGTGTGTGGAATTAGGAATGCTGGTGGTGTTTTGGATGAAAATGAGATTGTTGTCAAAATTCTCAGATCCCTTCCTACTGTCTACAAAATCAAGGTTGCTGCCATTGATGAATTCAGAGCCCATACAACTGTCACAAGAGACGAATTAGCTGGCAAACTGGCTGCATTTGAAATGACCAAGTTTGGAGATGATCCCCCCAAAACTGAATCTGCATTCAAAGCCAGTGCCTTTGTGAAAGGTAAACAAAGATTTGATCCGGGAGAAAACTCTTCAAGGAAGCTGTCATGGTATGATCAAGCAAGAAGAGGCTTGGAAGAGGAAGAAGCAGAAACAACTCAATTTGAAGCCCTCATTGCAAAGAGACTGCCAAGAGGATCCGGTAAGTATGAAGGAAAATTACCCTTTAAGTGCTTCAACTGCAATAAGATTGGTCATTTTGCCTCAAGATGTCTGGAAATATCTACAAGGTCAAATTCTAACAGACAAAGGTTCCAAAAGAATTGTTATTATGTTCATGAAGATGATGATAATGAAGGAGTAATAGATGATGAATCAAAAATAGGAAACAAATCTGGAAATGAATGGGTGTTTATTGCCATCAAGGAAGAAGATCCAATATCCTTTGAATCTGTCAATCATAAGGTTGTAGAAAGAGCTTTGGCTGCCCAAGTTGAAGAAAAGGATGATTGGGTTATTGACAGTGGATGCTCTCACCATATGACAGGTGACAAAAACAAGTTCTTAGACTTGGAAAGGTATGAAGGAGGAATGGTAAAGTTTGGTGATAATTCTGCTGGTAGAATCAGAGGAAGGGGAACTATTTCTTTTGATGCAAAAAGCAAAACTGATAACGTACTGTATGTTGAAGGATTGAAGCACAATCTTCTCAGTGTTAGACAGTTGGTAGACAAAGGTTATGATCTCCAGTTCAAGAATGGAAGATGCAGGATCTTTGAAAGCTCCGGAACTGAGATTGCATTCGGTACTCAAACAAAAGGTAATATCTTCCATCTAGTTGGTTCTAATAAAAGTTGTTTGTTTGTTCAAGTTGATCAGAGTTGGTTATGGCATAGAAGGATGTGTCATGTAAATTTTGACAACATCATCAAGATAAGCAATACTCAGGCTGTAAGAGATCTTCCAAACTTGGTGAAACCTACAAATAGCTTGTGCAAAGAATGTCAGCTGGGTAAACAGAGCAGAGTCTCATTCAAAAGCAAGGATCAGTCCTCTACCGAATTATTGGAATTAATTCATACTGACCTATGTGGTCCAACAAGAATCAAGAGTATGCAAGGTGATAGATATTTCATGTTACTGATTGATGACCACTCCTGGATGATGTGGGTTACCTTTCTGAAAGAGAAATCAGAATCTTTTGAGAAGTTCAAAATCTTCAAAGCTATGGTAGAAAATCATACCAGATTGAAATTGAAATGTCTGAGGTCTGATAAAGGTGGTGAATTCATAGATTTTTGTGAGAAGCATGGTATAAAGAGAGTTATCTACTCCTAGGACTCCACATCAGAATGGAGTAGTAGAGAGAAAGAACCGGACCATCCAGGAAGCATCCAAGACAATGATGATGGAAGCAAATGTTCCCCAGATGTTTTGGAGAGAAGCTGTCAGCACTGCAGTCTATACTCTCAATCGAGTTTAAATTAGAAGTAATACCGGTAAGACTCCTTATGAACTTTGGTTTGGTATAACTCCTACTGTGAGATATTTCAGAGTATTTGGTAGCAAATGTTACATTAAAAGAGATGAAGATCTAGGAAAGTTTGATGCTAGAAGTGATGAAGGAATTTTTTTGGGTTACTCCACTCAAAGCAAAGCATACCGGTGTTACAATAAGAGACTGAGAAAGATGATAGAAAGTACAAATGTGAAGGTTGATGAAGGAATTGAGAAGCCATCAAGGTTTTATGAATATGATGAAGATGATCAGAATGGTTCTCTAGTTTAAGGAGCTCAATCCTCCTCTGAAAGTTAGATTCAGACTGATCCGGTAAATTAGGAAGAAGAGGTTGGTCTAAACGAGCCTGATCAAGAAACAGAAGTGCAAGAAACTCCCAAAGTTCCAAGGTATGTAAGACTGAACCACTTTGAAGATCAGATCATAAGTGACAAAAGCAAAGGTGTGCAAACTAGAAGGAAAATTGCTCTAAATTCAGATGAATGTTGCCTGATTTTAAAGATTGAACCTAAGACAATAAATGAAGCTTGCAATGATGAAAATTGGACCAAAGCAATGGAGGAAGAGTTGATGCAAATTGAGAAAAATCACACTTGGGATCTTGTTTCTAGACCTAGAAACAAGAATGTCATTGGAACCAAATGGGTCTTCTGGAACAAACTAAATGAAGTTGGTGAAGTAATCAGAAACAAAGCCAGATTAGTCTATAAAGGCTACTCTCAAATAAAAGGAATTGATTTTGAGGAAACCTTTGCTCCGATGGCAAGAATTGAAGCACTCAGACTATTTCTTGCATTTGCTACCTTCAGAGATTTCAAAGTATATCAGATGGATGTCAAATCTGCTTTCCTAAATGGTGACTTAGAAGAAGAGGTGTACATTGAACAACCGGATGGATTTCAATTGTCTGATCATGGTGATATGGTTTGCAAGTTGAAGAAAGCACTGTATGGATTGAAGCAAGCCCCAAGAGCTTGGTATGAAAGGTTGGATAAGCATCTTGTGCAGATTGGTTTCAACAAAGGTACTGCTGACAGTAACTTATATTTTAAAATTGATCATGAAAACATCTTGATTGTTAAAGTATTTGTTGATGATATCATCTTTGGAGGAAAAGATAGCATGTGTAAAACTTTTTCAATTCAAATGAAAAGTGAGTTCAAGATGTCCATGCTTAATGAAATAAATTTCTTCTTGGGTCTACAAATTACTCAAACAAAGAAAGGGATCTTCATTTCTCAGACCAAATATGTGAAAGAATTGTTGAGGAAATTTGGGATGGAAGATTCAAAACTAATGAATACTCCCATGGCAACCGGATGCAAGTTGAGCAAAGATGTTGACTCTCCCATGGTGGATCAGACAAAATATAGGTCAATGATTGGAGGACTATTGTATCTCACTCAAACTAGACCAGATATTATGCAGGCTATTGGTCTTGTTGCTAGATTCCAAGCTGATCTTAGAGAATCTCATGTTATGGCAATCAAGAGGATTTTTAGATATCTAAAGGGGACAGTTGAGTATGGTCTATGGTACCGTAGAGATCATGATTTCTCTCTTCATGCATATATAGATGCAGATTGGGCAAGAGATGTGGATGACCGGAAGAGCACCAGTGGTGGAGCTTTCTTTTTGCGAAAAAGATTGGTTTCTTGGCTAAGCAAGAAATAAGAGGCAATATCTCTGTTTACAACTGAAGCAGAATACATTGCAGTAGCAGGTAGTTGCACTCAAATCTTATGGATGAAGCAGATGCTAAGAGACATTAAAGTAGAATATGAGGAGCTTATCACAATTTTCTGTGATAATTCAAGTGTAATAAATATTTCTAAGAATCCAGTGTTGCATTCTAAGACCAAGTACATATCTATCAAGTTCCACTTTCTGAGAGAGCAAGTGAACAAAGATGAAGTTAGATTGGAGTATGTACCCTCCAAGGATCAGATTGCAGATATTTTTACTAAACCTCTTCCCAAGGACTCTTTTGATTATCTGAGGGAGAAGTTAGGGGTCATTGCTCCTTCGGTGATGAACTAGGATGCACTGATGTGCATCAGGCGGTGGAGATCACAGTCATATCTTGTGATCCAGATTGGTGATGGGGAGCTGCTACTCAAGGGGAGTAGCTGGTATGATTCTGAGATGTTAAAATTGCAAGTATGAGCCCTTTGCCATTGATGTCAAAGGGGGAGAGAAGACATGTGAAAAAAAAGTTTTTGATCAAAGGGGGAGCAGTAAAGAAAGAGAAGACATGTGAAGAGTTGTTGCTGATAGGGGGAGCTGTGACAGAAAGGAGAAGTTCTTGTCTTGATGGTTTTTCACATCATATGTTGCCATCAATGACAAAGGGGGAGATTGTTGCAAGTATGAGGATAACTAATGTTGTCATTGATGTCAACATACTCATATTGCTTTAATGAGAAGGATTGGATGAGCTGTGTGCTGAGGATATTGAGAAAATTAGTCTCAATCAGGAACAGTGAAGAACAGTGATGACTTTAAGGTAAAAGGCCAAGATAAGATGAAGATTAGAGGATGTAGTTTAAAGGGTTTTCAGATATGAGCCTTGATATGCTCCAGTCAAGATTTCAGAGGTCCGCATGAAGATATGAAGAAGTTATGATCGCTCTAGTAGAACCGGTTTCGATAGGTGTTCAGTGGTGATAGAGTGTCACAGATTGGTCCAGTGAGCTCCAGAATTGCATTATCTCATTCTACGGATTGGAGGGAGTGTTGAAGAAGTCATTGTGAAGTGACAACTAAATTTGTTCATGGTTTGGAGGTCCGGAAGCACCTTTCTCATTGTGACAGTGGCGATAGACTGTGTTCTTGAAGTTCCGGATGAAGAAGAGAAGAATTCTAGTAAGCTGATAAAGTGCGGATGTTCTTGATGACTCAGGAAAGGTTTTGGTGATCCTTGGATCGTGCACAATTCTTATTGGTGGTCTGCATTGAAGTTAGAGTTTGGATTTGATGTAAAGACCACCGGTTGTTGGTGTTCTTCCTGAGACTAGCTGACCGGATGTATTACACATCTTGCGAATGATCTTATAGGTGTTTACCGACTTAGATGATTGTTCCTAAGTTGATGCCTTGTATAAATAAGGGATTGTGAATTCATTTTGTATTGTGTCAAGCAGCGGATGAGTGTGGTATAGTGAAAGAGTGAAGGGCAGAGCAGAGGTCTTCGGGCTTAAATGGAACTAATCTAGGCATGGTAAAGATGTCAATCTCCAGTTCAAGTTTGTGATACTTATTACTTTGTAGATAGTGTGTCTCTTGTAGGCAGTGTGCCTCTTGTGAGCAGTGAGATCGGGAAGTGAGCCCTAATTGGCATGTGCCATTTTTTTTCTTATTCTTCTAACAGAGAATAATTCTTGGGTTAATCACCCCATGGTTTTTCCCTTGACTAGGTTTTCCACATAAAAATCTTGGTGTCTCATGTGTTGATGTGTAACTGCTCTGGTGTTTATGCTTTATGCTTCCATGAATGATTAATTGCTATGCTATTAAATAACAAAGTGGATTTAAGTGTTTGAATTGGAAGCAAGTTTAAGATAACTGATTCACCCCCCCCTCTCAGTTATCAACAGGACATGCTAAAGCTACTAACGAGAAGGTTGCAAGGTACATTAATGGTCTGAGGCCAAGCATACAAGAAGAGATGACTTTGGTGAGAGTTTACACAATGGAGGATGCATATCAATTTGCCTTCAAAATTATGGAAAGAATGAAAAAAAGATATGAAAGTAAGCAAAGAGGAAGAGGTTGTGATTGATAGATTGGAGGAAGATCTTACAATATTTGATGATGGAAAAAAAAAAAAAAAATATAGACCAAGGTAGTAGCAAAACTCAGAGATATGAAGACTTATATGGCCCTAGAGATCAAAATTGGAGAGGTAGAGGAAGATCAGGTAGAGGCTTTGGAAGAGGAACCTTCAGAGGAACCTTTTATAAATGTGGAGAAGAGGATCACTGAGATTATGACTGCCCTCATGAGGAGGAAATACCAAGAAGGAGAGTAGAAAACCATAATAGAGCAACAAACATCAATGAAGAAGATGCACACTCAACATGTTCTGAATGTTAGAGTTGGCTATGATTAGAGCCACCGAGGATCTAGGACTTCATGAAAGCACAAGAGAGATCAAATGAGAGAATAATGCTATTCTATCAATGAATGCAAAAGATTCCTGTTGTTACAATGTACATGATATGCCTTGCTTATAAAGGCAAGGTGAGAGCTAGAAAGGTGGAGAGGAAGGTGGAGTGGAAAGTGGAGATATTCCTACAACATGTGCCAATTAGAGGATGATAGCTAATTTTAAATGTGGAGGATAAGATAACTCACTCCAACTATCAACAACTCAACACACAACTAGACTTAACTAGACATCTAGAAGACTCACTAAGTCAACTTAATATGTGTGATGTGTGAATATTATTTAACTAGTAAATAGTTAAATAAGATGAATTATCCACACTAAGGTAAACCAGTTAGGTGATGACCCTGTTCACACCAACACCCCCCCTTAAGTGCAACTAAGGGAGTAGCTGACTAAAGCAAGATGGAATGATGGATGGGTCCTAGCTACTAGGCCATGTTAGGTACCCATGTACAACAAATCTCAAGTGGAGAAAATGAGAAAACCTCATGGGACAAAACTCCTCTCCAAAAGTGAGAATGTAGGAAGCAATGAAAGTGAAAGAAGAAGTGATAGTAGGAGGACTCAACATGACCCCCCAAGGGCAACTTCTATCACATATGTACAATCAAATACCCCCCCATAGGAGAGCAAGTGTGAGACTATAGGTCCCCCCCACAATGAAGTAGCTCCTGTGCCGATGGTGAATGCCTGAAGATGAATGCTAGAAAGTGTCCTGTACCTACAAACAACATTCCTCCCCTTAGGAAGAAACTAGTCGAAAGGCTGATGTAAAAGAAACTCCATCTCAAGGAATGAGGGAAAAAGCCTCATGATGGATGATGTCTCTGAAAACTACTCAAGTGTCCACATGTCAGAATCAAAGAATGGCACAATGCAATGAGGTGTGTCCAATCCAAAATCCTAGGCAGACTCATGAAGAACAACCTCCAAAGACAAAGTAGAGGGGATAATAGTTGTGCTGTAACTGTCATCAAAGAGGAGAGATATCCCCTCAAGTGTGTCCTCCAAATCTACAATATGAGACTCACAAAACAAGTCTAATATACCTACCAAGAAAGTATCCCACAAAGCTATGTCTGAAAGACTTGTATGATCCTACTCAACTAAAGTAGATGAACCCATGTCGATGTCAATCTCTGAAGAAGCAGGAGGTTGAGGTGATGGAAGCTCAGCACTAGTCTCATGAATCAAAGTGGATGAAAGTACACCAAGGTTCAAGTAACCAAACTTCTCCTCAGAAACATGATTCACACTTGATGCGTGAGTGTGAATAGCCATCAATGGATCTACATCATCAAAAGAAACAAAATGGGAGAAGGTATACAAGCGAGATGCATGATCAGCCATCCCAACAACAATGATATCTCTGCTCTCCAAGTCTCGTATGATCACTGAATCATGAGTGAACTCAACTGTCTTCCCTGCACCACAATGAGTAATCTGGTAGATGGAAAGGAGATTGTTTGACAAGGAAGGTACACACAACACATTGTTGAAAGTGCCCTCACCAATATCAATAGTCCCTTTTCCATTTGCATGCATGTATGTGTCGTTACCCATAAAAATAGGTGGCAAAGTACATGACTCAAATGAAGAGAACATTCTTTGTGAAAATGCCATATGATGAGAAGCTCCTGAATCAAGAAGCCATCTCTTTGACTGAAGACTTGTTGAAGCAAAGAGTACATGTCCTTTTCCTTTGTCTGTCTCATTTGCAATGCCTACTGTCCTTGTCTGTGTAGATGATGATGGTGTCAAAGAAGAGAATGTACTAGGTGATGATGATGGCATTTGGATATTGTGCTTTTGAATAATGTGAGTCAACTCATCAATTTTCTTCTCATAGCACTTATGCTCATCATGTCCTAGTTTCTTGCAAAATGCACACTTTGGTCTCTCCTTCTTAGATGATTCCTCCTTGGTAGAGGATGAGGACTTAGGTGATTTTGTTGATTCCTTTGCTTGCTCATTGTTCTTGAGATCCTTATTTTTCTGTTTCTTGCCTTTACTAGTTGAAGCCTTTTGATCCTTAGAACCTTGACTAGCAAGAAGTGCTTGAGGTCTAGGAGACTTCAATGTGCCCATGTGTACTAACTTAGCTTGCTCCCTTGTGAGTGATGCAACAAACTCATCAAGTGAAGGCATTGTGAAAGCTTTCCCAAGTGCATCCATCATAGCATAAAAGATAGAAACAAAAACTGAATAGTCAGGACCAAGCTTGGGAAGGATTGAAAGAATCAATTGAGTGTCCTCTTTCTCAATTCCACATTGTTTGAGCTACAATCTAAGTGATTTTAGTTTTGTGAAGAAGTTTTGGATGCTTGCAAAATTGGTTGGATTCAAACCAATTAGTTCATTCTCCAATTTGAAACCTCTCATAGTATCTTGTTTACCAAAGAGATTTTCTAAGGTAGACCACACTTCATTAGGTGTTTTACAAGATTTAATATGAAAAAGAAGATTAGTAGAGATAGACAAGCATAGTGTTCCATAGGCTTGATCACATCCATTATACCACTTTCTCTTTTCTACAGCTGCAGTTGGTTCAATTTCTGTACCCATTGTTACTCTATGAATTTTCAAACTTCTTAAATGAATCTCCATTTTAGTTTTCCACTCATGATAGTTATATGGTGTAAGTAGAGGAAGTTTGTGTAAATCCATGATGCAAGAGTACAAAAAGGAACACAAGACAACCCCCTGTTACTCAATCAAAGAGATCACCCCCCAATAAAGAATGATTGTGGCACTTTATACTTAGTTTGATTTACAATTGTCCTCAAGGGACTAAATTTGGGAAAGCATGAAAATATCTTAAAATTGACATTCAAAAGAGATTACAATTTCTCACAATGATTAACCACAGCAAATAGATCGCTTCAAAACAAGTTTCACTTCCTCAAGTGCCAAAATACCTAAGTTATCACTCAAAAGCCAAAAAAATGACAAATGAAATAAAATGAACTTGGAGCAAAATCTGAGAAAAGTGCATCGATGGATTTGAAGAGCTCCTAAAGACCTTTCCGATGCCGCAAGAATCGCAAAAATTAGAGATTGTGGCAGAAAGTTGTGAGCTCGGAAGTGAAAAACAAAGATCTATCTTCAAACAGTTGTAGCAGTCACCTGCAGTGGAATTTTAGAAAACTATTGACACCATTGCAAAGTGCTCTCTATCAGCTTTCTGACGATATCTCGTTTGCCTGATTTCGCCTACTTGGGCAGAAGTTATGCAAGAAGGAAAAAAAGCCCCTGTTTAGGGCTTTGAGGGGCAAAAATGGCCCCTTGCTGATGCAGTGCTGACGTTAGCAAAATATTCTCAGAATATTCCCTTTTGGCAGAAAAAAATGGCCCCCTCCCAGAAAAGAAAAAATGCCAGGAAACCACTGTTTTTGCCTGAAAACTACCCTCAAGGTAAAATCTGCCAAAAAATTTGAAAAACCACTCTGGTTATGTGGAAATCCCCGATAATTAAGCAAATAACCACTGATTGAAGACTTGAAACTCCCTTCAATGCACGGGAAACTATCTATTTTTTGAGTGGTTTTGAAACGCCAGGATTTTGCAAAGCACTGCCTATGATTGAATCCAACGGGTATAGAAAAATTTTCAGCGTGGATTTTGAAAGACAAACAAAGATCTGATTTGGAGATAGATCTTACAGTTACTGCTGGTGTTTAGTGGTTTTAACTGCTGAAAGAGAATGTAAAGTTTGAAACTGCTGAATATGACAAACTACCCACAGTTTTGTCTCTGCTTGCCGGATTTAGTAGGTAGTTCAAGGAATATGTCGATTGGAACAACCCGATGAGTGGTAAATCTTCCGATAAGAATTTTCTTTACGGCAAGAGACAATTCCAAACACGGATCACATATAACGGTCGATATGTAAGATGCCTGTTTATTTGATTGTTGTAGACACTTGGTGGTTTTTGAAGACCGTCAATCCCACAATTTAAATGGAAATTCTGTCCGTTGGAGTTTGGTAGCCACCGATTGGTGGTTTGATGGCTGTCGCAGGGATTAAGACTGTCGCCACCGAATGTGGATTTGCTGCTAGTGAAGAGTCTGTAGGTCTTTGAAGTGATGCAGATCACCGTTTACCAAACCACAGGGAGTCAATGGATGTTGACAAAGATTCTAGATTTACGACCCAAAGTGTATGATGCTGACTGTGAGTTTAGATCCTGGTTGAGGTTTGGAATCACGGCCTTTGGTAAGTGTTTGAAACTACCATAGATAATGATGTGTGACTGCTGAATGAATTAGATCCTGGATCTATTGAGGGTGTTTGGATTGTTAAGTTGATGACTGTGTATGACCAGGAATTTGCCGATGTGCAAAAATAATGCATGCCGAGAATTTTGGGAGATGCCGGCGGGGTTGTCACTTAGATTGACGTTGATTTGCTTGTCAAATGAAGAATGCGGGGGGCCCGTGCCACGTGGCACCCCCACAGTGCCCTACGATACCTGTCTACACACACAGGTACCCTACGTAGGCAGGGTACAACCAACAACAGTGTTGTCTGTAGAAAATTTTTATAGACCTACAAAAATAACTGCCAGACAAAGATTTTTCATTGATACAGGATGTCGTCGAAGCCTATGCCTAGATTTTAGGAATATGCCTCTGCACAAAGGGAATATACCTTGTAGAGATTCCGTACGGCCGAGGGTAGAGGCAATTTTTTTTTGCCTTTTGTTGCAACTTTGTCTGATTTAGATGATTTTATAGTCGATCCGTACTGATTTGGCCGCTCCAGATGCAATGGCGATGTCTGATTTGGGCCAAACTACTCTAAAATTATTGGTACCTCCTAGATCACGCCAAAGAACCCCAAATTGAAACCCTCGTCAATTTTGCCTCTGATGTTCGATTTGGATGAAACAAAATGCAATCTTGACTATTTCAGCTACTCCGATGCAATGGTGAAGTTTGATTTGCAACAACACGCACTGAAATGCACTTGCAATACAAGGGCAAGAAGAGGAAACCTTGACAAAACTAGTATTTCTATCAAGTTTTTCTGATTCTCTAGGTCATCGTGTGATGCAAGAGAAGGGTATACTCAACCATCAAGATCCACCATGAATTGCACACAAGATCTCTCAAAAAATGACTAACACAAGGTGATTCTTCCTAGAGCTCTGATACCATTTTAGAGTTGGCTATGATTGGAGCCACTTAGGATCTAGGACTTCATGAAAGCACACGAGAGATCAAATGAGAGAATAATGCTATTCTATCAATGAATGCAAAAGATTGTTGTTGTTACAATGTACATGATATGCCTTTCTTATAAAGGCAAGGTGAGAGCTAGAAAGGTGGAGTTGATAGTGGAGATATTCCTACAACATGTGCCAATTAGAGGATGACAGCGAATTGCACATGTGGAGGATAAGACAACTCACTCCAACTATCAACAACTCAACACACAACTAGACTTAACTAGACATCTAGAAGACTCAGTAATTATAGACATAATATTTCCACAGTCTATGATGAGTTAGAGTGTGCTTCTGGATTAGACTGTGTGCAGCTTTTTTGGATCGACGTTTTGGATCACACTCTGTGATCCATCATTAGGATGAAGAGAAGAGAATAAGTGAGTTGTAATTGCAGAGATGGTTGCTTAAAAAGAGAGAGGGGAGTGTGGGCACAGAGTTCAACTGGAGGGGAGGGAGGCTAAACAAGGAGTAAGGAGAGAGAATTATCAAGGAAAACCAATAACTTACGAATTAAAAAAGAGAACCAAAAGGTGAATAGAGATCAAGAAAGTGATTACCTATAAAATGAAGAAAAAAGAGAGATATCAAGGAAAAAATATAAATAAGTAGATGTGAGATGTGTGAATATTATTTAACTAGTAAATTGTTAAATAAGATGAATTATCAACACTAGGGTAAACCAGTTAGGTGATAACCCTGTTCACACCAACACTGAAGAGGCAGAAGGAGGTGAAGTCCTGATGACAAGAAGAACATTGTTGAATGAAGACAATAGAGAAACTCAAAGGAAGGGATTATTCAAGACACGATGCAAATGTGAAGGAAACGCTTGCAATGTCATCATAGATAATGAAAGCACACATAACCTTGTATCAAAAGAGATGGTGAGAAAGTTGAAGCTAGAGAAGAGGAAACACCTGATCCCATACATGATCTAGCATGGGCACAAGATGATCAAAAACATATGGTTAGTGAACAATGCCTGGTAAAATTTAAGATAGGAGGTTATTTTGATGAAATATTATGTGATATTATTCCTATGGATGCATGTCATATTTTTTTAGGAAGGCCTTGACAATATGATAGAAAGCTAGTGCATGATGGTTATGCTAACACATACACAATCACTAAGGATGGAGTAAAAAATAAATTAAAACCTTTGAAAGAGGATTTAGTTCAAGTTTGTGGTAATGCAAGAGTTTATTTAGTTGATGCTAGGAAGTTTTTAGATGGCCTGAAGCATGAGAAATTTTATTTTGCTTTGATTCCTAAGATTAATTGTGAAAATGAGGAGGATGTTCCTGTGGAGATTACAGATTTGTCAAGCAAGAGTTTAAGGATATTGTTTCAGATAATGTGTCAAAGGGACTCCCACCAATGAGAAAGATCAGCCATCAAATTGATTTGATACTAGGAGAAAGTTTGCCTAACAAGGCAACCCATAGAATGTCGCATACAAAGGGTGAAGAGTTGAATAGATAAGTGCATGAGTTGTTGCAGAAGTGTTTGATCAGAGAGACCATGAGTCTATGTGTAGTACCAACAGTTTTGGAACCAAAGAAGAGTGGAGATAAGAAGGAGTTTAAGTGGACTATAGGGGCAGTGAAGAGTTTTGATTTGTTGAAGACCAAAGTGACATAACAACTTGTGTTAGCACTCCCAGATTTCAGCAAGGTATTTCAAGTTGATTGTGATGCTAGTGGTAATGCTATTGGGGCTATTTTAAGTCAAGAAGGTAAGCCCATGACCTACTTTAGTGAGAATTTAAATGATGCTAAGAAAAAGTATTCAGTTTATGATCAAGAGTTTTATGCTATTGTTCAATCACTTAAGAAATGGTGACACTATCTCTTGCCTAAGGAGTTTGTTTTGTTTACTGATCATCAAGCACTTCAATAATTGAGTAGTCAAGGGAAGTTGAATCAAAGGCATATGAAATAGGTAGAGTTAATACAAAGTTACACATTTGTTTTGAAACATAAAAGTGGAAAGTCTACTAGGTTTGTAGATGCTTTGAGTAGAATGTAGAATTTGTTGGTTGAAATGTAGGTTGAAGTTGTTGGTTTTGATGAGCTCAAGGAGTTGTATGAGGAAGATCCTAATTTTGGAGAAGCTTGGAGGGCATGTAAGGAGCCTATTACAATAGATAAAACAAGGTGGTTCAATTATTTAATCCAAGATGGTATGTTATTCAAAGGTAATCAGTTATGCATTCCTAGAAGTTCTATGAGATTGAATTTGATCAAGGAAAAACATAGTGGAGGACTTGCAGGATATTTTGGTTTTGATAAAACTAAAGCAGTTGTTGGAGAAAGTTATTATTGGCCTCAATTATAATAAGATGTAAGGAAATATGTTCAAAGTTATAGGATATGTCAAGTGGCAAAAGGTGTTAGTCAAAACATTTGTTTATATTAGCCACTACATGTACCTGCGAAGAAGCATATCAACAAGATGAATTTTAAGTATAAGTCTAAGGCTAACTTGAAGAGGAGACATAAGGAGTTTTAGATTGAGGATGAGGTTAGAAGGTTTGGTTTTCCTCTTGATAAGTGATATGATCACTTTTCTTTCTTCCTTGGGTGTCTGATGCAGGGGCATCCATGCAGGGTCATCCACGTAGAATAATGTCTAATTTTGGCTAATGCAATATGTAGTAATGGATCTTGAAGTCTATTGTTAGACTGGAAGTGTTGGGAATTAATGCTTGGAATTTATTTGGAAGTGGCATCTATTGGAATTTATTTGCATGTCATTTGGTGGCAGTTGGGAGTTTTAGACTTCCTTATTTTTGGAGCTTTATCAGTGTAGGAGGTAATTAGCAGCAGCTCACTCCAAATTCTTCATTACTACTGACTTTAGGGAAGCGATGTGAGTTAGAGGAGAGGGTGTCTAGCATTTGAATGGGGCACTGCCTGAATCTGTGAAAAAAAGGAGAGTTTTGTATTGGAAAAGGGTGTATGTTAAAAGAGGAATGGTGGAAGTGACAACAGGATACTCGCCTTATCCTAGAGGTGCAGGGGTCTAAGTGTAACTAGAGAATCGAGAAATTGTTCAACATGCAATATTCACTGAGTACCCTCCAAAATAGAGAAAACGGTTCTACGTTGATGCGTTTCTAGATTTTACATTTGGCCTTATCTTGAAAAAAATTTGCAGAGGATGCTTCAAATGAAATTGTTGCTGAGTTGTTGTCAATGACCAGACTAGTTTTGGTTTGTAATTTGTAGTTGATTTTTGAAGTAACTTAATAAAGTGTGAAGCTATTTGTCTTTCCCATTGCATCACATATTAAAAAGCTAAACCAAAAGTAATGGAATAAAATAAACAACATTTCTATCCATTTCATTTATTTTAAAAATATAAAATGTATTAAAGCCTCTCTAGGATACATATATTTAGTTATAATATTTTCACAATCATAACTATGTTCTAATCTCTAAAACATTAAAAATAAATAAATTATCGAATAATTAAATCAAAATTTATTAAAAGATTTTACAATGAATGAAATAAAATAAAATAATAATATTAAAAAAATTCTCATATATCCACCTTAAAAAGAATACAAAATTATTGTGGAGCCATTAAAATAGTCCTCATCAACAATTTTGTTTACACTTATTTCCACTTCCTACTCTAAAAATGTGTGAATCACTTTAGATATTCTCCTTTGATATATTTTTAGTGTTGCTGCAGCAACTCAATGTAGTTCAGGATTGCGCTTTGGAGTGTACATTTTCACTATTCTTCCATTCGTGGATTGGATGGGTCGTGCATTCATTTCATGGTTCTGCAAAAATCATATTACATAATATTAGCTCTAATAATTTTATTGATAATGTAGAAAAATGATTTAATATTTTTTAAATTAACTGAAAGATATATACAATATGAGATTAAATCTTGTTAAATATATAAATTGATATTATAAGAAATAAAGTTGGGTTTGTTAAATAAATATTTCATTTTAAAAAATAAATTTCAAAGATGAAATATTTATTTGTTAAATTTGTTCAAGCTATTTCTTATACTATAATATTTGATAAGAAGTGTAAGTATAGTTATTTATAAAAATTATGTATATAAAATATTGTAACTTATAAAAGTTAAAAGAAAAGACACTTACATCATGTATGGCCACATGCAGAGCTCTGACTTGTTCCCGCGATACTGTCCTCACCTGTTTTATACAAGTAATATAAAACACTTGTTCATAAAATAAGTTTAAAACCAAGGTTCCAAACTCGTAAGAGAATTTAACTCTCATTTAAATACAATTCATTAGTAACTTTAAAATGAAGAAGAAGATTTTATAAACATAAAAATAATTTATAATTTTTAAATATAATGAACTTTTGAAGGGGAAGACAGTTTTTAAAAACTTGTATATGGAAATTTTTTTAGGCAAAAGTGCTATGTACCTTGCGAACAATGTTCCAGGTGACTCCCTCTGTACAAGGTGGAGTGGTGAGAGACCCATTGTAGCGATAATATTTCCTGCTGCCCACTTTAATGTGGTTTGGATCAACAATACCTAGGGCTTCTTCTGGAGGCTCCATATCGGCAATGGAAGCAATTTCATCTGTTAACTATAGCAAAATAAAAACACAGCAACATACATCAACAATGGTATCAATGACTGAAACCTTTTGCTGATAGGCTTGCAGCCCCTTCAATGTTTTTTCCCATCTTTTTAGTCTTTTTAAATAGATACTCTAACCCTTTATTTGGACAATGGGGTTTTGACTGCTCACATACACCCTTAAATCTAAATTCTATAGTATTTAGAAATAGAAAAATGATTTATAGAAACAATTAAAAAATGTCATGAAATATTGGAATGTCAAGTTACCTCTGCAAGAAAGGTATCAGGCCTTCCATAAGTGTAGAGGATTCCAACAACGGCAATCTTTCCATCTTCTGATTCATGTACCAGATGCATTTCTAGAGGATACCTGGACGAGTCAAACTATTTACTCAAAACCAAATAAACCATAGAAATCCAAATCAATACTATCCTCTGTTAAGAACAGAAAAAAAAATAAAAAATATTTATAAAACATAATGTACATCAAAAGACAATAATATATTGTTTTGATATTTATTAAATATAAATTTGTAACCTATTTTTAAATATGTTGAAAGCATTACATATAAATAATAATAAATGAACTGTTACCTTCTTAAATTAGTATACAATCAATACACTGCATACAAATATGAAAGCTGTTACCTTTTAAATTAAATTAATATACAGTCAACATATTTTTTAATTGCAGAAGTACATAACATTTAAGCCGAGTGCAATAAAATCACCTTACCTAAGAATGTTTATAACTGAAGAGAAAGGATGGTATAAGGCCTTGGCAAATTGGGTTAGAAAATAGAGAGTTAAAGAATTGGTTCACCCAAAGAACCATTGGCCATATATATTTGGTTTGAAATCAAAAGGAAATTGAAGATTACAGAGACTTTTGTACAATTTACCAATAGTACAAGTTATTGAATTGGCAATATAAAGAAGTGGGCAGGGACAGTTACACCAAGACATTATGAAGCATAAGAAAATAAATGTGAAGAGCATTGACAGCTAAAAGTCCTTGAAACAAATGATATCTACCAGGACTTGGCATCGATGAAACAAAGAAATCACCAAGTACTCTTTTGCTTGGTAACTTAAGCCCTTCAGAATACAATTTTAACAATACCTTCTGCCATTTACAGTATGCTCAGCTGGGGAGTGCCAGTGGCATTGATTAAGCCTATATCTTCTCCCCTCTATCTCAATACTACCAGCGCCTGTAGTCCAATTCACCTAATTCAACATCACCCAAAAAAACCAAAAAAACACAATTTCAATATCCTTGAAAATAAAACATACAACCCAAAATCTTGAAAAAACAGAATTTCAATGGCAGACCATGATATCATGGCCCCTGTTGACGAGGGTTGCATTTGCAGCTCGATAAATCCTGCGCAGTTGGCCGAGATCAGGGTAGATTTTGACCCGCTTCGTCACCAAATCGATGGGAGACTGCATCTGCCCATTTCCGCAGGCACTCCATTCTTCATGGAGCTCTCCCCAATGCTCTGGCCCCGTCTCCTCACCCACTACGTAGGTAAACTCGCTCTCATCCTCTGTTTCATTAACTTTTCCAGGTCACCACAGAAAACCAAACAAAACAAAACAAAACAAAGATCTGCAGATAAAAATGAAGAACAAGATTCAAATCCCTTACCAACTTCCTGACTTCGAACCCCGGCGATGCAGAGCAATAACCCCAACAAAAGCAGTACTTCTCTCATTACAAGTCGTGCCATGTTGTACGTATATTCAAACTTCAAAACGAAATGTTATGACAATCAAGGCAACCGGAGAATTATATATAGTTGTTATGACAGGCTCTACACATTACAATATTTGTTAACCGTCGTTGTTATACCAGGTCTCACAAAATAATATTTGCTTATTATGTCACTGTACTGTGAAGTAAACTCTTCTGTCGCAAACTCTATTGATATAATGATTCTGAGAGATCTTATTCAACAGCATACGCGAATTGAAAGATTTTTAATGACGTTCACGAGACCAAATAGTTTAAAAGACCAAAAGCCGTATTCTTAAGACATTTTCAAGTTTTTTTAAATATCAGATCTTTTACCATAAATCTTGACCAAGAAATTAGTCTTTTTGTGAGCATTGCCTCCTCAAATAACTGGTTTAAACTACCCACCTTCAAATTGTTTTCATACTAAATACGGATATTCCCACATAATTAAGAATACCAAGGGAAAAAGTTACGCGGCTGTGTGGATCATATTCACGCGTCTGTTACAGTGCAAAAGTCTTGTAACACATGTTAGGTAACCCATCTCGTTAGCTTCCTTTCCTCGAAAGTCTCTTGGTGGAAATACTCGTGGCTGTGGCGTTGAATTTTTCTAGTGTTTTAGGTGGGTTTAGGTGGGATTTTCGCCCCACCTGTTTTTGCGTCACATTACTCAGAATGCTGGAGCATGGTACACCGTTCCGTCGTCTTTGTGGAATCTTCTGAATTGACGGATGTGGTCCATTTAGGCTAGTACAGAGTGCCGTCTGAAATTTGAATTCTTCTGTTAAGTATATAAATGTAGATTTGTCTGGAGCAGTTCAATGTATTTGAAAAAGTCTACCGTTTATTATTATTATTTTTGATTATTTATGGAGTTTTGCTTTTTCTCCATTGAATTGAAGGTAAGAGTCCATCTAGAATATCAAACCAAGAATTACACATTATAATTTATTTGATATTAACATGTGACAGAGAATGTTGAAATTTGTATATGATGTTATATTTTTATAGTTTTTATGTATTTTTTGGTGAATGTCCTAATACATGTATTTCTAAAAGTGTTTGGAGCAGTTCAATGTAAATTGTCTATTATTATTTTTTGATTATTTATAGAGTTTTACTTTTTCTTTATTGAATAGAAGCTAAGAGTACATTTAGAATATGAAACCAAGAATTAGACATTATAGTTTATTTGATATTAAAATGCGACAAATAATGTTGAAATTTGCATACCTGTGCCATTTTTTATTTAGTTTTGTGCTTCTTTTTAGTGAATGTCCTAATACATGTGTATATTGATAAACAAAACAAATTTGTGTGAAGATGGACTCATTCCCCTTGCTTTTATCCATCTTTATACACACACATCCTCATACATTTATTTACACCTTATCTCTTCGATACATTCACTTAGATTATCCACTAATTATGCTTAGATGTACACAAATCACAATACATCCATTACCACATGAATTTGATTGTTTTCCTATCCTAGGTCATTTTTGTATATGTAGGGTCGACCTCATGGTCGTGTATTTGACCCCTTAAATTTAAAATTTAACATTCAAATTTTGGTCGACTCTCACCTATACAACTAGCCATTATGAGTTGAATAAACACATGTTTGCATGATGTGATGCTATGTGTTTGTATTTAGGTAGAGGTTGGGTTTTATATTTGAAGAACTTGATGTTTTCTACCAAACTCAATGAAGGTGGGTCTCTGTTTGATCACCTTCATAAAATAAAGTATTTATGAGATCAACTCACCACTGTAAACAAAAAGGTGGATGAGGATGATATGGTGGATTTGATCATCAATAGCCTACCACCCTCCTACGAGCCATTTGTGGAGTCATTAAACCCGTTAGCCAAAAGAAGTCAACCATTGACTTTTGACAAAATCAACACATACTTGTTGCAAAAAAAAAACATAGGCAAACATAGATGGATGAATTTACTTCTAGAAATTTAGAGAGTAAATTTGTTGCATGATATAAGGGCAAACACAATATTTTGTCTCCTTCTCCTACTTCTCCTTCCACTTCAGAACTACAAAGAAAAGTGAAGTGCTATTATTGTCATAAATTTGGGCATATAAAGAAGGAATACCTAAAAAGACAATATGAAATATCGAGACTAATGTGACAACTATAGAGGCAAAGCATGTTTTAGAGGAAAAATATGCATTCATGGCATCCTCTCAAGACTATATTGATAACAATTGCTAGCTCTTTGATTTTGATGCATCCAAGCACTTCATTTGTTAAAAGGATTGGCTTGTCAAATTAACTATTGGTTCTAGTCATATGGATTATGGTTCATTAGGTAATGGAAGATTACATGTAATTGAGGGTCATCCCACAATAATGGGTTACACTTTTAGGCCAAACTTGACATTGAAATCAACATTTTGATCTAAATCTTCACTTTCTGACACCTATAGCCGCTAAACCATTAGGAATTTGAAGATAATGCAAACTAGTGATTTGTGAGATTTTGTTTGTAGATTGTAAATATATCTTTAAAAAAAAATTTGGAGTTAAATTGTAAATTTTTTTGCATCTCCTTTGATAACTAGTTTTTAATAGTAAACAACATTTTTTTAAAGTGATGTGTATTCTGTAGCACATAACTTTTTTTCTACAAAGGATAAAATCTTGATTCTTTTGAATTTAGATTGGTAACACCAATATATAGAGCATACATTTGGTTTTATAATGTTTTGTTGAATATTGTTTTAATTAAGTTTTGAAGTCAAACCAATTATAATTTAGACATAGGCGTATTCCGTAAAACATAACTTTTTCTGTATGTATCGAAATTCAATTTTTTTTTTGTTGAAACAAGAACATCAATACCTAAGGCATAGATATTTTCTAGAATTTTTTTTCACTAATTTACTAATTTTTCATGTGTGTAGAACAGAGAACTTGATGTTCGGTGAAAAACCTACATTCACAAGAAATAAAAAATAAATATAATAATCAAATTAAATATATTTAAAATTATGCTTTTTGGGAAGCTTATAATAAGGACTACATACTTACAAAACATAAATTTTAAATGAATTCATTTGATCCCCCAAAAGGTAAATCAAAAGTGGTTTTTTATCAGCATTTTGATAGGTGTAGAGGAGACTCCATTATAGGTATGGTTTAAAACTAGTGGGGTTCTATCCAAGGGGGTTTGGTCAAACCCTTTTCAATTAAAATCCTTTAAATGGAACCTTTCAAGGCTTAAATCATTATATTTTCTAAAAATATGTGATTTCAACAAAAATCAGGATGTCCCAAAAAGTGTAACCCATTATTGTGGCAGCACAGGTGATGTCAGAATTCTCCTAAGTGATGTTCTCAAATTCATAGTTCATGATGTTAGGTATCTTCTTGGAATGAATGAAAAATAATTATCCATCAATCAACTTACATACAATCCTAACATAGAAGCAAATTTTAGTGGGAGGAAATGTATTGTTTCTAATTTAAAATAGGGCATTATGGTTATCTCAGGCATTGGGCAAGGTAGGCTATATAGACTCATTGATCATGTGGCAGCTAATTTGAATGCATTAACTATAGAAGAGAATAATAATGTTCCTTGACATAATAGATGTAGACATTTAATGATGCAGGAGCATGGATGTGGTTCAAGAGAAATCTTGCATCAACCAAAAACGTTTGCATTTCAGTTTGTTTCTTTTCAGTTTATTTTTTTCATTTTCCAGTTCAGTTTAGTCAGTAGTAGTTTCAATATTTTGGCCCACATTCTACCGCAGTTTCATTTCAGACCTTGCAGAGCTGGACTTAGCATCTAGACACATTCATGCACATCATATCTAAAATTCAGATCATTTGGATTAGGTACCAAAAAGATATCGCTATCAGAAGATCAACTATTTTCTTAAAATAGAGCATCCTGATAGTCTTAGGTCCAATTAGCTAAAGGAGAAGACTTATTGAGTATTTCATGACTTACAGAGCTAAATGACACATCATTCAATATTGTTTGGATTATGGACGACCTTCCCTGAGTTCCACATGCTATTCCATTCATTTGTAGAGTTCTATATGATTAGGTCTGACCTATCCATGTACACATGTTACATCTCTTCATTGGATTTTGTGATCTTCCTTTGCCAATGCAGAGGAATTTTGTGTTCTGGAGATGATATATAATCATGTAATAGATGCGTTGGAAAGTAAAAAATCACATAGAGATAGTTTGATAGTTTGGATTTCTTCTATAAGGTGCTTCAAAGCCATATCTTGTGCATATTATGAGGAATTAGGCCTGTGAGCCCTAATTGTAAGCCCACATGTTGCTGACCAGTTTGTATTTCAATTTTATGATATACTAAATGATTGAATCTGCATTTGTTTTAGATAATTGAGTTGTTTCCGTTGTGTTTACTCTTGCTACAGGGCTTGGATTGTTCACTTTGTGGACCATCATAATCATGACTGCACCAAGTGATATTAGAGTGAAGTTCAAATATTTGGGAGCAAGTTGATCAAAGTTGGCAAAGGAATTCCGTAAGATCTTGTTGTGAACAGATTGCCAAATTTGAGGCAGACTACTTGTGTTTTCAACCGATCATTGATTGTAAGGCAGTTGTCACCTTGTAGCCCAATCGCCGAATTTGAGGCAGTTACACTTGATCCGAGGAAGAAATGCCGCCGAGAGGAATACTTGCTGTTGGTACTATGGATGGAAGAATGGATGAGATGATGGAGATGATGAAAACAATGCGAGTTCACTTGGATGCTGTTGAAAAAGATTGGAGAAGAGGACTTACACCTCGACCTAATGTTGAAAGTGATGATGATGAAGAATTTCAATCCGTTGATCAAAATGAAGTAACCCTAAGAGAAGAAGAAGAATAATTAGATCAAGTCAAGATGTTGCGAGCTATTTCAAAGATTGGGAAAAGACCTAGAGTTGATGTACCAAACTATACTGGCAATTTGAATCTTGAAGAGTTGATTGATTGGATAAATGACCTAGAAGAATACTTTGAGTATGAAGAAATTGAAGATCTAGAGAAGGTAAAATTTGCAAAGACAAAGCTGAAAGGACATGCTTCTATATGGTGGAAAGAAGTTTAGTTTGATAGAAATAGAAGAGGAAAAGATAAGATTACAAAATGGGATAGAATGGTGACAAAGTTGAAGAATCAGTTTATACCTGCTGACTATGAGTTGGAATTGTTGAAGATATTGTAGAACCTGAGACAAAAGGAGAAATCTGTGAAGGAGTACATTGAAGAATTTCATAAGATGATCATAAGGACATGACATAGTGAAGCAAGCAAGGAGAAAGTAGCTAGATACATCAATGGACTGAGATTGAACATTCAAGAAGAACTGAGTTTGGTGAGGATGACAACATTGGAAGAAGCATATCAATTTGCCCTGAAAGTTAAAGAATAGTTGAACAAGAGGCATGATCAGAGACAAAGAGGTAGAGGAGGTAAATTTCAGAGAGGTAGAACATTTTCTAGAGGAGAAAGATCATATGCGGAGAAGAACAGACAAGATAACACATTCAAGAAGGAAGATAGAGATAACAATGCATACTAGAGGGATGGCAGAGCTTTCTATTGTAGAGGAAACCCTAGTCCAGACTGTAGTGAAGGATATAGAAGAGAAGGAAGAGTACCTGATAGGAGAACATTCAGAGGAACCTATTTTAAGTGTGGAGGTGAAGGACATAGAGCATTTGAATGTAATCAAGGGAGCACAAGTAAGAAGACAAAGAATAGTGGAAGAGCAGCCCATGTAGAAGAAGAACCTGTTGGATCACCTAGTTTAGTTGGTAAACTGGAGAAAGGAGAATCACTTGTCATGAAGAGAGCACTATTTGAAGCAAAAATAAATGAGGAACCACCGCAGAGGAAAAGCTTGTTCATAACCAAGTGCAAATCAAGAGGTAAATGTTGTAAATTTATAATTGATAGTGGTAGTTCAGATAATTTGGTTTTAGAGGAGATGGTGACTAAGCTGAAGTTGGAAAGATTGAAACACCCTAAGCGATATCAGATAGCTCATGGACTCATGATGATCATAAGGTACTGGTGAGTGAACAATGTTTGGTAAAATTTCATATTGGATCTTATCATGATGAAGTATTGTGTGATATTATGCCTATGGATGTATGTCCTATTTTGTTGGGTAGACCATGGCAGTATGATAGGAAAGCTATACATGATGGAAGAAAGAATACATTTACTATAACATCAAATGGAAAGAGAATTACTTTGATTCCTTTGGAAGATGATCCTAAGAGTGAAGTATGTGGGAATGCTAGAATTTGTTTGGTAGATGGAAGGAAATTTCTGGATGGTTTGAGACATGAGAATATGTGTTATGCTTTGATTCCTAAGAAGCCTGAAAAACTAAAGATTGAAGAATCAAAACCAGAGGAGATAAATGAGTTGCTAAAAGACTATGAAGACATCACGTATCAAACAATGTGCCCGAAGGATTGCCACCAATCAGGAGTATCAGTCATCACATGGATCTTATAACTAGAGCTAGTTTACCTAAAAAGTAGCACACATAATGACACCGGTAGAGAATGAGGAAATGAATAGACATATACATGAGTTGTTGAGGAAAGGTTTGATCAGAGAAAGTTTAAGTCCTTGTGTAGTAGGTCTGTAGTGTTAGCATCGAAGAAGGATGGAGAATGGATAATGTATACAAACTATAGAGCAATCAACAAGATAACAGTTAAGTATAGATTTCCTTTACCTAGGATGGATGATATTATGGATTGTTTGAGTGGAGCAAAGTATTTTACAAAGATAGACTTGAAGAGTGGATACCATCATATTAGAATCAGAGAAGGAAATGAATGGAAGATTGCTTTTAAGACTAATGAAGGATTATATGAATGGTTAGTGATTCTTTTTGGATTAACAAATGCAACGAGTACTTTCATGAGGTTGATGAATAAAGTTTTGAAGAAATTTTTGGGTAAGTTTGTTATTATATATATTTGGATGATATTCTAATTTTTAGTAAGACAAAAGAAGAACATTTGTGGCACTTGAGACAAGTATTACAGAGACTGAGAGAAGAGAAATTGTTGATAAACATCAAGAAGTGTAGTTTCATGAAGGAAGAATTGGTATACTTGGGATTTGTGATTTTTACGGAAGGATTGAAGATGGACCCTAAGAAAGTGAGAGCAATTGTTGAATGGCCTACACATGAGAGCATTGGAGAAGTCAAATAATTTCACAGATTATCAATTTTCTACTAGAAGTTCATCAGAAATTTCAGTTTAGTATGTAACCCTATGACAGAGACAATGAGAAGTGACATAAAAGACTTTAAGTGGACATCAGGAGTAGATAGAATTTTTGTATTGTTGAAGTAGAAAGTGACAGAGCAACTTGTTGACACCTTCAAATTTTGTGAATTTGAAGTGTCTTTACTCTTTCTAGGTGTCAACAAAGGCTAGGTCGACAAACTGCTCAATCTACCCTGGAGGCAACCTTCGCTGCTTAAAAATTTTCAACTCAAAGGTCATATTGCAAATCCGATTGGTGGAATGTTTTTTGGCACATATGGTAACATTCCTTCTCAGTTTCATGCTCCCGGGATGAGTTTGGATGGGGTATTTATTTGTTTTCTGACTGCGATTGGGCTAGATTTGGCATTCCAGAAAGTTTCAAATCTTGTAATTCTGAAATTTGACATATAATGTTGAAATTTGCATACCCATGCCATTTTTTATTTAGTTTTGTACTTCTTTTGAGTGAATGTCCTAATACATGTGTATATTGATAAACAAAACAAATTTGTGTGAAGATGGACTCATTCCCCTTGCTTTTATCCATCTTTATACACACACATCCTCATACATTTATCTACACCTTATCTCTTCGATACATTCACTTAGATTATCCACTAATTATGCTTAGATGTACACAAATCACAATACATCCATTACCACATGAATTTGATTGTTTTCCTATCCTAGGTCATTTTTGTATATGTAGGGTCGACCTCATGGTCGTGTATTTGACCCCTTAAATTTAAAATTTAATATTTAAAATTCAAATTTTGGTCGACTCTCGCCTATTCAACTAGCCATTATGAGTTGAATAAACACATGTTTCCATGATTTGATGCTCTGTGTTTGTATTTAAAGGTAGAGGTTGGGTTTTATATATGAAGAACTTGATGTTTTCTACCAAACTCAATGAAGGTGGGTCTCTGTTTGATCACCTTCTTAAAATAAAGGATTTATGGGATCAACTCAACATTGTAAACAAAAAGGTGGATGAGGATGATATGGTGGCTTTGATCATCAATAGCCTACCACCCTTCTATGAGCCATTTGTGGAGTCATTAAACCTGTTGGCCAAAAAAGTCAACCATTGACTTTTGATAAAATCAACACATACTTGTTGCAAAAAAAAACATAAGCAAACACATATGGACAAATTTACTTCTAGAAATTTAGAGAGTAAATTTGCTTCTTGATATAAGGGCAAACAAAATATTTTTCCTCCTCCCCCTTCTTCCACTTCACAACTACAAAGAAAAGTGAAGTGCTAGTATTGTCATAAATTTGGGTATATAAGAAGGAATGCTGAAAAAGGCAATATGATATATCCACAATAAAAAGTCATGTACTGAAACTAATGTGATAACTATAGAGGTAAAGCACGTTTTGGAGGAAAACTATGCATTCATGTCATCCTCTTAGGACTATATTGATAACAACTGCTAGCTCTTTGATTTGATGCATCCAAGGTCATCATTTCTTAAAAGCATTGGCATGTCAAATTATCTATTGGTTCTAGTCATATGGATTATGGTTCACTAGGTGATGGAAGATTACATGTGATTGAGGGAGTAGGATGTCAGAATTTTGCTAAGTAATGTACTCAAATTGAAAGGAAGCTAGGTGTGTAGAAAACTCTTCCTACACTAATCTAATGAGGGGAGGAGAGTGCAAATTCAATTTTATCCTTACTATTACAGCAATGTTAAACCCACTAACAGAGATATTGTAGAAAACACATAAACAAGAAAGTATGACAGAAGAAGAGAGACACAAGATATACGTGGGGAAAACCCTTACGGGTGAAAAACCCCACACTCCAAAACACAACTCAAATGCATTACGTAAACAATGAAGGATACAATACAACATAGAGCCAATGCTCTTGTAGGAGTCTTCGACACTCATATCTGGAGATGATCCGGCAGCATAACAGTACCTATAAAACCTATAGTACATCACCTCCTCAAAGCACCTGTTTATATAGAATATACAAGGCAAAATTGGCTCTATCTTGGAATGGGCGTCCAACATGGCCTCATGGCCCAAAATCTGCGCCTATGGACACTTGTCCAATCTTGTAGAATGTTCCTAACACTTTTCAGGTCACCCCATCTCAAAGAGGTCGCCTATTCCCAAAATGGGCTATGACAGATGCTCTTACGACTCTTACAACCGTCGTAGAATCTGTCATAGCTGTCATAACTTACAGTTGTAAGAGAATCTATCATACACATGCTATAAATAGCATATTCTCTTACAACATGTCATAGTCCACCTTGGGGCGCCCAAAGATGCCATTTTCAAAGATGCTCTTCAACACATGTCTTCACCTATCATAGAATCTCATATTTCTGACTCTTACATGTCATAACTTTGTCATAGGAGTCTGTCATGACCGTTTCGGTCAATATTCTCTTACACAACATCCAAGATGCTGACACATGGCAAAATATTCCTACCACTAAGTGGAACGCCTATCTCCTCATGCAAGGACAAAAAATACATTTGGTCATATGGCATGTAGGATGACACATCACCGTGCCAACTCCCACAATATGACAACATAGGATTTGCATCCAATTAATACAATAGGCAAATAATAAAGAAATACAATGTAAAAATACAAGGAATTACCAATGTTGAGACACCTTAATTCCCAACATTCTCCCACTTGTTGAACACCTTATAAGAGCCAATAGAATTAACAAGATTTAACTGCTATAGGCCGAGAGGCCCATAGACTCCAAACACCACTTGAACTTCTCTGTGCCCACTAGTTTTGTCAATGCATCTGTAACATTCTTCAAAGTATCTAGCTTCTCCAAATTTACCTTCCCATCCTCTACCCTGTCTCGCACGAAGTGAAACTATACATCAATATTCTTTGTTCTGGCATGGAAAGTTAGATTCTTCACTAGAAAAATCACACTTTGACTATCACAACTGATTGTAATTTGACCTGCATCAAGACCAATACCTGAACATAATCTCTTAAGCCAAATGGCTTCCTTGCAAGCATGAGTTGCTACCATATACTCAACTTTAGTAGTGGACCAAGCAACAACAGTTGTTGCTTACTCATCCAACTAATTGCACCACCAAACATAGTAAACACATAGGCACTAGTGGATCTCCTTCTGTCAATGTCACTTGCTCAATCAGAATCCATAAATCCACAAATACAAACTGAATGCGGAGGTCCTGTAACATTACCATGACAGCATATGGAATACTCAGAAGTACCCCTCAAATATTAGAACACTCGATTAACTGCATCCTAATGTACCCGTCCAGGATTAGCCATAAATTGACTAAGGACTCCCACTGCTTAGGCAATGTCTGGTCTTGTGCAGACCATAGTACATAAAACTGCCAACAACACTAGCATAAGGTACTCTTCTCATGTCCTCCACCTCACTAGGAGATTTTAGACAATCATTAATAGACAACTTTGTCCCCAATGAAACATGAACACATAATGGTCTATAATCTATCATGCTGAACCTATCCAACACAGTCTTCACATACTTACTCTGGCTTAACCAAATTTTTTTATTTTCTTTGTCTCTTTTGATTTCCATTCTTAGAATGTACCTGGCTGCCCCAAGATTTTTCATCTCAAAATGTGCTGACAACTGAGACTTCAAATCAGAAATCATATTCTTACCATTCCCAATCAACAACATATCATCAACATACAATGCAATAATGAGAATGCGATCATTGTCAAATTTGTAATACACACAATGATCTTATTTCGATCTCAGATATCCAATCGGCAACACAAAGGCATCAAACTTCAATTGCCACATCCTAGGAGATTGATTCAAACCATACAAAGACTTCTTAAGCTTGTAAACCAAATTTTCTTTACCTTTCTCTATGTAATGCTCTGGCTGTGACATGTAAATCTCTTCCTCCAAATCACCATGAAGAAAAGTTGTCTTCACATCCATCTGTTCTACCTCTAAGTCATAAGCAGCTGCAAGAGATAACATAAATCGAATGGATGTCAGCTTTGCAATGGGAGAGAAAATTTCACCATAATCAATTCCCTCCACGTGTGAGTACCCCTTCACAACCAATCTAGCCTTGTACTTTTCAACACTGCCATCTGCACCAAATTTCTTCTTCAACACCCATTTGCATCCAACCGGTTTCCATCCATCAGGCAAAGGCACCAAGTCCCATGTTTTATTCTTCTCCAAAGAAGCCATCTCATCTTCCATGGCCTCCTTCTAGGAACTTGCATCTTTCATGCCCATAGCCTCTTTCACATTTCTAGGCTCTCAGTGTTAATAAGTAAAGCAAAAGTACAACTAGAATCAATTAATGAATAACCAAACCTATCAAGTTGCTTTCTTGTTCATGTCTAGACCTCCTCAATGGCTGAGGTTGAGGTTCTGCTTCTTCTTTTGAGCTTTCAGAGCTGCTAGAGCTCTCCCCATCATCGGGTCTCACAGGGTTTGTCGGTTCAGTCTTCTCAGGGGTAGAAGGAAACTGGACCGCATTTTCTTTCTTTTCTGTTTGTTTTGGCTATAGAACAATAGAAGAAGGTGTTAGCTCTTTGAAGATAACACTTCTTCTATACAACAGTTTTTCAGCCACAGGATCCCAAAGCTTGTATCCTTTCACACCGACACCATAGCCAATGAAAATACACTTAACAACCTTGTTCTCCAATTTAGACCGTTTCTCCCTAGGCACATGTGCATATGTCTCACAACCAAAAACATGAAGATGTCTAACTGAAGGCTTCTTACCAGACCACACCTTGATAGGTGTCTTACTAACAAGAGTTAATGTAGGAGATTTGTTTACCAGATAGAAAGCAGTGGCAACAGCTTCAGCCCAAAACTTTTGTTCGAGGCTTCCTCCACTAAGCATACTCCTAGCCTTCTTCATCAGTGTCATGTTCATCCTCTCTGCAACTCCATTTTGCTATGGGGTATATGGAGTTGTCTTATGCCTTTCAATCCCTTTCTCTTTATAAAACTTATCAAACTCTGCCAAACAAAACTCACCACCATTGTCAGTTCTCAAACACTTAATCTTTTTACTAGTCTAATTTTCAGCAAAGGCTTTAAACTCCTTAAATTGACTAAAGAATTTAGTCTTGCTTTTGGTAAAATAAACCCATGTCCTTCTACTGTAATCATCTACGAAAGATACAAAATATACAGATTTTGAAATCGAAGGAACATTAACAGGACCAAACACATTAGAATGAATAAGATCCAATACACCAGAAGACTTGTGAGAACTAGAGTAAACTGAACACGATTTTTCTTTCCATAAATGCAATGTTTGCAAAAGTCAAACTTGAGATTACAATCATTTGACCCCTCAACAAGGTTTTTATTTTTTAGGTTATGCAGACCCTTCTCACCAATGTGGCCATATCTCAAATTCCATAACATAGTCTTTTCAGCAGGAAGTTTAACTTCCAAAGCATGTGCACTACCATCAGAAAGTGTTACAACATATTTCTTCACTGCTTGTTCATATGGTGGGGATGAAGTGATTGCATCTCTTTTCTTCGAGTCAGAAGAACTATTGCACTGTGAAGTGCATGCGTCCAGCTGAAACAGAGTACCTCTTCGAGTACCCTTCAAAAGCACCATAGATCCTCTAGTCATCTTGCATCCATCCTTCAAAAAGACAACCTACACACCTGCATCATTCAATATACTTATAGAAAGCAGGTTTTGTGCAAGGCCTAGAATGTGCATAACTCTAGTGATCCCCTTCACTCATCCATCAGGGAATCGGATTGAAACTCTTCCATGACCAACAATCTTTAGATGAGAGTCATCACCCAGGTACACTCTTCCACCATTGAACTCTTCATATTTCATGAACCAGCTTTGATGTGAGGTCATGTGGAATGATGCACCAGAATCAATCAACTACTCATCATCAAATGCATGGGTGGCCAGGGCTGTGATGAAGGCATCACCAACATCTTGTGACTTGTTAGAATCTGAATCTGGGGCTGATTTCTTTTTCTTTTTCTTCTCATCTTTGCATTCCTTTCAAAAATGCCTAGACTTACCACAGTTCTAATAGAGAGCCTTGGACTTTCCAAGAGATTTGGATCTCCCACAGGATTTGGATCTGCCCTTCTCAGCTTTCTTGTCTTTCTTCTTCCCTTTGTCTTTGGGTCTTCCATGAATTGTAAGAGCCTCTTTGGCTAATTCAGATGTCTTCCTCCACATTTCTTCAGATAATAGTGAGGACACCACATCTTCCATCTTGAAGGTGGTAGTGGTGCTTCTGATAGCCATGAAAAGATGATCCCACGAATCTGGCAAAGAACAAAGCAGGGTCATGCAACGATCCTCCTCCTCCATTTTCACACCCACATATGTCAACTATGCAATGATCATGTTGAAATCATTCATGTGGTCTGCAACAGATCCTCCATCTTCCATCTTCAGAGTGAACAACTTCTTTTTTAGAAAAAGTTTGTTTACCAAGGACTTGACCTGATAAACATCACCCAACTTCTTCCAAAGATCTTTTGTGCTCTTCTCCTCATGGACATTCAACAGGATAGTGTCAGCTAAATAGAGTCTTATGAGACCCTTAGCCTTCTGATCTTTGAGGTCCCAATTAGTTTTTGACATTGTTGTAGGATTTACACTAGATACGATGTCCCATAGGTGATGACCAACATGTAGGTCCTCCATCTTGAGTTTCCACAACTAAAAATTAGTGCCATTGAATTTCTCAACCTCTAACCTTCCGGATGTGGTTGCCATCTCCTTGCTACAACAAGATATAGAATGCTCTGCACAACACTCCCACTCAACCTAAGATTAGCTCAAAAACTCCTACCCAGCAGCTAGAACCAAAACTGGCCAGGCTCTGATACCAATTGAAAGGAAGCTAGGTGTGCAGAAAATGCTTCCTACACTAATCTAATGAGGGGAGGAGAGTGCAAATTCAATTTTATCCTTACTATTACAGCAATGTTAAACCCACTAACAAAGATATTGCAGCAAACACATAAACAAAAAAGTATGATAGAAGAAGAGAGACACAAGATATACGTGGGGAAAACCCTTATGGGTGAAAAACCCCACACTCCAAAACACAGCTGAAATGTATTACGTAAATAATGAAGGTTACAATACAACACAGAGCCAATGCTCTTGCAGGAGTCTTCGACACTCGTATCTAGAGATGATCTGGTAGCATAATAGTACATGTAAAACCTGTAGTACATTACCTCCTCAAAGCACTTGTTTATATAGAATATACAAGGCAAAATTGGCTCTATCTTGGAATGGGCATCCAACATGGCCTCATGGCCCAAAACCCACGCCTATGGACACTTGTCCAACCTTGTAGAATTTTCTTGACACTTGTCAGGTCACCCCATCCCAAAGAGTTCACCTATTCCCAAAATGTGCTATGACAGATGCTCTTATGACTCTTACAACCATCATAGAATCTGTCATAGTTGTCATAACTTATAGCTATAAGAGAATCTATCATACACAGGCTATAAATAGCATATTCTCTTACAACATGTCATAGTCCACCTCGGGGCACCCAAAGATGCCTTTTTCAAAGATGGTCATTGACACATGTCTTCATTTGTCATAGAATCTCTTATTTCTGACTCTTACATGTCATAACTTTGTCATAGGAATCTGTCATGACCGTTTCGGTCAATATTCCCTTACACAACATCCAAGATGTCGATATATGGAAAAATATTCCTACCGCTAAGTGGGACGCCTATCTCCTCATGTGAGGAAAGAAAATACATGTGGTCATATGCCATGTAGGATGACACATCACCATGCCAGCTCCCATAATATGACAACATAGGATTTGCATCCAATTAATACAATAGGCAAATAATAAATAAATACAATGTAAAAATACAAGGAATTACCAAGGTTGAGACACCTTAATTCCCAACACAAATTCATAGTTCATAATGTTAGGCATGTTCTTGAAATGAAAAAAAAATTATTATCCATTAGTCAACTTAGATACATTCCTAACATAAAAGCAAATTTTAGTGGGAAGAAATGTATTGTTTCTAATTTAAAATAGGACATTGTGGTTATCTTAGGTATTGGGCAAGGTGGGCTATATAGACTCATTGATCATGTGGCAGCTAATTTGCATGCATTAACTATAGAAGAGAATAACAATATTCTTTGACATAAAATACATAGAAATTTAAACTTTTAGTATTTGACCAAACCCAATAGAGCCAACATGATGAACAAGGTTTGCCTACTAGCCAAGAAAATAGGATATGTGAGAAAGTTGTTTGGTAGGTAAATAAAAATGGAAGATTTTTCCTATTGAAGGGGCATGGTGTGCAAAGGGGCTCTTAGATCTTGTTCATGTAGATCTATGCAAGCCATCCTAGAAGTCTCACATTATGCTTGATGCTATTAGGAACCTGTGTTTAACCCTTCTCTTTACTTTGTTAGTATATTTTTGTTGGACGCATATGCTTTGTAAGTCGTCTTGTGAGTATATTGTATTATCCCACATTCATGGGGAGTAATAGTTGTTTAGATTAGACTTAGTATATAAGTATGTGTTGAGGCCAATGAAGACATCCATGAATTTATTATATTGAGCTTGCTCAAAGGAGGTTGCCCCCTCGAAGTGGCCTGCAATCAATAAATTCCTTCTGTGTTTTTGCTATTTCTGTTATTTCATGCATTTTTCATTATATTGTTGCAGGAGGTTCCTCTCATCTGGTATCAGAGCACTTTCTTGGGCTCGCTTTTCTGACAAATTTTTTTTCCCGAAGTGGCCTCTAGGCGCTGCGATTATTACAGTAGTTCTTTTTTTTTGCATCTGTATTGTTCATTTCAATTACATGTTTGGATCAGGGAATAATCCCTATCCGCTTAACTGTGGGAAGTGCCTGGGCATAGCCCTAAAACTCATTGTGAGGAGTACCATAGGAACACTGAAGTAGCTGGCCCATTGAGAGGACCTGCCAGCGAAAAGGGCAATGGCCCCTACTTGATTTACTATTCCCATCCATGAGTTAAACCAAGAGCTATCATTTGTAGCAAAGCGGTTATCAGTTTTACTTAAGCCATGGAGTGAGGGGTACTGCTCCAATACGCAAGCTGTTAGACAACATTGGTAGCTGAGTGAATCCCTTGAACCTTTAGGAAGCTGAACATACCTGGGGCCCATATCTATTGACAACCGGTAAATCATAGATTAAATCTGCCCAGAGTAGTTGGCAGATAGTTTCTAGAAAAAAAATCTATTTTTTCACTGTATCTTCCTTGCTTTAGCTCCGTTTCCTCTCAAAATTCATTGGAACCCCTAAAATTCCATTATGCATATTTCTTTCCTTGAGGACCCTATCCCAAATTCCACTTATCGAAGCTAGAAATCCCACATTTGTCTATTTTTAGGGTTTGCCATAACTTCTTCGATTCTCATCCAATAGCCTTCAAATTTTGCCATAGTGTTCATTTCCTATTTCTACTCTTTTGTCCCTCTTGGACAAATCTTCCCATTCTTTCACCCCGCTTCTGAAATCCCCATTTTCTACTGCCCTATCCCTCATAAAGTGTCCAAAACCTAGTCAAACCCCAATTACCCATCAGAGTTTTTCCCAAATCCAAATTTTCCTTTAGTATTTTTGTTGTTGATGGATGATTTATCTAGGAAAATGTGGGTCTACTTCTTGAAAAAGAAGTCTAACTGTTTCAGTGAATTTGTAAAATACAAGGCATTGGTGGAAAACTACATAGGGTATCAGATCAAGACTTTAAGATTTGACAATGGAGGGGAAATCACTTCCACACAATTCAAGGATTTATGTTACAAAGAAGATATTCATTTCTAGTTCACCATACACTCCACAACAAAATGTGGTGGTAGAAAGGCATAATAGTACTATCATGGACATGGTTTGATGTATGATGAACAATAAAAGTGCATCATATGAAAATTAAGGAGAAGCCATGAGCACCATTGTTTATCTTCTAAATAGGAGTCCTTGTAAAGCCTTGTAAGATATCACCCCAGAAGAAGCTTGGTCTCATAAGAAACTTGAGGTAACAACTTTTTGTGTTTTTAGTTCAATCACATACACTTTGGTTCTTGATAGGAATGGGAATAACCTAGACCCCAAGAGTAACAAATATTTATATGTTGGATATATAGTGATCAATCTAAAGCTTATATCATTGATTTTTCTACTAATAAGTAACAGTTAGGGGTATGTGTACGATCATGATGGGCCAAACTATACCTCTAAGTGGCAATGAAAATACTAAAAATTAGACTTAATCATGTTCATGTGAAAATTTGATTGGATTATCTACACAATTTAAAAAAGATGTAAGATCAAAATTTGTACAGAATTGAATCTAGTTTATGAGCTACTATTTTTTTTAAAATTAAATTTACTTTGTCAAAAATGAATATTTCAATGAACAACTAATAAATTTTTCAAAAAAAATAAAAAGTGGGTGTCATTCCAGCCAACCTAACTATGAGAAAAAAAATATTATTTTTTGAATCTTTCAAAATAAGTAAAGGACTCATGCCTGAATGTGACACATTTTTTTAAATTTTTTTCTAATAAAGGAATTAGTTATGATTTTTTTACTGTGACGTTTTTTAAAAACTAAAAAGTAATTTTCTAGCCAACCTTGTTCCAAATATGTGCCTGATGTGTTGTCATTGATGTCGACATATCTTTCTATCAGAAACAATGAAGACAATGCAGATGAGTGATTAGTTTTTCTAGTAAGGTGAAGATCAGAGTATGCGAATCAACAAGCTTGTATAGGGTTGTCTATTGTTTCTCCAATTGAGATTTGAGAGGTCCGCATGAAGATCTAGTGAAGTTATGACCCTCTGAGTAAAACATGTTTTTGCAGTTGTTGTGTAATGACAGAGTGGCAAGAAGTTGGTCCGGATTGGTCCAATATGAGCATATTGTGATATGTGGATCTAGAGGCATGTCTGAGATGTTGGTGTGTTCCCTCAACTTGAGTGGTTCATGGTTTGGAGGTCCTGAAGCAATCTTTTTAGTATGACAGTCATGATAGTGTGTGTTCTTGAGGATTAGTGTGAAGATGCAAGTGATTCTGGTGATGCAAAGCGGTGTGACTGTTCCTATTGAATTAATTGTGCTTGTGGTGGTCTCTGGATCGTGTGGCTGTTGTGTTGATGGTCCAAATTGACAAAGGAGCTTGTGATTGAAGTTTTCCTCTTGGTTGTTTCTATTCTTCCTAGTCTTGGCCGACTGGATGTTCCTAGCATGTTGTGGATGCCTTAAGAGCATTTTTATGAAGCGTGGAGTGGTTGTAGAAGTAGATTCAAGTTTTAGTTGTGTTTGACTGACTGTATGATGATTCGCGTCAAGTTTAGCCAACCTTGTTGATCATTCCAAGGTTGATGAAGCATATAAATACTAGTTGAAGAGTCATTGAAAAATATCCTTGTGCAAAATAGATCAAATTCAAATAAAGGATCAGAAGCAGAGCAGAGAAGAAAATGAGCGAGAGCAGTATAGAGTGTGAAGTTGGTAAAGAAGAATTTAGGGCAAAGTAGAAGTTTTTGAGCATTCACTGAAAATTAACTAGGCATGAAGTAGATGCTATTTCTCAGTCAATTTATTCTGTTCTAAAATATATTCTATAGGTAGTGAGCCTCCCTTTTGAGTAGTGACCTTTGGGCAGTGCGCCCGAAGGCATGTGCCTTCTATTTTTCTTAAAGTACTTTTAACAGGGTACAAATATTTGTGGGTTAACCTCCACCGTGGTTTTTCCCTTAATCGACTTTCCACGTTAAAATCTTGGTGTCAAGTGTTGATTATGTTTTTGCTCTTATGTTGTTGATATATGCTTTATTATTTACATCATTAATGTAGTAGCAAGTTAATAAAGAAGGTTAAAAGCAGAAAAATTTTATATTGTGGGACAACTGATACACCCCCCCTCTCAGTTGTCCGGTCTAATTCCAACAATTGGTATCAGAGTGAGATCCTCTTATAAAAGCCTGACGACTTGAGGAGATCCAGGATGACCTACAAGAAGGATAGTCTGAGATTTGATGGAACAAATTATTCTGTTTGGAAGAATCGCATGGAATGCCATTTACAATGCATGGGTGATGGCTATTGGGTGATAACCAGTGTTGAGTATAAACCTTTGGAGAAAGGTCCTTCAACTCCAGATCAAGTCAAAGATATTGAAAATAACCTTCAAGTTAAAGAAGCCTTGTTGAGTGCCCTGACTAATTCAGAAATGACAAATGTCTTTGGTCTAAAAACTGCTTATGAAATCTATAAAAAGTTGGAATATCTGTATGAAGGTGATAAATATGTCAAATGTACCAAGCTGCAAAGTCTGAGAGGAAAATTTGAAACTATGAGAATGAGCAAAGATGAAAATATCACAATCTACAAGCAAAAGATAAATGAACTTGTGTGTGGTATCAAGTGTGCTGGTGGAACTTTGGAAGAATCAGAGATTGTATCAAAAGTACTTAGATCTTTACCCGATTCATACAAACATAAGGTAGCTACTATAGAGGAGATTCAGACTATCTCAGATGTTACAAGAGATCATCTAGTTGGAAAAATCTTAGCTTTTGAATTAAGTGAGTTTGGTGATTTTGTTCCCAAGTCTGAATCTGCATTTAAGGCCAATGTATATGGAAAACAAAGATATGATCCAGGTGAAAGCTCTTCTACAAGTTCAAACAAATTAGTGAAGACAAGGAAGGATCTTGAAGAAATTAAACTTGAAGCTGCTGATCTTGAAGCTCTTCTCACCAAAAGATTGCCAAGAGGATCCAGTAAGTATGAAGGAAAATTGCCACTCAAATGTTTTGCTTGTAATAAGTTGGTCATTTTGACTCAAGATGTTCGGAGAGGTTTTCAAAACCAAACCCTAAAAGATATCAAAATTAGAACAAATGTTACTATGTCCAAGAAACTGGAGAAAGAGTCACAGATGATGAATCTGATCATGGAGGTTTCCTTGAAAATGATTGGGTGTTCATTGCCATCAAAAAAGAAGATCTGGTGTCTACTAAATCTGCCAGCTATGCAAATATGGAAAGTGTCTTGGCTGCTTAGGTTATTGAGAAATATGAATGGGTGATTGATAGTGGATGTTCTCATCATATGACTGGAAACAAGAGTAAGTTTGTGAATTTTGAAAATTATGAAGGTGGCCTTGTGAAATTTGGAGATAACTCAGCTGGTAGAATCTGTGGCAGAGGATCCATCTCTTTTGGTGGTAAGAATAGCACCAATGATGTTCTGTATGTGGAAGGACTGAAACATAATCTTCTCAGTGTTGGACAGTTAGTTGATAAAGGTTATGATCTTCGATTCAAAGATGGAAAGTATAAAATCTTGGAGAGTTTCAGAATTGAATTTGCATTCGGGACTCAAACTAGAGGTAACATCTTTCATTTAAGTAGCTCTGGAAAAAGCTGTTTGATTGTTCAGATAAATCAAAGTTGGTTATGGCATAGGAGGATGTGTCATGTGAATTTGGATAATATTGTCAAAATTAGTACCACTCAGGCTGTGATAAATCTTCCAAAACTTGTGAAGCCCAATAGCATGTGTAGAGAATGTCAATTGGGGAAATAGAGCAAAATTTCATTCAAAAGTAAGGAACAAGTTTCAAATGGATGATTAGAATTGGTACATACTGATCTCTGTGGTCCTGCTAGAATCAGGAGTGTGCAAGGAGATCTATATTTCATGTTGCTGATAGATGACTACTCCAGGATGATGTGGGTAACCTTCCTAAAAGAAAAATTAGAAGCTCTTGAAAAATTTAAGGTGTTCAAAGTGATGGTGGAAAATGAAGTTGGTGAAAAATTGAAATGTTTGAGATCTGACAGAGGTGGAGAATTTACTTCCCATGAGTTTGATGCTTTCTATGAAAAGCATGGCATAAAAAGATAGTTATCTGCTCCTAGGACTCCCCAACAAAATGGAGTTGTGGAAAGAAAGAACCGGACCATTCAAGAAGCAGCTAGGACCATGATGATAAAAATAAATGTTCCTCAAGTTTATTGGAGAGAAGCTGTAAGTACTGCTGTCTACACTCTTAACCGGGTGTAGATCAAAGGCAATTCTGGTAAGAGCCCTTATGAACTATGGTTTAGTCATCCTCCTACTGTGAGATATTTCAGAGTTTTTGGTAGTAAATGCTATATCAAAAGAGATGAGGATTTAGGCAAATTTGATACAAGATGTGATGTGGGAATATATTTGGGATACTCTACTCAAATTAAGGCTTACTGGTGATTTAACAAGAGGTTGAAAAAGATTGTTGAAAGTGCTGATGTTAGAGTTGATGAGAGCAAGGAAGGCCATTCCAAGTTCTGCGGATATGATTTAGATGATCAAAATGAAAGTCAAAGTCAAGGAAGGTTAGTTCAAACTCTGACTCAGATGCAGATTGATCCAGAAACTCTAGAGACTCAAGGAATTAGTACAAATGTTGAGGAACAAGCTCAAGAAATAGAAGCCCAAGAAATTCTCAAAATTCCCAGGTATGTAAGAATGAATCATCCTAAAGATCAAATCATAGGGGATAGAAATAAAGGTGTTCGAACTAGGAAAATAATTGTTGAAGATCAAGAAGAGATTTATTTGATTTCAAGGATTGAACCTAAATCAGTTGGTGAATCCTGTACTGATGAAAATTGGGTAAAAGCAATGGAAGAAGAATTAATGCAAATTGAAAAGAACCACACTTGGGATCTTGTTCCTAGACTAGAGGACAAAAATGTAATTGGAACCAAATGGGTCTTCCGGAATAAACTAAATGAAGATGGTGACGTTGTAAGAAATAAAGCAAGGTTGGTATGAAAAGGCTATTCTCAAGTAGAAGGAATTGATTTTGAAGAAACTTTTGCTCTGATGGCAAGAATAGAGGCAGTCAGATTGTTTCTTGCATTTGCTACTTTCAAAGATTTTAAAGTGTATCAGATGGATGTCAAATCAACATTCCTAAATGGAGATTTGGAGGAAGAAGTCTACATTGAGCAACCGGAAGGATTTCAGTTGTCTAATCAGGGTGACATGGTTTTAGACTGAGAAAAGCCTTGTATGGACTCAAGCAAGCTCCAAGAGCCTGGTATGCAAGATTGGACAAATATTTGCTTAAGATAGGTTTTAGCAAAGGTACTGTTGATAGTAATCTTTACTTCAAGATTAATCATGAGGACATCCTAATTGTTGAGGTCTTTGTTGATGATATCATGTTTGGTGGAAATAAATGTATGTGCAAAGCATTTACCGACCAAATGAAAAGTGAATTTGAAATGTCAATGTTTGGAGAGATGAATTTCTTCCTAGGTTTGCAAATTGTTTAGTCAGACAAAGGTATCTTTATATCTCAGTCCAAGTATGTGAAAGAATTGCTGAAGAAGTTTGGAATGGAAGATTCAAAGCCAGTAGGTACACCTATGGTAACCAGATGCAAGTTAAGTAAAGATGATGATTAGACAGGAGATGTGGATGACAAATTAGAAAATGTATAGATCAATGATTGGAGGATTACTCTATCTAACCCAGACTAGACCTGACGTCATGAATGCCATTGGACTTGTTACTAGATTTCAATCTGATCTAAAAGAATCCCACGTTGTGGTAGTCAAAAGAATTTTTAGATATCTCAAGGGGACAATTGATTATGGATTGTGGTATCCAAAAGATAATGACTTTACTCTTCATGGACATATAGATGCTGATTAGACATGAGATGTGGATGACAAAAAAAGTACTAGTGGTGGTGCCTTTTTCTTGGGAAGAAGATTGGTCTCTTGGATGAGCAAAAAGCAAGAGACAATATCTCTGTCTACTATAGAAGCATAATATATAGCAGCAACAAATAATTGTACTTAGGTTCTGTGGATGAAGCAAATGTTGAAGGATATTAGAGTTGTGTTTGAGGAGCTAGTCACAATCTTTTGTGATAATTCCAGTGCAATAAGTATCTCAAAGAACCCAGTACTGCATTGAAAAACAAAGCATATATTTGTCAAGTTTCATTTCTTGAGAGAGAAGGTAAATGAAAATGAAGATAAGTTGGAGTTTGTGTCATCCAAAGATCAGATTGCAGATATCTTCACTAAGCCTCTTCCCAAGGATACCTTTGAATATCTTAGAGAGAATTTAGGGGTTATTACCCCTCCGAATCAGAACTAAGATGCACTAAGGTGCATTAGTCCGGTGGAATTCTCAGTCATATCTTGAGATCCGGATTGATGTTGAGAAAATACTACTCTAAGGAGTAGTTAGAATGCAAATGATGAAGATCAATCTGAAATAAAAAAAAGGGAAGAGATGATTGCAAATATGTGCCCTTTGCCATTGATGTCAAAGGGGGAGAGAAGTCATGTGAAAAACTTGGAAGTAAGTAGTTGCTGGTGAAAGGGGGAACAATGAAGAAAGTGGTTGCAGAAGAAAGGGGGAGAAGTTCTTGTCTTGATGGGTGAATCAATTTTTCACATCATATGTTGCCATCAATGGCAAAGGGGGAGATTGTTGCAAATATGTGCCTAATGTGTTGTCATTGATGTCAACATATCTTTCTGTTAGAAATAGTGAAGACAGTGCAGAGGAGTGATTAGTTTTCCCAGTAAGGTGAAGATCAGAGTATGCAAATTAAAGGGCTTGTACATAAAGTTGTCTATTGTTTCTCCAGTTGCAATTTGAGAGGTTGGCATGAAGATTTGGAGAAGTTATGACCCTCTAAGTAAAATAGGTTTCTGTAGTTATTCTGTAATGACAGATTGGCAAGAAGTTGGTCCAGATTGGTCCAGTATGAGCATATTGTGATCTGTGGATCTAGAGGCATGTCTGGGATATTGGTGTGTTCCCTCAACTCGAGTGGTTCGTGGTTTGGAGGTCTGGAAGCAATCTTTTTAGTATGATAGTCATGACAGTGTGTGTTCTTGAGGATTAGTGTGATGATACAAGTGATTTTGGTGATGCGAAGTGGTGTGACTATTCCTATTGACTTAATTGTGCTTGTGGTGGTCTCTGGATCATATAGTTGTTGTGTTGATGGTCCACATTGAAAAAGGAGCTTGTGATTGAAGTTTTCCTCTTGGTTTTGTTGTTCTTCATAGTCTTGGTCGACCAGACGTTCCTAGAATGTTGCGAATGCCTTAAGAGCATTTTTAAGAAGTGTGGAGTGGTTGTAGAAGCAGATTCAAGTCTCCATTGTGTTTGGCCGACTGTGTGATGATCTGCGTCAAGTTTAGCTGACCTTGTTGATCATTCCAAGGTTGATGAAGCATATAAATACTGGTTGAAGAGTTATTGAAGAATATCCTTGGGCAAAATAGATCAAATTTGAATAAAGGATCAGAAGCATAGTAGAGAAGAAAAGGAGCGAGAGCAGTATAGAGTGTGAAGTTGGTAAAGAAGAATTCTGGGCAAAGTAGAAGTTTTTGAGTATTCACTAAAACCAAACTAGGAATGAAGTAGATGCTATTTCTTAGTTAATTTATTATGTTCTAAAATATATTCTGTAGGTAGTGAGCCTCCCTTTTGAGTAGTAAGATCTGGGCAGTGCGCCCGAAGGCATGTGCCTTCTATTTTTATAAATGTACTTTTAACAGGGTACAAATATTTGTGGGTTAACCCCCACCATGGTTTTTCGCTTAACTGGGTTTCCACATCAAAATCTTGGTGTTAAGTGTGTTGATTATGTTTCTGCTCTTATGTTGTTGATCTATGCTTTATTGTTTACATCATTAATCTGGTAACAAGTTAATAAAGGAGGTTAAAAGTAGAAAAAGTTTATATTGTGGAATAACTGATTCACCCCCCTCTCAGTTGTCCGGTCTAATTCCAACAAACCTAATTTGATAAAAAAATTAGAATTTTCAATTTTTTAACCTATAGCCAGAAAAGCATAGAGTGTGACACAACTTTCAGATCTCAAAAAGGTCAAATAGTTTGAAAGTTATGGATGTTTTTCAATCAATGTGTCCATCAGGATTTCAGACACACACTATATAGAAAATTATTAATAATTATTTAATAGAATGATAACCAAACAAATCTTATATTTTTAGAAAGATGAGAATTTCTTCAATAAACCCTTTTCGTTTTATCAAATTTCCATAAAAAAGTCGTCAGCACGAAGGATGAAGTTCGAAGAAGATAGTGAAACATGAAAAAATGTTACAATTTAGGAAAAGTCAACAAAAAAAAAAGATATCCATTTTGCTTTGGTAAATGGCAAATGGATATCCATTTTGCTTCAGTAAATGAAAACAGATATCCATTTTGGGCAGCTAGAAATGATATCCATTTTCCAGAAATGGATATCCGTTTCTGGGAAACAGATATCCATTTTCTAGAAATAGATATTTGTTTCTGGGAAATGGATATCCATTTATGGGCTGCCCAAAACCTTGTGGTTGTGTGTTTATACTTCATTCCTCATGGTCCTTGTACTGTATTCATGTGTATACTTCATGATTGATGTGTATTCAAGTGTATACTTCATGACTTACATGTATTCATGTGTGTACTTCATGACTTATGTATATTCATGTGTATGCTTCGTAACTTACATGTATCCATGTGCATACTTTGTGTATATTACATGTATTTACATGTATGGTTTATGCCTTATGTACATTCATGTATATGCTTCATGTCTTACATGTATTGAACTCTATCATGCTACTTACCTCCTCCCTATCATGAATCCCATGCACTCCTTATCTCTCTCTCTCTCTCTCTCTCTCTCTCTCTCTCTTTCCATGCTAAGTTCTTTGACGTAGTGATGCTAGACTTAGATCGTGAAGCCATCCACATTCCACTTTGCATTATTACATTTACTATTAGCTTATCTTATACACTTTCCTTTCCTCATTCTCCTGAAACCCAAGATTACACATTGACTAGTCCATTGAATGATTCATTCAAAGCTTTATGCTACTCCCTTGTCGTTTCACATTATCTAGACTATATCCTACATTTCACATACTTACACTATACACTTCTCCTATACACTTCCACTTTTCCATATATACATGGTGTACTTATATTTTATAGTTGAAATAAATTTTCTTACCATCTTGGTATATAAGATTAGGATGGCATTATGAAATTCACTTGAATATGTTGTGACTCCTTGTGCCTCTATACCTTATTTTCCTACAACCTATTCTCCATATTATCCTTGTACATCATTTTGCATATCACTTATAATCACATTAGCTCTTATTACTTTATGATATTTTATCTTCTATCAAATTTATTTGAAACTTAACCTTCTTCTCTTTCATCCCATTTACCACTCTATCATCACACCGACCATTACACTTTTTGGGGCATAGTCTTACTTGTTCAAAACCTATTTTTATATTAGTTTATTTTCGTTATCTTTTTCACTTTATCATCTCTTTGGGACATTTCTCTCTTTTTGCCCTTGGGGAATCCACATTGACATCACAACCATCTTATTATTCCACACCTACTTGTACAATGTAAACAATTCATGGAAAACTCACAAAAGAAAGGGATGATATAATCACTCCAAACTCCAAACAACCATGATGATGGTGCAAATGTGACTTTGGTAACACTCTTCCCACATCATCAAAATAAGTTCTTAGAACCCTAATTTATTATTGCATATCATCTAATGCATTAGGTAATTCCTCCCTCCTTAACAATGAAGATGTTGAACTAGCTCCTTCAACCATCATTGCGTGCACTTTTGGACCAGCCACCTAGTTATTTACAAACTGGTCTAGTAGGAAAAGTCTTAGGAGCCACAAGCATGCTTCTACATTGGGAAACAAGAGCACTAAATCCACAACTAAATTCTCCCAAATATCTACTTAAATGAGTGTCTACTATACCTTAGAGCCATCTCACCCAACACATATTTGACAAACCCTAACATGATCAAATTCTTGCAAGAAAAAATACATGTTACAATTTCAATGATAAAAAATAGCTCCTTGTGACATGACCTCTCATTTGTTGCATACCAATGACATATCTTCCATGCTTGATAGTTGCCTTTGTAGTTCATATCAACCTTCTAGCAACACCAACTCTCTTACAAAGACACATTACACAAATGCTAAATGATACCTTAACCATCTTTTAATGCTTCACACTTTAGCTACCTATAGACATCATAGAATTAATGAATCTATAAAAATATAATGAAACCAAAGAGCTCTAGAAGTGCCACTCAAGCCATACACATTACTTCACATGTTTGACAAGTTACCACCCTTCTGCTAATGATAACCTTATTATTTATATTTCATAAAATAATTTGTGTTTGAGATAATTCTATGACTTAAGCTAATGAAATTACATTTACTTACCTTGGAAAATGATGCTCCATACATTCCTTAAGATGCAAATATACCCATTCACCACCCTACACTCAACATAAAGACTTAATGTACTATACACCAATCCCTCTCATACACTCACTACTTAGAATTGCATGATCTATATCAAAACAATGGTATCCTAATAAGAAAACCCTACATTTACTAGGGTTTTTAAAAAGAATTTAGAATCTAAATTTGGCCAAATCTTTGACTAGTGACTATAAGTTGTCCCTATCATTTCTTGTTGCACTCCCTCATTCACCAAGAAGTTAGACATAATTTTGAATTTCCTTTATAGTTTAAAATCTTAACTCAAGATTAATGCTTCCTCAACCTACAGATTAAGCTTCCAACTCAAACTCTTTCCCTTGAGCATTGTATTAATTACAATCATAGAATCCCCTTCTACTAAAAAATAGTTTACCTTCAACATCTTGGCTACTCCTAGCCTTGTTAATGTTAACTTCCCATATTGTCTCATTGTTGGTGTGTATACCCATGAAAAGAGACCCACGATAGACCCTTTCACCTTGTCTTATTTTCCTACAACCTATTGTCCATATTATCCTTGTACATCATTTCACTTATAACTTATAATCACATTATCTCTTGTTACTTTCTGATCTTTGATCTTCTATCAACTTTATTTGAAACTTTGAACCTTCTTCTCTTTCATCCCATTTACCACTCTATCATCACACTGACCATTACACTTTTTGGGGCATAGTCTTACTTGTTCGGATCCTATTTTTATATTAGTTTATTTTGTTATCTTTTTCACTCTATCATCTCTTTGGGACATTGAACTCTCTTTTTCCCCTTGTGGAATATACATTGACATTACAACCATCTTATTACTCAACACCTAATTTCCCCCTTCTCCTTGATTATTTTCCTCTATCATCCACACTTTATAGATGCAACACAAGTAGGCTCACATCCAGATATTTTGTAGTTCTTTGTACCAACAATCATAAAACTTACATAGGAAATGAAGGACTTGGGTGGCAAGAGCACAATGCAAGTACCTAGTAATATAAAATAATAACTAGAATATAGGAATTTAATGAAAGTGTACATACCTCATGACTTGTAACTGTGTATTCTTGTGTATACTTTATGATTGATGTGTATTCAAGTGTACATACTTCATGACCTACGTGTATTCATGTGTATACTTCGTGACTTACATATATTCATGCATATGTTTCATGACTTACGTGTATCCATGCAAATACTTCATGTATATTACATGTATTCTTCATCCCTTATGTACATTCATGTATATGCTTCATGAAGAATGTGTATTCTAGTGTATACATCATGACTTGTAGTGTATTCATGTGTATACTTCATGACTGATGTGTATTCAAGTGTATACTTCATGACAAGTACATGTATTCATGTGTATACTTTGTGACTTACGTATATTCATGTGTAAGCTTCGTGACTTATTTGTATCCATGTACACACTTCGTGTGTATTACGTGTATTTATGTGTATGCTTCATGCCTCGTATCTTACATGTATTTATGCGTATACTTCGTGTATTACGTGTATGCTTCATGCTTCATGTATCATGTGTACTTATATGTTTCATGTCTCGCATGTATTTATGTGTATACTTCGTAGATTACATATAGTTTCATGATTTTTGAGGAAAACAAAAAGGATATCTATTTTGTAAAACTGATATCCATTTGAGGGAAGTGATAGCCGTTGCTAGGTATCTGTTGCCCAAAGAATTAGGCTTTCAAGAATGGATATTTGTTTTGAAAACGGATAGCCATTATGTAAATGCCAAAAAAAAGAGAAAAGGAATGTTGTTGGGCCCGACATCCATGCCCACAGACCCTTTGTTGTCAAAAAATTTGTGATTTCTACCTGTTACAATTAAAAAAATATTTTTATACACTTTTGGAGACACAATTTGCTTGCTACAATCATAAAGGTGATAGTTTTGTTCCCCTAATGGGGAGCAACAGTCGTCGTCAAGCAAAAAGGAGGAAGAAAGTTATATTGGAGGAAAATGAAGCAATTAGGGAAAATGATAGGGCAAGGAAGAGGATTGGAAGACCACATTTGGTAGATGCTCATCAAGGTGAAGCTTCTTCTTTACCATCTAATGAGATGCAAATTGAAGATGTTAATTTTGAGGGTAATGAAATGTTAGATAAGAATGAAATTGACCATGATATTGCAAATGAGAATGTTGCAAAATGTTATGAAACACCTATTGATAAGAGCAATACCATGGATAAAGAAGAAGAAGAAAAACAAAGATGTGCACTTGAAGAAAGTGGATATGAACCTCATGATGTTGAATTTGTACTCCATAATCTATTTGTTGATAAAATTGATGAGGTTGATAATATGGATGAAACAATGAAAAACAATGTATCTCCAAATTACATAAGAAGAGAGGATGTTTGTCAAGAAGAGAATAAGCATGATGAAATTGGGAAATATCCAAGAACCCCAAAATGGTTACTTGAAATTGATGAGAACATAATGGAAATACTTGAAGGAAAGAGGTCATCACGAATGGTTTGGTTGTGGGCTTCAAAACTCTTCATTGAATACTTTGAGAATAAAACATTAACCAAACAATGCCAACTTTTTGTACAATTATTAAAGATGTACAAAATGAGACCTTTACTAAAGAAATTAAAGATTCGGTTAAACAAAGTGTCCAATCAGAATAAAATTATTGTTAGAAGCCTTTTCAATGAACTCAATTCTATTGGAAAGACTGGCAAGGAGAAGATAAAAGAGCTTCTCGTAGAGTACTAACAACCTCAATAGTAAGCAAGCAATTAAAAAGGCTCGATTAATGAGGCAAACTTGTGTTGACTTAAGATTGAATCGTAAAACATTGTCAAAAGCACTAGCATTAAGAACAAGACTATATAGCCCTCTTAGAAATGATACTTGGGCTTTTAAAGGTAGGCTTCCATGAGTTGACAAGAAGCTAATTAATAGCACAAAGAAATAAATTAAATGATTTTAGCACACTAACTCTAGGGTATCACCGAATGCAAAAAATGTTTTAAAGTTAAGAATTAGTGATAAAGATTACACACCAGATCCTAAACATTACTTGGAATGTAGCCAAACAACATTGTACAAACAATATTGTGAAACACACCCAGGTATGAAAATCTCACAAAGAGCATTTGAATCTCTTAAGCTATTTTATTGTGTTCCTCTTAAAGTTCGTAATACATGTTGCAAATTTACCATGTAGAGTAAAATCTATGTACTATGAATTATTATCCAATATCCGTTCTACTTTGCACACTAGCAAAATGTTATAGGAGTGTGGTGCAATTCAACTACCAAAGTCATCTAGGGACTTATTGGATTTATTCCTATGTATTGGAGATGATGGTTGCATTTTCTATAAGAATGATTGTTTATATGAAAAGTGTTTACAATGTGGTCGGTTATCAAAGATTGTATCATGTTTTCATGAAGGCAATGAGCATGATTTTGGAAAGAGAATGGTTGAGAAAAAGAGATATGAGATAGTGAAATACAATTTGAAAAGTGGAGGTGAATGTTCTAGATGTGAGTTGATTGTAAGAGAGGTAAGCATTGCTGATTTTATTGATGATTTTAAGAAAAATATTTTCTACAAGTATGTCAGACACAACCATAGGTTTCGATGGTTAGATCAACAGTTCAAGATGTGTAAAGACTTTTTCCCAATTGGAACTATTGTCTCTGTAGTTTTTAACCCCAAAATGAAGTTCAATCCCAGTACTACAATTCTATTCAAATTGCTAATTTTCTTCACATCACATATAGACATGCCCCCCGAGAGTACATAAAAGAATAGGAAGATTGTCAGAGAATACCATTTTTACATGAGTGATGATCGATCTCATTCATCAGAGTATGTGCAATATTGTTTTCAACAATTTTATGGGTTCTTGAAAGGAAAAAGGTATTAGAATGGATCAACATCTCATTTGGTTAGATAATTGCACCGGTCAATTCAAGAATGCTCGTATATTCTATTGGTTGAGCAGAATGCTTGTAGAGATGGGTATACCTCATATTTGGGATTTTTTTGAAGCTAGGCAAGGAAAAGGTGAACATGATGGAGCAGGTGCATGCATGAAGAGAGTTCTTTTTAAAGAATAACTAAAGATTAGAGGTGGTGCTACATTCAATGATGCAGATTCTATTATTAAGTGGTGTAACTATGCATTGTCACAAGGAGTGGCTCTTGATTCAGAAGTGTGTAGGTTCTTTTGGTTGGTTGATGACGGCATAGCAAGAGAGAAATTAGATTGTCAGAGAATCAGTGAATCATCAAAGATGCATTCATTGAGAAGCTCAGATGTAAATACATGGACTATTTAGACATGAGAACTAGCTTGTTTTTGTCAGAGTTGTATTAAATATGATTGGGATAGTTACGAGTCAAGTGAGTGCGTAGATGCATGGATTCCATAATATTTAACCCCTTTATCTCAAGGTCAATCATATTTAGTCAATGACATGGAGAGCTCATTTGACTATGAATATCTTTCAGACCTTGCATAGCCAGGTCATGTTTATGCAGTTGTTGCATTGCATGGAAATGAAGAGAGATCAGACTATTGGTTGGTACAATGTGTACATGGAAAACAAAAGCTAACATAACCTACGATAGATGATGACGGGTTCACATATCCTACAGGATCAATTGTTATTTCTGGGACTTGGTTGCGAACATATATGATTAGAAAGAATGGCATGCCTACCTTTGAAGACTTTGAGAAGCATAAAACTATATTGATATATTTGCACCTAGTTGTAGCAACAAATGTTAAGTTACTAAGGCATCATGTAAAAAAAAAAAACAAAACTATGGACAATTAGTAATACTGATCATGAAGCAATATTAGATAATTTGAAGGTAAGAGACAACCCCTTAGGTACGCTTGACTAGCATTAAAACTTCCAGATGGACAGGTATGACAGTTTTTTTCTTAACTTGTTCTTGTTTTTTCTATTTTTTAGATTTGTTTTATTAAAAATCTTGTTTCTTTAACTATAATGCATGTTTTTGACTATATAGGATTATGAATGAGGTTATTTTGCATGGCATTGTAGATTTTTTTGTATGGCATCATAGGTTATTTTGACATACCCGAGGTATGATTTTTAGTGTTAATTTAAATTTCTTAATATTTTTCTTTCTAGCTTTTTCTACATACTAATTTATGCCTATGCTTCCTCACTTTGCATTCATGTCTCCTAAGGCAGTTGCAACTACAACATCTGATAGATTTCCCATGTCCTTCATGCAATCTCATATGGTATATGGAAATCTCTACTTTCCTTGGGTTTTGGATAAATGGTTTCAATGACACCTTGACCATGTTCAAGAAAGTAGTTATGACAAAAAAAATCAAATTACACACTTTTCTATGTTTCCACACTTTGCTTTACACCTGCCAATTGCATTTTCTTGAAATTTTGTAAAGAAATAAATCCATTTTGCATATATCTTGCAATCATAGTATAACAGTCCTATATAATAGTCCTAGTAAAAGGTTGGGGAATTTGGCTTTACACCCACCAAATGCATTTTCTTGAATGTTTGTATAGCCTTATCAAGAAATCATATTTTTGCATATCTTGCAATCATTGTATTCCATGAGATGACATCTATTTGAGGTATTCTATCAAACAGTCCACATGTCTTGTCTATCCTTCCACACTTTGCATACATGTCTACTAGGGTAGTTGCAACTACATAGTCTAACAAAATCCCATTTAATGTTTTGATGGATGTCCATGTACCCTATTCCAAAGATCCCATTTGCTAATGATAACCTTATCAAAAGCTCATGGCAATCTCATATGGTATATTTCATAAATCCATTTTGTATATATCTTGCAATCATAGTATAACCATCCTATAACAGTCCTATATAATAGTCCTAGTATAATAGTCCTATATAATAGTCCTATATCATGCAATCGTGGCATTCCATTAGACCACATTTCTTTGAGGTATTCCACCAAACAGTTCATGTGCCTTGCCTATGCTTCCTCACTTTGCATTCATGTCTCCTAGGGTAGTTGCAACTACAACATCTAACACTTAGGAAGGCTGCACTTAGCTATAGGATCATGCAATAGTCTCTTGGCAGCCCCATTTTCCTTTATGACAATACTCATGACAGTCTTGAAGGAACAAAACTATTTATGTACATCAGTCCACTATGACTATCATAATATTAGAATCTTTTGGAAACCTTCCTTCAAACTTTCCTCTAGACTATCTTACCCTCATACCCTCATGACTATCATAGGGAAGAGTATGATTGTTTTTTAAAAATCAGGACAACACCGACCCTCTAGACTATCTTAAGGTTTATAACTGTTTAGGACAACCTAGGTATAATAGTCCCCTATGCCTCAATAAAGATAGCTTCCATAATTTAACTATAACATTCAAGAAAGGAGGGTTGAGATAGTGCACAAAGTCTTAGTAAATAGTTTGTGTGGCTTGTCTATGTTTCCACACTTTGCTTTACACTTGCCAATTGCATTTGCTTGAAATTTTGTAAAGCAATAAATCCATTTTGTGCATATCTTGCAATGATTGCATTCCATCAAACAACATATCTTCTCCCAAGGTAGTTGCAACTACAACATGTAATAAAATTACCATATCCCTTATGCTTTTATGGATGTCCATACATGTACTATTCCAAATATCACATTTTAGCATAGGATGGGATGATGTTGGAAAAGGTTGTGGAATTTAACTTTACACCCACCAATTATATTTTCTTGAAATTTTATAAAGCCTTATCAACAAATCCATTTTGTGCATATCTTGCAATCATTACATTCCATCAAATAACATCTCTTATAATCATTGCATTCCATCAAACAACAACTATGTTCATATGGACTAGTTTAACAATCCTATTCATCACCATGACCATGTTCATATGGATTAGTATAACAGTCCTAAAACAATCCTATAACAGTCCTAACACTAATTTTCTTAAAATTTTCTAAAGTAACAAATCTATTTTGTGCATATCTTGCAATCATTGCATTCCATCAGACAACATCTCTTTGAGTTGTTTTGTCAAATAGTTATAAATGTAGGTGTTTTAGGGTTTTTTTGCTTGACAGATTTTAATATACAAATGTAGGTGTTTTGGAGAATAGAGCAATTGTACATTCAATGGACTGAGATTTTGGTTAAGGAATTTAGATTTCATTTTGGAGATATTTGATATAATTTCTAAGGTGACGTATAGGACATCTTTCATCAAACTTCTTATAAAAAAAAGTTAGTTGTACTTGATGGCGTTTACTTTTCTTAACAATTTTTTAACTTATAAATGCAGGTGTTTTCGACTATAAAGCTATTGTATCCAAGGGATTGAGATCAGTGGTTAAAGCATTTAGCTTCCATCATGAAGACATTTTTTATATTTTATATTTGTATTACTTATCCTCTTAGTGTTTGTCCAAGGGATAAAGATCATTGGTTAAAGAATATTGTTTCCAAGGGATTGAGATTAGCGGTCAAAGAATATAATAGTTTTTCTATCTTACATATCCTACTAGTGTTTCTTCACATCTGGTGCTAATAATTGATAACCATTTTCATGTGATTTTAGTAGTACACTCTTAATGGTGTGTTTTTTCATTATGTTTAATGCTAAATTTGATGGTTATATATGTAGTGATTTGATGTCATGAATATTTTAACAATAAACTAGTATATCTCTTCAAGTCAGTCCCAAAACCCTTTTAAAAACAATCCCAAAAAACTCTTAAAATAGTCCCAAAAACCTCTTAAAAATAATCCCAAAACCTCTTCAAAACAGTCCCCAAAACCTCTTAAAAATAGTCCCAAAAAACCTCTTAAAAATAGTCCCAAAACCTCTTAAAATCACATGTCTCTCCTTACGAAAATTAGGGTCTTTGCCGGTACATTGTTCCCTAAGAGCAAAGTCACTTAAGATCCTAAGAGAAAAAACCTTGCCAGGTGCCATATTTTTTGTTCTGCTCATCGTGGGGCTGAATAGACTATGCCAATGTGTTGGGGTGGGCGGGTAAATGCCAGGGAGGTCTCATTTCATGTGCCAAGTGTCCTAGTCATTCCGGACAACAGGCTACCGACAAAGTCCCTTAAGATCCCTAAGACCAAAACACTGCCAAACTTTGACCGAGTAGTTATCAGAATTTTTGGTAGCTAAGAATGTTTTGTTTGGATCTATAGGTGTATGTGGAGTCCGTCCACAATAACCTCTCTCAGTTTTGGTCAACTCCAGTCTGTTTGACCATGCGGAATGAAAGGAAGCTAGGTGTGCGAAAAACGCTTCCTACACTAATCTATTAAGGAGAGGGCTATGTAAAATCAACTTTATCCTAACTATTACAACAATGTTAAACCATTAACATGAGATATTGCAGCAAAACACAAGAACTAGAAAGAAGACAGAAGAAGAGAGACAAAGATTTACGGTGGGGAGAACCCTTATCGGGTGAAAAACACCACACTCAGAAACCTGGACAATGTATTAACAAAACTAAAAGACTGTTTACAATACACTTGCAATGCAAGATTCAATGGTCTTTGACACTTGTGTTTGGAGTCAATCCAGCAGCATAACAGTACATGTAAACCTGTGATACAAACTCCATCTCCAAGCACCTGTATATAAAGGCAATACAAGGCAATATTGGACCTTTCTTGGAATGGGCGTTCAACATGGCATCTTGGACCAAAACCCACACCTAGGGACACTTGGTCAACATTGTAGAATGTGTCTGACACTTGTCCATGGCTCCCATCCCAAAAGGTCACCTATTTCCAAAATGGGCTATGACAGATGCTCTTACGACACTTACGACTGTCATAGAATCTGTCATAGCGGTTACAACTTACAGCTGTAAGAGAATCTGTCATACACATGCTATAAATAGCATATTCTCTTACAACATGTCATATTCCACCTTGGGGCACCCAAATATGCCTTATTCAAAGATGCTACATGACACATGTCATCACCTATCTTACAACCTTCTATTCTCGACTCTTACATGTCATAGATTCGTCATAGGAATCCGTCATAACCGTTTTGGTCAAACATTCCTTACACAACATAGAAGATGCTGACACATGGCAGAATATTCCTACCACTGAGTGGGATGCCTATCTCCTCATGTGAGGACAAAAATATAAGTTGTCATAATCCATGTAGGATTGACACATCACCGTGCCACATCCCACAATATGGCAATATGGATTTTCCAATTATTTACAACATAGGCAATTAAATAATAAATACAAACATTACAAATGTAGAGAATTACCAAGGTTGAGACACCTTAATTCCCAACACGGAAATCAAATGCATTCTTGCAAAATGCTTCAGTTTCATGCAGTTGAAAGGTGCTAGGAGTGACATTTTGCATTCCATAGATCATGGGGCTGAATGGACCATGCCAACATGTTGGAGTGGGTGAGTAAATTCTAAGGGAGGTCTTATTTTGTGTGCCAAGCATCCCAGTCATTCCGGGCTCTAAGCTACAAGCAAAGTCACTTAAGATCCTAAGACCAAAATTGCCAAACTTTGACAGAGCAGTTCTCAAAATTATGGTAGCTGGGAACATTCCATTTGGACCTACAAGTGCATGTGGGGTCCATCCACAATAACTTCTCTCATTTTTGGTCAACTCTAGTCTGTTTGACCATGGTGAAATCAAATGCATTCTTCCAAAATGCTTCAGTTTTATGTAGCACAACCTTGCCAGGTGCCATATTTTTTGTTTTGCTCATTGTGGGGTTGAACAAACTGCACCAACATGTCAGGGTGGGCAGGTAAATGCCAGGGGAGGTCTCATTTCATGTGCCAAGTGTGTTAGTCATTCGGGGCAGCAGGCTACTGGCAAAGTCCCTTAAGATTCTTAAGATGAAAAAACTACCAAACTTTGATGGAGCAGTTCTCAAAATTCATGGCAGCTAGGAACATTCTGTTTGGGCCTAAAGGTGCATGTGGGGTCTATCCACAATAATCTCTCTCAGTTTTGGTCAACTATAGTTCGTTTGACCATGTCAAAATCAAACACATTCTTACAAAATACTTTAGTTTCATGTAGTGGAAAGGTGCTAGGAGTGACATTTTGTATTCCATAGCTCATGGGGTTGAATGGAGTTTGCCAACACGTCGGGGTGGGCAAGTAAATTCTAGGGGATGTCTTGTTTCGTGTGATAAGCGCTCCAGTCGTTTGGGGCAGCAGGCTACCGGCAAAGTCCCTTAAGATCCCTAAGATGAAAAAATACCAAACTTTGATGGAGTAGTTTTTAAAATTTGTGGTAGTTGGGAACATTTCGTTTGGACCTACAGGTACAATAGGGTGCATCCATAATAACCTCTCTCAATTTTGGTCAACTCCATGTTGATATGTACTGGACAAATGAGAGGGGGGGTGGTGAATCAATTGTCCCAAAAACTTAAACACTTACTGCAATTAAACATTCCTCACTTATCCACAATTATTATGATTTAACAATGAATGCATGAAATCAAAAACTTAACCACAAAGATAACATCAAACACAAGAGACACCAAATTTAACATGGAAAACCCCAAGGTGGGGAAAAAGAACGGAGAGGATTAGCTCTCAATATATATTGTAATCTTGAAATAATGATGTTCAGACTTGGTCACTCCACGGGCCTAAACATACTGGCTTACTAGCATGAGGAACAACTAGGTCTAGAAGGTTCACTGCCTCAACCCTAAACCTAGCAAGATTACAATAAGTATTGTTAAACCCTACTGGCAGCTTACTACTAGACTCACTGCTATGATCAACACCTTCTTATGTCTATAATTGAAGTACAATAATTCCTCTACTTTGCTCTACCTCTGTTCTGTTCTTCCTCTTCTTTCCTTTGCCTCTTCTCTGCTCTGCCTTTTTGACCTTTCTTAATATCTTTCCATTTTCACTCAAGGACACTTTTTCCACAAGTCAACTACAAGTATTTATACACTACATCAACCTTGGAATGATCATCAAGGTCAACATCACAATCATGAACCATTGGAACAATCTCCAGTGTCAGTATTATAAACATTTACAAAATAGGTCCTAACCTATTACAACATTGTGCAAAGGAAATGAAATGTGGATCATGCCATGCCTTAGCTAGGACTCAAACATGATCTTCCATGCCACAACATGCTTCCACAATCTTCCAGAGATCTCTGCAATCACTGGGATTAACCAGGTCAGCCAAGACTGGTTGCATGCTACATTATCTGGGAACAATCTTCAAACATAATCTCAATTTCTTAACACAAACCAAAGTATAAATAGGAACATGATTAGGAGACATCCATAAACATGTTATAATCATTAGGAGCAATCGCATGAACCTTAACCACTTTATCCATAGGAATCTTCTCACAGGAACACATGAACTGAACTATCTTAAACTATTATAAAATAAAGATGGTTACGAACCACCAAAGCATGAACCATTACAACTGAAGGCACTTATCATCATCCCAAACTTCCTTCTAGAACCATAGAGAAAAATACTTTATTGTAGAGGAATGTGGAGTAGAATACTTTCTTCCTGTCCCAACTAAACCTATAGAAAATAACAGGTTTTACTCTGGTGAACACAACTCACTCAGATCTTCATGTGGAGGGCTCAAAACTAGAATGTCGCATACTTAGTCATACCTCTAACTTGCTTCTAATCCACAAACCATGATCTTCAATCATAAGTAAATGAGGAGCAGTTTATCAAACTGTTCTTTAGCATACAACTCACTGTCTATACTGTACTTCTCTGTAACTCATTTTTTCCTTTTAGAAAGGCTAATTTTCTCAATATTCTCAACATACAAGTCTTCTAAACAAGTAATAGAATAAGATACAGTTGACACCAATGACAATAAGGATATGTTGACATCAACGACAACACTGATTAGGCATATAATTGCAACAATCTCCCCCTCTATCATTGATGGCAACATATGATGTGAAAAACTGCAACATTGATCAAGACAAGATTCTCCCCCTTTCTCTTTACACACTTGCACACTTTCTTTCTCCAATATTCTCCCCCTTTCTCTTACACGTCTACACTCTAAGTTTTTCACATGACTTCTCTCCCCCTTTGACATCAATGGAAAGGGGCACATTCTTGCACTCATCTTCTTTGATCTAATCTCTCTTCTAAACTCTCTGACTACTCCCCCTGAGAAGTAGCCCTAAAAAGCATCAATCCAGACCTTTGAGCACCTCCAAACTGATGCACTACTATGCATCTTAGTTTAGAGTAAGAGGAGTGATAACCCCTAACTTTTCTCTGAGATATTCAAAATTATCCTTAGGCAGAGGCTTGGTAAAAATGTCTGTAATCTAATCCTTAGTAGAAACATACTCCAACTTGATTTCATTCTCTATCACCTTTTCTCTCAAAAAATGATACCTTATGGATATGTGCTTTGTCCTAGAATGCATCATTGGATTCTTTGATATGTTTATGGTAGTTGTGTTATCACAAAAAAATGTAATGAGATCTTCATACACAATTTTGAAGTCCTTCAAAGTCTGCTTCATCCATAACACTTGAGTGCAACTGCATGCTGCTGCAATGTATTTTGCTTCTACAGTAGACATGGATATTGAATCTTGTTTCTTGTTCAACCAAGATACTAATCTTTTTACCAAGAAGAATGCACCTCCACTTGTACTTTTTCTGTCATCCACACCTCCGGCCCAATCGACATCCATATATGCTCTGAGAGTAAAGTCATACTCCTTAGGGTACCACAAACCATAATCTATTGTACCTTTTAAATATCTCAGAATTCTCTTGACTGCCATCACATGTGATTCCTTGGGTTCTGCCTAAAATCTTGCCACAAGTCATACTACACACATTATGTCAGGTCTAGTTTGAGTCAGGTAATCCTCCAATCATAGATCTATACTTTTTCTAGTTTTCCATGGGTGAGTTATCATCTTTGCTCAACTTACAACCAGTTATCATAGGTGTGAATATTGGTTTAGAGTCTTGCATCACAAATTTCTTTAACAACTCTTTCACATACTTAGACTGAGAAATGAAGATATCTTTATCTAATTGACTTATTTGCAGACCTAAAAACATGTTCATCTCTCCAAACTTAGAAATTTCAAATTCACTTTGCATTTCTCTAGCAGAAACTGAGCACATACCTTCATTGCCTCCAAAAATAATATCATCAACAAAAATTGCAACAATCAGGGTTTGTTCATCATTGATCTTGAAGTAGAGATTGCTATCTATAGTACCTTTACTAAACCCTATCCATATCAAGTACCTATCCAACCATGCATACCATGCTCTGGGATCTTGTTTTAATCCATACAAAGCTTTCTTCAATTTGCATACCATATCACCCTGATCTGATGACTGAAATCCTTTTGGCTATTCTATATAGACTTCCTCTTCCAACTCTCCATTTAAGAAAGCAGTCTCCACATCCATTTGATAAACCCTAAAATCTTTGTATGCTGCATGTTGGTGCCTGATTTGACTCTCAGTTTTGGAACAATTTTCATGCAGGCACCTTCCCTAAAAATCCAAAAAAGGTTCTAGGTCCTTGGACCTCCTCAGCATGTTTCAGCATCAGCATCATATTTTCTTAGGAGGAGGTCATCATCATCATATTTCCAGACATCACCCTGAGGTTGCTTGCAAGGGTCATCATATTTTCTGTTTGCATGATCTTTCGCTGGAGTGATATTTTAACATCAGGTGATCTTGGTTAAGATCATCCTGATGATGTTGCTGCAAAGTCCTAAGCGTGACCCGATATTCATCGGGGTCATCACATTTGAACATCAGGTGATCTTAGTCAAGATCATCCTGATGTTGTTTTATCACTTCATCAGGGTTTTTGGTCAGGGTGATATCCACTTTTCTGCCTGTCTGCATCATGATATTTCCAAAGGGAGATATCCGCCTGTCGGCTTCATGCATTATCCAATGGGGGTGATCATTTCAAATATCCGTCATATTCATATATCACCCCGATCTTATAGTGGAGCTACAGTGCAACATGATATTTGTGCATCAGGATGATATTTCCAAATATCCGGTTATCTTCCAAATATCACCCTGATGCCGATGTGTGGTGACGTCATCAAGCTCCGGGGGGTCATATTTCTAACACTAGTCATCTTATAGAGATCCCCTGATATTTGCAAATATTACGGTGACATCATCAGGATGTTCATCAGCCAGACATTTGGTATCAGCTAAGCAGGAGGATTTTCCTCCGATGCATCAGGTTGTGCTGATGAAGGGGATTATCATGCAGGTTATATTGTTATATGATGCTGACGTCAGGGTGATTTTTCGAGCGACAGGATATCATGCTGCTGGAGGATGAGGATGATGAAGGTCTTATACTAGTGTCGTCGGGAGCAAAAGCACCGACATCATATATGCTCGCGACCTAGTATATAAAGTGTTGAAAAGGTTGCTGCGGGGTGCATGTGGGATATTTCGACCCTGCATATTTTCAAATATCATGATGATGTGTCTTGGCGGGAAACGGTTGTGACGCACAGTATTCTGCATTTCCCAAGGCTGCGGGTGGTTGAGCCATCAATGGCAGTTGTTGCAGAGGTATGGGCGATGGTGTGGATGGATTTGGTACCCGATTGGAGTTGTACATCCACAGGCGGCGGCGCAAGGCTTGAGATCCCTTCCTGTCTCCTCCCCTACCTGCTGCATTCAATGCATTAAGCGCCATTTTTCTGATACTGTGTATCTGGCAGGATTTTTGGTCAACTATGTAATTAATGCTGAGAACCTTCCTTGCCGTATATAGCAAGTTGTGTTTCTCATTTGAAGGTGGAAGGCCTGAGGCATTTTTGTTTAAATAATGAAGAACAGGGCATGATCTTGGCTGTTTTATCCTATTTTGGAGTTTATGAGTTGTAACATGAGTGTATTTTGCACATATTTTTAGTTTCAGTGTTAATGTTATATGAAAAATGCTTATTGCATGTGTCTATTTGCTTGTCTCCATTTGCTGCATGTTATTCTCTTTTTTTGAATCTGGTTGCATGTCAGCAGGGATATCTATAAGTAGAGGCAGTTAGGTACCCATTCTTGGGTGATGTTTGTAAGGCAAGCATCAGTCCAACCCCCTGAAACTTGAGTGAAAGTTGCAAACCATCTGTTGTATACGTCTAGTTGACTCCTTGCCCAATGGATAGACACCAGTCTGCTCCTGGATCAGTAGTTATGAGCCAAAACCCCTTGTCTTGCATCCCGGACATTATGCCCGCCCATTTCATCACTTCCACCTGTTAGTTGTAGGATTAGGAGTAGGAAAACCCCTGCATGCTCTCATACCTGACCAGACATATATGTCCAAGAACGTTGCCCACCTTGTGATCTATCATACAGATCTTGGTCCATACATGAGAGTATTCTACCTGTTGTTGTCAAGTTAGATCTTTCTATCTTTGAGCTAGTCAAGGTTATATCTTGAGTTATAGGGATACCCCCCTTGGTGCGGTAGAACTAGAAGTGAAGGGGAGGAGCTCATGCAACCTCCTGTATTAGTTGGCTGAATCTGCATGTGCATAGGAATTGGCAAACCCTGATGCTGATTCAGAAGAAAAACCAACAAAACGGCGACTCTGCTGGGGAGAAAATTGATGAAAAAGTGTTATATCTTGTGGCCCATCTGAGTCACCAACAAAATGGTGACTTTGCTGGGGATGTGATTGATCAAAAGTAATATCTAGTCATCCTTGGTGATATATTTGTGACCCATCTGAGTCACCAACAAAATGGCGACTCTGCTGGGGAGTTGATAAAAAAAAGAATAATACTTGTGACCCATCTGAGTCACCAACAAAATGGTGACTCCACTGGGGATGGACTGATAAAAGAAATGATATATTTGTGACCCATCCGAGTCACCAACAAAATGATGCTCTGCTAGTGGAATGAACCTGAAAAAGTAGCTTTCAGCTATTGAAAATTTTGTCCTCTCTGGAGAGGTGGCGACTCTGCAAAAGATCTAAATGTACATGAAAGATGGATGTATGTGATGTGACAAAAATGTGTTGTTCATATTTCTGCATCTGTATGAGAAAGGGTACCTTGTTCCTTCCCCTTTATATATTTACTGTTTTGCTGCATAGGTTAGATGCCAGGGGAGGTTACAGGTCTTAGGTAGACAAAGGATGTCTAAGAGTAAGTTTTTTATGAATCCAAGTATGAATTATCCCGTACTCAGTGGTGAAATGTTGGAGAAAAGAATAGTAGAGATAAAAAATAGGTTGATATTCTTAGAGGCTGAGCAGGCCCGGTTAAAAAGCAACAACCTTGTTATGTCTGCCAGTCAAAAGGCTAAACCTCTTCTCAGCCCTTTTGATCCTTTGTATGACCAACTGGATTTGTCATGGGTTGATTATAAAGTAGAAACTATGCCTGCTAGGATATACTGTCAGATGCCTAGATTTGGTGGTCACAGTGTATGTGATGGGAATGCACATATCCAAAATTTTCACAGTTTCATGGGAAAACATTCATTTAGAGATGAGGATATGTGGATGAGGTTTTTTGTTAGGTCCTTTGATGCAAAAGCAAAAGACTGGTATTTGAGCTTTCCAAAGAGATTTTTTTCCTGTTGGGATGAGCTTACTGACTGTTTTAAAGAGGAATTTGCAAGAGAACCTACTGATCTTGTTGCAGAATTGATGAACATCAGAAAATAAGATAAAGAGCTATGTGTTGATTTCAGTCATAGGTTTGCAGTAGCCCTTTCACAGATCCCAAAAGTCTTCAGACCTGATATTTCAACCTGTGTTGGCATATATTTTGAGGCTTTTGAGGAGGGCTCTAGTGCAATGCTGAGGGATTTCAAGGTGACAAGTATGCAGATGGCATACAAGTCCGCCAAAAATATAGAAACATTCAGAAATGGGCGCCTGTTGATATCCCTGTCCCCAGGCCTTGGTGTGAATAATAGTTGTGAAGCTGCAAATGACCAAGTAATTAAGGCATCGTGTGAAGATGAAAAGATGAATATTAAAGGTGCCAGTGAAAGGACTAGTGAGGATTCCCATTGCAAGGATGAGGCATCTGACCATGAAAACAATAACGAGGTTGTGGACAGCAATGAGCAACTTTTGGAATGGACCTATGGAGATAATTGTGAGTATTGTGCTCAAGATAGAGAAGAAATAAGCATACAGGTTGATACTCCTCCACAGAGGGAATCCATTGGTGATGAAGATGCATGCTCTGTTGCCCATGAACAAATGGCATACTATGATGAAACTGATGCACCTGGGTCACCCATTTATGACACATATGGTGATGAGGATCTGTTTGAGTATGGTGAGGATCTTGACACTGTTTTTGACTTGGATTCTGTTTCTCATCCTAATGAAAGAGAGACCAACATGCATCAGGTAAGTGATTGTAAAAATGTGCCTGATTTGAAAGAGGTGCCGGAGCCTGATCTTTTCCAGCTTGGTGTACCAGATGGTTGTGTACATGATGTACACAATTGTGATTTTGAAAGCTTTTCTTTTGATGTGCCACCATATACAATGAGCTCTATTTTTCCTAGCTGTGTGGTGGACTTTGAGTGTTTTCAATTTTCAGTCCAGCTAGGAAATCATTTTGCAATACATAGTGATGATAACATGTGTTCTATGCCATATGGGTATGCATTGCTTGATACATTCTGCATCCACTTGTTGCCAGATGCTGAAGGTTGTCTGCATAGGGGTGACAATGACAAGCCAAATCAGAGGGTTGAATATGCAGATGACAAGGTTTGTTTGTGGGTGGATCTTTGCTGTATCTCCAAGCTTGACCCAGTGCATGCAGATGAAAACAAGATATTTGACAAAGGGAGATACATGTTTTTCCTTTTCTTGGTGGCCTTAGGCCATCAAATGTGTTTGGTGATGCAGGTTAGTGCAGTATTTGACTCTGTGCCCAATGGATAAGGGACTGGTCTGCATCCTAGAGATCTGGGGTTCTCACTGCAGTCTTGCACCTGCACGTCCCCAGATAGAGCCACTGTTGGTGCCTGATTTGACTCTCAGTTTTGGAACAATTTTCATGCAGGCACCTTCCTTAAAAATCCAAAAAAGGTTCTAAGTCCTTGGACCTCCTCAACATGTTTCAGCATCAGCATCATATTTTCTTAGGAGGAGGTCATCATCATCATATTTCCAGACATCACCCTGAGGTTGCTTGCGAGGGTCATCATATTTTCTGTTTGCATGATCTTTCGCCGGAGTGATATTTTAACATCGGGTGATCTTGGTTAAGATCATCCTGATGATGTTGCTGCAAAGTCCTAAGCATGACCCGATATTCATTGGGGTCATCACATTTGAACATCGGGTGATCTTAGTCAAGATCATCCTGATGTTGTTTTATCACTTCATAGGGATTTTTGGTCAGGGTGATATCTGCTTTTCTGCCTATCTGCATCATGATATTTCCAAAGGGAGATATCCGCCTGTCGGCTTCATGCATTGTCCAATGGGGGTGATCATTTCAAATATCCGTCATATTCATATATCACCCCGATCTTATAGCGGAGCTACAGTGCAACATGATATTTGTGCATCAGGATGATATTTCCAAATATCCGGTTATCTTCCGAATATCACCCTGATGCCGATGTGTGGTGACGTCATCAAGGTCCGGGGGGTCATATTTCTAACACTAGTCATCTTATAGAGATCCCCCGATATTTGCGAATATGACGGTGATGTCATCAGGATGTTCATCGGCCAGACATTTGGTATCGGCTAAGCAGGAGGATTTTCCTCCGATGCATCAGGTTGTGCCAATGAAGGGGATTATCATGCAGGTTATATTGTGATATGATGCTGACGTCAGGGTGATTTTTCGAGTGACAGGATATCATGCTGCTGGAGGATGAGGATGATGAAGGTCTTATACTAGTGTCATCAGGAGCAAAAGCACCGACATCATATATGCTCGCGACCTAGTATATAAAGTGTTGAAAAGGTTGCTGCGGGGTGCATGTGGGATATTTCCACCTTGCATATTTTCAAATATCATGATGATGTGTCTTGGCAGGAAACAGTTGCAACACATAGTATTCTGCGTTTCCCAAGGCCGCTGGTGGTTGAGCCATCAATGGCAGTTGTTGCAGAGGTATGGGTGATGGTGTGGACGGATCTGGTACCCGATTGGAGTTGTACATCCACAGGCGGTGGCGCAAGGCTCGAGATCCCTTCCTGTCTCCTCCCCTACCTGCTGCATTCAATGCGTTGAGCACCATTGTTCAGATACTGTGTATCTAGCGGGATTTTTGGTCAACTATGTAATTAATGCTGAGAACCTTCCTTGCTGTATATAGCAAGTTGTGTTGCTCATTTGAAGGTGGAAGGCCTGAGGCATTTTTATGTAAATAATGAAGAATAGGGCATGATCTTGGCTGTTTTATCCCATTTTGGAGTTTATGAGTTGCAACATGAGTGTATTTTGCACATATTTTCAGTTTCAGTGTTAATGTTATATGAAAAATGCTTATTGCATGTGTCTATCTGCTTGTCTCCATTTGCTGCATGTTATTCTCTTTCTTTTGAATCTGGTTGCATGTCAGCAGGGATATCTATAAGTAGAGGCAGTTAGGTACCCATTCTTGGGTGATGTTTGTAAGGTAAGCATCAGTCCAACCCCCTGAAACTTGAGTGAAAGTTGCAAACCATCTGTTGTATACGTCTAGTTGACTCCTTGCCCAATGGATAGACACCAGTCTGCTCCTGGATCAGTAGTTATGAGCCAAAACCCCTTGTCTTGCATCTCGGACTTTATGTCTGCCCATTTCATCACTTCCACCTGTTAGTTGTAGGATTAGGAGTAGGAAAACCCCTACATGCTCTCATACCCGACCAGACATATATGTCCAAGAACGTTGCCCACCTTGTGATCTATCATACAGATCTTGGTCCATACATGAGAGTATTCTGCCTGTTGTTGTCAAGTTAGATCTTTCTATCTTTGAGCTAGTCAAGGTTATATCTTGAGTTATAGGGACACCCCCCTTGGTGCAGCAGAACCAGAAGTGAAGGGGAGGAGCTCACGCAACCTCCTGTATTAGTTGGCTGAATCTGCATGTGCATAGGAACTGGCAAACCCTGATGCTGATTCAAAAGAAAAACCAACACTGCAAAAGGCATAAACATCCTTATTATATCAATCCTTTCCACTGGAGCAAAAGTTTCTTCAAAATCTATTCCTTCAACTTGAGCATATCCTTTGCATACCAACCTTGCTTTGTTTCTTACCACTTCACCATTCTCATTCATCTTGTTTCTAAAGACCCACTTTCTACCAATTACATTCTTGTCTACTAGTCTGGGAACAAGATCCCAAGTCTGATTATTCTCTATCTGTATCAATTCCTCTTCCATAGACTTTATCCAATTCTCATCTTTGCAAGCCTCATCCACAATTTTAGGTTCAATCTTTGAAATTAGATAGAAATTTACTTGATCCTCTGCAGCTTTTCTTTTGGTTAAGATCCCTTTGCTCTTATGTCTTATGATTTGATCTTCAGAATGACTAATTCTTACATATCTTGGAGTTTTGGTAGCACTTACTGGAGCTTGTTCTTCTTCGTCTGGGTTGTCTTCATGTTGCACCACTGCTGAAACATTTGGATCATCTGACTCATATTCACTTGATTCTAAAAACCTTTCCTTACATTCATCAACCTTAACATTTGCACTTTCAATGATCTAATTCAGCCTCTTATTATAGCACCAATGGGCCTTGCTCTTGGTGGAATAACCAAGGAAGATTCCTTCATCACATCTACCATCAAACTTGCCTAAATCTTCTTCTCTTTTTGATATAACATTTGCTACCAAAAACTTTGAAATATTTCACAGTAGGAACTCTACCATGCCACACTTCATAAGGAGTCTTTGAACTGTTACCTTTTACTTGAACTCTGTTTAGGATATATACAGTGGTGTGAATTGCCTCTCTCCAATGAGCTTCCTTCATCATGGTTCTAGAAGCTTCTTGAACTGTTCTATTTTTCCTTTCAACAACTCCATTTTGTTGTGGAGTTCTAGGCATAGATAGCTGTCTCTTTATTCCACGTTCTTCACAAAATAAATTGAAATCATTTGATGTGAACTCTCCTCCTCTATCAGACCTCAAGCATTTGATTTTCAAATCCATCTCATTTTCAACCATTGCCTTAAATTCCTTGAATTTATCTAGAGCTTCAACTTTTTCTTTCAAAAAGGTGACCCAAGTCATTCTAGAATAATCATCAATGAGCAACATCAAATACCTGTCTCCTTGAAAACTTCTTACGTTGGTAGGTTCACACAAATCTGTATGCACTAGCTCAAGTAGTCCTCCAACAGATTGGTCCTTTCTTTTGAAACTTGTTCTTGTTTGTTTCCCAAATTGACACTCCTTGCAAATAGGATTAGCAGGCTTCACAAGCTTAGGCAAATCTCTAACAATCTGTGTAGTACTTATCTTCATAATATTATCAAAATTTATGTGACACAACCTTCTATACCATAACCAACTCTCATCAGTTTGAGTCAACAAGCAATAGTTCTTAGTTCCTTTCAAGTGATAGATATTACCTCTAGTCTTCTTACAAGTTACAATGACTGTTCCAGAGTTTTCCCTGATCTTGTATCCATTGTCCTTGAAGCTAAAAGCATAGCCCTTGTCACACATTTGACCCACACTCAAAAGATTGTGCTTTAATCCTTTTACATACAAGACATCTTCAGTATTATGCTTGCCATCAAAAGAAATAGATCCTTTCCCAAAAATCCTACCAGCTGTATCATCTCCAAACCTAACTAGTCCACCATCATATCTTTCCAAACTTACAAACTTACTTTTGTCACTAGTCATGTGGTCAGAGAAACCACTATCAGTAACCCATTCATCCTTGTCCTTAATGACCTGAGTAGCCAAAGCACTTTCCGCTGGTTTTTCTTCCTTCACACAGCTAGAAGAATTAGTAGACACAGGATCTTCCTTAATAGCAATGAACAAGCATTCATTTATAGAGGAACTAGCATTATCTAGTTCACCATTATTTGATACTTCTTCATCATCATAAAAAATTTCAACATAATAACACTTCTTTTGGGTCCTAGTCCTGTTCTCATATCTTCTTCTATTTCTTTCAATTCTTTTAGGACATCTAGAAGCAAAATGACCTACTTTACCACATGAAAAACATTTGGAAGGTAATTTGCCTTTATAGTTACCAGATCCTCTTTATAGTCTATCCATGAAGTTGGCTTCAATTTCATCTAACTCATCATCGGATTCTACCTTGTACTTTTCTGATCTAGAAGTACTTCTAGGACTACTGTCTTTGAAGGTCATCTCAACTTTTAGTAGAGCATCATCAAATTCCCTCATTTCAAAGGCAGTAAGCTTACCAAGCAGCTGATGCCTATTAACCATTTTTACTTGCATGAATTCTTCAATTGCGGCTACCTTGTGACAGTAGGACTTGGGCAAAGATCTAAGAATTTTCATAACAACTTCCTTTTTGTCGAGAGTTCCGCCTATGGATTTTATCCCTGTAACAAGTTCATCAACTCTTTGGATAAAGGCTGATATGTTTTCATCATCATTTGTCTTCAAGCTTTCATATTTCACTTTCAGACTTTGTAACTTGGCTTCCTTCACATAATCATCTCATTTATACAGAGTTTTCAAATTTTCCCATACCTTATTTGTAGTTTCAAGATCCACAACTTTTGTCAATATTGAGTTGGTTAATAAGCTTAGCAGAGCATCCTTTGCCTTGATATCTATCTCATATTCTTTCATTTCATCTTTAGTTGTCGAACCATTTGGAGGTATGGTGTATTCTATTTTTGTAGCTTTCCAAACTTTGTAACCAAGAGAATGAAGATGGATTTTCATTCAAGCCTTCCAGAGAACATAATTCATTCCATCAAAATTCAGCACTTCTTGTAAGACATTTTGGATCTTCCTCAAGCTGTTAAACTTTCTTTAGAGGAACATGGCTCTGATACCAATTGTTGATATGCACCGGACAACTGAGGGGGGGCTTAATCAGTTGTCCCAAAAACTTAAACACTTGTTGCAATGAAACATTCATCACTTATCCACAATTATTATGATTTAACAATGAATGCATGAAATCAGAAACTTAACCATAGAGATAAGATTAAACAGAAGAGACACCAGATTTTATGTGGAAAACCCCAAGGTGGGGAAAAATCACAGAGAGGATTAGATCTTAATATATATTGCAATCTTGAAATAATGATGTTCATGCTTGGTCACTCCATGGGCCTAAACATACTGGCTTACTGCCATGAAGAACAACTAGGTCTAGCAGGCTCACTGCCTCAACCCTAAACCTAGCAAGATTACAATAAGGGCTATTAAACCTTGAGGGCTATTAAACCTTACTGGCGGCTTACTTCTAGACTCATTGCCATGATCAACACCTTCTTATGTCTGTAATTGAGGTACAATAATTCCTTTGCTCTGCTCTACGTCTGCCTCTTCTCTGCTTTGCCTTTTGGACCTTTCTTAATATCTTTTCATTTTCACTCAAGGACACCTTTTCCATGACTCAACTATAAGTATTTATACACTACATCAACCTTGGAATGATCATCAAGGTCAGCATCACAATCATCAACTATTGGAACAATCTCCAAGGTCGGTATTACAAACATTACAAAATAGGTCCTGGCCTATTGCAACATTATGCAAAGGGAATGAAATGCAGATCATGCCATGCCTTAGCTGGGACTCAAACATGATCTTCCACACCACAACATGCTTCCACAATCTTCTAGAGATCTTCGCAATCATTGGGATCAACTAGGTCGGCCAAGACTGGTTACACGCTACATTATCTGGGAACAATCTTCACACACCATCTCAATTTCTTAATGTAGACCAAAGTCTAGATAGGAACATGATTAGGAGACATCCACAAGCATGCTATAATCATTAGGAGCAATTGTACAAACCTTAACCACTTTATCCATAGGAATCTTCTCACTAGAACACATGAACTTCACTGTCTTCAACTATCATAAAAGAAAGATAGCTTGCGGAACACCAAACCATGAACCATTGCAACTATAGGCACTTATCATCATCCCATACTTCCCTGTAGAACCGCAGAGCCAAATACTTTATTGCAGAGGAATGCAGAGTAGAATACTTTCTTCCTGTCCCAATTAAACTTACAGAAAAAGTAGGTTTCACTCTCGTGAACACAACTCACTCAGATCTTCATACAGAGGCTTCAAACTCAAAATGCAGCATCCTTAGTTATATCTCTAACTTACTTCCAATATATAGACCATGATCTTCAAGAAGGATTAAATGTGAAGCAGTTTGCAGGACTGTTCTTCAGCATACAACTTACTGTCTATACTGCACTTCTCTGTAGCTCACTAGTTTCTTCTGGAGAGGCTAATTTTCTCAATATCCTCAACATACAAGTCTTTTAAACAAGTAATAGAATAAGATATAGTTGACACCAATGACAATAAGGATATGTTGACATCAATGACAACATTGATTAGGCACATACTTGCAACAATCTCCCCCTTTTTCATTGATGGCAACATATGATGTGAAAAACTGTAACAACCATCAAGACAAGATTCTCTCCCTTTCTCTTTACACACCTACACTCTTTCTTTCTCCAAAATTCTCCCCTTTTCTCTTACACATCTTCACTCTAAGTTTTTCACATGACTTCTTTCCCCCTTTAACATCAATGACAAAGGGCACATACTTGTACTCATCTGCTTTGATCTAATCTCTCTTCTAAACTCTCTGACTACTCCCCCTGAGAAGTATCCCTAAAAAGCATCAATCTAGACCTCTGAGGATCTCTGGAATGATGCACTACTATGTATCTTAGTTTAGAGTAGGAGGGGTGATAACCCCTAACTTTTCTCTGAGATACTCAAAAGTGTCCTTAGGCAGAGGCTTTGTAAAAATATCTGCAATCTGATCCTTGGTAGAAATATACTCTAGCTTGACTTCATTGTCTATCACCTTTTCTCTTAGAAAATGATACCTAATGGATATGTGCTTTGTCCTTGAATGAATCACTGGATTCTTTGATATGTTAATGGAACTTGTGTTATCACAAAAGATTGCAATGGGAACTTCATACACAAATTTGATGTCCTTCAAAGTCTGCTTCATCCATAACACTTGAGTGCAACTACATGCTATTGCAATGCATTCTACCTCTACAGTAGATAGGGATACTAAATCTAGTTTCTTTCACAACCAAGATACTAATCTTTTTCCCAATAAGAATGCACCTCCACTTGTGCTTTTTTTGTCATCCACATCTCTGATCCAATTTGCATCAATATATGCACTGAGAATAAAGTCACTATCCTTGGGGTACCACAAACCATCATCCATTGTACCTTTTAAATACCTTAGAATTCTCTTGACTGCCATCACATGTGATTCCTTGGGTTCTACCTGAAATCTTGCCACAAGACGTACTGCATGCATTATGTTAGGTCTAGTTTGAGTTAGATAAGGTAATCCTCCAATCATAGATCTATACTTTTTCTAGTCTACCATGGGTGAGTTAACATCTTTTCTCAACTTACAACCAGTTATCATAGGTGTGCATACTGGTTTAGATTCTTCCATCCCAAATTTCTTTAACAACACTTTCACATACTTAGACTAAGAAATGAAGATACCCTTATCTAATTGACTTATTTGTAGACCTAAAAAGTAGTTCATCTCTCCAAACATAGACATTTCAAATTCACTTTGCATTTCTCCAGCAAAAATTGAGCACATACCTTCATTGCCTCCAAAAATTATATCATCAACAAAAAATTCAACAATCAGGGTTTTTTCATCATTGATCTTGAAGTAGAGATTACTATATGTAGTACCTTTACTAAACCATATCTATATCAGGTACCTATCCAACCGTACATACCATGCCCTGGGATCTTGTTTTAATCCATACAACGATTTCTTCAATCTGCATACCATGTCCCCTTATTTTGATGATTGAAATCCTTCCGATTGTTCAATATAGACTTCCTCTTCCAACTCTCCATTTAAGAAGACAGACTTCACATCCATTTGATAAACCTTGAAATCTTTGTATGCTGCAAAAGCCAAAAACATCCTTATTGCTTCAATCCTTGCTACTGGAGCAAAAGTTTCTTCAAAGTCTATTCCTTCAACTTGAGCGTATCCTTTGCATACTAACCTTGCTTTGTTTCTTACCACTTCACCATTCTCATTCATTTTGTTTTTGAAGAACCACTTTGTACCAATTACATTCTTGTCTATTGGTCTAGGAGCAAGATCCCAAGTCTGATTCTTCTCTATCTACATCAATTCCTCTTCCATAGCCTTTATCCAATTCTCATCTTTGTAAGCCTCATCCACAATTTTAGGTTCAATCTTAGAAATTAGACAGAAATTTACTTGTTCCTTTGCATCTTTTCTTCTGGTTAAGATCCCTTTGCTCTTATCTCCTATGATTTGATTTTCAGAATGACTGATTCTTACATATCTTGGAGTTTTGGTAGCACTTACCAGAGCTTGTTCTTCTTCATCTAGGTTGTCTTCATGCTACACCACTTCTGAAACATCTGGATCATCTAACTCTTGTCCACTTGATTCTGAAGACCTTTCCTTACATTCAACAACTTTAACATTTTCACTTTCAATGATCTTAGTCAGCCTCTTATTATAGCACCGGTAGGCCTTACTCTTCGTGGAGTAACCAAGGAAGATTCCTTCATCACATCTAGCATCAAACTTGCCTAAATCTTCTTCTCTTTTGATGTAACATCTACTACCAAAAACTTTGAAATATTTCATAGTAGGAACTCTACCATGCCACAAATCATAGAAAGTTTTTGAACTCTTACCTTTGTTGGAACTAGACAATTGAGAGGGGGGGTGAATTATTTGTCCCTTAAAAACTTTTCTGCTTTAAACTTCTTTATTATCTTGCTATTAGATTAGTAATGCAAGCATTTAAGCATGAATCAACAACATAAAAGCAAAAACATAATCAACACATTTGACACCAAGATTTTGACGTGGAAACCTGGTTAAGGGAAAAACCACGATGGGGGTTAACCCACAAAATGCGTACCCTATTAAAAGTACTTAGAAAAATAGAAGGCACATGCCTTTGGGCACACAGCCCAGAGTTCATTGCTCAAAAGGAGAGGTTCACTACCTACATAATTTATTTAGAAAGAATTAACTGAGAATTAGCATCTATTTCATGCCTGATTCAGTTTCAATGAATACTCAAGAACTTTTGTTTTGCCTCAAACTCTTCTTCACACTCTACACTACTCTTGCTCCTTTCCTTCTCTACTCTGCTCCTGATCCATCCTTCAGATTTTATCTGAATTGCACAAGGATAATTTTGGTACTTCAACAAGTATTTATATACTTCATCAACCTTGGAATGATCAACTAGGTCGGCTAAACTTGATGCAGATCATCACACTATCGGCCAAACACAACTGAGACTTGAATCTACTTCTACAACCACTCCACAGTTCATAAAAATGTATTTAAGGCATCCACAACAGGTTAGGAACATCCGGTTAGCCAAGACTAGGAAGAACATTACCCTCAAGAAGAAATCTTCAATCAACAAGCTCAAATTTCAATGCAGACCTCCAACATAGTAGCTACATGATCCAGAGACCTCCACAAGCACATTGGAATCACCAATAACATTCATTCTAAACCATATTAACAGAAACATTTGAATCTTCCTTCAGAACCTCAAGAACACACTCAGTCATGATTGTCAGATTGGAAGGATAGCTTGTAGATCTCCAAACCACAAACCACTGGAGTTGAGGATACACACTGACTTCCCAAGCATGCCTTTAGATCCATAGATCATAATCTTATATTACTGGAGCAATCTAGACCTCTTTCCTATCACTCTGTATTTCCTAATTATTACCAGAATTAGTTCTACTCAGATGGTGATAACTCCTTCAGATCTTCATGCAAACTTCTCAAATCTTGACTGGAGAAACCTCTGACAATCCTCTACATGTCCACATGATCTGCATGCATTGATTGTTATTAATTTTCTCAATATCCTCAAAAATTTGGTCTTCTACACAGACAACAAAATAGGATACAGTTGACACTAATGGCAACAAGAATATGTTGACATCAATGACCACACCACTTTTAGCACATATTTATAACAATCTACCCCTTTGTCATTGATGGAAACATGAGATGTGAAAAATTGAATCTAACCATCAAGAGAAAAACTTCTCCCCCTTTCTCTTCTCACTTCCGCAACTACTTTCTTTAGTGCTTCCCCTCACGTCAGCAACTAGTTTTTCACATGACTTCTCTCCGCCTTTGACATCAATGGAAAAGGGCACATATTTGCTATCTTTTCTCCCTGTTTTCTTCAGACTAATCTAAAATTTGCATATTAACTACTCCCCCTTTGAGTAGTACCTCTTTAACATCATTCCAGATCACAAGATATGGGTGTGAATACCACTGGACTAATGCACCTTAATGTATCTTAGTTCTGCTCAGGAGGGGTAATAACCCCTAACTTCTCTTTGAGATACTCATAAGTATTCCTGGGAAGAGGCTTGGTGAAGATGTCTACAATCTGATCTTTGGAAGGTACAAACTCGAACTTGACTTCATTCTTATTTACTTTCTCTCTCAAGAAATGAAACTTGATAGATATATGCTTGCATCCGGTTACCATAGGTGTACCTACTATCTTTGAGTCTTCCATTCCAAATTTCTTTAGCAATTCTTTTACATACTTGGATTGAGATATGAAGATACCTTTATCTAATTGAACAATTTGTAGACCTAGGAAGAACTTCATCTCACCAAACATTGACATCTCAAACTCACTTTTCATTTGATCAACAAATGCTTTACACATGCACTCATTTCCACCAAAAATGATATCATCAACAAAAACTTCAACAATTAGAATGTCCTCATGATCAATTTTGAAGTAGAGTTTACTATCAGCAGTACCATTGCTAAATCCTAGCTTAAGCAAATGCTTATCCAATTTGGTATACCAAGCTCTTGGAGCTTGCTTGAGTCCATACAAGGCTTTTCTCAATCTACAAACCATATCTCCCTAATCAGCCAACTGAAATCCTTCTGGTTTCTCAATGTAGACTTCTTCCTCCAAATCTCCATTCATAAATGCTGATTTCACATCCATTTGATATACTTTAAAATCTTTGAAGGTAGAAAATGCAAGAAATAATCTAACTGCCTCTATCCTTGCCACCAGAGCAAAAGTTTCTTCAAAATCAATTCCTTCCACTTGAGAGTAGCCTTTACATACCAATCTTGCCTTATTCCTTACTACCTCACCATCTTCATTTAGTTCATTCTAGAAGACCCATTTGGTTCCAATCACATTTTTGTCCTCAGGTCTAGGAACTAGATCCCATGTGTGATTATTTTCAAATTGCATCAATTCCTCTTCCATTGCTTTGACCCAGTTTTCATCATTGTAAGCTTCACTTACTGATTTAGGTTCAATTCTTGAAATCAAACAAATCTCTTCTTGATCTTCAGATAGTTTTCTCCTAGTTCGAACACCTTTACTCTTATCTCCTATGATTTGGTCTTCAGGATGATTTAACCTTACATACCTAGGAGTTTTGGAAATTGTTCGAGCTTCTATTTCTTGAACTTGTTCCTCATCATCTGTGTTAACCTCTGGAGTCACCGGTTCAAACTAAATCTGGTTTGAACTTAAACTTGCCTTCCTTGATTTTGACTTTCATCATCTGAGTCATATCTGGAGTGTCCTTTACTTTCATCAACTTTAACATTCCCACTTTCAACAATCTTCTTCAATCTCTTATTGAAGCACCGGTAGGCCTTACTTTGAGTTGAGTACCCCAAAAATATTCCTTCATCACTTTGTGCCTCAAACTTACCTAAGTCCTCATCGCTTTACTACCAAAGACTTTGAAGTATCTCACAGTAGGAGAATGACCAAACCAAAGTTCATAAGGAGTCTTACAAGAATTTCCTTTGATCTGCACCCGATTAAGGGTGTAGACAACAGTACTCACAACCTCTCTCCAATAAACTTAAGGAACATTTGTTTCTATAATCATGGTTCTGGAAACTCCTTGAATGGTCTGGTTCTTTCTTTCCACAACTTTGTTTTGCTAAGGAATCCTAAGAGTAGATAATTGTCTTTTTATTCCATGCTTTTCATAGAAAGCATCAAACTCATCGGAGGTAAATTCTCCACCTCTGTTAGATCTCAGACACTTTAATTTCCCACCAATCTCATTTTAGACCATCATCTTGAACACCTTAAACTTGTCAAGGGCTTCTGATTTTTCTCTCAGAAAAGTTACCCACATCATTCGGGAGTAGTCATCAATTAGTAACATGAAATATATGTCTCCTTGCATACTCCTAACTCTAGCAGGACCACACAGATCAATATGTACCAGTTCCAATCTTTCACTTGAACCTTGTTCCTTACTTTTAAAAGAAATTTTGTTCTGCTTTCCCAATTGACATTCTCTACATATGTTATTAGGTTTCACAAGTCTTGGAAGATCTCTTACAGCATGAGTGGAACTTATTTTGATAATGTTGTCAATACTCACATAACACATCCTCCTATGCCACAGCCAACTTTGATCTATCTGAGCAATCAAACAACTTATACTAGAACTACTTATGTGAAAGATACATGTTACCTCTGGTTTGAGTACCTGATGCAATTTCAGTTCTAGAGCTTTCCAAGATTCTGCATTTTCCATCCTTGAACGGAAGATCATAACCCTTGTCAACCAATTGTCCAACACTGACAAGATTATGTTTCAATCGTTCTACATACAGAACATCATTGGTGTTGTTCTTGCCATCAAAAGAGATGGATCCTCTGCCACATATTCTACCAGTTGAGTTGTCTCCAAATTTTACAAGGCCTCCTTCATAGTTTTCAAAATTAACAAACTTACTCTTGTCACCGGTCATGTGATGAGAGCATCCACTATCAATCACCCATTCATCCCCTTCAATAACCTGAGCAGCCAAGTCACTTTCCACATTTTCACAGCTAGAAGATTAAATAGACACCAGATCTTCTTCTTTGATAGCAATAAACACCCAATCATTTTTAGAGGAGCCTCCATGATCAGATTCATCATTCGTTACCCCTTCTCCATTTTCTTAGACATAGTAACATTTATTTTGACCTTTAAACCTGTTAGCGTTAGGTTTTGCAAACTTTTCCAGATATCTTGAGGTAAAATGACCAATCTTCTTACAAGAAAAGCATTTGAGTGGTAATTTTCCTTCATACTTACCAGATCCTCTTAGCATTCTTCTGGAAATAAGAGCTTCAAGGTCTGCTATTTCTATCTCAACATCTTCAAGATCCTTTCTTGTCTTTGCAAATCTGTTTGATCTTGCAGAAGAGCTTTCACTCGGATCATATCTTTGTTTTCCATACACACTAGCTTTAAATGTAGATTCTGACTTGGGAAGAGAATCACCAAACTCACTTAATTCGAAGGCTAAAATTTTTCCAACTAGATGATCTCTTGTAACCTCTGAGACTGTCTTGATTTCTTCTATAGCTGCAACCTTATGTTTGTAAGAATCTGGTAAAGATTTGAGTACTTTTGATATGATTTCTAATTCTTCCAAAACTCCACCAGCACACCTAATGCCACACACAAGTTCATTTATCTTTTGCATGTAGATTGTGATGTTTTCATCTTTGCTCATCCTCATAGTTTCAAATTTTCCTCTCAGACTTTGCAGTTTTGCACATTTGACATATTTGTCACCTTCATATAGATACTCCAACTTTTTGTAGATTTGATAAGTAGTTTTCAGACCAAAGGCATTTGTCATTTTTGAATCAGTCAGGGAACTCAACAAGGCTTCTTTAGCTTGAAGATTATTTTCAGTATCTTTGACTTGATCAGGAGTTGGAAGACCTTTCTCTAGAGGTTTATACTCAACACTGGTTATTGCCCAATATGCATTGCCCATGCATTGCAAATGGCACTCAATGCGATCTATCCTAACATGAATAATTTGTTCCATCAAATCTTGGACTATCCTTCTTGTAGGTTGACATCCTAGATCTCCTCAAGTGGTTAGGCTTTTATGTGAGGATCTGGCTCTGATACCAATTGTTGGAACTAGACAACTGAGAGGGGGGGTGAATCAGTTGTCCCTTAAAAACTTTTTTTCCTTTAACCTTTTTTATTATCTTACTATCATATTAGTAATGCAAGCATTTAAGCATGAATCAACAACATAAGAGCAGAAACATAATCAATACATTTGACATCAAGATTTTGATGTGGAAATTTGGTTAAGGGAAAAACCACGATGGGAGTTAACCCACAAAATGTGTACCCTATTAAAAGTACTTAGAAACATTGAAGGCACATGCCTTTGGGTGCACTGCCTAGAGCTCACTCCTCAAAAGGAGAGGCTCATTGACTAGAGAATTTATTTAGAAAGAATTAACTAAGAATTAGAATCTATTTCATGCCTGATTCAGTTTCAATGAATGCTCAAAAACTTTCACATTGCCTCAAACTCTTCTTCACACTCTACACTTCTCTTGCTCCTTTCCTTCTCTGCTCTGCTCCTGATCCTTCCTTCAGATTTTATCTGAATTGCACAAGGATAATTTTAGTACTTCTTCAACAAGTATTTATATACTTCATCAACCCTGGAATGATCAACAAGGTTGGATAAACTTGACGTGGATCATCACATTGTTGGCCAAACATAACTGAGACTTGAATTTGCTTCTACAACCAATCCACGCTTCATAAAAATGTATTTAAGGCATCCACAACAGGTTAGGAACATCCGGTCAGCCAAGACTGGGAAGAACATTACTCTCAAGAAGAAATCTTCAATCACAAGCTCAAACTTCAATGTGGACCTCCAACATAGTAGCTGCATGATCTAGAGACCTCCACAAGCACATTGGAATCAACAATAACATTCACTCTAAACCATATTAACATAAACATTTGAATCTTCATTTGGAACCTCAAGAACACACTGCCATGACTGTCAGATTGGAAAGATAGCTTGTAGACCTCCAAACCACAAACCACTAGAGTTGATGATACACACTGGCTTCACAAACATGTCTTCAGATCCGTAGATCATAATCTTATATTACCATAGAAATCCAGACCTCTTTCCTATCACTCTATCTTTCTTGATTATTACAGGAACCAGTTCTACTCAGATGGCTATAACTCCTTCAAATCTTCATGCAAACTTCTCAAATCTTGACTAGAGCAACCTCTAACAATCCTCTACATGTCCACATGATCCGTATGAATTGATTGTTATTAATTTTCTCAATATCCTCAACAATCCAGTCTTCTACACAGTCAACAAAATAGGATATAGTTGACACTAATGGCAAAAAGAATATGTTGACATCAATGACAACACCACTTAGGCACATATTTGCAACAACCTTTTACTTGAACTCTGTTTAGGATATATACTAAAGTGTGAATTGCCTCTCTCCAATATGCTTCTGGAAGATGAGCTTCCTTCCTCATGGTTCTAGTAGCTTCTTGAACTGTTCTATTTTTCCTTTCAATAACTCCATTTTGTTGTGGAGTTCTGGGTGCAGATAGTTGTCTCTTTATTCCATGTTCTTCACAAAAGAAATTGAATTCATTTGATGTGAACTCTCCTCCTCTATCAAACCTCAAGTATTTGATTTTCAAATCCATCTCATTTTCAACCATTGCCTTAAATGCCTTGAATTTATCTAGAGCTTCACCTTTCTCTTTCAAAAAGGTGACCCAAGTTATTCTAGAATAATCATCAATGAGCAACATCAAATACCTATCTCCTTGCAAACTTCTTACTCTGGTAGGTCCACACAAATCTGTATGCACTAGCTCAAGCAATCCTCCAACCGATTGGTCCTTGCTTTTAAAGCTTGTTCTTGTTTGTTTCCCAAATTGACACTCCTTGCAAACTAGATTTGTAGGCTTCACAAACTTAGACAAATCTCCAACAATCTGTGCAATACTTATCTTCATAATATTATCAAAATTTATGTGACACAACCTTCTATGCCATAACCAACTCTCATCAGTTTGAGTCAACAAGTAATAGTTCTTGATTCCTTTCAAGTGATAGATATTACCTCTGGTCTTCTTACTAGTTGTAATGACTATTCTGAAGCTTTCGTTGAACTTGCATCCATTGTCCTTGAAGCTTAAGTCATAGCCCTTGTCACACATCTATCCCACACTCAGAAGATTGTGCTTTAATCCTTTCACATACAAGACATCTTGAGTATTATGATTGACATCAAAAGAAATAGATCCTTTCCCACAAATCCTACTAGCTGTATCATCTCCAAACCTAACCAGTCCACCATCATATCTTTCCAAACTTACAAACTTACTTTTGTCACCATTCATGTGGTGAGAGAAACCACTATCAATAACCCATTCATCCTTGTCCTTAATGACCTAAGCAGCCAAAGCACTTTCCACTATTTTTCTTCCTTCACACAGCTAAAAGAATTAGTAGAGATGAGATATTCCTTAATAACAATCAACAAGCATTGATTTACAGAGGAACTAGCATTATCTGGTTCACCATTATCTGATATTCTATCATCATCAAAATCTTCAACATAATAACACATGTTCTGGGTCCTAGGCCTGTTCTCATATCTTCTTCTATTTCTTTCAATTTTTTCAGGACATCTGGAAGCAAAATGACCTACTTTACCAGATGAAAAACATTTGAAAGGTAATTTGCCTTTATACTTACTAGTTTCTCCTTTTCTGTCTGTCCACGAAGTTGGCTTCAACTTCATCTAACTCATCATTGGATTCTACCTTATACTTTTTTGATCTAGAAGTACTTCCAGGAGTACTGGCTTTGAAGGTCATCTCAACTTTTGGTAGAGCATCATCTAACTCCCTCATTTCAAAAGTAGTAAGCTTACCAAGAAACTGATCCCTGTTAATGGTTTTTACTTGCATGAATTCTTCAATCATGGCTACCTTGTGATAGTAGGACTTGGGTAGAGATCTGACAATTCTCATAACAACTTCCTTTTCTTCGAGAGTTCCGCCTATGGCTTTTATCCCTATAACAAGTTCATCAACTCTTTGCATAAAAGCTGATATGTTTTCATCAATATTCATCTTCAAGCTTTCATATTTCACTTTCAAACTTTGTAACTTGGCTTCCTTCACAGAATCATCTCCTTCATATAGATTTTTCAACTTTTCCCATACCTTATTTGTAGTTTCAAGATCCACCACTTTCGTTAATATTGAGCAAGTTAATGAGCTTAGCAGAGCATCCTTTGCCTTGATATCTATCTCATATGCTTTGATTTCATCTTCAGTCGTTGGACCATTTTGAGGTATGGTGTATTCTATTTCAGCAGCTTTCCAAACTTTGTAACCAAGAGAAAGAAAATGGCTTTTCATCTGAGCCTTCTAGAGAACATAATTCATTCCATAAAAATGTGGCACTTCCTTCTTGTAAGACATATTGGATCTTCCCAAAGCTATTAAACTTTCTTAAGAGGAATTTGGCTCTGATACCAATTGTTGATATGTGTTGGACAACTTAGATGGGGGGTGAATTAGTTGTCACAAAAACTTAAGCACTTTTTGCAATTTAAACATTCATCACTTATCCACAATTATTATGATTTAACATTGAGTGCATGAAATCAGAAAATTAACCATAGATACAACATCAAACACAAGAGACACTAGATTTACATGGAAAGCCCCAAGGTGGGGAAAAACTACAGAGGATTAACTCTCAATATATATTGCAATCTTGAAATAATGATGTTCAGGCTTGGTCACTCCACGGGCCTAAACATACTGGCTTACTGCCATGAAGAACAACTAGGTCTAGCAAGCTCACTGCCTAAACCCTAAACCTAGCAAGATTACAATAAGGGTTGTTAAACCCCGAGGGCTGTTAAACTCTACTGGTGGCTTACTACCAAATTCATTGCCATGATCAACACCTTTCTATATTTGCAACTGCAGTACAATAATTCCATTGCTCTACTCTTCCTCTTCTTTCCTCTACCTCTTCTCTGCTCTTCCTTTTGGACCTTTCTTAATATCTTTTCATTTTCATTCAAGGACGCCTTTTCCACGACTCAAATACAAGTATTTATACACTACATCAACCTTGGAATGATCATCAAGGTCGGCATCACAATCATCAACCATTGGAACAATCTGCAAGGCTGGTGTTACAAACATTTACAAAATAGGTCCTGACCTATTGAAACATTATGCAAAGGGAATGAAATATAGATCATACCATGCATTAGCTAGGACTCAAACATGATCTACCACACCACATCATGCTTCCATAATCTTCTAGAGATCTCCACAATCACTAGGATCAATCAGGTCAGCCAAGACTGGTTACACGCTACATTATCTGGGAACAATCTTCACACACCATCTCAATTTCTTAATGTGGACCAAAGTCTAGATAGGAACATGATTAGGAGACATCCACATCCACAAGCACGCTATAATCATCAGGAGAAACTGCACGAACCTTAACCACTTTATCCATAGGAATCTTCTCACCAGAACACATGAACTTCACAGTCTTCAACTGTCATAAAAGAAAGATAGCTTGCAAACAACCAAACCATGAACCATTGCAACTGTAGGCACTTATCATCATCCCAGACTTCCGTCTAGAACTGTAGAGCTAAATACTTTATTGTGGAGGAATGCAGAACATAATACTTTCTTCTTGTCCCAACTGAACTTACAGAAAAAGAAGGGTTCACTCTGGTGAACACAACTCACTCAGATCTTCATGCGGAGGCTTCAAACTTGGAATGCAACATCCTTAGTCATACCTCTAACTTACTTCCAATCTGCAGACCACAATCTTCAAGCAGGAGTAAATACAGAGCAATTTTCCAGACTATTTTTCAGCATACAACTTACTGTCTATACTGCACTTATCTGTAGCTCACTAGTTTCTTCTGGAGAGGCTAATTTTCAAGTCTTTTAAACAAGTAATAGAATAAGATACAATTGACACCAATGATAAGGATATGTTGACATCAATGACAACACCACTTAGGCACATACTTTCAACATGAACAACATTCAGAGATGTATGTTAATTATTCTATCTGACTAGAGCACATATTTCATAAGATTTTTTGGGCAAAATACAAAGAGATAATGGACTAATCCATTGTTGTATTGACTATGACAGCCATGATTAGAGATCAAAATACATTACATTTACATAATTTTATGCTATTTACATGGTGATTAACCTATTTGTGTGATTAACCCTAGTGTACATGATAGATCAATGATAGCTCAAATATATATGTTGTTATATGGAGCCTAATCAGACTTGAAGGTTATATTTACCCCACTTTTATCAGCGCGGTTTCCCCCCAAATTCCTACGGGGTCAAGGGGCAATGCCCCTTGCAAGGGTTTGGGGGCAGCGCCCCCAAGACGGGGTCAAGGGACAGCGCCCCTTGCGAGGTCCATAAGAAAACCCTATTTTGTAACTGACAAAAAGCTTGATAAAAAGTGGCTAAGGGTTAGGGTTTTGGTATTATTGTATTGTAGCATTTTGCAATGGTATTGAGTTGTAGGGATTGTTGATTGTAATTGGTTTGATTTACTGGATAATAATATTGGACTCTCTGTTTGGTGGATGTAGCCCAAGTTTGGGTGAACCACGTTAAAAATTGTCTCTTGCTATTATTATTTCTGTGTATTTCCATTTCTCTATTTAATCTTTATTTACATTTAATTGATATCTTCTGCCAGCTAACCCTAACAAGTGGTATCAGGGCGGGTTGTGTTTGATTATCGTCTGTAGGAAAGTCTCACAGTTGAGTGGGAGCAATGGTGGATGAGGGTAAATTGAAGGTTGATAAATTCAATGGGTAGAACTATCAGTTATGGAAGATGCAGATGGAGGATTACCTCTATCAAAAGGATTTATGGAGGCCGTTGGAAGGAGTAGTCAAGAAACTGGCAATAATGTCTGATGAGGATTGGAATCTTCTTGACAGAAAGGCACTAGGAACCATTCAGTTGTGCCTGGCACCGTCAGTGGCATTCAATATAATGGAAGTGAAGACAACAGATGGTCTGATGAAAGCTTTGGCAAAATTGTATGAAAAACCCTCAGCCTCAAATAAGGTATTTCTCATGAAGCAGTTGTTTAATTTGAAAATGGTTGAAGGTGGATCTATGACAGGTCATTTAAATGAATTTAATACGATTGTCAGTCAATTGACTTCTGTAAATGTAAAATTTGATGAAGAAGTTAGAGCTCTCTTGATATTATGTTCATTGCCTGAAAGTTGGGATAGTTTGGTAATGGCGGTTAGTAACTCTATTTCTGGTTCAAATACCCTGAAATTTGATGATGTTGTTGGTGTTATTCTGAGTGAGGAAATTCATAGGAAAAGCTCAGGTGGATCCAAATCAGGCAGTGTTTTGAATGCAGAAAGTAGGCGCAGATCAAAGGAGAGAGGAAAAGGTTCTGGAGGTCATGGGAAGTCACAAGGAAAATCAAAGGACAAAAGATCCCAAACCAGAGGACAGAAGGATTGCTGGTACTGTGGAAAACTAGGTCATCTAAAGAAAGATTGCTAGTCTCGGAAGAACAAAGAAGGAGACAAACAAGAAGGCAATAAGGAAGCAAATGTGGTAAGTAATAAATCTGAAGATGATGCTTTGATTCTTTCTCTAGATAATGCTGATGATTCATGGGTTTTAGATTCAGGGGCCTCATTTCATGCTACGCCCCATAGAAGTTATTTCCTTGATTATGTCCAAGGGGATTTTAGGCTGGTTTATTTGGGAGATAACGAACCTTGTCAGATTGTTGGAAAGGGAAGAATCAAGATTAAGTTGCAGAATGGAAATCATTGGCTACTACAAGAGGTAAGGCATGTTCCAAGGCTCAGTAGGAATTTAATTTCAGCAGGGCAACTAACTAAACAAGGTTGTACTGTTACATTTATTGATAAAAATTGGAAGGTTTCAAAAGGTGCCTTAGTAGTAGCAAAAGGTGTGAAAGTAGGCACCTTATATCTTTGTACAGGTCATACTGTTCCTTCTACTTTAGCTATTACAGAGAAAAAACAAACAGGTTTAGGAACAGTTGCTACAGGTTTGCAGGAAGAGACTGGAAAAGTTGCTGCAGGTTCTGAGACAACACTGTGGCATAACAGACTTGGGCATATGAGTGAAAAAGGTATGAAGGTACTTCATTCTAAGAAAGTTTTACCAAGTCTGAAATGTATTAATATGGATTTCTGTGAAAGTTGTGTGTATGGAAAACAAAAGAGAGTCAGTTTTCTCAAGGATGGGAAGCAAAAGAAAAATGAAAAATTAGAGCTTGTGCATACAGATGTATGTATGGGGACCAGCTCAGGTATCTTCTCTCGGTGGCTCTTGGTATTATGTTACATTCATAGATGATGCAACTAGGAAGGTCTAGATTTATTTCCTTAGACAGAAATCTGATGTATTTGAAACATTTAAGAAATGGAGAAGCTTGGTTGAGAATGAGACAGGTAAAAGATTAAAATGTCTCAGATCTGATAATGGCGGTGAGTATTACAGCAAAGAATTTGAAGATTATTGTTCCTTTAATGGAATTCGTAGGCAGAAAATGGTTCCAGGGACTCCACAGGAAAATGGAGTGGCTGAACGCATGAATAGGACAATAATGGAGCGTGCAAGGACCATGAGATTGCATGCTGGGCTGCCTTTAAACATGTGGGCAGAGGCTATCAACACTGCTGTATATTTAATTAACAGAGGTCCTTCAGTTCCTTTGGGCTATGGTATTCCAGAGGAAGCATGGACAGGCAAGAAGGTGAGTTATTCTTTTCTAAAAACCTTCGGCTATGAAGCATTTGCACATATAGACTCTGAAAATAGAACCAAGCTAGACGCAAAATCAAAAAGGTGTACCTATGTTGGATATGGCATTGATGAATTTGGTTATAGGCTTTGGGATTTTGTAAATCAAAAAATTGTGAGAAGCAGGGATGTTATATTCAATGAGAAGGTGTTGTACAAAGATCAATTTTGGTAGCATGAGAAGAAAGAAAAGGATTATGTGGTGCTGGATGATACTCCAAATAGTGATGTTCCAGTGGTTCCTCATGCTCCGCAACAGCAACCAGAAATACCACAAACTCCAGTGAATGTTAGATGGTCAACAAGGATAAGTAGACCTCCTGAAAGGTTTTCTCCCTCTTTGTATTCTATTTTGTTAATAGATGCTGGTGAACTAGAAGGGTATGATGAAGCTATGTAGGTGGATACACAGGTTCAGTGGGAGCTTGCAATGAAAGAAGAAATAGACTCCTTGCTGAAAAATCAGACTTGGGAATTATGTAAGTTACCTGCAGGTAAAAAGGATTTACCAAATAAATGGGTTTATAGGCTAAAAGAGGAAGATGGAGGTAAGAAATGATTTAAGGCCAGGTTAGTTGTAAAAGGATTTACACATAAAAAGGGCATTGATTTTGATGAGATATTTTCTTCGGTTGTCAAGATGACTTCTATTCGTACTATTTTAAGTATTATGGCTATTGAAGATTTACATTTGGAACAGCTAGATGTTAAAACTTCCTTTCTCCATGGTGATTTGGAGGAGGAGATATATATGGAACAGCCCCAAGGATTTGAGTTCAAAGGTAAGGAGAAACAGGTGTGCAGATTGAAGAAGAGTTTGTATGGCCTGAAACAAGCACCTCAGTAATGGTATTTAAAATTTGACAGTTTTATGGCTGAGCAAGGCTACAACAGATGTAATTTTGACCATTATGTTTATTTTAAGAGGTTGGATAATGACAGCTACATTATTTTGTGTTTATATGTTGATGACATGCTTGTAGTTGGGTCTACAATGGATCACATAAGAGAGTTAAAACAGTAGTTAGCATAGTCATTTGCTATGAAGGATTTGGGGGCAGCAAAACAAATCCTTGGTATGAAAATTTGCAGAGATAGGAAGAATAGAACATTGACTCTATCTCAGGCTGCTTATGTTGAAAAGGTGTTGTAGAGATTCCACATGGAGAATGCAAAAGCTGTCAGCACACCTTTGCCTAGTCATTTGAAATTGACTAAGGAGATGTGTCCTAAGACACAAGAGGAGGAAGAGAAAATGTCTAAGGTACCATATGCTTCAGTTGTAGGAAGTCTAATGTATGCCATGGTATGCACAAGACCAGATATTGCACATGCTGTAGGAGTCGTTAGCAGGTATATGAGTCACCCCAAATTAGAGGAATGGAATGCGGTAAAATAGATTCTCAGATATTTGAGAGGTACATCCAATAAACACTTATGTTTTGAGGGCTCTAATACTAATTTAGTAGGTTATGTAGACTCAGATTTGGTAGGAGATATTGATACCAGGCGGAGTACTACAGGTTATGTCTTTACTGTAGGTGGAATAGCGGTGAGTTGGATTTCTAGGTTACAAAAGGTGGTTGCTTTATCCACCACAGAGGTAGAATATGTAGCTGCAATAGAGGCAAGCAAGGAGATGATATGGCTGCAATCTTTCATGAACGAATTGGGCACACAACAGGTTAACAGTTATTTGTTTACGGACAACCAGAGTGCCATACATCTTGCAAAGAATTCTGCCTTGCATTCAAAGACCAAACACATACAATTGAGGTATCACTTCATTTGGTCGATATTGGATGATGGACAGTTACAGCTGGCAAAGATACATACAGATGACAATCCAGCAGATATGTTTACAAAGGTAGTAACAAGGGAGAAGCTGAGCTCCTCTTCAGCTTTGGTTGGTCTTCTAGACTGAAAACAACAAAATAGAATAGCAGAGTCTAGGTGCTTATTTCCAGTGGGAGCTACAGGGTCAATGGTGTTATAATCAGTCTCCAAGTGGGAGATGATATGGTGTGGAGTCTAATCAGTCTCCAAGTGGGAGATTGTTGTTATATGGAGCCTAATCAGACTCAGAGGTTATATTTACCCCACTTTTATTGGCGTGGTTTCCCCCCAAATTCCTACAGGGTCAAGGGGCAGCACCCCTTGTGGGGGTTTGGGGGCAGCGCCCCTTGTGGGGTCGAGGGGCAGCGCCCCTAGCGCGTTCCTTATCGCGATACAGGGCGGGGTCGAGGGGCAGCGCCCTCGAAACCTCACACAGTTTTTTTTTAATTTTATAATGCACTGAGAGTTATTTTTTCATTGACCGACATAAGAAAACCCTATTTTGTAACTGACAAAAAGCTTGATAAAAAGTGGCTAAGGGTTAGGGTTTTGGTATTATTGTATTGTAGCATTTTGCAGCGGTATTGAGTTGCAGGGATTGCTGATTGTAATCAGTTTGATTTACTGGATAATAATATTGGACTCTCTGTTTGGTGGATGTAGCCCGAGTTTGGGTGAACCACATTAAAACTTGTCTCTCGCTATTATTATTTCTGTGTATTTCCATTTCTCTATTTAATCTTTATTTGCATTTAATTGATATCTTCTGTCGGCTAACCCTAACAAGATAATGGTGAATAAGACAAGATATGGTAATATGTGATTATGATATTTAATATATACCAATGTAATATCGTAAGGCATGGTATATAAGATATAAAAATGTAGGATCAATCATGTAAATTCTCTAAAATAGAAAAATATGTCAATATTTAATTGTAAATGCTCATAATAGCTAGGTAGAAACAATGATAATAGATGGACCATAGACAAGATGCTCAATATAATGATAGACCATGAATGTTCTAAGAAGCTAGAACCTCACTCAATGTGAGTATATTGGATAATACTTTAAGAAGTTAGATCAAATAGTGTAAGAACATATGTAAAACAAAGAGCCATTAGTATCATTGGATACAAAACCAACAATCAAAATATAAGATGTAAAGGATTAAGAGAAAGGACCAAAGAAAAAACATAATTAAATAGACAAGACAAGATAAGACAATGCAAAGATAAAATATGAAAGACAAAGATCATGAGATCAAAATGTAAGCCATCCATAAAACCATTATAAGCATTGCATAATAACTCCTCACTATGACTTCTAATATGATAAGTTGCTAATGTATCATCATAAAAGCATAAGCAATCATTTGAAGCAATAGAATAATCATGATGAGGCTCATCATCATCATGTATTACATGAGGTAGCACATTTGAAGAATCATCATGATATATAGGAAGAATATGAAAAAGGTAATAAACACAATTTTCAACACTAGGGAAATAATCATAAATATGTAGTACCAAAAAAACATGCATATCTATAATCTTGGAAGATGGTACATAATGAATAATATCATCATGGTAGGTAAGAGGAGTATCATTATAAATACAAGAATGTCATTAGTAGGAGGTAAGATTATGTCATCAATGCATGTCCTACAAGGTGCATCACAAGGTCTAGATCATTAGTATGTATGTACTCACCACTATCAATATGATCGTCATTCGGCTTACTATGAAAGATAGAATATGAATAAGAATAAACAATATCAAATCACAATGAACTATTTCATCATCTAAAGGTATACCATGCAAAGAAGGTGTGCTCAAAGGTAATAGTTCATTAGAACAATATGACCACATATTGCCATCGGTTGACACGTTTCAATGTGTAAAACCTTAATCTATTCCTGCACATGTGTGAACAACATTTAGAGATGTATGTTATTCATTATACCTGACTAGAGCCCATATTTCATAAGGTTTTCTGGGAAAAATACAAAGGGATAATGGACTGATCCATTGTTGTCTTGACTATGCTAGCCATGATTAGAGGTCAAAATATCAAAATTCCACAACCTTTTCCAGCATCATCCCTATTTGTACACCAAAATAGGATGTTTGGAATAGCGTATGGAGAGCCATCAAAGCATAAAGGATATAGGAAGTTTGTCACATGTTGTAATTATTGCAGCTACCCTTGTAGACATGTATGCAAAAGTGTAGAAGCATAGACAAGGCATGTGAACTATTTGGCATCTTTGGAACATAGTATAGACATCCATCAAAGCATAAAGGATATAGAAATTTATTCAAAAGTTGTAGTTGCAACTACCCTGCAAGACATGTATGCAAAGTGGGGAAGCATAGACAAGGCACATGGACTGTTTGATACAACACCACAAAGAGATGTCCTCTCATGGGATGTAATGATTTCAAGATATGCAAAAAATGGATTTGTTGAAAAGACTTTAGAAACTTTCAAGTAAATATAATTGGCACGTGTAAAGCCAAAATCTACAACCTTTGCCAGTATCCTCCCTATATGTACACCAAAATAGGATGTTTGGAACAATGTATGGACAGACATTAAAGCATTGGAATTCTAATTTCTCTACTCAAACCCTAATTGTATGAAGTTCTAATTTTTATATCAGAGCTAAACATACACTTATCTTAGCTCAAAATACATGTTCAAGACATACACTTACCACAATGAACATGGGCATATGAGAACATTCCTTATGTTCAACACAACTATTAGGATTTTCAGACCTATACCACTATTGTACCTACATAATCATATCTATAAATGGTCAAAGATGAAGGAATTGAGGTCTTGGAGCTGAATGAAAATGAAATTTATAACCATATATGAGAATTATAGCCTTAATTATGATTGTTACAACCTTCCATGAGGTACCAAATTGCTGTTCTAGATTGCAGATGTCTTGAATAAGATTGAAATTGGAGAAAACATGAAGAAAGGAGGCTAGAAATGGAGTTTTGATGGTGAAATTATTTATCTAAAACTGCTTTTTGATGTTTGTACTTGAAAAAAAAAGAGCTGCAACTACATATGGAGGAGAAAAGTATTTTATAGCTCTGCACCTGTGGGAACCATTCAAATTTGTCATTTCTTGAAAATCCTATATATAACTAAAACTACAATCACGTGGCAACTAAGATCAAGTTATGTCTTGAGGTATGAAACTACATATATCATCTTTCTACCAAGAAAAATAATCATATATAAGAAGAAATCAATCTATAACATGTTATTTATCATAACTCAACCATTGTAAACTAATTATACATCAAACTTTTAAGTTTCAAAGTAGGAAGACACACACATAAGGAATTTAAATTATATTGTATATCAAGGTGTATATATATTACAATCTAGTCCATAATGGTAGACTTATACAAAAATTTGGCAAACATGCCAACTCAAAACATTTTTTACAAAATGTGGCATAGCCATGTCACAAAATTTATATACAATCTACATGTTGAATAGCTACATCAAATACTAAAGGTCCACTTGACCCTATGTCTTTGGTGAATCCTCAATCTGTGATGGATCCTCAAAAACTATCCTCTTTGTACCATGATGTCTAGTAGTTGATGGAGGCAAAGTTGACTGCATTAACAAGTCAAACCAAAAATTTGATTAATCTCTTCAATGCTAAATAAAAATAAGTTAGAGTTAGTAAATAGAATCTTATGAACTATAAGACAGTTATAAACTATCAATTATTTAGAAAAATTAATTCAATTACCTCGACTATTTCTTATGGTTCAGACAATCATGTTGCAAATGATTTTCTCTTAAGATGATCAGGTGTCCTACTGAAGCATGATGGCAAAGGTGGCACATCACTGATATTCTCAAGAGACTATAAAAGTAAAGTAACATTGAAATAAATTAATATATAATTATTAAACAGAAAAGGAAATGCATACATTAAAAAAGGTTAGATGTGCTACACATAAACAATCTAGAGTGCACTACACAAAAAATTATCAACTAGAAAACAAGCACATACCACCATCGAGGCCTCCTGCATCAATTGAGGACTCATCATGGATGAACCAACTAATATCTCCTGTATGAAAAATGACAAGAATGTAAGACTCTATGTATACAAATAATCATAATAATTTTTAAATTATTATTTATCTAAATGACTATAATCAAATATTTAAGTTTTCTAAATTATCATTTAAAGTACAGTTCAATCGAATTACCTCCACCCTTTGTTGGCATTCAAAAAGTCGTTCTGTGAATGATAGTCCCTTGGGTCGATCAGGAGTTTGAGTAAAGACCATTGGCAAAGATGCCACATCATTCACATTTAGGATTGACTATAACATTAAATTAACATCAAGATATAAATTAATATATAATTACTCACAAAGAAATAAATGCATACAAAAAAATGTTGATGTGTAGAACAAATTATACTGGCAAATCAAAGCCAAATTGGATGGAAGACAAATTTCCATGATGAACTTCTGTCAACTCCTCCTCTATCATTGAAACAATTATCCCCCTTAGATACATTAGTACTAATAAATTTGTTTCTATTATTCAAATGGAATACACCATGAAATTTAACTTTAAATTTTACCTGTATAAAAGATTGGCCATGCTCTTCTCCTTCTCTACAGTCCACTGATGCTTGTGCTTCTACTCTAGTCCCTGACCCCTCATCTTGAGTTTTGGACCCCATTGCCTCATCTAATGAATGGACATCATACTCTAAAGTTTTCAAAGGTGGTTCACTACTCTCCATAATAGGACCGAAGCACAACTGATTGCAAAAAATGCAATGATGGGCACACAAACATGTGTGGATGAGGAGGGTCTAGTAAAATCAAGTGATCCAATATTATCACCAACATCACGTGGTTGTGCAATCTGAGAAGTCTATAGAATCAAGTGCTCGGTCAAAGAGTGTGTGGCACTAAGGTCATGCTGTGTTGCATTTGCAACAATGTCTGGGAGCTGAATTGGGGGTGGAGAAGGGATAGTAGGAGGGGGAATTTAGGGACCTTGTACTTGTCTCATTACCCCAGGTCTATCTTGAGGCATTCCCTTACCTACTCCTTGAAACTCTCTAAAATCAAAATAATTAACATGGTGGCCCATGATGAACTCTGATAGAGTTTACAAAGGAAATACAAAGGTACATCTAAATTGTTGTTGGGTGGTTTATCAAAAACCATCCACCAACAATCCCAAAAAAATTGACTAATGCCCTCATGTGTACACCATTTGATTGAATACTTGGGCTTACGAACATCAATATGCAATCTAGTTTTAGGATTGACAAAATGTTGGGCTAACATAGCTTTCATAATGTCTAACTCTTTCCCCTGATCATATGATAAACCATCAACATATTCTACCTTCATGATTTCTCACCATTGCCTAAATGATCTATGTTGGCTTGACAGGGTTTGAACATGACTAATAATTCCCTCTAAATTTGATGTCATTGTAGACAATCAAGGGTGGTGGCGATACATTTCTACAATCCTACTTATTTGATCAACATTTCTTTAAATTTTCTCTTCTATTGTTTGAGGGGGAGGGTTTAGTGGTGGAGGGTTTGGATTTTCATTTTGTTCATCCATTTTACCTATTTAAAATATAAAACATACCCATTTAGCATAAAAAACCAAAAAAACTTGCTTGAATATACAAAACAAACAAAAAAATGCAAATTTACTGACCTCTTTCGATGGAATACCCATTCTTGAGCTCTGATATTAGTTTTGGGTGAGGTTTGCATTTTGCAAGCCACGGGTTTGCAAAATGTGACATCTTTTTCCCTTTTTATGTTTTGCAAAATGGATATCCATTTTGCAAAATGGATATCCATTTTAGGTTGCCCAAAATGGATATCCATTTTTCTTTACCCAATTCTTTTCATTATTTTTTAGTTTGTTGTCTTAGATTAAGTTATAGTTCATTTTATTGTTCTTTAAGTTAAAATTCTAAAAAATTGTATTCTTTCATACCAAATGTTGGGACTAAGGAACCATGTTGAAATTGGCCAACATACTATGATAGAGGAGTAACTTAAATAATATGATCAAAGATAATGATACAAATGTATTATCTATCTAGTAACATTTAAGAAAGCTCATGATAGTATATAAAACCAAAAGAAACAATATGGGACACTAGATTTTATGTTAGAAACCATTATGCGAGAAAACCTACTAGTAAAAGATAGTTAAACCATTATATTATTTAGAATCCATTGATTTAATAGAACAATTCTTTTGATAGAGTTGATATCTACATGCTTATAGCATACTTTTCTCCTATGTTTCTCACATACAACACCTAACTAATCACAATCCAACCATTCTCCATTCACATGAGTAGATAGGTATATGCATCATCATAGATTACCAATTGTCTAACTATCCAACCAACCAATTGAATACCAAGAGTCACAAAGCTATATGCTGACCATATCATAAAATCAATATATAAAATATATCACCAAAATGATGACTCCATGTGTATAATCATTATAGATGACTGTATGTTGTTACACATTAAATATCAATAGTTTAAATTACTAACTATAGTCAATGTATTCATGTCTTCTTGTATAACCACAACTACCAACCATAATCTTGTGGTAACACAAACAACCATCTAACCAATTCTTTCAACTTGTAGTATTGTAGAACATTCTCTTAACATAACCAAGCCTCTAGATTGTTCCACATGAACTTCAACTCTACTACAAGTCCACCTGGATTATTATTTATGCTTCTACTAGCACAATTAAATATGTAGTTGTGAGTACTTCTTAAAATGACTCATGGTTAAATTTACATAGCATCACCACATGTAGACATATCTCCATGCTGTATCACAACATCTAAAAATCACCACATCCTACCACATTAAATTTTATCATTGTTCAATAGTTTCCATATAAACTCAGGAACTCTCCATAGGTGAATTATAGCTACAAGAAGAGGACATCAAAGAGAAAATGATTAGAGGACACTTTGATTTGTAAAAGACAATAAATAATCTAATATACATCAACATATAGGCCATATGCATGCCTGTGTATGTTGCCTTTAATATCTAGCTTAGCATCATTAATCTTTCTCCTCAAAGGGTTTGACCTAGTTAAACCCATTCACCTATCAAGTCAACAAACTCCTAAATGGTTCACTAAAAACCACCAAGTGACAAATTCAACTATTAAGAAGGAAAAAGAAAGTAGTTTTGGTGTAAATTCTAATGAATCATTTCACATAGTACATATTAGATGATATTTGTGTTAACAATTGAGATCAAACTTGTGACACTTGGGATCGACCTCCATCATTTTTCTATGCCTATTCAAATTCCAAGACAATCATTGGATTAATGTCATTTATTTTCTAGAGGTGGCAAATCAATTTAGCACATCCTCAACACCATTCTTCTGTCATCAATTCTAGATCAAAGTACTGATATCCCTCACCTTTAAGTTTTGTATTTATTGCAATTATTTGTCCCAATTTTGATTAATATATGTATCTATGTTAATTCATGTTTAAATGATTGCATTTGTTTAATTACCATAGATTTATGTAAAAAGTATTTTATTCCTTTACATTTTTGGTGAACTTGACGTTCCTACACAACTCGGGGTTTATTATTCCTTCCTTGATAGGGTTTTCAAATTTGATTTTTCAAATTGCATAATCTTATTTCTAAATCTCATTAGGGTTTATCATTTGGATTCCCTTTTTGCTTACATGCTTCATAAATATGTCTTCCTTTAGGTTTTTATGATCCATTGTGTGTTATTGCTTTCACCCATCATACCCACCCTTCCTTTTTGCCTTTAGGATTTCATTTTCTAATTTATTCTTGCAGATAAGTGCTTGCTATTTTTTTGATTTTATATTAGTACTTACATTCTTTTATATTAGTTTTTTTTAGGGTTTGAATCCATGATTTATTTGTGTGCCATTAATTTATCTGTATTAGGGTTTGGACCTTTATTATATCATCTCTTTTTGATTCATACCTAACCACCTTTTTTTATGCTTCATTGATACATTTTTTTTTTATCATGGATTGCCATATTCCATTATTTTTAGCCTCTATTCATGTCATTATTACATAATTTGATATTTTTATACACTTTGTGATATTCGATCCTACTATCCTTGATTTTCTCATGTCCTTTTATCACATGCATGGCCTTATATTGTCTATGAAGGTCCTGTTCCATCATGTTTGCACATCTTCCTCCATTCACTTAGTTATTGCCCTTTCTTCCCTTGTATACCCCCATTCAACTTATCAAAAAACCTCACGTTGTTTCTATTTCTCCTATGGGTAAAGCTTGTAATGTGCTTGAGCATTTTGATAATTTATCTTTGAGCACTTTTCCTTCATATGATTTGATTCATGATACATGGTTTGAGAAGGATACACATGATAAATCCTTACCCTCTAGTGATAAAATTATGAATGATACTTTATGTGGTGAAGCTACACCTTCCTTAATCCTTCATGACATTATTATGCCTTGTGATGATGAATGATCCTTCATGTGATGATGGTATACCTAGTGAACATATCCTTTATGCATCTCATGATAGATTTCCTTGTTCACTTATGGATTTTCCTGCTTGTGTCTCTCTTGATTCATCTTGCTTTGAGGATCCTAATGATAAATTGATACACATGTTCCACCTTCACATGAGGTTACTAGTACATCTTAGCTATCTTGTGGCTCATGGCTTATTGTTGATATATATTGTGATGAACATGATGAATTTTTTATCTTCCCACAATGAAGTTTATGAATCTTTGTATCACATACACTCTATTGGCTTTTCCTTAGTGGATTCCATTGATTTTTCTATGCATCATGATGATATATAACTTTTGGATGGAGACCCTTATATTGAATAAACATATGATTTAGGCATACCTAAGGATGACAAACATGTAGATCTTTTACAATTTTTACTTGGTATATGTGAGGATAATGTGCCATTAGATGATGACACATCTTTCACATGTCCTCCACCACTATTACACATGACAATATGTAAACACACATGAATATGCTACATGTTGATAATGATACTTCACCTTATATAAACTACCTCATCACTAGGATTGACCATCAAGAATGGTATATTGATTCTTATGTGCAAAGATCTAACCCACAAGATGATACTAGAAAAATATTTCATAATCCTTTGGCATATAAAATTTTAACTTATTATTGAAACCAAGTGGATTGGTGGCACCTTTTTTTACAAAGTGTGATGGTAAAGGTGATCCACTTCTAAAACTAAGGACTTTCACTACTACATGATTTTCTTATTTTCATGTGGACCAATTACTTGCCAAATTATTCCCAACAAGCTTAAGTGGTCATGATTTTACATTGTTTTGTTCTCTACCTTATGCTTCTATCAATTCTTTTTGGGAATTGGATACTACTTTTATCAAGCATATTCATTACAATATTGAGCCTAAGACATCTATCACATAATTCATGCAATATAAGAAACAAGAACATGAACCAATTCAAGATTATATCATGAGATTTCATGCTTTGATTACTAATATGAGATCTTCGTTATGGGATGTAGAACAAAAATCCCACAAAATCTCACATTGTTGAATGACATCAATGTAGAACAAAAATCACTAAGTAACAAATAAACAAACTACTATGTTACACAAAATGGATATCCGTTTTGGTTTGGTATCTAAACCAAAATGGATATCCATTTCAAAACCTATGAAAGTCAAACTTGGCCAAGTCACAAATTTGGCTAAGTAAAAACTTGATTTTTTGTATTGCCACTTTTTGGCCCACGATGATCCTGCACATACCCTTAGTTCAAATGTTGATGTGAAGAAAACATAACCATTTTTCTCTTGTGTTGAAGAGGTAGATAGTGAAGATCCAAGGTCCAATGTTGTGGTGTCTTTGAAAGATGAACTTTTTAGTTCATCTTATATGCTAGTGTATTAGTTTCTAGTTGATACTTCACCACTAGTTTATCAAAGATGCAAACATGAAATAGTCTACACTCTACATGTGGTTCCTCCAGCATAGAGTTTTCCTTTGAATTTGGTTGAGGTTTTTCCAACATAGGGTTCACCTAAGGTGCATCGAAGGCCTAAGTGATATTATTCCATTTTAGAAGGTGTGTGTGAGGATGAACTTCCTCAATCATATGCACAACCTTAGTGGATAAGGAAATAGACTACAGGTTCAACAACTAAGTATGTTCATTTTTCTCTTTCATAAGAGTTTTTAGGTGTTTGAACCATGATGGTACTTAGAGGTGGCACATGAGGATGACTTGAATGGGAAGATACCATGATGGTTGAATATGATATCTTGATAAAAATAATAATACCTAGGAGCTAGTGGAGTTGCCTCTTGGTAAATAACTCATTGGTTGTAAATGAATCTATAAGATCAAATGTAAATCTGATGGAACTTTGGATAAGTATAAGGCTCATCTTGTTGCAAATAGATATTCATAATAGGAGGGGATAGATTATGAATATACATTTGATCATACTACTAAGATGGTCACATTTTAGTTTCTTCTCTCCATAATATCTTAGTTTAGTTGGAAGGTGTATTAGATGGATATCATGATGCGTTCTTAAACGATAATTTGGATGAGGAAATTTACATGGTGGAGCTTGAAAAATTTCAACTATCAAGTCATGATCATCTTGTTTGTAAACTGAATGTCTCTATATGAGCATAAGTAAGCTTCATGAGCCTAGTATATAAAAAATGACTAGTAACTCTAAGATTTTCTATTTAGAAGAAGTCTTTTTGATCATGTCAAAAGAGATGGCAATGACATCATGATTCTTATTGTATATGTAGATAATCTTTCCATCATAGGTAGTGGGGCCATTACTTTTGAATGAGTGAAATTATATTTAAGTGTGGTCTTTGACATGGCTAATATAGGCCTCCTACATTATTACGTAGGTGTTCATTTTAGCAACATGATCTTCTCATATTCATGGTGAGGATTAAAGTGTCAGGAGTATATTGGAGAGGTTTGGAATGATAGATTTCAATCCATCTTCAACACCTATGGAGGTCAAGTTGAAGTTCTCAGCTAATGATGATTCCTATCCCTAGTTAATGAATCTCTATATAGATAGTTAGTGGGAAACTTGATATATCTTATGTATATTACGAAAGGTGTCTCAACTTTGCATCTAATGTTAAGATTACAAATAGTACAATTCTCTGTTACACATATGGTTCCTAGGGTTGTCATTAATGTCAACACTCTCACTAGGTTGTCATTGATGTCAACACTATCATGGTGGTGTGATGATGTTCATGGTTGGATGTCATGTCCCATCCAACAAGAGAAGGGAGAAGATATAGTTCATATTAATATGAGAATTAGAAGCACAAAGATGATCAGATGCATTGTTGATGCTACTAATGGCCTGAAGTATGTATGTTCCAACTCCTATGATGATTGCATTACCAGAAGAGTATTTTGTTGTTGACTGATTGAAGATAGTGTTGTCTCAGTGAAGATGTTCTGTGTAGGATAGTGGAATGCTCCGCATTCCTCTACATTTGCAGATATGCCCATGCAATTTTGAAATTATGTTTAAGATGCTGTGAAGGTGATAATTCCATGTTTTCAGATCTTTTTGTCCTTTCATTGTGAAAGTTATGCATGATAGAGTACCAACATGTGTTCTGGCAGAGTATGCTAGTGTTGAAGGCTTGTTGGAATTCTATGCATTGATTCAGAAGTGAATGATTTCCCTTGTAGGTTTGAGGACATGTTTATGGATGTGTATTACATGCTTCATTGAAGTTTCAAGGTTCTTGGTGGTTTGTAGCTCAGTTTTTCAAGTGACAACATGTTGCAGTGTGTTCCAAATGATATATTTTTCCTAGAGTTAATGATCAAAGCTGTGCGGCACAATTATTTGATGTGCGGTTGAAAAGGAATATTTGGGGATGTTGTATGAGTCATGTGGACTCATCTAGAAAAGTTTCATGAAGATCATTCTTGTTTCCTGTACTACACAAGGTTTTCAAGTTAATGTGGCCGTTATACTTCAAGTCTTCATGTGTTTTCCTTAAAGGTGTCCTATTTCCAAATGAGCAGATTGTGTGGATGTAATTCCTTGTTGTTTGAAGCTGTGAAGAATGTTTTGGACCTAGTTAAGCAAGTGTTGGGGTCAACAAGGCATGGATCTTCTGATGGTATAATGTGTGGTTTCACTTAGGACCTATCTTCTACACGTTTCATATTGTGTGTTATTTGGCTGACTTGTAAATGTATTTTTCATGTTGTATCTAAACAACAAGCAATGCAATCAATGTAATTTATCATGTATAAATAGTGAACCAAATAAAGTGAGGTGAGCTGTGATTGCAAGTTGATTAAAAAGGTCAGAAGAAGATAAAAAGCATAATGAATGCATTATTGATATGCAACTGAAGGAGAAAGAGAAGTTGTTGATGCTGTCTAGATTCATCTTGAAGGAATATTTGCAATAGTGATCAAGTATAGAGTGTGCCTAACTAATCATATCATCAAAAAAAAGTGTGAAGAGATGAAAGTGCAATTATCAAAAGTGGGAGTTTCAATTTCAGTTTTTAGACAATAGAAAGATTTCCATACTGTAATCTTTTGCAAGTGTGTTCTCAATTCAGGAAGTAGTAGCTTCCTTAGAAGTGACCCTAAAACAAAGTCTTCAGGGAGTAGAAGTTTCCTTGGGAGTAACCCCAAATCAAACTCCTTCAAGAAGTAGAAGCTTCCTTGGGTTGTAGCCCTAAAACAAAGTTATTATTTGAGCTTCGTATATTGTGAGTTAATCCTCACTGTGGTTTTTCTCTTCTAGGGTTTTCCATGTATATATGGTGTTATGTGTTGATGTGCATTGTGTTAATATTTCATGTTCATGTTAATCCTGTATTGATTAAGTTCTAATCTTCTTTGAATAAGTTTCAATGTTGTTAGAATTGAAGATTATTTAGATGTTGATGCATCCCCCATCTCAGTATCTTGGTGTGTTCAATAATTGATAATAGAGCCAAGTTCCTTTGAGGGAATCTTAACTACTTGAGGAAGGTTTGGGATGGCATAGAATGGATCCAACAAGATACCTAGGTTTGATGGTACAAATTATGCCTTTTGTAAGCTAAGGATGGAAGATTATATCAAGTCTCTAGGGTGTGGTGTTTGGGACTCTATCAAGACTGGTTACATAGTTCCTACAACTATTCCTATAGATGCAGATGAAGTTAAGAAGTATGATAACAATGCCAAGACAAAGTTTTCTATCATGAGTGGGTTAGCTGATTTAGAGATTTCAAAGGTAATGAGTTGCATTTTTTCTCAAGAAGTTTTGGATAAACTTAAAACCATCTATGAAGGAGACAAGAAAGTAAAGGAAGCCAAGATGCAGATCTTCAAGAGCAAATTTGAGAACCTAAAAATGTTAGAGGATGAAGAGATTGTTGGATATATGCTCTAGGTGAATGAAGTGGTCAATGTCATTCAAGGTCTTGGTGGAGAACTGAAAGAAGATGAGGTTATGAAAAAGGTCTTGAGATCTCTATCCAAATATTATAGTCATAAGGTATCTGCCATTGATGAGAATGCAGACTTGGATACATACACCATAGACAAATTATTTGGTTGCCTTACTACATTTGAAATGAGATAGTTTGGCAGTGATGCTCCAAAGAAAGAAACTACTTTCAAAACCAGTATGAAGAAAAAACAAGTTGTTGATGAAGATGGGAGATCTAATGAAGTTGAAGCAAATTTTGTGAGAAGACTAAAGAAAGGCACTAGCAAATACAAAGGTAAGTTACCCTTAAAATGTTTCAATTGTAGAAAGGTTGGTCATTTTTCTTCTAAATGTCCTTTCAAAGAATCAAGGGGTAGTAGCAAAAGAGACAAGTTCAAGAGAAGTCTGTATTCCATAGAAAGCAATTATTCTTCATAAGTTGAGGATAATAATGATTCAAATGATGAAACACTTTTCATGGCCCTAAGTGTTGGTAACAAAAAGGATGATGCTAAAACTTGTGAGAAGAGTGATACCTTGCAAACAAATCAAAACAATGAAAGATCAATGGTTGTATGGACTGCCTTTCATGCAAAAGAAGAATCCAAGGCTTGGGTAATTGATGTTGGATGCTCAAATCATATGACTGGTGACAAGGAGAAGTTTATCAGCCTTGAGAAGTGGGATGGTGGTGCTGTCTAGTTTGGTGGTGATGAGTCAGCACAAATTTGTAGAAAAGGTGCTATAACTATTGATGAGAAGAATAGGATTGAGGATGTCCTCTATGTCAAAGGGCTAAAACACAATCTTCTCAGTGTCAATCAGATGTGCAGCAAGGGGTATAATATCATCTTTCATGCCAATGGTTGTGAAATTAGGAAGGCAAGATCCAAAAAACTAGTTTTAGAAGGTATCAAGACATATGGTGACATCTATCATTTGAAGGAGGTAAATGGAAGAACATGTTTGTTGGCTCAATCCAGTGAGTGTTGGTTGTGGCACAGTAGAATGGGACACAATAATTTTGACAATATGGTAAAGATCAGGTCCACTTATGCAGTAAGAGATATGCCTAAGATAATCAAGCCTACAAATGCAATATGTAGGGAATGTCAAATGGGAAAGCAATCAAAGTCAAACTTTAAAAGAAAGGACTATTCTTCTTCAAAACCATTGGAGTTGATTCACACTAATATATGTGGCCCTACCAGAGTAAAGAGTCAACAAGGTGAGAGGTGTTTCATGTTTCTTATTGATGATTATTCTAGAATGATTTGGGTTACTTTCTTAAGGGAAAAATCAGATGCCCTTGATAAATTTAAAGTTTCTAAAGAGTGGTTGATAATGAAGTTGATGCCCAGATTAAATGTTTGAGGCATGATAGAGGAGGTGAGTTTATTTCAAATGAATTTGAAAAGTTTTGTGAAGATAATGGTATTGTTATCACTTAGAGTTACACCCTGCTTGGAGATAGTCCAAGCATTCTAATGACATAATGGGAAGGATCTCAAGGTGTGGGACCTTGCAATTTTGAGATCAAACCTTTAGAGAAGGTTGGTTCCTCTTTCTAAGCTTAAGACTTAGAGAAATTAACTAAATCTAATGCTAAACTTTCCAGGGGAAAAGGGATAGAAGGGATACAGAAAAGAAAAGGTGATGAACCAGAGTTATGAGGTATATTAGCTGAACTGAATCAACACAACAATGATCTCAACCCTAAAAGGAACTCACACAGGCTTGTAACCTTGATAGAGGCTTTGAATAGAAGACCATAATCTATGAAGGATCCATTTTACTCACAAGATAGATCATAAATCCAAGTGAAACACAAAGACAAAGTGTAGGAGAGGCGAAATATCAGAGATATATTAATCATGAAGGTGAAATCACCATTACAAAGAGTAAATAAGATGTTATAGAGTAATAGACACAAAATAATCACATATATTCATGGTTGAACAATATACTAGATACATCAAAGGCTAAAAAATGAGCACAATACATCAAATCTAGCTATTCTGTAGGTGCTGTGATTAGTGAAATCAAAATGAAAGTAGAAAACACAAAACAAATGCATAAACAAATTTTATACCTTCCAAATGACCCACAAATTCAAGATAGGGTGGAGAAGCTTGCACCCAAAAGCTCATAGCTATACCCAAGATGATAGATTATATGTGAAATGCTCTCAAGTATGCAACTCACTAATTTACTAGCTCAATGGATATTTTAGCATAATAACACTACTTAGAAATTGGATGATAAAATAGCTTGGAAGATGTTGTATTTATAGGCATTTTGGAGGGATTTTGATCCAATGGTTGAAATTGATTTGAGAGATCAATAGTGGAGGATGAAAGTGATGTGGAGGGCCTAGATTTCATCTTGGGAAATGGAGGGTTAGGAATAAAGATGAATTTTAAATTCATCCTGGGAAAAGGGTGGAATTAATGAGGTTGGGTGAGATAGATTATTTGTGAATTTAAAATTCACATGGGGAAGAGTAAAATAAATTAAAAATTTATTTGGAGAAGTGGATATTAATGAGTTATGACATGTGTAAGGGGTGTAAGAGGTATTAAATGTGATGTTGGAGACATGTGTATAAAAAATTGATTTATAAGGGATATATTTCAATTTTTTATTTGTGGGATGTGGGGAGGAGTGTTAATCAAGGTTTGACCATTTTAATTAGGGTAATTAGCCTAATCAATATGGCTGGAAAAAATTAGGGAATGGGTTAATGGGAGGTTAAGATTAATTAAATAAGGTTTTATTTAATTAATCCTAGGTCTAGGGTCATGTAGGTTAGGCTAGGTAATTAAATAATAGATATTTAATTAACTAGGGTAGGAATAGGTTGATTAATAGGCTGAATTAATTAGATAAACATGATTTAACTAATTACTTGGATTTAGTGAAAAGGGGGAATTAACCAAATAAATATTGCATATTTATTTAATTAATTCGGTAAGGTTAGACTATTGAATTAATTAAATTAATCCAATTGTAGGGGATAAAATGATGAAAAATTAGGTGAGGAAGGGATAATTAATTAAATAAAAATTTAATTAATAGATTAGAAGGGAAATTGGTATGTTTAGGGATGTCGGGAGTCAGTTTGATGATGGAGACATTTTTAGGTGTTTACATTTGTGATGGGGAGCGCACAACGGGAAATGCAGAATGGGTCCTAATTTCCTTCTAGTTGGCAAGACTAACAAATGAACCACCGATACATTTTGATCGGCCAGACAACCGTCGTTAGAAAGACTTTCCTAAGTATTACCGTTGATCAAACTTACATCGATAACTGTCTTTACTTTCTGTTCGGTCTGATTATAATATTATTCATTTGGTTCATTCCTCTGGGTTTATAAACTTGCCCTGAAGTAAACCAACCGATTCCAAGCGGCTGGGAGACCAACCGTCTTGAGATTAACAATTTGACAAATGTGACCTAAGTCACTTGGGACTTACAAAAAGAAATGAAAATTCATTGGTCAAATAGACCTTATTACAACACAAAACATAATTATCTAGGTGCTCCTGCACCATACTCCCCGGGTGAAAAGTGTCTCAAGTCCTCTTAGAGACTAACTGCTGCAAATCACCAGCCTACTTTTTGATGTCTTCTTCTAGTATCCATGTGGCCTTTGAGTCTGGAAGTCCTTGCCATTTGACTAAGTGCTCAAAATAGGTCTGATTTCATGTCTTCTTGGCTGTCCTGCTATCCAAGATGCACTCCATCTTCAGTGGTTCCTTAGGTGGTAAAGACTGCACCCACTCTGCATTGTCTTGGACATAATCTACTGTACCTTCTCCTATATCAAGACTCTTATATAATGTCAGATCAACAATATTGGATATAGGCAAAATAGCAATATCATCAGGGAGTTCAATTTTGTAAGCATTAGGACCATATTTCTCCAGAATCTGACAAGGTCCAATTTTCCTCATCATCAACTTGCTGTGTTTTCCTGTGGGCAGTTTGTTCTTATTGAGATGAACCATGACCATATCTCCTATTTGGTATTGTACATCCCTTCTTCTTTGATCCACTCTAGCCTTGATCTTCTAAATATTCTGGTGTAGAGTATCTCTGACTTGTTGATGGATCTCTTTCATAGCCTCTACAAATGTATCAACATGTCCACTCCTTTTGTCCAACCCTTGAACATCTCGCAATTCAAAAATTCATCTAGGATGACTACCATACACAACTTCAAAAGGACTTAGACCTGTACTTCTATTTGTATAATCATTATAGGCATACTCTGCCTGTGGGAGTACTACATCCCAACTACTGCTATGTTCTTTTGTTAACCATCTAAGGAGATTGCCCAAAGATCTATTGACCACCTCAGTTTGCCCATTAGTCTGAGGATGATAGGCTGAACTAAAAGACAAATTTGTTCCTAATCTAGTCCACAAAGTTCTCTAGAAATATCCCACAAATTTGTTGTCTCTATCAGATACAGTACTAAAAGGTAACCCATGAATCCTAACAATTTCTTTAAAGAACAAACCTGCAATGCAACTAGCATCATTGGTGGTTTTACAAGGAATAAAATGAGCCATCTTGCTAAACCTATCCACCACAACAAACACACTATCATAACCTGTCCTTGTCTTGGGTAACCCCATCACAAAATCCATACTCAGACATTCCCAAGGCCTATTGGGTATTGGCAAAGGTTGATACAATCCTGCATTGGTCGAGACTCCTTTTGCTCTTTGGCATACTATGCAACTTTCAACAAATTTTCTAATGTCAAACTGCATTCTTGGCCAGAAATAAAATCTCCTTACCAGATCTAAAGTCTTATTCAACCCAAAATGTCCTCCTAAACCACCACTATGTTTCTCCTTCACTATATTATCCCTCATTGAACACTTAGGGATACATAGTTGACTCCCTTTAAACAAAAGTCCATCCTGCAATGTAAAATCTGAAAAGTCACTATGAAAAGTATTAGCAAATTCATTGCATACCTTGTAGATTTCTCTAAAATCCTAATATTCTTCATATAATTCCTTGAGTGACTCAACACCCATGCTTTGCAACTGCACTTCTTGGACTGTCAACACCCTCTTGCTGAGAGCATCTGCCACTTTGTTTGTGACTCCTTTCTTATGCTTAATGGTGAAAGTGTATGCTTGCAGACTTTCCACCCATTTCATATGTTTGTGGCTGAGTTTGTCCTGCCCATTCAGAAAACTGAGAGCATGGTTATCTATATACACAATAAATTCCTTAGGAAGCAGGCAATGTCTCCACTTTTTCAGAGTTTGTACCATAGCATACAACTCTAAGTCATAAGAGGAATATTTCCTCTTGGCTTCATTTAACTTTTCACTGAAGAAGGCCATTGGTCTCCCTTCTTGGTTCAACACTGCTCCAATGGCCAGTCCACTTGCATCACATTCAATTGTGAAAACCTTATTGAAATTAGGTAACACTATAAGAGGGAATTTAGTAACTTTCTGTTTCAGACTCTCAAAGCTCCTATCTGCTTCTCTCATCCACACAAACTTCACCTTGCAACCACCCTTGATGGTTTCGAACATAGGTGCACAGATGTCACTGTAGTTCTTAATGAATTTCCTATAGAATGTGGCCAAACCATGGAAACTCCTTACCTCTCCTACTATCTTAGGCGTGGGCCAATTTAGAATAGCCTCCAACTTTGAAGGATCCATCTTCAGATCACCTTTGGAAATGACAAAACCCAAGTAGATCAACTCTTGTTTCATGAAATCACATTTTTCCAAGTTTATCAACAACTTCTAGTCTTTCAGCCTCTTCAAGACTATCTCTATATGTTGCAAATGCTCTTCTTTACTTTTACTGAATATCAAAATGTCATCTAGGTATACTATCACAAACTTACCTATGAAATCCTGCAATATTTCATTCGTTAGCCTCATGAAAGTGCTAGGGGCGTTTGAAAGACCAAAAGGAATCACAAGCCACTCATATAACCCTTGATTGGTTTTAAATGCTAGCTTCCACTCATCCCCTTCTCTTATCCTTATCTCAATGTACCCACTCTTCAAGTCTATCTTAGAGAAATAGGTAGCACCTCCCAAATAGTCCATTAGGTTTTCAATTCTAGGAATAGGAAACCTATATCTGATGGTTATCCTATTTATTGCCCTGGAATCAGTACACAGTCTCCATTTCCCATCTTTCTTTGGTGCTAAAATAGTGGGGACTGCGCATGGACTCAAAATCTTCCTTATTAACCCCTTGTCTAAAAGTTTTTGAACCTACTTGGCTATCTCCTCATTCTGTTGAGGGGTCATCTTATAGGCTGCTTTATTGGGAAGTATAGCTCCTGATATGAGATCTATCTGATGGTTGATATCTCTAATAGGAGGTAGTGAATTTGGTATATCTGCTACAATTACTTCCTTATAACTCTCAAGTAGTTCTCTAACCTCCTTAGCCCTACTTCTCTCACATTTTCCTTCTTTTCCCCCTTGGGCTTCACAATCAAAGCATAACATACTCCACCCGATTCTTCTACTGTTTCAAGGAATTCCTTTTCTCCTACCAACATTACACTAGATCCTACAGACTGTGGATCCTCTTCTACCAATGACTGTATCCTATAAGTCACACCATCCTTTTGGAATGAGTAAGCATTCTTTTCTCCATCATGATGAGCCTTTTTGTCAAACTGCCATCATTTGCCTAGCAGAAGATGGCAAGCATCCATAGGAAGGATGTCACACAAATTTTTGTCTCTATATCCCCCAATACTGAATTCTACCCATGCTTGTTCATTGATGAGTATGTACTATCCCTTATTCAACCAACTGACTTTATATGGACTGCTATGGGGTATCCTTTCTAACTTTAACTTATTCACTGCTTCCAAATATATGATATTATCAGTAGAACTAGAGTCAATAATAACTTTACAAACCTTACCTTGGATCTTGTAGTTGATTCTAAACAAAGCCCTTCTTTGAGATGGTTCAGTTTGCACTGGTTCCTTGAGCAACATCCTCTTGATCATCATATTTTCTCCTATTTCTGATGCTAGATTCACTTCAGAAGATGTCACACTCCTTGCATCTTCTTGAATCAAAGTGGTTCTCTTCTCACCACCATGAGAAGTTGAGGCTTTCTCTGGACACTTGTATGCTGGGTGCCCTATCTGATTGTAGTTATAACATCTCATATTAGAGAATTTGGATCCTCTACCTGATCCATTTGTCCCACCTCTTCCATTAGGCCTTCTTCCTTGGTAGACTCCACTGCTACTGGAGTCTCCAACTTGCTCTTCTTGGCTAGAGTCACCACTAGGCCTCTGGTTAGGACTTCTTCCTCCAAAACTTCCTTTGCCTCTAAAATTTCTTCCACCTCTACCTCTGTTATTCTGCTCACTCTTTCTCTTTATCTTCTCTTTAGCCCTTAAGGCCATTTGGAAACACTTGTTCACTGTTTCTAGTCCTAAGATGCTGATCTCATCTTAGATGTTCATCCTTAGGCCATTCAAATACCTGGCCACCTTCTCTGACTCTTCTTCTTGTCTCTTTGATCTGAGACTGAGTTTATGAAACTCTTGTGTGTATGCATTCACATCAAGGTCTCTTTGTCTGAGGTTCTACAATTTCTTATACATCTGCATGTTATAGTCTAGGGGTAAGAATTGTACCTTGATTTTGGTCTTCATCCTTTCCCAAGAGGTTATCATATTCTTCCCCTCCTTGACTCTCTCTCCTTTCTCATAATTCCACCATGCAAGAGCAGTTCCCTTCAATCTTGCCTTTGCCAACTTAACCCTCTTATCATCATGGACTTCTTTGTATTCAAAGTGATTGTTCAATGCCTCAATCTAGTTAATCACCTCTTCATCTTCCATACTTCCACTATACATAGGTAACCCATCTATGGTGTCCCTATTGACTGACTTCAATGCATTTACAAATGCCCTCTGGTCTACTGGTATCTCCTCTGTCTTCTTATTGGTTTCATCAATTTCTGTATCGCCTTCATTGCTGTCACTTTCATCTTCCCTATCTTTTCTTTTGGACTGCTCAAACTCTCCCAACTTGGATTCAAGTATCTCCTTGATCAACATCTTGATGGCATCTTGCAACATACTTTTGGGAGGCATCCTCTCTACCTCTGTTTGACATACACTATTCATAGATAGCACCCAAACACCAATACTCTTGCAAATCCTCAATTTGACTTGCCACCCCAAATCTTTTCAGGCTCTGATACCAATATGATGGGGAGCACATAGTGGGAAATGCAGAACGAGCCCTAATTTCCTTGTAGTCAGTAAGACTAACAAATGAACCACCGATACATTTCTATCGGCCAGACAATCATTGTTGGAAAGACTTTCCCAAGTCTTACCGTTGATCAAACTTACACTGATAACTGTCTTTACTTTCTCTTCAGTCTTATTACAATATTATTCATTTGGTTCATTCCTCTGGGTTTATAAACTCGCCCTGAAGGAAACCAACCAATTCCAAGCAGTTGGGAGACCAACCATCTTGAGATTAACAATTTGACAAGTGTGACTAAGTCACTTGGGACTTACAAATAGAAATTAAAATACATTGGTCAAATAGACCTTATTACAACACAAAACATGATTATCTAGGTGCTCCTGCACCAATTTGCCCCTCTTTGTCATGGCATCAAATCAAAGAAAAATATGCCCCAGCTGTCGGGAAGGAATGAAATGGGTGAGAGATGCCCCCTCAAGAGGTCGGTGAAAAAATAATTTTTTTTTGGGCGATCTCTCAAAAGCATGCAACATGAGTGAAAATTGGATAGAGGATGGAAAAATGGGATGATAGGAAGAAAAATGGAGGAAAAAGGTTGTGATCTGCACCTAGGGGAGGAAAAAGTGCATGGAAGGATGACATGGCTTACTATAATTAGAAGAGCGGGCCCTAAGAATGCCACATTTGTACACATAGAGCCACTTGGTAGAAGGAGAGAAGAGGAGATGGCGAACCGTAACCCCATGTTCCCACATTTTGATCACATTTCTGAGCTATTCCGACCATACGGGAGGTCACTAGAGGCTAGACCCTAGGTATGCCCTAACCCTAGCTTTGTCATTTTTTGTTTTTGTTGCATTTTTTTTATGTTGGGAAATGGGATTTTGAATTGTGGCACTATCGGGAGATTGCTTAGTGTGAAAAATAGAATGGATTAGAGCCATCCTCTAGATTGGTGCTATCTACTGAGGATGAAATAGAGGCAAATTGGTGCTAAAACATAGTGTTTTGGTGCCATCCTCTATTTTAGCACAAGATTACGCAAGGGGTAGGGTTTGGCAGATTAGCGCCAAACGGGGCTGGGGTAGTGAGATCCTCTGGATCATCACAATGTTCTGGAGTGGGGCTATCATTTAGATTAGCACCATGTTGGAAAGTAGCGCCATCATTAGGAATGGTGTGATATGAAAAAGTGGCGCCATCACGTAGATTGACACCAAAGATTAAAGTGGTACGATGCTCAGGAATAGTGCAAAAGACTTGCCCAGTGGCGCTATAGTTTGTTCTAGCGCCATATGGGATTTGGGTTGCGCCATTCTAGAAAGTTGGTGCAGAGGGTGGCTATTGTGGCATCAAAATAGATTTGGTTCCTAGTGGTAGAAAGTTTGATGTGAAGGGTTGGATTTTGGGAGAATAGGTATATTTTTGACAAGTATTTGTGGATGTAGGTGACGATATCTTTCATTGTATCTTCACAGGAGTGACATGTACCCATGGTGATGGAGCTGTCTGATGGCTTTGATGATGCGACCCGAGGCTGATTGGCGAGGCTAGGGCTTCTGACACCCTCAGAGATGCTAGTGCTACAAGCTCGTAGAGCACTGATGATGGCTCTCCTAGAGTGCTATCATCCGGAGACTTACTCCTTTCTGCTTCGTACAGGGGAGATCACGATTACACTTGAGGATGTTTATCACATCCTCAAGATACCTATTCATGGACAGTGAGTGGTGTATGATATGAGGAGGGGATGGAGGGCCCTACTCAAAGTATTTTCCCATGGTCAGGTAGTGTTGGTAGGGGACAGTCAAGAGATGCACTATGAGATGATGTTGGCGGTGGGTATAGATCATTTCATGTTATTCTCATGTGCATTGATTTACAGCGTGGTGATGCCAGATTGGTGGGGAGAGGCTTTTCAGTTGGATGGGGAGAGATGATAGAGGGGATGGTTTGAGATGGGATGGTGTATGCCTGGGGGCCCTACATGCTTACACAACTCTATCATGAGATGTATACAGTGGTTTACCATTGTGATTTGGCATTGTTAGCTGACATTACCTTACTACATGTATGGGCGTGGGAGCATATTGCGATCACCAGGCCGAGATGTGGATATTTTTGCCGTCCGTTCGAGGCTTATGTATTTTTGTATCGAGATGTGGAGTACACTTACACAAGGTAGGTATGATACTGGCGGTGAATGTTGGATGATTTGATTCAGGTTACCTGGTGACCTTATAATGGTTAGATGATGACATTCACATCCCTTACACATTCCAGCTGTGGTACCTGATGGGTCGAGGTGACCATACCATTGATATGTATCTACCGTCATAGGTTATGCGATAGTTTGGATTACCATAGGATGTTTTGCAACCAATGGCCATATTTGCATGGACTCCTCAAGATGCATGTAGGTGGCCCTCAGCCATATAGCCACAGGTTACCATAGCAGACTTTGCGGCCTTGGAACCAGTGATATGGGATTAGGGGAGTGAGATTAGAGATGTAGGTACCACGCTGGCCTATTAGACTTGGTGGAAGATGTGGCACCCCACCCAATTTACAGATTTGACTAAGGAGTTGGATATGACAGTAGAGAAGGTAGGATCAGATGACGAAGATGTGATTATTGAGGATTAGATAGTAGTGGAGGAGGTGGAGGATGAGGATGAGGAGGGGATTGGTATGTTGGTAGCAGTGGCATTTGGATAGGTAGAGGTACCACCAGTAGGGGTACCAGGATAGGGATAGGTGTGAGGGAATCAACAGTTACCCTAGTAGCAAGTTTAGTTAGGAGAGGTACTGAGACATAGGGCACCTCGGCATCGCAGTGGGAGGTAGAGGACACCTACAGTCCTTGCAGTACAATAGGTACCTGGATAGACAGAGGCAGGCACCTTGGGTACATGTGTTGGTTCAGCTCCGTAAGAGTGCTCCTCACGTTGACACACCTAAGGTGGGGATAAGGACGAGATATAGTCCCTGCAGGGCCAGGTTGCCAGCTTATAGGAGACCTTATAGAGCTAAGATGTTGAGTTAGTGCAGTTGCAGGGGGTAGCTGTGTTATTGGATGGATCAGCTGGGTAGATGAGTGTACTACAGGCACAGATAGCATAGGAACAGGGCTAGATAGTTACCCTGACAGGTGAGATGGATGGAGAGAGGGCTCAGCAGTAGGTGGCAGAGGTGAGAGCTCAGTAGTCAGAGGTGAGGGCCCAGTAGGTAGAGACGAGGGCCCAACAAGTAGAGGGGGCGAGGGCCCAACAAGTAGAGGGGCTGGTGGCGAGTTTATAGGAGGTTATGGTAGGGATAGGCATGGGTTCTATATTGACACTAATGTAGACACATATTGCTTAGTTGTAGGTATAGATTGGGGAGTTGCAAGGATAGGTGGTAGAGCAGAGAGCCTGGGCTAAGTATTGTACCATGTAGCCTATTGTTTAGTTATTCCAGAAGGTCAGCGGATCCCTAGTTATAGTCAGCAGAGAGGCTCATAGAGGTCTGGGTCTCGTAGATCTAGATCCATTTAGTCGGTGTGACATCCTATGGGCCCTCCATCAAAAGTACCACAACAACAGTAGGTACAACCACAGCCACAACCACAACCATGGCTAGGATCCCCTACTAAGTTAGGCAGAGGTTCATCAGTCCAGGGCTGATGTATAGTGTTGTATATATTTTTGAGCCTTGTGAGGCCTTTTGTATCATGACTTATATTATTTTGAGTGATGTACATTATGTTGATTTATGATGTATTATGAAACTTGATGATCTATGACGATGATGATGAGTTATGCATTTATGTTTTATGATGATGTTTATGTTTATGGATGCATTATGTAATGCAATTATGGTTCTATGCTTATTAGGATGATGCAATGAGTTTATGAGATGTTATGGATGTATTAATGATGTATGTGATGGATATATGTGTGATGATGACATATGATGGTATAATGGTATGATTTTCTTATGTTTTATTGGTGGGATTGCTACCTCATGTCGACCACATAGTTGCATAATGTGATATGATGCTATGGTTTATTTTTGATGATGGTGTGATGGATGTTTTGTTTATAATCATGATGGATTGTGCATGTTATATGTAGATGTTTTATTTTTCCTATGTTATGTATGCATGTTTTGATTATGGAATATGATGTGAATGCGGAATGCAAATAAATGTTCAAATTAATAAACATTTATTATGGATGCAAAATGTAATGGAATGGAAATATATGCTTATCTTAATAAACATATATTATGTATGCAAATGGAAAAATGAAAATGCAATGGTTTAGATGATTATGATAATGTAACTAATGGCCTAATGTAATGCTTTATGCAGTGATCAAGTCATGATACACATGATGTTTTTGTACAACCCTAAGTGATGGGGCTTGGTGGTATGGGATAGGTGGGGAGGGGGAATAGTTTATGGGTCATGTAAGGTTAGACTAGGTATGGTTAGATTGGGGAAGGGAATGGGATGGGGGAAAAATGGGAGTTGCTAGGTCATGATACACTAGGTCATTGAGGGGGGCTTTATTTTGGTTCGGGATGTGTTAGGTTGGTTGGAATGAGTTGAGGGTGGGTGAGAGGGGGGATTAGTTAGAAGATTTGGGGGGGTGGAATAGACGGGGGGAATAAAAATCTAGGCCCAGGTAGTATGGTTGGATGAGTGGTTTTGAAAGATTAATTGAGCTAGGTATAGTAGTTGCATAAGATTAATTGAGAGGATTTCTTAATTTATTGTAGCAATGTAGGATACACTTCACAAAGGTATGAGATGACCTAGGTGATGATATATATCCCTCAACTACATGGACTAGACCCACAAACAATAGGTTGATTTCATAGTATAACCTTGCTTAGCTGAGGAAGGAGACTCGTAGCCATGAGTGTTCATAGTACATATAAGGTATTAATGTCTATATATGCATATGAGGCACATCATGTTAGAACCAACCCAAGCTTCAAGATATGAATACTATTCTTGGAGTAATGAAATCAACCCACAAGCATAGCATACATAAACAATGACCATGTCTATTCCAGGTGTTGTCCGCCACTAACCATGATATATTGAGATCAAGATAGCTTTGGAATTGACCTAGAGTGAGAAAAGAAGATAAAAATCAATAATAAAAAAGACCAACAAAAAGATACAAATATCCATTGTGTTCTCTTGCCAAGATAAGTGTTGATAGGATGATAGATTTTTGTCCATTGTAGGAATGATATATATCCTAGGATGTGAATCGATTGGATTTTGTTGGATAATTTTTGAAAGATAGGAAAAAGAACAGTCAGGCCATGTGTTAGATTATAGTTGGTATGTTGATTGATGATTTTTGCCTGAGGCATGATGTTTTAGGTGTATGCTTAGTGTGTGTATCATTTGTTGGATCTAGCAAGGTCAGTAAATAGGGACCATCCAAACGGGTTGGATGGGTGCATCTTATGTACCTAAGTACTAGATACTTCCTTCGTATTCTAGATTGCCTACATACCCTGTGTCCATGGGATCAAGGTACTTTCAAGATGCGGGTGAGATGAATATGTAGTTTTGGCAAGACTTGATGATGTGTGAATGGTTGAGGATGGATGGAGACGATGAAGGTTTAGATAATTTTAGGTGATTGTGAGGATGTTGGAAATCATGATGATGTCATGGGAGTGGATTTTGAATTTTTATGATTTTCTAATGTTTTTAGGTTTTTTGATTTTTGATTTTTTTTATTTTTAAATTTTTTTTTTTATGTTTTTGGATTTTTTGATTTTCTAATGTTTTTGGATTTTTTTATTTTTGTTGTATAGAAGGAAGTTTACAAGGATCTTTGTTCCACTGATTAGCCTTGGGTGGGATGATGCAGGGTGGGTGATTGATGTTTCTGAATTAGAAGCCATGGAAGGTGTTTTGGTGTGGTGTGTCATGACGGAAAGAGGACTTATCAGATGGTAGAACTGGCCACTACACATGGCACCTGAAATAGGTTTTCACCATGGTACCAATCCAAGGCATCACTGAAGTAATTTTCACCATTGGATGTCTTTATTGCACTCAGATTTTTCTTGATTTTTTGATTTTTTAAAATTTTTCTACTTTTTGATTTTTTTGTTTATTTTGCTTGGGATACTCGATGGGTTATGCATAGAACCTTTTCAAATGAAGAATATTCATGGACTCATCCAAAGGCTACTCCTTAGGTGTTGCAAGATGATATGCTCCTGATCTATAGCTGGTAGTAATGACATATGGCCCCAACCAATTGTGTTCAAATTTTCCTTTGTTAGGGCATTTCTGTAGATTCTTCTAGTTTTCCATGAGGACAAGGTCACCCACTTCAAACTTGCGGTTCCTAATTTTCTTATTGTAGCTTCTTCTTAGGCAGTTTTGGTTGGTAGGCCTGCAGATGGTTAAGTGCATTTAGGCATTTCTCATCCATTAGTTCTAGCTCATGCAGCCTTGCAACTCGGTATTCCTCATCAATGATTATGTTCTATAGGGATACTCTTAGGGATGGGAGCTCAACCTTAATAGGTAGGATGGCTTCAGATCCAAATACTAGGGAGTATGGAGTGGCTCCTGTGGGTGTGCAGATACTTGTATGGTAGTACCATAGGGTGAGATTGAGTTGAAGGTGCAAGTCATGGCCTGCTTCATTAACTATTTTCTTCAGAATACGCAGGATGGTTTTGTTTGAAGCTTCAGCCTGACCATTACCTTGGGGATAGTATGGAGTGGAAAAATGATGTTGGATTTGGAATTTTTCACACAGGGTGTGGACTTCCTAGTTTTTAAATGGTTTCCCATTATCTGTGATAATGGAATGGGGGATGCCATAATGACATATGATGTAATGAAGGATGAACTTTGATATTTGGGTTCCGGTGGTGAAAGTGAGTGGAATTGCTTCTACCCACTTGGTGAAGTATTCAGCAGCAGTGATGATGAATTTATGACCATTAGAGGATGGTGGGTGGATCTTTCCTACGAGGTCAAGCCCCAACTGTGAAAAAAGCCACGAAGTTGTGATTGATTGTAGTTCTTGTGATGGTACATGGATGAGGTCCCCATGTTGTTGACACAACATACACTTTTTTACGAACCGGTAGGCATCTCACTCCATGGTTGGCCAATAGTACCCTATTCTCAAGATATTTTTAGCTTAGGTAGGTCCACTCGAGTGCCCCATAAATGCCTTCGTGTACCTCTTGTAAGGCCACTTTAGTTTCCCTAGAGTCTAAACATTATAGAAGTGTACCATCAAGACTCCTTTTGTATAGGGTGTCTCCTATGAGGGTGAAGCAGGAGGCACGGTGAATGAATCTTTTTCATTGTGAAGCTGAAAGGTTGGGGGGAATAATGTTATCATGGAGTTACATGTATGTTTCTTGATACCACGGGGAGAGGGGACCAACAATTTCACACACCAGTTCTGCTTGGGGAACATCATAGGTCGGTATAGGGAGCTCTTCAATTAGGAAATTGCACTTCTTACTGTCCTTCTTCATGTCTACCAGGGATCCTATTATTGCCATTGTGTCTGTTGTTTTGTTATTTAGCCTTGAAATCTACTCAAAATGGATGTCATAAAAATAAACTTTGAAGTCATCTACCATTCGTTTGTAGGACAGGAGCTTATCATCCTTAGTTTTATACTCATCGTTCACCTATTGGATGACTAATTGAGTGTCTCCATAGACCATTAGCTTGTCAATCCCCCACTTAATTTCCATGTGGAGTCCTATGATAAGAGCCTTGTACTTCGCTACATTGTTGGTGCATGGAAATGTAATCTTGAACGACTTGGGGATGGTGTCACCTTAAGGGGTAACAAACAAAATGCCTGTCCCTAAGACTCAATGTGTATATGACCCATCAAAGTACATTTTCCATGGTTCTATTGCTGATGCTACTGTCAATATGGACTCATCATGAAATTCTGCAAGTGTAGGATGCTCTGTGGGGATAGGTGCCTCAGCTAACTGATCAAGAATGACTTGTCCTTTGATATCTTTTCTTTCAGTGTACTCAATGTCAAACTTGCTTAAGATCATTACCCATTTGGCCATTCTTCCAGTGAGTGTGGCTCTATTTAGCAGATACTTTAGCGGAGCAATATTGGCAATGAGATTAGTTTTCTAATTGAGCATGTAGTGTCTCAACTTCTACGAAGTAAAGACTACAGCTAAGAATGCTCGCTCAATGGGAGTATAGTTTAGGTCATAGGTCACTAAGGTGCAGCTGATGTAGTATAATGCTCTTTCTTTTCCTTGTTCATCATGATATGCAAACAAGGCCCCTACAGTGGTTTCAATTGCCAAGATGTATAAGAGGAGGGGCTCTCCTTGCTTTGGTGGAGTGAGAATAGGAGGATTAGCCAAGTATTTTGTCAACTGATCAAAGCTTGCTTGACACTGATTATCCCAGACAAAGGCTATGTTCTTTTTGAGCAAATGCTAGAATGGCTGACATTTATCGGTGAGTTGGGTGATGAATTGATGGATAGACTAGAGCTTCCCCTTTAGACTTCGTAATTGCTTCAATGTTTTTGGAGGGGGCATGTCTTGATGGATTTAACTTTAGCAGGATCCATTTCGATTCCTCTTCTTGAGATTGTACCCCAAAAGTTTTCTTGAAGTGACCCCAAAGAGACATTTCTTCAGGTTTAGATGCACGTCATATTGCTCTAATATGTCAAAGATCTTTACTAACACATCTAAGTGTTCTTCTTGGGTCTTCAATTTTCCCAACATGTCATCCACATAGTCCTCCATGATGTGATGGAAGATAACAGTCATGGCGCGTTGATATGTCGCTCCTTCATTTTTTAGGCTGAAAGGCATCACCACCCAATAGTATATTCCCCATGGGCATATGAAGGATGTCTTAAGTTGATCTTCTTCTACAATCCTGATCTGATTATATCTTGAAAATCCATCGATTAGAGATAACATCTCATGCCCTGTAGTGAGGTCCACTATAATGTCAATGTTGGGCAAAGCAAAGTCATCTTTAGGGCATGCTTTGGTCCCTAAAATCTGTGCAGCATCGAATGCCCCCAGTGACTTTTGCTATAAGTACTATGTTGGACACCCATTCAGGGTAGTCTATTGGCCATATGAATCCCACATCTAGAAGTTTCTTTAGCTTCAAGAAGTGTGATCTGAGGATTCATTTTTCTTAGCTTTTGTTTTATAGGCTTTGCATTAGGCCGCACTGTGAGATGATGAACAACTAAGGTAGGATCCAGCCTCGACATATCTCCATAGGTCCATGCAAAGTTACGGCTTCTTTGCTTGAAGAAAGATAAGAAGTTATCCTATTCTGTTGTGGTAAGAGACTCTACCCTGAAGGTGATTTTTGGCGCTTCTTTTATCCCAAGGTTCATTTCTTGTGATGGCTCCACAAGGATTGGTGATCTATCAGGATATAACTTCTCTATTTCAGGAAGGCCCATGCTTCCATCTTCTAGTGCCTCATGGATATTTTCACCAGAAGATACATCCTTTATTTTTACTTTTTCTTTACTTGAAAGTGCCATGGAGTGGTTTTCACTAGGGGGTGTTGTCTTTATTTTTATGTTTTTGTGACTAGAAGCATGGGTGGTCTCACCGAAATAGGCAAACGTGTCAAATTCCATAATGTACTTGGCTCTATGATCTCCCAGGGGGAAGTGATCTTTGGCCCCCATCATTTCTTCTATGGCTTCATCGTTTTGTGCTATATCAAGAACAGGAGGTCCCTATTGGTCCCAATCTATAAGGTCTGGGTATACAAGGGTTAGGTCGTTAGATGAGGATGCTAGGGTGGTTACAGTGTAGATAGTACATATGGAGGATTTAAATAATTCATTGAAGTCACTAAATGAGTCTCGATGGTCTGCTTCATTAATGTTATCGATTGCAAGGGAAACCTTAGTGACCTCACCTAAAATACACTCGCCACTAGTGAGGATATACTGTTGTTTATCATACCCTAACCCTTGAGTATAGGGATTCCTTGTTGCTTAGATTGCTCTGTAATCCCTTGTTCATGAAGGCCAATACTGCCTTGTCCTCTATAGCCCATGTACTTGACAATTTATAGCCCTTTGCCATAGATTTTAGCTGGTATGGTAGGGGCTTCTTGTTCTTGTTCTTTGTACAACCAGGAGGACACATCTTCAAGCACATCTTGATCAAGAAGATGCTTTCTTTCAAAGATGGGCGATGGTTTGAATTTTATGATGACTTTAGAGACATCCTTTTCCTTCGGGGCACCAAATATTTTAGGATCGGGTAAAGTCCCTACACAAAAGGTACCATGCAGGTCATATTCCCCACATCCCATCTCACTAATCTTGATTTTGACCTCGGGTGGTGGAGTTGTTTGAGATGAAGTGGTAGCGATGTTGGTGGGGCTGATGTATGAGGTGGATGTTGTAGGGTCAGTTTGGGAGGTGTCTTTCATTATAGCTTTGTTATACGGATAGAAGGGATGATCGTGTCCTTCTAAGAAGCTGCAGTATTGGAAAGGGCAGGGATCAACATAGATAGTTACTTCCGTGCCATTATGAGGGAATTTTAGGTATTGATGGTATGTGGAGGGGACGACTTGCATGGCATGGATCCATGGTTGGCCGAGAAGGATGTTGTATGGGAGATCGAGATCAAGAACCAGACACTTTGTTTCCAATATCTTCTGCCCTACTTGAATAGGGAGTTTGATGGTGCCTTCGGATAACCTCTCAGTGTCATCGTATCCTTTTATGGCTATAATTTCACTAGAGTCTAAAATCACATCGAAGTATCCCAAATGTTTTAATAACTTAAGAGTGCAAATTTTTAGGCCAAAGCCACCATCTATTAAGACTCTCTTTATGGTATGTTTGTGGATACAGACATCGATGTGTAAAGCATCATTGTGTGAACCATCGGATGCGGGAAGGTCTTTCTTAGAAAATGTTAAATGGTGGGGCGAGGTGATGTGACCTACCACGGCTTGGAATTATTCCACATTCAGGTTACTAGGGACCAGTGTTTCAGTTAAGGCTTTGTCAAGGATCTCCTTATGAAGGGGGGATGTGCGTAGAAGTTCAAGAATGGAAATTTGAGCGGGGGTTTTCCCTAGATGATCTAGGAGATTGTATTTATGGGTTGATGGTGGACAGACGGATGGATGATTTGGTTGATGATTTGATGTGGATGTAGATGTTTGATCGATAGTAGGAGCTGCATGGATGGACACACGGCCCTGATGGGTGGTGATAGTGCAATCAGGTGCTTGAGCCCGAATGGTAATTATGTTGACATGGTGAGATGATGCTTCTATCTGACCCACGACGGAATCATAAGAAGCGGGAAGTGGAGTGATGTTGTAAGTTTGGTTAGAGGATGAGGCTTTTCCTTTGTTGTGGTTGGCCAGAGGATCCTTGTAAGCTCCCAAGTTGGCATTGGGTGATGGTTGTGGGGCTTGCTCAAGGTTGACTTTGCGATGATCTATAAGGTCTTGTATGCAGTGCTTCAGCTTCATGCAATCTACTTTATTATGGCCCACAATACGATGCTAAGCACAAAACTCATTTTCATTATACCACATGGGTTTGATTTGATTTTCACTATAGGGTTTAATGGGTGGGAGAGTTATTAAACCATCTTTTAGGCATCTATCAAGGATATCTTCAAGTGGGGGTGGGAGAGTTATTAAACCATCTTTTAGGCATCTGTCAAGGATATCTTCAAGTGGTTCCCCTGAGGGTGTGAATTGCCTTCGAGGGGTTTTATTTTGCTTAGGATGACCTTTGGGAATATTTACATTGGTGGTGTGTGCGCTTGGAGGCGCTTGGTTTTGTACATTTTGGATGGCCTCCATGTCGGTGATGCCGTCGTTGAGGGTGTTCTTGGTCTTACACCGAAAGTGAGGTTTCTCATTTGATTACACATTGTTGTTTCTTGTATTTGGGGTGTTGATGTTGACTTTATTGTTGTTGTTGATATTGTGGTAGGGCTTGTTGTCATATAGTTTAATCAAACCCTTGGCAATAAGGGCTCTCTCGATGGTGGTGCCCTTGTCAATGACTTCCTCAAAAGTGGACGCACATAGGATTTGTAAATGGAAGCCCATTTCTTGGTTAAGACTAGGCACAAACATAGTGACCAATTGTTTCTCAGGGATTAGCCAAGGGAGTTTTCTTGCCAAGCCTCTCCACCTTTGCAATAATGAAGCAAAGGATTCTCCACTCTTTTGTTTGGTGTTGCAAAGGTCTGTAATAGATATTTCGTGTTCAAATTTGTAGGAGAAATGGTTAACAAACTTCTCTGCAAGCTCAGGGAAAGTCCTAATGCTCGGAGGAAGGTGTGCAAACCATTCAGCGGCTTGACCACCGAGGCTTCTAGGAAAGAGTCTAATTAGGAATGTGTCATTGTGTGAGACTTCAAGGCAAGCGATGTAGAATTTCCTAAGGTGGTCCCTAGGGTCTCCCTTTCCTTTATATTTGTCGAATTTGGGTGTTTCAAAGTTTTTAGGAAAGGGAGGCATGTATAACCTCCAATCAAATGGATAGGGACAAATATCCTCAAAGGAATATTGTTTGTGTTTGCCACCATGTTGCATATCATCCACATTTGGATTAAGATTTGCACAACACTTGTTAGGTCTGGTGTTGGTGGTGGTTGTGGGATGTAGTTTTGTTGGTTGATGAGATGTTGGAGGTTTAGTGGAATTTGGTTTGTTTGGTTTTGGTGGATGAGGTTTTGATTTTGGGGTATGATGGTTTGATTTTGTGGAATGATGTTTTGATTTTGCGGGATGGTGTTTTGGTTAAGTTGTACAAGATATTGTTGGTAAGCATGGATTTGTTGGAGAACATGAGGTCGTAGATGGGGATTGGGATTATGTTGTGTAGATGATACTATGAGATTTTGTATATACGTGAAATTGGATTAGTTGGTATTGGATGGGTTGACATTGGATGGATTGATTGTGTTGTGAGGTGGTTGTGAGAAAAATTGGCTCATGTATGCTATGGTGTTGGGGTTGAGTGGAGGCACACTTGTGGAGGCACTCGTGTGCGTGGGCTTTCTATGGATGCCTAAGGTGATTTGAGGAATGGAAGTGGTTATGTTTGTTATGGTGGTGAATGTAACAATGGGGTTGGAGATGGTAGGATTGGAGACATTAGATGCGGTTGATACGTTAGTGGGAGTTGTGGATGTGGCAACATTAGAATTTGTGGGAGTGGTATATACAACGGGGTTTGAGGTTTGAGATATGGTAGGGTTGGTGTTTGATGTAGATGGTTGGGAGGATGTTGTAGGATTGGTGTTTGATGCGGATGGTTGGGATGATGTAGTGTTGTTGGGTGGTTGGGTACCAATTTTGAGAAGGAAATCAAGATATCTACTTGGATCCGCTCTTAGAACTTTATCAAGCATATCCATGTTGTCGGGATCTTCTGTAAAGTTTAAGACATCTTGATATACTTGGCTAATGGTGGCAATGTTTTGGGTGGGTATTTGTGGTGGTTGTAGTTGTAAGAAGGCAAAGGAGTTTTCATTGGGACCATATGATGGTATTTGGAAGACCGAGGGTATGTTGAATACTTGTTGGCTCATTGGTATATTGTTTTGGTTAGTTTGAGGCATCCCTATGCCCATGTTGTTTCTAAAATTGGCCATCTCTTGGTTTTTCTTGTGTTGGAATCTTGTTATGGGCATGCAAGGATATGGGTTTTGATTGTGAGTGGATGAAGATGGATCCCTTAGAGAATTTGGTTCAATTTATTGGACCCAAAGAGGATATGGTAGTGGAATGGAATAGAGATTTAGGTGCAAGAGAGTACACTCAAAAGGTGAAAAGAAATTATGGTGTGATTATAGGTTTTGACTCTTGGGAGATAAATCTCAAAAGGTGGTAACCTAAGGATGGTAGATGTCAAGAAGGTTGATTTTCACAAAAGTTTGGACCAAAGGGATGGAGGATAGATTTGGATTGTTTGAGGATGATTTGATGGGAAAGATTTGATAGTGATTTTGGAGGATGCTTCAACTAAGGAAAACCTTAGGTGACCTAGATGTTTGATATGATAGATTTGGATGATGTTTGTGAAGAGGGATTTTGAAGTCAACAAATGAGCTCAAGTAAGGTCTAGATTTTAGGTGTTGTACAATGGATGTTTTCTCTTTGCTTGGGGTAGACTTATGACCTCAAACAAAAAGGGATAATTATTCTAGTTGAAGGTAGACTAATGACCAATCAAGCAAAATAGGGTGTGAAAGATGAAACCTAGATTCAACTTTTGCTCAAAGATTGATTTTTAGATATGACTTTTAGATGTTGGTTGATGTTTGGATTATGAGATTTTGGGTGTGGTAAGTGGATTTGGGGATGGATTTGTAGAAGGATTTTATTTGGTCCAAAATTATACAAAATCAAGGAGGATGAGAAGCTATGGATATGAATGGATTATGGTTTGGCTCAAAGGTATGATAAAGGGTCCAATGGTAATAATGATTAATTCTCTAAGGTGAAAGTGGGAATATGGGTGAGAAATTTTGGATCAAAAAGGATGTGGGTTTTGACAGATTTTGGAAATGTGGTTGTGGATTATGGATAGGCAGGCCCTAAAGATCCCAAAATAATTTCCTAAAGCCTTGGGCAAATTGTTCTATAAATAGCACCAAAACTCAGGTAAATGGTGCCAGAACAGATAGAAATGGCACCAAGAATCTGTAAAATGGTGCTAAAATAGGTCAGAGTTGGTCAGTGTCTTGGTGAAAGGTAGATTTTGATGGAAAACTTGGATTTTATGAATATGAAGGTTGATCAAATGTTGAAATGATGTCTCAATGTTGTTGTTTCTTGGCAAGTTTTTTGAAAACACTGCAAGCACAATAGAACACAATAGCCAAAGATTTGTTTGTGAAACAAAAATGTGAAGATTTTAACAAGCACTTTGCACAACCTAAGGTGAGGATAGGACAATACTCATTGAATTCCCAATTGGTGTTACCCAGCCACGCTTATTCAAAGCGGATAGCTTCAGAAACTTTGTGACATGGGCTCCCCCTTATAGTGCACTCACTTCTCAAGCACTCCAAGTTCCAAGTCCTCAAGATGCACTGATCTTAAGGTACTTTGCTATCTCTATTAAGAACTGCATGTGATGTAGGATGGCTTCAAAGGTTCCTCCTTCTGCACCAACAAGTAGAGGGTTTTTGTTTTGTAAAAAAATGGTTCATAGTGGGGGTACATCCGGGGGATTGGCACGTTACAAGCATCTGATAAACCACTTAAGGTTTTGACTAGCTCTACTAGGAGTTTCATAAACACAAAGGTACTACTTTTTTTCGAGATAACATCGTATGGTAAGCACTAATACCAATTTGGACTTGGCTTTTGCCTTATCCTATTTTACATATAGCTGACTAGATGAAAGTACCGCTTGGGGTCACCAATTAGTTCTCCGTATGGATGTTTCTCAAGGATAGGCCCACTTTCTAGAAAAAAAAGGATAGAACCATTTATCTTTACCCAAGATCCTTTTGAAGGTGAGGGGAGAGAATACTTTGATTCTAACTCTTGGGTGACAAAATGTGCAAGTATACCAAGCATGACAAACACTCACTAATATTCTTTTTAAACCCAAATTGAAATGTGCCTAAAGTTGTTTGCAAACACTTGTTAATTTTATTGCACCAAAGTCAAATGTTGTCTATGCTAGGCACACAAAGGATTCTCTTTAGGTACACCAAAATGAAATGTTTGTTTGTAGTTTGTTTTTCAAGCAATTGTTAATTTGTGTGCACCAAATTCCAAGTGTTTTCTAAACTAACATGCAAGGGTTCTTTTTATGAGCACCAAAATGAAGTGTGTCTATTCTAATAAAACCCTACAAAAAGTGTTAGTGGTTTCGAAATGATGATCTTGGACAATCAAGCACAACCTACAGAACAGAGACAAGACCCTGCACAAAACCTAATGTTAGTACAGAAAATAGAACTCAAATAGAGACAAATAGTACCATAGAATCTTAAAATCACGCCACAGATAGCTACAATGGTGCTATTGACAGAGCGTAGGACAAAACCTAACTATCCTAAAATAGCACTAAAATGTTTACAGATGGCGCCAGAATTATAGATGGTGCCAGAATTATAGATGGCACTACAATAGTTACAAATTGTACTTCAAGTTACAATATCGCTAGTATAGACAACAATAGCACTACAATTTAAGATTGCACTGAAATAGAGATGAATGACACCACTATGCAGAAAGGTCAGGTTTGTTTAGCTGGTTATGGGTGAAGACGCAGTTCTAGGCGTCGATAGTGCCGATACGGGGTAGTGTTGGTCGAAAGAGAAAAAAAAGCACAACTTTTTAACCAAAATGTTAGTTCAGTGGAGATTAGGTTTTTTTCTTAGCCTTATATTATTGAAATCCATAAGATATTGCTTTGTAGAAAATGTTTTAACAACCCATTAAACAAAAAATTACTTATAAGGCCAAACGGGTTAGTTCAAAAATTTTTGCCATCACCTCTCCTTGTTTCTATGTTTTTCCTGCAAAAAATTGAGACAAAAGATGCTATAAATGTTAGAAATAAGAACAAGGAAAGAAGATTGGGAGCCAAAATGGAGTTGGCTTGTCGTATGAGAAATAGCACCACTACAGTCAGAAATGGCGCTGTTGTGAGCTGACATGTTGTCGCTTTACGGAGAAATAGTGCCATTGCATGAGGAAAAGGTGCTACACCTGCAAAAATACATCTAAAAACACAAAAAAGCTCACAACAACATTAGATAGAGACCTTGTGGGTCCCACCAGGCATGCCAATGTGATTAGTGAAATCAAAATAAAAGTAGAAAACACAAAACAAATGCATAAACAAATATTATACCTTCAAAATGACCCACAAATCCAAGATAGGGTGGAGAAGCTTGCACCCAAAAGCTCCTAGCTATACCCAAGATGATAGATTATATGTGAAATGCTTTCAAGTATGCAACTCACTAATTTACTAGCTCAATGGATATTTTAGCATAATAACTATAGAGCTAAAACTCTACATTTTTTTTCAGCTTTATTGTTTCAGTATATTTCCAGTGGCTATATATTTGTGGCTATTTATTTCTTGAGCACAGATCACGCCATCTGTCATTTCCTTATGGAGAAACAATATTAAGTGGATGTTGTCACGTGTTTCTTTCCTTTCAGTTGATGTAGTGGAGTGTGCCATGTAGCAGTAGCAGACTTTGTTTAGGGTGTTGCCATGTGTCATTTTGAGCCTTGAACGGATGCTACCATGTGGATTTTCTTTTGTTTAGGCTTGTTAGTATCGACATGTATATGATGGGCCACAGTTTTAAGATACATTTTATTGCTTACTACGGAGACAACACATGGCGAAAGTGGAGGAGGGAACTTCTTTTATTTCGATGTTCTCAGATAAAGACACGTTATGATTTTCAGTTGTACCAAAGTGCGACAAGTGTCAATCTCGACAGTTTTCCTCAGAGTATTTTTCACAAGCTATTGTTTTGCCCAATGGCGCCATGTGTCTAGTTGTGTTTCTTGTGGGAGGCACCATGTGTCCCAGTTTTATTTCTTTGTGTGGATAGTAAAGTGACATATATAGTGGGTCCCATAATTATGTTTTAGCCTTTAAGTCAAGCAGAGAGTGCCAAATGTCATAGTGAAAAGTTGCTTAGGCATAAACATAAAGTTTTAAGTGTTCAGCGGAGAGAGACATGTATCAGTTCCAAGATCCAGTGGATGACAACAAGTGGCACTTTTCTGTGTGTTTCATTTTGAAGGTAAAGAAGTTATCAGTCAAGCAGACGGTGTCATGTGTTACATTCTTGAAGTTTTAGAGCTTGCGGGTGTCGCCATGTGGCTTAACATAAATATAGTTAGAGTGTCACATATTTTGTTCCTCAGCCAATGAGCACACAGGAAAAAATAGTTGCAGATTTAGAAGATCTCATCAGTTGAGGACTCCCAATTAGCTTCAGTTTTGTTTTGCTGTTGAAGATTTGGGTTGTTGCAGATGATCTTAAGCTAAATTTGTGGCTATATATATATGTATATGCAAGAATTGCAATAGATAGATAGAATTAAGAGATATCGAGAGTTGATTAGAAAATTTAGAGATTTTGTTGTGACCAGATTGTATCTTTTTACCTTAGCCTAGCTGTTTCTGATAAGAAAGTTGATATACCTATGCATAACACTGTGCCTTTTGTATTTTCTGAACTATTAATGAACAAAGCTCTGTTCCATGCCGTTGTTGATATTATCTGTCTTTGTGAATTCTTATGAGTTTAGCCTTTGATCTTTTGGTTCATTTACAATCTGTTTATATTAATCATGCATCATTTGCTCTTTAATATATCTGAATCTAAAGAATCTGTTCATTGTGCTAGTTAAAAAAATACAATTCATTCAAGCGCATCACCATAGTATTAGATTTTGCTTATTGTATCTGTAATCTTGTTTCTTTCTCTCCCCTTTACTCAAAACCACCTTTTAAATAGGAAGAGACAACTTCTTTAAAATCTGGAGGTTGTTTCAAGTAGCAAGTCCCCCATTCTTGAAACTTCCCATGTTGGTGTTGGAACCTACGTAATTTTAAGCATCAACAGTTTTTGGCATGCGTGGTGGGACCTTTCTTGAAGTCTTGATCAAGATCGTATGAACTAGAGAGTGACAAGGAGTCAGAGTTGTGGACCAACAACGAGGGCTCAGTTTGCTACTAATCCAGGTATCTTATTACCACCATTAGTTGCTACTCCAAGGAGAAGAGTGAATCAAGTTGCAATATCATCGGGAGTAAACATGGGAGAACTTGTAGCCCCAAGGAACTATGCAAATTGGAACACTAGAAGTCCTCTCCTCCCTGTACCACTAGCTACTTGGGATCCAATTCTAGCTAATACTTTGAAAGCTTTACCTAAATTTAGTGGAGAAGATTCTAAGACACTAGGGGAGCATCTTCACGATGTATCAGATGTGTGTGCAGTACATGTTATTACTGTACAAAATGTGGCAATTAGATTGTTGGTAGCTTCTTTCAAAGGGAAGGCTTTAGACTGGTATAGATCTTTGACCCCGAATACAATATCTACCTAGGATCAGCTTGGTGATGCTTTCTTTGCAAGATTCAAAGAGAAGGGTGACAAATCTTCCCTTCTGCAACAATTAATCACCATAAAGAGGGCACCATAAGAAGCTATAACAGACTTTAACACTAGGTTTCAAAAGACTTGGGATAGAATTCCTACTATAGCTAGACCACCATTAGCTATGGCCATTGTTTTCTATCTCAAATCTTTCAATTCTGATATATCTATGATGATTCAGTCCCTAGGAGGTCACACCCTATCAGAAGCATATGAGTTGGCTGTTAGGGCTAAGAATAATCTAATAGATGCTGGAAAGTTGCCTCCAAGGCCTCCCATGCCTATGTTCCCAGAGATTTCAATTCCCTTGCCATAGGAAGTCCCTAATCCTATAGTTACACCTGTGTCTATGTATACCTTCCCAACACCCCAACAATCTACTGCGCCAACACCTTCTGCCCCTCCATCTAAAATGGATGATATGAAGAACATTCTTAGGACCTTCTCAAATGAGATTATTAATATTAAAAGGCAATAGACTTCTTACCCAAGGCCTTCTTATCAAGGTTTCGAAGGAAATAGACCTCCATATCAATCAAATCAGTATCAAGGTCCTCAAAGACCAAAGAATCCTCAACCTTCAAACCAATTGGTCCCGGTTCCCACACCTTTACAAGTTGTTCCTCACAACCCAAATAGAGGGATAGTCCCTGGGCAAAATAACTTAGGAAAAGATACCAATGCTTGGTGCTTTCCTTGCAACAATGCCCAAATGCCCAGAGATTATCCTAGAGGCAATTTACAACAAAAAATAGCAGAATAGAGAAGGGTAGAAGGACAAGTCATGGTGTCTAATGCTCCTCCATACCAGTCACCTTGAGTCTAGAATGTAGTAATGGTGGCTTAGATGCAAGGGATGTGTATTCAACAAGAAGAAGAGATTGCCCCTGAGCATGCTTTATTTTCATGGATTGAAGATGAAGATTCAGTGTTCTTGAATGAAGCATCTACTTCCAAGAAACCCTTAGTACAGTCTGACTATTATACCAGATCAAATAGAAGAATGATGGAGCATTCTGAAGCCACAAATAATGAGATTACTAGAGCTCTTCCTTTCCAGAATCATTATAATCTAGTTTCCAGGCAAGAAGTGCCTCAGCCAGTTCAGAATCAAGGAGTCTTTGGCTAGTTGCTAGAAAGAGCAATGTATCCTTACTACCCAAAGACACAAACACTGGGACCTATGAATGTGGTAGAGTAGCTAAAAAAGACCCCAGCGCATGTGTCAATCTGGGATATGCTGGCTATCCCTGAGTAAAAGACACTATTACAAGAAGCACTACAGAGCTAGGTGGGCTCTAAATCTACCAGTACTAAGGAAGGAGGTACTGATAAAGGAAAGGCTCAACATAAAGACACCACATAGTTGCTGACAACAGCTCTGTTGAACACTGTACCAGAGGTAAGTAAATCTAAGCTAGATCCTTTTTATTTGACTTTAATAGTGGGGAAGAAATTACTATACAACTCAATGATAGATTCTGGAGCTAGTACTACAGTTATGCCAAAACAAATAGCAGGTGCTTTAAAGATAAAATATGAGCCACTTACTAGAGAAGTCATACAATTAGATGGGAAGTTTGTCCAAACTATAGGAAGGATTAAACAACTCCCATTGCAGCTATACACTTGCCCCAATATAACTATAAAACATGATGTAGTAGTCATAGATATTCCCCCTGTCTTTGGTTTATGCCTATCTAGAGATTTCACAGCCAAGATAGGAGGATACATGTCACTAGATTGGTCGCATCTAATTTTGAGAACCAAGTATGGAAGAAAGATGAAAGTGTTGTTTGAACCTTTGTCCAAAGATCATATCACTGATGAACCAGCCCTAAGGATAGAAGCATCTCATTCCATGATGAATAAGGAAGAGAGAGTCTTTGTTGAAGAATTAGGTGATTGGATTGAACATGACCAACAAGAAGAGGAAAATAGTCAATTGATGACCATGATGCAAAGTGATCCTTATGGAAACTATGACTCTACTGGTTTGGGCACTTATGTGATTTTTGAAGAAGGCCAGGAAGTACCAAATGTTATGAGGAAAGAAGTATCTAAGAAAGAAGAACCTGACAAAAACTCAGAAATCTGGACCTTAAATTTTGATGGGGCTAGGAGAAAGAATGGAGCTGGAGTAGGCATATGTCTCACTGCCCCAAATGGTCAAAAAATCCTTAGAGCCATACGCTTTCAGTTTGCCTGCAGTAATAATGATGCTGAGTATGAGTCTTTGGTACATGGTCTTATGTTAGCCAAGAAGAGAGGAATCAAGAATTTGGTAGTTAAAGGAGACTCAGAGCTATGTTGATAACTGAGAGGGGGGGTGAATCAGTTATCCTAATTATTTCCGTTTTTGAACTTTATTGTTAATTAATGCAGCATTGAATTAAACACAAAAACATTGCCATGAAATAAGAAACACATGACACAGTATTTTTGACGTGGAAACCCTGTTAAGGGAGAAAACCACGGGGTGGTTAACCCAAAAATTATTCTCTGTTAGAAGAATAGGAAATTACAAAAATGGCACTTGCCAATTAGGGCTCACTGCCCGAGCACACTGCTCACAAAGAGGCCCACTGCCTACAAGGAGACACACTGTCTACAAAGTGATAAGAATCACAGTCTTGAACTGATTGGAAGCATCTGCATATGCTGGAGTTCAGTTCCGGTTAGGCTTAGTACACTGATCTGCTGCACTTCATCTCTCCTCTGTTCTTTATTCTGCTATCCTTTCACATACCGGATCTTTCTTGCTACTTCTACTCTGTTCTGCACTTATTCACATATACCTTCACACAATCACACTCTTCACAACTAAATCCATCCTCTATATATATCCGCACAAGTAATTTCATCACTTTTCTAGTCGGCATCCGGAACAGTCTAGTTTCTTACAAACTCTGTTCTGTCGGCTGAATCCTTGCTCACCAAGCAATGCGGATCAAGCATATACTTGTAAATATCATTAATCATGTCGGCCAAACATGATTCATGCCTTCACAACCTTTATCATCAACAGTAACACATCCGGAAAGTAGTCTGATACTTTGTCAGTCAGTTCTTCCTCTGTTTTCACTGTCTCTCAGGAATCCGGTACTCAACTATTCATATCTTTTTCCTTGTCCATCACCGGAGGCTAAATCCTTGGAATATACCACTCAAGGTAGTCCTCTTGACTTCCCCAAATCCGCACTGTACCAAGACACTTCCTCTGAGAGATCCGGACCAATCTGTCGGACCTTGCCACATGCTCTGTTCTTGTTCACCGGACCACAACAATCTTTATTCTGACTTCCGGTAGAGACACACCATGACTTGCGGATATGTGGGATGACCTTTGTTGCCATCAATGACAACAACCATGAATCCATATAGTGTCTCTTGCCAACAATCTCCCCCTTTGGCATTGATGGCAACACTTAGTGAAAAATGACTAAGTGTTTACACTATGCTCCCCCTTTGCTGGTGCTCTGTCTTTATATACAATTTTCGGAACTCCCCCTTAGTTGGATTCCTCATTTTTCACTGCTCCTCGCTCCCCCTTTGACATCAATGGCAAAGGGTAGGGTCCGCATACCAAAATTTTCAAAAATTTTCTATACATAGCCGCATATTTACATACTCACATATACTGAAGAATGTCTGCAAAGGATGTCTTCAATTGGATCAGTTCTGTAGCCCAACTTTGCTTCATTCTATCCAAAATTGAGATGTGACCACTCAACAAAAATGCAAAAGCTTCTGCCCTCTTGAGATCTATCGGATCATTTGTTTGGGCGGTGGTCTGAGCATCACTGATGGCCTCATGCATAGTTTCTAACTTAGGGATTATAATCCTTCTAAGTTCTCCCATCCGGTTAGTGATATTCTTCCTTTGCTTCTCAAGATTCTTTATTTCATTCAAGACTGCAATAGTCTGACATTCTTGATTTATTATGGAGGAAGAGAGAGGATCAAAACTTTGAGATAAACTTTGTAGCTTGTCCTGTTCCTCTTTTATTTTCTTATCAATTGCTGCTGTTGCCTTTGACCAGGATATACAAAATTTGTATATGTCACCGCCATCCTTAAGAGCATTTTCTAAGCTCTTTATTCCAATACTCATATTTCTCCTATCGTTAGAGATTAATCCTAATACTTCTGAAAATCTTTTATCCAAAAATTCCTTCCGGACCTTTTCTTCAGCAGATTTTTCTAGAGATTCAAAATGTGTACTAACACTGCTGACTAAGGTTTTGAGATTACCGGAAGAGGAGGCTGTGGGATCCTTTTGAAAAGATGGCATGATCTTTTCTAGCACTCCAGATGCTACCTCCATAAGCTCACAGTCTTCCATGTGAGATTTCAGCAGTTTCTCTTTGACTTTCTCATTTGCAAATGAGGCTATTTTCATTGTTTGCACCGGTGACAAAGAGTCAAAATCTAATGGTCCTTTTAGCAGGTCCGGTTCATCAATTTCTATAGTGGCTTTTGTCAGGAATTCTTGAACAGTTTGTGTAGTGTCTCTTGCCGGAGACAGATGTTTCTTCTCTTCTGCAGTTTTGTCCTTTTGAATCTTTTCTCCTTCCTTACTCTTACCACTTTCAGTCGTGGTTTTCTCTGTTGGGGTGCTGTCAACCTCTTTTTCTTTAACTGCTGCTTCTTTCTCCTATAGTTTCTCTTCTTCTTGGGATCCGGAGACTATAGGGGAAACTGGAGGAGAGATGTTAGTCTGTTCAGGGCCCACTTCTTCCGGAGCAGATGATTCCAAATGCGCAGCTGTTTCTGCACCTAAGTCCTCTACAACAGGAAGATTGAACCTTTTGAAGGCCTTTCGGAGGATCTCTTCTGTCTCTTTGGCCACTTTGTCAGTCTCACCAAGCATGAGTTGATTCATCCTGGCTTTACTTCTGAACTCATCTTTGCAGTCTTTGAAGATTATGTTCATTGTCTTGGGATCAATTTGAGGATATAGCTGAATAGCTATCTGCTCCCAGATCTCAAGATCTTTTGCATGAGCATTATTCTTTCTTATTTCTAATTCCTTTTCTAGGCTTTTAGGAATAAGAGATATGATCTCAATGAAAGCCTTATTGTATATGTTCAGATATTTGACTGTGGCTTCCTGCAGAGTCTTTTGGTCAGCCTCATTGTAGTCATCATAAAATTCAGTCATTGGTTGAAGGTTTCCATCCACCGTAACCGACTTGATTACACTCTCTAGAGACAGAGTGGGCTTTTCAACAGATACCTCTGCCATTTCATCCTTGTCTTGGCCTGTGGAGGGTTTACCAGATCCTTTCTTCTTCTGCTTCTTTATTTCTTTTACTCCCTCATCTGACTCTGTTTCCTCTTCATCCTTTTGGCTTTCATAAGCCCTTGTGGCTTTTGTCTTAGATCTTTTACCGGATGCCTGGACTTCCGGTTTTGAGCTTTTGGTTGTGGGAGGTGCAGATCTTTTTGATGATCTAGTCCGGGTGGAAGTTTCAACCGGAACACTTTCTTTACTTTTCTTTTCTTCCTCAGCCTTCCTCCTCTTTTCCCGGCTGGCATCAAGTGCCTCTTTTGAGATGCCTAGGCCTTGAGCAATATGCTCTACTTCTTTTCTCACCTTTCTCTTTATCTCAGGTTCCCTGAGTTCTACATGGATCTTTACACTCAGCTCCTCAAAGGTTCCAAACCTTTCTGCCTTTGGATCTTTGGGCTGACTTAGCATGTGTTGAACATGCAGCTCCACTATCTGTTCATCCACTTCATACCCATGGGCATGATCCAGACAGTCCTTGGCTCCACCGCCTCCATTAGGCACTGATCAGTGTCCACCATAAAGCACACTGAGTCTTTGTATTTTTCAACAAGAGACTGGGGAATTCTCTCTCTTGCTTGCATCATGCTTTGGAAGTTTTTGAAGTATCCCCATAGGGCTGTATTTCTTGCTTTGGCATCCCCAAGCCCATGTAGATAGTCTCTTATCTGGACTGCAACAGGTTTGTCATTCTGCCATACCCATCCACTTGATCCGGGCAGCTCATTCATGAAGTAGAAGAATAGACATACTATAAGAGTACCATACTTAAAGGAATTCTTCTTGTCCTTCTTGATTTTCTATATATTTTCCATTAATTGGCTTAAGAGCAGTTCGCAGAGATCATATTCTGCATTCTTCCTTAGCATTTCATAGGCAATATATACTGCAGTTCCGGATACAGAATTCTCCCTGCTGGAGTGATAGATCTTGTATCCTATTATCATGGACACATACTTGATATCCGGATCAGAAATATCTTCAATGGTCATTGCCCTCTTATCAAATTTTGATCCGGTGGCCTCAGTTACAATGTTATTTTTGACAGATTTGAGGATAGGTATCCCTCCGGAAGAGTATAGACCAGTTACTGCTCTAATTGCCTCTTTTGTGATCTTGCAGGGTCTATCCAGCCATAGGAAGTTGTCATGCATCCTGCTCAGTACATACCGGACCCATTCATCTTCTTCAAAGTAGGGGAAATGAATAAATTGCTCAAATTGTTTCTTCTGGATATCCTTATACTCTGGTTTAAGCTCAAAAGCATTGTCTATCAGTTGCTTGTGATAGAGATCTCTCAATTTGAATTCCCCAAATTCCTCAATGCTTGCATGTATGTAAACCCTAATGTCTTCTGTGTGTAAAACTCCGTGAGGAACACTTGAAAATGCTCCTAAGGGATCTACCTCCAATGACTTGTATGGATGTTTCTTAAATTCAGGTCGGGGCCTATCTGAGATTTTCACTATATTTGGAGTAGCCATTTCTTCAAAGATTTGCAGTGAGATAATGAAAACGGAGAATACCTTATGTGCCTTCGGTTTGCACAGAGTGGTTGGATTGATTTCTTTATGCAATGACTTCGGCAGGAGATCTTTGGTGTGCTTGATGAATCTTGTTGCAAAGCTCCACTTTTCGCTTCTTCTTGAGTGCAGAATGAGCAAATGCTTTTTGAGAAATCCCTTATATTGCTCCGCAAACCCTAATATCTGATGGCAATAAATGCTCGACCTATATTATTCTAGTTTGCCTTATCCGGATAGCTTGGAGTATCCTGGATCAGTCCTGATCTGTGAACATCATCTGGATCTTTCAATCATGAATAAATCGAGGTGACACATTACAAGAACATCCCAAACACTCTGTCCAATCCGCAGAATAAGACAATGCACTTCCGGATCTCTCCGGATCTTTTTGTAATCCTCTGTCATACCGGAGCATCTCCCAGAACAGGTCTTACTTGATCGATCACAGCTTCTTCATATCTCCATGCGGACCTCTGAAATCTTATCTGGATCATCTCAAGACTTATATCTTTAAACCCTTTACTCCGCATCTTGTGCCACATCCGGCACCACTTGATTGGCTAGGGGAACAGGATTTTCTTTGAGTCTCCCCCTGAGCCAGAGCTCACTTTTTAATTTCCGGAAGAAATATCAGCACCAGAGTCTGGTGCGGATCCAACCTCTACATTCTCTGAACTTTTCTTCACCCAAATCTTGCTCATCTGATTCCTAACTTCATCCGCATTCATCTTTTGTTTACCCTTGTCTTGATTCTGATTATACACTGGACCTCTTTTGTCCTGATTCTTGCTTCTGCAGTCTTTAGCATTATGACCGGACCTATTACAGATTTGGCAAATAAGATTTCTTTGCATATTTGACTGATAACCTCTTGATTTGCATTGATTAGCCATATGACCTACTCTATTGCATGTAAAGCATCTACCTTTGAATGAATTGTTTACTTGCATATTTCTGCATTCATGGGATTTGTGTCCATACCTTTTGCAGTTAAAGCACTGTCCGGAGAAGGATGAATTAATCTGATTCATTCTCTTTTTGCACTGATTAGCTTTGTGACCAAAGTGGTTGCAGCTGTGGCAGTATCCATTGAAAGATGGATATCTTTGAGCATTGGGCTGTCTTACCGGAGGTCTTCTAGGTCTATTCCTTGGATTTTCTGATCCAAAATTCTTTTGACCGGATCCGGAGCTTTCTCCTTTCTCATATCCCAAACCATACTTGTCATCTATCCTCTTTTGACTTCCAAGAAGAACATCAAGTTGAGCAGAACTTATCTTGAATTTCTCTTTATATTCATTTGCTGTTTGAAGGTCTCTTTTGAGAGAGGCAATTTGATCCTCAAGTTTTTCTTCATTATCTTTGGCATCTTCAAGATCAGATTCAAGATGTCTGATAATCCTGTCCATCTGGTGGCATTCTTCTGATTTTTCTTTAAGAGATTGTCTTAGATTGTCTTCAGCTTTTCTTTTTTCTTCAATCTCTTGAGTAAATTTTATAGTTCCTGATTCCATTTCATGTCTTAACATAATGACTTCTTTTGATAACTTTTCACATAACTTGGTTTGCTCAGTCAATTCTTCATTTGTATTACTTTCTTCACTTTGTCTTGCCAATCGTTGGAGCAGCTCCTTTCTCTTTTTCATAGAGAGACTTAATTTGTCTTTTAATTCTCTCATGAATTCATCAGCCTGTTTGAGTCTTTCCTTTAATTCATTGACTTCAGAATTTGACTGTTCAAGATCCTCAAGGGCAGTCTTGAGTTGCTCCCTTAAACCATATGCATCCATTTGAACTCCCAGATCTTCCTCAAGTTGTTAGGCTCTATTAGGAGGAACTTAGCTCTGATACCAATTGTTGATAACTGAGAGGGGGGGGTGAATCAGTTATCCTAATTATTTCCGTTTTTGAACTTTATTGTTAATTAATGCAGCATTGAATCAAACACAAAAACATTGCCATGAAATAAGAAACACATGACATAGTATTTTTGACGTGGAAACCCTGTTAAGGGAGAAAACCACGGGGTGGTTAACCCAAAAATTATTCTCTGTTAGAAGAATAGGAAATTACAAAAATGGCACTTGCCAATTAGGGCTCACTGCCCGAGCACACTGCTCACAAAGAGGCCCACTGCCTACAAGGAGACACACTGTCTACAAAGTGATAAGAATCACAGTCTTGAACTGATTGGAAGCATCTGCATATGCTGGAGTTCAGTTCCGGTTAGGCTCAGTACACTGATCTGCTGCACTTCATCTCTCCTCTGTTCTTTATTCTGCTATCCTTTCACATACCGGATCTTTCTTGCTACTTCTACTCTGTTCTGCACTTATTCGCATATACCTTCACACAATCACACTCTTCACAACTAAATCCATCCTCTATATATATCCGCACAAGTAATTTCATCACTTTTCTAGTCGGCATCCGGAACAGTCTAGTTTCTTACAAACTCTGTTCTGTCGGCTGAATCCTTGCTCACCAAGCAATGCGGATCAAGCATATACTTGTAAATATCATTAATCATGTCGGCCAAACATGATTCATGCCTTCAAAACCTTTATCATCAACAGTAACACATCCGGAAAGTAGTCTGATACTCTGTCAGTCAGTTCTTCCTCTATTTTCACTGTCTCTCAAGAATCCGGTACTCAACTATTCATATCTTTTTCCTTGTCCATCACCGGAGGCTAAATCCTTGGAATATACCACTCAAGGCAGTCCTCTTGACTTCCCCAAATCCGCACTGCACCAAGACACTTCCTCTGAGAGATCCAGACCAATCTGTCGGACCTTGCCACATGCTCTGTTCTTGTTCACCAGACCACAACAATCTTTATTCTGACTTCCGGTAGAGACACACCATGACTTGCGGATATGTGGGATGACCTTTGTTGCCATCAATGACAACAACCATGAATCCATATAGTGTCTCTTGCCAACAAGCTAGTGGTGAAACAAATTAGAGAGAAAGCTATAGCCAAGAATGTAAGAATGAGGTCTTACCGTCACAGAATTTAGGATCTAATAGATGGTTTTGATGCTTTCAATATTGAAGTTGTCCCCAGAACCTAAAACACTTTAGTAGATAGAATGGTGGAAATCAGTTCTCAATTTGACCCAGCAAGTGACTTACTTGTTAATAGTGAGTCAGTTAAAGTTATAGTAAGACCAACAATTCCAGACAATGGCCATAATTGGTAGGTTTTTGATAATGATCTTCAAGTACTCTCAATTTTGCAACAATCAGGAGAGTTTGCTGATCAATTACAACCCAAGATTGAAGAAGCTTAAGGTGATCAAATTATTCAACTAAAGTCAAATAAGCTCCCCAAAGGATTGATCACTCTAGAGAATCTGTTTGACCCTAAAGATGTAAGCTTAGACAAAAGGAAGTTTAAGGCAAGTAAAGATGATTATTTTGAAATTTAGGTTAGTGAAGAAAGGAAGCTAAAGATAGGCAATGCTACTACCCAAGAGGAAAAGGACAAGCTGATTTCTTTGTGTAAAAAGTATGATAGGGTGATTGCTTGGACCTATGAAGATATTAATGGATATAATAGAGATATCATTCAACATACCATAGAGCTTACTGAAGTATCAAAACCAGTCTGACAGAAGCAAAGACTAGTGAATTCTAGAATTGAGCCACTAATGGTAGATGAACTACAAAAGCTTCTAGAATCAAAGATCATTTTTCCAATTAAACATTCAACCTGGGTGTCTAACCTAGTACCTATAAGGAAAAAGAATGGTGACATAAGAATCTATGTGGATTTTAGAGACTGGAATAAAGCATCATTGAAAGATCACTACCCCTTGCCTTTTATGGAACAAATTTTGCAAACTGTGGCTGTGTCTGAGAGGTTTTATTTGCTTGATGGTTTCTCAGGGTATATTCAGATTTAGTTAGTAGATGAAGACCAACACAAGACAACATTCACTACAAAGTGGGGAACATTTGCATATGCCAAGATGCCTTTTGGCCTTTCAAATGTTGGGGCTACTTTTCAGCATGCCATCGATGTAGCATTCAGGGAACTTATAAATAAGATTATTTTGATTTATCTAGATGATTTGACCATATTTACCAAAGATGCCAAAGATCATTTTGATCACCTAGAAGCTATTTTCTAGAAGTGTCAGGAATTTGGGATTTCCCTAAATCATAAGAAATGTATCTTTGTTGTGCCTTAGGGGAAACTTTTGGGACACATAGTTTCAAAGGATGAAAGATTAATTTTGTCAGCCGCTTTATATCTGATTTTGTAGGGCTAGTCAGGCCCATTACTCTATTGTTGTAGAAAGATTTGGTTTTCAAATGGACAATAGAAGGGAGATAGGCTTTTGAAGAGGTCAAGAGAGCTATTTCAACTATGCCAGTACTAAGAAACCCATATTTCTCTAAGCCTTTTATAATGTATGTGTATGGAGGAGAATTTAGTGTTGCAGCTGTCCTAACTTAGAGGGATGATGAAGAGGAAGGGGAACACCCAATATCATTCTTCTCCAAAACACTAAGGGAGTGTGAATCAAGATATAATTTTCTTGAGAAATAAGCCTATGCTATGGTAAAAGCCCTTAAGAAATTTAGACACTTAGTAACAGGGAATAAGATTATGATATTAGTAGCCCATCCTAGTGTAAGGGAATACATCATGGAGGGTGAGATCACTAAACAAAGGGCCAATTGGATAACCAAGATTTTAGAATATGATGTGGAGGTAAGGCCTACCAAATTGGTTAGAGGCAAAGGACTGTGTCAATATATGACTCGACATAGAAAAATCAATGCCAGAAGAAGCAAAAAATGATAAGGTGTTGAGACTCCAAGAGATTGACCAAGACTCTTGGGTAAGAGATAGAATACAGTTTATGAGGACTGGTGTGTTCCCAATTGAACTCTCCCCTGATAAGAAAAGATGCTATAGGCAGCAAGGAGTTCATTTTGTATTAATCGATCATGTCTTATTTAGAAAGAATATTGATGGAATACTCTTAAGATGTATAGAGAAGGATGAGGCTCAAAGGGTATTACATGAGTTTCATCATGGAACCTCAGGGGGTCATTTTTTAGCAAAGACTACTACAATTAAAGTGACATAAGCTAGTTATTTCTAGCCTACACTATTTGCAGATTGCTATTAGATGGTTAAAGAATGTCAAGCTTGCCAGTTCTATACTGGGAAGAGAAGAAATGCAACATTGCCTTTAAGTCCCATAGTAGTGGATGAACCCTTTGCTCAGCGGGGTTTAGATTTTATTGGCATGATCAATCCAGTGTCAAATATGGGATACAAATGGATTCTTACTGCAACAGATTACTTTACAAGGTGGAGTGAAGCAGTACCACTCAAGGAAGCTACTGAAAAAGTGATACTAGAGTTTTTAGAAGGGATAACATCTTGGTTTGGTCCCGCCCATACTATCATATCAGACAATGTGAAAGCATTCTTAGGGACTAGACTATCTGAGTTTGCTTTAAGAAATGGAATATATCTAAAAACTTCTTCTAATTACTATCCACAAGGCAATGACTTGAAGGAGTCTACCAATAAGAACCTAATCAGACTTATAAAAAGAACAGGAACTAATTATCAGAGAGAGTGGCACAAGTTACTTAACACAACACTATGGGCTGATAGAATCACACTGAAGCAAGCGACTAAAATGTCTCCCTATGAGTTGGTTTATGGAAAATAGGCAGTGATGCTGCTAAGTATAGAGATTCTTGCCTTGTAGTTGTTGAAACAATTGGAAATTGAGGAAAATGGCTCGATGCAAGTCAGACTTACCAAATTGCCGGAAGTTCAAGAAAAGAGAGAAAAGGCACATGAATCAGTAATGAAGCATCAACAAATGGTTAAGAATTGGTTTGATAAGAAAGCTTCTAATCTAAATTTTGAAGCTGGGTCTCTAGTGCTGAAATGGGATGAAAGAGATGCCAAACCGGGCTGACACAACAAATTTGAATCATTATGGACTGGTCCCTTTAGGATTCGTTCTTGTAAGAAGCAAAATGGATTCGAGTTGGAGACGTTGGACGGAGAACTTGAAGAGATTCTAGTAAATGGGATATTTCTGAACATTTTACCTAAGTCTGAGACTCACCATGTATCATAGTTAGTTAGGTGCTTTTAAATTCATTTCCCGCTTTTGTCTTGCTTTCCCACTTTTCCCTTTTAAATAAGTGTTCTGAGAACGCATGTCAACAGCACCGAGGTTCCTTTCCATTAGCAGTTAAATTTATTGAGGTTGTTCGACAGTTCCTTAATTTCAAGAAAGTACCCATCTTTTTAGAAGATCACCACTCTTAGTACAAGTCTAACACTCCACCCAATACGGATTTCAAAAGATACACTAACCATCTCTTGGCATTAATGCCATTAATAAGACATGATGTGTCATTTATTGTTTCATTATGCCTCACTGAGATAAGTTTTATTCCCTTCGAGAGTTGCATTTTCTATTATCATTTTGTGTTCCTAATTATTGTCTGCATTTTAAAGCTTCATTCACCGCTTGTATTTCCAAGTTAAGTGTAACTTCCTTTGTAGTTCTCTCATCTTCTGTGTCAAGAGTATCAGAGTTTTCACAATAGATTCAGAAATGTCAGAGACACTATCACCATAGGAGGGGTTAGGGATCTTTGAAGAATTTGATATGTTGATGGATAGCAAATCCTATGCTTTTGTACCCACACAACCAAGGAAAAACTATTTGAGGACAAGAGTCCCAGAAACAGGAGTAAGCATAGACCCAACTTAGGTAAAAGATTATGTCGATGGCATCTTCGATACACACATGCAGAAGAATGCCAAGAATCATAGGGAGGGAGCACATCAGGGATGCCTCGCCCATGCAACAAAGGGACAGTGGGAAACCTTCGGGATGAGATTATGGATGTCCTAGTTCGCATAGTTTCTAGTTCCTAATGTCCACCTGTGCCCTGAGTTGATCGACTTGTGTGCAAAATTGTTTCACCCACCATCCAATTCTATTCAATGTGGCCCATTTATGATTCAAATTAATCCTAAGGTGATTAGGGATATGATGGATTTGTAGTATGATAGAACAATGACATTTCCTAGTATAGCTAAATTACAGGGCACATGGGCAAATGTCAATAATAAGGTGAAGTTTCTAAATGCTGAAATGCATCTAGGTGAGGATAATACCCAGTTACCTGCATTGCCCACCAGTCGTGCTCAATTCAACTCCGACGTCCAAGAAGCCCTTACTATGCTGGCCTTCATCTTTGGTCAGAATGAGGATTCTATAGTTCATGATTGGTAGCTTATAGTCATCTTCAGATTGAAAACTGTGGATAAGTCCCAGGAATATTAGCTAGATTTTTTAGAACAAATCATAGTAGCTATGATAGACCAACTCACAAATTTCTAGATGAAACATGTTTTCAGGTATTCCATATATCTGTTCCATTTGATTTTGTATCAAAATTTTGGTCTCTTGAAGAAATATATGTCTCTAAATATGTATGACCCAGAGTCAACTAGTAATAGAATCATTCTGGTGTCCGCCTAGACCCATGTGCTTTCTAATACTTCAGATCCCTATGAATATTCAGAATGTTTTGTTGCTCTTGCTTTTAGTCATTTAAGCCCTGAGCCTATAGAAAATAGGATGACATAGAGTCTCAGGAGTTTTCTAACAAATTATCCAATCCCTTGTGATTATTTCTTTGGGGCTCACACAACTACAATTAGAGTACATGGTTTTAGTGGGGAACCTATTTCATTGCCAAAGGTCTTGACCCCTAGTGTCACATTTATGGAAGTAGCTCATCAAGTGTCTGTTATAGACAATGATTTTGGACATAAGAAGAAAAAGATGTATGATGTCCTCTGGACAAGGGGGAAAGTAACAATTGAAGTTAGAGGTACTGAGAATCTCCTATTGAGGAAGTTAGCTACCTATGGTTTCTTGATTGTGGAAGATAGATGGAGATATGATCCAAATAGTTTTCTAGCTTCCTGGATTATCAACAACAAAGTTTCTCCTAAAGTTGTTCATGGGAGATGCCCTTTCTGGGAGGATAGAAGATCCCCAAAGGAAGATGACCCTACATTTTATGTGGAATTAAGTGATCTACCATATGAGGGGCCCAGGTCTTGGGAAACATTCTATGTGAAAGAGAGAGAATTTGACCCTCAAATAAAAATGACCTAGGGTTTGAGGAAAACTTTAAAAGGTAAAGACTGGAGTATAGAGAAAATTGAGGCCTACTAGAAATACATATAGGAGATCTCTGAATTGACTTACATATTTGGAAATGTAGAGATAGATGAGACATGGGAGTCAATTTGGGATGAATGGCATCCATCTCTAGTCTCAAGCACTGATACTAGCAACATTCTAGGAAAGTCACAAGAAGCTGAGGAAGAAACAGAGGAGGTCCAAGAAACTCAAGAAATGGGGAAAGCTTCATCTATAGAACCAAGAGCTCCATGGCCTCCATCTCTCAGTACCCTTGAGAAACAATAGGAAATTGTATCATTGCCGTCTCTTGGGAGTCATATAGCTTTGACATTTGGGGGTCTTAGAGCGGCACCTTTAAAACAAACAATAATTGATGTCGAAGAAGAAGACCCAGAGGAGGCATCAGGTAGGCCTCAGAAGATAAGAAGATTAATCTTACCAGAGGAGGAAATAGAGGAAGGAGAGTCTTTGCCCCAGCAACAACAAGCTCCAATCATTTCATCTGTGGCTCAAGTAAGTACTTCTTCTCTTTTCTCTCCTATCTCTATTTCTTCTTATTTAGGAGTGGCATCCCAAAGTGCCCAAGTTTCCATGTCTCCTACCACTGCTATTGCGTCTTCATAAACATTTACCCCAATTGCTAGTGCACCGGCCATGTCTTCATAGGCTATGATTTTGCCATTGTTTTCCCCATCTATGCCCAAGCGAGCATTGCCTTAATTTGATCCTAGCCAACAGATAACTTCCATTCCTTATGGCTTGCCACAGGGTCGCCCATTTTTTGGAGGATATATTACATCCCCTCCTACTTTCCAAGCCCAATCAGATACAACAAGAAAGGCCAGAGAAGCCCGAATGGAAAAGAAAAGGAAGAAAGAAAATAAAAGTCCTGTTGTGGCCCATATGAAGTCAGTGTTTGATCCCATTCAATAGTCTTTGACTATCACACATTTATCTCCCAATGTGGTCAAACCAAATGAGAAGATGCAGCCACAAGACTATGCAATGAATGTAGTGGCTATAGACATGTCCTTTTTTAGGCCACAAGACTAGGTAGAGTTAATGAATGAAACTGCTACAGCAGTTGCCATTGACTACCTGAAAGTGTTCAAAAGGCTATAGAAAGTTGAGGCTAATTTGGCATAGGAGAAGGTTAATAGCAGTAACCTAACTTGGGAGATACAATCTAAGATCAATGAAATTGGTAAATTGAATAAAGAGTTGTAGTCAACTATTTCTCTATAGATTCATCAAACAACATAGGCTCAAGTTGCAGCCTTAAAGATTGAGTTGGTATAGGAAAAAACTGTTGTCGCCACATTAAGATAGGAGAAAGGCACAATTGAGAAAAGATATCAAGATAAGTTGTTAGAGGCAACATAATTGCAACAGACATTGTTGAAGGAGTAGAATATAAACAGTGCAGCTCAAGCACAGTACATGGTTGAGCAACAGAAGACAAAACAACTAACAATTAAGTTAGCAAACAAACCACATGATGCATGAGTTTTGAATTTAGTTAAAGAATTATATGTGTATGTGTGGAAGAGAATCTTTGAGGAGATTATACATCTCAAGCCCTCTTTTACCTTCTTATTGAATGCCCAACAATTGTGTGAGAAGGTGGAATCTTCTGTACAGGGAACATTGTCAATTGTTTCATTAAGAGTTTCTGATTCTCAGCTACTATTGCAGAAGTTATATGAGACAACTGATGAGGCACTATCTGCAACTGGTATACTTGACATAATGGTTGCTGCTAACAAGGTGAATGAAGTTTTGAGCTGCAACTCTATTGCAATGAATTGTAAAGAGTTCCTGGATATAGTCAAGGAAGGAGTCAAAAATATGAAGAAACATATTGAAGATCTGGTGCAATTAGGTCTTCCTTTGCCTTTCCGTGACAATAATGCAGTGTTGATGATTGATGAGATAAAGGCTTTTCTATTGACAAATCAAAATGATCAGACTATTTTTTAGGGTCTGAGTAATTCATCAAGTGTGGAAGAAGTCGAAGCTGTGTTGGTGCCAATGGCTCAGCTAGAGTTTTAATTAAGAGTTGTTGTCCAAAGTTTGCAATCATTCTCTCATAAAGATATTATCAACTTAGATTTTTCTTTTCAAGATTTGTAGAGCATACAAGGGCTGCCAGATTCAGAGTGGTCTGTGTACTCGACTGCATTGCAAAATTTATGATTGAACTTTTCATTGACTACGGCTATGCCTTTTTGTTTCTCTTTTTGGAGTTCTTTCTAAGCAGGCTCAGAAGTACTAGTGGTCGCCAAGAACTGTAGAGCTAAAACTCTACATTTTGTTTCAGCTTTATTGTCTCAGTATATTTCCAATGGCTATATATTTGTGGTTATGTATTTCTTGTGTGCGGATCGTGCCATGTGTCATTTCCTAATGGAGCAACAATATTAAGTGGATGTTGCCGCATGTTTCTTTCCTCTCAGTTGATGCAGCGGAGTGTACCACGTAGTAGTAGCAGACTTCATTTTCTAAAGTTTCATGCTTGTTGTGGGGTTTGCCACGTGTTGATACCTGATCTAGTTTATTTAAATGCCATTTGCTAGTGGGTGTTGCCTTGTGTCATTTTGAACCTTGAGCGGATGCTACCGCGTAGATTTTCTTTTGTTAAGGCTTGTTAGTACCAACATGTATATGGTGGGCCATAATTTTAAGATACATTTTATTTCTTGTTGTGGAGAGTACCATGTGGTGAAAGTGGAGGAGGGAACTTATTTTATTTCGATGCTCTCAGATAAAGACACATTATGATTTTTAGTTGTACTGGAATGCGACAAGTGTCAATCTCCGTGGTTTTCCTTGGAGTCTTTTTCACAAGCTATTTTTTTGCCGGATGGCACCACGTGCCTAGTTTCATTTCTTACGAGAGGTGCCATGTGTCCCAATTTTATTTCTCTATGTGGATAGTAAAGTGACATATACAGTGGGTCCCATAATTATGTTTCAGCCTTTAAGTCAATCAGAGAGTGCCAAATGTCATAGCGACAAGTTGCTTGGGCATAAAGATAAAGTTTTATGTGTTCAACAAAGAGAGACACATATCGGTTCCAAGATCCAGCGGATGGCGACAAGTGGCACTTTTTTGTGTGTTTCATTTTGAAGGTAAAGAAGTTATCAGTTAAGCAGATGGTGCCATGTGTTACATTTTTGAAGTTTTAGAGTCCGCGGGTGTCGCCATGTGTCTTAACGAAAATACAGTTAGAGTGTCACATATTTTGTTCCTCAGCCAATGAGTGCGTAGGAAAAAATAGTTGCAGATTTAGAAGATCTCATCGGTCAAGGACTCCTAGTTAGCTTCAATACTATTTTTCCATTAAAGATTTGGGTTGTTGCAAGCAATCTTGAGCCAAATTTGTGGCTATATGTATATGCAGGAATTGCAATAGATAGATAGAATTAAGAGATATCGAGAGTTGATTAGAAAATTTAGAGATTTTACTGTGACCAGATTGTATCTTTTTGCCTTAACCTAGTTGTTTCTGATAAGAAAGTTGATATACATGTGCATGACACTATGCCTTTTGTATTTGCTAAACTATTAATGAAAGAAGCTTTGTTCTGTGATGTTGCTGATATTATCTGTGCCTTTGCGAAGTCTTATTTGTTTAGCCTTTGATCTTTTAGTTCATTTACAATCTGTTTATATTAATCATGCATCATTTGCTCTTTAATATATCTGAATTTGAAGAATATGTTCATTGTGCTAGTTAAAGAAATACAATTCATTCAGGCGCATCACCATAGTATTAGATTTTGCTTATTGTAGCTGTAATCTTATTTCTTTCTCTCCCCTTAATTCAAAACCACCTTTTAAATAGGAAGAGCTAACTTCTTTAAAATCTGGAGGTTGTTTCAAGTAGCAAGTCCCCCATTCTTGAAACTTCCCATGTTGGTGTTGGAACCTACACAATTTTAAGCATCAACAATAACACTACTTAGAAATTGGATGATAAAATGGCTTGGAGGATGTTGTATTTAGAGGCATTTTGGACGGATTTTGATCCAATGATTGAAATTGATTTGGGAGATCAATGGTGGAGGATGAAAGTGATGTGGAGGGCCTAGATTTCATCTTGGAAAATGGAGGGCTAGGAATAAAGATGAATTTTAAATTCATCTTGGGAAAGGGGTGGAATTAATGAGGTTGGGTGAGATGGATTATTTGTCAATTAAAAATTCACATGGGGAAAAGTAAAATGAATTAAAAATTCAATTGGAGAAGAGTGGATATTAATGAGTTATTACATGTGTAAGGGGTCTAAGAGGCATTAAATGTGATGTTGGACACGTGTATAAAAAAATGATTTATATGAGATCTATATTTTAATTTTTTATTTGTGGGATGTGGGGAGGAGTGTTAATCAAGGTTTGACCATTTTAATTAGGGTGATTAGCCTCATTAATACGGCTGGAAAAATTAGGGAATGGGTTAATTGGAAGTTAAGATTAATTAAATAAGGTTTTATTTAATTAATCCTAGGTCTAGGTTCATGTAGGTTAGGTTAGGTAATTAAATAATAGATATTTAATTAACTAGGGTAGGAATAAGTTGATTAATAGGCTAAATTAATTAGATAAACATGATTTAACTAATTAATTGGATTTAGTGAAAAGGGGGAATTAACCAAATAAATATTGCATATTTATTTAATTGATTGGGTAAGGTTAGACTATTGAATTAATTAAATCAATCTAATTGTAGGGGATAAAATGATGAAAAGTTAGGTGAGGAAGGGATAATTAATTAAATAAAAAATTAATTAATTGATTAGAAGGGAAATTGGTATGGTGAGGGATGTCAGGAGTCGGTTTGACGATGGAGACATTTTTAAGTGTCTACAGGGGCACTACAAGGTCCGAACGTAATGTAGAGAAATTTACCTAGCATAAAAACCCAAAAAAATAGCTAACAACCAAAAATATATCTTTCTAACATGCATATATAACATTTCATCTTCATTGTAGTAGCCATGGTGTGGAAGATAAGAAGTCAACAAGAAGGGATGTCGACCATGCTGCAATAACTTCAAACTAGCGTCCTTGGAGAATAATGGCCACCAATAGGGCCATTATGAAATTCTTCCAAGACCCTAGAGGTCTAATCCTGAGTAATACAACTATGAAGAACTCCATCGATGTGTTTTATAAATAAGAAACCATCAATAAGAACATAAGGAATGGATTGGAGCCTAAAGTACCTTCTTTTGGCCTGGTCCAAGCCATCTAGGCATCTTCATGACTGCAGAAATGTGACCATGTCATGATACCAGTCAGTTGGAGTGTGGGAATCAGTTTGTTGTTCTTGCCCTTAGACACATACATCACTTCTGATTTTTGGATCTGTATCCATCTTCTCGCACAGGCATTTGTCACACACCAACTTGGTAATGTTGATGTTCACATCATACTCCATTACTTTTGTGATCCACCAAGCTCTCTTTCCATTGATATCTCTGCTCAAGAGGAACTCTTTTATGCAGGGTGGTTCACCATCAATAGTATTTTTCTATTTGAAAGCATATGCTTAAACTTTTTTAGTACTTTCACCATAGAAAACACCATCTTCTTGACAAAATCATATTTCACCTCATTATTTGAGAAGCTGGCTAAAGAAAGCAATTGGTTGTTCTAATTTTTCTTCATTCTGTTGCATCAAGATAGTTGATATACCCTCTTTGCCTCCAAAGGTATAAAGGATAAAATCCTTCTTATAATTAGGGGTTATGAGTGTAGGGGCTTGTGCAATGGCCTGCTTGACAACTTCAAAACTATCGCTGCCTTTTTTAGACCATGTGAAGGCAACATTCTTCTTAAGCATAGTTGTGAGGGGTTTTTCTATTGAAGCAAATTAGGTATGAACCTCCTCACAAAGTTGATCTTTCCTAGAGAGCTCTGCAAACCTTTCTTATGACTAGGGAGAGGAAGAGATAAAATGGCACTTGTTCTTTCAGGATCAATGGCTAACCCATCCTTGGAAACCACATGTCCTAGTAGTTTGCCTTCTAGGACAGCAAATACACACTTTTTTGGATTCAATGAAATGTCATACTCCCTGCATATTTCAAAAACTTTTATCAAATGACCCAAATGGTCAGCTGTATGCTTGAAATACATAGTCAGATCATCAAGATACACTAAAATAATATCATTGATTATGCCTTTGAAGGCCTGATCCATTGCTCTTTGAAAGGTTTCCCCAACATTTGTCAACCCAAAAGACATCTTTTGGTAAGCCAAGGTACCCCATTTAGTGGTAAAGGTTGATTTATACTGGTTTGATTCTTTTACAAGAATCTGATTATAGATTGAGTAACCATCTATAAGTGAAAATCTTTTAGCACCTGCTACTATTTGGAGAATTTGCTCCATGGAAGGGAGTGGATAGTGGTCTTTAAGGGAGGCCTTATTCAAGTCTCTAAAGTCCACGCACAATCTGTTTTCCCCATTCTTTTTTCTAACTGGAACAAGATTAGCTATCCAAGAGGAATGTTTGATGGGATAAATAATTTTAGCTTCTATAAGCTTGGATAGCTCTTTTCTCATTAATGGCTCAATTTTGGGATTAACTGGCCTTTGCTTTTGGTGGACAAGCTTTGCATTAGGGTTTAAATCAATGGTATGCCAGATTACTCCAAGGTCAAATAATTTCAAATCCATGTAATCCCAAGCTATTAAATCATTGAATTCTTTACAAAGTTTAATGAAATCTTGTCTCTCATCTTGATCACATACCTTGCCATGTTTTAGAAATCTACCCTGTGCAATCTCCACTTCTTTATAGTCCTCTTTTTTAATTGTCATGTTGATTTTCTCCTTCTTAGGTTGATCATCGGCACCAAATATGCTCTCTAAGGTGATCAGTCCCCTAGACAACTTATTGGTCTTTAGCTGGATCACTTGGTCACCATATTTTAATTGCAATACTAACTTATTTTTGGCAGCAAACTTTGCCTCATCTTGCAAAAAATTTACAATTTGCTGGTCACTTTCAAATACTTGCCAGCTTATAATGTTATCATGCACAACATGCCCAACAACAACTTTTACATGCCGATCTAAATTTTGTTTGACATTCTAGGGAATGTCAAACTATGTACCAATTGTAGCAAGCCTATCAGCATCCTTGTTTTTCTATCTGGGCATCACCTGAATGTTGAAGGCATCAAAGTCCTCAATCAGGTCCCAGACTTTGTGCTTATATGACTTGAGTAAGTCATTCCTTGCAGCACTTTGTGATCTGATTTGGTGGACAATAAGTTCACTGTCACCAAATGCTTATAAAAATTTTATTCCTCTTTTTTGTGCTAACTGTATGCCCTAAATCAAGGCTTCATATTCAACTACATTGTTAGTACAACTAAATTACAATTTGAATGAAGAGAAATAACTTTCCTTTTGGAGTGAAAATAACACAACCCCAACACCTACTCCATTTTTGCTTTTGGAGCCATCAAAACACATATGCTATATCCCTTCTAGATCTAATGTTGCCTTGTCAAGATTAGGGATGGTGGCATCCTCTTCGTGGATACAATAAGTACCTAGCCCTATGTTCTCTATGTGGTCAAAGGTATCAAAATAAAAATAGTTTGCCCATTTGTCAAGTATTATATTAGGTATTTTCTCCATAGGTGTTGCAGCCTTATGCCTATTGTTGTCATCCTCCAACTCATGGATTGTGTAGTTCATATTGTTTGGGTTAGGAGAGTAGGGTTCTATATGATCATTTGCAATAGGCTCATCCCTAATGGTCACTTTGGTGTCATATCTAGTTCTGAAAAACATGTGGGACCAATCAGAAGACAAATACTCACCTATTTTGGTAGTGAAATCCCTAGATAAGCATTAGCCAAAGTATGTAGGGAGGTCTATGAGTAAGATATCTTGTGAAACAGAGAAGCCAGGGCATGCATGCTGAGTGAGTTACAAACCTTTAGTAACACCTACTGTCTTAATAATAGTACCATCTAATTGCACTACCCCCTTATTCACAAGCTTATACTAAATGCCCAACCTATTAGCTATGTTTTTGGGTATAACAGAAGTACCCGCTCCAGAATCTATCATACAATTATGCAATAATTTATCACCTATGATTAAAGAAACATAAAATGGAGGGGGCTTACTAGTTTTTCTTGTACTTGCTTCCTCCTTGGGTTGGCACAGGTTTGCTGGGGTAGTTGTCTTTTCTCTTACCAACTCCATATCAGGCTGACTAAATTCTGCTAGGGCCTCTTGAAGAAGATTCCTTTGAGCTAGGATTAATAATGCATCCCACATAGTTACACTTAGATTTGTCTTCTTCATCTGATCCACTATGCTAAAGGATATTTGACTGCCCTTTTGTGATGTTTTAGTGAAAGTTGGGTCACCTTTTGGCTGTTGATTGGATTGGGGTTACACAACTGGTACTGAATCTGCCCTGCCAACAGTCTGATCTACCTACCTTAAAGGAGTCTTAGGTACTTTCTCTTTTTTTTGTAATTGCTGGAGACACATTGGGTATAGGAATATGACCAATTGCAATCATTTATGTATCTTCAGTAGCTCTTCTCTTTGCCCTTGTACTGAATTCTATTAGACCAACACCTTGATTAACACCACAATAGTTATCAAGGGACCAATTCATCAAGGTAGCATCATTTTTCATTTGTTCTTGACCTCCAACCATTCCCTGATTGACGTTAACTTGTTCTAAATTTGTTGGTTTTTCTCAAGCACTCTCAAAGCATGACTGAACTGTCCACTTTGGCACAAATTTTGGTCATGTGGCTGATTGCAAGGGTAACACCAGTCATTGTCTTGGGCCAAGTTATTCTGAATTGGGACAAGAGGCCTTGAGGTGCTTGCTGCATTAGGGTTAATAGTATTTAATGGTCTGATATAACTAGGCTACCCTTGTCTTTGCATATTACCTTGGTATGGAGGTCTATTTTGCTGATATGTCTGATTGTATGGCTAATATGTCCTATTTGATTGTGCATTCTATCTCCTTTCCAATGCCAATTGATTGATCAACATTCTTATCTTGCAATCTTTAGCCTCCGGTTGTTCAATTGAAGGTGTAATTAAAGGAGCAACAAGGATGCTCATTGTAGGGATTGGAGCCACAACGGGATGAATAATAGGGGCCTCTGGAAATAAAGGCATCGGTAGCCTTGAAGCAACCTTCCATACTTCAATTAGGCAATTTTATGCTGTTATGGTTGTATCATAGGCATTAGGCAATACAACCTCTCCCATGGACTGAATCATGACAACAATGTCTAGATTCAAAGACCTTAAATAATAGATAAATGTTGTATTATGGGAGGGCTTCACTAAAAAGGGAATTCTATCCCATGTATTTTGGAATCGGTAGTTGAAGTCTGCTATGTGTTCATGGGGGCTCTCTTGATTGTAGCTAATTGCTCTATTAGTGACAAGTGATCACTCTTGTCTTCAAAATGCTAGCACAAATTAGTGCCCAAGTCATCCCAGTTGTGGATGGAATTTTCTTGGAGACCTCTATACTACTGCAAGGCTTTTCCTTTGAATGAAGAGGCTAGCAATCTCACTGCCATGTTGTCAGAAGTGACATGGTGGACTGAACAGACACTAGTAATGTCTTGAATGTGTTCAACAAGGGTAGTGGAGTTCTCACCAATGAAAAATGGGATAGCCTTTAAGAGTGAAGTGGGGATATCATCATAATGTGCTAGGTCTAAAGGATTGTCCTCATGGAATGCAATGAATGGAAGGTTTTTTTCCATGTTAGGGATATTCAGGTTAATTATAAATATGCATAGGGTTCTTCCTGAATACTTAAACCTAACTTGGAAAGTAATTAGAGGGGGAGTAGATCGAGCTCTTAAAGGGGATGAATTACTACTCCTATTTTCCATCAACGGGGACCTAGACAATCTAGTTATTCTTCTTTTTTTAGTAAATGAGAGTTCTATAAATTGGAAATTACCTTTAGAAGAAGACTTTGTCTACATTCCATGCATGAAATGTTGAATTGTTATGTAAGAACTAGATCATCAGAGTTGGCAGTTGCCTATTGAGCACTTTCACAACAACAAATGAACCACGAATAACACTGAATTCTTAGTCCAGCTCTCACTTAGAGTAGATTGTCCCACCAGGCATGCCAGAAACTGTTATCACTTAGAATTGTACCCTACTTGGAGACAGTCTATGAACTCTAATGATACAATGGGAATGATCTCAAGGTGTGGGACCTTGCAATTTTGAGATCAAACCTCTAGAGAAGGTTGGTTCCTCTTTCTAAGGTCAAGGCTTAGAGAAATTAAGTAACTTTAATGCTAAACTTACCAGGGGAAAAGGGATAGAAGGTGGTGGTACCTATTAGGGTTTAGGGTTTTAGGTTCGTAAAATTATAAGCCTTTGCCTTTTAAAAAATCCTTTAAACCTAAGTTCCTAGGCTCATGCACTTTATTTCCTAATTCCTTGTTGATCGCTTATGGTAGGTTTTCGGTCCCTTAAGTCATCACTTAAATCCTTTGTATTCATTGAATGATTGGCCCTATGTCCTAAGTCTTACCTCCTATGGCCCGTGAAAAATTAAACCCATGTCCTAAGTCTTCCTGTAGGTTATAAGGCTTGATAAAATGTATTTTGCAATGTCACAACGCATATCATGTGATGTCATCACCCTACTAAATGGCTGCGAAAAGCTGACACTTGTTGAAGGATCTAACATTACATCCCTTTATTTTAGGAATCTTGCATTCACCAACCATATGTTGCCAAGTGTCAGTCTAAAAAGTGGTCTGAGGGAAAGTTTTAATCTAACAGTTGTGCATCATCACAAGGGTATCTTGCTAGGAAGGAATCTTCACCACATGATTGTGAGATGGTGACACATGGCCCTATCTTACAAAGGAGTTCAAAAGCAAATGAATGATGGACACTTGGAGACTTTATCGCACCCGCGCAAGGTAGGTAAAGTGGTGGCCCACTTCTAGCTATGACACCGCGAAGTGATACCACGTGTCCAAGATGGTCTGGTATAACTAGGTGGCCCACTTCTAGTTGTTCCGAATTGGGACAAGAGGCCTTGAGGTGCTTGCTGCATTAGGGTTAATAGTATTTAATGGTCTGATATAACTAGGCTACCCTTGTCTTTACATATTACCTTGGTATGGAGGTCTCTTTTGCTGATATGTCTGATTGTATGGCTAATATGTCCTATTTGATTGTGCATTCTATCTCCTTTCCAATGCCAATTAATTGATCAACATTCTTATCTTGCAATCTTTAGCCTCCAGTTGTTCAATTGAAGGTGTAATTAAAGGAGCAACAAGGATGCTCATTGTAGGGATTGGAGCCACAACGGGATGAATAACAGGGGCCTCTGGAAATAAAGGCATCAGTAGCCTTGGAGCAACCTTCTGTACTTGAGTTAGGCAATTTTATGCTGTTATGGTTGTATCATAGGCATTAGGCAATACAACCCCTCCTGTGGACTAAATCATGACAACAATGTCTAGATTCAAAGACCTTAAATAATAGATAAATGTTGTATTATGGGAGGGCTTCACTAAAAAGGGAATTCTATCCCATGTATGTTGGAATCAGTAGTTGAAGTTTGTCATGTGTTCATGGGGGCTCTCTTTATTGTAGCTAATTGCTCTATTAGTGACAAGTGATCACTCTTGTCTTCAAAATGCTAGCACAAATTAGTGCCCAAGTCATCCCAGTTGTGGATGGAATTTTCTTGGAGACCTCTATACTACTGCAAGGCTTTTCCTTTGAATGAAGAGGCTAGCAATCTCACTGCCATGTTGTCAGAAGTGACATGGTGGACTGAACAGACACTAGTAATGTCTTGAATGTGTTCAACAAGGGTAGTGGAGTTCTCACCAGTGAAAAATGGGATAGCCTTTAAGATTGAAGTGGGGATATCATCCTAATGTGCTAGGTCTAAAGGACTGTCCTCATGGAATGCAATGAATGGAAGGTTTTTTTCCATGTTAGGGATATTCAGGTTAATTATGGATATGCATAGGGTTCTTCTTGAATACTTAAACCTAACTTAGAAATTAATTAGAGGGGGAGTAGACTGAGCTCTTAAAGGGGATGAATTACTACTCCTATTTTCCATCAACAGGGACCTAGACAATCTAGTTATTCTTCTTTTTTTAGTAAATGAGAGTTCTATAAATTAGAAATTACCTTTAGAAGAAGACTTTGTCTACATTCCATGCATGAAATGTTGAATTGTTATGTAAGAACTAGATCATCAGAGTCGGCAATTGCCTATTGAGCACTTTCACAACAACAAATGAACCACAAATAACACTGAATTCTTTGTCCAGCTCTCACTTAGAGTAGACTGTCCCACCGGGCATGCTAGAAACTGTTATCACTTAGAATTGTACCCTACTTGGAGACAGTCTATGAATTCTAATGACACAATGGGAATGATCTCAAGGTGTGGGACCTTGCAATTTTGAGATCAAACCTCCATAGAAGGCTAGTTCCTCTTTCTAAGGTCAAGGCTTAGAGAAATTAAGTAACTCTAATGCTAAACTTACCAGGGGAAAAGGGATAGAAGGTGGTGGTACCTATTAGGGTTTAAGGTTTTAGGTTCGTAAAATTATAAGCCTTTGCCTTTTAAAAAATCCTTTAAACCTAAGTTCCTAGGCTCATGCACTTTATTTCCTAATTCCTTGTTGACCGATTATGGTAGGTTTTTGGTCCCTTAAGTCATCACTTAAATCCTTTGTAATCATTGAATGATTGGCCCTATGTCCTAAGTCTTACCTCTTATGGCCCGTGAAAAATTAAACCCATGTCCTAAGTCTTCCCGTAGGTTATAAGGCTTAATAAAATGTATTTTGCAATGTCACAGTGCATATCATGTGACGTCATCACCCTACTGTACGGCCACGAAAAGATGACACTTGTTGAAGGATATAACATTATGTTGGTGCCTGAATTGACTGTAAGTTTTTGAACAATTTTTCATGTAGGCACCTTCCCAAAAAATCTAAAAAATTTCTAAGTTTTGGGGCCCCTCAGTGTTTTTCAGCATTAACATCATATTTATTTAGGAGGGGATCATCATGATGTGCCATCGGTGTGATTTTGCTTATCGGGTAAGCTGGCCAGAGGTCCGCCGATGGTTGGTGTTCAGCTGATGGATTGTCGTTTGAAGCTTTCATCAAGTGTTCATCGGCATGAATTTTGTGGTTGGCGGGGGAATTCTAGGCTCTGCCGATGCATTTGGTCTGGCCGATGGTGTCATCGGTGTATGTGTGGTTGTCAGCAGGAGGATCTTTGTGATTGGCTGATGGTGTTGGTCTGACAGATGAAGGCAATTTGGATGTTCATCGGTGTGATATGGTATATCGGCCAAGCAGATGATAGGTTTGCCAATGTATTCAGGTCTTGCCGACGGAATGGAGGTGTGAAGTGTTCGTTGGGGTGACATGGTTCATCAGGCAGATTGTGGAGAGTTAGGTTGACGGGGATACTCTGGCTGATGAGGGTTGTGCAAAGCATCGGTGAGATCAGTGATATTGGTTAGGGAATTTTTGGGTGTGCCGATGGAGGCGGTCTTGTCAAAGACCTGGAATGGATGTGGCAGTCGGCGTGACTCAGTGTGTCGGTGAGGGAGTTTTCAGGTTCACCGACGCTAGAGGTCTCGCCGACTGAGTGGTTTGTAGGTGCCATCAGCATGATGAAGTGTATCAGGCGAGCCGGCGAAGGGTTCACTGATGGTTGGTGTCTGTCCGACAAGGGGTACGGAGACTTCGTCGGGGTGACTTTGCCTATTAGCGGAGGAATTTTGTGGTTCGCCAATGTGTTGGGGTTTGGCTGATGGAAGTGTCCATTGGCATGATGAAAGCTATTGGGCAGGCCAGTGAGGGTTTCTCCAATGGTCTATGTTTGGCTGACGAAGGAGTGTGAAGTGTTCATTGGTGTGACACGGGGGATCAGCGAAGGGATTTTTTGGTTGCTCTGATGGTGTATGGTTAGGGTGATGGGCTTTTGGCAGTGGGTTCGTGGGTAGAGCGGTGCAAAACGCTCGACACCTATTGAGCTCGCGGCCACGCTTATAAAACGATGGAGTGGTCTCTGCAGGATGAATGTGGGATATTAAATCATGTAGACATGGAGGTCTTCCCGATAGTCTTGGTCATGCCGATGGTGTGATATGCAGGGCAGAACATGCATTTTTAGGGTGCCTACATGGCACATTTTCACAGGACGGTGACTTTTCAACATGAATTTGGTGCCATGGATTTTCAAGCGGTGGAATGATCGATGGCCATGTTTAAAAGTTGGAGTTTGGTTTTCTTTATGTCCTCAGGTGTGTTTTGAGTGGGAGATTTCCATATGAGTGTTGCGACAGTTTCTAGGAGAAGACGCGGGTGGTTGGAGCCTTTAATGGTAGGGTTATGCAGAGGCATGGGATGACGATTGACAGCCATGTACCTGATTTATGGCAAAAAATTCTCCAACGGTGGCACAAGGCTCAAGCTCATCTGCCCCTTGTCCTTTTCTTATTTCTCCATGTTTTGTCCCCTGCTGCATTAAATCTTTAAGGCCATTTTCCTCAAAATCAATGTATCTGGCAAATTTTGAAATCTATCATGTAATTAATGCCGAGGACCTTCCTTGTTGTATTTAGCAGGTTGTGTTTCTCATTCTGTTGTTGTTGAAAAACTAGACATTTTGGCTCTATAATAAGATACGACTAGTTTTGGTTGCTCTATATAGGAGGTCTTGTGAGTTTATGTATCTCTTGTTGTATGTCTCATGCATGAATCTACTAATTTCATGATTGGTTTTATATGAGTAATGCTATATTTGCATGTGTTTTGTTAATTCTATCTCCAGTATTGCATGTGTCCTTCTTCTGAATCTAGATATCTAAAGGGTGTCTAGTATTCTAGAATATAGAATTCCTGTATTGAATGCTTGATCTTTCAACTTCTGCTCAAGGGGTAGATTAAAGTGTTTTCAGATTAAGTGTTGGGAAAGATATACTGCAATAGGGATGCCATACATAGAGATAGATTAACACTCTGTATTGGGAGATATCTGTAAGGCAGATATCACACATATCCCCTTGAAATCCAGTTTTAGTTGTTCATGCTGACCATTCATAGGTGTATGTCTACTGACTCTAAGCCCTGGATAGGCACCAAACTAGCTCTGTGTTGAGGTTATACACCAGGTCTAGGTTTGCATCCAAACATAAGTCACATTCAAACTCCAAAACAACCATTAGGACTTTAGAAGTATTTTAGGACCAAAGTCCTCTGATTAACGACTGAACATAGGCCCGAAGCTAGCCCCTTTTCTCTTATCTAACAGTTTTGGTCTACTTACAGGAGGACTTATCTACCTTGTGTCAACATCCTAAGCTAATCCATCAGTATATTCTCATGGGTGTTGAATAGGGAATACCCCCTAGGTTTTACAGAGCTTGAAGAAGAAGAGGAGATAAAAATAGAGTCTATCTCCTATACTGTTGGCCCCTGGCCCAGAGATCCTATTGATCATTGATGGCTACCTTGTAGGGAAATCTGGGAGAAAGTATCCAGTCAGGGAAAAAACTAACAGAAAATGGTGACTCCGCTAGGGATCTGAAGTCAATGTACTATCTAGTCATCTCTGGTGAGATATCTGTGGCCCATCCGAGTCACCAACAAAGTGGCGACTCCGTTGGGGACTTAACAGAAAAGTGATATCTTATAGCCTCTGGTGAAGTTTTGCCTTGCTCTGCTGGTGGTATGAACTCAAAAAAATATATGTTGAGCTTTCAGCTGTTGTAAATTTTGTCCTCTCTGGAGAGGTGGCGACTCTGCAAGAAAGATTCAAGTGCACATGAACGTTGATGTGTGTGTTGTGACAAAAAATGTGCTATTCAGACTTCAGCATCTGGATGTGAAAAGGTACCTAGCTTCTTCCCCTTTATATTTGTTGTTTATTGTATAAATTAGATGTCAGGGGAAAGCCTTAGGTCTTAGGCAGACAAAGGATGTCTAAGATTGAAAATTTTATGAATCCAAATATGTATACACCCGTGCTCAACCAAGAGGGAGATGCAATGTTATGTGATAGAATAGAAGAGATAAGAAATAGGTTAATACTCTTAGAGGCTAGGCAGGCTCAGTTGAATAATGATAACCCTATTGTGTCTACCAGTTAGAAAGCTAAACTTCTTGTTAGCTCTTTTGATCCTTTGTATGACCAACTAGATTTGTCATGGGTTGGTTATAAAGTAGAAAGTATGCCTGCTAGGATATACTGTCAGATGCCTAGATTTAGTGGTCACAGTGTATGTGATGGGGGTGCACATATCCAAAATTTTTGCAGTTTTATGGAAAAACATTTATTTAGAGATGAGGATATGTTGATGAAGTTTTTTGTTAGATCCTTTGATGCAAAAGCAAAAGATTGGTATTTGAGCTTTCCAAAGAGATCCTTTGCCTATTGGGATGAGCTTGCTGACTATTTCAAAAAAGAATTTGCAAGAGAACCTGTTGATCTTGTTGCAGAATTAATGAAAATCAGAAAACAAGATGAAGAGCCATGTGTTGTTTTTAGTCATAGATTTGCAGTAGCCCTTTCACAGATCCTAGAAGTCTTCAGACTTGATATTTTAGCCTATGTTGGCATATATTTTGAGGCTTTTAAGGAGGGCTCTGGTGCATTACTAAAGGATTTCAAGGTGACAAGCATGCAAATGGCATACATTTTTTTAGAAAATGTAGAAGAAATGAGAGATGAGCACCTGCAGAAATCCCTGTCTCCAAGTCTTGGTATGAGAAATGGTTGTGAAACTGCAAATGACCAAGAGATTAAGGCATCATGTGAAGATGCCAATGAAAGGACTAATGAGGACTCCCATTGCAATGATGAGGCATCTAGCCATGAAAGCAATAATGAGGTTGTGGATAGCAATGAGCAACTTTTTGAATGGATTTGTGGAGATAATTGTGAGTATTGTATTCAAGACAGAGAAGATATAAGCAAATAGAGAAACAGTTCCATGTGTTAACCATTGCCTTCTTTTCAAACACATGGAGATCATGAAGAGCAGTCAGAGATTGAAACAAGTGCTAGTGTAGAGCATGATTATTTTTTATTTGGTGACTGTATTTCTTATGACACACAGGCTGATACTCCTCCACAAAGGGAACCCATTGGTGATGAAAATGCATGCTCTACTGCCCATGAACAAATGGCATATCATGATCAAGCTGATACACCTAGATCACCCATTTTTGACACATATGGCGATGAGGATCTATTTGAGTATGGTGAAGGTTTGAGCACTATTTTTTACTTGGATTCTGTTTCTCATCCTGATGAAAGAGGAACCAACATACATCAGGTAAGTGATTGTAAAAATGTGCTTGATTTGAAAGAGGTGCCAGAGCCTAATTTTTTTCAGTTTGGTGCTGCTATTGGTTGTGTGCATGATGTGCACCATTATGAATTTGAAAGCTTTTCTTTTGATAGGCCAACTGATGAAATGAGCCCTGATTTTCCCAGCTGTGTGGTGGACTCTGAGTGTTTCTTGTTTTCAGTCTAGCTAGAGGATCACTTTGGAATGCATAGTGATGATAACCTGTGTTCTGTGCCATTTGAATATGCATTGCTTGATAGATACTGCATCCACTTGTTGCCTGATGCTGAGGGTTGTTTGCATAGGGTTGACAATGACAAGCTAGATCAAAGGGCTGAATGTGCAAATAATCAAAGTTGCTTATTGTTAGATCATGGCAGCATTCTCAGGCTTGACCCAGTGTATGCAGATGAGAACAAGGTGTTTGATAAGGGGAAATATTGGTTTTCCTTTTCTTGGTGGCCTCAGGCCATCAATTGTGTTTGGTGATGCAGATTTGTAGCTTTATGACTCTGTGCCCAATAGATAAGGGATTGGTCTGCATCCCAGAGTTCTGTGGTTCTTGCCATGCCTGCAAGAGGCATGCATTCCCAGACAGAGCCACTGTTGGTGCCTAAATTAACTGTCAGTTTTTGAGCAATTTTTCATGTAGGCACCTTCCCAAAAAATCCAAAAAAATTCTAAGTTTTGGGGCCCCTCAGTGTTTTTCAGCATCAGCATCATATTTCTTTAGGAGGGAGTCATCATGATGTGCCATTGGTGTCACTTTGCTTATCGGGTGAGCTGGCCAGAGGTCCGCCGATGGTTTGTGTCCAGCCAATGGATTGTGGTTTGAAGCTTTCATCAAGTGTTCATCAACATGAATTTTGTGGTCGGCGGGGGAATTCTAGGCTCCACCGATGCGTTTGGTCTAGCCGATGGTGTCATCGGCGTATGTGTGGTCGTCGGTAGGAGGATCTTTGTGGTTGGCCGATGGTGTTAGTCTGACTGACAAAGGCAATTTGGATGTTCATCGGTGTGATATGGTATATCGGCCAAGCAGATGATAGGTTCACCGATGTGTTCGGGTCTTGCTGACGGAATGGAGGTGTGAAGTGTTCGTCGAGGTGACATGGTTCATTGGGCAGATTGTGGAGAGTTAGGCTGACGGGAATACTCTAGCCGATGAGGGTTGTGCAAAGCATTGGTGAGATTAGTGATATCGGTTGGGGAATTTTTGGGCGTGCTGATGGAGGCGGTCTCGCCGAAGACCTGGAATGGATGTGGCGGTCAGCGTGACTCGGTGTGTCGGCGAGGGAGTTTTCAGGTTCGCCGATGCTAGAGGTCTCACCGACTAAGTGGTTTGTAGGTGCCATCGACATGATGAAGTGTATTGGGCGAGCTGGCGAAGGGTTCACCGATGGTTGGTGTCTGGCCGACAAGGGGTGCGGAGACTTCGTCGGGGTGACTTTGCCTATCGGTGGAGGAATTTTGTGGTTCGTTGATGTGTTGGGGTTTGGCCGATGGAAGTGTCCATTAGCGTGATGAAGGCTATCAGGCAGGCTAGCGAGGGTTTCTCTGATGGTCTATGTCTAGCCAACGAAGGAGTGTGAAGTGTTCATCGGTGTGACACGGGGGGTTGGCGAAGGGATTTTTTGGTTGCTCTGATGGTGTATGGTCAGGGCAATGGGCTTTTGGCGGTGGGTTCGTGGGTAGAGCGGGGCAAAATGCTTGACACCTATTGAGCTCGCGGCCACGCTTATAAAATGATGGAGTGGTCTCTGCAGGACGAGATATTAAATCATGCAGGCATGGAGGTCTTCTCGATAGGCTTGGTCATGCCGATGGCATGATATGCAGGGCAGAACATGCATTTTTAGGGTGCCTACGTGGCACATTTTCACAGGACGATGACTTTTCAACATGAATTTGGTGCCATGGATTTTCAAGCGGTGGAATGATTGACGGCCATGTTTAAAAGTTAGAGTTTGGTTTTCTTTGTGTCCTTAGGTGTGTTTTGAGCGAGAGATTTCCATATGAGTACTGCGACAGTTTCCAGGAGAAGACGCGGGTGGTTGGAGCCTTTAATGATAGGGTTATGCAGAGGCATGGGCCGACAATTGATAGCCATGTACCTAATTTATGGCAAAAAATTCTCCAACGGTGGCACAAGGCTCAAGCTCATCTGCCCCTTGTCCTTTTCTTGTTTCTCCATGTTTTGTCCGTTGCTGCATTAAATCTTTAAGGCCATTTTCCTCAAAATGAATGTATCTAGTGAATTTTGAAATCTGCCATGTAATTAATGCTGAGGACCTTCCTTGCTATATTTAGCAGGTTGTGTTTCTCATTTTGTTGTTGTTGAAAAGCTGGACATTTTGGCTCTGTAATAAGATACGACTGGTTTTGGTTGCTCTGTATAGGAGGTGTTGTGAGTTTCTGTATCTCTTGTTGTATGTCTTATGCATGAATCTACTGATTTCATGATTGGTTTTATATGAGTAATGCTATATTTGCATGTGTTTTGTTAATTCTGTCTCCAGTATTGCATGTGTCCTTCTGAATCTAGATATCTAAGGGGTGTCTAGTATTCTAGAATATAGAATTCCTGTATTGAATGCTTGATCTTTCAACTTCTGCTCAAGGGGTAGATTAAAGTGTTTTTAGATTAAGTGTTGGGAAAGATATACTGCAATAGGGATGCCATAAGTAGAAATAGCATAACACTCTGTATTGGGAGATATCTGTAAGGCAGATATCACACATATCCCCTTGAAATCTAGTTTTAGTTGTTCATGCTGACCATTCATAGGTGTATGTCTACTGACTCCAAGCCTTGGATAGGCACCAATCTAGCTCTGTGTTGAGGTTATACACCAGGTCCAGGTTTGCATCCAAACATAAGTCACATTCAAACTCCAAAACAACCATTAGGACTTTAGAAGTAGTTTAGGACTAAAGTCGTCTGATTCACGATTGAACATAGGCCCGAAGCTAGCCCCTTTGCTCTTATCTCACAATTTTGGTCTACTTATAGGAGGACTTATCTACTTTGTGTCAACATCCTAAGCCAATCCGTCAGCATATTCTCATGGCTGTTAAATAGGGAATACCCCCCTAGGTTTTGCAGAGCCTGAAGAAGAAGAGGAGATAAAAATAGAGTCTATCTCCTATACTGTTGGCCCCTGGCCCAGAGATCCTATTGATCATTGATGGCTACCTTGTAGGGAAATCTAGGAGAAAGTATCCAGTCAGGGAAAAAACCAACACATTACATCCCTTTATTTTAGGAATCTTGCATTCGCCAACCATATGTTGCCAAGTGTCAGTCTAAAAAGTGGTCCAAGGGAAAGTTTTAATCTAACAGTTGTGCATCATCACAAGGGTATCTTGCCAGGAAGGAATCTTCACCACGTGATCGTGAGATGGTGACACATGGCCCTATCTAAGAAAGGAGTTCAAAAGCAAATGAATGATGGACACTTAGAGACTTTATCGCACTCGCGCAAGGTAGGTAAAGTGGTGGCCCACTTCCAGTTGTGACACCATGAAGTGATGCCACGTGTCCAGGATGGACAAAAAGTGATGTAGTCAACAATGGATGTACATCTGATGTGGCTCATCCTAATTGGTCAAGGACTTTTCAACTATGATGACTGAGATTTTCAGATCTCGCGGGTAAATGATGGTCATAGATCTTGCAGGAATGAACTCATATCAACAGCATGGGTTTAAACTTTTTTGATGAATGCTAAAGACACCCTATGACATGAATGAAAGGTTAAGGTTGAAGCTACCTCCATTAATGCCTCAGGAGCTATGCTACAAAGCTTAAAGGGAAGAAAGTTAGGGCCCTTTTGCATCATTTCTTCAAATGCGAACAAGGCTCAGACGCACAGAGGATTCTCAAGCGAGCAAAGAATGAAATTTAGAACTCTGCAAGCATAAACCAATAAGTTCATTATGTCTTCCTATGCCTGACATATTTTAAGTTGACTACTTGAGGAGATAGATAATTACCCGTATAAGAAACCCTACCTTGTTACAATTAGTTTGAAAATGAGTCAAGCTAGTCAAGCCTCTACCTCTAAGCACAGCTTAGATGAGGACCTTATGGTCTAGCTACCAGGTTCTGCCAGAAAAACCCTAAATTTGCATGGTCTCGATAGACCAAATGATAAGTTCCTTAACTTTTGTTACAATTGTAGAGATGCTAGACTGCTTGAACTCCTAGTTGGTCCTGTTTGAACACTAGCACAAAAGAATGGATTATAAGGCTCCCATTTGTCATGCATGGTGATTTGATTTGGCCAAGCTTATCTGCCCTAACATATTGCATAATCCAGATCTATTGAGGGTGATAGCACTGCGATATGATCCTCAGACGAGGACCGTCTTAGCAGGGAATGCCACGCAGCTTATCAAACTCACAAAGGATACATTGCCACTATTTTCAACTTAAACCCTGTGACTAATAAGCCAATTGACCTAAAAGAATTGAAGTACCAAACTATCAAGCGTGCCTATAGAGATTTTAACTTGGCCAAGCACATGCCGAGAGGAGTTGATGGTAAACTAGTGAAGATCTTAGACAATGAAAAAGAGCCTTTCCAATGCAACCTGTTCATGCACTATTTTATCACAACATATCACAGTTTGTACCAGGTGTTGGGCAGGGATGCCTCAGACAGAATGCTCAGCTCTTTGATGATGATGGCAGTAGATATTCAAAGTTAAGAGACTAAGGAGCCATATGACTATGCCTCCTACATTACAGATAAAATGCACGAGTACATGCAAGAAATTAAGAGCAAATTATTTACTACAGATGCCCATGTTGAATTCACATCATATTCCATGCTATGCCATATGCTTCTATTTGCTTTGTCTGGAATGTGGTACTAAAACCTACATATCAAAATGGCTGATACATAGGGGAATATGTTGCCAGTGCAGATGTGGACATGCATGATTGATATGCATTGTACCAGTGCTGATTATGTAATTTTTGAGGAATATTTTGTGAGAAGGATTCTTGGTTTCTTGGAGCCAGAAGGAGAGAGGCTACACCCAGATGTGTTGGATTTCTTAAGGCCTTTGGAAAGGACCCCTCACTTGGGGATTAATCACAAGTGGGGCAATTGGTTTTATCATGAGAATAGTACCTACATCAAGGTCTATGGGTATGAGGCCCCACCCCACATTTTGCCTAAGTGTGTACCTAAGAGAATTGCATTCCTAGAGATCATTAGGCAGTTGAATGAATCATATAAGGAGCACCTGAGAAAACACAAGAAAGGCTCATTTTTTCCCACCTCCCCTAGATTTAGTGATTTTCTGATAGCTGATAAAAGTGGGTTGGATCAAATCAATTTAGTACTACAGTGCTATGGAATGTATTTGGAGCATATAAGGGCTTTTGACCCTAAGGGTTTCATTAACAGGGTGAGGGTCAATAAATAGAGGCCAAGATACATTCACCAGGTTGACCTTAATGAGGATCCTATTAGAAATTACTTCACAATGGATGATGTCCATCACTTGAGGATCAAATGGGACACAATAATGACAGGAGAAAGAATGAGGAAAAATGTGAATGCAACATATCAGGGTGCCTTCATAGAAGTACAAGACCCTATAGTGAGAATTCAGAAAATGTTGGATAATGTAGAGCAACTAATTGCTACTGCTCTTGCAGGAGAAGAAAGACCCTCCTATCAGTCTAGTAGCTCAAGGAGAGGATATGATATGAAAAGAGAATCAACTACCCCTTCCCCTGCCAAGAGGGTAAAGATTATTGATTTAGAAAATCTAGAAGAAACTGAAGTAGTAGATTTAGAAGGTGATGCAGAAGAGCATGTGGAAGAAGCTGCCCATTAGGTGAATTCACATGACAAAATAAGGCCCTATTCATCCCCTGAAAATAGGGCAATGAGGACAATGACAAACCAAAATATAGAAATTGAAAATGTCAGAGTTATGGCTTGTAATAAATTTTTAGAGGATGATGAATTCATAAACACTCCTGAATTCAGGAGTTATGTGCTAAAAGTAAGAAGTGAGGAGTTCCAAAAAAGGATTGAGGATGCTAAGAGTGGAGCTGACCCCTCTAAGTATGAGGCCATCACCCAAAGGGAGTTGAAGGAGGTTAATCATGCCATTAGCACAATGACTTCGGAGGAGGGGAGGGCACTAGTTGCCAAAAATAATATCTTGCCCCTCCCTCATTGGAATTTGTTAGATGCAATTGCATTTGACATAATAACTAGGGAAGATTCTGACATGATAGATGAACAACTAGAGAAGGCTCTCTTTGGTGCAACCTTCAATCTTGGTGGTGCTCACCTAGGGTTAGGGTTCTGAATCGAGTTTGCAAGCTTATATTTGTATGCTTTCAAACCCTTGATCCCTTAGGTTTTGTTTTTTCCCTCGACCTTCTGTGTTGTCTCTTCTATTTTGTTGTTGACCTCCTGTAGCGGGTTCTCGATTGTTTAAGTTGTATTTTCATGCCTTAAAGCTCATTGGTTGACCGGCCCTTATGCATTGCTTTACCGCTTCTTCCCGTCACGCTTAAGAAAAAATACTAAGTTTGATATCACTCTATGCGGCGGTGAAATCTGTCGAATGTATGTGTCTTTGTATGTATAAGTCCAAACGTACATTGGCGGGCCAAAAAAAATGTTCAATCGGCTTTCAAAAAAGTGAAAAAATTGATTGTATGCATTATGAATGCATATCGGGTTTGTATATGCAATGAGGAATCTGTCGCAGATTCTGGGAATATTCCCTACTTGTATGTGAGGGTAGCATGTATATTTGTGTTGTATGTTTAGACATACAATGGCTAGATACAAAAGGGCTGACATGCATTTGCTACAGTGCCAGGGGGCCATCAGCAAGACAGGATGCATCAGCAGCTAACTCCAAAGTTTGTCCAACGGCCGATGCATATACAATAGAAATGTTCAAAGGACCGATATGCAAAAGGTGGGGCCCGCAGGCATACAAAGAGGTTTGTATATGTTTGACAAACAAAGTAGAATGTATATCAATATGCAAGTGCAATATACATTCTTGATATACAAGCCGGACCCGATTGAAAAGTTAAATTTCGCAAATTCAGAGTTGGGGTCCACGACTTGCATGTATATGGCATTGTATATGCCGATATACAAAAGATTGAGGATACAAGGCCTGGATTTCAAAATTTTCCAATCTGATTGATAAAATGATTTGGAGTCTGGGGTGCATGTATATTGCACTTGTATGTGCAATATACAAGGTGATATGCAAAGGAAAGGATGCAAGCTAGACCCGATAATGATTGCAATTTGTTCTATCAAGGTTCGGGGTCCACCTTGTATATTTGTGATTGTATGTATATACAATATTATATACAAATGCATATGCAATGATTCATAAGGCGAAGAAAGGCAAAATAGATCACGGAAAAGTCAGTGATGGAAGCACGGGTGCCTACATGGCACGTTCTAACTAGTGGATGACTTTTTAGCATGTTTTGGTGCCGTGGGTTTTGGCAACAGGAAGGGAGATAGATGTCTCAGTTTCAAAGTTTCAGCGATGGATTTGCTTTGTGTCTCTAGTTGCATTTCTTGGCGGGAAAACCACAGAACATGCAGTCTGATGCATTTCCAGAGGCCACGAGTTGGTAAGCCATTATTGGCGAAGGAATTGAAGAGGTATGGTCTGATTGACAAGCCAGCAACCAAATTTGTAATGAAAATCTTCAGGCAGTGGCACATCTCCCGATTCCACCTATTTCTTCCCTTTGGTCTCCTTGTTGCATTCAATGTTTTGGGCACCATTCTGATGGTACGCTGTATTTGGTAGGAATTTTGAAATGCCATGTAATTACTGTTGTGTAGACAGTCTTTCTATAAAAAGCAAACTGTGTTACTCATTTTGGTTGTTGAAAACTGGACAAATTTTGGTGCTGTAGTAAGATACAATTTGACCGGTGGCTCTATTTTGGTGCCTTGTGAGTTTATGAGTTGTATGTTTTATGTTTTATGCATAGAATTCATCAGTTTCATGTTGATTTAAATGAGTAATGCTTCATTGCATGTATTTTGTTATTTGTCTCCAAGTTGAATGTGTTCTTCTTTTGAATCTAAACAACTAAGGGGTGTCTAAGATTCTAGGATATGGGTTTGCTATGTTGAATGCTTGATCTTTAACTTCTGCTCAAGGAGTAGATTAAATGTTTAGGGTTAAGTGTTGGGAAGAATATATTGCAGTGAGGATGTTTGTAAGAAGATATAACTGAATACTTAGTCTTGTGTAATATCTGTTAGGCAGACATTATGAAAACCCCTTGAAATCTAATTATTGTTTTAAGTCTATGGTTAATGTTTATATATATATATATATATCTATTGACTCCAAGCCTTGGATAGGCACCAGTCTAGTCTTGTATTGAGGTTACAACCCAAGGTCCCAGTCTTGCATCCAAATACAAAATACAAATTCAAACTTCAAATGCAAACCTCTAGGATATTAGAAGTAGTTTTAGGACCAAAATCCTCTGTCTCACAACTGAACATAGGCCCAAAGCTAGCCCCTTTGCACTTATTTCACAGTTTTGGTCTGCATAAGAGAGGATTTATTTGCTTTGTATCAACATCCCAGTAATGTTCAAAGGCATATTTTATTGATGTTGAATAGGGAATACCCCCTTGGTTCTGTAGAGCCTAAAGAAGAAGAGGAGATATTTATAGAGTCTATCTCCTGTACAGTTGGCCCCTAGCCCAGAAATCCTATTGATCAATGATGGCTACCTTGTAGGGATAACTGGGAAGCATCTAGTTTGGGAAAAACCCAACAAATCTGGCGACTCCACTGGGGACTGTTTTGTGTAAGAACCCTGATTAAAAGAAAATAATTCCTAGTTGTAGGTGGCTTCTCTGAACAAATCTCCCAATTGGTAAAGTAAAATTTGTATGCAAGGGAGAAGATCCCTGCGTAATCCTTTGTTTGAAGAATTACCTAGAAAAATGATGTACAGGGAAAAAGGGACTATTCAAGCCAATCAAGAAGGTTCTACCAACCCCAGAAATAATGATAGTATCCAAGATAATCCTAGATCTTCAGAGCAGTAGTCACCCTATTTTTCAAACACAGAGGCTAAAATTTAAGATGTATTTGAAAGGCAACAAGGTGAAAGATTGAGAATGAGGTCAAAGGTGTTTCAAGAACACCTTTTCTTAGATCCCCTTAATAGGTTTGAAGAAACTGAATCCCTAAGGGATGATGATGACCAAACTGGGATAGGACCATCCACTTCTATGCCCAGAGATGAAGAATTAGCTGAAGAAATCAAGAATTTGAGGGTTGAATTAGAATATTTGTAGGCAATGAAGATCAAAGATGACACAAGACAAAAGGTGCAAGCTTTGAAAATTGCTCAACATAATTTAGTTCCCACCCTTGATAATGCAGATGTGCTGAGAAACCAGTAGAGAAATGAAATCCATAATCATCGGAATGATCAGAGACAAAATGTAAACAATGTGAGGGTACCATTAAATAATTTGTGAAATTAGAATGCCAATAGGAATGCCGATGTTAATCATTTTGGTAGACAACCTATTTAGCTGGACAGATTCAGGCAGCTTGTTTTTGATGGTATTCCTGGCTACCCTAATCCCATTGACAAACATGTGAGGCTGTAGGTGCCAAAGTTTTCAGGAAACAATATTGTGTCAGGGGAGGATCATTTAAAGGCCTTTTAGAATGTCATGGACAACTTTGAGGTTGAGCATGAAGATGTTTTTATGAAATTGTTTATGCAATCCTTAGTTGATGAAGCTAGAGAATGGTATAAAAGTCTACCTGACAAGAGTATCTCATCATGGGATGACTTCAGACGGATTTTTAAAGAACAATATGGTGATAAGACTAACCCAAGCTTCTTTATAAATGAGTTCACTGGTATTACTAAGGGATCAAATGAGTAGGTTGCAGATTTTAATGCTAGGTTCACTAAAGTATTGAACAAATTGCCACTTCATATGAGGCCTAATGAACCAATGTGCATAGTATTATATATAAATGCTTTTGATGCTAAAACAACATATGGGTTAAGAGATAAGGGTCCTGCTAGCCTTAGGGATGCTTTCAGAATTCCAACTAACATTGAAAATAATAGAAAAGCCTCTGGTAAGACAGCTAGAAGGGATGATGTAAAGATTCTGCAGAATCCAAATAATAAGTCTCAAAGTACTCAAGGCAATGCATCTACTTCTGAGGATAAATTAGATAAATTGACAACTATTGTGAAGGACCTAAGTTATAGACTTTCAAAAAATGAAAAGGGGATAGGTCCTGATAGGTAGGTTTACCAAAGACAAGAAAAGAGACCATCATTGGATGCTATGCCATATAACACTAATTAGCATAATGGTAAACCCATCCTCCCAAATAGCAATACAAATCAAAGAGTTCAAAATGTTAAGGAGACTCCTGATCCTTTGAAGAAGGCTGTTAATATTGTTGATGACACCCCATGGTGCATAATATGTCGAATGCCTCACTCACAGTCACAATGTATGATTTCTCAATCTTTATATAATAATGTTGTTGCCTATGATGAATGCAATGAGCTGCATTGTATGGAGGATGATAGTGTTAATATGTTGTCCACAAATAAGGAGTATTCTTCTTATGATGCTGATGAAAGCGCAAGTCATGGGACTCAGACCTACTAGCAAATTTCCTATGATGAGGACGATGAAGATAACTATGCTTATGCTCAGGACTCACACATTTTTCTGAATAACTTAAGAAGACCATCTGATGAAGAGATTAGAGCTCTCACAGCCATAGCGGTAACTCAGGTCAAAAGCAACTATAACCTTAGAGGTAAGGCTCAGGTAAGTGATCCACGTCAATCAGGAGATACCTTTGTGAACCAACCAGTGCATAATCATAAAGTGGCTGAACCACAAAAGACGCAATGGAACAGTAATAACAAGAATTCTAAGCAAAAGTCAGGTCATGATTCTCAAAGACCAGAAAATAAAGCTCCCCAAAATGAGGATCAAAGTAAGAATTCTCAGATTCATAAGGTGAAGAAAGGCAAAATAGATCGTGGAAAAATCAGCGATGGAAGCATAGGGTGCCTACGTGGCACATTCTAACTGGTGGATGACTTTTCAGCGTGTTTTGGTGCCGTGGGTTTTGGCAGCAGGAAGGGAGATCGACGGCTCAGTTTCAAAGTTTCGGCGATAGATTTTCTTTGTGTCTCTAGTTGCATTTCTTGGCAGGAAAACCACAAAACATGCAGTCTACTACGTTTCCAGAGGCCGCGAGTTGGTAAGCCATTATTGGTGAAGGAATGGAAGAGGTATGGTCTGATTGACAAGCCAGCTGCCAAATTTGTAAGGAAAATCTTCAGGCGGTGGCACATCTCCCGATTCCACCTGTTTGTTCCCTCTGGTCTCCCTGTTGCATTCAATGTTTTGGGCACCATTCTGATGGTGCGTTGTATTTGGCAGAAATTTTAAAATGTCATGTAATTACTGCTAAGTAGACAGTCTTTCTATAAAAAGCAAACTGTGTTACTCATTTTGGTTGTTGAAAACTGGACAAATTTTGGTGCTGTAATAAGATACAATTTGGCCGGTGGCTCTATTTTGGTGCCTTGTGAGTTTATGAGTTGTATGTTGAATGTTTTATGTATAGAATTCATCAGTTTCATATTGATTTAAATGAGTAATGCTTCATTGCATGTATTCTGTTATTTGTCTCTAAGTTGAATGTGTTCTTCTTCTGAATCTAAACAGCTAAGGGGTGTCTAAGATTCTAGGATATGGGTTTGCTATGTTGAATGCTTGATCTTTAACTTCTGCTCAAGGAGTAGATTAAATATTTAGGGTTAAGTGTTGCGAAGAATATATTGCAGTGAGGATGTTTGTAAGAAGAAATAACTAAATACTTAGTCTTGGGTAATATCTGTAAGGCAGACATTATGAAAACCCCTTGAAATCTGATTATTGTTTTAAGTCTGTGGTAAACGTTTACATATATATATATATCTATTGACTTCAAGCCCTGGATAGGCACCAGTCTGGTCTTGTATTGAGGTTACAACCCAAGGTCCCAGTCTTGCATCCAAATACAAAATACAAATTCAAACTTCAAATACAAACCTCTAGGGTATTAGAAGTAGTTTTAGGACCAAAATCCTCTGTCTCACAACTGAACATAGGCCCAAGGCTAGCCCCTTTGTACTTATTTCACAGTTTTGGTCTACATAAGAGAGGATTTGTTTGCTTTGTATCAACATCCCAGTAATGTTCAGAGGCATATTTTATTGATGTTGAATAGGGAATACCCCCTTGGTTCTGTAGAGCCTAAAGAAGAAGAGGAGATATTTATAGAGTCTATCTCCTGTATTGTTGGCTCCTAGCCCAGAAATCCTATTGATCAATGATGGCTACCTTGTAGGGATAACTGGGAAGCATCCAGTTTGGGAAAAAGCTAACAAATCCCCGGTTTGAGACATTAGTAGTATGGGCTCTAGCCCCAAATAATAGTAAGCCTAGGATTGGATTAGGAGAATTGGTAGGAGATGTAATAATCAAGAGAGTATCTGACACCCCTGCCACCTAGGCTTCAATTTTGAATGTACAGACTGCACAATTTGCTGAGGCAGTCATAAACAAGCTACAGAAAGAACATAATGAGTTACTGCTAAAGTGTGCACAAGCAATTGTAGAGCTAAAGAGGTGCAATGAGCAACTGTCATTAGGGGCTTGTATTTCCACAGTCCCACCTGTGATCCCAAAAATAAAAACCTTCCCAGTTGATACAGAGCCTCTATTAACTAAAATCAGGGAACTGAAGGAGGGGGTAAGGAGATCGAAAGAGAAGAAGAAGGGTTAATTCAAAGAGATAGTCACTAATCTGATAAACCACAGAGTGACTAAAATTATGGCAAGGATGGATGAGACATGGAAGTCTCATAATGATTTAAAGGCTGCATTGAAAAAACATGAACAAGATAAAGAATGTCTTAAGGCAATGCATATGTCATGGCTGCCAAGGACTGGTGAATTGAGAGATTTGAGCAAATGTGCAAGGTATGATGCACATGCACCACCAATGATGAAGATAACCCTTGAAGTGATAGAAATTTTTAAAGGGGTTGTAGCTTTCCAATTAAAATTGGATAAGGTGCTTGGTGAAAAGAAGCAGTTTATGGAGAAATTAGATAAGAAGATAATGCCTAGCATTCTGGAGGTCGATGGGCAAGTCAAAGGCCTTGACAAATGGAAAGCTGACTTCAATGATAATGCCATCCAACTCATGTCTACTTGTTGCACTGATGGGGACCCCAAGCTAGCAGGTTTAAACTCAACTCTGAATAAGCTGCATGTTTTGGAAATAAATTTTGAATTGTTTCATAAGGAAGTGAATATTTTGATGGATGCAAGGTACACAAGACACATTGACAAGATTTCAAAGTTGATTACATTCCAGTGGCCATTAGAAAGATCATATGCTAAGTGGGTAGAGAGATATAGGTAGGTGTACCTGAATCAAATGAGCAACTACTCCTCTGCATTTATGTAGTGAAACTTCTCAAGTCTTTTGGGTCCCATGTGACATATTATCTTTTTATCTTTCTCTGGGCTCAATCTAATAAATACCTATATGCCCATAAGTGGCACTTTGTAATAAAGTCTCATCAAACCAACACATGTAATGAATGTTGGGTGCCAGGATTTGTGTCTATAAAGAGCCGGTTGCCTCTCTTTGTTGTTGTTGGAAGTTTTGGAATTTTGAGGAGTAAAGCTAATAAATTTTTTTGACTTGTTGCTCTCTCCATTTGTCTTGTGATTTCTACTTTGATGTGTATGTGCTTTTCATAAGTGATTTATCAGTTTTAGATCAAATTATATGAGTAATGCAATGTGAATGTATTTTTGTTGACTGTCTCCATTTGTTATCTATATCTTTGTCTTAAATGAAGTAACTAAGGGTTTCTAAATTCTAGGGTGTATATCTATTGCATTGCATGTTTGATTTCTTGCTTTTGTTTAAAGAATAGGTTAAAATGCTTTAAGTCAAATATGGGGAAATATATGTGATAACATGGATATTAGTAAGCATGGCTAATGGAAATACTTTATCTTGGAAGTCTTCTGCAAGGTAGGACCTAAAACTCCCTCCGAAACTTGCATATTTTCCTGGTTTATGGAAAGTCATTTACATATTTTAAGTTAGACTCCCTACCCTTGGATAGACACCGGTCAGAGACCTATATTAGGTTTATGAATCAAACCCTAATCTGACAATCAATCATATAAAACAAAATCATTTCAAAATCTCAAATTGTAAGATAGTAGGAACATGATTTAGGTTTCAAATCCTCTGAACCACACCTGAAATAAGACCCAAAGCTAGCCCATTTGCATTTATTTAATAGTTTTGGTCTGATTATAGAGGATTTATCTGCTTTTGTATCAATGCCAAGTTATAGTCAAGATTTACCACATGGGTATTGAGTAGGGACATCCCCTAGGTCTTGCAGAGCCTGAAGTGTAGAGGAGACATTAGAGTCTATCTCCTGTTCATTGGCCACTGACTTGAGGTCCTTGTTGATAAAAGATGGCTACTTTTTAGGGGAACTCAGACAATCAACTAGAAAATATCCAACAGAAGGGATATAGAGTTATGAGGTATATTAGTTGAACTGAATCAACACAACAATGATCTCAACCCTAAAAGGAACTGACACATGCTTGCAACCTTGACAGAGGCTTCAAATTAAAGACCATAACCTATGAAAGAGCCATTTTACTCATAATATAGATCACAACTTCAAGTGAAACACAGAGACAAATTGCAGGAGAGGCAAAAAATCAGAGATATATTGATCATGAAGGTCAAATGACCATTACAAAGAGTAAATAACCTGTTACAAAGTAATAGACACAAAATAATCACATACATTTATGGTTGAACAATGGAGTAAAGACATCAGAGTCTCAAAAATGAGCACAATACATCAAATCTTGTTGTTCTGTAAGAGCATTACAAGGTCCAAACGTAAGAGAGGAATTTTCCTAACATAACATCCCAGAAAGCAACTAACAACCACAAATACATCTTTCTAAAATACATATATAACATTTCATCTTCATTGTAGCAACCATGGCATTGAAGATAAGAAGTCAACAAGAAGAGATGTTGACCATGTTGTAATAACTTCAATCTGACATACTTTGAAGCATTCCCACATGGCTCTGCCCAAGAAATATGCAAAATAGGAGGTTCACCCATGCCATGAGTACATGCAATTCAATGTAGAGGGGGAACAATGGCTTGAGGAGGTGGGAAAACCATCTGTTGCACAAAAATAGTTCCTTACAGAGCATTAATGGAGACTAGGAGGGTCACTAGTTGGTCAAATCACATTTTCTCTATGAAGAAGGAAGCCATCAAAGTTTCAGAGATCATCCTTCTAGCCCTTCGCCCTATCACTTGAACAAGAAAGGAGGTGGAAGGTGAAAACTATGAGCTCTAACATAATAATGCTTAGAATCATTTTGCCCTAATGGAGATCGGGCTTCGGACCCTTAGCATTCAACCCTTCAAGAGGGAAGTGAGAAGAAAGGAACTTTGTGCTCTATGTTCTGAAGATCTATTCACATTTTATAAAGGTCCGACGAAGCTCAAAGTTCGGGCCTTCGACCTTTTGGCTTCCAAATGAAGGAAGGGAGAAGGTAAAATGACCAAAATATTATCCCCAAGCACTTAGAAGAATTTGGAAAGGAAAGAAGTAGGACTCAGACCTCGAGCCTTCCTTCCAGATGATATCATTGCCACTTGGCAGCTTTCCGTGGTTCTGTAGATGAGCGAGGGGCCCACCAAAAGAACACGGTAGAATGCCACCACATGGCCATCAATGGGCTTTGAAGTTTCAACATTTAACCAGGTCTAAGAGGGAAGGTAGAAGAGCAAAACTCTAAAGTCCAACAATAAAACACTTAACCAAATTTACAAAGAAAAGGCTCAGAGCTCAGGTCGTGGGCCTTCTAGCTTCCAATAGAAGAACATAGAAAAGAAGAACCCCAATCCCCATCATCTTGTAGAGCTTCCAATACATAGCAAAATGTGCAAGAGAAGAGTTGGAGTTCAGATCCCAACCCTTCCACCTTCCAAGAAAGAAGTAAGAAGAGGAGAGCTCCAAACTCTAATGCCAAAACACTTAGAACATTTTTGCAAAGGAAAAGGAGTGGAGTTTGGGACTTTGAGCTTGGCAATGGTGAAGAGGTGAAGCCCGAACTCTAACATCCTAACAAGGCAGAAAAACACGAGGAAAACTCTAAATTTTTTGGGACTTAACCATTGTTTGATGTTTTTCCTTGTATCCTTAGAAGGGGAAACACCAGGATCTCATGGATCTTAGACTATTTGGCCAAGGGGGAAAAATAGGATAACAGGTATTAGGAGACATATGTTAGCTCCTAGGACCTATCAGCAAAATGGCGTAGTAGAAAGAAAGAATAGGGCTGTGTAAAATATGTCTAGGGCAATGTTGAAAGATGCAAATATGCCTGGTATGTACTAGAAGGATGCAGTTCATACTACTGTCTATCTAATTAATAGAGTGCAAATGAGGGTCAACAACACTAAGATCCCTTATGAGCTATGGTATGGAAGACCTCCCACAATCAAATACTTCAGGATCTTTGGTAGCAAATGCTATATCATAAGAGATGAAGACGACCTAAGAAAGTTTGACTCAATAAGTGATAAAGGAATCTTTCTTGGCTACTCAACCAGAAGCAAGGCTTATAGATGCTACAACAAAAGGTTGGGAAAGATGATTGAAAGCACAAATGTCAATGTAGATGAAGACATGTATTAGATCTCACATGAATTAGAGGACTGTGAATCTAATATCTTTCCATGCATTGTAGATGAGGAAGAAGAAGTGAAAGAAGAAAAGGAACAAGAACCAGAGTAGATGCCTAAGACTCTAGAAAAGTATGTTCATTGGAGATAAGGATGAAGGTGTGTAAACAAGGAGAAGACTTGCTAGGACACATGAGAAAGTAAACTTGTGTTTGTTATCAAAGGTAGAACCCAAAAATTTTGCCGATGATAGTAAAGATGATGGAGGGATAAAAGCCATGGAAGAAGAGTTGGATCGGATTGAGAAGAATTAGACATGTGAATTGCTTCCTAGACCAACAAATAAGAATGTTATAGGAACAAAATGGGTGTTCCAGAATAAACTAAATGAAGAAGGTGAAGTTTTAAGGAACAAGGAAAGACTAGTATGAAAAGGATACACACAAGTTGAAGGTATTGATTTTAAGGATACTTTTTCTCTGGTAGCAAGGATGGAGGCAACCTAAATGTGTTTTTGCTCTCTTTACTCATAAGAAATTCAAGGTATATCAAATGGATATTAAGTCAACATTTCTGAATGGTGACCTAGAGGAATAGGTTTATATTGAACAACTAGATGGTTTCCAAATATCAAAAGATCTGAACATGGTGTGAAGTCTCAAGAAGGCTCTATATGGTCTCAAGAAAGCACCTAGAGCTTGGTATGCTAGGTTGGACAAGTACTTACTTTAGCATGGCTTCAAGAAAGGTACTACATATAGCAATCTTTACATCAAGGAAGGAGACATGATATTGATAGTTGCAGTATATGTTGATGACATCATCTTTGGTGCAGATGATGATATGTGTAAGAGGTTCGTAGAGGAGATGCAAAAAGAGTTTGATATGTCTATAATTGGTGAAATATCTTTCTTCCTTGGACTTCAAATTTCTCAGCTAGATGATGGTATATTTATTTCTCAGCTAAGTATGTCAAAGAGTTGTTGAAGAAGTTTTGTATGGAGGATTCAAAGCCAGTGGATTCAAAGCTAGTGGGTACTCCCATGGTCACTAGATGTCACTTGAGCAAATATGATGAGTCTCTAAAGGTGGATTAGATTGTCTATAGGTCTATGATTGGAGCATTGTTGTACTCAACTGCTTTTAGATTTGATAGCATGCATGGAGTATGTGTTTTTTCTTAATATCAAGCCCATCCAAAGAAAACACATGAGAAGGCAGTGAAAAGGATATTCAGATACTTGAAAGGAACTCAAGACTATGGCCTATGGTATCCAAGAGGTAATGACTTTGGTTTGAGTGCTTACACTGATAGTGACTAGGCTGGTTGTGTTGATGCTAGAAGAAGTACAAGTGGTGGTTCTTTCATTTTAGGAAGCATATTGGTTTCATGGCAAAGAAAGAAGAAAGATTTAGTGCCTATCTATTGCAGAGGCAGAGTACATTGCAACAGCATCTTGGTGTACACAAGTGTTGTGGATGAAGCAAACCCTGAAGGATGTCAAGGCATTGTATGATGAGCCTATTCCTATCTTGTGTGACAATACAAGTGCTATCAATATTTCCAAGAATCCAATGATACATGCTAGAACCAAGCATATAGCAATTAGGTATCACTTTTTTGAGAGAGAAGGTTGCAAATAAGGAAGTGAAGTTGGAATATGTTCCAACAAAGGATCAAATAGTAAATATTTTCACAAAGGCTTTGGCAAAGGATACCTTTGAGGATCTTCGACAAGGGTTAGGGGTAATTGCCCCTCCTTCTTGCTAGATGCATAGTGGTGCATCTGTCCACGGGGAGTTTATGTTATATCTTGTTCCTAGACTGACGGTGGCTACCTCTCAGGGGAGTAGGTAGTGGTTGCTGATGTTAGGGGAGTTTGTTTGTTGTAGGCAGAAGTCATGTGGTCTTTGATTAAGGTAGTGGTTGCCCTTTGTCCTTGATGTTAAAGGGCGAGAGAAGGAGAGATGTGTTGCCATCAACATGCCAAAGGGTGAGACTGTTACACATACAATTCAACACTATCACTAGGTTATCATTGATGTCAACACTATCATCGTGATGTGATGGTGTTCATAGTTGGATGTCATGTCCCATATAACAAGAGAAGGGAGAAGATATAGTTCATATTAATATGGGAATTAGAAGTATGAACATGATCAAATGCATTGATGATGCTACTAATGGCTTGAAGTATGTATGTTCCAAGTTCCATGATGATTGCATTACTAGAAGAGTGTTTTGTTATTGACTGATTAAAGACAATGTTGTCTCTATAAAGATGTTATGTGTAGGATAGTGGAGTGCTTCACATTTGCAGATATGCCCATATGGTTCTAAAATTGTGTCTAGGATGGTGTGAAGGTGATAATTCTAAGTTTTTAGATCTTTTTGTCCTTCCACTATGAAAGTTATGCATGATAGAGTACCGACATGTGTTCTGGCAGAGTATGTTAGTGTTGAAGGCCTGTTAGAATGCTCTGCATTCCTCTGAAAGTGACTGATTGCCCTTGCAGTTTTGAGGACATGTTTATGGATGTGTATCACATGCTTCCTTACAGTTTCAAGGTTCTTGGTGGTCTGCAACTTAGTTTTTCAAATGACAACATGTTGCAGTGTGTTTTAGATGATAGATTTTTCCCATAGTTAATGATTGAAGTTGTGCAGCACAATTAATTGATGTGTGGTGCCAAAGGAGAATTTGTGGATGTTGTATGAGTCATGTGGACTCATCTGTAAAAGTTTTACAAAGATCTTTCTTGTTTCCTGTACCACATAAGGTTTTCAAGTTGATGTGGCCATTATACTTCAAGTCTTCATGTGTTTTCCTTAAAGTTGTCCTATTTCCAAATGAGCAGAATGTGTAGAAGTAATTCCGTGGCGTTTGAATCTATGAAGGATGTTTTGGACTTGGTTAAGAAAGTGTTGGGGTCCACAAGGCATGGATCTTCTACTGGTGTAATGTGTAGTTTCACTTAGGACCTATCTTCTACACGTTTCATATTGTGTGTTGTCTGGCCGACATGTAAATGCATTTTTCATGTTGTATCTATCTGACAAGCAATATAATCAATGTAATATAATGTATAAATTGTGAATCAAATCAAGTGAGGTGAGGTGTGATTGCAAGTTGATTAAAAAGGTCGCAAGAAGATACAAAATAGAATGAATACATTATTGATGTGTGAATGAAAGAGAAAGAGCAGAAGTTGTTGATGCTATTTGGATTCATCTTGAAGACATTTTTGCGACAATGATCAAGTATAGAGTGTCCCTAACTGATCAGATCATTAGAAGAAAGTGTGAAGAAATAGAAATCCAATAATTAAAAGTGGGAGTCTCAATGTCAATTTTCAGACAATAGAAAGTGTTAGGATAAGGTGCCATTAACATTGTAAATCCCAATATTGTATTATTCCTTGTATTATTTGTAATTTATAATTACCCATAAGGAGATGTACTTGTTTCACCGGTAGTGGTAAAAATTATACACTAACCATGATAATTACAGAGTTACTGCATTGGTAAGTTCCGGAGTTATTGGCAGTAATTACGGGATGTCATTTACTATGGTAATTGGTAATTGGTCAAAGTGGGGTGCACATGTGGAGGAATAAGCTATTTTTAGTGTTATGATGTGCATCATAGATGCTGTAAGAAGGTGTAAGAGATTCTATGACAACTGTAAGTTGTCATAAGAATCTGTGACATTTATGACAGCATATGATGCGTCATAAGATGTTGTAAGTGGCTTTTTTTGGCTCCTAGGTGTTCAAGCTTGCATAGACATTTTTGCCAAATGTAAGATGCATGTATGAAAACTTTTATGAACGCGTAAGAGCCTATTCTTGTCCATGAACGCCCAAGGTTGTTTGTTGACTCTTGACAAGTGTTATGAGCTTGTAAGAAGTCATTTAATGTTGCATGGGTGAAGATTCAAGGATGGACACCCATCTTGAGGTTGTGAAAATTCTATAAAGCCATGGCATAGTAGATGAGATGCATAATAGGTTTACAGGTGCTCAGGTGCTACTGGAATGCTGTCAGATTGAACATTGAGGGAGAGATTGGTGGTTTTGTTGTATTGTAAATTATTTTGAGATTAATACAAACATTGGGCCTCTTTCTTGTATGGGGTTTTTTACCTACAAGGGTTTTCTCCACATTAAACATTGTGTTATGTGTTCATATTTCTGACTTTGCATTTATGTGAAGCATAGTTTTATTTCTTGTTACAATCTCCATCAATAATACACACTTAAAAGATTGCAAAAATTTATTTGATTCAAATTTCCATAGAAGTAGTGTTACTTTCATTTCTAACATTTGGTATCAGAGCCTCGCCAGCTTTGACTCTTGGGTGGTAGTGTGGAAGCTGTAGTTGCAGTGGGAGATTTTGTTGCTTTTGTTTTGTAGATCTTGTATTGATATTATGTCTACATCCACTGTTGCATCAACCTCTCGATTGGATATTGAGAAGTTCAATGGAACGGGGTATGAGATGTAGAAGATGAAAATGGAGGATTTGTTGGAAGAAAGAAACCAATGATTGACTATCCAAAAAGAGAAGAAACCTGATGATGTCTCTCTGGATGAATGGGCAAGACTAGATAAGAAGACATGGGGAACCATTCATTTGTGCATTTTAGATTCTGTGTTACTGAATGTCGCAAAGGAAGAGACTGCACATTAATTATGGAATTGGTTGGGTGAGATCTACCAAGCCAAGAGTATGATAAATAAACTCTATTTAAAAAGGAAGTTGTTTTCTTTGAAAATGAAAGAGGGTGAGTCGGTTGCAGAGCATTTAAATTCTTTTAATTTGTTGATGAGTCAGCTTGCTTCAATAGATGTTGAAGTTGATGAGGAAGATAAATGTATCTTTCTTTTTTGTTCTTTACCCGAATCATGGGAAAATGTCATTTTGGCTATCACTGCTAACCTCACAGATCTAAAGTTAGATTCTCTTGTTACAGTTTTACTAGCATAGGAATTGAGGAAGAAAAGTTTAGATAGTTCAGGTGATGCTCTCAGTATCAGGGGAAGGTCTAAGGAAAAGGGAACTAAAGGAGATGAAAAATGGGCTAAGGACAAGTCCAAGGGCTAGTCTAAGACTCCTAGTAAAAAGAACAGACTTAAGTGTTGGAACTGCGGTAAAAGGGGACATGTAAAGGAGTGCAGAAACCCCAAGAAACAGTGGGAGAGTGCTTTGGATAAGTCCTTGAATGCAGGTGAAGATGTTTTACTTTCTTCATGTAATGTTGTTTCTAATGATCACTAGTTGGTTTACTCTAGATGCTCATTTCATATGACCCCACATAAAGAATGGTTCTCCACATATGAGGAATATGATGGAGATAATATCTACCTTGGTGACAACTCTTCATATCCAATTGTCAGGAAAGGAAAGGTATTGTTGTGTTTTAGTGATGGGAGAATTAAAACACTCCCTGGTGTTTTGCATGTTCCTGGATTAGCTATAAATTTGATTTTAGTTTTGAAGTTGAATGATTTGGGAATGCATGTGACATTTGACAAGCATGGCTGCAGATTGGTGAGAGAGAACTTGGTGGTAGTGAAAGGGAAGAGATTTGGGAACTTGTTTAAGCTTGAAGCCACTATAGTTTGTAATGCCTCTTATGTTTTTGAGGCTTCTGAAAATACTTGTATGTTGTGGCACTGCAGATTGGTCCACACAAGCAATAATGTATTAAAAACTATTAAGAATAAAGAAATTTTGTTGGACAGATTCTCTTATTCTGATGAGCATTGTGTGTTTGGTAAACAAAATAAAAATTTGTTTCCTTCAGGAATCAATAGAGCAAAAGAGAAATTAGAAATTATTCATATAGATCTGGGATGTGTGCAAGAAGTTGAGTCCACTTTTTGGCCAAAAAGTGGAAGTGTTTTCCTTGATGAAAATTATTTATAGTACTTAAAGGTAGAATCTTCAAAAAAGTCAGTAAATATGAAATGTAGTACTCAGAGTCTAGTTTCCAAATATATAATTTTTTTTAATACCCAGATGATACAAAATTGATTTTTAATAGGCGTTTCTAAAAACCACTGTTTAAAAGTCACTTTTTTTTTACTATACCATGCACGTGTACATCATCCATATTTTCACCTAAATAATCATATTTTTCTAAATTCTTTTGGGAAAAGATTTGTAACTCACTGAAGCACGTTTTCCATATTTTTTGTAATTTTTTATTGAATATTTTTTTGTTAATTTTTTATTGGTCATTTTTGGTGTTTTAAAAAATCATCGTGTACATCACCCATAAGATGACCTAAACTTATCATTTTTTGAATTTTTTTTCAAATTCAAAAGAATTGTCTGAAGTTCATTTTTGTACAATTTTTTTACAAAAAAATATTTTAATAAAATGTTATTAAAATACTTAAAAACCCTAATAATTCAAGTTTATGGACTTGTTTCATTAGAAATTAATTGAAAAATAGAAAAAAAATCCAATTGTAAAAAAAATTACATATTTAGAATCTACACTATCTCATTTATAATGGGTTTTGATTTTGTCCAAAAATTTTGCAAAAAAGGCCTTCAGACATATGCCCAAAGTCACTATTTTGTTGTGACATTGACAAGACCTTCAACTTGCAGGTCAAACCAAGTCCAAAGACAAGGGTGGGGTTCCCAAGCCTTTTTTCCAACCCAAAACCCATAGCAAAAATTGGGTCAAAAATTCAAATTTTATGAAATGGGGTCCCATTTTCTGTTTCATAAAAAGCACGATCCCGTTTTGGTTTACCTGATTTCAAGTTTTTTCTAAGTCTGAAACTTCCACCTTAAGTGGACTCATCTTTGTACATTTACCTTGTGTTTGGACCTGTGGATAATGAATCTATTGGAAAATCTCATTATTTTGTCACCTTCATTGATGATGTATCCATATTTACTTGGATTTATTTTATGAAACATAAATCTAAAGTTTTCACTAAGTTTAAGGATTTCAAAGTCTTAGTAGAGAACCAATCAAGTTTAAGGATACAAATATTAAGATCTAAAAATGGAGGGGAATATTTCTCTAAGGAATTTGATAAGTTTTACAAGCATGTAGGTATAATCAGACAAAAGACAACTCTGTATACACCACAACAGAATGGTGTTGCAGAAAGGATGAACTAAACAATTATGGAAAGAGATAGAAGTATGCTTAGTGATGCACAATTGGATAAATGCTTTTGGGCAGAGGCTGTGTGTACTACTTGATACTTGATAAATAGATCTCCTTGTAAGGTCCTTGATTCAACACCTTATGAAGTGTGGATAGGTAAGAAACCTTTTGTTTCATATTTAAGGGTTTTTGGCTGAGGCTTTTGTTCATGTGCCTAAGTAAAAGTGATCTAAGTTGGTTCCAAAAGCTGAAAAGTGTACATTCATTAGATATGGTGATAATGTGAAAGGTTATAAGATTTGGAATCCACTAACCCAAAAGATTATCTTTTCTAGATGTGTTATTTTTAGGGAACTTAGAGCTATTTCTGAACCTAAGCAGCCAAAATAAAAAGAAGAAAAGGTAAAGAAGGTGCACTTTGATTTAGAGCAACAAGATCCACCTCAGAAAGAACAAAATGATGGATTGGGGGGTGAAGAAGAAGATGAATATTTGAGTAGTTCTGATGAAGATGAGTCTATTGTTACAGAAGAAGTTGGTGCAGATGATCATGTAGAAGAATGAGTAGAGTCTCTCACTCCACCCTTGAGGAGATCCACAAGATAATGAAATCCAGTTGACAGGTATAGCCCACCAAATATCCATTGTGTTGATAGGTATAGGCCTCCAGATTTTCATTGTGTATATGCTTTATTGAGTACTAACGATGAACCTAGATCCTACAGGGAAGCTATTTCTGTAGATGATAGTGAGTCTTGGCAATTAGCCATGCATGAGGAGATGATGGATTTAGACTCTTGTAACACCTGGGATCTTGTTCATTTGCCCAAAGGAAGAAAGGCCATAGGATGTAAGTGGGTCTTCAAGAAGAAGTTTGGAGCAGACGGGTCATTGGAGAAGTACAAGGCTAGACTGGTAGCCAAGGACTACTCCCAGAGAGAGGGAGTTGATTTTGGTGAGATATTCTCTCCTATTATTAAATTGACTTCTATTAGATTCTTCTTATCTATTGCTGCAGCTTATGATTTGGAGATTGAGCAAATGGATGTTAAGATTGCATTCTTGCATGGAGATCTTGAGGAAGAAATATATATACAACCTACAGGTTTTGAGGTAAAAGGAAAAGAACATTGGGTTTGTAGGTTGAAGAGGTCTCTCTATGGTTTAAAATAGTCCCCTACAATGTGGCATCAAAAGTTTGATTCATTTGTTTTGAAATTGGGTTTGGTTAGAAGCGAGGAGGATTACTGTGTTTACATTTATTGTGTTGGTGATTCTATACTAGTTATTGCATTGTATGTTGATGACATGTTATTTTTCAACAATACTAAGGGGATGATTAGTGAGATTAAAGCCCAACTTTTAGGTGCATTTGATATGAAGGATCTTGGAGCTTCCAGGTATATTATGGGAATGGAGATCAGGAGGGACATAGTTAATAGAAATCTTTGGTTGTCACAAAGTATGTGAATATTATTTTTCAGAGGTTTAGTTTGTAGGATTGTAACCCAGTTAGAGTTCCTTTACCTATTGGTACTAAGATTTCATTAGATATTTGTCTAAAGACTCAGGATGATCTTGAGGATATGTCTAATGTACCATATGCTAGTGTTGTAGGAAGTTTGATGTATGCAATGGTTTGCACTAGGCCAGATATTGCCCAAGCAGTGGGAGTTTTGAGAAGATTTTTGTCTAACCCTAGTAGATAGCATTGGAACTATGCAAAGAGGGTGTTTAAATATCTTGCAGGTACTCTTGATCATTGTTTGGTTTATTTTAGTACTGATAGTGCTGATAAATCTTTTGACATACATGGTTTTGTTGATGTAGATTAGGCAGGTGACTTAGATAATCAAAGGTCCACTAGTGGCTATATGTTTACTCTGTTTGGATGTACAGTGAGTTGGATGAGTAAGAGGCAGCCCATTGTTGCTTTGTCCACCATAGAATCAAAGTATATGGCTGCTACCCATGTCTCTAAGGAGGCAATTTGGTTGAGGAGATTGTGTACAGGTATTGGATTTGATTACAGGACCATTCAGATTTTGTGATAGCCAAAGTGCTATCTGTTTGGCCAAGAATCCCATGTATCATGCTCAGACTAAGCATGTTGATGTTCAGTATCACTTTGTTCAAGAGTTGGTTGGAAATGGAGAGATTGAGCTAAAGAAGATAGACCCTGAGGAGAATGTTGTAGATTCATTGACCAAACCTATGAGCACAGAGAAGTTCATGTGGTGCAGAGAGGCCATGGGCCTTGTTTCTAGTGCCTGATTATTTTTCATTTGATTTCCAATGGGTTGATTTACAATGTATAATGTCAAGTGGGAGAATGTTAGGATAAGGTGCCATTAACCTTGTAAATCCCAATATTGTATTATTCCATGTATTATTTGTAATTTGTAATTACCTGTAAGGAGATGTACAAGTTTCACTGGCAGTGGTAAAAATTATTTATTGACCACGATAATTACAGAGTTACTGCATTGGTAAGTTTTGGAGTTATTGGCGGTAGTTGTGGGATGTCATTTACTATGGTAATTGGTAATTGGTCAAAGTGGGGTGCACATGTGGAGGAATCAACTATTTTTAGTGTTAGGATGTGCGTCATAGATGTTGTAAGAAGGTGTAAGAGATTCTATGACAACTATAAGTTGTCATAAGAATCTATGACATTTATGATAGCATATGACACGTCATAAGATGTGGTAAGTGGCCATTTTTGGCTCCTAGGCATTCAAGCTTGCATGGTCATCTTTTGCCAAGTGTAGGATGTATGTATGACAACTTTTATGACCCCGTAAGAGCCTATTCTTGTCCATAAACACCCAAGGTTGTTTGTTGACTCTTGACAAGTGTTATGAGCTTGTAAGAAGTCATTTAATGTTGCATGGGTGAAGGTTCCAAGATGGACACCCATCTTGAGGTTGTGAAAATTCTATAAAGCCATGGCATAGTAGATGAGATGCATAACAGGTTTACAAGTACTCAGGTGCTACTAGAATATTGTTAGATTGAAGACTGAAGGAGAGATTGGTGGTGTTGCTGTATTGTAAATCATTTTTTAGATTAATGTACAACATTGGGCCTCTTTCCTGTGTAGAGTTTTTTACCTGCAAGGGTTTTCTCCACATTAAACATTGTGTTATGTGTTCATATTTTTAATTTTGTATTTCTATGAAGCATAGTTTCATTTCTTATTACAATCTCCATCAATAATACACACTTAAAAGATTGTAGAAATTTATTTGATTTAGATTTCCATTGAAGTAGTGTTTCTTTCATTTCTAACAGAAAGACTGTCATACTGTAATCTTTTATAAATGTGATCTCAATTCAGGCAGTGGTAGCTTCCTTGGGAGTGACCCTAAAACAAACTCTTCAGGGAGTAGAAGCTTCATTGGGAGTGACCCTAAATCAAAGTTCTTCAGGGAGTAGAAGCTTCCTTGGGTTATAGCCCTAAAACAAAGTTATTATTTGAGCTTCATATATTGTGAGTTAATCCTCACCGTGGTTTTTCCCTTCTAGGGTTTTCCACATATATCTGGTGTTATGTGTTGATGTGCATTGTGCTATTCTTTCATGTTCATGTTAAGGGTTTGTGCATGATCATGGGGGTCCAAAATGTGATGATGTGAAATTTTTTTTTTTTTACTTGCCCAAAAACATGAAATTCTGCTTTGACTTTTTCTAGGCTTGGCTAGAAAGTAAATGTTGCCATAGCAAGCACCAAAGTGGAATGAATATCCGTTCCTTCAAAACGGTTATCCATTCAAAATGGATATCCTTTCAAAATGGATATCTGTTCCAATATGGATATCCGTTTCTTGTGTATTAAATGAGAGTCATTTTCACTTGCCTTATTCTCTATTGTACAATTTGGTGAGTCATTTTATATATTATATTATATCAGTTTATAATATTATTATATTAATATATTAATATTATATTATGTCATTATATATAATTATTATATAATATAATATTATATTTATATTATGTAATATCATATTATATAATATAATATAATATAATATAATATATTTAATACATAGTATATATTATATAATATATATTTTATACTATATAGTATATAAATAATATATTATATATTATATATACTATATATTATATATCTTATACTCTCTCTTTCAACTCTCTCCCTCTCTCTATCCCTCCCACTCTCTCTCTCTCTCTCTCCCTCTTAGGTCTCTCTCTCCCTCTCTCCCTCTGAAGTCTCTCTCTTGGGTCTCTCTCTGGTCTCTCCCTCCCTCTATCCCTCCCAACCCCTCTCTCTCAGGTCTCTCCCTCCCTTTATCTCTCACTCCCACTCTCTCTATCTCACTATATATATACACTATGTATTAAATATATTATATAATGTAGAAATCTAGAATGCATAAGATAAGTGCTGATTACCAAATTTAAAGTGAAAGCAATTGGAAGTTGCAATGATTAAACAATGAATAAAGGTGACATATATAGGTGAGAGAGGTGAAGAGGCTGAGTTGACTTAGGAGTCAACTTCAACACTCCTCTCACCAAGTGTTGAATGAGTGTCGACACATAGCTTGGAGAGTCCAATACAACTCTCTAAGATTGACACCTAGCACCTAAGATAACTTAAATCTATGTGCTTAAATATATTACTTAGAATAAGTAATATAAGGTATAGTTTAGCACTAACACCCCCCCTTAAGCACAGCTTAGGAGAGTTCAAGAAGAGATGGGTCCCAGATACAAGTCCTAGTGAGGTACCCATGTTTAATGAAGATAAATGGGTCTTGACTACTACCTTGGTGAGGTACCCATTTACAAAGAAATCTCTCAAAAAAAGGAGTAAGATAGAAAAACCAGTGGGAAAAAACTATCCTCAAAAAAGAGAGAAAGGATGCATGAATCTAGAATCTACTTGTGTACCGATGTCAATGATGAACTGTGACTGATGACTCCATAGATGCTAGTATCATGAGTATTTAGGAACATTAACTGAATATGAGATGTGATCTGATGCAAGATTTAGGTTCATTTACCATAGGCTCTTGATTGTGAGATATGAACTGATGCGAATTTGTTGCAAGATTATGGATCATTTACCATAGGCTCTCAAAAAATGCTTGAAGGATCATTTGATCCACCTATTTCTTAATGAATGATCATTCGATCTACTTGTTTCTCAACCAAGGATCATTCGATCCACCTTCTTTTAGTTGCAACCTCATTAAGTTAATTTAGGTGACATAATCCTCAATAGTATTTAGAGTTATACTTATGAGGTGTCTTCTTTTGTTTGATGACCTTCCCTTGGGTGTTTTTCAAGGTCACAATGTGAACAAAGATTCTTGTTGAAGTTGATCACACATATAAAACTACGTAGATGGGTTGTAATTGCAAACTTAGAAGTACGGAAAGAGAAAATAGAGAAACTAACTCGATGATACCCCCCTTACTTTGATCTCCCTACTTTGCAGTACTTTAAAATTAATTGTATATACATGGAAAATCCAATTTTGGAACCAAAAAATGTCATTTACAGAGTTCAAAAGTTTAAAGGAACCTATCCAAAGTCTAGATTTACCCCGAAATTGTGAAGACCCCCCTTTGTTTTGGCACTTTATAGTTTGAGTGCATGAGCAAAATGTGAAAAATAGGGCCAGTTTGACACTTTATGTGAGTGTGATTGAACCCACTTGACACTTGAAAAAGTCACCAATTTACTTTTACAATATGCACTTTTGATTAAAAATCCCTAAAACAATATTTGTTGAAATGTGACAAATAAAATAACTTTAACAATGAATATTAAACTAAAATTTGTAACAATAAAGTACTTGTTTAACAAAGAAAGTTTAAAAGTGACCAAAATGAATTCAACCTCTTTAAAGTTGATTAATGAAGAGTCCAAATAGGACTTGACTGGCTGAGTTCGAATCCAAAAAAGACTGTGAAACCTAATTTGGAGGAGCAGCAACCATCGAAACCTTCTGCAGAGATGAAGGGGACTTGAAACGTGGAAGAGGCAATGTATCAAAAAAATAGCAAACATCAATATCTAAAAGCTTCTTGCGTACCAAGATGGAACTGATGAACAGGGGCTAAGCGCTGAGAAATTAAGCCTCCCATCTCTGCAATCACGAATGAAATGCGATCCCCAGGGCTACGAGAGTGAGCTTCTATTATTGGTACGCTACTTTGAGTCATGTCTCGCTATATTTTGGCAACACACCGCTCAGGATGAATGAACACTCTTGCAACCAATAGAGACTGGCCAAAAACTGCAAGAGATTGAAGAAAGATACGACCCACATGATTTCTGTCCTCCACACGGACACCTTGCAAGTTGGTTTCTAGTTGCACCATGCCTTGTTTTTCCAAATGAGACGTCCTCCACAAATTGGCAAACAATGTCTATCACCTTGCTAGAAATGCCATGCTGCAGAACTCCATGACTCATTATGGGTGGAGAACGATTTGTGATGGAGACGATGTTTACATCTTTGGAGCGAAGGATGTCTAGGTCAACCACTGTTCGATCTCCTGTTGTGCCAACAGCCTCATTAACGCCATCAGGGCTTCCACAAATCCAATATTATGTAGGTGACGATAGCAACACTCTAGACAAGATTATGCAGGTGACGATAGCCTTCAACATGGAGGAGTTGAGCCCAAACAGGGGCATCTAGCCTTGACGAGCACCAAATCAGACCCTCAAGGCAGGACATTTGCCCTTTTTTGCAACCATTAAGCTCCTCCATTCTGTGGCCTCGTCGACCTTCACAAAGGCATGAGCCAGCGTGACCACAGGGGATGAGAGGAGGGTCGACCTTCTCCAATGGGTGTCAGCCTGTTTGGTATCTACACCAGGGCTCTCAAATCCACGGGATTGCAAGGCATGCCCTTGCTTGGAGTCAGACTCTTTTGACTGGATTGCATGCCAAAATGTCGAGGTCAGGATTTGAATGCCTTCACCCACGTCTAGCTATGCCTTCTTGTCGGCCTTCCTCGCACTATGTCACGTCAGCAAAGACGCCTTTTGCTGATGGGCTTCCAACGCCATACTTAACACAGAACAAACACAAACATAGATTAATGCAACCAAGATGAACTACTGAACAACTTAGTTTGGCTCTGATACCATGTGAAATCCAGAATGCATAAGACAAGTGCTAATTACAAAATTTGAAGTGAAAGCAATTGGAAATTGCAATGATAAAACAATGAACAAAGGTAACATATATAGGTGAGAGAGGTTAAGACGCTGAGTCGACTTAAGAGTTGACTTCAACACTCTTCTCACCAAGTGTTGAATGAGTGTTGACACATACCTTGTAGATTCCAATAGAACTCTCCAAGTTTGACACCTAGCACCTAAGGTGGCTTAAAGCCATGTGCTTAAATATATTAGTTAGAATAGAATAAGTAATATAAAGTATAGTTTAGCACTAACATATAATATATATAATATATATTGCATAATATTAATATAATATTTAATATTTAATAAACACTATATATAGTATATAATATATAATATGTTAGTATATTAGTATATAAATTAATATATTATATATATCATGTATTATAAATAATACATGTAGCGGATATCTGTTTCTAACGTATATCTATTACAAATGGATATCTATTTGTAACGGATATCTATTTTTTGTGACAAAATTAGTAGGCTCGGGATTTGGTTCAAGATTGCCATACCTAGAAAGTCAATTGAAAAAATGTGTTTACAAAATTTCCTTAGTTTTCCAAAGTTCACCCTTGTGGTTGATGACTTTTTATTTATTCAAATTTGATGAAACGAAAAGGGTTTATTGAAAAAATTGTCAGCTTTCCACCAATATAAGATATGCCTTATTTTGAATTTAATAGATAATTATTATTGATTTTCTACATACATTATGACTAAAGTCCTGATTGTTAGGCTGATTGAAAAACTTCTATAATTTTCAAACTATTTCACATTTTTTGAATAAAAAAGATGTGTCACATTCTACGCTTCACATACTATAGGATAAAAAAATTAAGTTTCATAAATTTTTGACCAAGTTATGGTGGTCAAACAAACATGTTTTAATAATTTTGAAATGTTCTAATAAAAAATCATAATTAATTATTTACTTGCAAAAAAATTACAAAAAATACAGCACATCTGGGAATGTGTCCTCTACTTATATTGAAAGTTTATTTATTTATTTTTTCTTGTACTTAGGTTGGTCAGACATACACCTGCTTTTTATCTTTTTTTCCTGAAAATTTAGTACTACTGCATTGAAATTTCAAATTTTCACAAAATAGATTTACTTTTTTCCAAAAACAGACTAGTACCTAGAAACTACATTCAATTTACTACAAATTCTATTCTTACATAATTTTCAAATTATGTTCATAACCTATTCAAATTTTTTATGTCAAGTTGCCTAACTTTGTTTTTCTGAATTTTCATTGCCACTTAAGGGCCTTGTTTGGACCCCCATGATCCTGCACTAACCCTTAATGTTGTATTGATTAAGTTCTAATTTGCTCTAGATAAGTTGAAGTTGTTAGAATTGAAGATTGTTTAGATACTAATTCACCCCTGCCCCTCTAAGTATCTTGGTGTGTTCAATATTTTCAGGTTGAAAAATAGAAAAAATTAATTTCTAGGACCTAGTGGAATTGCCTCCTAATAAACAACTCATTGGTTGCAAATGGATCTATAAGGTCAAATCTAAATTTGATGGTACCTTGGATAAGTATAAGGCTCATCTTGTTATAAAAATATATTCACAATAGGAGGGGATAGATTATGAGGAGACATTTAATTCTACTACTAAGATGGTTACATTTCATATGCTTCTCTCCATAATAACTCACTTTGGGTGGAAGGTGTATTAGATGGATATCATGAACAACTTCTTAAATGATAATTTGCATGTAACTTGAAGGTTTTCAACTATCAAGTTGTGATCATCTTGTTTGTAGGTTGTATATCTCTGTACAAGCTAAAGTATGCTTCATGAGCCTAGTATATAAAAGTTGACTAGTATCTCTATGATTTTCTATTTAGAAGAAGTCTTTTTAATCTAAATATTTGTGTCAAAAGAAATGGTAATGACATTGTGATTCTTATTGTATATGTAGATAATCTTTTCATCATAGGTAGTGGGGCCATTGCTCTTGAAGAGCCTAATTTTAGATATAAATCTTGCCTATTTTTGGAACCACACCTCATGGGAGGCTTTGCACATGGTTTTGTAAACCACAAATAGTTTCTAGTTTTCTAGGAGTCTATAAATTGAGAGCTTGTGGAGAAGTTTGTATTATGAGAGTTTGTAGGTACATAGGTGCTATTGGAATGCTACCAGAATTACTCTATATTTGAATGATAATGTATTAATCTTATAAAGAATTGCATTCAAAGTGTATTGTAATCCTTTGTTGATTTGATAATACATTGTGCATGTTTGAAGTGGGGTTTTTTTCTCTTGAAAGGGGTTTCCCCACATAAATAACCGTGTTATGGTTTATTGCTTATTGTTGATTTCTATGTGTTTTTTCTATTTTTTGTAATAAGTTTAGATCAGATTTGAAGTTATTTATATAACACTCCTCTCATAGATTAGAGTCGGTCCCTGATTTTACACACCTTGCTTCCTTACAAACTAGATATCATTCAAGAATCTATGGGGTTCCTTCTCAATAACACTCATAGCATTCAATGCCACATCTATCACTAGTTGTGCATACCAAATAATCATAATTATTATAATGTTGAATTGGTGGTTGTTAATGTGGAAGTGTGAAAAATCCATAGACTCAAGAACCATTATCACTTGGTGTGTGAAGCCCACTATAGTTTTGAGAGAAACTCTTTCCTCCACCATCTCTCTAATCTTAGCTAGGCTACCCCATTCAAGATGTTTGATAGGTGCTTCAACATTTTTCTCATGACACCGAGGTGCCTAAGATCATGTTGCATTTTTATAATAATTTGGACATGACTCTACAACTAGATAGTGTTTTAATCCCCATAAATAAGTAGGACTCAATGGCATACTTGGCTTTCACCTCTCCACCTAGAAACTCTTTGGTTTCCATAATATCAATAATAGGAAGTTGCAAGCAAAACAACTTTTGAGTGGTGTATAATATTTCTGGGTCTTGACATGGAATTGCTCTTAAAAATTGTGATGATTGATGATTACATACTATTCTTCTCCTAGGAGTATTTGATTCAAAATTTATTGTAAATGTTAATTATATTTGTGATCCATGGTAATAACCAACTAGTATATGCACAATATAAATATTTTGGACTATGGTCATCACTTAAACTTTATTATAGTAGAAATCCTATGGTTTCAATAGAGTGAAGATGCCTCATGTGCTTCTTATTCCTCTTCCTAGACAAGGCCACATTTTAATACCTTGATTCACTTCACTTGGAAGTTTGTCCTCAATGTCTTCCTGGTCACTTTTGTTTCCTTCAAGCCTATAGTAAAGTCTATATTCATACTAACTAAGATATGATATAAATGACATCAATCCACCTAGAAGATACCAATGAATTCGACATAGGAGTTGTAAATGACAAAGTTGATGTGGGGGTATGTATACAATGTAGAATTTGATCCTAAGGAAAAAGATTGCATATAATGGAGAATCCTGAACAAAATTAAATTCAAATGAGCATGTCAATATAGTCATATCATTAAGATAAGGACACTAAGATTTATAGAATTAGAGTAGTTTAAGCTATAGAGAGGTGTTATTTTATGGATGGTTATGATCTTTGGGATAATCTAACATTAGTGAAATCTATAAAATACTATGTATGATGATACACACCATGTATTTTAGCTATCAAGTCTACATGGAAAACATAATTATCTATTACAACTTTAAGCTCCTTGCATTGTTGCATCTATCTAGACACTTGTAAGTAGATTCATATTTACAAAATTTGAGAAGTTTGTCAGTGATACAAAGATATTGCTCTCAATTGAGTTATTTAAGGCTACAAAATATAAATTTAACTCACATAGACACTATGTAAATAGTGCGAGAACACCATGGGTTGGGGCCAAAAATAAATTTTTAAAGAAAAAATTATAATTTTTTTGACAACTCATTTCCACATTGTTGTATTTTATAACTCACAAAGTTTGTTGGAAGCGTAGAAGATTATGGTTTGTAACTTTTGTTGCTCAATTGACCAAACACTTCTATAGCTACTAGGTCAAATAATATCATAAATTGGAGTTTCTCAAACCGAACCTCCAAGGCAAGATCACCTAGGAGAAATGATTAGTACAACCTAATTTCTCTCTAATACCATGTTAGAAATACAGATCTTAGGTTACCAATCATTACAAAAAAAATATAACATAAATATTTTACAGAATGCATAAATTTAACACATTGCACATTATATGCATGAGGAAAACCCTTCTAGGTAAAAGAACCCCATAAAGAATCATTATATTATAAAACACTTACAAAATTATCTTAAATTATAGATAGAATGTGGGGATATAACTTCTCCTCACTTCCACATGGCCAATAATAAATCTTCTATGCAGAGTGGTAAAATTCACTATCTTGCCAAATCTTCAAGAATTGAATTACCTCTCAATGTGAGAGAAGCTCCTTAAATATAGGAGAAAAGGTGGAAAAATAACTGAAAGGGTATTTGTCACACCTATTCAAAACTACTATTGTAAATAATTATTAATCTAATAGTTTATTAGATTATTAATTATTAAATAGTATATGCTTTATAAAGCATATATTAATCATACAGTTTCATAGCCTTATACTCTATTTGGATGCAACTTATGCAAATATACTTGCTAATCACTAAGGAAAAACATGAGTATGACATACAATAAAGTAATCCCACATTATTCATAATACTGAATACACCTATCCTTTTTATTGATTTTAACATTTTATTATTAAATACATTTTATATAATATTTCATACAACTCATATATCTAAACTAATCGAATGCATTATGTGATATTTTATCAAGTTTTAATTGCATGGTTTCTGAGTTAATATCATTGACCCACATTTCATGAGTAGTGGTTCACAAGAACCCGTCTTTCACAAGTAGGATTGGTCCACTTAGCACTTATTGCATCTAGGTGATGCTCACAAGGGTGAAGCATTGGGACTTCTTAGAGGCTATTCTTAAATATCATCCACTTCAAGAGTCGAAGGTCAATTCTGGCCAACAAAAATAGGATTAATATTTACCAATTTTTATTGTGAATGAGGTGTAAAATTACTATTGATTGTTTGACCATTGAAATGGATAATATTTAAGTAGAGTGCCTCTTAGGAGGTCACCCATCCTAGTACTACTTTGACTCAAGTGAATTTAACCATGGAGATTTTCCAAGATCAAGCCTAGTTAGCTTGCTACTCCATTTGCTAAACATTGAGCAAGTGTTGTGCCTTATGAACCATTCCTTATAGAGCTCGTTAACTCATTCATTATCAAGTAGATTGTGTTTTTGGTAGCTTGTCAAACTACGTGATGTTTTATCATGATTTAATTAAAATGTCCATCAATAAGATTAACTCAAGAACTATACAATTGAATCTTTATAAAACAACACATATATTAACACACTACAATAAACACTACCTACTTAATAATTAAATTCATATTTACATTATTAACATCTAAATATTTATATAAAATTAATTTATTTCTTTACAATAAAATATTCAATTTAAACTACATAATCCTTCTCTTAAAATAGAGACACTTTATACTATAATTATCCTATATGACAAAGAGAACTCCATGTATAATCCTTTACATTTTCAACACATGTTCCACCCTCAATAGTGCCAACACATGGAAGCACATTGCCTTGTGTTCTTAGTGCTAATACCTAGCTAAACGTTTTAGTTTATAAACCATCACAATATGTCTAAACAACACTTTAGAACCAGGGCGATCATATTTAAGTAAAAATAAGAGTTTATAATGTTTTATTTCATAAAGAAATAAACTTTACTTAGTGCTAATACCTAGCTAAACGTTTTAGTTTATAAACCATCACAATATGTCTAAACAACACTTTAGAACCAGGGCGATCATATTTAAGTAAAAATAAGAGTTTATAATGTTTTATTTCATTAAGAAATAAACTTTACTTAGTGCTAATACAACTTGATTTTGATAGAGAGAAATTCAGTTAGTGAGCGAGCGGCGACAGAGGTTGATCGACAGGCCATCAGCAGGGGAAGGCATGGGATCAATAATCACCTTTTCATTCACATTTACTAAATCCCATTCAACATTTTTAACAATGTTGTGGACAAATACAAGAATTACTATTCTTGCAAATTCATTGCCTGGGCACATTTGTGGGCTGCCTCCAAATGGCACAAATGTATAAGGAGTTGGTCCGTTTCTGGATCAAATTTTTCTGGATCTTCAAAATATTTTTCATTTTTATGGGTTGAACTTCTTGTCCAAAATAACTCCAACTCATAACCAAAATCTAAGAAATTGAAGTCGCTAATAATAAACTTCTAGAAGTAGAGAACTACCAGGAAAACCTCCTATTACTGAACAAAAGCCTGTCAATTGTGATAATTATATATATTGATAATAGGTGTATGATAGTTATGGGAGTGGCAAACGGTTCAAGTTTTTTTTTTTACTGTTAATATGGTGAGAATCGAAATCAAGATTTGCTGCTGTCAAGTAGGAGAACTCTAGTTGAAGGCACATACCTTCCATCCCCTGGGGATGGTGAAACCAGCATAGGAGAAGTCTACAATAGCCTTGCGCCAGGTGCCTTCTGCTGGAGGATAAAGTCTGAGCGTCTCCTGAGCAGCTCTCCATGTATACTTCATCTTTTGAAGGTCATCCCACTGCAGCACAGACACCTGCCTTGCCTCCTCCTCCCACGTTATCTCCATTTGCTCTGCACTCTTTTCCCAAATCAATAATCCTATCTAGAAAAGTTAAAATAAATGAGGGATGCAGAGGTGTTTACTATATACCTTGGAGAACCTTTTGGTAGCAGTCGGGATTCAGAGCCAGATTCCTTAAGAGCAACGTTACAGTGACAACGTTGATATCATTGTTAGGGTTAATTTCAGTCTTCTCCAGTCTTCTCCCTGAATGACGGACAGATAACTGAGGATTGCATGCTTGATGTTAAGTTAACCAAGGAGTGCTCGCTTTTCTCTGCCTGTCCCTGATTTTTGTCCCGGGATTTCTCTCCTGCCGATCCTTTATAAATCTGTAAATACTTGCATTTGATTTATGGATTATATTGAAGTAGATTTGATGCATCTCCGTTTATCCGTGCTTGCAAAATTTGTCTCTGCAGATCTGCGGAATTCTACATGGTATCAGAGCAGGACAGGGATTTTTTGCAGGTCGTAAGCATGACGCAGCAGAGGAAGAAAGAGTGAATGTTCCCCAGCAAGGAAGCCATCTTCGCCACCTAGCCGTGCCCAGCAATGAAGCTATCTCTTGTTGGACGCAGCACACAAAGGATTGTATTTAAGTGAAGGTGCAGGTTCATTCCAGCGCTTTGGCGATCCATTTCAAAGAGGTTGGTCTGCATGTTCACTGCCCCATACAATCTATCTGGCGCCTGTAAAGTGAGGTGCAGATTCAATTTAGAGAGCCTTGTGCCCTACTCACAGCCCCTAGATTTAGAGCAGATCCTCTGCGAAGACTTTAGTATTGCTAAAGTTTTCCAACCTAATATTTCCTAGGGTTTACTTGGGTGGGCCCATTTGTGGCTTTTTTTGGGCATTTCTGTGGATCTTAAATCCCACATCTACCCCACGGAAGTAAGCTTGAGGCTTTATATATGCAGCATTTCCACAGCTCTTATGAATAACTTATAGAGGCTCGTGGGTAGAGTGGAGTGCTTTCTTGTTGAACTAGACTTTGGTATAAATTGCTGTTGGTGTACACGATTGCCATTATTCATTTTGGAGATTTTTGCTGTTGGTGGACACGATTGCCGTCATTCATTTTGGAGGTTTTTGCTGTTGGTGGACACAATTGCCATCATTCATTTTGGAGGTTTCTACATATGGAAGGTACTAGATCTTTATGTTTTTTAAGAATTTATAGCTATAATGGGTTTTTCTTTGGAGAAAGGGAATTATAGGCAGTGGAGTGAATACATCCTTACTCATCTTAGTGAGCACAATCTATTGCCGTATCTCTATAATGATGTTCCTATTCCCGACACACATTGTGAGTATATCATTTGGAAAGGCTATAGGGCTAGAGTCTTTAGAGTTATTTTTGAGCATCTAGATGATGACTTTTTGGAGTCTCATATCCATCTTGAGTGCTCTTATGCTCTTTGGACCTATATACAAGACTCATATGGAGACCATGATCCTCCACCATCTCTCAATGCTTCTCTTTCCAACTCCGATGTGCCTCTTTATTCTTCAGAGAAGAAAAACCATGCTAGTGATCCTTTGGACATTTTTGAGAGTTCAGATGAGGTTGCAGTTGCTTTAGAGGTTCTTGACTCTTTGTCAGAGATAGTTGATCCACCTTCATTAAGTACTTCCATCATTCCTGAGCAACGGAATTCTTCTTGTCTTCTTGATTGGGATTCATATTTGCCAGGCATTGGTTCATTGTTCATGGAATTTCACATTGCAGATTTAGAGGACACATTTGAGGAGTTCTCTCCTCTTTGTTGACAGCCACATCAACACTATTGGCCCACCATCTTCATCGCCTTTGCAGCTTGCTCTATATCAGTCTTCATAGAATCTTGGATCACTATCATCGCTTTCCGACATGTGGACATGTAAGTAGTTTTCAGAGGCACACATCATCTGGATTTGGATTCCAGTATCACCCATATTTTTGGATTGGCTTCTCCAATCACTAGTGGATCCTTTTCTTTCTAAGGGGAGCAATGTCATTTGTAGGTAGTGGATCATATTCTGTCTTCAGGAATTCATCATTGGCATGGGAGCTCTTTTATTATAGGGGGAATCATATCTTCTTTTCTTATATTCTCTCTATATTTGTGGGGGAATTTATATGTACATGGGTACCTAAAATGGCCTTGATGCCAGGACCCATCTTTGTTGGCTATATTGGCTTTTGTCTCCTTAGTTAGATTTAAGGAGGGGTTTTGTTCCCACTGGTTTTTCCCTCTTTCCTATTTTGTTTCCTTAAACTTTTGTCTCCTTAGTTAGACTTAAGGGGGGTGTTAGCATTAATTTCAGTCTTCTCCAGTCTTCTCAGTGAATGACAAACATATAACTAAAGATTGCTTGCTTGATGTTAAGTTAACCAAGGAGTGCTCTCTTTTCTCTGCCTGTCCCTGATTTTCCTCCTTGGATTTCTCTCCTGCTGAGCTGATGTAAATCTGTAAATACTTGCATTTGATTTATGGATTATATTGAAGTTGATTTGATGCATCTCTGTTTATTTGTGCTTGTAAAATTTGTCTCTGCAGATCTGCGGAATTCTATAGTCATGCCTAGCCATAAGAAGCTGCAAAATGTTATCCTTAATCTCATCGTCTCTCAACACATTCCCATTCTCATCGGTGTTGCAAAGAAGGAAGGAAAGCAGATCCTACTGTGGCGATGCAAAACCGCAAGCCAAATCTGCTCTTCTCTTGTCAATCACTACCTGTAGAATTCCATGGATATGATTACTACCAACTCTAGCTTTTCGGTACAGAATGCCCAGAAAATCCAGAGGAATCTGCAACATTCTGTTTAACAAGTTCATAAAATGGTGATACAAATCAGATTGCTCAGTCCCTTCACCCATGCTGAAAAACATACTACAAGCCACTACAAACAAGCAACGCTTCAAGAGAGGAAATGCGTTGATTTGGCTTTCCTCAAGCCAGAAACATTTAACGTGGTCATTGATAATGGAATCAACTCTCCCCATGAATGTTTGCAGCGCTTTCGGCTTTAAGAAAGTAAGTAGCAGCTTCTTCAACTCTTTTTCATCATCCCCAACTTTATTGATTAAAGAATTTCCAAACAACCTGGCGAGAGGAGAGGGCCAAGATGTTTGAACAAGCTTGTTTTCGTTGGAGAAGAGAAAGCGGTTACCCTGGGGACTATAGAAGATAGTTGTAGGGGATCTGACAAAGTGGGTCTTAAAAGATATGTCCTCCATACCGCTTAATTCTCTGCTCACAAAATTCTTGAAGTGCATTAGCCAAGGTTTTGGTGGCTAGAAATTGTAGAGTCTCGCCTAGTAGCGGCCAGCCAAAGCTGTCGGGGGGAAGATTAGGGATTGAAGTGCTTGAAGAGGGTTTCTGAGAAGGATCAGCAGTAAAAGCACAAATCCTATGGCTATAGCTAGTGCAATCATATCCATTCTTGTCTGTTCTCAGAGAGAAATTAATTTTTGAATTTTTTTTGCACATCTTTATATCAAAGATAGTTGTGTCATGGAGGAACTTGTTGGGATCACATCCAACCCGGTGACCTCCTCACTCTAAGCCAAACAACTTTATCGACTATCCTGTACATGTGTACATAAATGGAATTGACTTCTAATGGGTGATATTTCCATTACTGTAGAAATTATAACTCTTAGGAAGCGGTCCGATGGAGCTGCTAGAGGATCTATTTTTGTGGAGCAAAAGGTCCCATGGAACTCAAAAAAGTATGTTAATGCTTAAATCAACATCTTCTCCTCCAAAATAGGAGCAGCTATTGTTTAGGAGGTTATTTTTGAGTAGGTGCAGATGGGGTGGGGCTGAAACTTTCCCCCACCAGCTTAGGGAATTAACTACTAGTTTTTTCATTCCCGCCACTTAATTTAGGGGAAAATTTGGAGGGAATTTTTCCAATTTATGTTTTTATTTCCCCAGTTTCCTAAAAAATCTTTGCTAAATTATTTAGCATAAACTATTGTTAAAAAAACTTAATGAGACCCCCAACTTCCATAAAATTCAGAGCTTAACATTTCAAGCTTACACACAACTACAAAATTCATGGGACCACCTACTGTAAAATGCTCCTAAAAAATCTCAGCAACGTTGCTGAGATAATTTAGGAAGCCCCTTCCCATGGGACTGTTTCCTTAGGCTAGATAAGCTCTCCTTATCATATCAAAGTTGCAGAAACAATATGTGGCACGTTCTGGGTCTCAATTTCAACATTCGTGAAGTTTGTACCTTACAAATTTATGTTTATTTCTAATGTTGATATTTATGTAAGACTCAATAATTCAACGCGAAGATAAGTTTTTCTTGGTTTTATTTTTGCAAGGTTCATTGTCAAGGCACAATAAGACATTTTATTTGAACAGTCCTAAAAAAATGGATAACAATTACAGTCTGACATCACATTCTACGGAACTTTATGCTAGTCCTAAAAAAATGGATAACAATTACTATTCTAGTGTTGATTCTATTACCGTAAGCCTGAAGCATCCTCTGCCCAATGTTAAAACTTTATGCTAGCTTGGAAGGTTGGCAGATTGGTAAGAAAAAAATTGATTGGCTATTCAGTTGATTATTACTTGTCAAGATAGATACTTTAATGTTTGATATGCAATTTTTTTCTACATATAATAAATTGATAGTACAATCAATGTCTTGACTCATACCATAAATCAAATAAAATATAATCTATTATTGTAAAAGTCAATATTACAATCAAATCAGATCATTATTATGCATGCTCTGAAATTAAATGTGTTTACAAATCAACAAATATTTATTACAAATTATGACAGGACTAGCATTTTAAGGTATAGAAAAGACATATATTTACAAAATCTTATTCATAATGGTAGAAAATCATATATAAATATTTGCATTGATTTTCTTTTTCTTTTTGTTCATACTATCAATAGAATCACCAAGATAATCCCTATGGAAAGTATGAAATTTGTGTTCATTAAATCGTTCAATAGTGAAACATTGATAGGCATAATTTTATAACTAAGTTGGTATGTGATAATACCTCGTTTTAGTACTTGCCATGGCATGGTACTCTTGCATTAGATATGCAAAAATTTTGCATTAGTCCTCTCAATTGTTGACAAGTCATATTCTTTTATTTTTGTTATGACTATAGTTTGTAGTGTTTGTAAAAAAAATTGATTGGTCATGAGACTTTACCTTTTATTCCTCCCTTCATGTTAATTGACATAAGCAATGAATGCAATAGTGACTTTAGCCCATACCTAAAATCAAATCAGCTAAATGTCCCCATAGGTAAAAGATCAAATCAATTTGATATTTGGGCAGGGAAAATCAAATAAAATGATCCCTAAGAAGTCATTCATAAGGTTAAGGGCTCCAGGGAAGAAGTTTCTGGTGAGCGAACAAAAGCGTTAACCTAGTTTTTTGTTAAACGCTAGGCACTGAATTTGTGAGAATTGATGGTCAAATGCGATTAAAGGCTGCTACAAGACACACTAGAGAGGGTTTGGGGTCCAGTTCCATGGTCAATGCAGAAGATATACGTCAACAGGAGGAAATGGAGGAAGTTTTAGGTCAAATGGTGGAGAGAATTTGCTTATCAATGAGGTCAAATAGTCCGTTGAAATGGGCACAAATAGGAAGCAATAGAAGAATGTCTTGTTGGCAAGAGACACTATATGGATTCATGGTTGTTGTCATTGATGGCAACAAAGGTCATCCCACATATCCACAAGTCATGGTGTGGCTCCACCAGAAGTCAGAATGAAGATTGTTGTGGTCCGGAGAACAAGAACAGAGCATGTGGCAAGGTCTGACAGTTTGGTCCGAATCTCTCAGAAGAAGTATCTTGGTGCAGTGCAGATTTGGGGAAGTCAAGAGGACTACCTTGAGTAATAGATTCCAAGGATTTAGCCTCTGGTGATGGACAAAGAAAAAGATATGAATAGTTGAATACCAGATTCCTGAGTAACAGTGTGAACAGAGGAAGAACTGACTGACAGAACATCAGATTGCTTTCTGGATGTGTTTCTGACAGTGGTAAAGGTTATGAAGACATGGATTATGTTTGGCCAACATGATTAATGATATCTACAAGTATATGCTTGATCCGTATTACTTGATGAGCAAGGATTCAGCTGACAGAACAGAGTTTGTGAGAAAATAGACTGTTCCGGATGCCGACTAGAAAGGTGATGAAATTACTTGTGCAGATATATATGCACAATGGATTTAGTTGTGAGAAGTGTTGTTGTGTGGTGTTGTTATGCAAATAAGTGTAGAGTAGAGCATAAACAGCTAGAGAGATCCGGTATGTGAAAGAAAAGCAGAATAAAGAGAAGAAGAAAGATGAAGTGCAGCAGATCAGTGTACTGAGCCTAACCGGAACTAAACTCCAGCATATGTGGATGCTTCCAATCAGTTCAAGTATTGTATAAAATTCTTTTGCAGACAGTGTGTCTCCTTGTAGGCAGTGTGCCTCTTTGTGAGCAGTGTGCTCGGGCAGTGAGCCCTAATTGGCAAGTGCCATTTTGTAATTCCTTATTCTTCTAACAGAGAATAATCTTTGGGTTAATCACCTCATGGTTTTCTCCCTTAATAGGGTTTCCACATCAAAAATACTATGTTATGTGTTTCTCATTTCATGGTAATGTTTGTTTGTTTGCTTCAATGCTGCATTGATTAATAAGAAAGTTCAAAAGAAGAAATAATTAGGATAACTGATTCACCCCCCCTTCTCAGTTATCAACAATTGGTATCAGAGCTAAGTTCCTCCTAATAGAGCCTAACAGCTTGAGGGAGATCTGGGAGTTCAAATGGATGCATATGGTTTAAGGGAGCAACTCAAGACTGCCCTTGAAGATCTTGAACAGTCAAACTCTGAAGTCAATGAATTAAAGGAAAGACTCAAACAGGCTGATGAATTCATGAGAGAACTAAAGGACAAATTAAGTCTCTCTATGAAAAAGAGAAAGGAGCTGCTCCAACAATTGGCAAGACAAAGTGAAGAAAGTAATACAAATGAAGAATTGACTGAGAAAACCAAGTTATGTGAAAAGTTATCAAAAGAAGTCATTATGGTAAGACATGAAATGGAATCAGGAGTTATAAAGTTTACTCGAGATTGAAGAGAAAAGAAAAGATGAAGACAATCTAAGACAATCTCTTAAAGAGAAATCAGAAGATTGCCTCCAGATGGACAAGATTATCAGACATCTTGAATAGATGATCTTGAAGATGCCAAAGATAATGAAGAAAAATTTGAGGATCAAATTGTCTCTCTCAAAAGAGATCTTCAAACAGCAAATGAATATAAAGAGAAATTCAAGATAAGTTCTTCTCAACTTGAAGTTCTTCTTGGAAGTCAAAAGAGGGCAGACTACAAGTATGGTTTGGGATATGAGAAAGGAGAAAGCTCCGGATCTGGTCAAAAGAATTTTGGATCAGAAAATCCAAGGAATAGGCCTAGAAGACCTCCGGTAAGACAGCCCAATGCTCAAAGATATCCATCCTTCAATGGATACTGCCACAACTGCAATCACTTTGGTCACAAAGCTAATCAGTGCAGAAAGAGAATGAATCAGACTAATTCATCCTTCTCTAGACAGTGCTTTAACTGCAAAAGGTATGGACACAAGTCTCATGAATGCAAAAATATGCAAATAAACAAATCATTCAATGGTAGATGCTTTGCATGCAATAGAGTAGGTCATATGGCTAATCAATGCAGATCAAGAGGTTATCAATCAAATATGCAAGGAAATATTATTTGCCAAATCTGTAATAGGTCCGGTCATAACGCAAAAGTCTGCAGAAGCAAGAATCAGGACAAAAGAGGTCCGGTGTATAATCAGAATCAAGACAAGGGTAAATAAAAGATGAATGCGGATGAAGTTAGGAATCAGATGAACAAGATTTGGGTGAAGAAAAGTTCAGAGAATGCAGAGGTTGGATCCGCACCAGACTCTGGTGCTGATATTGCTTCTAGAAATTAAAGGTGAGCTCTAGCTCAGGGGGAGACTCAAAGAAAATCCTATTCCCCCAGCCAATCAAGTGGTGCCGGATGTGGCACAAGATGCGGAGTAAAGGGTTTGTAGATATAAGTCTTGAGATGATCCAGATAAGATTTCAGAGGTCCGCATGAAGATGTCAAGAAGTTGTGATCAATCAAGTAAGACCTGTTCCAGGAGATGCTCCAGAATGATAGAAGATACAAAAAGGTCCGGAGAGATCCGGAAGCGCATTGTCTTATTCTACGGATTGGACAGAGTGTTTGGGATGTCCTTGTGATGTGTCATCTTGATTTGTTCATGGTTGGAAGATCCACGTGATGTTCATAGATCAGGACTGATCCGGTTCTTCAAGTTATCCGAATAAGGCAAATCAGAATAATGTAGGTCGAGCATTTATTGCCATCAGATATTAGGGTTTGCGGAGCAATATAAGGGATTTCTCATAAATCACTTGCTCATTCTGCACTCAAGAAGAAGTGAAAAGTGGAGCTCTGCAACAAGATTCATCAAGTTCACCAAAAATCTCCTGTTGAAGTCATTACATACAGAAATCAATCCAACCACTCCGTGTAACCGAATGCGCATAAGGTATTTTCTGTTTTCGATATCTTACTACAAATCTTTTGAGAAATGGCTACTCTGAATATAGTAAAGATCTCTAATAGGCCCCGACCTAAATTTAAGAAACACCCATACAAGTCATTGGAGGTAGATCCCTTAGGAGCATTCTCTAGTGTTCCTCATGGCGTTTTACACACAGAAGACATTAGGGTTTACATACATGCAAGTATTGAGGAATTCAGGGAATTCAAATTGAGAGATTTCTATCACAAACAACTGATAGACAATGCTTTTGAGCTTAAACTAGAGTATAAGGGTATCCAGAAGAAACAGTTTGATCAATTCATTCATTTTCCCTACTTTAAAGAAGATGAATGGGTCCGGTATGTATTGAGTAGGATGCATGACAACTTCCTATGGCTGGATAGACCCTGCAAGATCAAAAAAGAGGCAATTAGGGCAGTGACTGGTCTATACTCTTCCGGAGGAATACCTATCCTCAAATCCGTCAAAAATAACATTGTAACTGAGGCCACCGGATCAAAATTTGATAAGAGGGCAATGACCATTGAAGATATTTCTGATCTGGATATCAAGTATGCATCTATGGTAATAGGATACAAGATTTATCACTCTAGTAGGGAGAATTCTGTATCCGGAACTACAGTATACACTGCCTATGAGATGCTGAGGAAGAATGTAGATTATGATCTCTGTGAACTTCTTTTAAGCCAATTAATGGAAAATATATAGAAGATCAAAAAGGACAAAAAGAATTCTTTTAAGTATGGTACTCTTATATTATGTCTATTTTTCTATTTCATGAATGAGCTGCCCGGATCAAGTGGATGGGTATGGCAGAATGACAAACCTGTAGCAGTCCAGATCAGAGATTACTTACATGGACTTGGGGATGCCAAAGCAAGAAATACAGCTCTGTGGGGATACTTCAAAAACTTCCAGAGTATGATGCAAGCAAGAGAAAGAATCCCCCAGTCTCTTGTTGAAAAATACAAAGACTCAATCTGCTTTATGGTTGATACTGATCAGTGCCTAATGGAGGCAGTTGAGCCAAGGACAGTCTGGATCATGTCCATGGGGTATGAGGTTGATGAATAGATTGTGGAACTGCATGTTCAACACATGCTTAGTCAACCTAAAGATCCAAAAGCAGAAAGGTTTGGAACCTTTGAGGAGCTGAGTGTGAAGATCCATGTGGAACTCAGAGAACCTGAGATAAAAAGGAAAGTAAGAAAAGAAGTTGAACATATTGCCCAAGGCCTAGGCATCCCAAAGGAGGCACTTGATGCCAACTGGGAAAAGAGGAGAAAGGCTGAGGAAGAAAAGAAAGAGGTAGAAAAGAAAAGAAAGAAGTGTTCTTCGGTGGAAACCTCAACCCGGACTAGATCATCAAAAGGATCTACACCTGTTAAAACCAAAAGCTCAAAAATATCTAAACCGGAAGGTCAGACATCTGGTAAAGGAGAGAAAAGGTCTAAAATAAAAGCCACAAGGGCTTATACAAGTCAGAAAGATGAAGAGGAAACGGAATCAGATGATGGGGTAAAAGAAATAAAGAAGTAGAAGAAGAAAGGATCCGGTAAACCCTCCACAGGCCAAGACAAGGAAGAAATGGCAGAGGAAGCCACAATCAAGTATCTGAACATATACAATAAGGCTTTCATTGAGATTATATCTCTAATTCCTAAAAGCCTAGAAAAGGAATTAGAAATAAGAAGGAACAATGCCCAGGCAAAAGATCTTGAGATCCGGGAGCAGATAGCTATTCAGCTATATCCTCAAATTGATCCCAAGACAATGAACATAATATTCAAAGACTACAAAGATGAGTTCAGGAGTAAAGCAAGGATGAATCAACTCATGCTTGGTGAGACTGACAAGGTGGCCATAGAGACAGAAGAGATCCTCCGGAAGGCCTTCAAAAGGTTTAATCTTCCTATTGTAGAGGACTTAGGTGCAGAAACCGTTGTGGACTTGGAATCATCTGCTCCAGAAGAAGTGGCCCTTGAACAAACTAACATCTCTCCTCCGGCTTCCCCTACAGTCTCCAGATCCAAAGAAGAAGAGAAAATACAAGAGAAAGGAGCAACGGTGAAAGAAAAAGAAGGTGACAGTGCAAAGATTGCAGAAGGACAGAAGACTTCACCAGAGAAAACCACAACTGTCAGTGGTGGGAATGTAGAGGAAGAGAAAATTCCAATGGACAGCTCCAAGACTGCAGAAGAGAAGAAACATTTGTCTCTGGCAAGAGACACTGCACAAACTGTCCAAAGATTTCTGAGCAAAGAAGGAATAGAGATTGATGAACCGGAGCTGCTATAAGGCCCATTCAACTTTGATTCCCTCTCTCCGGTGCAGACAATGAAGATAGCTTCATTTGCTAATGCTAAGGCAAATGAAAAACTCCTGAAGTCTCATATGGAAGACTGTGAGTTGATAGAGGTTGCTTCTGGAGTGCTTGAGAAGATTATGCCATCAATCCAAAAAGATCCCACAGCCTCCTCTTCCGGTAATCTCAAAACCTTAGTCAGCAGTGTTAGTACACATTTTGAATCCCTAGAAAAATCAGATGAAGAAAAGGTCTGGAAGGAGTTCTTAGATAAGAGATTCTTAGAAGTACTAGGATTAATCTCTAATGATAGGAGAAATATGAGTATTAGAATAAAGAGCTTAGAAAATGCTCTTAAGGATGGTGGTGACATTTACAAATTTTGTATCTCCTAGTCAAAAGCAACAATAGAAGTTGAGAAGAAAATAAAAGAGGAACAGGACAAACTACTGAGTTTGTCTCAAAGTTTTAATCCTCTCTCTTCCTCCATAGTAACTCAAGAATGTCAAACTATTGCAATCACAAATGCAATAAAGAACTTTGAGAAGGAAAGGAAGAATATAATTAACCGGATGGGAGAACTTAGAAGGATTATTATCCCTAAGTTAGAAACTATGCATGAGGCCATAAGTGATGCTCAGACTACCGCCCAAACCAATGATCCGACAGATCTCAAGAGGGCAGAAGCTTTTGCATTTTTGTTGAGTGGCCACATTTCAATTTTGGACAGAATGAAGCAAAGTTAGGCTACAGAATTGGTCCAATTGAAGACATCCTTTGCAGACATTCTTCAGCTTATGTGAGTATGTAATATGCGGCTAAGTATAGTAAAATTTTTGAAAATTTTGGTGTGCAGACCCTACCCTTTGCCATTGATGTCAAAGGGGGAGTGAGGAGCAGTGAAAAATGAGGAATCCAACTAAGGGGGAGTTCCAGAAATTGTATATAAAGATAGAGCATCAGCCAAGGGGGAGCATAGTGTAAACACTTAGTCATTTTTCACTAAGTGTTGCCATCAATGCCAAAGGGGGAGATTGTTCGCAAGAGACACTATATGGATTCATGGTTGTTGTCATTGATGGCAAAAAAGGTCATCCCACATATCCGCAAGTCATGGTGTGGCTCCACCGGAAGTCAGAATGAAGATTGTTGTGGTCCGGAGAACAAGAATAGAGCATGTGGCAAGGTCTGATAGTTTGGTCCGAATCTCTCAGAAGAAGTATCTTGGTGCAGTGCGGATTTGGGGAAGTTAAGAGGACTACCTTGAGTAATAGATTCCAAGGATTTAGCCTCCGGTGATGGACAAAGAAAAAGATATGAACAGTTGAATACCAGATTCCTGAGTAACAATGTGAACAGAGGAAGAACTGACTGACAGAACATCAGATTGCTTTCCGGATGTGTTTCTGATAGTGGTAAAGGTTATGAAGACATGGATTATGTTTGGCCGACATGATTAATGATATCTACAAGTATATGCTTGATCCACATTACTTGATGAGCAAGGATTCAGCCGACAGAACAGAGTTTGTGAGAAAATAGACTGTTCCGGATGCTGACTAGAAAGGTGATGAAATTACTTGTGTGGATATATATGCACGATGGATTTAGTTGTGAGAAGTGTTGTCGTGTGGTGTTGTTATGCGAATAAGTGCAAAGTAGAGCAGAAACAGCCAAAGAGATCTGGTATGTGAAAGAAAAGCAGAATAAAGAGAAGAAGAAAGATGAAGTGCAGCAGATCAGTGTACTGAGCCTAACCGGAACTGAACTCCAGCATATGTGGATGCTTCCAATTAGTTCAAGTATTGTATAACATTCTTTTGTAGACAGTGTGTCTCCTTGTAGGCAGTGTGCCTCTTTGTGAGCAGTGTGCTCGGGCACTGAGCCCTAATTGGCAAGTGCCATTTTGTAATTCCTTATTCTTCTAAAAGAGAATAATCTTTGGGTTAATCACCCCGTGGTTTTCTCCCTTAACAGGGTTTCCACATCAAAAATACTGTGTTATGTGTTTCTCATTTCATGGTAATGTTTGTTTGTTTGCTTCAATGCTGCATTGATTAATAAGAAAGTTCAAAAGAAGAAATAATTAGGATAACTAATTCACCCCCCCTCTCAGTTATCAACATGTCCTAGCTAGCGAAGAAGGAAATCCAAATATGGGTATGAATGTGGAGTTAGGTAAATCTCTCGAATTCTTGCTCCCGGATGATATAGTAGACATAATTTCTAAATGCCCAAATAGAACTGTCATTTTATTATTCTTAGAGGCATTCCATCTGAATCATATTTTTATAAATGGGTTCGATTAAATTGGGAAAATAGAGGATGGGAGATTGAAATCCTAAGGGGACTGGGTAAGGGATATGTATCTTGTAGATGTAAATTAGCTAACCATGCCCAAGAAGTCTTGCAATATGGTACTTGGGTGCTCTATGGGGAAATTTGTTACTTGCAGGCCTGAAGTTTTGACTTTCACCTTAAAGGTCCATCTCCTTCTCATTACCCAATGTGGATTGAATTAGTACCTTATTTGAACTTAGCCTTCAAGTCTTTCCTTAGGGATATTGTTTCATAGCTGCTAGACAGAGTCATCTGGTGTAAACATAATAGTGATAAATTTGCAAGCTTGAGGGTACATCCAAGGGTGTGTGTGGAAGTAGACCTAGATAAACCACTGCCCAAGTTTATAAAACTGATTGTCCCTGGGTTTGAGTTGAGCCATCCCTTAGTTTATTTAAACAAATCAAATGCCTATTTCTTTTACTGAAAGGAAGGCAATTTGATCCAAGACTGTCATATCAGAAAAATAGATATGCCCAAGTTAATTTGGCTTTTGTTCCATCTAACGAGACAACCACTCAACCTACCCATCCACATATTATTTCCTCCTCTTCTCCCTCACCTTCAACACATAATCCACCTTCAGCTAATCCACCTATTATTGACAACACTCATGAAATCTCTTCACCTTCTTTTAACGATGCAGTAATGTCAGATGGATGGAGAATGGTGAGGAAGAGAAAGGAACCATCTAGTTCCTTCTCTCGATCTCATTGTTCCCCTTACTGGGAATGTTCTCCACCCACTTCTCCTAATCCAATTGTCCCTCCTAATGTAGATCATGTCTCTCACCCAGTCCCATCTCGTTAGCGGTCTAGATCACCTTCCGTTTCTTCCTCTGAACACTTTAAGGATGAACATTCAATTGGACTAGCTAATAGTTTTAGCATGTTGCCACAAGAAGAAGATATTATTCTAGAGCTTACATCATGAATTGCAAAATACTTTCTTGGAATGTACGAGGGATTATGCTCCCTCACAGGAAGTTCAAAGTTAAAGAGTTAGTTTTGAAATGGAATCCAGATATCTTATTTCTACAAGAAGTCAAAATTGGTGGTAATAATCTAAAAGCATCTTTATTTTATGTATGGAAATTGGCAACTTTTTTTCATACATCCCTTAAAGATGGGAGAGGAGGTTCAGTTTTGGGTATTTCTCCATGGATGTCAAAATATGTCATTGATAAGGGGGAGGAGCCCTCTCATAGCTATATGTGGGCCCTTACCATTATCAATGGATAGCCTATTGGTTTTTTCTCTATTTATGCCTCTAATAATGTCAAAGAATGGGTAGAGCTTTCGAATTGGATGTCTAATTTTCATCCAAATGTTGATTGGATTCTTGGTGGTGACTTTAATATGGTCGAACATTGGAATGATCGAAGCAAGTATAGTCCTTATAAACTTAACAATGATGAATTTAATAGCTGGTTATTTTGTTGAATTTCTCTTGGGGTAGCTGATCCAATTCAAGGTAAAGCTTCTAGACATGTCAATAATTGGTTCACTTGGTCCAACTATAGATCAGGGGAGGATAGGAAGCTAAGTAGACTAGATAGATTTTATATTTCTACCAATCTACTGCTGGTCAAAGATCCCTCAGGTGTTTGCTTATTGTTGGATTATTCGACTACTTTATCACATCACTTCCCTATTGTTTGTTCTGTTTTGCCCTCCTGAAAAAACAATTCTACTAGTCCACTACCGTATAAACTCAACATCTCTCACTTGAAGAGGCCTGATTGCATGACCACCTTAGTGGGGATTTGGAATTCTATTTGAAAGCCTCAAGAAGGTGAGTCATGGATAGAGTGGTGGGGTGAAGCTATTTCTCAATGTATTACTTTTTTTGTGCTCTTTTGGCAAGAGAATGGCTTGGCAGCGCAAAAGAAGGGAAAAATATCTTCAAGGAAAATTAGAACAAGCACGAAAAAAGTTGAATTTTGATCCAAGCAAAGCATAAATTGCCTATACTGAGAGACAACTCCATAAAAGTGATCACTATAGAGGAAAAGGAACTAAAATATGTGCTAGACTACAATTGATAAAAGAGGGGAATAGAGATTCTAAGTATTTTTTCAATTATCTTAACTATAAGCACAAAAAAGAGAAAATTTGTGCTATTATGGATGATTCTGGCACCCTTCACACAAAGATATTTGAAATTAGTATATTTTTTCAGAACTTCTATGCAAACCTCTTCAAAGAATAACAACAGTGGGAAGATATTCAATTAATTTTTGAGGAAATTGTTAAAGATCACATTCCCAAGAGAATTGATCAAGGCTATAGTTAGTTTTTGGATCAAATTTTATCATTGGAGGAAATAGAACATGCACTCTTTTCAATGGCCCCTAACAAGAGTCTGGGTATTGATAGGCTTTCGGCTAAATTTTATCAGGTAATGTGGCCTCATAACAAAGATGCTTTATATTTTTTATATCTGGAAGCTCTTGAGAAAGGTTCATTGGATCCTAACATTAATAGAGGCCTAATGAAGCTCCTACCTAAAGGAAAAAATGAAGACACTATTTCAGGTTGGAGACTGATTACTTTACTTAATACATCCTATAGGATCATAGCTAAAGCGTTGGCTCTTCAGATCAAACCTGTAGTGCAAAATATTGTTAGGGCAGAGCAAACTAGTTTTCTTAGTGGCAGATACATCTTGGATAATCTTATCTTAGCCTGGGAAACTTGTGAATGGGCCCAACAATAAGGACAAGATGCTCTATTGATCAAGCTTGATTTTGATAAGGCATATGATAGAATGTGATGGAGAATTATTCTTAAAATGTTGCAATGGTTGGGATTTGGTCCTAAAATTAGATCACAAGTTCAAATGTTATTTAATGAGGCAAGTGCTCAAATTGTTGTTAATGATGCTATAACTGAATCATTCGCTCTTCAATGATCTATTAGACAGGGTTGCCCTTTGTCACCATTCCTATATGTTTTTACTGCTGATGCTTTGGTTTATCTTTTACAAAAAGCTAATCAGTTGCAACTTATAACAAGGATTTTAATTCCTAAGAATGAGGCTATTATTAATTCTCATTTTGCTGATGATAACTTACTTTTTCTACAAAATTATGAAGAAGAAATTAATAACACCCAAGATATATTAAACCTATATGGTTCGGTATCAGGATCACAGCTGGCTCACAATAAAACTAAGTTTTTGATGATCTGATTTGGGCCTATTCCACATTGGATGCCTCAAGAGTGGAGGAAAATTAAGCATGGAGAGATTACCAGATATCTTGGTATACCATTTGGAATAGGAGTTTCCCTTTTAGATATGTGGAATTGGTTTATTAATAGACTCATTAACAAAAAATTTAATTGGGACAACAAGTTTCTTTCATTGGTTGGGAAAATCCAACTTGTTAATAGAATCTTCCTTGCTTCACATGCATATTACTCCTCTTGCCGGATGCTCTCCAATAAAGACTATGAAGACTTGAACAAAATAATTCAGCAATTTCTTTGGACTAAATAGGGCAGTGATGCTAGTTTTAAATATACATCATGGGCACACTGCATACAATTAAAGAACAAAGGTGGTTTGGAAATTATTGATCCCAAAACCCAAGGGATTTGTCTATCAGCTAAATGGATCATTAGAGCTAGTTGGGGTGATGAGCCTTGGAAGACATTGGTTTGTGATAGAATCAATTATGCTTTTGCTCATGGTAAATGGCAGGGCATCAATTGGTGGGATAAGATTCTTCTTGCCCCTTTCTTCAAAATTCGAGATTTTTCTCCTTTGTAATCCATTTGGAGAGCCTGGCAGCATGTTTGTCAGTTTTTAGAGTGGAGAGAAGCCTCCCTCTAGTATGGATTCAGTTTTACATCCTCATCCATATGGTAGAATAAACTCATTAATTATCAAGGCATTGCCATTACCTTCCATAAGCAAGCATATTACTTGTTTAAAAAAGGTGTGCGACAGTTTAGCGACATGTGGGATTTTACTTTGTTGAATTGGATTCCATGGAATAGCCTTCAAAGACATTTTGGATTGAACAATAGAGTTGAATAGTTTATCACCTTTGTGTAGTCTCTGGTTCTGGTGGAGCTATCCATGAAAATGTGTACTCTTGTTCCATGCAGTTTTTTCAAAGACTAGAGGTGGTTAGCACTTTACCATTTCAATGCCTTTCCCTTGAAGAAAATTTATACTCAACTTCTGCCTAATGTCTCCATAAGTCCTCGATTGAGTCTCAAATGGAAATGGAAATTTAGTGAAAAGTTTTGGTCCAAATTGAGCACTCAAATGTGGAAGTCTAAAGCTGGTTCAGATGCTCAAATCATAGCCTGAATCTTGTACTATAAACTGCCTATAGGAGACAGATTGAAAGGCATCGTGATCCAACCCATTAGATGCCCATTTTCTCAATCAAAAGAAGACTTAAAACATGTGTTTTGGGACTGTGTATATGTTAAAAAACAATGAAAGGCCATTTTCAATAACTTACCTGCTATATTTAGTCACCAGTTAAAATGGAAAGAAGCACTTCTGGGGATGGGCATAAATAAGAATATTGTTGCTGATACCATCAGACAAGTTATTTTATTGCAAATATGGAAGAATAGGTGTTTGGCAGCTTTCTCTAAATCTTCTTTTCATTTGGAAACAGGAACTTCAAAGATTTACTTTGAAGTTTTTCTCCATATTGTTTCTCTTTTTTCACAGCTACAAGGGGATTTGGAGAAATAAGGAAGGCAGTTCACCAACTCCAGCGCATTCAATCTCAGATGTTGTGTTACAGACCATGGCAGTGATAGGTTAGCGAGCTTTTGAGGTTCTAATTATTTTCTGTCGGATCAGTGTAGGGGCTTTGGACGGATCTGAGCACTCTTGAGATGGTTTTGTTTTCTTCAGCTAATTTGACCTTCTGTTCCAGCTCTTTCTAGTCACCATGACATGTTTCCTTATTGTAATTGTAGCATAAAGCAGTGTGGTTTAAGCAATTTTTTATTCTCTGCAGCAGTCCAGCTCTAGTCTTCACTGAACAGAGGATGTTTTCCATGCCTTATCTGGTTTTAGGTTGATCATTTTCTGTAACAGCAGCACTTTGGGCAGTTGGCATGATTTTGTTTCAGTAGCATAGTGCATGGTTCAGATGGGAGGTACTCTAAAACAGCTTAAGTTTGTTTTTATTTCAGTTTGAGACTGCTAGTTCTGTGGCTGTTCGGCCGTTGTTGCCAATAGTTTACTGTTGTTCCTCTGCAATCTTTTGATTGCTTTCTTTTTGTAATGCATTTATTCAATATAAAAATAAAAAATAAAATGATCCCTAAAAGATTGAATGGGCATGTCAATAATAAAATAAAAAAATCAACACCACCATACACAAAAGTCAAAAAAATATTTATGACAAATAGTGACTAACCTTATCACAATAAAATCAATTAAAATCAGTTCTAGTAACATACAAGAAATGAAATGAAATAGAAGCCAATAGATTATTTATGACAAACAGTAAAACACCTTATAGGAAACAGTGTACCTTCATAAAAATAGATTTATATTGATTTTATTGATCATTTCAATAGTTCCTGTTACAGAGAAGAGGCTATTTATCCATCATGTGTTTGTCCATTTTAGACTGAAAATTACTTCCGTGCTTCAGTGGTAGCTAGAACTCGTACTTCTCCAACTGAAGACATTTTGCATACATGTCTATGACGGCATTTGAAATTTCAACATCTGGTGCTGTTCAGGGCAGAGGTAGAGAGGATGCTTGTAAAGATTGTGGAATTTGGCTGTGTTTATTCAATCATCTTGCCGATGCTCAACATTTCAACTTAGAGTACTGCTGTTGAAAACATCGATAGATTATTTCCAAGCATCTTAGGTAGCTATTTTCTGTGTTTTGCTCCAATTGGTATAAAATAGGTCCTTCAATTGAAAGATTTCCAAGAGACAGCCTTATCGCTTGTATATGTTACAGCTAAGATATTCTGTAATCAAATATGTGGGGGTGCCTACAGAGCTCTGCTCAAGACAAACATGACACCATTACGGATCGCTCTATGTTTGTTTGTCATTAAATCTATACAATGACATGGGGAGGGAACTGATGTGCCCAAGGCTTCTAGTCAAAAGAGGGGAAATAAAAATAATAAAAGATCCTATAGTGTTTGGTAGAGATATATAAAAGTAGCAAAGAGATTCAGAATATAAGTAATTAATCGTGCAACCTAGAGAGAAACAAATTGCAATGATACCGATCAAATATCTTTTTTCAATTATATATACAGGACATAAAGAACAAATCTTCCACAGTTGATACCAATATGGATTTCTAGAGAGAAGGGTCTAATCCTAAGCTTGACAAGCAAATCCCAATACATCTGCCAAGGCGTTTTAATTTATTCAACACAAAGGGCTGCTCCAGTTTATCCCAGTACCCTTTTAGCCTGTTGAGTTTTCAATCAATCAAACAACTTAGTTGAGAATTTTATGCTCACTAATGGGCATCATTTACACAGGAAAATGCAGAGAAGCACCAATATCTTTTGTAAGGCACCTTTTCTTTCAAGTCTGGGAGTGAATCGAAACTTAATGGGGTGACTTACCAGCTGCAAGTTTGTGAATGTCATATGAATATAATTAAAGCTGAAGCAAACATTAGTAGACATATCATTCCCAATTACCTATGTAGCACAGCAACACCCAATTCCCTTGTCACCATTAGGTCTACTTATATCGATGGCACTAACTTTAGTTAGAACTTAGACATAAACAGCCAAGTGTAATTGACAGCATAGTGGGCTTTTCATGTATGTCTAATGACGGAGATGCGGTTATAAATTGTAGTTTTTAATGTTTATTTTTAATTTTTAATTTATTTCATAAGCATTTATTGTTTTTTAATTGTTTTTAGGGTCTTATAATTGTATGAGATTATTTGAAACAGATTCTTTGTCATGGATTCTTCTGCTATGTTCACATTTTTGTCTTTCGCATGTGACTCGAGGCTAGAAGTTAAAGGTTTCCCTTATAGTCGCTTGGATCAAATTACGGATCAGATCACATGGGTTGTTTTCATATTAGCTTTGGTATTACAATTTATAACAATGGGTACCTGGTTTAAAATTATATAGAGGAATTCTTGGGAGATGTACAGATTTCAGGAATGTATTTCCAATATTAATTATTACCTTTAATGGTCTGGCTTGAATTATAGATCGGGTTTTATATTTGGTGATAGATGTTGGGTTATTTTAATGAAAATATAAAAATCTAAATTTAATGAATAAATATTTTTATAAAAACTTTAGCAAAATATCAAAAATCACTTCTTTACTGGAATAATTGCATCCAAATTTTGATTGATAAAAAAATTTCATCAAGACTGTAAGATATAGCAACACCCAGAGTACAAATCTATAAGATTTTGATTCTCGTGAATTTACAATGAATTCATGAATGTTTTTCTCTTATTACATTTTGAACCAGATATTTAGGAGTTCATAACACAATTGCATTGAAGAAATAACTTAATGCATTCTAAAATATTAAAAGTCTTGGATGCAAAATCAATTGAGTTTTTGGAGCCTTCATGCTCAAAGATTTGGTTTCCTGACACACTCCATGCATATATATTACATATCTCATGTTTCTTTGCCATGACAAAGACTGAATCTAACAAACAAAGGATGGTCCTTGAAAGAATTTGCAAGTGTTGAACTATTTAAAAATTTGGGATATCCAGTGAAGTTTTCTAATTGGTTAAGGTGTTAGAATGTTGTCAAAAAAACATAGAGATGAGATTCAGACTTAAAAGGATTCATTAACCAAGCCAACTCAGAATTAAAAAAAGACTCAGCTGCTACCAATAAGGTCACTAACTTGCAAATGAGGGTTTCTTTCTCTCTTTTTAATTTATTATCATTTAAATATTTATATAAAATTAATTTAGATTTTTACAATAAAATATTCAATTTAAACTACATAATCCTAGAGACAATTTAACGTATAATTAACCTATGTGACAAACACAGTCCATGTATATTCCTTTGCATTTCCAGCAAATGTTCGGCCCTCAATAGTGCCAACACATGGAAGCACATTGCGGTGTGTTCTGAGTTCTAATACCTAGATAAACTTTTTAGTTTATAAACGATGACAATTTGTCTAAACAACACTTTAGCACAAGGGCGATCATATTCAAGTAAAAATAAGACTATAAAGTTTTATTTCATTAGGAAATAAACTTACTGCTAATACAGCTTGATTTTGTTTGGACTTTTCAATGAAAAACTAAAAGAAATTCCAGGTAGTGAGCATCTCCAATATAGAGAAATTCAGTTAGTGATCAAGCGGCGACGGAGGTTGATCGGCAGGCCATCAGCAGGGGTAGGAAATGGATCAACAATCACCTTTTCATTAATATTTACTAAATCCCATTCAACATTTTTAACAATGTTGTGCACAAATACAAGAAGTACCATGCGTGCAAATTCATTTCCTGGGCACATTCGTGGGCCGCCTCCAAATGGTACAAAAGTATAAGGAGCTGGCCCGTTCCCCTCGAACCTTGATGGATCAAATTTTTCTGGATCGGAAAAATATTTTGCATTATTATGGGTTGAACTTGTCGTCCAAGATAACTGCAACACATTGACACACAACCAGAATCTAAGAAATTGAAGCCACTAATAAAAAACTTTAAAAGTAGAAAACTACTAGGAAAATTCCTATTACTGAAAACAAAAACCTGTAAATTGTGATAATTATAATAAGCGAAAGATAGTTATGAAGGTTGCAAACGGTTCGATTTGCTTTTACTGTTAATATGGTGAGAGTGGAAATCAGGATTTGCTGCTGTCAAGGAGGAGAGCTCAAGTTCAAGGTACATACCTTCCATCCCTTAGGGATGGTGAAACCAGCATAGGAAAAGTCTACAATAGCCTTGCGCCAGGTGCCTCCAGCTGGAGGATAAAGTCTGAGCGTCTCTTGAGCAGCTCTCCATGTATACTTCATCTTTTGAAGGTCTTCCCACTGCAGCATAGGCACCTGCCTTGCTTCCTTCTCCCGCGTTATCTCCATTTGCTCTGCACTCTTTTCACAAATCAATAATCTTATCTAGACAAGCTAAAATAAATCAGGGATGCAGAGAAGTTTACTCTAGGGCACTTATTATATACCTTGGAGAACCTTTTGGTAGCACTCCGGATTCAGAGCCAGATTCCTTAAGAGCAACGTTACAGTGACAACGTTGGTGTCATGCCCAGCCATAAGAAGCTGCATAATGTTATCCTTAATGTCACCATCTGTCAACACATTCCCACTCTCATCGGCGTTGCAAAGCAGGAAGGAAAGCAGATCCTGCTGTGGCGATGCGGAACCGCAAGCCAAATCCGCTCTTCTCTTGTCAATCACAGTCTGCAGAATTCGACGGATATGATTACTCCCAACTCTGGCTTTCCGGTACAGAGTCCCCGGAAAATCCAGAGGAATCTGCATCATTCCGTTTAACAAGTCCATAAAATGGAGATACAAATCAGATTGCTCAGTCCCTTCATCCATGCTGAGAAACATACTACAAGTCACCGCAAACAAGCAACGCTTGGAGAGAGGAAATGCCTTGATTTGGCTTTCCTCAAGCCAGAAACGTTTAATGTGGTCACTGATAATGGAATCCACTCTGCCCACGAATGTTTGCAGAGCTTCTGGCTTTAAGAAAGTAAGCAGCAGCTTCCTCAGCTCTTTTGCTTCGTCCCCAACTTTATTTATTAGAGAATTTCCAAACAACCTGGCAAGAGAAGAGGGCCAAGATGTTTGAACAAGCTTGTTTTCGTTGGAGAAGAGAAAGCGGTTACCCTCAGGACTGTAGAAGATAGCCATAGGGGATCCGAGAAAGTGGGTCTTAAAGATATCTCCTCCATACCGCTTAATTCTTTGCTCATAAAATTCTTGAAGTGCATTAGCCCTTTGGGCGGCTAGAAATTGTAGAGTCTCGCCCAGTAGCGGCCAGCCAAAGCTGCCCGGGGGAAGATTAGGGGTCGATGTGCTTGAAGAGGGGTTTCTGAGAAGGATCAACAGAAAAAGCACAAATCCTATGGCTAGAGCCACCGCGATCATATCCATTCTTGTCTGTTCTCAGAGAGATATTGATTTCTGTAACAATTATGCACATCCTTATATCAAAGATAATGGTGCCCTGGAGGAACTTGTGATAAGGTACAAGGTTGCAGAAACAATTACGTGACGCGTTCTAGGTCTCAATTACAATTTTACATTTATTTCTAATGTTGATATTTATGTAAGACTCAATAATTCAGCGCACAGGAAGATAAGGTTTTGTCGGTTTTCGTTTTGCAATGTTCATTGTCAAGGCACAATAAGACCTTTTATTTTAACACGCACCTGAAAAAAACAGATAATAGTAAAAAAACAGATAATAGTTACAGTTTGACATCACATTCTACGGAACTTTGAGACAACTTACTATTCTGTTGATTCTATTACCGTAGGCCTGAAGCATCCTCTGCGCAATGTTAAAACTTTATGCTAGCTTGGAAGGTTTGCACATTTGCAAGAAAAAATTTGATTGGCTATTCAGTTGATTAGTACTTGCGAAGACAGATACTCTAATGTTTTTTTTTTAAATTGTAAAAAAGCAGAATACAAATAAGATATTGATATTTTATAAAACAACAATTGACAAACCAGCAGCTGAGATCTAGTGTGTTTGTCTCTCCTCGACTGCTGTAATGTACTCTCAGCCTTCTGGCTTATTCACAAACCCCCAGGTGTGTTTGTTTTTCAGTATTTTCTATGTTGAGCTTTGATGTACTGTGTCTTTTGGCTTATTCAATAACAAATTAATTGCAAGGAATAAAATAAAAGAAAAATCCTTTAAAGTGTTTGTAAGTTTTTTTTTAGTCTGTTTGATTTATTTATTTTAAAAAAACAGTGAGTCTTGTAGACATGATATTTCCACAGTCCATCATCTATTTTCTCCTTTTATTATTTTTGGTTAATATATTATCGCTGTGCCTTGTCCCACGTGCCCCCTACTCTCTCTTTTTTATGTAACCTTCTCTGCAATCTTATCACTTTTCCAATCTCCTCTTTTTGTCCTAATGATGGATCATTGAGTGTTTCCCAAAGCTTTTACACTTAACAGTGAGTCTCTTATATTTATTTATTTATAATGTTGATATTTATAAAAGACAAGATATTTCGACAGTGGTATAAAATTTTCCTGATTAGGCAAAATTATGGAAAATAATTCTCAATAATTCATGATGAAGATAAAGATATTTATTATAAGTACGGTTTACCATCAATGGTCATTTTCAGAGGCTCAATAAGGAATTGGAGTGACCTCATGGAAATTTACAATTATGGGAAAAGGATAATATAGAATCTTTCCATATTTTTGTGGAGCCGCTATGTTTAGGAATTGCAAATAAGCTATGAAAAAAAGGGGTTGGAAATAATGAAAAATATATAGATAAGCAACAAATAAAATATTCATGGGGTCACTAGCTCCACAAATATCTCCTCCAATAGTTGTTAGTCAAAATAAGCTAAGCTATTTGATTGGCTATTAGAGTTTACTTTCTTATTATACATACCTATAAATTTATGTAAACATTAAATACTTCAACCAATATCAATCATATGCAAAATCAAATCAAATGAGTATGACCCATACCTTAAATCAAATTAAGTATAATTTATTATTGTAAAAGTCAATATTAAAATCAAATACAAAATCAAACCAAATGAGTATGACCCATACCATAAATCAAATCAAATATAATTTATTATGGTAAAAGTGAATATTAAAATCAAATCAAATCACTATTATACATATCCAAAATAAAATGAAATAATATGTGTCTAAAAGTCAACAAATATTTATGACAAACTATGATAGGTTTAGCATTGTAAGGTGTAGAAAAGACATATATTATACAAAATCTTATCAATAATAGTAAAAAATCAAATGTAAGTATTTACATTAAATTTCTTTTTCTTTTTGTTCATATGATCATTAGAATCACCAAGATCATCCAGTGAAAGTATGAAATTTGTGTTCATTAAATTGTGAAGTAGAGAGAATTTGATATAGGCATAATTTCTAAAACTAAGATAATATGTGATAATACCTTGTTATTTCCAGCTAAAATCTCTTGTGTGATCTCAAAAAAAAACTTAAAAGAAAAGAATAACAAAATAGCTCTTACACTATATTGAAAAAATCTTTAACATAATTACAAATTAAAAAAAAATATATACACACACTATGATTATTTTGAATTAGTTATCTTCATTTACAAAATAAACCATATTCTACTCAATTTTGAGTTGTAGCAATATCAAGCTATTTTAAAAAAATAAAATTAATATGCATTAACATGTAGAAGCATGTATAAACTCTAACTACATGCAAAGGTATAATTTTAAAATAATATGCATGCCAAGAGATATCTTCCAATTTGTTGGCATTTATAAATTACTTGCATTTAGAATATTTGATATGCTCACGAGTTAATTTAAAAGAGATTATGTTACGAGACTTTTCATATTCTTCAAATGTAATAAAGATTTCACTCCATAACTCTCCAAGTTTTTCTTTTTTTTATTTATTCTTTTTTAACGTGATAAAGATTTCACTCCATAACTATCCAAGTTTTTCTATTTTTCTATTCATTTGGCTTCCATGAATTTATTTATTTACACATTTTATGAATTTTGTTTACTTGGGAATCTAAATCTTAATTGTTTATGGAATCTGAATCTTTCATCCCTTGCTATGAGTGTAGAATGCCTTAGATTGCTCCCTACATATTATAGTTACATGAACCTTATTGAACACGCACTCCTTCAAGGCTTGATAGTGCCTTGGATAGGATTTCAGGTAAGAAGATATCATAATTTTTTTATTAATTTCTTTCTATGAATGTGAGCTTTTATTGCATTTTCTTTAAATTTTGTAAAGTCTCTTGAAAAAAAACCATTTTATACATATCCATATCCCGCAATCATTGCAATTGAGAAGAACAAATCTTTTTGAGGCATTTTGTAAACCTAAGAAATCGTGGAGAATTGATATAAAGCATTCTCCCTTTTGGTAATTTTTAAATTCGGTTTTTAGCATATGCTCTACTTTTGCAAGATTTGCAATCATGATATCTATGGCTATACTAAATCATTCAAGCTTCAAAGTATCCTCTTTATCTTAATAGTTGGATGTTCATTCCTTTTATTCTCAATCAATTTCAATAAGCTTACATGAACTTTCCATCAAAATTACCAACTTCCTCTAATTATTGTTCTTCTCTATATTTTTCATTTAATTATTTGTTACATAACCATTCTTAATGATAACTACTTTAAAACTAGCTTATGCAATAAAAGAGTATAATGCTTATTTATGGAGATTTCTATATGGTACTAAATACAACTATTTATGGATTTTCTTTCTGTGTGACTATGTATGTTACATGCATTTTATAGTTTAGAAAATTTTAATTAATTTATTTTTCTTAAAAACTGTGTTTATGTATTGATTATTTTATAATGTTAATAGATTCCTTTCCCTCCAAGTTATTAAAAAGTTTAACTTTGCTACAAGAGTTCATTCTTTAGCGGTCTAATTGTTGGTGTAATTATTTGTTTAATTACATTTTATTAAGTTTATTTAGGGTTTTTTAAGCTTACTTATGGTTTTCTACCTTGCCATATAAAATAAGGTTTGGCATGTAATTAATTACATTTTTTAATATCATTATTGAATCTAAATTAAACAATTTATCCTCTTGTTTTTTCTCTTGTAGAAGGTAATCTTTTGTTTTGCAGGTAATCTTGGGAGGTTAAGTGCATTGGAAACTCTTACATGGTATGAGAGTTCATCAATTAGCTCTTACATGGTATCAGAGCTTCAAATCCATAAGCCCATTTTCAAATCTAGGTGCAAACTAGGCAATATCTTTTTGGGGTTCATTTCTGTGTAAAACAAACCTCTTCATTACATTCAAAGTAGTTGACAAAGTCAAATTAGCTTTTTGTTTGGCTTGATTTGAGCACTAGATGTTAAATCCATGGTTTGAAGCAAGTGTTTTTTTTACATTTGGAGGGTAGGCACAATTTCAAACTATTTAGGGTCAAATCCAACCTTTCCATCATACTCAGAAGGACCACAAACCTAAAGATCAACTATCAGTCATCAAAATTAGGCTAGAGGCATTTTTTAAAACTTTTTGGGTTGTACGACCCCTTGTATTGTATTGTATGATTTTATAAAAATAAATAAAATAAAAATGTTTTGGGGTGCACAAGACCATTTCCTACCTGAGTTGGATAAGCCATCCCATTTTTTCCTCCTATGGATAGGACCCTAACCATGCAGGCCCCAAATTTCTTTCCAGAGCGAGATATGTTCTTTATAGGCAATGGATTATTTTTGTCTTTGAGAACTTATCATTGGCACAGGGGCTACTTCTTTGTGGGTGGTCTATTATCTCATTCACTCACTCTCTCCTATGGGGGGAATATTCATTGTGTATTTGTGATGGACTTGGATTTTTATGATCCATCACTTGTACATATTTCTTCTTTTCTCTCTTTTGGGGAGGAGCTTTTTTGCATGTGGTTTTCTCCCTTTCTCCATTTTTGAGAGTTTTTTTGTACATGGGTACCTCATTAGGCCTTATATTAGGATCAATATTTGCATCATTTGTATCTTCTCATTCTCCCTAAGTTGCAGCTAAGAGAGGTGTTGGTATAATTATTTAATTACACTTTATTAAGCTTACTTAGGACTTTTTCAAGCTTGCTTAGGGTTTTCTACCTTTCCATATAAAATCAAGGTTTCTCATGTAATTAATTAATTCGAATATCATTATTGCATCTAAATTGAGTAATTTATCCTCTTTCTTTTTTCTCTTGTTGAAGGTAATCTTTAGATTTGTAGGTGATCTTGGGAGGTTGAGTCCATTGGGGACTCTTACACTAACAACTAGTTATAGTGATCATATGTTTCTTTTTGACCATGCAACGAAAAGTTTCATTCTTTTCTCCAAGATTTGACTCTTTGAAGGTACATAACAGCTACATTTTTTCTTATTTAAATAAAACTTTCATGAACTCTTGAATTGGTTAAGGTCATGCAAGGAAAAAAATAAACATGGTGATGAATTTGCTAGATGTTCTACCACATAAATCATTTGGGGCCAAATTTTCCACAAAAAAAGGTTCACTTTTGATTAATCGTATCCTAGTTATAAGTTCTATTTCTACCAAGTACACACAAATTGTAACCTTCGACAAGCGTTGCATTTTTGCAAGGAACATGACATTTAAATTTATTCTTTTTAAGCATGGTTTCTATTATATATTTATTTATGACAAAGTATGTATTGTTGGGTTTTGTTGCTTGTTTGGATTGGTTTTATTTTAATTTAAACATTAATGATTGAGCATAGTCTTAGGGACTACAATTTCCTTTTGTAATGATACATGCATAAATTTAGCTCCAAATATCCAATTAAATGTCTATTAGCACACTTGTTCTGCTCCAAAAATGTCTAGGTGATATTCTTATAGTTTCAACATATAATAAATTTTGCAATTTGATTAAAAGTAAAATCCATAGATAATAGTGACACAAATTAACTAGAATCCTTCAACAAACTAGTAATGTGGTTTTTGATGACCAACTTGCCTATAACTCATCAATCTTATAGGGTGGAATGAAAAAGGTTCCTCTACTTGGAAGGTGGCTAGCCTAAAACTCTTTCATACATAAATTGTGAGCTTTACCAAAATCTCCTAGTTTAAGAGCACTTTGGTTGGTATGTTCAAGGGGCTACGATAAATATTAGAAATCATTCACAAGAAAAGGATACTCACTTAGTGAAATAAAACGCTGTTAGTTAGCACAAGCCTTTAATTTCTTTTAAAACCATAAAATAAAGTGAACAATCCTTTACATACATAAGAAAAATTATTGCCATTTGTGATTTAAAATTTATCATTACAATCCTACATTAACATCATGGATAAGAAAATAGAGAAGAAGGAATGGTTAGAAAAAGAAAGCTGAATCCAAACTTATCTTTTTCCTTCAATACTTCATTCTATAAATGGAAAAAAACAACTTCTTAACTAATCTCTGCCAGATCCTTTATCTACAATCCCAATGCAAATTGGTGTGAGATCTAGAGGAACATATTGTGCAGACTATTGTTGACGTAATTTGTTACACAAAATAGTGTTCATTAAATCACATAGACCACCCCACATTTAGCAAGGTATTAGTGGTTTAAACACATGTTTCTTTCAACAATAGTAGGTGAATTAAATAAATAAAAATAATGGAAAGAAGATAATTTTAGAATTTGAAAATAAGAATGTAGAAATCCATGAAGTGTTGAGAACTTTGTATCTTGTGTTCATATTGAGTTTTTGAATCTCTACCAAATATGAAACCAAAAAAACATCATATCTTAGAAATTCCCCAAAAAAGGAGAGAACCACAATAGTAGAACCCTCCAAAGGGAACCAAAAATAAGAACATGCCTCCAATAGAAGAACCCTTTACAATGAGCTTTGCACATATATTTATAGCTCACCCAAAGACTTGTGAATATGAAAATCCATTCCCTTTGAAAAGTCACAAGAGGATAAAATCCAAGAAATATGAAGAGTCATTTCACTATCCCTTCATATTTCAAATATTACGATATTTTACATAAAAATATAGCACATTATGTATTGTATATTGCACATTAATTTGCCCCAAATAAAGATTGTTTTTGTTGACATACCTAAAATTTATCAATTGTTCTCTTTACCAACTTTTCATCTAGACCATCATAGTGCATGAATATAACATCAACTTGAATAAAGTTCTCCAAAGTAGAATTGTCAACCTTTTTATAATTAGCTTCATTATTCTTGAAATCCTTGCAAGCGACTCACATTCATTCCCTCCAAAAAGTCACAAGAGGACAAAATACAATAAATATGAAGAGTCATTTCACTACCCCTTCATTTTTTAAATATTACAATATTTTACATAAAAATATAACACATTATGTATTGTATATTGCACATTAATTTGTTCCAAATAAAGATTGTTTTTGTTGACATGCCTAAAATTTATCAATTGTTTTCTTTACCAACTTTTCATCTAGACCATCATAGTGCATGAATATAACATCAACTTGAATAAAGCTCTCCAAAGTAGAATTGTGAACCTTTTTATAATTATCTTCACTATTCTTGAAATCCTCACAAGCGACCCACGTTTTCATCAAACTAGTAATGGAGGAAGAATAAAAATTTCCCTTGCTTAGCAATTCTACTTTAAGCACTTCTTTAAATTATGCCTTCACATCCTATACTTATTTTAAATTGTTCTAGTCATCATAGAGGTTGCATCCTATCGTATTTGTAAAATTGTTGATCTCTTGTATTGTACATTTTATGAGATCATATGAAGGCAAAAACCTATTTTTAAAACCTTATAGAAGCCTCTTCTTGAATTCACACAATTCTAACAAGGCCCTATGTATAAATGTATCCTTCCCATCTATGATTCCTTCTTTAACAAAATTTTGGGGATTGATCTTTGCTATTTACACAAGATAAGAAAGACTTACATTAATATCCTTCATTTCCTACTTGATTCTCTCATCCATGGTTTTCATTTCCATCTTTTATTATTGTATATCTTCTACATTCATCCACCATTACGTCAATCATTTTGTGTCTTAGTGCTAACAATTCACTACTCTAATTTAGGTTGTAGCTATGACAATGCTTTTTTACTTATTTTCAGGAGGCATCCTAGAACCTAAACCTATAGTTACAAAAGGGTTTGAAGATGTGGCCATTTGATGAAAATCACCCACCAAGTTCTCAATGTATGTAGTTAATTGGACAATTTTATCATTGAGCTCCTGCTTGATGACTTTATCCTTCTCCAATTTATTTATCATCCAATCTACGTATGATTTTATTTATTTTCTTCTCGTACACCTAAGAAGGATTGCCAAATGAAACTATAGTGAATGTGAATTTAAATGGTTGTAATTACATCCTGATTACATATTTGAAATGTGTCATAATCTGGTCTTGTCAGGCACCCTGTCTATCTATCATTATCGTGGATCTAACTTTGGCTTTCTTCTAGGGGAATGGATTTGAAATTATGAATGATAATTCTTCCAAGTCATCCAAAGGTTGTTGTAATACACTCTTCTTACTCTAAATTATTTGGTCAAAGCACTAAGAAGTTGTTGTTATATGGAGCACAATCAGACTTGAAGATGAATTTTTTCCCACTTTTGTGGGTGTGGTTTCTTTCCAAAGTATTTAATGGGGGAGTGCAGGGGAGTAGAGCCCCTCCTATGGGGCCCGAGGGGAATATTCCCCCAGCAGTGGGCTAGGAATGGAACCCACAGTGGGGGTCTGGGGGCAACGCCCCTAAAGAAAAAATTGCCTATTATTTTATAAAGTCATTGATAGTTATTTTTGTTGCAAGTATGTGCCTAAACAGTGTTGTCATTGATGTATACATATCTATGTTATCATTGGTGTCAACTATGATCCTATCTTGTTGTTTGTTTCTAATGAGTAAGATGCATTGTGTTTACTTATCTAAGTAACCTTGATGTTGAGGATATTGAGAAAATTAGCCTCTCTGGTAGAAACAGTGAGTTGCAGTGGAAATAGTGTATTGCATATAGAAAAAAAGTCCAAAAGAATGCTCTGCATTTTCTATAGAATGCATATCTTTGTCTACGCATTGGAAGTTATTTAGAAGTCCATCTAAAGATTCTATGTTTCAAGATTGAACCTTCGGCATGAAGAATTGAGTGAGTTATGTTCACTAGAGTGAAAACATCTTTTTTTGTATGTTTGGAAATCATAGGTAGAAAGTGTTATGCTCCACTTTCTACAGATAAGTCTGAGATAATGTTAACTACCTTCAGCTCCAATGGTTCATGATTTGGTGGTCTGCAAGCTATATTTTCTTTATGATAGTAGCTAACAGTGTTGTTCTTATGCTCCAGTTTGGAGAATATGATGGGTAAAGTGTTTGGCTATTGTGTGGATGTTTCTGATGATTATAATATGCTTGTGGATGTCTCTTGATCATGTTCCTACCTTCAGATTGGTTCGCGGAGATAAATTTGGATCATGTTTGAAGAATGCTCTTAGAAGACCTAATGTACTCACCAGTCTTGGCTGACTTGGTTGATTTCATTAATTGCGGAGAAGCATTGAAGATTATAGAGGTGTGACATGACGTGGAAGATTGCATTTGAGTACCAACTAAGGATCAATGTGATCCGCATACATATTTACATGTTTTCCTTAGTTGATTTTGTATTAGGTCTAGACCTATTCTATGTATGTTTGTAAATGCTGACCTTAGAGATTGTTCCAACGGTTAATGAATGTATTGCCAACCTTGATGTACATTCCAAGGTTTATGACTTGTATAAAGACTTGCAATGAATTGTGAAAAGATGAAATTAGAGTGCGAATATGATATGATAAGGGCGAAGGTGTGAAAGTGCAAAGCAGAGAAGTTTTAATGTGCTTCAAAGGAACTAAACCCAGGCATGGTGTAGATGTTAATTAATTAGTTCACCATTTTGGCAGTGAGCGAACCCTTGGCAGTGAGCCACCCATTGGCAGTGAGTCGTTCTTTGTAGTGTGCAAATTGCATAGTGAGCCTCTATTTTTTGATATTGATATAACTTATATATTTCTGTGGGCTAACACCCACTATGGTTTTTCCCTTTTAGGGTTTCCACATAAAAATCTGGTGTCTTTTGTGTTTTATTATGTTATTGTGTTGAGCTTCTAATTTTATGCTTTCATGGTTATATTAGAATATAAGGAATTGATAAGTTGATGTTCATAATTGGTTAAAAGTTTTAGGATAACTGATTCACCCCCCTCTTATTTGTCTGGTGTAGTCCAACAATTGGTATCAGAGCCAAGTTCCTCAGAAGAAGTCCTAACAGCTCGGGGAAGATCCAAGATGTCTTATAAAAGGGAAGCTCCAGAATTTGATGGGACAAATCTTTGGAAGGTATGAATGAAAAGCCATCTCCTCTATCTTGGTTATAAAGTATGGCTAGCTACACAGTCACAATTTGTCATGCCTGAAGGTGGTTTGACATCTAAAGATGATATCAAAGAATATAAATTGGATGTCAAAGCTAAGCATGCCCTGTTACGTTCCTTAAGTGACAAAGTGTTGAAAAAAGTTGTGGATCTTGAATCTGCAAATGAGGTATGGGAGAAGCTCAAAAACTTGTATGAAGGAGATCATTTTGTAAGAGAAGTCAAGCTACAAAGTCTGAAAGTAAAATATGAGGGTTTGAAGATGAGTAAAGATGAAAGCATAACAACCTCTATGCAAAGTGTTGATGAACTTGTCACTGGAATAAAAGGTATGCGGGGAACTCGCAGTGATAAGGAAGTTGTGATGACAATTCTCAGATAACTACCAAAGTCCTACATTCACAAGGTAGCTATAATTGAAGAAGCAATGACTGTAAAAGCTATTGATAGAGATCAATTACTTGGAAATCTTACAATGTTTGAGATGAGAGAGTTTGGTGATGCATTGCCAAAAGTTGAGACTGCCTTCAAAACCACCACTTTAGCAAAGATCTCCAGAGCTAAGAAATATTAGGTGGAACTTGATGATTTTGATGAAATTGAAGCTAATTTTGTTGACATATTGCAAAGAGGTTCTGGTAATTTTAAAGGAAAATTAACTTTCAAATGTTTCTCTTGTGGTAAATAGGTCATTATGCTTCCAGATGTCTTGAAAGAATTTAAAGGAATAGAAAGAGATTTGAGAACATGCCAAGAGCTCCAAAGAAATGCTACTATGGTAGAGATTTTGATGATGAAGGTGTGACTGATGATGAATCTAATGATGCTAGTACTAGTGCAACTGAATGTTTGTTTATTGTCATCGAGGAAGAACCTATGTCTACTAATCCTGCTAGCTATGTGAAGGAAGAGAAACTAGTGGAAGAAAGTGCTTTGGCAGTTCAGGTTGAGAAAGATAAGGATGAATGAATTATTGATAGTGGATGCTCACATCATATTGTATACACCTAAAATTGGTTCATGTCAAATTAAGTAAATATTTTAATATTTATCTTAATTCTTGTTTTCTTCTATCAATTAAATAAATATTCTAAGTTTATTTGATTGATTCATTATCCCATAATTAAATAAAATAAATTTATTTAATTAAATTCCCTAAATTATTTTAATGTTTGACATAATTAAATAATCCTACATTATTTAATTAATCATAAATTCCTCTATCATAAGTCCTAATTTCATAAATCCACCTCATCTTTCCACCTCACCTTTTCCACCTCACCATGTTGCACATGTAATTATATATTTTAAATATTTAATTAACTAATATTTTCTCACCCACATGTCCTATTTCTTCTCTAATCAAAATTAGTTAACTCATCAATCAAAATTGTTAGCTAATAAATCAATTCTGTCAGCTCCTCAATCTATTCGGGTAACTTATCAATCAATTCTGTCAACTCCTCAATCAATCTAGTTAACTGATCAATTGATTCAGTCAACTCCCCAATCAATTCACTTAACTAATTAGTCTATTCTGTTAACTCTTCAATCAATTTTGTTAACTCCCCTATTGCATGATGGAGCATGGATGCATGTCCTCTTCCTATTCATTGTAGGTTCCTCAGCCATTCTCAACCATTGATCTTCTTATTTCTTCACAACCGTTGATCCTCATTCTCTCAAGTCTATAAATGGAACCTTATTTTTCCATTCTATCATCCAGGCTATTTGTATTGTTACTCTACAAAAAATCACCAGCGTGCCTTTGGCACCCAAATACAATTTGCTTAAGATTACCCAAAAGCTTTGAAGCTCCTCTTCATTGCACATTTATCATCACAGCCATTCACTATCAACATTCTTGAAGATAGAAAAGGAGTGCACTCTCTGAGGGCCTACTTCATACAAACAAGGACGATCTTGATAGGCAACAATAGAAGTTTCAATTCAAGGAAGGTTTGCATTGTTTTATTCATTGCTTCATTTTATTCAATCTTCTTAGTTTCACTATTCTATTGAGTTATGGGTATTTGATGTTGTTTGTTGCATATTCATTGTTGATTCTATTTTACCCTAACATTTTTGGCACCCACTGTGGGGCCTTGCCCCTTTATCTCATCAAAATCTGAGTTTTTTTGAAGATAGGTTCTGTACAGGCATCACACAGGCTAATCCGGTACATTTGAACAATTCAACGGTGCTTCTGTCCTCTATTCCGGTTCTTATAATCTTATGGCACTTTTAAACACTATTTTGGCACATATGCCTATTTCCGCTGCGCATATGTTATTTCTGCGCATCTGTTCTTTCTTACGACACTTTTAAACTCTGTTCCTGTGCATATGTTATTCCTACGCATCTATTCTGTCTTACGGTGCTTTTAAACTTTGTTCCTGAGCATATGTTATTCCTGCGCATCTGTTCTTTCTTATTGTGCTTTTAGTTACTGTTAAGGCGCATTTGTTTTTACTGCGCTTCTGTTGACTATTTCTGCGCATTTAGTCATTGAAGTGGCGCTTCTGTAGTGGGCGATGATTTTAGGGTTTTTCTAAGAAGATTTTGCTAACACTGACATCTTTGCAGGTACTCTCTGGAGCTATTTTGTAGGATAGGTTCGGGTTTAGTTTCATATAGTTGCATTTTGATAGCTCACACTTCACTTTCTAAAGGGATAGTAAAATAGATACTCATGCAAAATCTCACTTAGCTTTTAATTAGGAAAGAGGTAACTGGATCATTGCTATCTGGCATAACAAAATTACTATCTTTTCAAAGTTATTGCTATCTGGTATTAAAACTGAACTCATCATTGCTTTCTGAGTTAAAACTAAACCACTGCTATCTCGATTGACCAAAATTTCAAAGTTAACTATTTGTGCTATGTGGATTAAAACTATACTCATCATTGTTTACTGGGTTAAAACTGAACCACTACTATCTCGATTGACCAACATTTCAAAGTTAACTATTCTTACTATGTGGATTAAAACTAAACTAATCATTGCTTTCTGGGTTAAAAACTGAACCATTGCTATCTTGCTAAATCACTTCAAAGTTCTATGCTTGCCCAAGTAGATTAGCCTACTTAGTTTTTCTACTTTTAACTAGGTTGGATTAATCAGTGTCTTCTGTGCTTATCGAATGACAATAGGCTTATGCTCTCCCCTTTATTGGGTGACCAGAATGCCAGGCTTCTTATTCCATCTGTTTAACCTTTAGAGGGGCCTGCCCTTGGATGCATGCCTGTCCAGGTGGGAATGACCCTGAGTGGAAACAAGATAAAAGCCAAGTCCTACCAATCCACTTAAAATAAAAGTACTTGAGGTGAAAACCTCCTGCAACAAGTGCTGCTATGTTACACCGACAACCAACCTCCCCCAAAACCCTCTAAGGCGCAACCCTTTGAGGCTGGGAGACTCCATAACGGAGAGTAGTATCGCCACATGTGTAACCACTTGAACGGTTGCTCGCATTAAACACCTCTTGTTCTAGTGGCCAAAAACCCTTGTAATCCATTTCTAGCCTAAGATTTTTGTACTTGCTTTTGTTCCGTTTAGTCTAAAATAGAGTCAAAAAAACCACTAAAAAACTACAGAAAAACCATAAAAATTCTTTGTGTTTGCTATGTTTTCTTGCCACTAATTCAGAAAATCAAATCAAGAAGACCTTTTTTTGCAACCAAAGTACCAAAAACATCAAAAAAATTTGAAAAATCACAAAAACACTAAAGAAAGATAGAGCAACAGATCCGTCCTCTGTTGCCTGTGCATCTATGCTGACTTGCGACGCATTTGATTAGACTTCCTGTGCTTTTATTGTCTATTGTTGCACATGCATCTTTCACTAGTCTGACACATATACTTCGACTTGCTGCGCATTTGTTAAATTCTGCTGCGCATCTGTTTCAGCACATGCACGACAGTGAGCACTTGCACAATTTTTGAGAGAAAAAATTTAACCAGTTCTGAGTACCCATTTCAGGTTAGCTCCAAGATTAGAGATCAAGTTCTACCTTGCAGTCAGTTTTCATCCATTTCATCTGAAAAGTCTCTCTTTCCTCAAATCACCCATTTTGCCTTCTATTAGGTCTTTCTAGTCCCTAAGTCTGGGTATCCCATATCAGGTCAACATAGGTCCCTTTTCTGTATCATTGTGAACTCAAGTAAACCTAGTAGGTCACAAAACTTTGCTAGTGGTTTGTCGCATGACTAGTTCCTACACAGTAAGACAGGTATTGAGTACCCTTATTAGTGGCTACTGTCTTGTATCAACCACCTTACTTGAAATCATTGAGCGAGAAAGTCCTTTGTCCAAATCTTGTCCTAAGTATCCTATTCACAGTAGTCTCCATCAGCACCTTGCCAAAATTTCTAGTCCCAATCCACTTCATCCTGCATCACCTTGCATGGTTCTCACTAGATCTTAGTACAAAAAGCAACTTGAAATGGCCGGCTCATCCAACCACATCGTCACACCTCATGATAGTGACGAAGAAATCTCTCATGAAGATTATCAAGGGAGCATCCAAGATAGGAAATTCCAATGCTTAGTAGAGAAGGTGCTCCATGTGGATCCTCATAAGTATTTCTATCATCTTGCTAGTCTTGGAATTAAACTCCCCTTGGATTTTGATATAAGCTCAATCATGGAAAACGATCACAAAAGGGGAAAGAATGCCATAGACCCAGATGCAAATGATAGAGGAAAGCGAACCATGGACCAAAATGCTCCTATGGAAGAAATGAGGAAACAACTTGAGAGCCTAACACAACAAATATCAGATCTCAAGATGTGTACAAATGCCAAAAACTACTCCTTGGAAGATATTGCACCATACCCCTTTCACAAAAGTTTGATCATGAAACCATTCCCCTATCGATACCAAGTTCCTAAGTTTGATAAGTACAAAGGGAAAGGGGACCCTAGCAACCATATAAGAGAATTCAACGCAACATGTTTGGAAGTAGCTCACAATGAGATGTACTTAATGAGACTATTCCCTAGGTCTCTAGGTAGCCAAGCTATGGAGTGGTTGTCATGGCTTCCACCAGGCATCAAAACTTTTGATGAACTAGTCAACAAATTTATCACGCACTTTTCTTACAATATTGAACACGAAGTATCTATGCTAGATCTATACAACACCAAACAAAAAAGTGGTGAGTCAATTGCCACCTTCGTACAACGATGGAGACAACTAGCAAGTAAGTGTTCTTACGATATACCTGAGAAGCAGCTATTGGAGATGTTTGTCCATAACCTCAATACCGATCTTAGCTATCAAATACAAATACAATGCCCTACATCATTCTCAAAAGTCATTGAAATGGGATTGTTCATCGAAAAAGCTATGATCGCCAAGGGGGCAATCAAGTTATACAAGGACATGCCTACCTCCAACTACACGATAGACAAATCAAAGTTTTGGACCAAGAATAAGAATGTTGTCAATGATGGGGTAGTGGATGCCAACGTGGCAGCTCCCAAGCAACAACCCATATTCACTCTCAAAGGAGAAGCAAACAATGTTGCACCCAACAAATCATTCTCTCGGGAACTAAGACCATGGTTCAGTTCAAATCCGAGGTGAAAATTCACACTACTAGGTGAGTCTCAAGAATCCACCTTAAGGAAGTTGTTGGCTAACAATGAAATTTCTCTACCGCCAACAAGTGATTATGAGCCTATAGTCAAACCTCCCTATTGGAAGGATACGGATTATTATGAATATGATAGAGGAAGGGGGTATACAACCAACAATTGTATCTGTCTCAAAAATGTTATCCAAGATGTGCTTGATCAAAGTCAAGGAGGAACCCAACAACATACCTCCAATGAGACAATGTGGCTTATAGGGATCCACTTCTAAATCACAACAGACCATACAACAATAATAACAACGGCAATAACAACAACAACAATCACCATAACAACAACAACAACAACAATCACAATAGGCCAAATCAGAATAGTGGAAATAGTAATGCCAACTACGCAAGTGTGCCATTCGACTATACCATAAATTGCATTTCTGAGCATGTCCCACAAATCAATGTCATCACGCCCAACCAACAATCAGGACCTAACAGGACTAGTTGTAGTATCATCACCCGCAGTGGTAAAGTCACACTTAATACCGCCCCTCCAAGGTCATCACCTTCTCAATCCAACTTCCGTCAGTATAAAGTCATAGACCAATTACAAAAAAATCTAGCCCACATTTCTATCTTGGAGTTGTTGCATCTATCTCCTTCCTATAAGGAGATCCTCAAGAAAGCCTTAGTGGAAACCACTATCCCCACTAACTTGGCCCAAGAGAAGTTTCAGACTATGGTAGGTAATTTGACCTCCTCAAGCTCCATATCATTTACCGAGCAAGATGACCTCTCTGTGTCTTAACCTCATAACACCCCTCTACATATTGTTGCTTTCATCCACAAGCACCGCATCAAGAGGGTTCTCATTAATGGGGGGGCCAGTTTAAATATTTGCACATTAAAACTGGTCCTTGCATTGGGGTTCTCTGAAAAAGTAGTTGATCCAAGGAAGAAGATTACTATCAAAGCATATGATGAGGAAGAACGAACTACAAAGGGAACAGTAGTCCTACCCATACAAGTGGAACCGGTAATAAAAGATGTTGTGTGCCAAGTCCTTGATAGGGAGCTCGCTTATAATATCCTTCTAGGGAGACCATGGATTCACGCCATGAAAGTTGTACCCTAGACCTATCACCAATGCATAAAATTCTTGCACAATGGCAAGCAAGTCACTATCCAAGGTGACCCTGACCCCTTACAGCATTGTAACTCCTTCCTTGCCAAACTTGATTACATCATACCAAACATCAAACCATCTATATCCCCTATCCCACAGCATGATCATACCGTCGAAGCCTCCTCCTCAAGGCCCAAAGAGTAGAAAATTACCATAAAAGAAAGCGGAGTGGGAGAATATTCCATAAAGCACAACCTCAATCTAGCCAAGCTGCCTTTGTCTCCTTGATCTTTTGGCCAACCCAAATATTTTCCAAAGCCATCTGCTCCTCCTATAGCTCCCACAACTCCCTTTGTAAAATGGGGGACCCTATCTGATGAATCAAAGAAAAGAGGTATCCTACAGTGGCTTTATACTAAAGAAGAGAGCACATCACAAGAACCGCCTAGGCTCCCAATAGAACTCTATGGGCGAAGTGAAACTATCCTACACAGAATGGGCTATGAAGGCCAAGGCCCCATTGGCCTTAGAAAAGAAGGAATCATAGAGCCTATTCAACCTTCATCATCCTCATTGGCTAGAAATAGAAATGGCCTAGGATACAAAGGCAAGGGCAAAGCTAAAGAAAATGCTTGTCTTGTGGAAATGACCCATACACTTCAAGAGGACAGTGACACAGACTCCAATGAATATGAGTGGGATGAGCTAACAAAGCATTCCTATGACGACAAAGAGGTCGATACCATCCAAACTTTTAGCGCCTACTGTGAGGGACAAACGCTACCGAATAGACCACTAGAGTCTGATTTGCCCATCTCTGAGATTATGGCTTTCAAGGAAGGTTCAAGTTCCATCACAATAAACCACTTAGAGGAAAGTACCATCCCAAACACCACGCCTACCTATACTCCTAGCATATCCATTCACACTATCAATGAATCAGGTCTATCCTCTGACTCCCTCCCCCTTGTACATCTTGAGCTTATCAACTGGGATCTACGAGGAACTTCCCAACTAGATATGTTCCAAAATGATGATGCTTACATTGACTATATGGAACTTAGGGACCATCTACCCAAAGGAGATCATAAAGCTGGTTTCGCTATTGAACTTAATACTGTGGCTTACTTCAGAGAGGTTGCCAAGCCTTCCAGTCGCAAAAATATCAAGATAAAAATTGGATCTGATGGTGAAAACCATTTTATGGCAGTGTCAAATCCCAAAATAGTAAAAATAAAGGACACATCCGAAGGTGAAAACCCAACTGTGGCACCTGACGATGGAAGGCTTGACACTCTCCCCACAGACATGCACCAGGAGAAGTCCCAAATTGTTGTAAAACCAATAGAGCCTGTTAATATTGGTACAGAGGAACATCCTAAGATCATTCACTTCGCTAAGTCTCTCACTCCACTAGAAAAGACCAAGCGAAGCTTCCATTAGATCCAGGAGTAAAACTAGTAAAGCAAAAACTGAGAAAGATACATCCACACATAGCGCTATTGGTCAAAGAAGAACTCAAGAAATTACTGGATGTAGGGTTCATCAGAGCTATAGACTACCCGGAGTGGATATCCAACATTGTACTAGTGTCCAAAATTCATGGCCAAGTTAGACTATGCAATGATTTTAGAGATCTAAACAAAGCCTGCCGCAAAGATGATTTTCCATTGCCAAATATAGTATCATAGTCGACTTAACAACAGGGCATACCATGTTATCTCTCATGGATGGATTCTTGGGTTATAATCAGATTAGGATAGCACCAGAAGACCAACACAAGACAACTTTTACTTGTCCATGGGGCACTTTCTATTGGAATGTCATGCCATTTGGGATAAAAAATGCAGGAGCCACATATCAACGTGCTATGACGACTATATTCCATGATATGATGCATGTAACAATGGAGGACTATGTCAATGATATCCTAGCAAAGTCGCTCACAAGGGAATCACACTTGGATATATTAGAAAAATTCTTTCAAAGATTAGACCAATTCGAAGTCAAGTTGAACCCAAAGAAATGTGTGTTCAGAGTCACTTCAGGCAAGATACTCGGCTTCATTGTGTCGACAAATGGAATAGAGGTGGACCCCGCAAAAGTCAAGTCTATTATGGACATGCCACCACCCAAGACTCTTACTCAATTAAGATCACTATAGGGCAAGCTACAAGCAATCCGTAGATTCATATCCTAGCTAGTAGACAAGTGCCAGCCATTCAATCATCTCCTGCAGAAGAAAATTCCATTCAGATGGGATGAAAGGTGTGAAGAGGTATTCAACAAACTTAAAGAATATCTTATGAATCCACCCATTCTCATGCCCCCAATTCAAGGGAAACCACTGATACTCTACATATCTACTACACCTACAGCTCTTGGAGCCCTTCTAGCACAACAAGATTATGAGAATAAAGAAAGAGCCATCTACTACATCAGCCAAACATTAGTGGGCTATGAATTGCAATACTCACAGATAGAAAGATCATGTCTTGTGGTAGTTTTTGCTTCACAAAAACTCTAACATTATATGCTTGCACATCTAGTTAAACTCATTGGAAAAATAGACCCACTAAAGTACCTACTAAGCAAAGTAGCTCTCACAGGTCACCTAGCTAAATGGGTAATGCTCTTAAGCGAATACGACATTGAATATGTAGACAGAAAAGCTATCAAGGGACAGATCATTGTTGATCAACTAGCAGATGCACCATTACAGGACACCACACCGATGCAATTTAAGTTTTCGGATGAATCCCTATTCAACATATCAACACATTCCTAGAAACTCTACTTCGATGGGTCCTACAAAAACCATGGATCGGGGGTAGGAATCCTATTTGTGACTCCTCATGGTGACACAATTCCAAAGTCTTACCATTTGTTATTCCCATGCACCAATAACATAGCAGAATATGAAGCCTTAGTAATTGGTCTCAAGATGGTAACTGAGTGGAAAATCCAAGAACTACATGTCTACGGTGATACTCAACTAATAGTCAATCAAGTCAACGATGAGTACCAAACCAAAGATGAGAAGCTTATCCTGTACAAGCGGATGGTCGACGACTTTAAGGAACACTTTGGGATCATCTCTTTTGAACATATACCTAGGATCGAGAACAAAGCAGCAGATGCCATGGCAACCATTGCCTCTCTCCTGGAAATACCTGAGAATGAGTCACAGTACGAGTTCTTAGTAGAAAGTATCCGACAACTAGCTTATGATCTTTTTGAGACCCATTCCATCTGCCTTCTAGTTGGATCTGATTCACCGTGGTATGGTAAGATTTACACTTACCTCAAGGACAACATCCTCCCACCAGACCTATCTTCTAACCAACGACGAACTTTTATATGCCAAACCTCTCGCTATACTATCATTGCCGATACCCTATACCGACGTGGTCTCGATGGTACTCTACTCCGTTGTTTAGAACGAGAAGAATCCATAACTGCCTTGCAAGATGTACATGAAGGGATCTACGGAACACACTTTAGTGGTCCTTCCTTAGCCAAGAAACTCATGCGTTTGGGTTATTATTGGCTGAACATGGAAATGGATTCATATCAATTTGTCAAGAAGTGCAAGCAGTGCCAAATACAGGGGAACCTGATACATGCACTAGCTCAAGAGTTGAGACCTTTAATGACACCTTGGCCCTTTTGCCTATGGGAACTTGACCTTGTGGGAAAGATCCATCCACCCTCATCCAACGGCCACAAATTCATCATAACTGCCACTGAGTATTTCACAAAGTGGATTGAAGTCGTTCCCCTCACCACCATCATAGGTAAACAAATCTCCTCATTCATCCTAAATTACCTCATCTGTAGATATGGCATTCCATCCATTATCACGGATAATGGAAGACCATTCAAAAACTAGGACGTCCAAGAACTCTATGAATGTTTCAAAATCCAACACTATTTCTCCACTCCATACTACCCCCAAGGTAACGGTCAAGTTGGAGCATCCAACAAGACCATCTTGAAACTACTCAAGAAGACAGTCAATGATGCTAGCTGTGATTGGCATATCCAACTCAATCCCGTTCTATGGGCCTATAGAATCAGTATATGCACTCCCACAGGTGCTACACCCTACGCTCTTGTCTATGGCTTACAAGCTATCCTCCCCATTAAGGTCGAATTACCATCTCTCAGGGTGTCATTAACAGGTCTCATATTAGATGAAGAATACAGAGTCTCAAGGCATATCAATAGATGATGTCAAGAAGCTATAACCATAAAGTTCACCCAAGAATCTTTAAGGTTGGTGATCTCGTTCTTAAAGAGAATCCTCACAATCAACAAGACAGAGAAAAGAAAGGCAAGTTCAAACCTAACTGGCTTGGGCCCTATGTGATTGTAGCTGCTTATGGATTGGGGGCATATCAGTTGGCAACATCAGAGGGTGAGCTATTCGCTGACCCAATCAACAGCATGCATCTTTGCCAGTTCTATACCTAGGAGAATCCCAATGTAAGGGGGCATAAAAATACCAAAAAAAAAATTAGAAAAATGCAAAAAAGTAAAAAAAAAAGAAAAGTACAAAAAAAATTATCCTTTGGTGAAAACCTGGCAAACAGGTGCCTTGGATAGGTATCATGGTGAAAACCTGACAAACAGGCGTCATGTTTACTTTCTGGCTTCTTCATGCAAATAAAAGCAAGTGGTCAAAACCTGGTAAAATAGGTTACTTGTGATAAACCATCTCCCCCATCTTTGGGAAACCAATCACCTTGAGTCCATTCTTCCTTCACTCATATCCCATTCGACCCATATCTGTCCCATAATAAAAATTTGACAGTTACCTATCATGGCTTGATACTCTCTCCCTTTGTGGCCTTGTCAACCAAGGTTTTGTCCCATACTATATCCATAGTATGAGCCTGCCATAGTGTCTCTCGTCAGTTCATCCATGGTCCAAGTCCATGAACTACGTTACCTCTGCATCGTCACATAGACAAGGCCATTTTCCAATGCGCCCCCGAAGCTTCCACTATCCCATCCGTCCCGTATCTAGTCCTTCTATCCATTCGAGTCCACCTCCACTTTCTCTCATCTAGGTCTTAGGTCCATTAGGGTTTACCCCGAACTACATTGCCTCTGCACTGTCACGTAGGGAAGGCCATTTAGCAATGAGCCCCCAAGGCACTAGGTTAGTCTCTTAGGGTCCATCTCACCAATAAGGATTGTGAATTCTTCTCACCAAGCAAGCAAGTGTAAGTAGAACCTGATCCCAAAGCAAGAATTTTGATGCAAGGCACTTAACCTATCCACAGCAAAGTAGAAAAACACCTAAGGCCTTCTAAATGATTTTACTCAAACTATGGTAAGAAATAAACACATCTAAATGCAAAAATGTTTTGTGAATTGGAAACATGGTTAAAGCACTGAGTCTTGATTTTTTGCTATCATGCCTTTCTATGCTACTCAAGGATGCCAAAAGCTAGAGATGCTAGGATGGGGGCATGATTATTTCTTTGTTTGTTGTTTGTGGATTAAACATTAGTAATGTGAAGCCTTGTCTAAGGACATGATCGGCAAAAGATCATCGAGGACATCCAAGGTCTAACATGAATGGGGGCAATCCTTATCTGTTGACATGCAAGCAATACTCAGGTCATCTCAGTTCAATTATACCTCGATGCTTGTATTAACTTGCTAAATCAAAATCCATGAAAGCAATACTCAGGTCATCTTGGTTCAATTATACCTAGATGCTTGTATTAACTTACAACATTTCAGAAAAAGTACCAACAAAAATTGCCTAATGATGAAAGCAAAGTACTTGCACTCTAATGATGACAAATATCCATATCCATAACGTATCCAATTGCATTTCATATCCATATTCGTATCCATATCCATATCCATAGCCCATGCAATAAAATTCTATGTAGCGTATCAATGTTTACAAAGAAGAGCTTGTGATTTCTTCTGTCAAGTCATTCTTCTATCAATCAAATTTCTATCTATCATCATATCTTTCATCCTTGTCTAGCCAATCTGAACAATGATCCAAAAGCAAGTCTATCCTTAATCCATACCGATCAAATTGAAGTCAATCTTGTCAAATTATCCAAGTGCCCTTAGTGGTCTTGATCCTTGTCTGGTCGTAAACCAACTTGATCAATTATAATCAAACATTTGTCTTATAAAGGATGTAACATTGTCAAAATCAGACCAATACACACGTCTTACATGACATGTTTCATTTCTTGAAACCAAACATTATCCTTCATGTTGCTATAGGGAATATCATTCCCCGCCATGACAACACTATCGTATATCATTATCAATCAATCAAGTGGTTTACAGCTTGACAAGGACAACACCTTGTTTGTTCTTGTATCATTTGTGCATACTTGCTAAACTTGCTTGTGTGTGTTATCATTCTATCTTGCTTCACATATCATTCAGCTCTTTCTTCACCCATTTTCTTCAAATCTGACTTTCTTCTTCGTGAGATTGTCCGTCTCACGCCCTTCTACCTTCTTCCCATCCAATCTCCCGAGGGGGCATCCTGTCGTCAAACTTGTACTAGGGGTAAACTGGGGCATGTATTATTGTCAGAAAAATGCTTATTCTTTGAAACAACATGATAAAACACATTGCTTCAAAGAGGGGCAAAATGTATACACCTAAAATTGGCTCATGTCGAATTAAGTAAATATTTTAATATTTATCTTAATTCTTGTTTTCTTCTATCAATTAAATAAATATTCTAAGTTTATTTGATTGATTCATTATCCCATAATTAAATAAAATAAATTTATTTAATTAAATTCCCTAAATTCTTTTAATGTTTGACATAATTAAATAATCCTACATTATTTAATTAATCATAAATTCCTCTATCCTATGTCCTAATTTCATAAATCCACCTCATCTTTCCACCTCACCTTTTCCACCTCACCATGTTGCATATGTAATTAAATATTTTAAATATTTAATTAGCTAATATTCTCTCACCCACATGTCCTATTTCTTCTCTAATCAAAATTAGTTAACTCATCAATCAAAATTGTTAACTAATCAATCAATTCTGTCAGCTCCTCAATCTATTCGGGTAACTAATCAATCAATTCTGTCAACTCCTCAATCAACCTAGTTAACTAATCAATCAATTCAATCAACTCCCCAATCAATTCACTTAACTGATTGGTCTATTCTGTTAACTCTTCAATCAATTTTATTAACTCCCCTGTTGCATGATGGAGCTTGGATCAACCATTGATCTTCTTATTTCTTCTCAACCATTTATCCTCATTCTCTCAAGTCTATAAATGGAACCTTATTCTTCCATTCTATGATCTAGGCTATTCGTATTGTTACTCTGCAGAAATTCACCAGCGCGCCTTTGGCACCCTAATACAATTTGCTTGAGATCACCCAAAAGCTTTGAAGCTCCTCTTCATTGCACGTTTATCATCATAGCCATTCACTATCAACATTCTTGAAAATAGCAAAGGAGTGTACTCTCTGAGGGCCTACTTCATACAAACAAGGACGATCTTGATAGGCAACAATAGAAGTTTCAATTCAAGGAAGGTTTGCATTGTTTTATTCATTGCTTCATTTTATTCAATCTTCTTAGTTTCACTATTCTATTGAGTTATAGGTATTTGATGTTGTTTGTTTCATATTCATTGTTGATCCTATTTTACCCTAACACATATGACCAGTGAAAAAAGTAACTTGATGAGTTTGGAAAAGTATGACGGAGGACTGGTTAGGTTTGGAGACAATGCAGCTAGTAAGATTTGTAGAAAAGGATCTATCTCATTTGATGGGAAGCATAATACTGATAATTTCCTATATGTGAAGGGTTTGAAGCATAATATTTTGAGTGTTGGTCAAATATGTGACAAAGGTTATGACATGAGATTCAAAGAAAATGGGTGCAAGATCATGGAAAGATTCAAAACTGTGATTGCTACAGGTAAGAAGACCAGAGGTAACATTTACAAATTAAGAGGAACTAGTGATTACTGTTTATTGGCTGAAGTAGATGAGAGTTGGCTGTGGCACAGAAGGATATGTCATATGAACTTTGACAATCTGGTAAAGATAAGTTCAAGTTGGACTGTGAGAGATCTACCAAAGCTTGTAAAACCCATCAATACCATCTGCAAAGAATGTCAGTTTAGGAAGTAGACTAGGATAAGTTTCAAGAGCAAAGTGCAATTTTCTGCCAGTCTGTTGGATCTAGTGCATACAAACCTATGTGGTCTTACAAGGGTAAGAAGTCTACAAGGTGACATGTACTTCATGTTGCTTATTGATGATTATTCCAGAATGACTTGGGTTACTTTCTTAATAGACAAATCTGAAGCCCTAGAAAAGTTCAAATCCTTCAAGGCAATGGTTGAGAATAATTTAAAACTAAAAATCAAGTGTTTGAGGTCTAACAGAGGAGGCAAGTTCACTTCAAATGAGTTTAACATTTTCTCTGAAGAGTAAGGGATTAAGAGACAATTGTCTGCACCTAGAACTCCCCAACAGAATGGAGTTGTGGAAAGAAAGAACATAACTGTTCAGGAGTCTGCTAGGACAATGATTAAGGAAGGAGGTATGTTGGAAGTCTTTTGGAAAGAAGCTATACACATTGTTGTCTACATTTAGAATAGGGTTCAAGTGAAAGGTAATGGTACTAAAACTCCTTATGAATTGTGGTATAAAAGAATTCCTATAGTAAGATATTTCAAAGTCTTTGGAAGCAAATGCTATATCAGAAGAGATGAAGATCTAGGAAAATTTGATGCAAGATGTGATGAAGGAATCTTCCTTGGGTACTCTACAAAGAGTAAGGCTTACCAGTGTTACACTAAAAGACTGAAAAATATTGTTGAAAGTGCAAATGTGAAGGCAGATGAAGATAGAGAAATAACATCAGATTAGAATGGATATGAATCAGATGAACCTACTGCTACAACTTATGAAGATAAAGTTGAACAAGAAGATAGTCAAGATGAAGAAGAAAAGGCTCCGAAAAGTGTTTCTAAAACCCCCAGGTATGTAAGAATATAAATCACTCTGAAGATTAAATTATTGGAGATCAAAGAAAAGGGGTACTAACAAGAAGAAAAGCTGTTGAAGAACACATAAACTACTATTTGCTCTCCACAATTGAACCAAAAATTGTGAATGAAGCCTACAATGATGAAAATTGGATAAAGGCAATGGAGGAAGAACTATTGCAGATAGAGAAGAATGAAACTTGGGAACTAGTTCCTAGACCTGCTGACAAAAATGTTATTCAAACTAAATGGGTCTTCAAGAACAAGCTAAATGAAATTGGAGAAGTTGTAAGGAATAAAGCAAGAATTGTGTGCAAAGGATATTCTCAAATTGAAGGGATAGATTTTAAAGAAACTTTTGCCCCAGTAGCTCAGACTGAAGCAATTAGAATGTTTCTGGCATTTGCAGCTCACAAAGATTTCAAGGTATATCAAATGGTTGTGAAGTCTGCATTCATGAATGGTGAGTTAGAAGTGGAAGTATACATTAAGCAACCAGAGGGATTCCAATTGTCAAATCAAGGTGATATGGTATGCAGGTTGAGGAAAGCATTGTATGGACTCAAACAAGCTCCTAGAGCCTGGATGCAAGGTTAGACATATATTTATTGCAATTGAGATTTATTAAAGGTACTACAGATAGCAATTTGTATTTCAAAATTAATGAAAATTAGTTCTTTATTGTTGAAGTCTTTATGGATGACATTATCTTTGGAGGAAATGACATGCATAAAGTTTGCCAGTGAGATGAAAAGTGAATTTGAAATGTCCATGTTTGGTGAAATGAATTTCTTTTTGGGTCTGCAAATTAATCAATTAGGTAAATGAATCTTCATATCTTAGTCTAAGTATGTGAGAGAATTGTTGAAGAAGTTTGGGATGAAGGACTCTAAACCAGTATGTACTCCTATGGTGACTAGCTACAACTTGAGAAAAATTGATGATTCACACAAGACTGATCAGAAAAGGTACAGATCCATGATTGGAGGATTGCTTTATCTAACTCAAACCATACCTGATATTAAGCATACAATTTGTCTTGTTGCAAGATTTCAACCTGATCCAACAGAATCACATGTGATGGTAGTTAAGAGAATCTTAAGGTATTTAAAAGGCACACTGGATCATGGCCTATGGTATCCAAAAGATAACAATTTCACTCTCAGTGCTTATATAGATGTTTATTGGGTAGGAGATGTTGATGACATAAAAAATACAAGTAGAGGTGCTTGCTTTTTGGGAAACAGACTAGTTTCATGGATGAGCAAGAAGCAAGATTCAATCTCTTTATCAACAGTAGAAGAAGATTATATTTCAACAACATGTTGTTGCACTCAAGTATTATGGATGAAGTAGACATTAAAGGGCATAAGAGTTGTATATGAAAAATCCAATTGCAATCTTCTGTGATAATACAAGTGCTATAAACATCTTGAAGAATCTAGTGATGCACTCAAGAACAAAGTATATATCTATAAGGTGTCACTTTTTGAGAGAAAAGGTAAATGAAAATGAAGTAAAGTTGGAGTATGTATCCACAAAGGATTAGATTGTAGACATTTTTCCTAACCCTCTACCCAAAGATACTTTTGAGTATCTCAGAGAAAAGCTAGGTGTCATAACCCCTCCTACTCTAAACTAAGATGCATAAGAACGCATCAATCCAGTGGTATCCAAAGCCTCATTTTTAATCTAGATTGATGTTTTAAGGGCTATCCCTCAGAGGGAGTAGCTAGATATTTTTCTGATGACGAAAGTGTTGAAAAATAGAGAAAGTTCAATGGATCAGAGTAGTAGAATGCAAGTATGTGCCCTTTTCCATTGATGTCAAAGGGGAGAGAAATCATGTGAAAACTCAGGGGGAGAAAGAATGTAGATGTGTAAAGAGAAAGGGGGAGAATCTTGTCTTGATGGTGTTTTCAGTTTTTCACATCATATGTTGCCATCAATGACAAAGGGGGAGATTGTTGCCAGTATGTGCCTAAACGGTTTTGTCATTCATGTCAACATATCTATGTTGTCATTGGTGTCAATTGTGCTCCTATCTTGTTATCTATTTGTAATGAGTAAGATGCTTTGTGTTTACTTATCTAAGCAACCTTGATGTTGAGGATATTGAGAAAATTAGCCTCTCCAGTAGAAACAATGAGTTGCAGTGGAAACAATGTATTGCATATATAAAAATAGTCCAGAAGAATGCTCCACATTTTCTGTAGAATGCATATCTTTGTCTGCAGATTGGAAATTATTTAGAAGTCCATCTAAATATGCTATGTTCTGAGATTGAACCTCTGGTATGAAGAATTGAGTGAGTTATGTTCACCAGAGTGAAAACATCTTTTTCTGTATGTTTGGAAATGGCAGGGAGAAAGTGTTATGCTCTGCATTAAAGTATTTTGATCTATAGTTCTAGAGATAACTCTGAGATAATCTTAAGTACCTTCAACTACAATGGTTCGTGATTTGGCAGTCCACAAGCTATCTTTTCTTTATGATAGTGGCTGACAGTGTTGTTATTGTGCTCTGGTTTGGAGAATCTGATGGGTAAAGTGTTTGGGTATTGTGCGGATGTCTCTGATGATTGTAATGTGCTTGTGGATGTTTGTGGATGTCTCCTGATCATGTTCCTACCTTCAGATTGGTCCACAGAGAGAAATTTGGATCATGGTTGAAGAATTCTCTTAGAAGACCTAATGTGCTCTCAGTCTTGGCTAACTTGGTTGATTTCATTAATTGTGGAGAAGCATTGAAGATTGTAGAGGTGTGACGTGACGTGGAAGATTGCATTTCAGTCCTAGCTAAGGAGCAATGTGATTCACATACATCTTTACATATTTTCCTTAGTTTATTTTGTATTAGGTCTAGACCTATTCTATGTATGTTTGTAAATGCTGACCTTGGAGATTATTCCAACTGTTGATGAATGTATTGCCGACCTTGATGTACATTCCAAGGTTTATGACTTGTATAAAGACTTACAATGAATTGTGAAAAGATGAAATCAGAGTGCGAATATGATAGGATAAGGGTGAAGGTGTGAAAGAGAACAGAAGAGAAGTTTTAATGTGCTTCAAAGGAACTGAACCTAGACAAGGAGTAGATGCTAATTAATCAGTGAGCCAACCCTTGGTAGTGATCCACTTTTTGCAGTGAGCAAATTGGGCAGTGAGCCCTGTAGGAAATGAGCCTCTATTTTTTGATATTGATATAACTTATATATTTCTGTGGGCTAACACCCACCGTGGGTTTTCCCTTTTAGGGTTTTCCATGTAAAAATCTGGTGGCTTCTATGTTTGATTATGTTATTGTGTTGAGCTTCTCATTTTATGATTTCATGGTTATATCATAATATAAGGAATTGATAAGTTGATGTTCATAATTGGTTAAAAGTTTTAGGACAACTGATTCACCCCCCCTCTCAATTGTCTGGTGCAGTCCAACAAATTTTCTATTGGCCGACATATAAAACCCTATTTTTGTAACCGACACAAGTCTTGATAAAAACAACTGGAGAAGGTGAAAAGGATTAGGGTTAGGGTTTTTGTTGATATTGTATTGTATCATATTGCAGTGGTATTGAGTTACAAGAGATTTATGGTTGTAATTGGTTCTATTTTTCCTAGATAATAATATTGGACTCTCTGTTGGTGGATGTAGCTCAAGTTTGGGTGAACCACATTAAAATTGTCTCTCACTATTTTATTTATGTTTATTTTCATTCCTCTATTTAATCTTTATTTGTATTTAATTGATATCTTCTTCCTACTATTCCTAATAGAATTATTATCAACTGGAGTTACTCTTTGCACACTACTTCTTCTTGAACCTTTTATTTTTATTATTCTAGTCTACTTCTTGTAGTAACTCTTCTTGATGACCCTATTCTTGGTGGAATTATTCTTGATCAACATGTCCCTTTGCATGTACCTATTTCTCTTTTTTCTCCTATACCCAATATTGTTCATGTTGATCTACTTGTATTTATTTATTTTTATATATGATCATCTTTTTTCTTTTCCTCTTGATCAACATCTTGTTTTAAATCGTACTAAAAATCTTGATCCATTAACTTATCATGTTCATGTAACTACTCAATCCTTATTTCAAGTTTCCCAATTTGTTATTCCATCTCAATATTTTATTGTCATATGGGCTCTTGTACTTATTGTTGTAGCACTTTTCTTGGAGAAATATGAGAAGGTTGAGGAGATGGAGTTATTTCAGAGGATGAGAAAGACATATCAAATCCATATATAAGAACATCATTGAGAACAATAGATTTCTCTCTATGTGGTCAAGTACTATTTAGAGAGGATATATCTATGGCCGCTTCTTGTTGTTGAATTGCTTGAGAAGAAATAGCTTGTAAATTCACTTTTGGATGAGGCAGTGGTGGAGCATCCTATAAAGGCACTTGAACTATGAGAACTTGATGAGAAGGAGAATTAGGTGTTGAGGATGATGGTTCCTATGACTCATCTGGAATAATATTAAATATTTTAATTTTAATTGTAGGAAACTCATGCTTGACGATCATCTTATTCAACCAATCTTCTATTATCTAAACAAAAATTTCTTAGTATTCAAGTCCACATTATTGATTTTATTTCATCCTTAATCAATTCTAGCAAGGGGTTCTAAAGAAATTTTCTCTCTCTATTGTATTCATGATCTAAAAAATTACCATTATATTTGATTACATTGGGCACTATTGTTCTAACAAAAAAAATTATTTGGAGGGTTGTTAGTCTAGTGTATTCTCTTCTTCTTACTTCACCCCCTTCTTATGAGAAATCCCCATTTTCTATGTTAATATTTTATTCTTATACATGTCTTGTAACTACAATAACATAAATGGTGTTATGTTGAGGCAACCTTAAAAGTAATCAAAAACATTTTTTAGATAGCCTAAGGCATTGCACGAAACCATGTATCACTTTGAGGTATTTTTTCAAACAATTGAAATGTATTGTTTATTCTTGCACATTTTGCATACATGTCTAACATGGAAGTTGCAATTCATTTTTAAACAAATTGTGTTTAGTGATTTAATCACTCAATGGAGTATTTTGAGAAGTACTTTTAGGTAATAGGCACATTTTAATAGGATATATTATTTTATGGCTAGATACATTATAGACCTTCTAATTATATAAAAGCCTACTATATTAACAATAGATGAAATAGACAAAATGGTAGAAAATAGGGATATATGATTACAAACAATCAAATTTACATTGAATAAACTATTGCATTTACATTGCATATATTTTTTTCTATATGTCAATTGTAATTCTAAATTAATTTTTTGTTCATAGAAATATCTTCGTGGTCATTTCTTTGTGCACTCTTTCTCTTCTTCATCATACTTATGCATCTCTATTTCGTTCTTGTAATAGATGATATGATGGACGGCCCTCTTTATGATGATGTTATGCTTTGGAGCTTCATCATTCTAATAATTTAACTATGCACACTCCTTGTATATCTCTATTTCATTCATAATACTACTCATTTTGTCATATTAACCATCAACATTCTACTCATCTTGTTGTACTACTCCAAAATTCATTGACTATGCATCACATATCATCTCTCCTTAGTTTCTTCCTTACTCTTAATACTTAGAAGAGATTAGTTAAAAGTTGTAGAAGAATTGACAAGACATTTGTAGTTTCACATAAGCACACTTATTGAAAACATTTTAAGATTTCAAAGAAAAACCTTTTATTCAAAGAAGGTATGTCAAGCAATACATTCTCAAAATCATGGGGGTACTCCTATTAATGAATAATTTATTATTATAGACTAGTTGTTTTCAACATAACTACTTTGATGGTTAGTTTTTTGTCACATATCTTCTAGAGGAGACTAGAAAAATGAATAAGTTGGTTGTGTAACGATAGTTACATATAATGGTTAGAACTAATAATGATAGCTCAAAATGTAACTGATTATAGGATGATGAAGAAATTGTTCAAGAAACCAAAGTATTAATAATATGGGGAAAACAATCAAGTAATTCTAGATTTGTCCTTTAGTCCTATAAAGTTTAAACGTTTTGTGAAGCAAGGGAGATATAGTGGTGTTAGAAAACATGCAAACAAATGTTACACTATAGAAATTAATGGACACAAGTACAATGAATGTAATTGGATAGGGACCTTTGATACAATAGAATATGTTTCCTATGCCTATGATATGGAAGCCATATTCCTAAAAGGCATCAACGCAACTTAGACTAATTTCCTCTATAGTAATTTAGAGTCATGCAAGTTCTTCTCCAACCAACCTATTGTTCCCTTATCCACTTTGGTGCCTAATTCCAAATTAGACCAACTTTATTTTTAACACACCAATATCTTACAATGAAGTTTGCAAACTCAAGGAAAAGCAAACATGAAAGTGAAAATATACACCTTACTGCTATGAATCCAAACATTCCATGGATGCAAGGAAACATAGAGGTGTTAGGAAACACCTATGGGGTCATTACACCACAGAAATCAAGAACCCAAAATTGAAGCCATTAGAACATTTGATATATTAGAAGAGGTTTCTTATGTGTATAATATTAATACCAGATCAATGAGAGGCATAAGAGAAATATCAAATTTCCTCCATATAAATTTAGATCCATGTAAGTTCCTCTCCAACAAATCTATTATTCCCTTCCCTACTTTTGGGTCTTACTCCAAATTGCACATAGATTATACTCACTCTTCCAAAATGTTGCAAGATTATCTAGTTATACATAGGAATTCAACCATGAAACATTTTGCATTACAAGTTGAAACCTATAACTTTGGTGTCATGGTCATTACTAATTCCATGTAGTCTCAATATATATGATGTAAAATAATAAAAAATTACTTGGAGATGCTTAAATAAATTTGTGGGTACCTATGTCTGTTCCTATATATCATACTAGTACTAGCAACAAAATTTCCATTAGTACTAGTACTAGTACTAATCCTACAATTTTTCTTTCATCTACACTTATATTGCAATAATCCTAAAATCTGTTATCAAAGTGTCACTATTTATGATTTGATCAGTCCATGCTCATTTCCACATTCCCAACCCTCCTTAAACTCAATTGTTAAGTCTTCTTTTGAAACCAACAACATTGCCTATACAATCTATGTCACTAATCCTATACCACCCACTTTGCCAAACCAAGTTGGAAACCAATGTCTTATTTGTTTCTTGGAAGATTCTACTACTACACCATCATCTAAAATTTGTAGACCATTTCCAACAAAACATTTGACATTCAAAATTTAAAATAATAGTGCTAAGAATTCCTATACTGATTCAATTTTGTTGGATCAAATATTCTAGAAGTTTCTTCCACAATTTAACCCCCATAAAAAATTATTTGCAACAACATTCACTATGATATTATCCTTCCATATATGGCTAGTACTAGTATTCCCATATTTCATGTACTGATAAAGTTACATCTCATTTTTATAGTGGTGAGATAAAAGACATGATCCACTCAAATAATAAATGTATGTACTTAAATAAACAACAACTACAATTGGAGAAATGTGGCATGCATATTGAGATAATCACTAATTATGAATTTCTAGAAACCATCAATGCTCTAGTTCCTTTGTCAACAAACTAAGCACTCTTCTTGAGGCGATTTTGTAAAAACCACAGATATTTGATGTAGCTACTTGAAAATACTTGAGTCACAATAAACAAGATTCCTTTTCATCTATTTCAATTTTTTTTGTCAATATTTGTACCTTGGAAGCACAAATATATGAAATTTTACATCATGATGATTTAATATAGGACAATGTTTTATGTTTCTAAACTATAACTTAGAAGCTAAGTTAAAATTTATACTAATGTGTTTAGTAAATGAATTCCATAATTAAAAATTATAATTCCTTTTTCCAATGTATTCATGTTTTCCAATCTTAGTACAATACAAATACAAATGAAAAGATAAGGTATGTACTAGCCACTATATGGCATTTGTTTTTTTAATTTTGGTTTACATTTTAAATTATATAACCTAAATTTTGAGCAAGGAAAACCAATAATATAAAGTTTTTGATTAGATAAAAGGGTTAACAAGGGACCCTACCCTTTATAAGAGCCAAAAGGTATAGGAAAAATAGGTCCCTCCAATGGGACCATACAAAACAACCATAAGATAAATAAAAAAAAACAAACCATAGATTGCCAACACTTTAGCAACACTCAAACAATAGAACACAAACAAAATGGAAAGCCAACACCAATGGTAGGTCACCACAAGTAGGATCTAATAGGGAGAAGAGCAACCCAAGCCCTAGAGATTTTGCATCAATTCTCATTCTTTTGAGAACTAGTGCATAGTTTCTACAAGAGAATCAACATTGTCACTAGACTCTTTGACAACAATAGTTTTCTTATTCTTCTCTTTATCCCTGTTCATCTCCTCAAGAATTTTCATGCTTGAAGTAGTGCATTCCAAACACTATTGACTTATATTCAACAAGTTAGTAATTGGTCACTCCATCTCTCTAACTTTCCTTTTTAGTGAGACTATTTTGTTTTGTAAAATATTTATCATCTTATGGTTGAAGTAGAAAGTGGTGCAGGCATAGTGTTTATGTTAGTCTTCTTGAACTCATTCTTCCTATTATCACTATTGGTAGCATTGGTTGGTTCTCCTCACACTTTTGAGGGGCCTTTTTCTCACCTTTTTCTTCAAGTGAGAGTGCTTCACAAAAGGCTTGTTTTTTGTAGGAATGGTCTCTTCCCTCTCTTTAAAAGAAACATGGAAACATTTTTTGGTTTCCATCCCACTTTGAACAAGGGTGCGTGTCTACTAGTGCTCATATTGTCTCTAGAGTTTGAGGCCACCTTCTCAAGTTTTGAGGGAACATATTGATAATCCTCCCCATCACTAGAATCCACTATGTTGACCTCATCCTTAGGGGGATTAGTTTCAAATATGGGATGATGGGAAACAAGGAGGGAATATTTTCTAGCCCCAATAATATTCTCCTTGTTATACTTAGGGCACACAACTGAGAGGGGGGGTGAATCAGTTGTGTAAAAACTTTCTTCCAATTAAATACTTAACTTCACTTTGTAAATCAATCATGAAAACACAATGCAACAAAACAAGAGCAGAAACACATCAACACATGAGACACCAAGATTTTGACGAGGAAAACCTAGTTAAGGGAAAAAACCATGGGGTGATTAACCCAAGATTGTATTCTCTGTTTAAAGAATAGAATGAACAAAATGGCACATGCCAATTAGGGCTCACTGCCTACAAGAGATACACTGTCTACAAAGAAATAAGTATCACATACATGAACTGGAGAAATAGCATCTTCCCCATGCTTGAATCAGTTCCATTTAAGCCCAATACTTTCTGCTCTATCTTTCACTCTCCTCCTCACTACCACACTCTCATCTCCACAGACTTCTTTGAAATGACTTCGCAATCCCTTCTTTATACATGACATCAACTTAGGAACAATCATCTAAGTCGGTAAACATCAACAAGAACATCCACAGGATGTGTAATTCATCTAGTCGGCTAGTCTCAAGAAGAACACCATCATCTGAAAGTTATTCTTCAATTGCGAGCACCAACTTCAATGCGGACTGTATGCATCAAAATATAAATTTTTATTAAAAAGATTTAAACTATCGTCAAAAACCCTAAATTTATATCAAAATGCACCAACAGAAAAGATTTAAGATCAAATTATTGAAACCAAATAAAAATAGATGTTACCGAATGATTTATGAAATGTGGTTGCTCAGAATAGTAGCGTAACTCCAATGTAAATGTTGCCGGGGCCATAAATGATGGATGAGCTTGATTTTATAAAGTTTTGGGGATGGTTTCAAAAGTGGTTTGATCGGTTGAACGAGAAAAGGTAGGTAAAAAGGTGGTTAGGGTTATGATAACGGGCTTGTATTATTTTGGTGAAATAGATTTAGGTTAAAGTTTGGATAAAATAATAAATAATAAATTAAGTTGATTTAATTTATTATTTGTCGGGAGGTGTTGTGGTTTATAGATAAATAATAAATAAATTGAATTTATTATTTACGAAATATGGTATAAAATGGTAAGATTTACTTAATTAATTAAAATTAATTAAATCTTTGGATGAAGGATACCTTAGGTCAATTTTTGATGCCTACATTTTGCCCCTCTTTGAGACAATGTTGTGAAGCAATATTGTTTCAAAGAAGATTAAAACATAGGTTTTTGGATGCACATTAGGAAATGGAGGGAAGGATGATGGAGTTATGCTGATTAAATTTTGAGCAACCTGATGTTTGATATAGCACCTGACATTATGCACCGAGGTATAAAGACCAGGGTGACGATGTATCAAATGCAGAAAGGAGGAAAGTCGCAAGCAAGCATATGCCTAATGGCACCATGATATGAAAGACCATGATGACGGTGTGGCGGGTATGTTGCAAGGACCAATAACAGATACAAAAACATCAATGAGTCAGCACACGCAACCAAGACAAGCAAAACATGCATACACAATGTTGCCCCTAGACAAAAAAGAAAAAGAAGGATCAAAAGACTTAATCATGATAAGCGGTAAGATAGGCAGTAAGATCTCAAGCCAAAGACTAATACGATAAATAGATAAGTGCCATGTTGCAGGAACGATATATCCCTAGATAAGATAAGGTAAATAAAGGATGGTTGGCTTGGGGGATCTACAACTTAGTTACTACAATCAAGATCGAATCACTAGGTGTTTAAGTTCCATAATTTAGTCTAAGAGTTTCAAAGTGTTTTTGAGATATGGCTTGGAATGTACGGGTGCCAAAAAATTGGGTTGTGTTTGTTTTATTGGAAATTTTGTGTTTGCATGAAGTGAAATGATTGGATGGAGGAGAAGAATGAAGACATAGTGCTGAAAAAAATGTTATTACGGAATTGCATGAGACTGGAAAGGCAGACAAACTCAAGAGTCTATTATGAGGAACTCAAAGGTACCAAGACACATAGACCTACACAGGTGGACAAAAGAATACTAGGATGAGAGCAGGTGAAGGAATGGGAAAGGACTAATGGACAAGCTAGTGATAACGGAACGTAGAATAGCTGGCGAGACAATGCAATATGACCAGATGATACTGAGTAGATGCGTATGGCAAGATATGGATGGGAGCAAAAGGGAGGACATATTTTATTATGGATGGGAAATGGATGATGGCGAGATGGATGATGTGAAAAAGCTACCTAAAGGATGGTGGGGACAGCTTGAATTCTACACATGGCGCCTGCGAACAGGTTTTCACCATGGTACTTATCCAAGGCGCCACCGAAGTGGTTTTCACCATTGGACGAAATGATTTTTCTTTACTATTTTTATTTTTAATTTTTATTTATATTTTTTTTTTTTACTTTTTTAACTGGGATACTCCGAGTCAGGTATAGAACCATTTGAGATGGGCTATGTTGATAGGCTCTTCCAAAGGTTGACCTTCCGGAGTGGAAAGCTGGTAAGCTCCTGATCCATAGCTCTTGGTTACGACAAAAGGTCCCAACCAGTTAGGTTCAAACTTCCCTTTCTTTGCATGATCAGCCAGATTCCTTTGATTTTCTAGTAGAACAAGATCTCCAAGCTCAAATTTACGAGGCTTAATTTTCTTGTTGTAACCTCGGCGCAGGCAATTTTGATAAGCTTTTAGATGATTAAGAGCTGTAAGTCGCTTCTCGTCCAACAATTCAAGCTCTTGTAGTCTTGATATTCGATACTCCTCATCTGAAATCAAGTGTTGTAAGGATACTCGCAAGGAAGGGAGCTCGATCTCAATGGGTAAAATAACTTCTGAACCATTACCAAGGAATATGGTGTAGCACCAGTAGGAGTACGGATACTAGTTCGATAAGCCCAAAGAGCAGGATGAAGTTGCAAGTGCCAATCACGGCCAGCCTCGTTTACTGTTTTCTTCAAGATTTTCAAAAGAGTCTTATTACTTGCTTCAGCTTGGCCATTACTTTGCGGATAATAGGGGGTAGAAAAGTGATGTTGGATTTTGAATTTATTGCAAAGCTCTTTGACATCTTGATTCTTAAATGGGCGACCATTATCTGTGACTATGGCTTGAGGAATACCATAGCGGCAAATGATATAATGGAAAATGAACTTAGATATTTGCTTTCCCGTAATGTAAGTAAGAGGAATTGCTTCAACCCATTTAGTGAAGTACTCAGTAGCAGTGATAATAAATTTATGACCATCTGAGGAAGATGGATGTATTTTTCCAATGAGATCGAGCCCCCATTGTGAAAATGGCCATGAAGTAGTGATAGTTTGCAGTTCTTGTGCTGGTGCATGAATTAGATCACTATGTTGCTAACAAGGTACACATTTCTTAACAAATTCATACGCATCCTGCTCCATAGTAGGCCAATAGTATCTTGTGCGAAGCATTTTCTTGACTAAGGATGAACCTCCAGAATGAGCACCACAGATGCCTTCGTGTATCTCATGCAAAGCAGTTTGGACTTCTTCCGGGTTAAGACATTTAAGAAAAACACCATCTAGTGACCTTTTATAAAGCGTATCACCGAGGAGGACATATTGGGAAGAACGACGAATGAAGGAGCGATGTTGGGATTTGGAAAGATTTGGTGGAATGATTTGGCTATGAAGGTAATGGTAGATCTCATTGAACCAAGTGGAGTTAGGACCAACAATATCACATACCAACTCTGATTCTGGGATATCAAAAGCTGGTACAAACAACTTTTCTATTAGGAATTCAATTTTGTGATCATTCCCAGGTATCTCTATCATTGAACCAATTGTGGCCATAGCATCAGCAGCTTTATTGTGAAGCCTTGAAATCTGTTCAAATGTGATCCTGTTGAAATATGTTTTGAATGTATCCACTAGTTTCTTGTATGGCTTTAACTTTTCATCCTTTGTTTGATATTCGTTGTTCACTTGCTTGATCACTAGTTGAGAATCCCCATGAACTTGTAAGTCTTTGATATTCCAGGTTATAGCCAATTTTAATCCTTTGATTAGCGCTTCATATTTGGCGATGTTGTTTGTACATGGAAATTGAATGTGAAATGATTTTGGTATATAATCACCTTGAGGTGTAACAAAGAGTATTCCAGCTCCAGAGCCATGTTGAGTATGAGAACCATCAAAATATAATTGCCAAGAGGGAATAGTTTCTATGTCCAAGATTGATTCATCAGGAAATTCTGTTACCATGGGATGATCTGATTCTATAGGTGCTTCAGCCAATTGATCTGCTATTACTTGTCCTTTTATAGCTTTTCTATCAACATACTCAATGTCAAATTCACTAAGCATCATCACCCATTTTGCCATATGTCCAGTCAGGGCTGCTCTAGATAGTAGATATTTGAGAGGATCAATCTTTGATATAAGCTTAGTCTGATGACTCAACATGTAGTGCCTAAGCTTTTGTGATGCAAAGACAACTGCGAGACATGCCTTTTCAATAGGTGAATAATTTACTTCATAGCCCACCAAAGTTCTACTGATATAATAGATTGCTCGTTCTTTACCACTATCATCATTTTGTGCTAACAAAGCCCCTAATGCTGCTGATGTTGTTGAAATGTATAAAATAAGGGGTTTTCCATGAATAGGTGGTGCTAACACAGGAGGAGATCCCAAGTATTCTTTAAGTTTATTAAATGCTTCTTGGCAATTTTGATCCCAAATAAATTGTGTGTTTTTCTTCAACAAGTGAGTAAATGGTTGACACTTGTTAGCAAGCTGAGCAATAAACCTCCGTATGGATTATAATTTTCCTTGCAAAGATCAGAGTTGTTTTAGATTTTGAGGAGGAGGCATTTCCATTATAGCTTTGACTTTTGCTGGATCAACTTCAATTCCTCTTCTGGAGACAATATAACCTAAGAGTTTTCCAGATGTTACTCCAAATACACACTTCTTAGGATTTAGTCTGACATTGTACTTTTCAAGACGATCAAAAATGTTTTCCAAAACATATAGGTGCCCCTCTCTGGTTTTTGATTTGGCAAGTATGTCATCTACATAATCTTCCATTTGTTTATGAAGCATATCATGAAAGATAACAGTCATTGCTCTTTGATATGTGGCTCCGGCATTTTTTAGACCAAAAGGCATGACAAGCCAACAATATGTTCCCCAGACACAAATGAAAGAAGTTTTATGTTGATCTTCTTCAGCTATTCTAATTTGGTTATAACCAGAAAATCCATCCATTAATGATAACATCTCATGTCCTACTGTCAGATCCACTATGATATCAATGTTTGGTAACGGAAAATCATCTTTTGGACAAGCTTTGTTGATGTCTCTGAAATCATTACAAACTCTGATGGTTCCATTTGGCTTGGCTACACGTACAATGTTTGAGATCCACTCAGGGTAATCTATCGGTTTGATGAAACCAACTGCCAAGAGCTTTTCTAACTCTGCCTTGACCATTAGAGCAATTTTGGGATGCATCTTTCTCAATTTTTGTTTGACTGGTTTTGTTCCAGGACGGACTGTTAAATGATGTACTATTAGTGATGGATCTAATCCTGGCATATGTGCATAGGACCAAGCAAAATTGATTTCTCATTTTTTGAAGAAAGAATTGAAGTCCCGAGTTTCAAATTTTGATAATGACTTTGCTGCATATGTGATCTTGGGTTCTTCTGTAGTTCCAAGATTCATCTCTTGTGTCTGTTCTATGAGAATAGTGGACTTTTCTTGGTGTGCCCCCACTTTGGGAAGGTTAAATTCCTCATCCTCTGGCGCCTCAGAAAGGTTTTCACCAGTGGATACGTCTTTTATTTTTATTTTTGCATCGTCCGAAAGTGCCACAAAGTGGTTTTCACCAGGGGACGTTATTTTTACATTTTCATTTTTTTGACTAAGGAATTTAACAGATTCGCCAAAGTAGGCATCGGAATGTAGTTCAATAGAGTAACCAATCTTGTGATCTCCGATAGGTAGATGAGTACGAAGCCCCAGAAATTCACCAATAGCCTCATCGTTTTCAAAGACATCAAGAACAGGAGGTCCGTGTTGGTCCCAGTCAATGAGATCTGGATAAACAAGGGATAATGAATGAGAGGAAGTGGACGGGGTGGATGAGGATGATGGTTGATCAAAGGAATAGGTGATGGTATAGATGGAATTATCCTCAAAAACATCGGCGGCCGCTTCAAAAGGATCTATGAAAGTGTCTTGATTAAAGGACTCAACTGTGGGAAAAGCTTTCGCCACTTCGTCTAAGATAAACTCAACATCGGGTGACTCACGCTTGGTGGATCCAAACCCTAGCCCAGCATGCTTAGGTCGGCGATGAAATTCTAAAGGCTCTAAGATTCCTTGTTGCTGTTGCCCAAGCCGATCGTCTGTATAGCCCAACTTTTTAATGATAGGATAACCTCTGTGATATATACTCAATGGTAATTGTCTCTGTTCATCTTCATCGCTATAGAGCCATTTAGAGATGTCATCTTCAATGGTTTCTTGACTTAGTTGCCCCCAATATTTGAAGTCTTTCAACTGTGGATGAGTAATCAAGACATGATTAATCGGACGAGGTCGCCCATAGCTCTTAGGTGAAAGAGGAAGTTCATTGATATGAAACAGAGTGTACTCCCCCATGCCTGTAGCACTGATCTTAGCCTTGATCTCCGATCGGGAAGTGGATGGTGTGGATGAAGAAGACGGGGTGAGGGTGGATGGATCAATGTATTTGGATGATGGTTGGGCAACCTCATTAGTTGGGCAATAATTTTGATGGTGATAAGGACCCTCCAGTCGTCTACAGTATTGAAATGGGTGAGGGTCTGCTTGTATGGTAATCTCACGATCATTAAATGGGAATTTTATGCATTGGTGGTACGTGGAAGGGACGGCTCTCATGGCATGAATCCAAGGACGCCCTAGGAGAATGTTATAGGGGAGATCAAGATCTAAGACCTGACATGTAGTTTCCATTGTAATAGGGCCAACCTTGATTGGGAGTTTAATTGTACCTGCTGATTTTCTTTCTCCGTCATCATAAGCTTTGATCGTAATTTGATATTTCTCATCAATGTTCTCATCGGAGTATCCCAGTTGTTTTATTAATTTGAGGGTACATAAATTCAAAGCTGATCCACCATCTATTAGGACTCGTTTCACGAAATGTTGTTTGACAATAACTTCTAGATGAAGGGCTTCGTTATGGAAATGTTCTGGAGAGGAGTTTTCTGGTTCTGTGAAGATGAGGCGAGGAGTGGATGTAAGAGCCCCCACCATAGCTTGGAATTGATCTACGTCAATATCACCTGGTACTTGAGATTCTATAAGGGCTTTATCCAAGATTTGTTTGTGTTGGGGAGACATTCTTAAAAGCTCTAGGATTGAGATCTGGGTAGGTGTCTTTTTCAATTGATCCTGGATAGTATATTTAGGTACATTATGGGATAACACATGAGGTCTCATGGGGTTATGGGATGCAATAGGAGGAGGAGTTCCCTGAACAGTAATACGACCTCTTCGTGTAGTGACATCACACGCGGGAGTTTGACCTCTAACAGTTATAACATTGACACGAGGATATGAAACTTCAATACGGCCAACTACGCTATGGTTACTATAGTCATAATGAACTTCATTGTGTGATGTGTTATCAACATTATTGGCTCTATTATTTTTTTGTCCATGTGGAGGAAATGGTTCTTGGTAGGCTTTGAGTTTCTCATTGGGAGACTTATGAGGTATTTGATCTATGTGTATCTCTCCTTGATCAATTAGATCTTGGACATAATGCTTTAGTCTTATGCATGAATTAGTAGCATGCCCATTGACACGGTGGTATTCACAATATTGATCTTCTCGGAACCAACGGGGTTTTGGTCGATTGTCATCATAAGGTTTACTGGCTTCAGGAAGTACAATCATGTTTGCTTGTTTAAGTTTCCAAAATATGGATTCAAGAGATTCTGTTAAATCTGAAAATGTGCGTGGTGGTCGCAAACCTGGAAAGGTAAATTTCTTCTGTATATGTGGTGGACGATCTCGAGGTGTATTCTGAGTTGATGAAGAATTGAGGACAAATGGTTTGTTTTGCACATGTTGAACATGTTTTGTATCAGTGATTCCATCATTCACAATATTCTTGTTTCGATTCCAATATCGGGATTTATCATTGTTTTGGTTATTGGAATCACGATTGTAATTGTCTTTGTAAATTTTGATGAGACCTTTGTTGATAAGAGCTGTTTCAATCATCTTCCCTTTTGTCATGATTTGTTCAAATGAATCAGAACATTGTACTTGTAAGTGAAAGGCCAGTTCTTGATTAAGATTTTGCACAAAAATTGGAACGAGTTGTTTCTCAGGAATGTGACAAGGGAGTCGACTGACAATATGCCTCCATCGTTGTAGAAACGAAGTAAGGGTTTCCCCTCCTTTTTGTTTGGTGTTATAAAGGTCTTGCATGGAAGTGTCTTGTTCAATGTTGTAGGCAAAATTTTTGACAAATTCTTCTGCTAGTTGTTCAAAAGATGTGATGTTTCCTGGGAGACGTGAGAACCATTCAAGGGCTGAGCCAGCCAAACTTTTAGGAAAAAGTCTCATTAAGTATGTAGGTTCATGTCGAAATTCCATGCATGCGATATAGAATTCACGAATATGATCGCGAGGGTCACCTTTTCCTTTGTATTTGTCAAATTTTGGTATTTCAATGTTTGTAGGAAAAGGTACCATGATTAGAGATTTGTCAAATGGATCTGGGTATAGTTCTGCAAATGAGTATTTCTTTTGTCGAGCACCAATCCGATTATCAATGATTCGTTCGATTTCATCTTGAATGGGTGGAGTGGTGATTGATTGATTGTGTAATTGCGTTTGAGGTGATGTTTGAGGGTGATGTTGTGATGATGATTGGGATTGTTGGACTGATTGGAGTCTCAAATTTTGTTGTAGCGATTGGGCAAGCTGTTGTTGTGATTGAGCGAGTTGTTGTTGTAGCTGAAGGATTTGGGGATCAACGGGTTTTGAGGATGAGACATTGGTAGGGTTATAATTTCATGAAATTGAGGGTATGGAAGTGGATATCGGTTTTGGTTGAGCGTTGATGTGACGGATGTGGATAGAAGAAGTTTGAGGTATGGAAACATGAGTTGCATTGGGAATTAATTGAGATGAGGGAATGTTGGAGGTTTTCGGTATGGAAGATATAGGGCCAGATTGTGAAATCCCTACTGATGAAATGGAAGAGGTTGTGAGAGATGATCCTAATGAAGGAAATGATGAAGATGACTGAATGGGTTGAATTGTGGGGATAGATTGTGAGATTCCTAATGGTGGAATCGATGGGGGTGTAAGTGATGACTGAATAGGTTGGAGCACAGGAGGATAATAGTCGGGAGGTATCCCCAATGTGTAAGTATGTGATGAGATAGACATAGGTCTTGAAAATGATTGATGGGAAGAGAGAGATGGGATTGTAGAAATAGAAGTATCTTGTGGTCCCAAGGTAAAATTTTGTGGTGGTGTGATAGATGAGGTGGATTGGAACACGTTTGACATAGGTGTTGAAAAAGATTGGTGGAGAGAGGAAGTAGCCTGAGCTTTGGCTTTATCTTTTTCTGCTTTTCTTCGTGCTCTTTCTCTCTCATAAATATCATCAGGGACTCTAGCTCCACAATCATAAAGGCATTGCATAAAATAATCAGGATCATGATCCATAGTGAGATGAACAAGTTGCAATGTTTCAGGATCTTGTTCAATTTGAAGTGCAATTGGATTCGTTTCAGCATAGTCATTTGTGGGTTTAGGAGTTTTGGGAGTAACTGGTTGGTCAGATATGTCATCTCGAACATCTACATAAGTTGAAAGGTCTCCACATGGATCATTATGAAAATGTGATGATGATCCAGTATCTTGTTGGGAAGGATTGATTTGCTCATGGATGGGCTCTTCTTCGAGGAATCTTAAGGATTGAGGTTGCCAGTTTTGAGGAGTGAAATCCATATTGTTTTTCTTGGCTTGGGCACGGGTAGTAACCATGAAAATAGAGGACAATTGAAATGTTAAAAAGCTCTCAAATGGATATGTATGGATGATATGAAAGACTCCAAAAGTGGGGATAAATGATATGGATCAAGATGTAGATATGAATTGTTTGATTTAAGATAGAAATAGAGTCAAAAGGGTGACTCAAAGAGACTGGATGGACCTTAGGATTAGATACGGATAAGGGGCTCCTTTAAAACACTCAGGGTGATGATATGCCTAAGGAAGAAAGGAGACCAAAATGCCACCTCTACTCAAAGGAAGACAGGGCTTATTGAGTAGAAAAGATAAGATGACAAAGATACACTAACTTAAGAATGGTCAAGGCCTCTTAAGCAAATGGATCGTTATGGGATTGATTAGGAAAAGGTCTGTCTCTTAATTGGATGTTGATATATGATCAATAGGACAATGGGGGTCTACAAACTAGTGAAAAGAGATTTTGGGAATGGATATGGATGAATGATCAATCGAAAGAGCTTCTTGTGATTTAAAATGACAAGATTCCACTTGAGATGTGCCACGAGGATAAAAAGATTCTCAATTTTGAAAGTCCAGCTGATGATGTAGGAGACAAGTTATAATGGTGATGATGATTAAATCTGCACACACAATAATCATATAAGACACACAACTTGATTGGTTGTTTTTTATGACACCTAGATGTTTTGCAAACACTTGTAAACATGCACGATCCTAGGCTAAGAAAGGACAATACTTGTTGAGTTCCCACTTGGTTTTACCCAGCCGCGCCTACTTATGGTGTATAGCTCCAGGAACTTGGGGCACAGGCTCCCCCTTACAGTGCACTCACTTCTCAGGCACACCAAGTTCCAGGTCCTAGGATGCGCAGATCCTGAGGTACCTTACTATCTCTGCCATAAGCCGCGAAAATATGGGACGGCTATCAGAGTTTCCTCCTGTATCAACAAGTAGAGGGTTTTTGGCCACTACACAAAAGGGTTCTAGTGAATATTCGGGGGACCGGCACCTTACGAGCGTCCAGCAAGCCACTAAAGGCTTTGACTAACCCTACTAGGAGTTTTAATATACACAAGGTACACCTCCTTTCGAGCTAGCACTGTACGGTAAGCGCTAATACCGGTTAGACTTGGCTTTCGCCTTATCCTCAATTTATATAGCGGGCCGGACGAAAGTCCCACTTGGGGTCGCAAATGAGTTCTCCTTGCGGATGTGTCTCAAGAGCAGGCCCACTCTAAGGATAACAAAAGCAAGGAAACACGTTGTTTTTGATCTCCCAGATCGCATGAAACGCAAGGAGAGAGCATACACAACGCCTTTGCCTCACACTCGCATGGGGTTCATTTTAATTCCAAATCCAAATGTGTGGGTGGTTGTACAAAATGTCAAAGAAAATGCTTTTGATTCTCAAGATCGTCGAATGGCGCAAGAGAAGAGCATACGCATTCAATGACAAAATTGCAAGCCACAAGACATCGCAAACACTTGTTAATTTTAACCCTTGCTTATGATGTGATCTAATCTATAAAATGAAGACAAAATGTTTCAAGATTAGATTCTTTGACAAGCGGTCCTGCAAAAAACTAATTAGTAGTTTGCAAAATAGTCTTTGACAGGTGTAAAAGCTGCAAGAAAATGTTAGACCAAGATAAACCAATCCTGCAAAAACCCAGACAAAAATATTAGTGCACAACAAGAAGAAAATGTTTGATGTTTTTGAAAATGATTGAATTTCAGAGAATTATACCAGAAAATCAGATATGAATTTGACAAAATGGATTGTATCACGATGTAGTTCTCTGAATCAGCTTTTTGACACCTACAAAAACATGAAAATCTGATGACAAATGAAAAAGTTAGGCCTATTTACACAGAATAGCCTCCGAGGGCTAAAAAAATGGCACTATGGTAATTTGCAAATTCTGTGTTTTTGGCAATTATGCTGTAGCAGTTACGGTTTTGATCTCCATACTTCCCATGTCGCGGTTTTGAGTACAATGGCTAAAAAATGTAATACTGGATACTAATGATCAATGATTTCATGGTTTAAATACTGCCCAACCACTATTGATGCTCACCGTTTATGAAACAAAAGATATCAATAACAACTTTTAGGGTTTATAGTAAACATCATTGTTGCACTAAACATCAGCAATACAAACATTTGGCGTGAAACTTTCCAACCCCAAAACTTAAGCCATTCTAAGACTCGTATAATGATTCAATCAATATCTTTTAAAAGCTTATTCAAACAACCATGAAAGAAATGTAATCAAGAAATCTGTCTCATGCTGCAGAGAATTTTATGTCAAACATGCAGTAGAAGAAATTAATGTCTACATAGTGTGTCACGCTGTAAAAAGAATTTTATACAAAAAACTTGTTTACGGTAGAATGTTCAAGGACACGGTGATAGAAATAACTGCCAAGTTTGAAAAATATACCAGTAAAGAATATGCTGAAAGTAATAACCAATGAGTTTTAAGGAATGGTGAACAATTTTTAAAAAAGCCGTAAAAAAAAGTACGCTGGTAAGAGCAATAGATGAGTTTAGAAAATTACCCAGCATGAATTTTCTTGCATTAACTGGAATCCAAGGATTACGCAGATAGGAAATAACTGACGAGTTAAGAAAATCTACCCAGCTACAACTTTCACACCCATAAGAGGTTCAGCAAACTTTCAGAAACAACCGATACTCTTGGAATACGCCGATAATGAAGCAACCAATGTAATTGCATCCATAGGAGTTTTAAGGAATACGCTGATTAGAAACAATGATTCCTTTTACACTTCAAGATAATCATGAAATACACCAATAGGAACAGCCATCTAGTTTGCGTGAGGACAACCAACGAGTTTAGTGAATTTCCAGTGAATTGTTTTGCATTTTATAGGAAGTTTGAAAAAAAAAAACACAATGATAAAAATGGCCAGAGTTTAATAAATTTTCCAGTGTGAAGTTTGTTTAGGGCGTGAGACATCCAAGAACTATAATCTCACATATAAAAGGCTATCAGTTATAATGCTGACGGTTACACAAGACTTCACACGCATCATCAAAATAGAAAGTTGCAGCTATAATAACCCTAACCATCAACACCGGTGCTGATAAAGATCAAAGTTAACGGATAACAACGATTGATAACAATGTAAATAGCTACAATTTACCAGAAAACATCACAAGATTGCTAGCAAACTTAATAGTTACGTTTGGAAACCGAAGCAATTAACAATCACTAAGAAAATGTGTTATCCACAGAAATGATAAATTGAACTTTCTAATTTATTTCAGAAACCTACACCCGCTATGTTATGACAAAATAAATAACAAACACGCCAAAACCTAATAACGATTACAGAGACGGTAACATCCACACTAAAGAGAAATGTTAATGCTGCGAGATTTCAAAAGTAGAACCCATAGTTTTTAATTCAAGGCACTCAGAATTATTATTGAGAGAAATATTTAATCATGAAATTCACAATGTAAAACTAGTGAATAAAGAAGATTTAATCCTGATAAACACTGTTACCACAACCACTAGCTGTTAGTGAGATAACCGTCAAGGAGCTTCACCCAAAACTCCCTTTGTCCAATGAACAAAAATAAGATCCACCAGCTGAAGATAAAAGCCCCACGAGCTGCTTCGGATCTAATGGTGGAGGCAAATGCAAGCCAGGAGAAAACCTACATAAACTCACTAAAAATTCTTGCAAAGTGATAGATTTAACAAAACACAAAAGGGCATATTCACGTCAGGTTCACCATTTGTATGCATCAAAATATAAATTTTTATTAAAAAGATTTAAACTATCGTCAAAAACCCTAAATTTATATCAAAATGCACCAACAGAAAAGATTTAAGATCAAATTATTGAAACCAAATAAAAATAGATGTTACCGAATGATTTATGAAATGTGGTTGCTCAGAATAGTAGCCTAACTCCAATGTAAATGTTGCCGGGGCCATAAATGATGGATGAGCTTGATTTTATAAAGTTTTGGGGACGGTTTCAAAAGTGGTTTGATCGGTTGAACGAGAAAAGGTAGGTAAAAAGGTGGTTAGGGTTATGATAACGGGCTTGTATTATTTTGGTGAAATAGATTTAGGTTAAAGTTTGGATAAAATAATAAATAATAAATTAAGTTGATTTAATTTATTATTTGTCGGGAGGTGTTGTGGTTTATAGATAAATAATAAATAAATTGAATTTATTATTTACGAAATATGGTATAAAATGGTAAGATTTACTTAATTAATTAAAATTAATTAAATCTTTGGATGAAGGATACCTTAGGTCAATTTTTGATGCCTACACGGACCACTAACATGAATTGGACACGATCCAAAGACTTCCACAAACTTTCTTGAATCACCAAGAACATCCACACTTCATCTGCTTACTGAAATCCATCTCTCCTTCATCCGGAACCTCAAGAACATAGACTGTCATTACTGTCACAAAGGAATAGATGCTTGCAGACCTTCAAACCATGAACCAATCGAGTTTACACACCAAAATGACTTCCTCAACACTCCCTCAAATCTGTAGAACTAGAAAATTCATTTCTGGATCTCACCGGACGTTTCTATTATACTCTGTCACCTTTGAACACCTACTGGAACTAGTTTTACTTGAGCGGCCACAACTTCTTTAGATCTTCATGCGGACCTCTAAAATCTCTACTGGACCACCTTAAGACACATATCTACAAACTGTTTAATCCACATCCTCTGATCCTCTTCCTATCTTGGATTATTACCTTACTGTCATCACTGTTCTTCACTGTTCCTTATTGAGACTAATTTTCTCAGTATCCTTAGCACACAGCTCATCCAATTCTTATCATTAATGCAATAAGAGTATGTTGACATCAATGAAAACACAGGTTAGACCCATACTTGCAACAATCTCCCCCTTTGTCATTGATGGCAACATATGATGTGAAAAATTGTTTTAACCATCGAAACAAGAACTTCTCCTTACTATCTCAACTCCCCATATCAGCAACAACCATTCACATGTCTTCTATCCCTTTACTACTCCCCCTTTGATCATCAACCACTTGTTTTTCACATGTCTTCTCTCCCCCTTTGACATCAATGAAAAAGGGCACATACTTGTAATTCCACCACTTCAAAATCATGCCTGCTGCTTCTCCTGAGTAGCAGTTCCCCATCATCAATCCAGATCACAAGGTATGACTATGATATCCACCGGACTGATGCACCTTAGTGCACCTTAGTTCATCATCAGAGGGGAAATAACCCCTAATTTCTCCTTGAGAGACTCAAAAGAGTCCTTAGGTAGAGGTTTAGTAAAGATGTCTGCAATCTGATCCTTGGAGGGCACAAACTCCAATCTAACTTCATTCTTGTTCACTTGCTCTCTGAAAAAGTGAAACTTGATGGATATATATTTAGTCTTTGAATGTAACACTGGGTTCTTAGATATGTTTATTGCACTTGAATTATCACAAAAAATTGTGATAGACTCTTCATATTCCACTTTGATATCTCTTAGCATCTGCTTCATCCACAAAACTTGAGTACAACTACCTACTGCTGCAATATATTCTGCTTCAGTTGTAGACATAGATATTGCATCTTGTTTCTTGCTTAGCCAAGAAACCAATCTCTTCCCCAAAAAGAATACTCCACCACTGGTACTCTTCCAGTCATCCACATCTCCTGCCCAATCAGCATCTGTATATGCATGAAGAGAGAAATCATGATCTCTAGGATACCACAGACCATACTCAATTGTCCCTTTTAGATATCTAAAAATCCTCTTGATTGCCATGACATGAGATTCTCTAGGATCAGCTTGGAATATAACAACAAGACCAACAACTTGCATAATGTCTGGTGTAGTTTGAGTGAGATACAACAATCCTCCAATCATTGACCTGTACTTTGTCTAATCTACCTTAGGAGAGTCATCATCTTTGCTCAACTTACATCCAGTTGCCATGGGAGTATTCATTGGCTTTGAATCTTCCATCCCAAATTTCTTCAACAATTCTTTCACATATTTGGTTTGAGAAATGAAGATTCCTTTCTTTGTTTGAGTGATTTGCAGACCCAAGAAGAAATTCATTTCACCAAGCATAGACATCTCAAACTCACTTTTCATTTGATTTGCAAAAGATTTACACATACTATCTCTTCCTCCAATAATGATATCATTAACAAACACTTCAACAATCAAGATGTTTTCATGATCAATTTTGAAATATAAGTTACTGTCAACAGTACCTTTATTGAAACCAATCTTCAAAAGATGCTTGTCCAATCTTTTATACCAGGCTCTTGGGGCTTGCTTCAATCCATACAATGCCTTCTTCAACTTGCAGACCATATTACCATGACCAGACAATTGAAAACCATCCGGTTGTTCAATGTACAGTTCTTCTTCCAAGTCACCATTCAGGAAGGCAGATTTGACATCATTTTGATATACCTTGAAATCCTTGAAAGCTACAAAAGCAAGAAATAGTCTGACTGCTTCAATTCTTGCCACCAGAGCAAACATTTCTTCAAAATCAACTCCTTCTATTTGCGAATAACCCTTGCAGACCAATCCAGCTTTATTTCTGATTGCTTCACCAACTTCATTCAGTTTGTTTCGAAAGACCCATTTGGTTCCAATCACATTGTTGTTTCTAGGTCTGGGAACAAGATCCCAAGTGTGATTTTTCTCAATTTGCATCAGCTCTTCCTCCATTGCTTTAGTCTAGTTTTCATCATTATAAGCTTCATTCACTGTCTTAGGTTCAATTTTTGAAATTAGACAATACTCATCTGAGTCTTGAGCAATTCTCCTTCTTGTTTGTACACCTTTGCTTTTGTCACCTATGATCTGATCTTCAGAGTGGTTCAGTCTTACATACCTTGGAACTTTGGAAGTTTCTTGCACTTCTAATTCTTGATCAGGCTCATTGAGACTTATCTCTTCTTCCTGACTTACCAGATCAGTTTGAATCTATTTTTTGGAAGAGGCTTGGGCACCTTGAATCAGAGAACCGTTCTGATCTTCTTCATCATACTCATAAAACCTTGAGGGTTTTTCAATTCCTTCATCAACTTTCACATTTGTACTTTCTATCATCTTTCTCAGTCTCTTGTTATAACATCGGTATGCTTTGCTTTGAGTAGAGTAACCCAAGAATATTACTTCATCACTTCTAGCATCAAACTTTCCTAGATCTTCATCTCTTTTAATGTAACATTTGCTACCAAAAACTCTAAAATACCTCACGGTAGGAGTGATGCCAAACCAAAGTTCATAAGGAGTCTTACCAGTATTGCTTCTGATTTGAACTCGATTGAGGGTATAGACTGCAGTGCTGACAGCTTCTCTCCAATAGATCTGAGGAACATTTGCTTCCATCATCATGGTCCTAGAAGCTTCCTGGATGGTCCAGTTCTTTCTTTCCACTACTCCATTCTGCTATGGAGTCTTAGGAGCAGACAACTATCTCTTTATTCCATATTTCTCACAGAATTCTATGAACTCACCGGATGTGAATTCTCCACCTCTATCAGACCATAGACATTTCAATTTTAATCTGGTTTCATTCTCTACCATAGCTTTGAATATTTTGATTTTTTCAAGGGCTTCTGATTTCTCTTTTAAAAAAGTTACCCACATCATCTGGGAGTAGTCATCAATTAGCAACATAAAGTATCTATCACCTTATATACTCCTAATTCTTGTCAGACCACAAAGATTAGTATGAACTAAGTCCAATAATCTGGTAGAAGATAGTTCCTTACTTTTGATTGTGACTCTGCTCAGCTTACCCAACTGACATTCTTTGCACAAGCTATTAGTAGGTTTCACCAATTTTGGAAGATCTCTTACAACCTGATTATTGCTTATCTTGATGATATTATCAAAATTCACATGACACATCCTCCTATGCCATAACCAACTCTAATCAATTTGAACGAATAAACAACTTTTACCAGTACCAACCAAGTGGAAGATATTACCTTTAGTTTGAGTACTGGATGCAATCTTTATTCTGAAACTTTCAAAGATCTTGCATTTTCCATTCTTGAATCTTAGATCATAGCCTTTGTCCACTAACAGCCCAACACTAAGAAGATTGTGCTTCAATCCTTCAACATACAGTACATTACCGGTTTTGTTCTTTCCATCAAAAGAAATAGTTCCTCTACCTCTGATTCTACCAGTAGAATTATCACCAAACTTTACTACTCCTCCTTCATACCTTTCCAAATCTATGAACTTATTTTTGTCACCTATCATATGGTGAGAGCATGCACTATCAATGACCCAATCATCATTATCTTCAACTTGAGCAGCCATAGCTCTTTCTACAACTTTATGTTTGACAGATTCAGAGGACATTGGATCTTCTTCCTTGATGGCAATGAATACCTAGTCACTTCCGGATTTGTCTCCTATCTCTGATTCATCATTTGTTACTCCTTCATCATCTCCTTCATGAGCATAGTAACAATTCTTTTAGAATCTTGATTTGTTAGAATTTGGCCTTGAAAATCTTTCCAGACACCTTGAGGTAAAATGACCAATCTTATTGTAATTAAAACACTTAAAAGGCAATTTCCCTCCATACTTACCGGATCCTCTTGGCAGTCTTTTTGCAATAAGAACTTCAAGATGAGTAGTTTCAACTTCTTCTTCTTCCAGGTCTTTTCTTGCTTTTCCATACCATGAAAATTTCCTTGAAGAGTTCTCTCCTAGATCAAACCTTTGTTTACCTTTTACAGATGCACTGGCTTTGCATGAAGATTTAGTCTTTGGGGGTTCATCTCCAAACTTAGCCATTTCAAATGCAGCCAATTTACCAACCAATTGATCTCTTGTGACAGTTGTGTGGGCTTTGAATTCTTCAATTGCAGCAGCCTTGATTTTATAAGAAGCATGAAGGGATCTGAGAACTTTGCCAACAATCTCATCTTCATTCAAGACTCCACCAACATTTCTAATTCACAAACAATCTCATTTACCCTTGGCATAAAAGATGTGATATTTTCATCTTCTCTCATCTTTAGATTTTCAAATTTCCCTTTCAGACTTTGTAACCTTGCACACTTAACATATTTATCTCCTTCATGCAAAAGTTCCAGTTTTTGCCAAATCTCAAAAGTAGTTAGTAGGTCAATAACATTTGAGAGCTCTGAATCAGATAATGCGCTTAGAAGAGCCTCTATAGTTTGTAGATTATTTTTAGCATCTATGATTTCATTTTGGGTTTTCGGAGCACCCTGTGGAGGTACATACTGTGTTGTAACCATGGTCCAGTATGCCATTCCCATACATTGTAAGTGACTTTTCATGCGACCTTTCCAAAGATTAAAATTGGTTCCATCAAACTTTGGACTATCCTTCTTGTAAGACGACATCCTGGATCTCCTCAAGTAGTTAAGCTCCTTTTAGAGGAACCTGGCTCTGATACCAATTCTTATACTTAGGGCACACAACTAAGAGCAGGGGGTGAATCAGTTGTGTAAAAACTTTCTTCCAATTAAATACTTAACTTCACTTTGTAAATCAATCATGAAAACATAATGCAACAAAACAAGAGCAAAAACACATCAACACATGAGACACCAAGATTTTGATGTGAAGAACCTAGTTAAGGGAAAAAACCACAGGGTGATTAACCCAAGATTGTGTTCTCTGTTAGAAGAATAGAAAGAGCAAAATGTCACATGCCAATTAGGGCTCACTGCCCGAGCACACTACTCACAAGAGGCTCACTGCCTACAAGAGACACACTGTCTACAAAGAAATAAGTATCACATACATGAACTAGAGAAATAGCATTTTCACCATGCTTGAATCGGTTCCATTTAAGCCCAATACTTTCTACTCTATCTTTCACTCTCCTCCTCGGTACCACACTCTCATCTCCATAGACTTCTTTGAAATGACTTCGTAACCCCTTCTATATACATGACATCAACTTAGGAACAATCATCTAAGTCAGCAAACATCAATAAGAACATCCGTAGGATGTGTAATTCATTCAGTCAACTAGTCCCAAGAAGAACACCATCATCTGGAAGTTATTCTTCAATTGTGAGCACCAACTTCAATGCAGACCACTAAAATGAACTAGACACGATCCAAAGACTTCCACAAGCTTTCTTGAATCACCAAGAACATCCACACTTCATTTGCTTACTAAAATCCATCTCTCCTTCATCCAGAACCTCAAGAACACAGACTGTCATTACTGTCACAAAGGAATAGATGCTTGCAGACCTTCAAACCATGAACCAATCGAGTTGACACACCAAAAAGACTTCGTCAACACTCCCTCAAATCCATAGAACTGGAAAACTCATTTCCAGATCTCACTGGACCTTTCTATTATACTCTATCACCTCTGAACACCTACCAGAACCGGTTTTACTTGAGTGGCCACAACTTCTTAAGATCTTCATGTGGACCTTTGAAATCTCTACTGGACCACCTTAAGACACATATCTACAAACCCTATAATCCACATCCTCTGATCCTCTTCCTATCTTTGATTATTGCCTTACTGTCATCATTGTTCTTCATTGTTCCTTATTGAGACTAATTTTCTCAGTATCCTTAGCACACAGCTCATCCAATTCTTATCATTAATGCAACAAGAGTATGTTGACATCAATGACAATATAGGTTAGGCCCATACTTGCAACACTCCCTAGTTCTCTTAGTAGTATAATCTCTTATGGGACTACCCACAACCAAATTATTTTAGCATTATATCTTCATCACCCTTCCTCATGAGGTGAGTAGAGGGGCCAGGCCATGTATCAAGGTCATGAAAATGACTCTTAGTCACAACAACTAGGAAAATATTGAGGGCAATGAGCAATTCATTAAATAGATGAGTCCTAGCATAGATATACATGTAGAAGTGGTTTGAATAAACACTTAGTCGGGCATACCTAGCCAACCAACCAACTATAACTATGATATAGTTATTAGTTGGGAATACACAATGATGAAATGAAAAATAATCTAACATCCCCTTTAATACATCATATGCCCAAGAGAAGAAAGCATGAAATTTTGGAAAGCTTCAAACTTCAATGTGACAAGTGATTTTGTGAATATGTTGGCACACTTCTCTTGAGTCAGACATAACTAGAGATTAATATTCTATTGTTGAACATTCTCATGGATATAATGGCATTGAACCTCAATATGCTTGGCATGTTCATGAAAAATTGGATGGCGAACAAGCTTCAACACACTTTGATTGCTACAGAACAAAGTGGTAGGACCTATATCAGGAACACCTATACTTGTCAAAATGTAATGTAACCATATCATCTCATAGACATCCCCCCTTTAGCACAATTTTCCGCTTCTTTGGAAGAGAGAGTGGTAGTAGTTTTATTTTTTCTCCCCAAGAAATTAGACCAGATCCCAAAAAGAAAATGAAGCCTGAAGTAGACTTCCTATAATTCACTGAACCTACATAGTCTGCATCCATGTATCCACCCAATGAAAATTTTGCATTCTACTTGTAATTCAAGCCATATGCCATTGTAACACAGATGTATCTCAAAACCCTCTTTGCTACCTTCCAATGAACAACCTGAGTCTCCTTCATGAACCTATAAAGATAGATGACAACATAGCTAATATCTAGCCTAGTATATGTCAGGTAGACAAGACTCCCAATCAACTGTTGATAAAGAGTAGAATTCACTTGAGTAGATGGATCATGGTGGGAATTTTGTGAAGTTGTCTCCATGGGAGTCAACATTGGTTTGCAATCTTCCATGTTGGTCAGGATTGTAATTTCTTTGATACCATGACAAAATATTGAGAGCAAAGAGAAATTGATTAAATAGATGAGTAGTAGATATATACATGTAGAAGTGGTTTGAATAACAACTTAGTTGGGCATAGCTAACTAGCTAACCAACTATAACTATGAAATAGTTATTAGCTGGGAATAAAAAATGATGTAATAAAAAATAATCTAACAACAACAACAACAACAACATGGAATTAGGCATCTTCATAGTGACACTAGGGGGATTGATTTTGTATTTGTCTTTTCCAATCTGAGACTTAGGGTTCATGGAGGAAGACCAAATCCTAGGTGTAGGTTTGGGGAAATTTTTAAGTAAAGTCTCGTACCTACCTTTTTTATAGGGTTAGGGAAATTCTCAATCTGAAGATGGCTAACACCAGGGTTAGATAAATTATTTAGGCAGTAGTGGTAGAGATAGTAGATGAGGCCCTAATGTAGAGGCATACTTACCTTGTTGCATCTAACCACATTCACATATGATTTAGTAGAGGATAATAGGTAATACATAAATCTAATGCACATATTGTGACAAATATGGCATAACAAGGGAAAGTGATATGTGTAAATGCATTTAAAATTCCCTTCAAGTTTAATATACTTAATTAAGTAGAGACTCACCTCATTCCAAGGGTGGAAGAGATCCTTTCTCTTGAAACCATTTTTCTTTTTGTTGAGCCATTCTCCCCCAATGAGGAAGGAATTGATGAAATTATTCACCTTTCTTTTTCCTTCTTTTCACTTTCAACCCATCAATACCTGGATCCATAATGTCACCAATCAACCCTTTAGTGAATTCAGATTTGATGCTACCAATTTTCACTTTACCCTCATTCCAAGTCTATGAAAATTGGATATAAAGGGTAGGGTCAAAGCCTACCAATGATTAGAAGAAAGGAGTAACACCCCCCTTGTAGAAGATGGCCTATAGCTCTTGACTATATTTGATGTCCACACATGAAGAGGGTTCAACACTCAATTTGTCTCCTCCTATGGTTAATGTATTAGCAAGAATAACACCAAAATGTAGGGTTGATCTAGAAGTACTATGAGGATTGAGGGATTTATTAAAAAAAAAATTATGAGCCCATCAAACATCACAAATGGAAGGATAATCATAGTTAGCACACCATCACTTCTATGGATCAACAAGACTATATTCTTCTCCATTGAGAAAAAAACTCATATTTTGAGAATCATCACCACCTTGAAGTATGAGATTGGGGTGAATATTCCATAGTATACTTTTCACTTTTCCCTTAAGATGATAACTTGTAAGATTATCTTTAAAAGTAATAATGACCTTGACATGTGAGGGAAAGATCTTCCTTGTAGCCCACATACATAGAGATTTGAAAATTAGTAAAGCATGCCAATAGAGGTAATTACAGACCTTAAAAACACAATCATTTAACCAAAGGGGTGTTAGCATGATTGAGACTAGGTTAGGCATCCAATCCAAATAGATTTTCCAATTCATTCAGAAATAGCACATCCATAACTTTTAGGATGGAAGCAACCAATCTCTAGCACCTCTAATACATGTGTCTTAAGCCTTCATTAGAAATGCCATCAACCAATTTGTTTCCCTCTCTATAGGTATGCATTATAGAGAAGAATAAAAAGTTTTTAATCAATTGTTTGATGTAATAAATGAGAATCTCTATTTTCCATCCAGGATTATAGTTATCATTGATGATGTCAATTATTAATTTAGAATCTCCGTCATGAACAATTTTGTTTAAGCTAATCGAGGAAGCAAGATGAAGATCCCATTAGGCCATTGCCACCTCCACTTCATTGTTAAACTTGAGGCTTCTAGCATAAGCAACAATTAAATCACCTTTGTCATTTCTAATTACCCCTACCCACTAGCATTCACAATATTTCCTTCAGAAGCCCCATTGAAGTTAAATTTATCCCATCCTATCATGAGAGCCAGCCAATTTTTGTTCTTCCTCATCCTTTACTTATTGAATTCAATAATACGAATATCTATTCTTACTCCCTAGTCCCTAATGATTCTAGATTCCTACTGAGAAAGCAAGAAAGTAGGTTTTTTGATAGCTATGGTCTCCACATTCTCCATGATAGATTTGTTGATCAACTAGAAAATTCTTTCTTTAGTTTGAGATTCATCTTTGAATATATTATTGTTCCTCTTTTTCCAAATTCCTTAGGCAAAATGTCATGGTACAACTCCTTGAATTTCCATAATGATAGGGTGGGAAAATGGAGGGTACCAACTAGCGTTAAAGTCCTCTAATGACTTCAACAAAACCCAATTGAGCTCAAATTTATTAAATAGTCCCCCCCACAACTTACTAGTGAAATTATAGTGAAGAGAATATGGTCAATAGATTCTTCATTGGCATGGAAAAACACACATCTATTAGGGAAGGGAAACCTTGTCAATTGAATTTTTTCTAATGTTAGGATTTTCTCATGTGCAACAGTCCACCAAAAACTATTGATATTCAAAATAAGTTTTTTTTTCCATACTCTTGTCCAAAACTTCTCAATAACAAAAGAGTCAAGATGGATGGAATATCCAAAATTAATAGTATAAATACCCATGGGGTCATGGACCTAGAAGGAGACACCATTATGTTGAAAGTATGAGAGTTTATAAGAGTCGAGTAGGGCTTACAGTTTAGAAACAACAAACCGCTATAGGTTCCTCCAAATTATTCTAGACCTTCCCTAGTCCTTCAACAACATTACCAAATTTGTTATAGAGAAACCCTATAATTTTCTCGAACTAAGGGAAAGAAGAAAGGGGGTGATCATGCAACCAAAAATCTTCCCAAAACCTAATGAGATCAACCTTTCCCAAGTTCCGCTAGATTTATTTTTCCAAAATCCCATTGAATTTGATCATATTGTTCCATATAAGAGATCCCTTTGGTACTCTTGCATCTATATATAATAACTTAACATCCCCTTCTTGAATGTTCTTAGTGTTGTGCCCTGCACACATGCCCCAGTTTTCACCTAGTAAAGTAGGGACCCTTATTTTTTCTTGGTTTCCCTTTTCCTATTTTTAGGCATGATTTGTATGTTTGTGTGTTTACTCTTAGTGTTTTGATTCTTTTCTATCTAGTTAAGATTTAAATGTTTGTCATGCTAGCATGATATTAGAAACATCCTTCAAAAACTTAATTTTCCCATCTTTGCCTTTGGTTATTATCATTTGTGCCTATCAATTTTTTGGGGTTAGTCATCTTGGCATGACTATAAAGGAATCTCCAATGTCCCAACTACTATAGGTTGGCTTTGTGTTTGTGTGTCACCTTCATCTAATTTTTGAAGTTGGTCATTCTAGCATGACCATAATGGAATCTTAGAAACCTTGATGCTTGGCATGGGTTTGATGAAATACCTAATGCCCTGACTCCTACAGGATGACACTATTTTTGAGTGTTGCATTCATTAGATTTTTGGATTTGGTCATCCTAGCATGATTGTAAATGAATCTTTGAAGCCCCGATGCATGGCATGGGTTCAACAACATCCCTGACTTCCAATTCTCAATAACCCCCTACTTTGGATTGAGTTCTTGAGTCAATGTTTTCAAGGTTGCATAGGTCCTATATTAACTTATATGCTTTAGAGGCTTTCATTTGAGGTCCTATGTCTCATTACCAAAATTTGACTCTTGGTTGTCCATTCATGATCTTGAATTGTTAGTAGCTTGAAGAGTGTTGTTTGGATGGGTACATAATTATTTCAATTGGCCTCTTGGTTTGCATGGATGTATTCTTGATTCTCTTGTCCCTTTTTTCTCATGCTTGTATGATCATCTTAACAAGAGCATTTGAGCCCATTTTATGGAAACTTGGTGATTAGATGTATATAATTTGAACATCATAAAGCCTCCTTCAAATTTTTAGACCATTTTGTTACTTGGTATGATGACCATTGGCTCTTGAGTGGGTGTATAAAGGTTTGATCCATGTCTTTGATCATTAATGCTATTAAATCCCTTATGGTCTTAATGCATTCCTTTACAAACTGTTATCATGATTTTACTTATTTCAAGATTGGGTTTGTTTAGGTGTATATTCAATCTGGTAGTATCTCTAAGGGTTAAACAAGGTCTGTTTATTTTGATTGTACTAATTTAACATTTAAACACCTTTGAAGATTACCATGACATGTTCCAAAATAATTCCAAAATGTCTTAGAATCCTTTACCAATCATTCAAATGGTCCTAAAACCCTTGCATTAACATTGAAAACCATTCAATAGGTTTTGGGTGCCAAAGTTTGAATTAAAATGGAGGGAAATGTTTTTGAATTCTAATCAATCATTACATTTGAGCTTAAAATTGGTAGTTTTCTCATAGAGCCAATACCCTTGTTTGATTATTGTAGACATTCCTATACATGTTTTAAAGGCATAAATCACACAAAGGGGTTACTTAATGAGATAACACCATTTATTATGTGGCCCACATGAGCATCTCTGAATGGAGACCCTTCCTAAGCATAAAAAAAATACAATCAAATTTTATTATTTTTTCCATTTAAAACTACCTTTTTATGAAAACAATTGTTGCAAGCCCTATCCCCACAACTTTTTTCTCATTATTTAGCCCTCACATGTGTGAAAGTCATGCATGGGCATGTATGAGTCATTTTGTAGGATTTAGTGGTCCATTATACATAATTTTTGGTGAGGAAAGAGGAGAAAGTTGTTTTTAGTCACAATCATGGTGAAAATTCAAAATGGATAAAAACCTCATTGTTTTAGGCCTATTTCAACCCATTCACTAGATCAAAAGAAAAAATTAGGTGATTTTTAATCATATCCAAGGGTTTTCAATGAGTGTTTATTTTATTTATATGATTTATTTTGAAATCTAATGCTTTCTTTGTTGATTGTAGGCCTTGGCAATGTGAGGGGTTTTCACTTTAGGAAGAGATGGAGGCCTAAGGTTTAGTTTCCTATGGAAACCCACCAAACCCTAGGAGGCAGGGTTTGTCTAAGAAAGCATGACTATGATGCCTATTTATAACCTAGAGATGTCTAATTCGACCATTGATTATTACAACAAATTATCATCATTTATGCTATCACCCCACCTTGGCATAACTTTTCTTCATGAAGAAAATTTCATAGTTGAGATGATATTTTTTGCCCAAAGCATTCATCTCTTGACTATATTTGTTTGAGGTGTTTTTCCTCTTATTTTCATTATCATATTTGTCTAAATTTGGTTTTACATCATATTTGAGGTAGTCACAGGCTAGGGAGATTATTGTTGTATGAGTGAGAATCAATGCAAATGTTGTTGAAAAGGGATTGTCATAGTCAGATAATGTTGTACAATCATCATAAGAGAATTGTCATATTTTAAAAAATATTGCTTCTTATATCTCAAACTATAGGATTTATTAGAATGAGAGGAAAGGGTTGAAATTCAAAGGGAGGAACTACCATTGGTATTGTTAAGGAAGCCTAAATGTTGCAAAGTGTTGATTGGGACTATCATTAGGTAAAAGGTTGTCATTAGTTATCAGCCCTATATTTTTTCATTCTCAATGCATAGATATTTAATCATGAGTTGTAAATATTCCTCCAGTATAAAGGAATACATATTCCATATATTGTGATGACCTAGTATGGAAAGACTATCACAATGCATAATGAAAAGACAACCATATAAACAAGTATTGTCATAATGGTAGTCATGAATGGATAAGATCACTCAAATCCCCTAGAATTTCACCTCATTCATGGTCTTAGCAAGGTAATTTTTGTCACAGATCATGTAGACTATCTTGTGTATTGTTGTCTTCTCATTGATGTCAAAATGTTGGTGATCTTGGTTGTGATCTCTTAGATTTGTCAAGGTTACCATGGTGATGCTTTCTCAGGTTTTTTAGTGACTTAGTTCAGTAAATCACAGTGGCATAGTGTTGACAATTGATTTTTCATTGGATCAAGTGTTGAATTAAGGAAAGGGATAATATGTACCACCTAATTGGCATCATGGCAGTGGAGTCTTGCTTCATGCTTTCAGTGTGTTATTTCAGGAATTTTAAAGTAGTTTGTACTAATGACCTTGGTGGTAGTAATCCCATCACAGGATTGAATATGTGTGCAAATCAAATCTTCATGTCATAAGGTGTATAGTGAAAGGGTTATAGAGAATCTACTTGTGCAGAAGATTTATGTTTGAAATTTGTTGTCAGTTATTCTTTGCAGAATTTTTTTGTAAGGAAAAATGTTCTTGCTCAAATAAGTCAAATTGAGCTCACAAAGCACAAAATAGAATATCATAAAACATGTTCCAAGTGTTATTCACTAAACTCCATTCACTTTATGTCTATTTTAACGTTGACCGGTTGGAGTGGTTGCGGTCGCTTAAGTGACAATATAAAGGGTTCTACATCATCTGTGTTACCAGCCCCATCTGCTAGGCTACCGGTCATCGGGTGTGGCTCGAAGGTGTCCCGACGGGAATTTCACATCAACAATAGTGTTTGAAAAGGTAAGTGGAGTGAAACCCATATCGGTTCGATAAAATTCAAAATGAAAAAGTGTGAAACGGTTATGACAGTCCATTAAATTTGATGTGCATTATGGTGCAAAAAGACAAAAAGGCATGTATGTTTCCATTTCTTCACCGAAGTTCAAGAGACTTTGAAGATAGAAAGTCTTGAAAAAGAAAGAGTGAAAGTTTGGAATGTTTTTAAAGGTGCAGAAGATGAAAAGACAGATCTTTGAGAGTTTGCTTTTGTTTTTTTCTTTTTGACAAGAATGTGATTTGTTTTGAAGTGAAAAAGAAGAATGGGTTGGAAGTTGAACCAAATTAAAAACTTGAAAGTTCATTTTTTATGGTGTGATTTTTTTAATTTGTAGGGTGTGTTTTTAAGGAGATGGGAGATGATCTTGAAATGTGTTGTGAGAAGTTTTGAGAGTGGGATTTTTTGTTATGAAATGTATTTTTGTATTGTAGGTATGTTTTAGGCATGAAGAGACATTTTCTTGGACAGGGAGATGTGTTTAATTTTGGAAGTGTGATGATGCATTAAATGAATGAAGTTTTCATTCAGGATCAATATTTTCTCGGAGAAGGTGGAAGTGTTGAAAGATAACAATTTTTTAGAGAGGCTTAACTTTTCAGAATTGCAGTGTGAAGTTTGATGAAATTGTAAATTGATTTTGGGATTATCTTGCAGAGGTATGAGATATTTTGCAATTGATTGATTGTAGATGATATGATTATGACAGTTGAAGTTTGGTTTGATTGCAGAGAATATATTTTTGTTTGTTTTTTGAAAAGGAGAAATAAGGTGTTGTTTTATTGAAACATGGAAACCCCCTGAGTTTTTCATTGAAATTTTTGATGTTGTAATGTCAGTGAGACATGCAGAGAAGTACAATATGCGAGTGAGGCAAAATTGTAATGTTAGTGAGATAGTTGTAAATCTGAAATTTTTGTTATGCCAGTGAGGTAGTTGAGTGGTTTTTATACCCTAGGAGGGTTTTCCACTTAGGGAATTTCTTTTGGCAATTTTTGTGTTGATACTCTACATTTTATCTATCTGAAGAATTCTATAATTGCAAAATTAAGTTTATCAAAAGGTGTAAAAAATGTTAAAATTGTTAACAACACTGATTCACCCCCCCTCTCAGTGTTGTGTGTATTCCTACAATTGGTATCAGAGCACGGTTCCTTGTCAAAGCTTAATCAGCTAGGGTAGATCATATTTCTGGAATACTTATCATGGCAAGTCAAGAAGGTTACTCAAATTACAAAGCACCTATGTTTGATGGTTCTAACTATGCTTTTTTGAAATTCAGGATGGAGTCATATTTGTCATCTTTGGGGTATGATGTGTATGCTGCCATTGTTATTGCATATACTGCTACAAATCCTCCTAGTACAACTGATGAAAAAAGGGCATATGAAAATAATGCTAAGGCAAAAAATGCAATATGTTGTGGTCTAACCAATGATATGCTTGTCAAAATCATGGAGTGTAAGACAGCTAAGGAAATATGGGACAAGCTATCAAATATTTATCAAGGAGATGATAAAATCAAAGAAGCAAAACTACAATCCTATAGAGCTAAATTTGAAAGTCTCAGGATGAGTGATGATGCGAAAGTAGCAGAATATCTTCTAAGAGTTCAAGAAATTGTAAATGCTATAAGAGGATTGGGTGATACACTGGAAGAAAAGATAGTTGTTACAAAAGTCTTAAGGACTTTAAATTCGAAGTATGAATCCAAAGTGTCTGCAGTTGAAGAAAGAGACTTAAGCAAAGTTACCTTTGATGAACTTCATGGCACTTTCACAGCTTATGAGATGAGAATTAGCAATGATATACCTTCAAGCAAAGAAGCTACTTTCAAATCAGTCAAAAAAGAAAAGGAGATTTATGATTCAGAAGAGTTGGATGATGATCAAGAAATATCTCTTGCAAGCAAGTTGAAGAAGGGATTTGTTGGTAAGTACAAAGGTAAACTTCCATTCAAATGTTTTGAATGTGGAAAAATTGGACACTATGCAGCTCAGTGTCCTTACAAAGACTTAGATAGTGATGAAGATGAAAATAAGAAGCAATTAAAAAAGAAACAATTTGTTTCTAGAAGGAAAAATAATTTCAGAAAGAAAAGAAGCTTGTTAATCAAAAATGTTGATATGACTGAAAGTGATTCAAATGATTTTCTTGATGAAAATGCACAGACTTTATTTATGACTATTCTAAATGAAGTTCAAAATGAAAAATGTGAAGAACAATCAAACAGTTGTGAAGCTGTTATTGATTTTGAAGGAGAATTGAAGTGTGCATTAAGTCAAGTCAAGAAACTTAAAAAGGAGATCATTGCACAAAGAAGTCAGTTTCAAAAAGAAATGATATCATGAATGATAAACTAACTTGTTATGAGAAACAAATTACTGATTTAATTATGTCTCTTGAAGAAAGTAAGAAAATTATTGATGATAAAAGCAAAGAGTTGAATAATAAGGACAAGGAATGTCATACACTTGAAGCTGAAATTGTGGATCTGAGAAGAAGACTTGATATGTGCAGAAGTAGTGATAAACTTGATGATCTTCTTGATAGACAAAAGGATTAAAAGATAAATCAGGTCTTGGATTTGAAGAGGGACAGTGTTCTCAAAAGGCTAGTACAAATGACAAATCAATCATAAGGACAACAAACTACAAAAGGAATGAAACTTTCAGGTATAATGCTCACTTTACTGGATATTGTTTTTGTTGCAACAGGTTTGGACATAAAGCCAATGAATGCAGATTTGGAGTTAGAAGAGAAATGCATTTATTTCCAAGGAACTCATTCATGTTTTTAAGAAGTTTGAAGTGTCACAATTGTAAAAATTTTGGGAATATTGCCAAATTTTGTAGACCTTCTTTGCAAATGCAGCAAACTACAAGGAATACTGTTTCAGGTTTGTCTACCTTAAGTCCTGAAAAGAAGTTGCTTGTTTGGAAACCTAAGGTAATGAACAAGAGCCTTGATGTTATGATTGCACAAGCTACTTTTCATGCCAAAAGGAAGGAATAGTGGGTGATTGACAGTGGCTATTCCAACCACATGACAGGAGACAAAGATAAATTTGTTAAATTTGAAGACATTAATGAAGGCTCTGTTATGTTTGGAAATAATGATTGCATTATGATCAAAGGCAAAGGTACAATTCTTCTTGATGATGAAACACCACTACATGATGTGTATTTTGTAGAAGGACTGAAGCATAACTTGTTAAGTGTTAGTCAAATATGTGACAATGGTTTTAATGTGGTTTTTGATACACATGGATGTGAGATCAAAAAGAAATCAGGTAAAGTTATTGCAGCTGGTCTAAGAACTAGTGGTAACATCTATAATCTTCATAACTCTGAAACTAAAAGTGTTGGTAGCAATATTTGTTTCATGGGTCAAATTGAAGAATGCTAGTTGTGGCATAGAAGACTTGGTCATGTGAATTTTGACAATCTTGTAAGAATCAGCAGAATCACAATGTTAGAAACATGCCTCATATTTCAAAACCAAGTAATACTACATGCAAAGAGTGTCAGCTGGGTAAGCAAACCAAGGTCAGTATCAAACCTAAGGAGTATTTCACATCAAAGCCTCTGCAGCTCGTGCATTCAGATTTATGTGGTCCTACAAGGACTAAAGCATTAGGAGGTGAAAGATATTTTATGCTTCTCATTGATGATTTTTCAAGGATGACATGGGTAACATTCTTAAGGCATAAATCAGAGGCTTTTGAAAGATTCAAAATCTTCAAGAAGATGGTTGAAAAGGAATCTGATTTCAAGCTAAAATGTTTAAGGTCAGAGAAAGGAGGATAATATACTTCAAAGGAATTTGAGGAGTATTGTGAAAAACATGGGACAAGAAGACAATTCTCCACTCCTAGAACTCCACAACAAAATGGAGTAGCTGAAAGAAAGAATAGGACTGTAAAAGAAATGGCAAGAACCTTACTTCATGATGCAAATCTACCTAACATCTATTGGAGAGAAGCTGTTCATACAGCTGTATATACTTTAAACAGAGTTCAATTAAGGGTAAAGTCAAATTATACTCCTTATGAACTTTGGTATGGTAAGTCAGCTAATGTTGGGTACTTTAAAATTTTTGGAAGTAAGTGTTACATCAAGAAAGATAATGATAGCTTATGTAGTTTTGAGTCCAGATGTGATGAAGGCATATTTCTTAGTTATTCTACACATAGCAAAGCATATAAGTGCTTTAACAATAGACTCAAAAGAATAATTGAAAGTCCTAATGTTAAGGTGGATGAGGATTTACAGCCCTATATGCAGATGATTCATGACAAGGAAGATGATCATCATTCACAAAAGGAAGAAGAAATTTAGGAAGAGGAAGAAGATCCTGAAAAATCTGTTGATGTTAAGACAAAGACTCCTTCAAAAGCATATCAAAGAGATCATCCTCATGAGTTGATCATTGGGGACAAGGACAGTGGTGTGGTAACTAGAAGAAAGCTTGCTGCTGCACATAATCAAGCACATGTGTGCTTGATATATGAAATGGAACCAAAGAATTATGTTGAGGCCAGCAAAGATGAAGCCTGGATTAAAGCCATGGAAGAGGAGTTAAGCCAAATAGAAAAGAACAAAACATGGGAACTTGTTCCAAGACCAAAAGGTAAGAATGTCATTGGATCAAAATGGGTCTTTAGGAATAAGCTTGATGATAAAGGTATAGTTGTTAGAAACAAAGCTAGATTGGTTTGCAAAGGGTATTCACAAATTGAAGGTATTAACTTTGAAGAAACATTTGCTCCTGTTGCTAGACTAGAAGCTATAAGAATGTTTTTAGCTTTTTTAGTTTATAAAAATTTCCAAGTTTACCAAATGGATGTAAAATCAACCTTTCTAAATGGAGATCTTGAGGAAGAAGTTTACATGGAACAACTAGAAAGTTTTGTGAATAAAAATAAATCAGATCATGTTTATAGGTTGAAAAAGGCCTTATATGGTTTAAAGCAAGCTCCAAGGGCTTGGTATTATAGACTAGATAAGTTTCTGCAAGAATAGGGATTCATAAAAGGAGGTGTGGACAGTAATCTGTACTATCTAATCAAAGGTGAGGATATTCTGGTTGTTGAAATTTATGTTGATGATATCATTTTTGGTAGTAACAATGATGATATGAGTCATTCTTTTCCTAACATCATGAAGTCAGAATTTGAAATGTCTATGTTGGGAGAATTGTCTTTCTTTCTTGGTCTTCAGGTATCTCAGCTTGAAAAGGGAATATTTATTTCACAAAATAAATATGCCAAAGAGATGTTAAAGAGATTTAAAATGGATGATTGCAAACCTTTGGTTACTCCTATGGAGACAGGGCATAAGCTAAGTAAAAATGATGAATAACCTGAAGTAGAACAGTCTCTGTCTAGATCTATGATTGGGAGCCTTTTATATCTCACTGCTTCTAGGCCTGATATTATGCAGGCTGTTTGTTTGGTTGCAAGATTTCAAGCTTGTCCTAAACAATCACATTTGAATGTTGTTAAGAGAATCTTTAGATATATTAAGGGTACACTTGATTTTGGTTTATGGTATCCTAGACATAATGATTTTACACTTCTTGCCTATACAGATGCAGATTGGGCTGGATGTCCTGATGACAGAAAAAGTACAAGTGGGGCAGCTTTCTTTCTGGGTGGTAGATTGGTTGCATGGCATAGTAAGAAACAAGATTGTGTTTCTCTATCTACAGCTGAAGCTGAGTATATTGCTGCTTCTTCATGTTGCACACAGGTACTTTGGATGGTACAATCACTTATTGATATTAAGGTTGAAGTTGAAAAGGCTATATCTATTCTTTGTGATAACACTAGTTCTATCAATATGTCAAAGAATCCTATAATGCATTCAAGAACTAAGCACATTGCTATCAGATATCATTTTCTAAGGGAAAAGGTGATTGAAAATGAAGTTGCTTTGGAATATGTGCATACAAGTGATCAATTGGCTGACATCTTCACAAAGCCTTTGCCAAAGGAGACATTTGAAACTCTGAGACAGAGATTAGGAGTTCTGTCTCTTGTCTCTCTTCAATAAGTTACAGAGATATTAGATTTAGGGGGAGTTGTCTTCTATATCATTTTGATGTCCTAAATCTCATTACATTTGTACATAGTTTGTGTATAGTTTTATGTACATATTTGTAATAAGGATAAGTGTATGGAACTTTTTTTTTTTGATTGGCTGTGTTACAGTATTGTGCATTTGATCAGTGTGAAGTAGAGTGTGGGTTTTGACATATTTTTCATGACAGAGGATTGCATTTACAAGAACAGAACTTTATTGGTTGTGGTATTTGTTTTGCCTTTGACATTTTTATGTCAAAAAGGGGGAGAAGTGAGTTATGGTTTTGCCATCAATGTCAAAGACAAAGGGAGAGTTTTGTAGACTATCTTGTGTATTGTTGTCTTCTCATTGATGTCAAAATGTTGGTGATCTTGGTTGTGATCTCTCAGATTTGTCAAGGTTACCATGGTGATGCTTTCTCAGATTTTTCAGTGACTCATTTCAGTAAATCACAGTGGCATAGTGTTGACAATTGATTTTTCATTGGATCAAGTGTTGAATTAAGGCAAGGGATAATATGTATCACCTAATTGGCATCATGGCAGTGGAGTCTTGCTTCATGCTTTCAGTGTGTTATTTCAGGAATTTCAGAGTAGTCTTTATTAATGACCTTGGTGGTAGTAATCCCATCACAGGATTGAATATGTGTGCAAATCAAATCTTCATGTCATAAGGTGTATAGTGAAAGGGTTATAGAGAATCTACTTGTGCAGAAGATTTATGTTTGAAATTTGTTGTCAGTTATTCTTTGCAGAATTTTTTTTAAGGCAAAATGTTCTTGCTCAAATAAGTCAAATTGAGCTCACAAAGCACAAAATAGAATATCATAAAACATGTTCCAAGTGTTATTCACTAAATGTCATTCACTTTATGTCTATTTTAACATTGACCAGTTGGAGTGGTTGCGGTCACTTAAGTGACAATATAAAGGGTTCTGCATCGTCTGTGTTACTAGCCCCATCGGCTAGGCTACTGGTCATCAGGTGTGGCTCAAAGGTGTCCCGGTGGGAATTCCGCATCAATGACAGTGTTTGAAAAGGTAAGTGGAGCGAAACCCATATCAGTTGGATAAGATTCAAAATGAAAAAGTGTGAAACGGTTATGACAGTCCATTAAATTTGACGTGCATTATGGTGCAAAAAGACAAAAAGGCATGTATGTTTCCATTTCTTCACCGAAGTTCAAGAGACTTTGAAGATAGAAAGTCTTGAAAAAGAAAGAGTGAAAGTTTGGAATGTTTCTAAAGGTGCAAAAGATGAAAAGATAGATCTTCGAGAGTTTGTTTTTGTGTTTTTCTTTTTGACAAGAATGTGATTTGTTTTGAAGTGAAAAAGAAGAATGGGTTGGAAGTTGAACCGAATTAAAAACTTGAAAGTTCATTTTTGATGGTGTGATTTTTTTAATTTGCAGGGTGTGTTTTTAAGGAGATGGGAGATGATCTTGAAATGTGTTGTGAGAATTTTTGAGAGTGGGATTTTTTGTTATGAAATGTATTTTTGTATTGTAGGTATGTTTGAGGCATGAAGAGACATTTTCTTGGACAGGGAGATATGTTTAATTTTGGAATGTGATGATGCATTAAATGAATGAAGTTTTCAATTAGGATCAATATTTTCTCAGAGAAGGTGGAAGTGTTGAAAGATAACAATTTTTCAGAGAGGGTTAACTTTTTAGAATTGCAGTGTGAAGTTTGATGAAATTGCAAATTGATTTTGGGATTATCTTGCAGAGGTATGAGATATTTTGCAAGTGATTGATTGTAGATGGTATGATGATGACAGTTGAAGTTTGATTTGATTGCAGAGAATATATTTTTGTTTGTTTTTTGAAAAGGAGAAATAAGGTGTTGTTTTATTGAAACAAGGAAACCCCCTAAGTTTTTCATTGAAATATTTGATGTTGTAATGTCAGTGAGACATGCAGAGAAGTACAATATGCGAGTGAGGCAAAATTGTAATGTTAGTGAGATAGTTGTAAATCTGAAATTTTTGTTAAGCCAGTGAGGCAGTTGAGTGGTTTTTATACCCCAGGAGGGTTTTCCACTCGGGAAATTTCTTGTGTCAAATTTTGTGTTGATACTCTGCATAATTTTTTTATCTATCTGAAGAATTCTATAATTGTGAAATTAAGTTTATCAAAAGATGTAAAAAGTGTTAAAATTGTTAACAACACTGATTCACCCCCCTCTTAGTGTTGTGTGTATTCCTACAAATCATTGCATTGTTGATGTTACGTGGAGATGTAAGCAATGCACGGAAATCTAGGATTGTCGTACCTAGGGGTTTTAGGACAACAATGTTGACTAAAAGTTTAGTTTTATGTGTGTTAATGCATGATTAATCTATAATTTTTCAAGGTAAGGATGTCATATCATGAAAAGGAGTGATTTGATATAGCTGAAGACTTTCATACACCCAAAAATGGATTGTCAACAAAATTAGGATTGTCCTCTCCTTTGTATGGTTGTCATACATTTGTTTAATAATCTAGTTTTGCATGCTTATCATCAAGAGACCATTGCACTTGACTATCCTCTGGTTTAACAAGTTGGGAACACTATATATGTTTGTCTTTCCTGAAATTTTAAAATTCCCAAAAGGACTATACTACTATCATAAAATGTTGTCAAATTGTCATGTGGCTCTCCTAGATCAACCACACATAACTTTTATGATAGTCCACATAAACCATCAAAATATGAAGACAATTTGACCCATTTACAATGGATTTGGAGGATAGGAGTGTCTAAGGGTTTAAAAACAAAAGTTAATATATTTATTCACTTAAAAACATCATGAAACAGTCCCAAATCAACATTATGACAGTCATGTCCTTGCAGTCCTAAAACAACAGTCATCAGAGTCAAGGGACAACAACATTAAGGAGCTAATTTAAGGGATTCATTTTTAAATGGTCATAACTTATTGACCCTAGATGACGTATTTAACTCCCTTGAGATCTATGAGTTAATAGGAGGATGATCATGAAGGTTAAAGAATGAAACGACAATGATATGATAGTCATGATCAATAATTTCCTACAGTTGTCCTACGTAAGATATTTTCATATTTGCTACATGGTGAACCCAATTGTCATGGAAAACTAATAATATGAAGGTGATGATGAGAAATGATAAGAAGTTAAAGAAGGTCCCATATAAACAAAGAATAAATGATATCAAATATATGAAGATTTCAATTGCAACAAATTTTACAATGTCACCAATTTTGAAATGTTTTGCATTTTTGATTGAAATGATGTTTCTAATAGTGGATAATAATTGGAAATGATGATAATGGTTTGTTTATAATTAATTTTATTCTCTTCTTATTTCATGAAGGTTTGGGAGCTGAGACAACACAAGATCTACTTTTGCTACTATTGTTCGTGCAAGATTAGGGCACAAAATGACCAAAAATGAAGGCAATAAGTTCCTGTAGCTAAATGAAAATGGAGTGCATGATCCTTTTCATGATTTACATCCAATTACATGACTATTTCATCATTCCATGAGGCCTATATTCATTGTTTCAGATCTAAGATGCAAAAGCTAGGACTAAAAATGAAGAAATCATGAAGATTAGAAGGATGGATATGAGATTTTAATTAAGAAACTGATCATCTAAACTTATTTAATGTTTCTTGAACTTGGGAAATGATGAGTTACAGATTCCTATGATGAAAATAAGAAATGATTCTTGAGTTTGGTTTGTATTTTATTTATAGGGAATTCAAATAAGATCTGTCTTGCCCTATTGAGAAAACATGTAACTTGTAAATTTGAATTATGTCCTACCCTATAAGGGTGGTCCTAAATTTTAAATTAAGTTGACTTAATCAATGAATGAAATTTAAGATCACCTATATAGAAAGGAGGACTTCCATTTAGTTTTTTTTTTGGTTGGTGGTGGGGAGGCAGGGAATCTAGGATAGCAATTTTATGAGCACAATGATAAGGACATAAGGCAATTTCAATGTGGATTTATGTTGGAAGTTGTCACATGCAAATGACATGCTAATTCTCCACTTTAGGTGGTGATGCATTTGTATTTTATTTTCTAAAACTTGGATTTTTGGGTGAAAATCAATAAAGTGTTGAATGTTTACATCTTTCATGGTGAAATTGTCAAAGATTATGTAATATTTGAATATGTAATATGGTTTTCTTATGCAATTGCTTCGCAATTCTTACAAAATTCCTTAGGATGTTGCATCTATGATGTCAATGGTTGTGTGAAATGTGGATCATAGCATTGTAGGTTGATTAAATCTCATCAAATCTTCTAAAATAAAATATTTTAAATTAAATGCAAGGTTAACCCTCTTTATTTTTCATTTTATTTAATCTACAAACCTTTATCTTTTGTTCTTTTTTTTAGATCTAGTGATGCATGAGCATCACTCTAGTGATGTTTTTATAGCTCATTTTGATGTTACGAGTCCTAGTTGAGTGTTTAGAGGTCTTAGGAGGTCCATTGGGATTATTTCCAATGGTCTAAGTTGTGTAAATAGGCCTAGAAATTCAAATTTTGATTTTCCTTCCTTAACTGTCCTTTTGCATTTCAGGTTTGTAGTATGTTTTTTAGAAGTCTTCCTAATTGGTCTTTATTTGATTCTAAGTGCAAAAAAGTAATTATTTTTGGTCATTTATCTGGTCTTAAAGCTAAATATAAATTATTTTGGTTAGTTCTAAGAACTAAATTTTTGTGGATACTGTGGAAAAAGAGGAATGAGGATCAATTTCAAGGCAAGCCTAGAATTCTTTCCATGTCTAATTTTAGACTCACACACATTGATATTTACTTGCAGGTAGTTGTTTCATTGGAGGATCAGTTGGCCAATTTGTCCAAGATGGCTGATAAAGGGTTCTCCTCATCACAAGACTCTGAAGCAATTCTCTTTGAAATGAAATAGCTAGACATTGATAGAACTAGCCTATCCTTCAACTCAAGGCTAGAAGATATGCTATTACAGTTCAAAAAATTGCATCTCATTGAAGTAGATAATATCATTAACTCTTAGGAGAACTTGCCACAGGAAGATTACATGATGCACACTATTCCCAGTGTAATTGAAGAAGACATGATTTATGTGGATAGTACTGGAGTGGGCCATGCTACTCCCAAACTAGAATGTGATGATATAGAATGTGGCCTAATCTATGTTGAACTAGTTTCTTACCTTCCAGAAGTGTAGTAGGATAATTCAACAGATACATTTCTAATTTTGTTCTGGGATAGTATTTTGATCTCATTTAGCATAGGCATGGCGTATGATACCAAATTTTGTAAGATATAATTTTGTTTCATTTTGCTCTTGGCCATAAGACTTTAATCCTAAGATGGTGGCCATCTTGGCCACATCAATTGTAATGACATAGATATTTTTCGGCAATATGATTAGACTATCTTTAATCTAAAAAATATATTTTAATTTTCCCACCAAAATGCAAATTTGAATTTCTAGTGGCTTTTTGTCTTGTTGAAGGGTTGGGGTTTGTTCCTCGGACTAAGAATTAGGTTTGTGAATTCAAATAAGGTCTTAGAATACCATGTAAGACCATGTAGGGTTTTTTTGTAGTGTTTTTTCTAGACTAGGTTGTGAAATAGGGGCAGAAATTTCAAGTTTTAAGACAATATTATTAGGTTTTGTGAAAAGAGACATATGTATTCGATTGGTAACTATTTTGGATGATCATTCACATCAAATAAAGGAAGAAGAATGATCCAAGAAGTGATTGAGATAGTTTCCCTTTGTTGTACCCTATTTCTTTTAGCATTTTTTACTAATTTTCAATGAAACAAGAAAGAAATAGTCCCATGTATAGACATGTATGGACTTGTACCCAATTGGGAAGTGCATGAAAGTTGAGAATGTCATTCTACATGTTTAATGCATTGGTTTTTCTATGATTTCATAGTGTTTTGTGTAGGTAAACAAGTTTAAACTCCTCACTATCCTGTTGCAGAGCTAAGGTTTCCAACAAGACATAGAAATCCATAGCTTTTGTTTGAACCGACTTGAAAAATCATGAAATTGGGTGAGTACCTTGTTTAAAGTGCTGGTCAAGTCTCCACCAAAGTATAGCTCATATGAGATATTCAAGTCTGAGTTGTTCACTATCAAGTAGGACTATTTAAACCCTAGGCCTTTTTGAGGGTTTAATGAAAAGTAAACTTTTTGAGTTCACCATGGAAAAATAGAGGTTTGATGAGACCCTATAGGGTTTGTGGAAGGGTAAAGTTGTCCGAGGAAGCACAAGTAGTGCAGTTTGTTATGCTAAGCACCCAATAGGTCTTATTGAGGGTTTGAAACTAGGGAAGTAAGCTTGTAAAGAAGAAATCTGTAGGGTATAGCTTGACGTACCATTGAAGGGTTTGTAAACCTTAAGAACCTTGTTCTTCTTATTATTTTCTCTCTATGTCATTATTGGTATCAGATCCAATAAAGTTAAGAAAGCCAATACATGGGTTAACAATCCAAAAGGAGAGAGATGCCTCCAAGAATCTAGACTACTGAAAGGGTGGTAGAGAGAATAGAAACACAATTGGGAGAAACCCTTGCTAAAGAAATGAGGGAACTAAGAGTTAGTTTGGATGCAAGACTCACTGCAGTGGAAGATAACCAAAGAAGAGGAGTGGTTACAAGGGATATGAGTGACCAAGATGAAGTGGTGGATAAACTACCTAGAGAAGAGAGGAATGTTGATGATGTGAGGATGGAAAGATTGTTGAGGGAAGTTAAGGGTGAAGGAACCAAGGGTAAAAGTTCAAAGTTGTGTCACACTTTGGCCCAACTTATCAACTTAAATGAATTTAAGTATTTCCAACTAAAAGTCAATTTTGGTGAAACTTATGTTCTATCTAGATTCATTCTAGCTAAATTAGATCTAGGCCACAACTTTTTTAATTGGAACCATCCACTAAAAACATATGTAGCATCACATTGGGGCTCATTTGTACCAAAAAAAATAAAATTATTTGAAAAACTTGATGCTCTAACAAGTCCTACTTGTGTAAATAATCATTTTCAAAGAATCTAAAAATACCCTTTTGTAGATCAATCAATCTACTTTGTAAAAATATAATTTTTTAAACATTTCAATTAGTGTTTATATTTTATTTTTTATTTCTACTAAAAGTAGGTCATCAGCACCAAAATATGGCATCGATTGTCCTCTCAAGAGAAAATAGTAAAGTTTATAAAAAAATTGAAAAAAATATGATGCACTAGAGGAGAGATTCCTTGTCAAGATGACATAATTTTTTTCCTATTTTGGATAAATAATGAAGACAAAAGTTGACGTCCCATCAAAATAGTTATGTTTTCATTACACACAATTTCCATTATTTATTTAAAAATATATAGTTATCAAATTGGGGAAGAAAATAATCCATGCACTAACATTATGAGCTATGAATTTACACAAAAATATATAGAAGGAAAGTAAATGAAATTTACTATATAAAGTGTGATGTCCCATTTGACCTTATTTTTTAGTAGGTGGATTGATGAGGTGGATTTATGAAATTAGGACTTAGGATAGAGTAATTTGGGGATTAATTAAATAATGTAGGATTATTTAATTATGTGAGACATTAGAAGAATTTAGGGAATTTAATTAAATAAAATAATTTTATTTAATTATGGGATAATGAACCAATCAGATAAACTTAGAGTATTTATTTAATTGACAGAAGAAAATAAGAATTAAGATAAATATAAAATATTTATTTAATTCAAGATAAGCCAATTTTAGGTGTATACATTTTGCCCCTCTTTGAAGCAATGTGTCTTATCACGTTGTTTCAAAGAATAAAAATTTTTCTGACAATGATACATGCCCCAGTTTGCCCCTGGTACAAGTTTGACGACAGGATGCCCCCTCGGGAGATTGGATGGGGAGACGGTAGGAGGCGTGAGACGGACAATCTCATGATGAAGAAGGTTAGATTTGAAGAAAATGGGTAGATTGAGAAGAAAGAGGTGAATGATATGTGAAACACAAACAAGCAAGTAAAAAAGTATGCACAAATGATACAAGACCAAACAAGGTATTGCTCCTGTTGAGTGGTAAACCAAGGATATAGATCGATGATGTCTGGTTCTAGGAATGAAACATGTTGTATATGACTCTGGATCTGGTTTCGACAATGCAACATCCTGTTTAAGACATTTGATATGACAACCAAATACAACAGTGTTGTCATAGAGGGGAATGATATATCCCTAGAGCAACACAAAGGATAGTTATGACTGATTGATATGGTTTACGACAAGATTAAGATCAAGACCGTTGATTGTGAATGGATAATTCGACAAGATTGGCTTGACTCGATTGGTATGGATTAAGGATGGACTTGCATTTTGATCACTGCTCAGATTGATAGCTAGAACTACTGATGAGAGATATGAAGATAAATAGAAATTTGATCGATAGAAGAATGATTTGATAGAAGAAATTACAAGCTTTTGTAAACATTGATTCGCTACATTTTAGATCTTTATTGGATGGGATATGGAGAAATGCAATTGGATATGGATACAGATATGAGATGCAATTGGATATGTTATGGATATGCATATAGATATTTGTCATCTTGATATAGCAAGTATTTTGAAGTGCTTATTTCATCATTGGGCTTTATTATGTTGTAAGAAAATACAAGCATCTAGGTATAATTAGACTGAGATGACCTGAGTATTACTTACATGGATTTTGATATAGCAAGTTAATATAAGCATCTAGTCAAACTTGAATCTAGATGACCTGAGTACTTCTTGCTTTTCAACAGACAAGGATTGCCCCTTTTCATGTTCAGACCTCCATAGTCCTCGATGATCTTTTGCTGATCATATCATTAGACAGAAAGTCATCACATTACTAAAGTTTAATCCACAAGCAGTAGACAAAGAAAATGATTATGCCCCCATCATAGTATCTCTAGCTTTTGGCATCCTTGAGTAGCATAGGAAGACATAATGGCAAAAATCCAAGACTTTGTAAATTAACCTATTCACAAAACATTCTTGCATTAGGTATGTCTTTTGCCATAATTGATATAGAATTAGTTTGAGTGTTTCAGTATGGTGTTATGCCTTGGATAGGTTGATGTCTTTGTGTCAAGAATTTTTGTTTGGAAGCGGGCTTTGCTGCGTGTGCTTTACTTGTGAAAGGGTACAGACATGGACGAATAGATGACAAGACATGGGATGAATGGGAAGCAGAGCCTTAACGCTAGATACTGATGACAAGGAAACACCATGGATAGGTAGATGCATGGGTGATAAGGAATGAAATGGGTACATATGGGGATGGGCAATAGTGGATAGGAGGAATCAAGGATATGATCTCCAAGGACTATGTCACATAGGAATAATTTGAAACTTACAACGAAGGAAGATAAGAGGATAATGAAGCATTTGCGTGGTTTTGGAGGGGTGAGGTATGTCAAGAGACATTTAAAACATTTCTCAACATTATATCCCCTATCTTTATCAAGACCAAAGAAAGATTAGGATGGATGGATTGGATAGTACAGGTAGGATAGGATAGAAAATGGTACGGAAGGAAACTGATAGGAGAAGAGTGATAGGCTGATGAGACAAGGTGCCCCCAAGTGTAGGTGACGTAGAAGATCAACTTACACATGATGCCTATTTTCCAGGTTTTCATCATGGTACTTATCCAAGGTGCCTATTTGCCAAGTTTTCACCATTGGACGAAGGGATTTTTCTTTACTTTTTTTTCACTTTTTTCTTTTCTTTTGAATATTTGGAGAAGGTGGAATATGCAAGAGAGAGACTCCAGTATCTAGTTCCTTGAAAGGTGATAGTCCCACTAGATAGATGCTGTCGAATGTACCATGTCAAGTGTGCTCATAGATGTTGGTAGGGAATTGCATGAAAGTGAGATAGAGTAGGTAGATAGCGGATTATGGAAGGTGCAATAGTGGATGACGATGTAAAATACAAAGGGAAGGCTTATGCAAATATGGAAGGAAGGTTTATGCAAAAGCATGGACCATAGGATGAGGAAGATATGTAGGATAGTAGTGGGAGGGAGGGGAGATGGAGTTATACAGAAGTATTGTGGAATGGAAGGGAACCATGACCAATGGTTGCACATACCGTGACAAACATTGAAGCTTATGATAAGCAGGTGGTGTGGAAAGCAATGAAGATTTTTGCTTTGTAGACGAATGATATAGGCCTTTAGGGACCCACATAGACTTAGTATTTTTCTGATTTTTGCTTGTCATGTGGGATGGAAGGATTTGATACTTTTGGATGGAATGCAATTTTTGAATGGAAAAGGAGAAAGTGGATGGTTGGGATTCGTGAGAGGTGGATGCCTCATTTGACTTGAGGGCTTTTTTCTTAGGTACCCAGACCATTTTTCTTTTAGACTTTTCTTGTGAAGGTATGAGTTTGGGTGTATGTATCTTGTGTGCAGCTTTGGAGGTAATGGGACCCACACCTTTTTTAGTTTGGCATTGAGGTTTATGGGTGTATGCAGCTTTTGAGATGGATGTTTCTTTGATTCTTGGCTTTTGTATCCTAGGTCATGAGGACTCATAGGATTTTTTATTTTATAGGTAGAGGCATCCATATTTTTGATGTTGAATTCTCTTGGGATGGTGGAAGAGAGGTTAGTGGAAGCCCTTTGTTTAGACAACATGTGCATTGGTTGGTCATGATTGGGATTGTTGGAAGATTCATAGATAGGTGAATAAGGTGTTCAAAGAAGTGGTAGAATGCATGGGGGGGTGTTAGGAGTTGGAAGTAGTGGAGGTAGATTGGATGGTGGAAGGTGTATGGTCACATGCTTTTGATAAATGTAGGATGATGGAGGTGGAATGGAAACATATGTTTTGGGGATATGATATGGTTTGCGATGGAAAGTAGTAGACTTAGAAGGAGTGGAGGAAGTACCAACATCTTGAGATTGCTCACCTTGGGGTATGTATCCAAGGCTGTATGAAGGTGGGGGAACATTGACATGGATAGGTGTTGGTGATGATGTTAGTCATAAACAAACATAGAATAAAAGTTACAAAACAACTGTTACTCATCTTGAAAGATACGATGAATTCAGAGAATTCATGATCCCAAGTCTCCATTGATTAGTTCATAATCTTTTGACATTACTTTGAGGTTGATGTGTGTTGTTGTTTACATTTTGGGGCCTTGCGTGGATCTTATCATTAGGATTAAGTTTCTGTAAAGGTGCTGCACAAAAAGTTATTCTGAACAGGATATGCTTCAAACAATATGTTTATCTTTAAATCTTTGCATGATATTTATCATTTTGACATGCTTTAACCTCAAATATGTTGAATATGTTCAATTATTTATGGGATGTCTGCATATTTGCATAATTTCCTTAGGATTGTCAATTATTCACAATTATGATCGTGAAACGATCTAAAATTAAAAGAAATTGAAAGAAAAGTTCAAATAATGGTTGAATCTTCAGCTATTGAACCGCATATACATTAGATACAGTCATGAAGAGAAGAAAACCAAATCTTATGTTCACCAAGACATTCCACAGCTAGATATAGTTGATGCTAACTTCCAAGGAATGGTATGATAACAACACATGTAAGCTGATTTGCACTCCAAGGGACGCAACAAATCACAGCATATATCAAGAATTCATACACTGATTACTCAAGATTTACTATGAATTGTAATCAAAAGGTCTTCTCATTCATTAAGTATGTAGGAACATATATGTATACAACAACTTTGAAATAAGCCCTAAATATTTTAGCAAACAGATTTCAATTAAGTTTCTGAATGTTTAAAATGAGGCATCCCTGCACCTTTTATATAATAAGGTGGGGGAGTCATTACAATTGATCTACGATCAAGATTTGTCTATTGAAATCTACGGTTTACATTTCATTGAATAAGTCAATCTTTTCCACACGGCACAGGTTGCCAGCTGGCAGCCATCTAGGAAACTTAAACTTTCACAAGTACCTGATGCGTATATTCCCTCTATGATGATTCATCATCATGTTCTTTATCATCATCATCACTTTCACCACTCTTGCTATCTTCATCATCGTGGTAATTGTCCTTTTGGATATGGACCTGCATATCTGTCCTGATATTCCAATATGCTTGCACTATTTTTTCCAATTCTCCACTGTCCTGAGTTCTTGCTTTGGTGATGGTGTGTTTATGCACCTGGTATTTGCTCCGGAGAGATTCCAACTTATTCTTCCTATTGTTGGCAGTTTCATTATAATCTTCCACCTTGACTTTTATTCTCATTACTTTATCCAGCACTTCTTCTGTCAGGTGGTTGAGAGGGTCTTCAGCAACTAGCTAGAAATTACTATGTAGAGCTTTGATGACAAACTCTTCATCTTGATTTTCTATCTTGCCTTCTGCATCTCCTTCTAATGTCTCCAAAACTTCAACCTCATGGAACATCATATCATGTAACCTCATGCTGATATTTCTTAATTTACCATTGCATCTTTTGAGTACATCATTTTCAAACCTGATGTCTTTATTCCAAATATCAATCAATAGGGCTATGTTATTATCCAGTATTTGATTTTTTATTAGAATCTGTGGATCAATCCTCTTCATTTCATCCAAAATGCTCATGACCTTTTCTATTTGAAATGACCTCCTGCCAACCTCCATTTGTAGTTTATCTACCTTTTTCCTAGAGGCACCTAAAGAATTCCACCTTTTTAAGGAGGCCTTTGCCACTTCCTCAGCTCCATCGTTCGTGGATGACATCCACTTCAACATTATTACTGATTCATGTCTCATGAGGTTCAACTTGTTGACCTCTTCCTGAGAAATGGCAGTCAATGGGACTGCATGATCACTTGATGTATCATCAGGGTTAATTAACCCTCTTATATATGCACGCAACTGAGCAATGTGCTCTTTATGCTGCCTATTCTTCTCTCCCTCTCTTAACTCTTTGAGTTAACAAATCAATAATGTCCTTACCTTCTTGGCCTTCTTGATCCTCATTGGCAAATCCAAAATCCACTATAGTAATCTGGAATTCATCCAGAGTGATCTTGCCCTTTTCTTTATCAACTGCAAGAACAGCTACTTGGGCTGTTCTCCTACCTGTATCAGGATCCCTTTGTATTGCAGAAGTTATTCTAGCCTTTCTCTTTGGCTTTATTAGAGTTTCTGTAAATAATGTGGATACATCAAATTCTGGTATCCCTATGTCTGGCTCTTTACCGACTTCTTTCTCTAGCCACGAAGGAACTTGATCTTTTGGCTATTGGTTTTCATCATCATCATGATGATCACCCTGATCTCCAGTATCCACCATCATGTTCGATGGGGGGGATGATTTCCTTATTTCTTCCTAATGATGCTCCTCATGAGGGTGATCTTTGGGTATATCCTCCTGTTGAAAAGTTTCCTTTTCTGAAGGATGATCCTGTTGATCATCTACATGTTTATCATAATCTTGATTTTTTGCTTTTTCCATGGCTATCTTATCTACCTTAATGATTTCCTCATCATGAGGCATATTTGTTTCTGTAGATATTATTATATCTACCTTAGGCCTATCCACCTGATCTGCAACTGCAATTTGTCCTACAGGTGTAACAATTACCTCTTGTACTTTTAGGGCAGGATCATCTGATATATCTCTTTCTTCTCCTCCCTTATCTTGGACTTCAACTATCTTGGGTCCAACATAAACTTCCTCTGTTAGTTTCTCACCTATATCTAAAGTATGACTTTCTATCTCTGCCATCTTTACTTCCTGAACACTTCCTTGATTTTCAGGACTTGCATCTTGTCTATAGGTGAGATCAATTACTGCAGGACTAGTTACCTACTTAATCAATGTGTCAAGCCCCATCTCTTGCGCTACCTTTTCTGGGCTCTTCTCTGATTCCACTTTCTTCAGCTCCTCTAGTACTGCTTGTACTGATGGAGTTCCATGAGGAGTTATCCAGGTACCAGTAGCAAGGGTTTCCATTTTCTGTGAAGCTACATCTTTCACTACCTCATCATCGGATAGATCAACTATCTCATCGAATGAGACAATACCACTTTGGGGTATCCTAGACGTTTCTTTTACCTATTTTTCTGCTAGTTCAGTCTTGAATTTTACAATGGTGGGGAGTGGAACATTATGCTGTAGGTCCTTGAATACTTCCCCACCTGCTCCCCTCAGCATTATGGGAGTTTGTTTTATTTCACCTCTCATAGCTGTCCTCAGTTTCTTAGGTGTAGTGGTTACCACCTGAGGTGCTTTTCTCTTCCTTGTGAGGGATAGAGAACCTTCTTCTTCTTCAGAATCTTCTTCTAAAGAAATATCCTTTTCTTTATTCTTCTGTGAGGCTTGATCTTCCTCATATGCAGTAGTAGGTTGTGCGATTGGCCTTTGCATCTGTTTAGCCTTTTGTTTATCCCTAGGAGGTTGTACTAATGATGCCAACACTTGACCTAAAGCTGATGCTTCTCCTGATGTCACCGCTTCTTTGGATGTGGCTTTTATTCTTTCAATAATAATCCCTTTGGGTTCTTCTTCAGTTTTCTTACCCTTTGAAGGTCTTTTGCCTTTTTCTGGAGGAGGTACTCTTTCTCCTTTAGTCTTTCTCTTCTCCATTAAGAAATTATCATATTCATCCTCAACAATTTCTTGTCTTTTCTTCTTATTGTCCACTGTGATGGCAACACCCTTTTTCTTTAGTGCATTTATCTTCTCATCTACCCAAACTTGGGTTAGCTGAAGTATCATGCCTGTAAATGGATCCAAGGAGATATCCTCCTATATGGTGAGATCCGGTGCAGAGATAGTATCATTATATATCTTTTTCTCTTCATATTCCTTGGCCATTACCATTCCATCATCTTTCTTTACTTGTGCCAGGATGGAGATGCAATCAAAGGTCTTTATTTTATTAAGTGTTAACCTCTGGTACCTTCTTCTTCCGGTTTCAGCTTCATCTTCACAATCAGCCCAGAAGTCTTCAAGGTGCCTTCAATGGATGGGTTTCCCCATGATCTTCTACATCCTCCCATATGGATCGTATGATCTTACTAATAGAAAAGGCTAGAAATTCATCATTTTCAAGCCAACTATGGCCTTCTTTATATTCTCAGAGTCTGGGCATATGTACCAGCCCATTGTGACTGGAAACAAAATTGGTGGAAGCTTGTTGTTTGCCTTATAGGCATTCAATATTGTAGAGATTTGTCTTAAAAACTCCATGAGGACAACTGCATCTGTGGGGTACCTTGGGAGCATGAAAGATTCTTCCCCAAAGCCCTCAACTCTGATATAGGAGAAAGTGGCAAATTTGATAAACTAGGCTCCATGCCTATAGATAACTTCTTGAGCCTCCATGCCCAGTCTCTTGGTTCTGTCTTCTTCCATTGTCCTCACCAGGTGCATAGAGAATGCATCATTTACCAGCTTGTAGTCCTGGAGGTAATTCACTCTTTGCAGTTGGGGATGATGATCCCATATGTGTGCATCATTAGTTGTGCCTCCAATTTTTCCATCTATAATCAATGCATCAAATGTACCCTTGTAGGCACATGACTAAACTATATATGATGTCATGTAAAAAGAACAATCTGGACCTCCAAGGCTCATTAGCTGCTTCTCTAGAGCATCACTTATCATCTTGGCCCACACTGGCTTGCTATCTGTGTATAGACACATCAGGATGACTACATACATCCAGCCCTTGAAACTTCTAGTATCAGGCTGGCCTGTCACTCTGCTCAACAATGTTATCATGTATTGATACTCATCGTCGAAGTCATATTTATATAGATGAACCGGAAGTTTACTTGCCATAGGATAGGGGCTATTCTTCACCCTCCATTGATACATCTTCTTCCTTGCAGACTTCTTGTTACTCTTGTACTCTATTTCTGATTTCTTCAGGTCTATGTTGGCAACCTTCTTGCCCAATGGCAAAGCAAATGCAGCAGCAATACCCTTGATTGATAGATCAGCATATAGTTTGCCATGTTTTTCTACTCTCCTAGTTTCTAGGTTGTAGTTCCTTGCACATTCTGTCACCAGCTCAGGGGTCTCCATAGAGTATGGGAAACCAGTTGCATTCCACATTCCTGATACGAAGACCGCATCCAAGAGGGTGCTGTTATTTTTCTCATCACTCATTTTGGCTGACCATGCAGCCAGATCTGTATTCCCTTGGTGTGTATAAGTGATGGCTCCATACTTGAGTTGGACACCTTCAGGATGAGCAAACATAGGCTTCAGGAATTCGGCCTCTGACTTAGCTAATGTTTTATCTGCCATGAGTGCCTGCAATTAACACAACTTGGTCTTGCAATTGATATATATACGAGCATGCATATACATTACATATTCATTATTCATCATGCATACTATTATTCTTTCCATATTTCATTTATCTTGACATGCATAATTTCAAACTGGCAGACACCATGATACCTGAATATGTAGAATATGATGACAAGAGGGTTTCCATTACTTACTTGATGCGCTTATCCTCTTACTTATACCAAAGATTATCTGCAAGTGATCTGTGTACTTGTAATAATCGATTTCTTTGTTTTGCTGTAAGCTGCGTGTGTCAGGATGTTGTTTGTCAAGGGTTTGGAAGCTTTGTTCTCTATAGAAAACTAGTTTATCACAATGTAAATGTGAAATAAACCTGTAAATTCACTTTTAACCTCTGTATCGAGTCACTTAGGGTAAAATTAGGGTAAATCTGGTTGAATTTGATATTAATGGTTGATTTCCAAAACGGGAACTCGAGATCTTGCCAACTGTACGCATCAGGTTCGTAATTGGCAGGAACCACCTACCACTCTGTGTGCAATTAATGTCAATGGCGGCAAAAGGAGCGGGGTGATCTCAATCGGATAGGAGGATATCTAAATATCAGGTGATATTTTGAGATATCGGTTAGTGTTCAAAATATGATGATACCCTAGACCAAAATAACCCCTCATCGAAATGTCAGGATGACGTCACCATGATATTGATTTAGTCTATCGTAGAAGCACTATGATGTCATCGTCATGTTTTACAGGGAGGGTCATGTTTGAAGATATACCTCTGCAAGGTAAAAAAAGATGATGACATCGTCATCGGGTTGGTTCTGTTTGTTATCAAGATCAGATGATGTCATCAGGATAATGATATTTAGGATGATACTTTGCGACAAGATGATATTTAAATATCGGGGTGACATTCAAATATCAGGTGATGTTTTGAGATATCATCCTTGCAAAATATCATGCTGCTGTTTGACAGGTAAGTATCACTACCACTTAAATTTGACGTTCGCATGTCACGAACCAGATGATTTATCAGGTGATAAATTGGATCGTGGTGATTTTCCGTAAGATGACTGATATTAAGAAATACAATCCTCCCCTTTATGAATATCAGGTTTGGCCCAAGTTTTGACTATTCATAACTTTCGCACCTTAAGGAATATCAGGATGATGTAAAAGGCAAACCTTCATGAAATTTAATGCTCTTTGCAAATATGAGGCTAATGATATGAAACATGAACTTTGACAAACTGACCTCATGATGATGACTTACCCCAGCATTTCATGCAGGACATCTGCATGACCTACTTTTACCAGACCGCCAGAAGCAAAAAAAAACAAACACAAGACAAGCCAAGCAAAAAGTTGGGTCCCCATCTTGTCAAGTCAAAATGGGGCATGTTGTCTAACCAGACAACAACTTGCCACTAAAGAAATCATCAAAATCCCAATGATTCAAGTGAGGTGATCACATCCATATATAGTATTCTAATTCCTTCTAAATATAGGCATCCTATCTTTCTGAATGGTAAGGTTTCATCATGGCAACAATACTAACAAAGGGTCAAGTGTGTGCAAATGATCAATTATCCTCATCTTGAAAGTAAGTTGAAAACATGAGTAACTAGTGTTAAGCTACATAGTTGGAGATCATCCCTCATAGCCAACCAGGCTAGAGCCTTGCTGCCTGCAGGTGTCCATAGCCCCGACAAGGTTATCTATACAATTCCCCTAAGTAGAGCCCCATTGCCAGCAGGCGTCTATAGCCCCGGTAGAGTTACTTAGATGGCCTAATTTATTATTATTATTTTTTTATTTTCAATACTTTGATCTATATATATATCTGGTGTCATCATGTAAGCTTAGTATACAAGGTATGGTCACTTGCTGATTTAGGTTGGTGATTGTATTGGTAGCAAGGCAGTCCCTTTAGATTTTTCACTTAACACATATACTAATGTGTTCAACAAGCCCAAGGCTATTAGGTGTTTCATTGTGAAAGATTCACTTTGGTTGAGAAAAGGCACCCTGATGAAAAGACAACACAGACCTGATCATGATACTTCTCAGAATGACTCACAACCTATATATAAATGTGACCTCATCACTTGAATCCCAACAATTTAACTATTTTCTATGATAATGAGTTGCATCATCATGACTATCCAAAACAAAGACTCAACAAGCAAACAAAACAAGGAAAACAAAAACAAAACTGTACAAGCAACTATACATATATACATTATGATACACATGACTGTCATGGAGCTTTTCAGGCTTGGAAGTAATGTTTGAGGAATTGCCCATTGACTGGCAATGGGACATCCTCACGTGTCAGGTTTTTAAGCCTAAAAGTGTTGTCTCCTAATATCTCAAAAATTTGAAAGGGACCTATCCATAATTTGTCAAACTTACCATGGTCTCCTTTCCTCTCGTGTGCTTTATCCCACATCAGGACTAAATTAGATATCCTGAAAGCTTTGACTCTAGCTCTTTTGTCAAACCAGCGTTTGACAACAGCCTTATGTTTTGCAAACTGGTCAATTGCTTGACTTCTTTTCTCTTCTAGGTGCATCAGCTGAAGCAACCTGACTTCTTGGGTATTGTCCATGCCTAGGTATTCTTGGGCGAACTGCAGGGTAGGAATTTTCAAGTTAACAGGGAGGATGGGATCCACCCCATATGCTAAATGGAAAGGTGAGTTTCCTAGTACAATTTTCATTCTAGTTCGGTCTACCCATAACGCATATTTCATAAATGTGTTCCATTCCCTAGGGTTCTTTTCTATTAATTTTCTTATGATATTCACTAGATTTTTATTAGTGGATTATGCTAATCCGTTTCCCTGGGGATAATAGTTAGAGGAAAACTTCAGTATGATCCCATGATCAAAAGCCCAACTTGACAGTTTAATGGAAGTAAAAGCAGAACCATTATCACTTACTAGAGCATAAGGAACTCCATACCTGGTAATGATATTACTTTCCAGAAATTTGATGATGTCATCAGTAGTACATGTCTTGGTGCTAATGGTCTCTGTCCATCTGGTACAATAATCAGTAATTGTCAGTACATACGTGTGACCTAATGATGATGGAGGATTGATTGGTCCTATGAAATCCATGCCCCATTGTGCAAAGGGACGTATCTCTATCACTGGCTGCAAGGGTTGTGCAGCATATCTTTCTCTGTTAGTAGCTACTTGACATACATGACAACTTTTAACATGTTCAGCAGTATCCTTGAAAATGGTAGGCCAATAATATCCTTCTCTGAGAATAGCATGTGTTGTAGCCAATGATGAGCCGTGTGCTGTTCCAAACCTATCATGTAACTCTGATAATACTTTATCTTCTTCAGGCCTCTCTAGGCATCTTAGGTATATTCCTTCATAATTTTTCTTGAAAAGTACTCCTGCTTTCATCATGTACTTCTGGGACTTTATTTTCAGGGCTCTTCTTTGTGAAGCCTGCATTCTTGGAGGACACCTTCCAGTGATTAGGATATGGCTGATAGCTGAGTACCATTCTCTACTGTCTTTCTCATTGATAACATACTGTTGACTTGTGATGTTTGGATCCATTTCAGATATCATTTGGCTTGGAGCTTGTCCCCTTACCAGCTTCATGGGTGTGATTTCCATGTCATATTCTTGTAAGACTATGATCCACTTAGCCCTCTTTTCACCAGGCTCACTTTGCATCAGCAACATCTTCACTGCTGCATCTGGCACTACTGCAATCACTTTGCTTCTTAGTATATAATGCCTAAATTTCTTTACTGCTCTAACTAATGCCAGTGCCTGCCTTTCAACATCTACATTTCTTAGTTCAGCATCTTTAGAAGGGCAGCTCATGAAAGCAATTGGTTTTTCTTCCTTCTCTTCATTTCTCTGAGTTAGTACTGCTGTAGAAGTATGTTCCGAAGCAAATGAATAAATGTAAAAGTCTTTGGTGTAATCTAGACTGATGAGGACAGGGGCTTCAGATATAACTTTCTTTATGTCCTCAAAAGTAGCTCTTGCCTCTAGTGTCCGTTCAATCTTTGCATCTTTTTTCAGCATAGCATTCAAAGGTCTGACTATTTCTACAAAGCCAGTGATGAACTTCCTGACAAAGTTTATCTTGCCAAAGTAAGACTTGAGTTCTTTCTTGCTTCCAGGAAGTTGTATTTTCATAATAGATTCCACCCTGTCAAGATCAATGATAATTCCATTCTCAGTTATTAGGTGGCCCAATAATTTTCCTGTTGTTACCCTGAATATGCATTTCTTGGGGTTCAAAGATATCCCATACTATTCACATTTTTTCAATACATTTCTAAGATCCGTTACATGGTTACTTATCTCCTTGGAGAACACTGTTAAGTCATCCATATAAATGACTATACATTTTCCTATTAAGGCTCTGAAGGCTATGTCCATTGCTCGTTGGAATGTTTCTCTAGCATTTATTAGCCCAAATGGCATGCGTCTATATGCAAAGATACCCCACTTGGTGGTGAAGGCAGTTTTTAGTTTGTCAATCTTGTCAACTATTACCTGATTGTATCCAAAAAAACCATCTAGGAATGACATCATTTTTGCTCCACTGACTATCTGCAAAACTTCATCTAAGGAAGGTAAAGGATAATTATCTTTTTCTGAAGCTCTATTCAGGTTCCTGAAATCTACACATAGCCTGATGTCTCCATTCTTCTTTCTCACTGGGACTAGATTTGCAACCCAGGTGGAGTGCCTGACAGGAAATATTATCCTGGCATTCAACAAGTTTTTGACCTCCTCAAAAATTATGGCTTCAAGCAAGGCATTTATAGGCCTTTGCTTTTGTCTGAAAGGTTTAGCATCTGGCTTTAGAGGTATGGTGTGAGTTATGACTGATGTGTCGTATGTTTTCAGTTCATCATAAGTCCATGCAATGACATGGATGTAGTCTTGGAGTGCCTGAGTTATTCCTTCTAACTCTTCTTCTGTGCACACTTTACCAATCAAGACATTTCTTTTATCATCATTTAGCCCAATATTCACTTGTGAATATTGTCCTCCATCAGCCTTGGGGAGATCTTTCTACTTCAGCATATTATCTAAGTCAAAAGCTCTTTCTAGTTCAATCATCCCTTTTGGGATCTTATTGCTGGGCAACTCCAGTATTTCTTCTTCCTCCCAGATATGCTCCTCTACATTGTTCTCATCAATGATCTGAGCATCAAATATGTCTCTATTGGAGATGAAATCTAGAATATGTTGATCATCGTCGAATACCTGGAGGTTAATAACATTATCAGGTACTAAAGGTACTAATACCAGCTCTACTAAAAACCTTTTTAAACTGGAAATAGATAATGGCTCTAAGGTGCTAGCAGCCTAGGCCAGAGCATCTGCTCTATGATTTTGTTCTCTGGGTATGTGGGTGATATTAAATGCGTCGAATTCTTCAATCAAGTCCCAGACACGATGTCTGTAGTTAGACAGTTTCCTATAATTACAGGAGTAAATTCCTCTCACCTGTCTCACTACTAATTCTGAGTCCCTGAAGACATGTAGAATTTTTACTTTCTTTTTATGAGTAAACAATATCCCATGAATTAGAGCCTCATACTCTGTTACGTTGTTAGTATAGGGAAATTAGAGTCTATAAGCTGCTAGGTAGGATTTTCCTGATGGATCTATGAGATCAATTCCTACACTAACATCTTGCTTAGACTTAGATCCATCAAATCTTAGGATCCAAGGTTTATCCTCAACAGGAGGTCTAGCTGAACCTTCTTTCTTCTTTGCAGCTTTAGCAGCTGCACCAGGTGATATCCATTTCAACTTAGGAATTCCAGTCTTCTCAGATTTCATTTTTCCTTTCTTTCGTGAAGCAGCTGATTCATCTTTCTTTTCATCTTCACCGGGATGATCTTTTGAACTACGAACTACATGTTTCTTTAAAATATGCAAGCACAAAGAACAAGCAGTCTCTGAGTGAGGTGCCTCATGTAATCTACACCATCCTTCAGTCAATGCATCCTGTAGAAGTTTTTTGTGTTCTATCATCTTTTTTATTTCTTCTGATAGAAACTTCTCAAATCTGGTCAGGTTACTACCTCTGTCATCATTGGATAATTCGTAATCTGACTCCATCAAACAATCACTACCAGGGGTGATTTTATTACTTCCGTTACTCTTCTTTTCAGTACATACCAGAATTTCTTCTATCTGTTGGATAGAATCCTCACCCTGACTCACGTCTTCTCCTATTCCTGCAAGAGATGAACAAGCATCAGCATGATCATCATCACTACATATGGAACTTGCCTTTGATGATGATGATGATGTTTCTCTGCATGTTTGTTCGAGTTCCATCAAGTCAACACATGTTTCACAAGTTCTTTCAGAATGTGCTTCATCATGTAATCTACACCAACCATCAATCAAAATATCATGAATAGGTATATCTAATGATTTACAGCATTCTACTTGTTTAGACAGGTATATTCCAAAACTTTTGAAATGATCTACTTTTGTTTCATTTGCAGGATCATGATCATGTCCTAAAACTACAATATTATCACCATGAGGTTGATTGTCTTGATCATGATCATCATGAAAATCATCCATCAGGACCTCTTCAATTTTGACAGTTTGAGGTCTAATGGAATATACTCTGGGTTCAATATTCACATACATGATCTCATTTGTTTTGTTGTACTCGGTCATCATGTGTTTCATTCTTGGTTTAGCATCTACCCTTATCTGGTTTGGCATACCTTTCCAAGGTAACCACATATGACTGAAGTCGATAGACATATATCCGTTGAGAGTCTTGGACCAATCTCTACTGAGTAACATACCATATGTATCAGGGATGTCAACTACCTAAATGTCAATATAGTATTGGATCCTAGGGTCTGATGCCAATTGCATGTGAATATGAGTCAATTCTCCTATTACATTCACCTCTGTCTTATTTAATTGTGTCACCTTTTTTAGAGATTTAGTAGGATGCAGACCTAAGGCTTTGCAGATAGACAAGGGCATGACATTCGTTGAGGCTCCTGAGTCCACTAAACAATTATGCAAGTTCTTACCAAACATTCGTATGGTTAGGAGGAATGGAGGTGATTCACTTTTATCTCTATACAAGGTCATGTGAGATGTATCCACAGCTTAAACAGTAGCTAGGACTTTAGCTTTAATATTATTATCCTTGGTAGCATGATCTCTACCTCCAAACTGATCTGATGGATGCATATCTTTCTTAGGAGTAGGATCTTCTAGTGATTTCATGAATGCCTTTCTTATGGCTAGAGTTTTTAGCAATTCTGATAAGGATAGGGTAATATTGATCTTCTTCATCTCATCTGCCAAATAGGTGACTAACTTGTCTGATTCATGAGGCATGTCCAAAGCTTTTGATGTTGTGTTTGGTGGGGATAAATACTGAGTACTGACTTTGGGAAATCCTGGATTGTTGCTTGCTTTGGGATCAGGAAGTGTATTAAAGCTATTTGGAGGTAAGGAAGATGTCAATGGACCAGTAGGTCTATTGGCATTGCTTCTCAAGTTGTAGCTGTGCTTACCTTGGTATTGCTATTAGTAAGCATGCACTTCCTCTGGCTCATTTAATGGCTCATTATCATCTTCAAAGGGGAAAACATAATTTGACTCAAAAGTCATGGCTGATTCTTCACATGTTTGAGTATTATGCTGAAGAGGTGACACAGTCTACTGGTGGGGCTGACCAGTATAGCTTTCCAATACCAAAGCTGAATCATATCCACAGGGAACAAGTTCATTCCCTTCTACATGATGTGGATTTCCTGCCATATTAGATACCTCTATCTTGAAAATACTTGCAGCGATTTGAAATTGTGGATAGTCTAATTCTACATGTGCATTAGTATTGTGTATCCTACACCAATTAGTGAGGGCTGCCTCAGCAAGATTGACTCTGGTAGTCTGTTTAGCTTCTCCAGGAGCTTGACTATCTAAAGGGGATGGTAAGGAACCATTATTTGGCCTGGAGTTCCATACTCTGGGCTGCCTTGGGGGGTTGTTATTACCACTGTTGTTGTAATTATTGTTGTTATACCCCCTATCAGGATAATTTGGTCTATCGTTGTTGTAACCTCTATTCTGGTTAAGCTGAGAGTAGAAATTTTGACTTCTCAAATGAGTGATGTCAGTTGTAAGCTTCCTTAGCTGAGCTGATATTTCTTTGATCTCTTCCTTTTCTTCCTAAGCTTTGGCTACTACATTTTCAGTTTGAGGTTTGAAGAAAAAGGATCCAGTGTTATTGTTGTTAGGATCCATACCCTGAGGTGTCTGTGTTTGTGTAGGGTACTGTGGTATTTGGCCATTCCCATTAGGAGGTGGCATAATACTTAGTGGAAGAGCTTCCAAGGGTGCAGGCATGACTGCTGGAGGCATCATAACTCTATTAGGATATTGTGTAGGATATACGCTAGGCATTGTTGGAAAGGCAATATTTGGAGTAGGGGCAGGTACCAACTGTTGACTGACCTTTATAGCTTCTTGAAAAGCTTGTGTCAAAGTTGCTATCGCTGGGTGAGCTCTCCTAATGAACATGGAGGTCAAAGGATCCAAAGCTGAATAATAGATACTTCTAGCAGCTTCATCAGTCATCGTATAAGGAGTCACTAACTTAGACAACATCTTTTGGAATCTGGCATTGAAATTAGCAATAGGCTCACTCTCAAATCTTTTGATTGTGTCAAATAGGTGATAATTCATGGAAGGATCAATAGGAATTTTGAATCTATCCACGAATGCTTTTTCTAGGAAATCCCATGATCCAATCGAATTACGACCAAGACTAACGTACCAATTATAGGCTTCTTCCCCTAAGGAAAAAGGAAATAATCTACAAACAACGTCCTGATGTGCTATTCTAGCCCTACAACAGGCTTCTTTAAAAGATGATCATCCGCATCTTGATACAGATGGTATTTCAGAAAAAGTTTGTTTGGATTCTTTGGCAAATCATGATATGCAGTGAAGGTTAAAGGTGATTCTGATGTAAAGAATGGCATTGCGACTGGAGGAGGTTGAGCTTGGGGTATAACCGGCTGAGGTTGGACTAAAGATGCACCCTGAGGAGATCCTATAGGTATATGTAAATCACTAGGAGTCAAAAGAAAATGTTCTGGTGATGTTCCTGATGCACTGGAACTAGGAGTATGATGGATATCCACAGTCCTAGGCCTGAATCCTCTAACAGGTAGCTCTTCAAGAGGTCTGATGGATTGTGACCTGTTATTTATCCTGTGAGCCAAGATTTCTTAAATTTGATGGAAAATTAGCTAGATAGTTGTAAATACTAACTAAAATTCACCAGCTAAGGTGATATTTAAGGTCGGATGGCTGATCTGACTTGATATTTACGCAATATTTGCATGAATAGTGCAAATATGAGGTGAGGCTGAGGTTTGGTGGCTCTTATAACAGGATGTCGGGTTTCTAAGGCATATTCCCTGAAAGTTTCGATAAATCTTCCTAAAATTGGTTGATCTTTGCAGACTTAGGATGATCTACTGCAAAGCTTGCAATATTTGTGGTTAATTCTAAAAACTTTACATAGGATAAGCATGTACAAGCTTGCTATAGTGAATCTTTGAGCAACTCATGAGATTTAAGGGTGTTTCAATATTACCTTAGTTTCAACATCATCAAATCTGAAATATTGATGAACGTCAGCTAGCAGGCCCTCCTTCTAGTGCCAATTTATGTTGGTGATGATGTTAGTCATAAACAAACATAGAATAAAAGTTACACAACCTTTACTCATCTTGAAAGATATGATGGATTTAGAGAATTCATGATCCCAAGTCTCCGTTGATTAGTTCATAATCTTCTGACATTACTCAGAGGTTGATGTGTGTTGCTGTTTCCATTTTGGGGCCTTACATGGATCTTATCATCAGGATTAAGTTTCTGTAAAGGTGCTGTACAAAAAGTTATTTTGAACAGGATATGCTTCAAACAATATGTTTATCTTTAAATCTTTGCATGATATTTATCATTTTGACATGCTTTAACCTCAAATATGTTGAATATCTTCAATTATCTACGGGATGTCTGCATATTTGCATTATTTGCTTAGGATTATCAATTATTCCAAATTATGATGGTGAAACAATCTAAAATTAAAAGAAATTGAAAGAAAACTTCAAATAATGGTTGAATCTTTAGCTATTGAACCGTATATACATCAGATATAGTCATGAAGAGAAGAAAACCAAACCATATGTTCACCAGGACATTCCACATCTAGATATAGTTGATGCTAACTTCCAAGGAACGGTATGAAAACAACACATGTAAGCTGATTTGCACTCCAAGGGAGGCAACAAATCATAGCATATATAAAGAATTCATACACTGATTACTCAAGATTTACTATGAATTGTAATCAAAAGGTCTTCTCATTCATTAAGTATGCAGGAACATATATGTATACAACTTTGAAATAAGCCCCAAATATTTCAGCAAACAGATTTCAATTAAGTTTCTGAATGTTCAAAATGAGGCATCCCTGCACCTTTTATATAATAAGGTGGGGGAGTCGTTACAATTGATCTACGATCAATATTTGTCTATTGAAATCTACGGTTTATATTTCATTGACTAAGTCAATCTTTTCCACATGGCACAGGTTGCCAGCTGGCAACCATCTAGGCAACTTCAACTTTCACAAGTACCTGATGTGTATATTCCCTCTATGATGCATCATCATCACTTTCACCACTCTCGCTATCTTCATCATCGTGATAATTATCCTTTTGGATATGGACCTGTATAGCTATCCTGATATTCTCATATGCTTGTACTATTTTTTCCAATTCTCTGCCGTCTTGAGTTTTTGCTTTGGTGATGGCATGTTTATGCACCTAGTATTTGCTCCGGAGTGATTCCAACTTATTCTTTCTATTGTTGGCAATTTCATTATAATCTTCCACCTTGACTTTTATTCTCATTACTTTATCCAGCACTTCTTCTGTCAGGTGGTTGAGAGGGTCTTCAGCAACTAGCTAGAAATTACTATGTAGAGCTTTGATGAAAAACTCTTCATCCTAATTTTCTATATTGCCTTCTGCATCTCCTTCTAATGTCTCCAAAACTTCAGCCTCATGGGACATCATATCATGTAACCTCATGTTGATATTTCTTAATTTACCATTGCATCTTTTGAGTACATCATTTTCAAACCTGATGTCTTTAATCCAAATATCAATCAATAGGGATGTGTTATTATCCAGTATTTGATTTTTTATTAGAATCTGTGGATCAATCCTCTTCATTTCATCCAAAATGCTCATGACCTTTTCTATCTAAAATGACTTCCTGCCAACCTCCATTTGTAGTTTATCTACCTTTTTCCTAGAGGCACCTAAAGAATTCCACCTTTTTAAGGAGGCCTTTGCCACTTCCTCAGCTCCATCGAGCATGGATGACATCCACTTTAACATTATTACTGATTCATGTCTCATGAGGTTCAACTTGTTGACGTCTTCTTGAGAAATGGCAGTCAATGGGACTGCATGATCACTTGATGTATCATCAGGGTTAATTAACCCTCTTATATATGCACGCAACTGAGCAATGTGCTCTTTATGCTGCCTATTCTTCTCTTTCTCTCTCTTAACTCTTTGAGTTAACAAATCAATAATGTCCTTACCTTCTTGGCCTTCTTGATCCTCATTGGCAAATCCCAAATCCACTGTAGTAATCTGGAATTCATCCAGAGTGATCTTACCCTTTTCTTTATCAACTGCAGGAATAGCTACCTGGGCTGTTCTCCTACCTATATCAGGATCCCTTTGTATTGCAGAAGTTATTCTAGCCTTTCTCTTTGGCTTTATTAGAGTTTTTGTAAATAATGTGGATACATTAAATTCTAGTATCCCTATGTCTGGCTCTTGACCGACTTCTTTCTCTAGCCATGAAGGAACTTGATCTTTTGGCTATTGGTTTTCATCATTATCATCATGATGATCACCTTGATCTCCGGTATCCATCATCATGTTCAATGGGGGGGATGATTTCTTCCTCATGATGCTCCTCATGAGGGTGATCTTTGGGTATATCCTGTTGTTGAGGAATTTCCTTTTCTAGAGGATGATCCTGTTGATCATCTACATGTTTATCATAATCTTGATCTTTTGCTTTTTCCATGGGTATCTTCTCTACCTTAATGGTTTCCTCATCATGAGGCATATTTGTTTCTATAGATATTATTGTATCTACCTTAGGCCTGTCCACCTGATCTGCAGCTACAATTTATTTTGCAAGTGTAACAATTACCTCTTGTACTTTTAGGGAAGGATCATCTGATATATCTCTTTGTTCTCCTCCCTTATCTTGGACTTCAACTATCTTGGGTCCAATAGAAACTTCCTCTATTAGTTGCTCACCCATATCTAAAGTATGACTTTCTATTTCTGCCATCTTTACTTCCTGAACACTTCCTTGATTTTTAGGACTTCCATCTTGTCTATAGGTGAGATCAATTACTGTAGGACTAGTTACCTACTTAATCAATGTGTCAAGCCCCATTTCTTGGACTACCTTTTTTGGGCTCTTCTATGATTCCACTTGCTTCAGCTCCTCTAGTACTGCTTGTACTGATGGAGTTCCATGAGGAGTTATCCAGGTGCCAGCAGCAAGGGCTTCCATTTTCTGTGAAGCTACATCTTTCACTACCTCATCATCAGATAGATCAACTGTCTCATCCAATAAGACAATACCACTTTGGGGTATCCTAGAGGTTTCTTTTACTTATTTTTTTGCTAGTTCTGTCTTGAATTTTACAATGGTGGGGAGTGGAACATTATGCTGCAGCTCCTTGAATACTTCCCCACCTACTCCCCTCAGCATTATGGGAGTTTGTTGTATTTCACCTCTCATAGCTGTCCTCAGTTTCTTAGGTGTAGTGGTTACCACTTGAGGTGCTTTTCTCTTCCTTGTGAAGGATAGAGAACCTTTGTCTTCTTCAGATTCTTCTTCTAAAGAAATATCCTTTTCTTTATTCTTCTGTGAGGCTTGATCTTCCTCATATGCAGTAGTAGGTTGTGCCATTGGCCTCTAGATCTGTTTAGCCTTTTGTTTATCCCTAGGAGGCTGTGCTGATGATGCCAACACTTGACCTGAGTGATGCTTCTCCTGATGTAGCCTCTTCTTTGGCCATGGCTTTTATTCTTTCAATAATAATCCCTTTGGGTTCTTCTTCAGTTTTCTTACCCTTTGAAGGTCTTTTGCCTTTTTCTGGAGGAGGTACTCTTTCTCCTTTAGTCTTTCTCTTCTCCATTAAGAAATGATCATATTCATCCTCAGCAATTTCTTGTCTTTTCTTCTTATTGTCCACTGTGATGGCAACACCCTTTTTATTTAGTGCATTTATCTGCTCATCTACCCAAACTTGGGTTAGCTGAAGTATCCTACCTGTAAATGGATCCAAGGAGATATCCTCCTGTATGGTGAGATCCAGTGTAGAGATAGTATCATTATATATCTTTTTCTCTTCATATTCCTTGGCCATTACCATTCCATCATCTTTCTTCAGTTGTGCCGGGATGGAGATGTAATCAAGGGTCTTTATTTGATTAAGTGTTAACCTTTCGTACATTCTTCTTCAGGTTTCAGCTTCATCTTCACAATCTACCTAGAAGTCTTCAAGGTGCCTTCGATGGATGGGTTTCCCCATGATCTTCTGCATCCTCCCACATGGATCATATGATCTTACTAATGGAAAAGGCTAGAAATTCATCATTTTCAAGCTAGCTATGGCCTTCTTTATATTCTCAGAGTCTGGGCATATGTACTAGCCCATTGTGACTGGAAACAAAACTGGTGGAAGCTTGCTGTTTGCCTTATAGGCATTCAATATTGTAGAGATTTGTCTTAAAAACTCCATGAGGACAACTGCATCTATGGGGTACCTTGGGAGCATGAGAGTTCTTCCCCAAAGCCCTCAACTCTAATATAAGAGAAAGTGGCAAATTGGATACACTAGGCTCCATGCCTTTAGAAAACTTCTTGAGCCTCCATGCCCAGTCTCTTGGTTCTGTCTTCTTCCATTGTCCTCACCAGGTGCATAGAGAATGCATCATTTACCATCTTGTAGTCCTGGAGGTAATTCACTCTTTGCAGTTGGGGATGATGATCCCATATGTGTGCATCATTAGTTGTGCCTCCAATTTTTCCATCTGGAATCAATGCATCAAATGTACCCTTGTAGGCACATGAATAAACTATATATGATGTCATGTAAAAAGAACAATCTGGACCTCCAAGGCTCATTAGCTGCTCTTCCAGAGCATCACTTATGATCTTGGCCCACATTGGCTTGCTATCCGTATATAGACACATCAGGATGATTGCATACATCCAGCCCTTGAAACTTCTAGTATTAGGCTGTCCTGTCACTTTGCTCAATAGTGCTATCATGTATTGATATTCATTGTCGAAGTCATATTTATATAGATGAACCAGAAGTTTAGCTACTGCAGGATAGGGGCTATTCTTCACCCTCCATTGATACATCTTCTTCCTAGTAGACTTCTTGTTACTCTTGTACTCTATTTCTGATTTCTTCAGGTCTATATTGGCAACCTTCTTGCCCAATGGAAAACCAAATGTAGAAGCAATACCCTTGATTGACAGATCAGCATATATTCTGCCATGTGTTTCTACTCTCCTAGTTTCTAGGTTGTAGTTCCTTGCACAGTCTATCACCAGCTCAGGGGTCTCCATAGAGTCTGGGAAACTAGCTGCATTCCACATTCCTGATACAAAGATCGTATCCAAGAGGGTGCTGTTATTTTTCTCATCACTCATTTTGGCTGACCATGTAGCCAGATCCGTATTCCCTTGGTGTGTATTAGTGATGGCTCCATACTTGAGTTGGACACCTTCAGGATGAGCAAACATAGGCTTCAGGAATTCAGCCTCTGACTTAGCTAATCTTTTATCTGCCATGAGTGCCTGCAATTAACACAACTTGGTCTTACAATTGATATATATACGAGCATGCATATACATTACATATTCATTATTCATCATGCATACTATTATTCTTTCCATATTTCATTTATCTTGACATGCATAATTTCAAACCGATAGACACCATGATACCTGTATATGCAGAATATGATGACAAGAGGGTTTCCATTACTTACTTGATGCGCTTATCCTCTTACTTATACCAAAGATTATCTGCAAGTGATCTGTGTACTTGTAATAATCAATTTCTTCATTTTGTTGTAAGCTACGTGCGTCAGGATGTTGTTCGTCAGGGGTTTGGAAGCTTTGTTCTCTATAGAAAACCAGTTTATCACAATGTAAATGTGAAATAACCTTGTAAATTCACTTTTAACCTCTATATCGAGTCACTTACGGTAAAATTAGGGTAAATCTAGCTAAATTTGATATTAATGGTCAATCTCCAAAACGGGAACTCAAGATCTTGCTAAGTGTATGCATCAGGTTCATAATCGGCGGGAACCACCTACCACTCTGCATGCAATTAATGTCAATGGTGGCAAAAGGAGCGGGGTCATCTCAACCAGATAGGAGGATATCTAAATATTGGGTGATATTTTGAGATATCGGGTAGTGTTCAAAATATGATGATCCCCTAGACCAAAATAACCCCTCATTGAAATGTCAGGATGACGTCACCATGATATTGATTTAGTCTATCGTAGAAGCACTATAACGTCATTGTCATGTTTTATAGGGAGGGTCATGTTTGAAGATATACCTCTGCGAGGTAAAAGAATGATGATGACATCGTCATCGGGTTGGTTTTGTTTGTTATCAAGATCAGATGATGTCATCAGGATAATGATATTTAGGATGATACTTTGTGACAGGATGATATTTAAATATCAGGGTGACATTCAAATATCGGGTGATGTTTTGAGATATCATCCTCGTGAAATATCATGCTACTGTTTGATGGGTAGGTATCACTACCACTTAAATTTGACGTTCACATGTCGCAAACCGGATGACTTATCGGGTGATAAATTGGATCGGGGTGATTTTTTGTAAGATGACTGATATTAAGAAATATGATCCTCCCCTTTATGAATATCAGGCTTAACCCTGTTACATCCCTCTTTTTGGAATTGATAATGCTATTTACTTTTCTTGCAAATTTTAGTTATATAATATGTTGTGGACGACATGGAAACTGGTGATATATTTAGACAAAGTTAGTTCTATGAAATTTTGGAATCTATTGATTATGATCAATGTGATATTATAAACTAAAATGTCTTTTTGTTAAGAGAAAATGATGTTTGGACATATTATGCTTTGAATTGGAATATAGGTGGTTTGACCACAAAATTGTATGTGAGACTGTCATTGCAGGAATAGGTGGACCATGTTTGACATGAAGAGAAAGTATCTTTGAGAGAGAGTATAGACTCTGGAAATTAACCATGGGTGTTTGTTACTAAAAATGCCAAGCAGGTAGATAAACTTTGAAGCCTTCAATTTAGTCATGTTTTCGACTAGGATAGTTTTAGACTAGATGTCAATGTTTAAAAATAAGGTTTAACACCATTTTCGTAAGTCGTCAAATAGTATTTTTGAATCGACGTTGTTGTCGCAAGTCCACCAAAATGAGTCATCTTATATAGATGATTATTATTTTGTTTGTAGGTAAATAAATAAACCTATTTGTGGCGGATTTGTGAATCACATCTCGTAGTCGAAAGATGCGAGAAGTCATTTTGTGTGTCAAACGATTTAGAAAACTTGTTTTACGTTACGCCTAATCCGTCGTGATTGCCATAAAAACACGTTGATCATGTGTTGTGAATTTATTCCCTTTTGAAAATTGACTGAAGTTGAATGTGAAGTCGATATAAGATATAATTGTTTTGGTCATTATTCGGAAGGATATTCCAAAATCACCTTAGTCATAACTTTGTTAATGGCAGGTATTTTCATCAGTTTGCTTGATGTCAGTTTTCTCGTCAAGTCAATTTGGTTTACGCCCAAGTTCTGTCATTTTGGATGTCTTCCTTTTGAATGCACTTTTTCTCTTTGAGACGACTTGAGTTATCTTAAATCAAACCTATACTTTCTTACTTTAGTCGGTCTTGATTCTTTATCTCTTTTTCGACCTTAGAGACACCTTGTGCATTTACTATTTATCACCTTGTAAGAGTTTTATTCCTCTAGCGGTGTTAGTTGCATTTTTGAAGGTTAGAAGCTATCTTGTGGAGAAAGTGGACGAGGTTGTTGTGCCACGTCACCATTTGGAAACCTCCATCTTGATAGTGGCCGCTGCAAGTGAGGGAGTCGGGTAGTTGTAGTTAAAACTGACCTCCTTTTTCTAAGGCATGGGATGGTAGAGTAAATGCTTGAGTGCTTCTTCACCGCGGGAAGTCGGAGGTGGTGGTAATGCTGTTAAAAGAAAGTGTAACCATTAGATAAAGGCATATACTCCATCATCATGGGCGGGAGGCATCAGTCTTGCTATTGTTTAGAAACTGGAAACTACCAGAAGAAGACCATTCTTCTTCTCCACGGTGCGCAGCCTGAGCTGGAGTCTTCTGTGGTTAAGAAACTAACGAGAGGAGGACATGGGAGGAGGACATCATTGAGAGCTTGGTGAGAACAAGTTAGCAACAACAGACGTCAAACTCTATCGACAGGTTTCCATTCTCTCTTATTTTGCAGTCTACGGTCAGTAGTTGTGTCTCTTCTCTGCAATGATAGTGTGATAAGTTCACAACGTAGGGGATGCAATAATAATGTCTTTTTATTGAAAGTTCTATGTGAGGTTATTCACAATGAATACGTATCATTGCTGTCTTTTTAGTATTTGAAATCTCAGAAATAATATCATTGCATGTCATGAACGACACCATGTGATAATAGAACACAGTCTTTCAAATGTATACACACCAATGTTGATCAATGCATGATGCAAGATGTGAAACGGTATCCTACTAGCTGTCGGCCTGATGTATGCATTGGGTCGATATTATATGACTATAACTCATTTTAAAACTGTCTTGTGTGCACTCGAAACGATAGTTTCATAGTGAGAAACCACATTACACCACGTGCCTATTGTTTAAGGAAACCAAATCTCAGATTTAATGCATGTTTCAACGTAGATTTTAGTTTGTTTAACAGCCAGATGTGTAATTGTAACTAGCTGTGGTGTCAGGAGATAAAAAACCAGAGGAAGACAAGGATTCAAAACACCTCTCGGTTCAAATAGATAAAGATTCCGAAAACAAGACATTGAATGTCGACAAATGTAATTAGCTAGTTTCTATTTCAATTTTAGACCTTTAGTTAGAGGTCGACAAATGTGTTGGATCACTTCTAGAGTCTAAAGTTAGTTTCTAAGTCTTTTTAATATCTTATTATATTACTCTTACCTCATTGAACCATGTGAAACCATTTGACTTGGAAGGAGGAGTAGAGTTGAAGTATTAGTATTGGTCGAAAACCATCATGCTTTTGAAATGAAAAGATAAGGGTGGGAAACCCGCATTTTTAGTCTAAATTAAGTTGCATGTGATGATTCTTGTGTCGCTATTACCTTGTAGACCCTTATGAGTCTAAAACTTCAAATTTCAGGCTTACGGGAAATTGTATTATATACTTGAGTATGTTGTATAAACATATGGGAACCAAATAGCCTAGTTTGAAACCACTTAGGAGTGGGTGTTATTAAATGATGTTTTATATGAATATGGGATTATGAATTGCATTACAAATGCTATCCATATAAACAATGAAATAGAAAACCCATTGTACAACGTGTAAATGGAGATGAATCCATAAACTCGGGAATAGAGTAAACATTTGCACCATGTGCTATTGCATGAGAAAATCCAAATACCTTGAGGTCATCGAGGTCAACATTTGTATAAACCTTATAAATAGGAACACTGTAGGATTGTGATTAGTTCAAGTTGAGTAGGGTGAGTGAACTATATTCATGCGTTCATACAATGCTATTTAAAAACAAATCCTTTGGCCAAGGTGATGCACGATCCTCAAGTGCATTGAATATTCACTGTGACTAGATGGCGTGTTCATGTGGAAAGTCATGCATGACTAGAGGGTATCTAGGGATCTGCATGATAACAAGACACGTAAGTTACAACACCAGAGCTCAGATGGCAAACACTGATGGTTATCCTAAGTCTATCCTCTTGAGTAGGGTAGGGCCACTTCCGGTTAGGAAGGAGTGTGGGAGACCGACGATCTATGGTTGGAGGTTAAGCTCCTTGAAGATACTTTCTCTTCCAAATATTGAGGATTGCTGAGTCTTGAATGTGATGGGTCAACAATCGAGATGCATGATAATGGTATGTTCCAATATTATATTTGTTTCAAGAAAATTTCAAATTGTTAGAAAACAAAATGTTTATTGTATATCATTTCTTTCAACTTTGTGAAAAATGAAATCATGTTTATTGTTAAAGTGAAAAATGTTATACTTGATAGTAGTTAAGTTCTTTTGTATTTGATTACTTAGAAAGAAAAAAAAAATTACCTATGTTAAAACCTAGTTTTCAAGTAAAATTAGATTTGGATGTTACAGACCCAGGTTTTGACTGTTCATAACTTTCACACCTTAAGGAATATCAGGGTGATGTAAAAGGCAAACCTTCATGAAATTTAATGCTCTTTGCAAATATGAGGCTAATGATATGAAACAAGAACTTTGATAAACTGACCTCATGATGATGACTTATCCCAGTCTTTCATGCAGGACATCTGCATGACCTACTTTTACTAGACTGCCAGAAGAAAAAAAAACAAACACAAGCCAAGCCAAGCAAAAAGTTGAGTCCCCATCTTGTCAAGTCAAAATGGAGCATGTTGTGTAACTACACAACAATAGGTTCCAAAATACCTTGTTCATGAAGGCCTAAGCCTTTACCTTGATAGTTCATATTCTGGAGTATATGATCAACCATGGGATTATGTATAGGTGCACTAGTAGTGAGTTCTTTATTGGATGAGGAAGGCGAGATAGCAAATAATGGTTGTTGGTGTTCTAAGAAAGAACATTCATGCATGAAGGTAGTAAGCCCAAGGATATAAGATGACAGATTTGTAGCTTGGTCAATAATGGATGGTGAAGGATCATTAGAATCTTGATCATCATTATGCTCTTTAGGATCTAAGTTATTGGGTTGATCATTCGTGTGCACTTGGGAGGCAAGTGTCTCATCAGAGGAAGTGGAAGTTGTTGGGTCATGGATGGGATTAGATGGAAGAGGGATAGAAGTAAAGGAGGTTTCTTGCTCACGTATAGGTATGGGATCAAGTTGTTCATGAACATCTTTTTCATAAAAGGTAGTATCTTGATCATAGAGAAGGTATAGGTTATGTATGGGATGGAATTGGATTTATTGCTCATGTATAGTTGATGGGAGATATATAGGATCAAGTGGCTCATGGAGAGGTTCATTATTATGGATATCATCTTGATCATGGAAAAGATACATGTTATGGATAGGTTGCAAGAAAGTGATTTGATCTTGACTTGGACTAGGGATTAATGTTTCCTCATGCTTAGGATTAGACTCTTGACATACCTCTTGGGTTGCTTGAATGGAAGTGGATAGCTCTTGGATAGCTTCTTGGTTGACAACATAGATGTTTGATGGACCTTGACTTTGGTTTATAGTAGGAGGTGCTTTGATAAGCTCAAGGGGTTGTGAGTGACATGAAGGGGTTGTAGGATTTGACATGGCATTGGAAAAATCTTTGGTAAGGTCAAGGACCAGAATTTGGGGACATGGTTGACTCTCTGCTAATAGTCCTTGGATCACATCCTTCATAGGTGTAGGCATACATGAATGATTGGATTTAGCTTTCTCCCTAGCTTTTCTCTGGTTGTATAAATTTGGAAAAAACTCTTTTCTAAAAATCATCCGAGGATTCCTTGGTTGTCGGTTTAGAGCTTGGGGAACTCTTTGGTGGTATTGGTGTAGAACCAATATGCTTTGGGATATGTGTCTTAGAAGATAGTGAAGGAGGATTAGTAGACGAGGTGGTATATGATTTCCAACTTGGCATGGTGCTTGCCTTGTCATGAGTATGGGAAAAGGATATACGATTTTAGGGCAAGGCATAGCTAGTACTGGCCTGTTCAGCTTTCAAGATTGCCATTTCTTGTTGTAAGACTTGGACTTGTTGAGAAATTGCTATACAATTTTGGGACGAGGGATCTAAGCTTATTTGCAATTGCAGATATTGGAGTTTTTGACCAATATATTCTAATTGGTTTGCCATTGACACAAGACTGAGAAAGCTTACTAGTTTGGATGCACAGTAGTAAATGCGCCGTAACAGAGTGCAAATGCACCACAAGTTGAGACAAATGCGCCAATCTGGTAATGTTTTGAATGCACTACAAAAGGTTTCAAATGCACTGAAAGTTTTTCAAGATTTTTCTTTTTTCTTTTGGTTTGAAAACTTGGTGTTTTTGAAGATTCTGATTTTCAATTATGGCAAAGACACAGCAAACACATAGAAGTTTTTATGATTTTATCTTTTGTTATTTATTTGTATTTTTGGACTTTTTGACTCAAAAACAAGTACACCCTAGGCTTCAAATGGATTATAGGAGATTTTGGTATACTAAACAATTGGTTCGTAGTCAAGGCAACCGTTCGAGTGGTTACACATGCGGTGGCACTACTCTCCATTATGGAGTCTCCCAGCCTCAAAGGATTGTACCTTAGAGGGTTTTGGGGGAGGTTGGTCGTCGGTGTAACACAACAACACTCGTTGCAGGAGGTTTTCACCTCAAGCACATTTATTTTAAGTGGCTTTGTAGGGCTTAGCTTTAGCTTGTTACCACTCAGGGTCATTCCCACTTGGACAAGTGTGCATCCAAGGGCAGACCCCCCTGAAGGTTAAACAAATAGAATAACAAGTCTAGCACTTTGGTCACCCAGTTAAGGGGAGAGCATAAGCCTATTGTCATTCACAAGCATAGAATACACTGGTTAATCCAATCCTAATTAAAATGAGAAAACTATACGCGTTAATCTACTTGGGTACACACATAGTTGTTAACTTTGAAGTGATTAGGAGATAGCAATGATTCTTTCCTTTGCAAGATAGAAATATTCTTAACTGAAAGAGATAGCCATAAAGCAATGATCAATGAAACCAAGATAACAATAATTCAGTTATCACCCTCCTAATTAGAAAGTATGTGAGATTGACATGCATGTTTTTACTTTCCTAATTAGAGTTAGATTAAAATTGTATGCAAGTTACATGAACAATGGGTTACTCCTTCCTAATTAGAACTAGATGAAAATTTGTATGCAAGTTGCATGAACAATGGGTTACTCCTTCCTAATTAGAACTAGATGAGAGTTGTATGCAAGTTGTATGAACAATGGGTTACTCCTTCCTAATTAGAACTAGATGAAAATTGTATGCAAGTTGCATGAATAATGGCTAAATCAATCCTATTCAACACTTAGTGAAAAATGATTGTTTTTAGTGGATATTTTTCACCAAATTAGATTAGTAGTCTCTTGATATCCACCTGTAGTCCACAAAAACAAAAATTGAATCAAGAAGTTTGTAAATCAAATGGTTAGGTGAAAAACACATAATCTAGAAAATTTCATGAAAATATGATTTTTGACAGCAAAATATATATGAAAATTAGAATCTTCATGAAATTCTATGCTGTTTTAAAAAGAAATCATGAAAATTTGATAAAAAATGCAAAAGTTATAGTCGTTTGAAGTTTCTAAGCAAATGGCCGATGATGGCATGGTTCGGTGGTTATGTCACTCAGGATGTAGTGGCGGCCACCAGAGTTCAAACCCCCGCTGGGCCAATGAGCTCGCGGGTTTGAAGTGTTCTTCCTAGGGGATGAGGTCCCCCAGTTGTGGCCTCACCGGTTCATTGCTTTGGGCAAAAGCATTCACGTGGAGCCGGAGGGCGTGTCGCACCAGCGTCACCAGTCACGTTAAAAAGTTTACCAGGTGCTTAAAAAAAAAATAAAAAAGTTTCTAAGCAAATGAGAGGTTTGACTGATTATACCTGATAAAATTGATCAAGTAGGCTAAAAATACCTTTACCACTACTAAATTTGTCGAATCAACTTTCTAACAACTATAATTTTGCAAAAATCTGATACTCCTACAAAAAGTTATGCCAAAAGGAAAAAAATACCCCTATTTTGCCCACATGAACATTTGTTTAAAAAAAAAAAAATTAAATTAACAAAATAAAAGATTTTTTTTTTGTTTTTCACATTAAAATTTTTTAAAAAATAAAAATAAGTTAAATTATAACATTAAGAAAAAAAAAAAGAAACCTAACCCTAATTGTTTCAACCTGAATTTTTTTTGGTGGTTTTAATATTGTTTGATTGTTTTTTTTTTTTTTAAATTTGTTTGTACTGTGTGTGCAGGGTGTCAATGGCTAGGCGGTGGTAGTGGCTGGGCGGCGTGTAGGGGTGGTGGGGAGGTGGCCACAGGAGGGATGGTGCAGAGGCTATGGAGGCGTGGGAGGCGGCAGATCTGCAGGTAGACGGGGAAAGGGTTGCGGGAGGGGGTGTGGTGGAGCGTGTGCAGGAAGTGGGGGCTACGTGCAGGAGGGGAGAGGGGTGTCAGGAGGGTTGGGGTTAGGGGGACAGTAGGGAGTGGGAACAAGGAGGAAGGGGGATCGGGGGTGTCAGGGAGTGCAGAGGGAGGGGGAAGGAGGGATCAGGGAGAGGTAGAGGGGAGCATGGGGAAAGGGGGGGAGGCAGAGAGGTTAGGGGTGGCACGCGGCTGGGGGAGGAAGGGGGAGGGTTTGGGAGGGGGGAACCTGTGTGTAGGCCCTGCAATTTTTATTTTTGTGTTTTTATTTTTTTATTTTTAATAACACAAAAGCTTAAAAAAAAGTATTCTGTGTTTTTTTTTTTGAAATTTTTTGTTTTTTTTAGCTAAATAACAAAAAATAACTTAATGTAAATGCTGTCTAATTTTTTTATTTTTTTAAATAGTGTAAAAATAAAAAAAATTCAAAAATTTTTTAGTAATCAAAAGTAGGCAAATGATATGTTATTTTTCACCTGTGAGGCCTCCCGAGCTCATCGGTGAGGTCCGATTGAGCATAAGAGGTCACGTATGATAGTTGATGTCCAAATTGGTAACAAAATGCACTTGAAGTTTGTGACAAAACACACTCAACAAAATATTCTAAAACAAGATGAGTTAGATCACGGTGGGCGCCAAAATGTCAATTTTACAAAATACTACATTTAAATAATTTTAAAAAAAATAGAAACATAAAATACACTAAAAATCTATATTTTATTAGTTTACATCATTTTGAAATTTATAACATATACGTCACTTTGTAGTGATCAATTTAAATAGTTAGATTAGTGTTGGTTGTTTCTTTTATACAAGTATGACATAATTTTGTGCTTTTATCCCCAAAATAAAGATGGAACTTCCAGTATATGTAGGTAGTTTGAATGGTGAAGAATTCCTTGATTGGATAGGGGAGTTACACAAATACTTTGAGTTTGAGGAGGTACCTAAAGGGAAGTAAGTAAAGTTGGCTAGGACCAAGTTCAAAGGTCATGCATCCCTATGGTGGGATTATGTTCAGGAAGAGAGGCGAAAGAAAGGCAAATCCAAGATTATTTCTTTGGATAGGATGATTTCCAAGTTGAAGGGAAAATTCATACCTAGTGACTGCATGACTCAGTTGTATAGAAGGTTGCAGAACTTGAAACAAAAGGATATGGGAGTGAAGGAACACACTGAAGAGTTTTACAAGTTGAGTATTAGATCAGGGCACATGGAGGATGACACTGACAAGGTTGCAAGATACCTTAATGGATTGAAGTATAGCTTGCAAGATGAGTTGAGCCTTACAAGCCCTAGGACACTTGAAGAGTGTTATCAACTAGCCTTAAAGGCTAAGGAGAAGTTGAATAGGAAGTAAGAAAAGCATAATAGAGGTAGAGGAGAAGGACTTTTAGAGGTAGAAGTCCATGTGCTAGTAGAGCACAACCACAAAGAAATCAAGGTGAGTCAAATACCTCCCAAGAACAAGCATCAAGTTCAAGAGGAGGTTTTAGAGGAAGAAGGCCTAATTTCAGGTGTAAATTTGGACAAAGCTGAGGAACAAATGGTTTCATAGGTAAATGCTACAAATGCAACAAATTTGCTAGTCATCAAGCTTGGGATTGTGTCAAGAAGAGCAATCAACTACAACCTTCAGAAGTGAAAGAAGAAATCAAGTTGCTGAAGGAGGAGATGAAGAAAGTGTTAACTCTTGACCACAACCAGAAGAACTAGAAAAAGGAGAATCCTTGCTGATGAGAAGGACATTGATCAAGGTTCCAATGGTGGAGCCACCTCAAAGGAAGTCATTATTCAAGATTGTTTGCAAGTTCCAAGGTAAGTACTGTCAAGTTCTTATAGATTCTGGTAGTACTAATAATCTAGTTGTTGTTGAGATTGTAGAGAAACTAAACTTGAAGAGATTACCTCATCCTACACCATACAAGGTCTCATGGTTAAATAAGGGACAAGTACTAGTCAATGAATAGTGTTGAGTAGATTTTCAAATAGGAAGTTACAAAGATAGGGTGTTATGTGATATCATCCCTATGGATGTATGCCATGTACTATTTGGTAGCCTACCTTGGCAATATGATAGAAAAACAATGCATGATGGTAGGAAGAATGCATATGTTTTGGAGAAGGATTGAGTTACCTATACCTTAGCACCTTTGAAGGAGGAAGATAAAGACCAACATGTTGGATCAAGTGTGATGTTATTAGATGAATAAGAGTTTCTAAAGACAATGGAGGAGGAAGAGATATGTTTTGTAGTGATGGTCAAACCTAGAACTGTCATAACAGCAACAAGAATTGATGAGTTACCATGGGAGATTTGAGACATGTTGAAGGTTTTTGTAGACATAGTTGCAGATGAACTTCCTAACTTATTACCTCCAATAAGAGATATCATTCATCATATAGACTTTATACCAGGGGCTAGTCTACCAAGTTACATGAGGTAGCCCATAAGATGACACCCCAACAAAATGAAGAAACCATAAAACAGGTATAGGAGTTGCTTAACAAAGGGTTAATCAGGAAGAGTCTTAGTCCTTGTGTAGTTCCAACTATTTTGGCACCTAAGAAAGGAGGTGAGTGGAGAATGTGCACTGACTCTAAGGAAATAAACAAGATAACAATCAGATATAGGTTTCCACTTCCAAGAATAGAGGACTTGATGGATTGTCTAAGTGCGGCAAGCTACTTCTCAAAGATAAACCTCAAGAGTGGATACCATCAAATAAGGATCAGAGAAGGAGATGAATGGAAAACAATGTTCAAAATAAATGAGGTCCTATATGAGTTGCTTGTTATTCCATTTGGCCTTTATAACGCACCCAGCACATTCATGAGGCTCATGAATGTGATCCTCAAACCATACATTGGTAAGTTTGTTGTTTTTTATCTTGATGATATATTAGTTTTCAGTTCTAACAAAGAACAACACTTTTATCACTTGATGTTGGTGCTGAGGAAACTACAAGAGGAGAAATTATTGATCAACCTTAAAAAGTCTGAATTCATGAAGATGGAACTACTGTACGGTCTCAAACGGGATGTTGAAGATGAATCCAATTAAAGGGAAGGTAATATTGGAGTGGCCTATACCTAGGTCATTCACAAAGGTAAGAAGCTTCCATGGTCTGGCAAGTTGTAATAGGAAATTTATCAAAAATTTCAGTCATATGTGTACCTATCATAAAAACTATTAAAGGGGATAAGAAGAAGAAGTTTATGTGGACTGAACAAGAGCTGATAAGAGTTTCCAATATCTAAAAAAGAGAGTGACTAAGTAGACTAATTTGGCCTTACCTAACTTCAATAAAGTCTTTCAAATAGATTGTGATGCTAGTGGACATTCAATAGGGGCAGTCTTAAGCCAAGACAATAACCCAATAGCATATTTTAGTGAAAAACTGAATGTTGCCAAAAGGAAGTACTCTTCATATGATGTGGAAATGTATGCAATGGTTCAATCACTAAAAAAATGGAGACACTACCTTCTACCCAAAGAGTTTTTGGTCTATACAAATAATCATGTACTTTAATTCATCAATAGCCAAGAAAAACTCAGTCAAAGGCAAATTAAGTGGGTTAAATACCTACAAAACTTCACTTTCACAATCAAACACATGAAGGGGTAGAGTAAGAAGGTGGCTGATGCTTTGAGTAGGAGAGCATTAATGGTGCAAGAAATTTAGTTAAAGAGTGTTGGGATTGAAGTACTCAAGGAGATGTATGAGGCTGATGAAGATTTTAAGGAAGTCTATGAGGTTTGCAAGCAGCCTATTAGCACTAACAAAGAGAAGTGGTTAGATTACCTTCTACAAGGTGGTTTTTTGTTTAAGGGAGCACAAATTTGTGTGCCAAAATGTACCATGAGGGAGAACCTCATCAAGAAGAAGCATTGCAGAAGTATGGTAGGTCATTTTGGACTTGACAAGACACTAGAACAGCTAAGGAGGAACAATTTTTGGCCAAGGATGCAAATAGATGTAAGAAGGTTTGTGGAGAAGTGTACTATATGTCAAATGGTAAAAGGTACCAGCACTAATGTAGGACTATACCATCCTTTACCCATACCCAATAGGCCTTGGGAATCCATTAGTATGGACTTTGTTATGGGACTGCCAAAGACTCAAAGGAGTTTTGATTTAATTTATATAGTTGTTAACATGTTTTCCAAGATGCCTCACTTTATTCCTTCCAATGTACAAGTGATGCTTCATATGTTGTAGGTTTGTTCTTCAAAGAGGTTGTTAGACTTCATGGATTTCCATTGACCATAGTCTTTGATAGAGATAACAAGTTTCTAGGACACTTTTAGAGGACATTGTGGAAAAAACTTGGTACAAATCTTAGTTTTAGGTCAACTTACAACCCTTAGACAGATGGCCCAACTAAGGTGGTCAATAGGAGCTTAGGTAACCTACTAAGATGATTTTCAAAGGATCATCCTAAACAATGGGATCTTGTGTTACCCCAAGCAAAGTTTTCTTTTAATGACTCAATGAATAGGAGCATTGGCAAGAGTCCATTTCAAGTGGTCTATGGCATGCAGCAAAGAGGAGTGTTTGAACTAAGAGACATTAGTGATGTGGAGAAGAAAAGTGTATATGGTGAACAATTTGCAATTGCCATGCAAGAGATACATCAACAAGTGAAAAAGCAACTCCAAGCTAGTGTGGAAAAGTACAAGTAAAAGGTAGATTTGAAGAGAAGAGAGGTCAGTTTTATGGTTGGAGATCTTGTCTTAGCACATCTTAGAAAGAAAAGGTTTCCCAAAGGTGAATATACCAAGTTGAGGATCAAGAAGATAGGTCCTTGTAATGTTGTTAAGAAGTTTTCCAACAATGCCTATGAAATAGAATTGCCTAGTGGAGTAGGCATATCACTTGTTTTCAATGTTGCTGACTTATACCCTTACATAGTGGATGTCATTACTGATGAAGGAACAGGTATACAGAATATATCAGGTGCTGATTAGATAGAGGACCTACCACACACCAAACCAACAGAGTTAGAGTGTATTCTTGACACCAAAGAGAGCAAGAAGACTAGAGGAAAGCAATACTTTTAGTATTTTGTCAAATGGAAGCAACTACCATATGAGGATGCCACATGGATGACTAAAGTAGACATCATCAAGCATGGAACAATTGTCAGACCTCCTCTTAGGTGGAACCACCTGAGTTTCATTTTTTCCCTTGGGAGTATGATGTAGGAGCATCACTCTAGTGATTTTTTTATAGCTCATTTTGATGTTAGAAGTCCTAGAAATTCAAATTTTGATTTTCCTACCAAAACACAAATTTGAATTTCTAGTGGATTTTTATCTTGTTGAAGGGTTGGGGTTTGTTCCTCAACATTAGAATTTGGTTTTTCAATGCAAATAAGGTCTTATAAGACTATGTAAGACTATGGAGGGTCTTTTTGCAATGTTTTTTCTAGACTGGGTTGTGAAATAGGGGCAGAAATTTCAAGTTTCAAGACAATATTATTAGGTTTTGTGAAAAGAGACATATGTATTTGATTGGTAACTTTTTTGGATGATCATTCACATTGAATAAAGGAAGAAGAAAATTCCAAGAAATGATTGAGATAGTTTCCCTTTTCTATACCATGTTTTTTTAGCATTTTTGACTATTTTTCAGTGAATCAAGTAAGAAAACAGTCCTATACGGACATGTACAGACTTGTACCTGATCGGGAAGTGCATGAAAGTTGAGAATGTTGTTCTACAAGATTAATGCATTGGTTTTTCTATTATTTCATAGTGTTTTATGTAGGTAAATGAGTTTTAACCCCTCACTGCCCTGTTATAGCACTAGGGTTTCCAACAAGACAAAGAAATCCATAACTTTTGTTTGAACCAAAGAAAAATCATGAAACTGGGTGAGTACCTTTTTTAAGGTGTTGGTAAAGTCTCCACCAAAGGATAGATCTTGAATCCCTCATATGTGTGAGATATTCAAGTCTGAGTTGTTCACTATAAAGTAGGACTGTTAAAACCCTAGGCCTTTCTAAGAGTTTAATGAAAAGTAAACTTTTTGAGTTCACCATAGGAAAATAAGGGTTTGATGAGACCCTGTAGGGTTTGTAGAAGGTTAAAGTAGTCTGAGGAAGCACAAGTAGTGCAATTTTTTATGCTAAGCACCTAATAGGTCTTATTGAGGGTTTGAAACTAGTGAAGTAAGCTTGTAAAGAAGAAATCTGCAGGGTATAGCGTGAGGTACTATTGAAGGGTTTGTAAATCTAAAGAACCTTATTCTTTTTATTGTTTTCCCTTTGCATCATCTAGTTAGTTTAGGAGTAGGTTAGGGTTAGATTAGGATATTAATGCTTACAAATTGATGTTAAAAGTCAAATTTTTTATGTTTTCAAGTTATTGTATTGTTGATACAATGTTGAAGATGTTTATTTTTGAGAAATAGGTGATCAAAGTAACATGTTTATGCATTTTTCATTTAATTTTATGATCTCCTGGTCCAATTAACTACATGTTTAGTTGATTAACAATATCACCTTATACAGGTACACCAACATGAGCCATTGAACTATCTAACATAGTCATGATCTGACAACTAGGGACCTTGGGGAACTATCAATCTCTTGAGTTTGGTTTCCTTTCAAGAGAGGTGGTACATTCTTGTTTTCTACCTACATGTGTAATGCATGTCTCAAAACACCCCTTATTAGGAAATGACAATAGGAGGGAATGAACAAACAATATTCATGGTTACTTGCATATTTTGGATGAATTAGATTTTGGGAAGACCTAGATTCAATGGGCAACCCTTTGTGTATACCATGGGGTCTCAGTGAGATTCATTTTCATGTACATAAAAGACTTCCCTTAGTATTATATAACAATGGACAAAATTCTTCAAGTCATGTGAGGATTTGCAAAGATTTAATGATGTTCTTAAGATTAATCATGAGGATGTTGGTTGTCATCTATTTGTCAAGCCACTAGAAGGTGTAACACTTGGATGGTATGTGAACCTTCTACCTAGTTCTATTTTATCATGAGATGAATTAGAAGGTTTATTCTTAATCTAGTTTGATCCTAATGTGAGTGCACAAGATCTATTATTTTAGTTTGTAGCCATGAGAATGACACCAGAAGAGTTTATTTCTTAGTTAAATCATAGGTTTCTTCTCATGTATTAAAGGGTTCAAGTTTCAAATTAGATGGTAAGTGATTTAATTTTGAAAAAAACATTGTATTTGGGGTTCATATGTCTTATTTTTAAGAAATATCAGACAATTTAGTGAGGTGGTTACCTTAAATGGTGCATTCAACAATGCTCTCCTATTAGCACAATATGGATATAATATCACAAATGGTACAAATAGCCAAGCTGGAAGTTGTAATACACAATTGCTTGCAAGTTACCAACCACTTTCATCCGATTCAATATGTTTACTTAGTTGAAATCATTCCAATAAATAAACTATAGCATGCCCAATCTTTAAAGCATGCAATCAACCAATGCAATAAATTAGATTAGCCATTTTCAAGGGCAATATTTTAGTCAATTGGGCTCAAATTTTGTCATGTGTGTAGATGTCCTACCTCATACAAGCCTACCTTCATCTGTATCATTTAAATATAGTTGGTATAAAACACCATGAAGCTCAAATTATTCATATGATAATTTTTCAAGTAAAGGAGATGCTTATCAATCATATTAGAATCATGCCAATTCAATGCAAGGTTAATGTTGGGGTCAAAATACACAATATGTGGCCATGAATGTAAGTATTTCACCTTCTAATGATGTTTACATGACTATGCCATTATTTTTTAGTCATAATTTAACACTTAATGCATCAAAACATGATGAAGTTTCAGGCAGAAAGCTTTCTGATCAGTCATATTAGCTTGATAGTTCGTTTAAAAATGAAGATGCAATAGATGGAAAAGTTGATCACAATCAAGAAATCAAATTCCCATGTGACTTATCTATGAAAATTAATCATGAAACACCAAGAAATGATGGCCAAATCAAACAAAATGAAGCATTCGCAATGATTTCCCATAACTATTGTCATGAGAAATCAACAAGCAAAGAATTTTTTTCATCTTCACAAGGTACTCTTGATGACTCTTCTGAGTGTGAGGAAATTATACATAATGAAGGTATGTCCATACATGGTTCACTTGAGATAGATATTATACTAATGAAAATTGAATTGAACAATAAATTTCAAGAGTTGGGTGTTCCTATGTCATTATCAAATTTTACATTGCTAGTTGGATGTAGGATGCATCTCACAAATTAGCATCGCAAGCTAAATTACACTACTTTCATTGGAAAGATGTACTTGTATTTTAAACATATAATCACTATTGAGGAAGTATTCATTCCTTAAGTAGATCATTGGATTATCCAATCAAAAAAGGAAGAAGATGAACATGATCAACTTTAGCAAGATGAGACACAAGAGGTTTTGCAATCACCTAATGAAGTGGATGAAATGGTTAGCATGCGAGAGAGTGGTGATGATCCTATACCAAACCATCATCTAAATGATAATAACAATCATGAGCTAACATCTAATCCATCACCTTTCATGAAAATCTTACATCAAACAGTGAATTGAATTCATTGTCTAGCAAAGAGTTTCAATCTTGTTTGGATCCACTAAATGAAGAATGTGAGTTTATAGATGCATTCATAGATTCTTTAGTGACATGTGTGAATGATAAAACCTCTTCTAATGAACTTATAAGTAATTTCATCCTTATTGGTTTAAATCAAAGCCATGGTGAAATGGAAAATAACATGTTGCTAGATGAGATTGTAGATGATTTCTCCTTTCTTCTAGGTGATGGGACAGAAAATAGATCTTTTCCTATAAGTCAAGAAAATGATGACCTACAACCTAATTCTTGTGAAGTTAAGGACCTTATTCATGGCTGGAAAAACTTAGTGGTCCATGAAAATCAATTATATCATAACTTAGTGGTCCATGAAAATCAATTATATCATACTTACAATAGCCATGAATATTAATTGAATAAGCTAGAATGTCAATCAAACTTTGAGACAACAGATAGATAATGTTGTGGAAGTCAAAAATCTGAAATTGAAACTAATTTTTCAGGGAAAAATGGTCAAATGAACATCCATATCAGTCAAATACCCTCTAATAATCAGTCATGCTAGACTTATATCAGTTAAGAGGGTAAAATTGAAGGACCAAGAAGATCATCAAGAGGCTATCCTAGACCTTGGATCACTTTAACATGAATAGTAGGAAAGTGAAATAGGGGAGTATCTTTATGATTTTGGTATTGCTGATTCAATTCATTTGAATGAGTTATCTAGGGAAGATCTAGTATTGATGGTTATAAAATTATTGATGATGATCTTCAACTAGATTCACATGTCATTGATGATGATATACAAAGGTCTGATGGGTAAGTGCAAGAAGTTGGGTCCATTTTTCAACAAAAAAGTGAAAGTATTTTTCCTAAAAAATCAATGTTTGTCATAGAGTAAAAATTTGAAGCAATTACACATAGAATATTAATATGATGTAAAAATATGAAATGTAGCATTTTATTTCTAGTTTTCAAATATGTAATTTATTATAATATCTAGATGATAGATGTTAGTTTTGTATGGGATGCTCAATCCTTACCTTCGTTGTTGTCCACACCCCATCAACACCACCTTCATTTGAAGCCACATGTCACCAATAAGGTTGAATGTGCATATGGTTTGTTTGCAGTCCTTCATTTTCATTTTCTCACAAAGCATAGGGGTTCAGACCTTCATTTTCTCATAGTCCTTTCAAAAGTGTAATGACAACTTCAAAATGTCATTTCGTCATTAAAACGTTTATTGCAAAATAATAAAATTTTATCTTTGTTTGAAGGTAATCTTTGAATGAAGGTATTATTTTGATTTATTTTGTTATGTCACTACCTTCATTCAAAGGTCATGTAGAACCTTCGTTTGAAGGTCATGACAACTGGTCCTTCAAATGAAGGGACCTTCATTTGAAGAAAAACCTTCGAACAAAGGTGTTTTCCAATGTTCATGCCCATTCCTCTTAAAAAATCCAATGTCCCAAGTTTGAGACTCAGTATTATGAGTCCACCCCAAGATGTAAATCAATAAGATTAATTAAAAACTATATAATTGAATATTGATAAAACATCACATAATTTAACATACTACAATAAACACTACTAAATAATTAAATCCACATTTAATTTATTAAAATATAAATATTTATATAATATTAAATTATTTTCTTATTATAAAATATTCATTTTAAATTACATAACCTTTATTATAAAATACATACAATTTAAACTATAATTATCCTATGTGACATACACACAACTCCATCTATAATCCTTTACATTTTCAACACATGTCTATCCCTCAATAGTGACAAATCATGGAAGCACATTGTGTTGTGCTCTTAGTGGTAATATCTAGCAAATGATTTAAGTTATAAACCATCACAATTTTGTCTAAACAAAACTTTGGAACAAGGGCGATCATATTTAAGTAAAACTAGGGCTGCAACTTGTTATTGTTTTGACCTTTTCAATGAAAAACAAAAATAAAAAATTCCAGGTACTTAGCAAGCTCACTCTACTTAAATATCATCTATTTCAATGGTCAAACATTCAATAGCATTTTTACGCCTCATTCACAACAAAAAGTGGTAAATATTTATCCTATGTTTATTGGCCAAAATTGACCTTTAAGTGTTGAAGTGGATGATATTTAAGAACAGTTTGTAGATTAGACCTTTGAATCCATAAACCATAAAATCCTTCCATAATATTATTAATAGCAATGTCAGGAGCAGAAAAATTCATTTTTGTTATAGTGGGGGTTAAGATGATGATGGTGGGTGTAGGGTGGGTGTGGATTTTACCACAGGGGTAAAGGTGCCGAACCTTTCTTTGACTATAAGGACTTGTTTTATGATTTAGGGTTTCAAATCCTCGTCTCTTTTCACTTTTAGAGAATCCTTTATGATTTATGGTCTCAAATCCGCGTCTCTTTTCACTTTGAGAGAATCCTACCCTTGATAATTTTGAGGCATGGGTTCACATTTTAACTACGGTTTGGGCATGAGGTGGAGTGGAGGCTAGAATTTGTGACCTCCCACTCCTACCACAACTATGTTGTATTGTTGTTTCAATGTTGTCATCTATTGTTTCGATGATGAGAAAAACTTTGGCAAGGTGATGAGCACAGGACCTCTATCTTTGTACTATCAAAGAAGGGTCACAACAAGACAGATGCCTCCCAAAGAACCCCAAATTTGATTTACCAATAATCTTGATAAATGTCACTTGGAAGGTTGTACGTCTCCTGTCTCTACGTTTTCAAAATGTATTGTGATTTAATGAGACTTGTTCGCATTTTGACTTTCCTAAACTAGTTATGAATGGTGGAAAACCATAGTGCTTGAACACCATTTGCTTGATTCCATTCATATTCGTTCATTTTTAAAAAATTTCCTTTGCTACAGTGTGTATATAAACTGACATGTATTTTGTTGTTTCGGCCAGGAAATGATCTTCAAAGGTATAGATATGGTAGAAATGGTGTTGAAACTAGAAGCCAAACATAAGGTGTGTTGGTTATTTTCCTAGACTAGATTCTTGTTCCCAGTCACCCCTACAAAGTAGCCATCAATGATCAACAGGATTCCCAGGCCAGGGGCCAACAGTGTAGGAGATAGACTCTATAAATATCTCCTCTTTTTCTTTAGGCTCTGCAGAACCAAGGCAGGTATTCCCTACTCAACATCTATGAAATGTACCCATGAATGGGATGTTGATACAAAGCAGATAAATCCTCTCTTGTGTAGACCAAAACTGTGAGATAAGTGCAAAGGGGCTAGCTCTGGGCCTATGTTCAGTTGTAGACAGAGGATTTTGGGTCCTAAAACTACTTCTAAAGTCCTAAAGGTTTGTATATGAAGTTTGAGTTTGATTTTATATTTGGATACGAAACTAGGACTTTGGTTGTGACCTCAATACAGGACTGGATCGGTACCTATCTAGGACTTGGAGTCAATAGACATACACATGTGAATGTACACATAAGCTTATATTAATAACTGAGTTTCAAGGGGATTGTTTTATAATCTGCCTTACAGATTATTTCCCAACAATTAGGTGTTTAATCATTCATACTTAATAGTATCCCTACTGCAACACATTTTCTCAATGATTAACCTGAAACATTTAATTTGTTCCTTGAACAAAAGTAGAAGATTAAACATTCAATATAGAAAAACTATATTCCTGAACCTTAACAACCCTTAGTTATCTTGATTCAAAAGAAACTATGCCCACATCTTGGAGACAAATGATTAAATACATGCACAGAGCATCTCTCATATAAAACAGCATGAAACTAGTGGAGTCATGAATGAAACATACATGATGAGACTCATAAACTTACAAGACATCAAGAACAGTGCCACCAATGAAGTTGTATTGTGTCACAGCACCAAAATTATTGTCCAGTTTCCAACCCAAAAATGAGTGACACAGCTTGTCTCTTAAAGCACAAGTGTGTACATTCAGCAATTAATTACAAAAATCTTTTCAAAATTTCAAAATTCTACCAGATAAAGAGCACTGTGAGAATGGCACTCGAAATAATCAATGTAGCAGACAGAAAAGAAAGCTGGGAGTGGTTGAACTCGAGCCCCACGCCACCACCTGAGAATTTTCTTCTTTAATCAAGTAGCTACCTAGTCAATCAAGCCGTACCTCTGCAATCCCTATGCCATTAATGGCACACCAACCCATAGGACATAGCAACTGTTCGCACTCTAAAAATTCTTGCTAAAAGAGATACAGTGAGCATGGGAAATCCCATGCTAATTAAAGTTTGAACCATGACCATCGAAATCATCCCTACAGCTTGGAGACAAATGATTAAACACATGCATAGAGCATTTCTCATATAAAACAACATGAAACCAGTGGAGTCATGAATGAAACATACAACATGAGACTCATAAACTTACAAGACATCAAGAATAGGGCCACCAATGAAGTTGTATTGTGTCACAGCACCAAAAATGAGTGACACAGCTTGTCTCTTAAAGCACAAGTGTGTACATTCAGCAATTAATTACAAAAATCTTCCCAAAATTTCAAAATTCTACCAGATACAGAGCACCATGAGAATGGCACTCGAAACAATTAATGCAATAGATAGAAAAGAAAGCTAGAAGTGGTTGAACTCAAGCCCCACGCCGCCACCTAAGAATTTTCTTCTTCAATCGGGTAGCTACCTAGTCAATCAAGCCATACCTCTGCAATCCCCATGCCATTAATGGCACACCAACCTGTAGGACGTAGCAACTATTCGCACTCTAAAAATTCTTGCCAGAAGAGATACAGTGAGGATGGGAAATCCACGCTGATGAAATTTTGAACCATGACCGTTAAAATCCCCCCTACCATAGAGATCTGTGGTGTAAAAATAGTGCGAAAAGTCAAAAACCAATAAAAACATGCCATGTAGGCACCTCGTGCATCCATTACTGACTAGTCCAGAAACGTGAGATCAATAATGCCACATTGACCCCGCAATGCTTTCTTGAGTATCTTATAAACCAAGCCATGTGCAAACCTAGCGTCATGTGCTTTTGCCCTGCATGACTAGTGGACGACCTACCAACAGCCTGTCGCTTTGACTCCTGCCGACATAAAAGACCTAATCGGTGAGACCAACCCCATCGACGGGTTTGAAAAATCACCTGCCAATATCGCTTGCCACTTCGATGACCACCCCTCTAGATCGGTTAGATCAACTCCATCAGCCAAACTCTAGCTCACCTCTCCAATCCCACAACTCTTGCCGACCGCTACACCCTTCGGCAAGACACAAACGTTGGAGCCACTGAAAATCTTTCCGCCGACACACCGTTCTCATCAATCGCTAATGAACCATACCCTATCAGCCAGATCGGTCACATTGGCAAACTCCCTGCTAGCTTCCCCGACATGGAATGTCACTCCGACCAACTTTCATACACTTCATCAGCCCATCGGAAAGACCCTTTAACACCACTGTTGATGGACAATGTTTGGGCGATGAAAGGAACAAGCCACTATGGACAACATAATCACTGAAACAAAAACCAACTCATGCCGATGGACTCAGAAATTTTAGGGTTTGAGGGAAAAACCTGCAAACACCCAAGCTTAAAACCCTAAACATAAATGAGTACTAACAGAGGCTCCAACTGGGGACATGTAGGCGCAAGACTACAACGAGGACCAGACTACTCTGGGGTAGACCAGACAAAACCCAAAACTCAAAACACGACCGACTATATAAGGCATGTACGAAATATTTACAACTAATTTATAGTGTGCACAATAGGTACTCATTTATGAGAAAAAATCCTTAAGGAATTTACCATGCACAGGCAAATCCAATAGTTCACCATTAAGGGCTTGGAGAAAATAAGAATCACCTCCATGAATAGTGCCAATTTGGTATGGGCCAGTCCATAAGGGCTCAAATTTGCTGTGTTTGCCCTTATCCTGACTCTTTACATTCCACATAAGGACCAGATCACCTATCTGAAACCTTCTCTCTATAGCCCTTTTATCAAATAGATATTTCACTTTTTGCTGTGTCTTGATGTTTGTTTTCTGTGCTTCCCTTCTTATCTCATCTAGTACAACCAGCTAATTTATTCTTTCAGTCATTGGGTCTCCAATCTCCTCACCGTTCCCTTGGATGAATTTATAAACTGGCAGGAGGTTGTTCATAGGTAGCCTAGCTACTGCACCATATACCAATTAAAAAGGAGGTTTTCCAGTTGCTCTTTTCACTGTCACCCTGTCAGCCCATAATGCTAACTTTAGCTTTGAATCCCAAGATCTCTTATTTTTATCTATCACCCTTCTGATGATTTTCATGAAACTTTTGTTGCTTGACTCTGCTTGACCATTCCCTTGTGGATGATATGGTGATGTATGAGACAAATCAATTCCACAATTATTGCAAAAATCAATAAATTCACCAGACCTGAACCACATAGCATTATCTGCGACCAATTTGGCTGGTACTCCAAATCTTATAATAATATTTTCCAAGATAAAAGTCATCACCACTTTGCTTGTAGCCTTTTGAGTTGGAATGGCCTCAATCCATTTAGTGAAGTAATCAGTAGCAACCAGAATCCAACTGTGCCCTCCACTTGACTTTTCTGAGATTTCCTTAATAAAATCAATTCCCCATTGCTGAAAAGGAGCTTCTACAGTTATACTCCTAAGGGTTAAAGTACCTTGATATCTTATCTTTCTTGAGAACATTTGGCATGGCTCACATTTTCTTACCATTTTGTGTGTATCTGAGAAGAGAGTTGGCCACCAATAGCCTACTCTGAGAATTTTATGGGCTGTTGTTTGGCCAGCATAATGTCTGCCACATACTTCATTGTGCATGTCACTGAGAATGTCCTTGGCCTGATTTTCATTAATACACCTGAGTAATACACCATTAGGATTTTTCCAATATAACTCTCCTTGAACAATGATGTATTTAATAGCCCACAGCTTCAAAGTTCTCTTCTGGACATCATTGAGGTGAGAAGGACAGTTCAAATTCTGCAAATAATACACAATGTCCTTATACCACTCAGATTCTGACATATTTAAAACTTCATTATGCACTACATTCACTTGGCATGCCTCTAGATTTGACTATGTCATCAGTTTTACCAAACCTTGTCCTCTTACCAACTTAGTGATCTGTATTTCAATGCTGAATTCCTACAATTTGTTTATCCATCTGCATCTCCTTCCAGTTACCTCGAGTTGAGTGAAGATATCCTTGACTACTGCATGAGGTACATATGCAATTAATTGAGAGCTGACCAAATAGGGCCTAAAACTCTTGACTGCTCTGACCAGTGTGTATGCTTGTTTCTCCATGATGTCATACTTTAATTCAGCAGCCTGCAATGACTTACTAAAGAAAGCTATAGGTTGTTCAAAACCTTCTACTTTTTTTTGCAATAAGCATGCAGCAATAGTGTGGAAGGAAGCAAATGAGAACAGCTGGAAGGGCTTAGAAAAATCAGGAGATTTTAAAATAGGAGCCATCTTTATAGCTTCTTTTATGTTCTGAAACGATTTGGTTGTTTCATCTTCCCATTTGACAATTGCATTCTTCTTCAGCATTTTAGAGATATCTTTGGTGGTCTCTGTAAAGTTAGGCACAAATCTTCTAACAAAGTTAATTTTCCCAAAGAAGGACTGAACACCTTTTGACTAATTTAGGGATTTGAATTTTGTCAATTGCCTCTACTCTTTCAGGATCAATCCTAACCCCATCCTTGGAAACAATGTGTCCAAGCAGTTTTCCTTCCACAACCCCAAAAGCACACTTCTTTGGGTTAAGTGAGATGCCATACTCTAGTGCTCTAATAAAAATTTTCTCCAAATGCATACAGTGTTGCTCTTCCTTTTTTGAATAAGTTGTCAAGTCATTTTGATACATAGCCAAGATTGAATCAATCAATCCTGCAAAAGCAACATCCATTGCCCTCTGAAATGTAGCACCTGCATTTGTTAGTCCAAATGGCATCCTCACATATACATATGTTCCCCATGGAGTAGTGAAAGCTGTCTTGAATTGCTCTGATTCTTTTACCTTTACTTGATTGTACCCTAAAAATACATCCATCATGAATAGAAGTTCACAGCCAGTCACCTTCTGGAACATGGCTTCCATGTTTGGCAATGGATAATTGTCCTTCAAAGAAGATGTATTCAAATTTCTAAAGTCCACACAAAGTCTTATGTCACCATTCTTTTTTCTGACTAGGACAAGGTTAGACACCCAAGTTGAATGCATGATAGGCATAATTATTCTAGCCTCCCTAAGTTTCATAAGTTTTTCTTCCATTTTTGGAGCTAAGGTTGGGTTGATAGGCCTCTGTTTTTGTCTAAATGGTTTAGCTCTAGGCTTCAAAGGGATTTCATGCTGAAATAAGTCCTCTCTATAAGCTTTCAGGTCCTCGTATGACCAGGCAAAAACATGCTTATATCTTCTTAGTAATGCAGTCAGCATAGTTCTGATATGTAGTTTGAGTTGTTTGCCGATGTACACCTTTTTGGGGGCCTGAGATGTCTCCAAGTTTATCTCCTCTAGATCATTCTTATTTGTTGGAGATGTCTTTGTAACAAATTGGTCTCTATGGTCAAAAGCTCGCTCTAAAGAAACCAACCCTCTAGGGATTTTATTTGTCTTAAGTTGAATTATTTCTTTCCCTAGGAGGGTTTCTTTCCCATCTACAACTTTTACAAAGTTCTGAAAATCTATTTCTTGGTTCTCATATTCATCAATACAATGTAGAAATCTCAATAAGTCTTTATCATCATCAAACACCTGCCAGCTACATACATTGTCTGGCACTACAGGTCTGAGTTTGATTTCAACATTTGTAACATCTGATAAAGTGATATCATCTGGCCTTATGGCTACATTGGCTAGAAAATCTGCCCTAACATTTTTTGATCTCTCTATCCAACTTATTGAAAAAGCATCAAACAATTCAATTGTATCCCAAACAACATGCTTATAGTGTTTTAGCCTTTTACTTTTTGATGCATACTTATCTCTCACTTGGGAAACAACTAACTCTGAATCACAAAATACCTTGAGCATCTTAATTCCATGCTTCAAAGCAACATTTAATCTTAATAACAGAGCCTCATACTCTGCAATGTTGTTTGTACAGGCAAACTTCAGTAAGAAAGAGAATTTTAGAAGTTTACCAGATGGAGACAGAAATACAACTCCAACACCAGAGCCTTCCTTTGAACAAGCTCCATCAAATACATGGTCCATAGACCCTGTTGATCCAATTCTTGAATGCAAATGTTTCCCTCTTCATCTCCTTCGTCATCTGAGACAACTCTAAAATTATCACAGTCAGTATCCACAAAACATATATGCTCCTCAGATTCTTGATCCTCGACTATCTTAGATGACCTTTCTTCTCTGATCAGTTTGACATCCCTGCCATTTATAGGGATCATAGCAAATGATAGGTCTAATTGCATACTTCCACCAATGAGTGTTGCCCATCTTCTTGATAACAACATGCCATATTAACAACTGTTATATTCATTTTGTAGGTCTTCTCAGGATAAGCCGCCAGTTTGAAGTCAACATCTTTTATGATTCCAATGACAGGTACCTCCCTAGCATCCATGGCATAGCACTTCCCACATGCCTTATCTATTTTTAACCCAGCTTGCTGCATAATGGCCAAAGGCATGATGTTTATGGATGCTCCTGAGTCAAGCATACAATTCTTAATCACTTTTCCATTTATAACTAGGGAGACATAAAATGGTTCCACTTGTGAAGGACATTTTTTCATGGTCACCCCCAGATATACTTTAGGAACTTCATCTTCTTCAGTATACAGGGCATGTTTCTTACCCTAAAGTTCATCACTCAACTTGGCTTGACATGGTACTCCTGAAATTAAGGATACCACTTTATTTTTGAATTCTTCCACTTTCATCAGTTCCATCAGTGGAACAAAGACTTTTATATATGACAAGACTTGAGTCATATCAAATGGAGCATAATTTTGAATAATAGTTGTAACTTGCTCCACCATTTTACCTTTATCCTGGGATGATCTAGCCTTAGTTTTTATAGCTGCTTGACTATCATTCTTGCCCTGAGAAATTTTGTTTTGATTCTCAACCTGGGGAACTTTGTTTTCTGGTCCTTGAGAATCATGATCTATTTTTTTCTTAAAACCTTGTCTATTATTGTTCCATTGTTTCTTATTTGTTTCAATCCCCTTATAATTATGCATTGGTTGGCCTGCAGAAGTGTTCTCTAGTTGAGGTGAGTTGCTTACCTGAGCCTTACCCCTGAGATTGTAATTGCTCTTGACTTGAGCTACCACTGCAGCTGTGAGGGCTCTAATTTCTTCATCAGAAGGTCTCCTCAAGTTGTTCAAGTAATTGTATGAATCTTGAGCATAGGCATAGTTATCCTCTTCATCTTCATCATATGGGAACTGTTGGCAGACCTGAATATCATTATCTGCACTTGCATTAGCATCATGAAAAGAGTATCCTTTGTTTGTAGATAGCATATTGACATTATCATCTTCTATGCAATGCGGCTCATTGCACTCATCACAGGCAACCACATTATCATATAGAGACTGAGCAATCAAGCATTGCGACTGTGAATTGGCATATTATGCACCATGGGGTGTCATTAACATTATTTACAACCTTCTTCAAAGGATCTGGAGTTTCCTTTGCATTTTGAATCCTTTGACCTGTGTTGCTGTTTGGAAGAATGGGTTTACCATTATGCCAATTGGTGTGATATGGCATGTCATGTAATGATGGTTTTCTTTCTTGCCTTGGGTAAACCTGTCTGTTAGAACCTATTCCCTTTTCATTTTTAGCCATTCTATAACCTAGGTCCTTGACAATAGTTGTCAATTTATCTAACTTATCCTCAGAAGTAGATGCATTAGCTTGACTATTCTAAGATTTAGTGTTTGGTTTTTACAAAATTTTTACATCATCTCTTCTATTTGTCTTACCAGATACTTTTTTGTTATTTTCAATGTTTGTTGCAATCTTGAAAGAATCTCTGAGGCTATGAGGACTCTTGTCTATTAATCCATAAGCTATTTTGGCATCAAAAGCATTTATGTATAACATTATGCACATAGGTTCATTAGGTCTCAAGTCCTGTGGCAATTTGTTTAATACCTTAGTGAATCTAGCATTGAAATCAGTAACCTGTTCATTTGATCCTTTGGTGATGCCAGTGAATTCATTGATAAAGAAACTAGGATCAGTTTTGTCACCATATTGTTCTTTGAAAATTCTTTTGAAGTCATCCCATGATGAAATGCTTCTATCAGGCAAACCTTTGTGCCACTCCTTGGCTTCATCAACTAAGGATTGCATAAATGATTTCATGAAAACATCCTCATGCTCAACCTCAAAGTTGTCCATGATATTCTGAAAAGGTTTTAATTGGTCTTCACCTGATACAGTGTTATTTCCTGAAAATTTAGGCACTTGCAGCCTCACATGTTTGTCGATAGGATTTGGATAACCAAGAATGCTGTCAAAAACTAACTATCTAAATCTGTCTAGCTACATAAGCTGTCTACCAAATTGATTAGTATTTGAATTTCTATTTGCATTCTAATTTCTTACATTATGTAATGGTACTCTAGCATTATGTGCATTCTGCCTTTGATAATTGTGTTGATCCTGTACTTCATTTCTGTGCTGATTTCTTTGCACATTTGCATTGCCAAGGGTAGGAACTGAATCATTCTGAGCAACTCTCAGGGCTTGCACTTTCTGTCTCATGTCATCTCTGGTTTTCACTGCTTACAGATATTCTAATTCTGCCCTTAAGCTCTTAATTTCATTGACTAGTTCCTCCTCTCTGGGCATAGAAGAGGATGGTTTTATTATATTCTGATCATCATTATCATCATCCCTTAAGGATTCAGCTTCTTCAAATCTGTCAGGGGAATCAATAAAAGGGCATTCTTGAAACACCTCTGACCTCATTTTCAATCCACCACTCTACTGTCTCTTATATACATTCTAGATTTCAGCCTGAGTGTTTGTAAAATAAGGTATTGTTTGCTCTAAGGATCCTGGATTGTCCCGAATAAAATTATTTTTCCTAGGGCTAGGAGAACCATCTTGACTGGCTCGAACAGTCCCTTTTTTCTTATACATCATTTTTATGGGTAACTCTTCAAACAAAGGGTTACACTGAGATCTTCTCCCTTGCATACAAATCTTTACTTTACCGTTTGGGAGATTGGTTTGGAGTCGCCACCTATTACTAGGAATTGTTTCTTTTAAATCAGGGTTCTTTCACTTCATGTCCCCAGCGGAGTTGCCAATTTTTGTTGGTTATTTTCCCAGACTGGATGCTTGTTCCCAGTCACCCCTACAAAGTAGCCATCAATGATCAATAGGATTCTTGAGCCAGGGGCCAACAGTGTAGGAGATAGACTCTATAAATATCTCCTCTTCTTCTTTAGGCTCTGCAGAACCAAGGGGGGTATTCCCTACTCAACATCTATGAAATGTATCCATGAATTAGTTGGGATGTTGATACAAAGCAGATAAATCCTCTCTTGTGTAGACCAAAACTATGACATAAGTGCAAAGGGGCTAGCTCTAGGCCTATGTTCAGTTGTAGATAGAGGATTTTGGGTCCTAAAACTACTTCTAAAGTCCTAAAGGTTTGTATAGGAAGTTTGAGTTTGATTTTATATTTGGATGCGAAACTAGGACTTTGGTTGTGACCTCAATACAGGATTGGATCGGTGCCTATCCAGGGCTCGAAGTCAATAGACATACACATGTGAATGTGCACATAAGCTTATATTAATAACTAAGTTTCAAGGGGATTGTTTTATAATCTACCTTATAGATTATTTCCCAACAATTAGGTGTTTAATCATTCATACTTAATAGTATCCCTACTGCAACACATTTTCTCAATGACTAACCTGAAACATTTAATTTGTTCCTTGAACAAAAGTAGAAGATTAAACATTCAATATAGAAAAACTATATTCCTGAACCTTAACAACCCTTAGTTATCTTGATTCAAAAGAAACTATGCCCACATCTTGGAGACAAATGATTAAATACATGCACAGAGCATTTCTCATATAAAACAGCATGAAACTAGTGGAGTCATGAATGAAACATACAACATGAGACTCATAAACTTACAAGACATCAAGAACAGTGCCACCAATGAAGTTGTATTGTGTCACAGCACCAAAATTATTGTCTAGTTTCCAACCCAAAAATGAGTGACACAGCTTGTCTCTTAAAGCACAAGTGTGTACATTCAGCAATTAATTACAAAAATCTTTTCAAAATTTCAAAATTCTACCAGATAAAGAGCACCGTGAGAATGGCACTCGAAATAATCAATGTAGCAGACAGAAAAGAAAGCTGGGAGTGGTTGAACTCGAGCCCCACGCCACCACCTGAGAATTTTCTTCTTTAATCAAGTAGCTACCTAGTCAATCAAGCCGTACCTCTGCAATCCCTATGCCATTAATGGCACACCAACCCATAGGACATAGCAACTGTTCGCACTCTAAAAATTCTTGCTAAAAGAGATACAGTGAGCATGGGAAATCCCATGCTAATTAAAGTTTGAACCATGACCATCGAAATCATCCCTACCGCCGAGATCTACGGTGTCAAAACAGTGTGAAAAGTCAAGAACTAATAAAAATGTGCCATGTAGGCACCTCGTGCATCCATTACTGACTAGTCCAGAAATGTGAGATTAATAATCCCACATTCACCCTGCAATGCTTGCTTGAGTATCTTATAAACCAAGCCATGTACAAACCTAGTGTCGTGTGCTTTTGCCCTGCATGACTAGCGGACCACCTGCCACCAGCCCGTCGCTTTGACTCCCACCGAAATAAAAGACCTAATCGGCGAGACCAACCCCATCAGCGGGTTCAAAAAATCACCTACCAATATCGCTTGCCACTCCGATGACCACCCCGTTAGATCGGTGAGATCAACTCCATCGGCCAAACTCCAGTTCACCTCTTCGATCCCACAATTCTCACCAACTGCTACACCCTTCGGCAAGACACAAATCATCGGAGCCACTGAAAATCCTTCCGCCGAAAGAGCAATCTCACCAATCACTAATGAACCATACCCTGTCGGCCAGACCGGTCACATCGGCAAACTCCCTGCTAGGTTCCCTGACACGGAATGTCACTTCGACCAAATTTCATACACTTCATCGGCCCGTCAGAAAGACCCTTTAACACCACTGTCGATGGACAATGTCTGGGCGATGAAAGGAACAAGCCACTGTGGACAACATAATCATTGAAACAAAAACCAACTCACGCTGGCAGACTCAAAAATTTTAGGGTTCGAGGGAAAAACTTGCAAACGCCCAAAGCTTAAAACCCTAAACATAAATGAGTACTAACAAGGTGCAAGAGGAACTGGATGCTAAAGTTGGCAGGGCTCAAAAGATTTGGATTGGGGACTGGGACATGGTGAAGATGTTGTATTTGCAAGTTGTGGTAAAAGAGATCTACCAAGTCCACTTCTGTCCTGGGCTCATTGGGTAATGCAGGATATAAGAATATGCAACTCATGGCATATGTCAGTGGATACCACCACCATGGTAACCATGTGGGCTGTAACACAGGACACCACCATCTAGCATTCCCCTTTCATGTTCATGCCCAAGTGTTTTCTAATGTTAGAACGAGGTAAAAACACCGACGTGCGTGGGAATGACGTCTCACTAGCACCTTTCAGTGCATCTCGATGGGTTTGCTGAGGAAAGGCATGGGCCTTGCCATCATCCATCTTTGGTGCACCATTCTACTTCATGATTTTAAATGGATTCCTACTGCCAATCACATTGTACCTTAGCTTTACTATTGTTGATTATAAATGTTGAGAATTCTCATAGAGAAATAGTCATCGCAATGGGCAAGTCAATTGGTACTTTTATTCCTTGCAATATAGTAAGCAACCACATATTTTTAAAGAAATGTTCTATGCAATATGCATTAAAACAAGGAATTGAATTATATTGTTGACATTATGATCTTGTATATTGATTCCACGGGTTAATAAAATTTAAGCTAGACTGCCAATGTCTAACATTAAATCCTTTAGTCTTGAAGACTTGACCTTTCTATTATATGTGAGAATTCTTGCCAAACTCCCTCGGAATAAAATTATAGGCTTGTGGGCAACTTCAAACATGAAACAAGCTTGTCACCATGAATTTTGAACTGTTGGTCGACCAATTGATGAGCCATGATATATATAGGAGCTTGGGTCCAGATTTATTGGAGAACATACGAGACATGTAATTGGATGCAAAAAGTTTGATATACTTCATCAATGTAAAGTTTGGGCTCACATACCTCTAAATCTTCTAGACTTGAAACAAACTTTTAATAAGTGAAATCTAAAAGGCTTTTGCATCTAATATTCACTTGTCTTGTTTCTTGCGGATCCAACCTACCCTATATAACTAAGTTGTATGGATGTTTGGAGTTTGAAATATCAATTTCATGTTTGTTGGGCCCACAATTGGTAGCCCTAAGAGTTTCATTAATCAAATTCTAGATGGAACCTCGTGTTTGAAGTTCACTTTGCCACATGCCCATGTTCCCAGCTAGAAAAAACAATCCTATGCAATACAACTCAATGAATGACCTCAAGGCTATGATATTTATACTTTCAGTTCCATGTTGATTGCAAGTAGGTGTGATGCAGAGGCATCCACACTATAACCTTGACATACAGCATGGATGTCCGCAACCCTTCATCCTCATCATCATATTTCCCTTTACACTATCAGCATCATCATATTTACTCTCACTGACCGATATCCTCCTGCAGACAAACCTTCAACTCTTCGTCTGTCAGCAGCATCATCATATCCGACTATCGGCAGCATCATCATATTCGGTAAGCGCGAACATCCTCCTGACGTTCACTGTTCATCTTACCGCCAACCTCTTTCTTCATCGTCATGATGTTCAACATCATGTTCATCAGCAGGATATAGAACATCTGGTTCCTCCCATATATCCTGATGATGACCCTCAACTCCACGCACCGTCCCTTCAATGCTTACGTCACCCCGATATCCTGATGATGATTATCCTGATGACGATGACGTCACATGCAGCTCCTTCAATATCCTGCTGCCCGATATCCTGATGACGAATATCCTGATGACGATGACGTCATATGCAGTTCCTTCAATATCCTGCTGTCGGCCAAACTTAACATTATCGGCCCGCGAAGGAATTGTCAACCCGATCTTCTACCTTATGCCGATATGCTCCTCCTCGGCAACTCCTGATGATGATCACCCCGACGCTCATTCACTTCATGCAATCGACTGCATCATGCTCACCTCCCTCTACTCGGATGGCGCCCGAAGTAACTGCAGGATATATACAGAAATATCCTGATGATGCCGTTGTAACGAATTTTCCAACTTTAGCGAATTTTCAATTCGACGATCCTCCTGGGATGACCCGATCTACTCTCAGGGTGATCTTCCAAACTCTAACTATCAGCTCGACCTAGCACATACCCATGCTAGGGTTCTCAACATCTCTCAACGACGATCCTGCACACCTGCATGCAAACAAACACAAAATGCAAACTAGACCCTAACCTACTATACATGGCCATTCCACCGATTCGACAAATCAATCAGTGGAATGGATCAGCAAATCCATGAAACCACCAAAACAGCAAATCGATCACACAGTGGGGATCAAACAGAAAATGAACACAAACAGGATCTCTTATTTGATTTCAAAAGATGCAATACAATGATCAGTCTCTCTCTCTGTCTCACTCTGTGCAACCTAGCTCGATGCAATACTATCTCGATGATCTAAAACCAACCGATCCTCATGCATATATAGGATCTCTTGCGAGTACTACCACTCGACTCCAAGCGGCTGGGAAATCTCTCCAGGCGGCTGGGAGATCCAACCGGACCTACAGCATACAGCTGTCCTAACAAACTAGCTAAAAATAGCAAAGCATGGTCAACATGACCTTCTTACATGCATTGGTCTTATCAGACCTTCTTGGAAACATTAACAAGACTCAAAACAAACTAACTGCCTCATGGAGGCCAGCTGGCAGGTAGGTGCTCCTGCACCATACTCCCCAACAGAAAAGAACTCATGTCCCATGAGTTTAGTATGTGGAAGTCCTCCACCTTTACACTTTGTCATGTCAGTGTTCTGACCTGTTCCAGCTTTATCCTCTGCTGGCTCTTGGCTGCTCCAAGACTTCTAAACTGTAACTTGCTTTCTTGGAAGTAAATCCTCATGCCTGTCAATGTAGGCCTTTCTCTCACATACCTTGTGTTTGTCAGGTTGTCTGACCAGAACCTCTGTCTGAACAGCCTCTTGAACTTCTGCAATGTTCAACTCTATCTTCCTTTCAACCTTTATAGGACAAACAATAGTCCCAACTATGACAACATCCTTGTCATTCCTCTCAACTGGTTGTTGTTTGCAAACCTGTTTCTGAACCTGCTGCTGACCTCTATCAGTCACAACTAAAACTTTCTTCAACCTGTTGTTCTTAACAACTTCTTTCCCTGCAGTGTCCTCAACTGCCTTTATGCCTGCTCCTATAGGCATCTACACAAATTCCTTCTTTCCCATTAAAATGATTTTGGCTGCCCCCTTTGCTGCAGCTGCTTCTTGTAATGGCATCAACATAATAGTCTTCCCATCTTTCTTGATGGTATAGGTATTAGCATACCCATCATATAGTACCCTTCTATCAAATTGCCATGGTCTACCCAACAGTAGGTGACAACATTCCATGGGCAAAATGTCACACAAAACTCTATCATGATATGCTCCAATCTGAAAATCCACATATGCCTGTTCATAGACAAAAAGTGATTGACTATCACTCACCCAAGATGCCTTGTAAGGGTGATGGTGTGGAATCCTTTCCAAATTTAGTTTATCCACCATTTCCTGAGATACCATGTTGTCTGTTGAACCAGTATCAATGACAACCTTACATACTTTACCTTTGCTCTTGCATGTGGTCTTGAAAAGAGCTCTTCTTTGCATCATATCCTTTGATGCCTGCAAACTAATTCTCCTAAGCATCAATGCTTCTCCATCCTCAGGATATGCATAATTGTTAGGAACTCTATCTCCTTGATAAGTGTTTGAACTTTGCACACTTTGCTCTACTTTCTCTTCTTGCACAAGTTGCACTCTCTTGTCATTAGTTCTATCATTTCTGGATGATGAACCTTTGCTTTCTGGACATTTGAAAAATGGATGTCCAAACTCACCACAGGTGTAACACTTTCCTAAAAATGTAGTAGAACCTCTACCACCTCCAAATCTGCCTCTATTACCTTTCCATCCACCTCTGAAATCAGACTGTCCCTGTCCTTTACCAGTGTCTTCTTGACCCTCATTGGTTTGCCTTGTTGTAGGGGCTGCTCCTCTTCCCCTCATATTGTTTCCTCTTCCTCTCATGGACTTATCTTGTCCTCTATTCATCTTTTCTTCAATCCTGATTGCCATTTGATAACAATCCTCCACATTCTTAGGGTTAGCTAAAACTAACTCATCCTGTATGTTCAATCTCAAACCAGCCAAGTACCTAGCCACCTTTTCTATCTCATTCTCATGATGACCAGATCTCATACTCAATTTATAAAACACCTCAGTATATGCCTTCACATCCATTTCCTTCTACCTTAAAAATTGCAGCTTCTTAAACATCTGAATTTCATAATCCTTAGGCAAGAATTTACCTTTGATCCTTGCTACCATCTTATCCCAGGAAGTGATCTTTGACTTCCCTTGTTTCCTTCTCTCGGATTGTACATAATCCCACCATACCAAAGCATGACCTCCTAACTTGGTCTTTGCAATCTTTACCTTCTGATCCTCAGCAACATCTTCACATTCAAAGTGATTATCAAGTGCAGCAATCCAATCCAGTAACTCATCTTCATTCAAACTTCCATTATACTTGGAAACATCAACCTTTACCTTAGGTTTATCATTCTGCACTGCCTTTAACAGTTTTGCAAATCTTTGGTCTTCAGCATCCAGATCTTCAGCTACCTCTTCATACTCTTCAACAGCATCTTCATCTTCTTCAGATTCACTGTCTTCCACTTCCCTCTTTTTGTTCTTTTCCAGGGCTACAAGCCTGGCTTGAAGTGCTTCAGCAAGCTCCTTCATCTTCCTCATCTCTCTGGCATGTTTTTCCTTCATCTCCTGCAATTCCCTTGCAGTACCACTACCTTTCGGAGGCATTTTGTCAACCTCTCACTTCTCTACCTCTGTCCTTTCGGTGACAGAATCAACTCTACCTCTGCCCTTTCGGTGACAGAATCAACACACAACAACCCAGACCTTTTGCTGAGCTCTGATACCACTATGATGCAGAGGCATCCACACTATAACCTTGACATACAGCATGGCTGTCCGCAACCCTTCATCCTCATCATCATATTTCCCTTTACACTATCAGCATCATCATATTTACTCTCGCCGACCGATATCTTCCTACAGACAAACCTTCGACTCTTCGTCTGTCAGCAGCATCATCATATCCGACTATCGGCAGCATCATCATATTCGGTAAGCGCGAACATCCTCCTGACGTTCACTGTTCATCTTACCGCCAACCTCTTTCTTCATTGTCATGATGTTCAACATCATGTTCATCAGCAGGATATAGAACATCCGGTTCCTCCCATATATCCTGATGATGACCCTCAACTCCACGCACCGTCCCTTCGATGCTTACATCACCCCGATATCCTGATGACGATTATCCTGATGACGATGACGTCACATGCAGCTCCTTCAATATCCTGCTGCTCGATATCCTGATGATGAATATCCTGATGACGATGACGTCATATGCAGTTCCTTCAATATCCTGCTGTCGGCCAAACTTAACATTATTGGCCCGCGAAGGAATTGTCAACCCGATCTTCTACCTTATGCCGATACGCTCCTCCTCGGCAACTCCTGATGATGATCACCCCGACGCTCATTCACTTCATGCAATCGACTGCATCATGCTCACCTCCCTCTACTCGGATGGCGCCCGAAGTAACTGCAGGATATATACAGAAATATCCTGATGATGCCGTTGTAACGAATTTTCCAACCTTAGCGAATTTTCAATTCGCTGATCCTCCTGGGATGACCCGATCTACTCTCAGGGTGATCTTCCAAACTCTAACTATCAGCTCGACCTAGCACATAACCATGCTAGGGTTCTCAACATCTCTCGACGACGATCCTGCACACCTGCATGCAAACAAACACAAAATGCAAACTAGACCCTAACCTACTGTACATGGCCATTCCACCGATTCGATGAATCAACCGGTGGAATGGATCAGCAAATCCATGAAACCACCAAAACAGCAAATCGATCACACAGTGGGGATCAAACAGAAAATGAACACAAATAGGATCTCTTATTTGATTTCAAAAGATGCAATACAATGATCAGTCTCTCTCTCTGTCTCACTCTGTGCAACCTAGCTCGATGCAATACTATCTCGATGATCTAAAACCAACCGATCCTCATGCATATATAGGATCTCCTGCGAGTACTACCACTTGACTCCAAGCGGTTGGGAAATCTCTCCAGGCGGCTGGGAGATCCAACCAGACCTACAGCATACAGCTGTCCTAACAAATTAGCTAAAAATAGCAAAGCATGGTCAACATGACCTTCTTACATGCATTGGTCTTATCAGACCTTCTTGGAAACATTAACAAGACTCAAAACAAACTAACTGCCTCATGGAGGCCAGCTGTCAGGTAGGTGCTCCTGCACCAAGGTGCTTAGATGAATCAAGGTTTGACATGTGGCCTATGAGTGACATGGATTATGGCTCAAGGAAATCAAGAATAGACATGTGGAAATCTCTATAAACTTTTATTGAGCCTTTGGCCAATTTTTGAGTTCCCTAAACATGAAAAAACAAATATACTTTGATTGATCAAATTAGATTGGGTCCAATATTCTTTACAAATTCATGGCTTTTAGATCTTCAACATGAGATTAATATAGACTTTGACCTAAGATGCTTTTAGGTTTGTCCAACAATCTCCCATGAACATCGAAGGTTGACAATGTTAGACTTAAGAAAGTGACTTAATCAAAGTTGAATGAATTTTTGAGGATTGATACCCTATTCAAAAATTCCCATTTTCGCATAGGCAAGGAATATGCAATAAGGTTGTGGAATTTGGCTTTAGACTTGTTAATTGTGTTTGTTTATAACTCTATTACGATCTTTTATAGTCACTCTACATTTAATATTTGGGCCTTAAATTCTTTTAGTTTCATTTTTTAAGTTGAGACAATGCATTGCTTTGCTTAACGTGCTATCAAGGAATGATGTTGTTATAGGGAGACATTTCTGGAATTTTGCCTGATGCTTATTTAATTAATGATACATATCCTTCATGTGTCTTTTTATCAACTTTTTCAAATGTGAAATGTATTGTATTAAAAGAATATACAAATTAGTAAAAGACATTTTTTAGTGAAGCACTATGTGGGACTATCCCACCTATTATTATAATGGAACAAAAAAAAGCATATAAGCATTAGAAGGAATAGAAGTTATGTGTGCAATGTAATTTATCTCTTATGGTGCATGGATTGAATTTCCAAGATTTCTTGCTTATAAAAAGGGAGACCTTGCCTAAATAATAGGAAGGAGAAATGTTAAACCACAACTTATACTTATAATATGTCATTTGAGTCACTATGTGCCAAAATCAGTTCGAGGAAGGAGGAATTCCAAAGAGACCTTGTGATCTAAAACATCATAACCAATGCCCACATACTAAGTTGCATATTCCAAATGTGTAAAGACTACACTTTGTTCCCTGATTTTCATTGCCAAATTTTAATGAAGTTTATGTTTCTTTTAAATTTCATGTACATTGTATGTTTGGTTGATTTTATACAATTGAATCTTCATAAAATATCACATAACTTAACACATTATGATAAACACTACCTACTTTTTTTTTTTTTATTCGTAAGAGATTGTATGTTTGGTTGATGTTTTATACAATTGAATCTTCATAAAATATCACATAACTTAACACATTATAATAAACACTACCTACTTAATCATTAAATCCATACTTAACATCTAAGTATTTATATAAAATTAATTTATTTCTTTACAATAATATATTCATTTTAAACTACATAATCCTTCTCTTAAAACAGAGACAATTAAAACTATAATTGTCCTATGCGACAAACACAACTCCATGTATAATCCTCTGCATTTTCAACGCGTCTGGCCCTCAATAGTACCAACACATGGAAGCACATTGAGTTATTTTCTTAGTGCTAATACCTAGCTAAATATTTAGTTTATAAACCGCCACAATTTTGCCTGAAGAAAACATTAAAACAGGGGCGGTCATATTTAAGTGAAAAATAAGAATTATATAAAGTTTTATTTCATTAAGAAATAAACTTTACTTAGTGTTAATACTGCTTGATTTTGTTTTGACTTTTTAAGAAATTCCAGATACGCATCTCCAATATAGAGAGAAAATCAGTTAGTGAGCGAGCGGCGATGGAGGTTGAGGGGCAGGCCATCAGCAGGGGTAGGAAATGGATCAGCAATCACCTTTTCACTCACATTTACTAAATCCCATTCAACATTTTTAACTATGTTGTGGACAAATATAAGAATTATCATGCGGGCAAATTCATTGCCTGGGCACATTCGTGGGCCGCCTCCAAATGGCACAAAAGTGTAAGGAGCTGGCCCCTCCCGTTCGAACCTCGATGGATCAAATTTTTCTGGATCTTCAAAATATTTTGCATTTTTATGGGTTGAACTTGTAGTCCAAGATAACTGCAACACATTGACAAACAACCAGAATCTAAGAAATTGAAGCCACTAATAACAAACTTCAAAGTAGAAAAGTACTAGGAAAATCCCCTATTACTGAAAACAAAAACCTGTAAATTGTGATAACTATATACTGATAATAAGTGTAAGATATTTTTTTTGGTATTGAAACAATGTAAATTTACAAATAATAAGCAGCAGAGTGTTGCAGAAGTAAAAATAAACTATCAAAAACTGTCAAAACAATGTCATGAACATAATTGGGCATACTCATAAGATGAAGCATTCAACACACAACATAAACAACAGCATACAGTTTATCTCTAATGACGGATCTGCCCTAGAGAATGTAATTTAAAAAAAAAAAAATACTGCACAGATTACAATTGCATGTTAGTCCTCAAGTGTAAGATAGTTATGGATGATGCAAACGGTTCGATTTGCTTTTACTGTTAATATGGTGAGAGTCGAAATCACGATTTGCTGTTGGCGAGGAGGAGAGCTCTAGTTGAAGGCACGTACCTTCCATCCCTTGGGGATGGTGAAACCAGCATAGGAGAAGTCTACAATAGCCTTGCGCCAGGTGCCTCTTGATGGAGGATAAAGTCTGAGCGTCTCTTGAGCAGCTCTCCATGTATACTTCATCTTTTGAAGGTCATCCCACCTCAGCACAGGCACCTGCCTTGCCTCCTTCTCCCGCGTTATCTCCATTTGCTCTGCACTCTTTTCCCAAATCAATAATCCTGTCTAGACAAGTTAAAATAAATTAGGGATGCAGAGGTGTTTACCATATACCTTGGAGAACCTTTTGGTAGCAGTCCGGATTCAGAGCCAGATTCCTTAAGAGCAACGTCACAGTGACAACGTTGGTGTCATGCCCAGCCATAAGAAGCTGCATAATGTTATCCTTAATGCCATCGTCTCCCAACACATTCCCACTCTCATCGGCGTTGCAAAGCAGGAAGGAAAGCAGATCCTGCTGTGGCGATGCGGAACCGCAAGCTAAATCCGCTCTTCTCTTCTCAATAACAGTCTGTAGAATTCGGCGGATATGATTACTCCCAACTCTGGCTTTCCGGTACAGAGTCCCCGGAAAATCCAGAGGAATCTGCAACATTCCGTTTAACAAGTCCATAAAATGGAGATACAAATCAGATTGCTCAGTCCCTTCACCCATGCTGAGAAACAGACTACAAGCCACCGCAAACAAGCAACGCTTGGAGAGAGGAAATGCCTCGATTTGGTTTTCCTCAAGCCAGAAACGTTTAACGTGGTCACTGATAATGGAATCCACTCTGCCCACGAATGTTTGCAGAGCTTCTGGCTTTAAGAAAGTAAGCAGCAGCTTCCTCAGCTCTTTTGCTTCGTCCCCAACTTTATTCATTATAGAATTTCCAAACAACCTGGCAAGAGAAGAGGGCCAAGATGCTTGAACAAGCTTGTTTTCGTTGGAGAAGAGAAAGCGGTTACCCTTAGGACTGTAGAAGATAGCCATAGGGGATCCGAGAAAGTGGGTTTTAAAGATATCTCCTCCATACAGCTTAATTCTCTGCTCATAAAATTCTTGAACTGCATTAGCCCTTCGGGCTGCTAGAAGTTGTAGAGTCTCGCCCAGTAGCGGCCAGCCAAAGCTGCCTGGGGGAAGATTAGGGATTGATGTGCTTAAAGAAGGGTTTCTGAGAAGGATCAGCAGAAAAAGCACAAATCCTATGGCTATAGCAACCGCTATCATATCCATTCTTGTCTGTTCTCAGAGAGAAATTGATTTCTGTAACAATTTTGCACATCCTTATATCAAAGATAGTGGTGCCGTGGAGGAACTTGTTGTGATAAGGTTCAAGGTTGCAGAAACAATTACGTGGCGCGTTCTGGGTCTCAAGTTCAACATTCGTGAAGTTTGTACCTTACAATTTGTAATGTTGATATTTATGTAAGACTCAATAATTCAGAGCGAAGATAAGTTTTTGTCGGTTTTCTTTTTGCAATGTTCATTGTCAAGGCACAATGAGACATTTTATTTTAACATGCACCTGAAAAAACAGATAATAACTAGCAATTGCACATAAATGTGTAATGGGCACGACGATAGGTGTTTTCAAGTAGTGTTGTTTTCTTAAAAGGTGAAGACCAATAATTGGAAAGCGATGAGGTCCTATACTACAATTTCTAAAACAAGCAATTGCTGAGAAAGTATGTATGACAAACTTTACATGAGAGTGTAATTTAGGGGGTGAGACAAATAACACAATATACACGATTTGGATTGGAGAACTATAAAGCGCATAAATAGACAACACTACTATGGAACCAAGGCTTCAAGATCCTTGAGACATGCTTCATCCCTTTTCAAGATGCAATATGTATTCCAATTTTACATATTTTTTTATTTGTTAATTTAGTTGAGAATTTGATGGGCACAAATATAGACCTTATATTATTAAATAATTAACTGAACTATTAATCTAGAAGAATGAACACAAATTCAAAAACAAATGATTGCTAGGAAAGTAGCCATGTGTAAATTTACACGAGGGTGAAATATGTGGGGTGAGACAAGCAATACAGAACACACATTCAATAGTGGAGCACTAACAAGAACATGAATAGATAGGACTACTATGAGAGCATACTGTTGGAAGGTGAAAGTAGGCAAGATACGTATGTCTTTAAGACGCCGAACACAAGACATAGCAATGAAGAGTAAACCCCGGTGTTTGTAGGACCAATGTCTATCGTGACCTTGTCAAGTGTAAGCCCCTAGGTTTTATGTATGGTCAAAGACCACACTATTCTAAGGGGTAGCTGTTGCCAAGAAGCATGTGTCACTAGAACAACATGCACAAGGTGTGGGTCACATGAATCCCAAGGAGGTCCCACATAGCTGTCAAACCTCACCACAATGAAGCATGGCAGGGTAGGAGGGTTTCCACTATTTGGGTAGACAATAGCTATGACAGTTCTCAATGCCCCATTAACAAGTCTAGCAGCCACCCACAAATTTGAAGTGAGCATGACCTTTTGTCCAACACTTAAATAAATCATGGAAGCAAAAGGCTCATCCTCGAGGCTTGTAACAGACCTTCCCCTTTCTTGTTCAACATTGGAACATGTAATGAGCACCGCCAATGACCTTAACATGTGCTTATTATGTTGAGCAACTAAGGCATTTGTTGTAAACAAATGTATGGAGGAGCTAAAGGCAAGAAGCTTGTCAAGGGCAAGAAAGGATCAGTTTGTGACATTAGGAGTTCCCAATCAAGCAAATGTGCATCTACATTCCTAAGATTTTCTAAAAGCTTAGAACTAGACTTGGTCCTAGCCATCACCTTCTTGATTAAAAACATCATTCAATGTAATCACGATTTCAAAGAATTGCCACAATGTTTCCCCATATGAGTTTCTTGCATATAAGAGAATGTCTCTAATAGGTGGTAGCTGACCCTAATCGCCAACAAGGATAATGGAATAGATCCACCAAAGGGAGCCTAGCTATGTATGTCTGCAATGCTTTGTGCAAGCACCTATCAATATGTGACAAAACCTTTGTCCCAATGAAGCTCATTTCATCAATCAAAATGTACATATTGAACAAAATAGATGCTTTCCAGAAATGTTGCTGATAGAGAAAACCACCCAAGACATCTACAAACCAAAAGAAACCTTCACGAATGAAAGTGAGAAGCAGCACAGAAGAAGCTATTTCACCAGGAGTGAATGAATATATTCAGATGAGATAATTAAACTATATAGAGTACAAGCCTTTTAAAGGCATGAAATATTTGACAGGTGGGAAAACTACCTATTACGGGAAAAAATAATTATCCCTATGTTAAAAACTTAATACTCTAACATCCCCCCTTAAGTACAAACTTAGGGAGAATTATTATGTAAAATCAAGATGCAATATGGGTCTTGGCTACACAACCATGTTAGGTACCCATTTACAATGCAAAAAAGAAATCTCTCACAAATAGAGAAAAGGAGAAAAATTTAATTATCCCTATGTTAAAAACTTAACACACTAACAATTGCCAATGCTTGCTCTTCAAGCGGGTTCATCTCTATCAAAGGTATTCGAAGGGAAACAAGGATCATGGATGCATTGGTATTGATTGATGAAACTCTAGTTGAGAAAGCAACAATAATGGTGACCAAGACGATGGAACAACATGAGAGAGTGCCTCCCTCAATATATAAATTAGGTATGACTTTCCACTACTGGAATTGCTTTGTACAATCATCCTAAGTGGAGACTATATTCCTATCCTCAGGAAATGTGATAGAATAATATTATACATAGCAGGATAGTAGGATGTTTGACTAGGTTCAATGAAATCAGGTACAACAAATTGTAGGCTCTAAGGGATGGAACAACCACTCCAATTATGGGCAATATCAAAGTTGCACCTACCAATCAAGTTGAGTTCATCAAAAACAATATCAGTGTTGCAAGTATGAGGTTAGCTAGTGTTGTCATTGATGTCAACATACTCATATTGCATTGACAAGAAGGATTGGATGAGCTGTGTGCTGAGGATATTGAGAAAATTATTCTCAATAAGGAACAGTGAAGAACAGTGATGAAAAGAAGGTAAAAGTACTCAATAGGTTGAGAATCAGAGGATGCGGATTAAAGGGTTTGTAGATATGAGTCTTGAGATGATCCAGTTAAGTTTTCAGAAGTCTGCATGAAGATTTGAAGAAGTTGTGATTGATCAAGTAGAACCGGTCCCGGGAGGTGCTCTAGAGTGACATAGTGCTGCAAAGAGGTCCAATGAGATCTGAAAGTGCATTATCCTATCTTGTGGATTGGATGGAGTGTTTGGGATGTCCTTGTGATGTGTCATCTCAATTTGTTCATGATTTGGAGGTCCAGAAGCACATGTTTCAGTATGACAGTGGTGGTAGACTATGTTCTTGAAGTTCTGGATGAGGAAGAGAAGAGATTCCGGTGAGCAGAGGAAGTGCGGATGTTCCTGGTCATTCAGGCAAGCTTGTGAAGGTTCTTGGATTGTGTTGAGGTTGTGTTGTTGATCCGCATTGATGGTAGAGTCTGGAATTGAAGATATTCTTCCGGATGAAGTTCTTGTTCAGACTAGCCGACCGGATGAGTTGTTCATTTTGCAAATGTTCTTGTGGTGGCCAACCGGATGTGTTATTCATCCTATGAATGTTCTTATGGTTGATTGCCGACTTAGATGATTGTTCCTAAGTCGATGTCTTGTATAAATAAAGGTTTGTGAGTTCATTTCAAAGTGTGAAGTGTGGTACGGATGAGTGTGGTATAGCGAAAGAGCAAAAGACAGAGCAGGTGTGACTCGGGCTTAAATGGAACTGATCCAGACATGGTAAAGATGTCATTCTCCAGTTCAAGGTTGTAATCCTTATGATCTTGTAGACAGTGTGTCTCTTTGTAGGCAGTGTGCCTCCTTGTGAGTAGTGTGCTTGGGCAGTGAGCCCTAATTGGCATGTGCCATTCATTTTTCTTTTATTCTTCTAACAGAGAATAATCCTTGGGTTAATCACCCCGTGGTTTTTCCCTTAACCGGGTTTTCCACGTCAAAAATCTTGGTGTCAAATGTGTTGATGTTTATCTGCTCTGGTGCTTATGCTTTGTGCTTTCATGAATGATTAATTTATATGCTATAAACTAACAAGAAGAATCAAATGTCTGAAGTAGAAGCAAAGTTTTTATACAACTGATTCACCCCCCCTCTCAGTTGTGTGCCCTAGATCTAACAATTGGTATCAGAGCTAAGTTCCTCTAAAAGGAGCTTAACCACTTGAGGAGATCCAGGATGTCATCATACAAGAAGGATAGTCTGAAGTTTGATGTAACCAACTTCACTCTCTGGAAAGGTCGCATGAAATGTCAGTTGGAGTGTATGGGAAAAGCATACTTGACCATGGTCTCAAAATCATATGTACCTCCACAGGGTGGTCCGACAACTCTGAATGAAATCACAGATGCTGAAAACAATCTGCGGACTAAAGAAGCTCTTCTAAGCGCATTGAATGACTCAGATCTCTCAAATGCTATTGACCTACCAACTGCATACGAGATCTGGACTAAACTAGAACTTCTGTATGAAGGAGATGAGTTTGTCAAGAATTCAAGGTTGAAAGTCTGAAAGGGAAATTTGAAAGATTAAAGATGAGAGATGATGAAAATATCACTACCTTTATGCCAAGAGTGAATTAACTGGTGTGTGGAATCGGGAATGTTGGTGGAGTTCTAGATGAAAATGAAATTGTTTACAAAATTCTCAGATCCCTTCCTGCTACCTACAAAATCAAGGTTGCTACCATTGATGAATTCAGAGCCCATACAACTGTCACAAGAGAGCAATTCATTGGCAAACTGGCTGCATTTGAAATGACTGAGTTTGGAGATGATCTCCCCAAGACTGAATCTGCATTCAAAGCCAATGCCTATGTGAAAGGCAAACAAAGATTTGATCCGGGAGAGAACTCTTCAAGGAAGCTATCATGGTATGATCAAGCAAGGAAATACATGGAAGAGGAAGAAGCAAAAATAGCTCAACTTGAAGCCCTCATTGCAAAGAGACTACCAAGAGGATCCGGTAAGTATGAAGGAAAACTACCCTTTAAGTGCTTCAACTATAATAAGATTGGTCATTTTGCTTCAAGATGTTCAGAAAGATCTGCAAGGTCAAATACTAATAGACAAAGGTATCAAAAGAATTGCTATTATGTTCATGAAGAAGATGATAATGAAGGAGTAACATATGATGAATCAAAAATAGGAAGCAAATCTGGAAGTGAATGGGTGTTTATTGCCATCAAGGAAGAAGATTCAATATCCTCTGAATATGTCAATCATAAGGTTGTAGAAAGAGCTTTGGCTGCCTAAGTTGAAGAAAAGGATGATTGGGTTATTGACAGTGGATGCTCTCACCATATGACTGGTGACAAGAACAAGTTCTTAGATTTGGAAAGGTATGATGGAGGAATGGTAAAGTTTGGTGACAATTCTGCAGGCAGAATCAGAGGTAGGGGAACTATTTCTTTTGATGGAAAGAGCAAGACCGGTAATGTACTATATGTTGAAGGATTGAAGCACAATCATCTTAGTGTTGGTCAGTTGGTGGACAAAGGCTATGATCTCTAGTTCAAGAATGGAAGATGCAGGATCTTTGAAAGCTCCGAAACCAAGATTGCATACAGTACTCAAACAAAAGGTAATATCTTCCATTTAGTTGGTTCTAATAAAAGTTATCTATTTGTTCAAGTTGATCAGAGTTGGTTATGGCATAGAAGAATGTGTCATGTGAATTTTGATAACATCATCAAGATAAGCAATACTCAAGCTGTAAGAGATCTTCCTAAATTGGTGAAACCTACAAATAGTCTATGCAAAGAATGTCAGCTAGGTAAACAGAGCAGAGTTTCTTTCAAAAGCAAGGAACAGTCCTCTACCGGATTGTTGGAATTAGTTCATACTGATCTCTGTGGTTCGACAAGAGTCAAGAGTATGCAAGGTGATATATATTTCATGTTGCTAATTGATGACCATTCCTGGATGATGTGGGTTACCTTCCTAAAAGAGAAATCAGAAGCCCTTGAGAAGTTCAAAATCTTCAAAGCTATGGTAGAAAATCAAACTGGATTGAAATTGAAATGCCTAAGGTCTGATAGAGGTGGTGAATTCACATCCGGTGAATTCATAGATTTTTGTGAGAAGCATGGTATAAAGAGACAGTTGTCTGCTCATAGGACTCCACAGCAGAATGAAGTAGTTGAGAGAAAGAACCAAACCATCCAGGAAGCAACCAGGACAATGATGATGGAAGCAAATGTTCCTCAGATGTTTTGGAGAGAAGCTGTCAGCACTGCAGTCTATACTCTTAACCGAGTTCAAATCAGAAGCAATACCGGTAAGACTCCTTATGAACTTTGGTTTGGTGTAACTCCTACTATGAGATATTTCAGAGTATTTGGTAGCAAGTGTTATATCAAAAGAGATGAAGATCTAGGAAAGTTTGATGCTAGAAGTGATGAAAGAATTTTCTTGGGTTACTCCACTCAAAGCAAAGCATACCGGTGTTACAATAAGAGATTGAGAAAGATGATAGAAAGTACAAATGTGAAGGTTGATGAAGGAATTGAGAAGCCCTCAAGATTCTATGAATGTGATGAAGATGATCAGAGTGATCCTCTGGTGCAAGGAGCTCCATCCTCCTCTGAAATTCAGATCTAGACTAACCCAGTAAATCAGGAAGAAGAAGTTTGTCTGAATGACCCTGATCAAGAATTAGTAGTGCAAGAAACTCCCAAAGTTCTAAGGTATGTAACTCTAAATCATTCTAAAGATTAGATCATAGGTAACAAAAGTAAAGGGGTACAAACAAGGAGAAGAATTGCTCAAGATTTAAATGAATGTTGTCTAATTTCAAAGATTGAACCTAAGACAATAAATGAAGCCTGCAATGATGAAAATTAGACCAAAACAATGAAGGAAGAATTGATGCAAATTGATAAAAATCATACTTGGGATCCTGTTCCCAGACCTAGAAACAAGAATGTGATTGGAACCAAATGGGTCTTCTGGAACAAACTGAATGAAGTTGGTGGAGTAATCAGAAACAAAGCTAGATTGGTCTACAATGGCTACTCTCAAATAGAAGGAATTGATTTTGAAGAGACCTTTTGTCCGATGGCAAGAATTAAAGTAGTCAGTTTATTTCTTGCATTTGCTGCCTTCAAAAACTTCAAGGTATATCAGATGGATGTCAAGTCTGCCTTCCTAAATGGTGACTTGGAAGAAGAAGTATACATTGAACAACCAGATGGATTTCAATTGTCTGATCATGATAATATGGTCTGCAAGCTGAAGAAAGCACTGTATGGTTTGAAGCAAGCTCCAAGAGCATGGTATGAAAGGTTGGATAAACATCTTGTGCAGATTGGTTTCAACAAAGGTGCTGCTGATAGTAATCTATATTTCCAAATAGATAAGGAAAACATCTTGATTGTTGAAGTATTTGTTGATGATATCATCTTTGGAGGAAAAGACAGTATGTGTAAAACTTTTGCAAATCAAATGAAAAGTGAGTTTGAAATGTCAATGCTTGGTGAAATGAATTTCTTCTTGGGTATGTAAATTACTCAGACAAAGAAAGGCATCTTTATCTGTCAGACCAACTATGCAAAGGAATTGTTGAGGAAATTCAGAATGGAAGATTCAAAGCCAATGAACACCCCTATGGCAACCGGATGTAAGTTGAGCAAAGATGATGACTCTCCTAAGACAGATCAGACCAAGTACAGATCAATGATTAGAGGACTATTGCATCTCACTCAGACTAGACCAGATAAAATGCGGGCTGTTGGTCTTGTGGCAAGATTTCAGGCTGATCCCAGAGAATCTCATGTCATGGCAATCAAAATAATTTTTAGGTACTTGAAAGGAATAGTTGAGTATGGTCTATGGTAACCTAGAGATAAGGATTTCTCTCTTCATGCATACACAGATGCAGATTGGGCAGGAGATGTGGATGATAGGAAAAGTACAAGTGGAGGAGCTTTCTTTTTGGGAAAAAGATTGGTTTCTTGGCAAAGCAAGAAACAAGAGGCAATATCTCTGTCTACAACTGAAGTAGAATACATTGCAGTAGTAGGTAGTTGCACTCAGATTTTATGGATGAAGCAGATGCTAAGAGACATTAAAGTTGAATATGAGAAGCCTATCACAATTTTCTGTGATAATTCAAGTGCAATTAATATTTCTAAGAAACCGGTATTGCATTCTAAGACTAAGCACATATCTATCAGGTTTCACTTTCTGAGAGAACAAGTGAACAAGGAAGAAGTCAGATTGGAGTATGTACCCTCCAAGGATCAGATTGTAGATATTTTTAACAAACCTCTTCCCAAGGACTCTTTTGAGTATCTCTGGGAGAAGTTAGGGGTCATGGCCCCTCCGGTGATGAACTAGGATGCACTGATGTGCATCAGTCCGGTGGATATCATAGTCATATCTTGTGATCCAGATTGATGAAGAGGAGCTGCTACTAAGGGGGAGCAGTTGGTATGATTCTGATGTGTTAGAATTGCAAGTATGAGCCCTTTGCCATTGATGTCAAAGGGGGAGAGAAGACATGTGAAAAGCAATTAGTTGATGATCAAAGGGGGAGTAGTAAAAGAAGAGAAGACCTGTGAAGAGTTGTTGCTGATAGTGGGAGCTGTGACAGAAAGGAGAAGATCTTGTCTTGATGGTTTTTCACATCATATGTTGCCATCAATGACAAAGGGGGAGATTGTTACAAGTATGAGGTTACTCAGTGTTGTCATTGATGTCAACATACTCATATTTCATTGACAAGAAGGATTGGATGAGCTGCATGCTGAGGATACTGAGAAAATTAGTCTTAATAAGGAACAGTGAAGAACAGTGATGAAAAGAAGGCAAAAGTACTCAATAGGTTGAGAATCAGAGGATGCGGATTAAAGGGTTTGTAGATATGAGTCTTGAGATGATCCAGTTAAGTTTTTAGAGGTCCACATGAAGATTTGAAGAAGTTGTGATTGATCAAGTAGAACCAGTCCCGGGAGGTGCTCCGGAGTGACAGAGTGCTGCAAAGAGGTCCAGTGAGATCCAGAAGTGCATTATCCTATCTTGCGGACTGGATGGAGTGTTTGGGATGTCCTTGTGATGTGTCATCTCAATTTGTTCATGATTTGGAGGTCCGAAAGCACATGTTTCAGTATGACAGTGGCGGTAGACTGTGTTCTTGAAGTTCTGGATGAGGAAGAGAAGAGATTCCGGTGAGCAGAGGAAGTGCGGATGTTCCTGGTCATTTAGCCAAGCTTGTGAAGGTTCTTGGATCGTGTTGAGGTTGTGTTGTTGATCTGCATTGATGGTAGACTCTGGAATTGAAGATATTCTTCTGAATGAAGTTCTTGTTCAGACTAGCCGACCGGATGAGTTGTTCATTTTGTGAATGTTCTTGTGGTGGCCGACCGGATGTGTTATTCATCCTGTGAATGTTCTTATGGTTGATTTCCAACTTAGATGATTGTTCCTAAGTTGATGTCTTGTATAAATAAAGGTTTGTGAGTTCATTTCAAAGTGTGAAGTGTGGTGCAGATGACTGTGGTATAGTGAAAGAACGAAAGACAGAGCAGGTGTGACTTGGGCTTAAATGGAACTGATCCAAATATGGTAAAGATGTCATTCTCTACTTCAAGGTTGTAATCTTTATGATCTTGTAGATAGTGTGTCTCTTTGTAGGTAGTGTGCCTCCTTGTGAGTAGTGTGCTCGGGTAGTGAGCCCTAATTGGCATGTGCCATTCATTTTTCTTTTATTCTTCTTACAGAGAATAATCCTTGGGTTAATCACCCTGTGGTTTTTCCCTTAACCGGGTTTTCCACGTCAAAAATCTTGGTGTCAAATGTGTTGATGTTGATCTGCTCCAGTGCTTATGATTTGTGCTTTCATGAATGATTAATTGATATGCTGTAAACTAACAAGAAGGATCAAATGTCTGAAGTAGAAGCAAAGTTTTTATACAACTGATTCAACCCCCCTCTCAGTTGTGTGCCCTAGATCTAACAATTAGTGCCTGGGTATAGGGAAGAAAGAAGTTGCCACTCTTTAGTCATGTCCACATTCAATGCATCTATTTTGCCAAGGGGATCCTTATCATTAGAATTTGATGAACAATCTAGATTTCTACGAGAAACATGCCATACATTGTAAGTCCCTTGTAGTCGCTCCCACTTCTCCACAATCTCATCTACATATGAGCTAATGTCATTTGCAATGGAATGAAATTCTTTATACAAAAGAGGCTCACTCCAATAGAAGGAAACAAAAGCTTCTAAACCCCTAGTAGGAATGTTTGTGAAGTAAGATTTAATTGTACTATTCTAGGGGAAAAATAATATTACCCATGTTTCATGCTTGTTTGAATGGTAAAAAATTCTACTAAAAATAAAAAATGTTCAAAGTGGTTACTCTCCTTCAAAAATTAATGAAAATACTAAAGAATAACACATTATTGACTTTTCTTCTCCTTCATATCTGTTATAAATTCATCTTTTGGTAATTAATATGGCTTGTTTATTGCACCTATATCATATTTAATGTGTGTACAATACTGAATGAAATGCAGTAGATGTACATGGTTTGTTAACATTAAACAAATTCAAATATCTTAATCTACATGCAAGACAATGCAAAGAGTTGAATGTTAAATATTTAAAAAAAAAAGTCTCCTAAATTTAAGAAAATAAGAGTATGGTGTGCAGGTGAAGTTTAATTGGTGAGATGAATCTTTCAAGAAAGCTTTACCAATGTAAATTTTTGAGTGTCATTAAAACAAGGGATAAGGTTGGGTGCAATATTGAGCAAATTTAGAGGAATGGATACCCTTTAAAAATCATTAATTAATTGAATGAGGGAAAAAATAGTTTTGATGTATGTGTTAGTTTTAGGACAGACAACTGAGAGGGAGGGTGAATCAGTTGTCTAAAAACTTTCTTTTCTTTAAACACTTAAATCCTTCTTGTATTTCAATAACATAATAACACTTCAATCATGGAAGCACAATGCAATAATTCAAGAGAAGAAACACATTAACACATATGACACCAAGATTTTAATGTGGAAAACCCAATTAAGGGAAAAACCATAGGGTGACTAACCCAAGATTGTATTCTCTATTAAAAGAATATGAGGAACAAAATGGCACATGCCAATTAGGGCTCACTACTCGAGCACACTACTCACAAGAGGCCCACTACCTACAAGAGACACATTGTGTATAGAATAATAAATATTACATACTTGAATTGGAGATTAGCATCTTCACTATGCTTGAGTTAGTTCCATTTAAGCTCAATACTTCTGCTCTACTTTTCGCTCTTCTCCTCTCTATCACTTTCTCATCTCTACTCCAATGCTTTGAAATGACTTCACAACTTTTATTTATATAAGACATTGACTTTGGGTTAATCATCAAAGTCAGCACAATACATACTTTATTTTATTACAGAGCAAATACACAAATACAACTTGACTTATTACAAAAGACTTCATGCAAATCACTATACTATTAGGTACACATGTCTGGGACTTCAATCTTCTTGGAGGAACACGCCATGCTTCGCAGAACATCTTCAAGATCATCCGCAAGATGTGTAAAACATCTGGTCGGCCATGATTAGGAAGAACATCATCACCTGGAAGTAAATCTTTAATTACGAGCTCAATCTTCAATGCGGACAACCAACAGGAACTGAACACAATCTAGAGACCCCCACAAGCTTGCTTGAATAACCAAGAACATCCACACCACTTCTGATTACTGAAATCATTCATATCTTCATACAAAACCTCAAGAACACATTCTGTCATCACTGTCACATTAGAATAGATGCTTGCGGACCTCTAGACGACGAACCAATTTAGTTGTCAATTCACATTGGCTTCCTAAACACTCCACCAAATCCATAGAACATGATATTGTATTTCTGGATCTCACTAGACCTATTTGTGTCACTCTGTCACCTCTGAACATCTGCCATAACCAATTTTACTCATATAGCCATAACTTCTCCAAATCTTCATGCGGACCTCTCAAATCTTGAATAGATCATCTTTAGACACATATCTACAAACCCTTTGATGCACATTCTCTGATCTTCATCTTAGTTGGGATCTTTACTTCAAAGAGCTTCACTGTCTTCACTGTTCTTCTCTATTTGTTGATAGGACTAATTTTCTCAATATCCTCAGCACATAGCTCATCCAATCCTTGACATCAATGCAACAGGAGTATGTTGACATCAATGACAACACCGGTTAGGCCCATACTTACAAAAATCTCCCCCTTTGTCATTGATGGTAACATATGATGTGAAAAACTATTTTAACCAGCAAGACAAGAACTTCTCCTCTCTGACTGACATAGCTACCCCTATCAGTCATTCATATGTCTTCTCTTTCTTTACTGCTCCCCCTTTGATCAGAAACCACTTTTGTTTTTCACATGTCTTCTCTCCCCCTTTGACGTATCAATGGCAAAGGGCACATACTTGCATCAATTAGAATCATACAGACTGCTCCCCCTGAGTAGCAGCTTCCTATCATCAATCCAAATCACAAGATATGATTGTGAGATTCACCGGACTGATGCACATCAGTGCACCTTAATTCAGAACTGGAGGGGTAATAACCCCTAACTTCTCCCTGAGATACTCAAAAGAGTCCTTAGGTAGAGGTTTAGTAAAGATGTCTGCACTCTGATCCTTAGAGGGCACAAACTCCAATTTGACTTCGTTCTTGTTCACCTACTCTCTCAAAAAGTGAAACTTGATGGATATATGTTTTGTCTTTGAATGCAACACTAGATTTTTTCATATATTTATTGCACTTGAGTTATCACAAAAGATTGTGATAGGTTCCTCATATTCCAATCTGATGTTTCTTAGCATTTGCTTCATCCACAATACCTGAGTGCAACTACCTACTACTAAAATATATTTTTCTTCTGCAGTGGATAGAGATATTGACTCTTGTTTGTTACTTAGCCAAGAAACCAATCTTCTCCCCAAAAAGAATTCACCACCACTGGTACTCTTCCAGTCATCCACATTTCCTACCCACTTCGCATCTGTATATGCATGAAGAGAGAAATCATGATCCCCAGGATACCATAAACCATACTCAACTCTTCCTTTTAGATATCTGAGAATCCTCTTGATTGCCATGACATGATATTCTCTAGGATTAGCTTGAAATCTGGCAACAAGACCAACAACATTCATAATGTCAAGTCTAGTTTGAGTAAGAAATAGTAGTCCTCGAATCATTGGCCTATACTTTTTCTAATTAGCCTTAGGAGATTCATCATCTCTACTCAGTTTACATCTGGTTGCCATGGGAGTATTCATTGGTTTTGAGTCTTCCATCCCAAATTTCTTCAACAATTTTTTCACATATTTGGTCTGTGAAATGAAGATTCCTTTCTTTGTTTGAGTGATTTGCAAACCCAAGAAGAAATTCATTTCCCCAAACATGGACATCTCAAATTCACTTTTCATTTGATTTGCAAAAGTTTTGCACATACTATCTCTTCCTCCAAAAATGATATCATCAACAAATACTTCAACAATCAAGATATTTTCATGATCAATTTTGAAGTACAAGTTACTGTCAACAGTACCTTTTTTGAAACCAATCTTCAAAAGATGCTTATCTAGTCTTTCATACTAGGATGTTGGGGCTTGTTTGAGTCCATACAGTGCTTTCTTCAACTTGCAGACCATATCACCATGATCAGACAATTGAAATCCATCTGGTTGCTCAATGTATACTTCTTCTTCCAAGTCACCATTCAGGAAGGAAGACTTGACATCCATCTGATATACTTTGAATTCCTTGAAGGCAACAAAGGCAAGAAATAATATGACTACTTCAATTCTTGCCACTGGAGCAAAAGTTTCTTCAAAATCAACTCCTTCTACTTGAGAATAACCCTTGCAGACCAATCTGGCTTTGTTTCTTACTACTTCACCATCTTCATTCAGTTTATTCTGGAAGACCCATTTGGTTCCAATCACATTTTTGTTTCTAGGTCTGGGAATAAGATCCCAGGTGTGATTTTTCTCAATCTACATCAACTCTTCCTTCATTGTTTTAGTCTAGCTTTCATCATTGCATGCTTCAATTACTATCTTTGGTTTAATCTTTGAAATCAGACAATACTTTTCTGAGTCTTGAGCAGTCTTTCTTCTTGTTTGAACACCTTTGCTTTTATCACCTATGATCTGGTCTTTAGAATGATTCAATCTTACATATCTAGGAGTTTTGATAATTTCTTGCACTTCTATTTCTTGGATAGGCTCATTCAAACTTATCTCTTCTTCCTGTATTTCAGGATTCTCTGGATCGGTCTAGATCTTAATTTCAGAAGGGGCTTGAACCAAAACATCATTCTGATCATCTTCTTCATATTCATAAAACCTTCAAGGTTTTTTAATGGCTTCATCAACCTTCACATTTGTACTTTCTATAATATTTCTCAATCTCTTGTTATAGCACCAGTATGCTTTTCTTTGAGTAGAATAACCCAAGAATATTCCTTCATCACTTCAAGCATCAAATTTGCCAAGGTCTTCATCTCTTTTAATGTAACATTTACTATCAAAGACTCTGAAATACTTTATAGTCAGAGTGATGCCAAACCAGAGTTCATAAGGGGTCTTACTAGTATTGCTTCTGATTTGTACTCGATTAAGAGTATAGATTGTAGTGCTTACAACTTCTCTCCAGTAGATTTGAGTAACATTTGCTTCCATCATCATGGTTCTAGATGCTTCTTGGATGGTCCATTATTTCTTTCCACTACTCCATTCTACTATGGAGTCCTTGGAGCAGATAACTTTCTTTTTATCCCATGTTTCTCACATAATTCTATGAACTCTCCAGATGTGAATTCTCCACCCCTGTTAGACCTAAGACACTTTATGTTTAACCTAGTTTCATTTTCTACCATAGCCTTGAATATTTTGAATTTCTCAAGAGCTTTAGATTTCTCTTTTAGGAAAGTTACCCACATCATTCAAGAATGATCATCAATTAGTAACATGAAACATCTATCACCTTGCAAACTTCTGATTCTTGCCGGTCCACATAGATCAGTATGTACTAAGTCCAACAATCTGGTGGAAGATTGTTCCTTACTTTTGAATGTGACTCTGTTCTGCTTACCCAACTAACATTCTCTGTACAAACTATCAGTAGGTTTCACAAGTCTTGGAAGATCTCTTACAGCATGAGTGTTGCTTATCTTGATGATATTATCAAAACTCACATGACACATTATCCTATGCCACAACCAACTCTGATCTATTTGAACAAATAAACAACTTTTTCCAGTACCAACCAAGTGGAAGATGTTACCTTTTGTTTGAGTATCGGATGCAACCTCTATTCCAGAACTTTTAAAGATCTTATATTTTCCATTTTTGAATCAGAGATCATACCCTTTGTCCACCAACTATCCAACACTGAGAAGATTGTACTTTAGACCTTCAACATATAGGACATCACTAGTTTTGTTCTTTCCATCAAAAGAAATAGTTCCTCTACCTCTGATTCTACCAGTAGAATTATCACCAAATTTTATAACTCCTCCATATCTTTCTAGATCTAAGAACTTATTTTTTTCACCAATCATTGTTGGCAAGAGACACTGTGTGGCTTCATGAGTGTTGTCATTGATGGAAACAAAGTATATCCCACACATCCGCAGTACATAGTATGCCTATACTGGAAGTCAGATTGAAGATTGTTTTGGTCTGGTGAACAAGAATAGAGTATGCAACAAGGTCCAACAGTCAGGTCTGGATCTCTCAGATGGTGTAACTCAGAAAGTTGCGGACTTGGACGAGTCAAGAGGGGTATCATGACTACTATATTCCAGAGATTTATCCTCTGGTGATAAAGCATGAAAAAGATATGAGCATCTGAGTGTTTGGTTCCAGATAGGCAGAGTAGACAGAGAAAGAACTGACCGATAGTATATCAGACTTCAATCTGGATGAGTAAATGATGTTGATCAAGCAATTTGTGGGATCATACATTGTTGCCCAACATGATAAATAACTTCTATGTCTATGTTTTTGATACACATCACAAATCAAGCATGGATTCAACCGACAGATCAGTAACTTGTAAATATCCTGAGTATTCTTGTTGCCGACTAGAAAGTTGATGAAATCCTTGATGCAAATACAAATACTAGATGGATTCTAGTATGTAGGTGTGTGATGTGAAGTAGGGATGATGTACAAAGTGTGAAGAAAAAGAAGGGATAAGTGTGAAAGCAACAATTCAAGTGCGGTATGTGACAGAGCAACAACACTAAAATAGAGGAAGTATGAAGTGCATCAGGTCAATGTATTGTGCCTAACCAGAACTGAAATCTAGCATTTGTAGATGCCTCTCATCAGTTCAAACACCTGATTACCTTCTGTAAGTTCTGTAGACAGTGAGTCTCTTGTAGCCAGTGTGCCTCTTGTGAGTTGTGTGCTGGGCATTGAGCCAAAATTGGCAAGTGCCATTTTGTACTTCTTATTCTTTTAACAAAGAATACAATCTTGGGTTAGTCACCTTGTGGTTTTTCCCTTAACAGGGTTTTCCATGTAAAAATCCTTGTGTTATGTGTGTTGATTTTATTTCTATTCTTATATGCTTATATTATTTGATACTGCATTGATTATTAAGATAACAAAAGAAAAAAGTTAAAGACATTTTGAGATACTTGATTCACCGCCCCCTCTTAGTTATCTAACTTGTTTCCAACAATTGGTATCAAAGCTAAGTTCCTCTAAACAGAGCCTAACAGCTTGAGGAAGATCTAGGAATCTCAATGGATATATATGGTATGAAGGAACAACTTCAATCTGCCATAGATGATCTTGAACAATCCCACTCTGAAGTCAATAACTTGAGAGAAAGACTAAAACAAGCTGATGATTTCATAAATGAGATAAAAGAAAAATGGAGTATCTCTGTGAAAAAAAGAAAGGAACTACTTAAAAAATTAGCAAATCAGAGTGAAGCCAATGATGCTAATGAAAATCTAAATGAGAAAAATAAGCTATGTGAGAAGCTGTCAAAAGAAGTCATTATGGTAAGGCATGAAATGGAATTAGGGGTTATGAGATTCACCCAAGAAATTGAAGAGAAAAGGAAAATTGAAGATAATCTAAAACAATCCCTCAAGGAGAAAATAGAGGACTACCACAAAATGGGGAGAATAATTAGGCATCTTGAATCAGATCTTGAAGAAGCTAGAGACAATGAAGAACAACTTGAGAATTAGATAGACACTCTTAGACAAGATCTTCAAACAACGAATGAATACAAAGATAAATTCAAGATAAGCTTAGCCCAACTTGAAGTTCTTCTTGAAATCTTAAAGAGGGTAGATGATAAGCATGGCTTGGGATATGAGAAAGGTGAAAGCTTCAGATCCAGTCAGAAGAACTTTGGATTAGGAAATCAAAGAAACAGGCCTAGAAGACCTCTGGTAAGGCAACCAAATGCTCAAAGATATCCATCCTTCAATGGATACTTCTTCAATTGCAACAATTTCTATCATAAAGCAACTCAGTGCAGAAGGAGAATGAATCAGACTAATCCATCCTTCTCTAGACAATGTTTCAACTGCAAAAGGTATGGTCACAAATCTCGTGAATGCAAAAAAATGCAAATAAACAATTCATTCAATGCTAGATGTTTTGCATGCAATAGAATGGGACATATGGCTAGTCAATGCAGATCAAGGGGATATCAATCAAATATATAAAGAAATATTGTTTGTTACAATTGCAATAGATCTAGTCATATTGCCAAATTCTACAGAAGTAAAAATTAGGATAAAAAGGGTCCAGTGCATCATAATAAAAAATAAGATAAGGGTAAAGGCAAAGTGAATGTGGATGAAGTTCAAAGGGAGATGAGAAAGATTTGAGTGAAGAAGAGTACAAAAGTATTGGGGATGGATCTGTACCGGAATCCGGTGTTGATATTCCTTCTGGAAACTAAACAAATGAGCTCTGGCTCAAGGGGAGTCACAGAGAAAAATAAATTCCCCCAGCCAGTCAATTAGTGCCTAAATTTGGCACATGGAATGCTGCAGATTAAAGGGTTCTCAGAAAAATATCTAAATAACCCTTGGTAAAAATATGAAAGATCTGCATGGAGTATTGCAAGAGTTTAACCGTTCAAGTTGATTCGGTTTGATAGCCATCCGGTAAAACCAGATTTTCATAGACAGATCTGGTATGATTCAAAATTGAGATACTTTGATCTACGGACCCATGGCATGACTGAAGAAAAGAAGATATATTGTCAATCCTCACTAATAATGATTCTAAGATCAACATAATGTTTCAAGAAGATCTCTCTTAAAATAGGGTAACCGGATAACTTAAGCTGTGCATTTATTGTAAAAGGAAATTAGGGTTTGTGCAAGAATAAAAGGGTTCTTTCACTCATCATTTGCACACTTGCATTTGCAAAGAAGGTAAGAAGAGATATACAACGAAGTTTCTACAATCCACTCAAAGATCAACTAGGAAATCAGATTCAACCAGCGATTTGTTCCAGCTCCTATTTCAAACCCTAAGGTGTAAAAAGGTACTTCCATTCTAAAAATCTCTCTTTGAATCTTTTGCAAGATGGCTACTCCAATGGTTGTAAAGATCACTAATAGGCCACGTCCTAAATTCAAGAAACATCCCTATAAATCTCTAGAAGTTGATCCTTTAGGCACATTTTCTAGCATTCTGCATGGGGTATTGCATGTAGAAGATGTTAGGGTCTATATCCACACCAACATTAAGGAATTTGGAGACTCTAAGGTGATGGACATCTATCACAAACAACTACTAGATGAGAGTTTTGAATTCAAACCTCAATACAAGGCCCTCCAGGATAAACACTTTGGACATTGTATACACTTTCCCTATTTTGTAAAAGATGATTGGGTCTGGTATGTCCTAAGCAAGATGTATGATAATTTCATGTGGTTAATGAGCCCCTTCAAGATAACAAAAGATGCCATCAGGGCAATAACTAGACTGTACTCATCTGGTGGGTTACCTACACTTAAATCTATCAAGAACCAGACAGTAACTAAAGCCACTGGATTTAAGTTTGACAAGAGAGCAATGACCATAGATGACATCATAGATCTAGATGTCAAATTTGCCTCAATGATAATTGGGTATAAGATCTATAATTCTAGCATGGAGAATTCTGTGTCTAAGATGGCAATATATGCAACATATTAGATGTTGAGGGAAAATGCATATTATGACCTATGTGATCTTCTCCTAAATCAACTATTAGAAAACCTACAAAAGATCAAAAAGGATAAGAAGAATTCCTTCAAATATGGTTGTCTAATACTGTGTCTGTTCTTTTATTACATGAATGAGCTACCTAGATCAAGTGGTTGGGTATGGAAAAATGACAAACCAGTTGCAATCCAGATTAGAGACTATATGTATGGACTTGGTGATGCTAAAGCTCAAAACACAGCTCTATGGTGTTACTTTAAGAACTTCCAAAGCATGATGTAAGCCAGAGAGAGAATCCTCAATCCATATTTGAGAAATACAAGGATACAGTGTGCTTCATGGTTGACACTGATCAATGCCTAATGGAGACAGTTGAGCCCAGAATAGTGTGGATAATGCCAATGGGATACGAGGTCAATGAGAAAATCTTGGAACTACATATTCAACACCTGTTGAGCCAGCCTAAGGACCTTGAGGCAGAAAGGTTTGGAACCTTTCAAGAACTAAGTGTAAAAATACATGTTGAGCTAAGACAACTGGAGATAAAGAGGAAAGTTAGAAGGGAAGTTGAGGAAATTGCCAAAAGATTTGGCATATCAAAAGAGGTAGTAGATGCAAACAGAGAGAAAATGGAGAAGGCTAAGAAAGAAAACTAAGAAGCAAAGAAAGGAGAGGTTTCGGCACAAGCCTCCTCCCGGACTAGATCCTCCAAGAGCTCCATACCTACCACTCCTGAAAGCTCAAGGGCCACCAAACCAGAAGTCAAGACATCTGGAAATAGAGAAAAGAGGATGAAGACCAAAGCCACAAGGTCATACACAAGTCTCAAAGATGATGAAGAAACAAAATCTGATGAGGAAATTAAGAAAATGAAGAAGAAGAAAACATCCGGGGAATTCTCTGCTAGTAAAAACAAGGAAGAAAAGGTAGAAGAATTTGTTGAAAAGCCCCCTCTTTTGATTGATGATATCATCAAGGCAGTTACTGTGGATGGGAACCTACAGCTAGTAACAAAGTTCTATGACGAATATAGTGATACCGACAAGAGGATTTTGGAAGAAGCTACTGTCAAGTACCTGAATATTTACAATAAAGTTTTCATTGAAATTGTATCCTTAATTAGTAAGAGCCTAGAAGTACTTGAACTGAGAAAAGACAATGCCAAGGCAAAAGACTTAGAGATCCAGGAATAGATAGCAATTCAGCTTTATCCTTCTATCACCCCAAAACAAATGAACATGATCTTTAAGGACTGTAAGGATGAATTCTGGAGTAAAGCAAGAATGAATAAACTTATGCTTGGAGAAACTGACCAAATAGCAAAAGAAACAAAAGACATCCTCTAGAATGCTTTCAAAAGATTCAATATTCCTCTTATAGAGGAAACAGATGAAGAACCTTCCACTATGGATGTTGAAGGATTAAATGTGACCAATGAAGAATCTTCTAAAAAAGATGTAGAAGGATTAAAAGAGCTAGACGAAGAGAAGTCTAAGGACTTAGATTCCTCTATTTTGGAAGAGGAAGTTCATGAAACAATAATCTTAGGTGATATCTCTCCTCTGAATCCCACTGCAGACATTCCAGACTCAGGAGTTGAAGGAGAAGGAAGAAAAGAGGAGAAAGTGAGTCAAGAAGTGGAGGTTAAGGGAAAAGAAGAAGAACACGCAGAGAAGACCTATGATGACAGTTCTAAGATCCTAAAAGAAAAGAAGACTCAGTCACTAGCAAGAGACACTGCAGAGGTAGTGAAGAACTTCTTGAACAAAGAAATGATGGAGATAGACGAACCAGAGCTATTTCAAGGGCCACTAAATTTTGACTCTCTCTCTCTGGTTCAGACAATGAAAATAGCATCTTTTTCTCAAGCCAAAGCAAAAGAAAAACTCCTAAAATTTCACATGGAAGATTGTGAACTGCTGGAGATTGCATCTGGGATGCTTGAGAAAATCATGCCATCATTTCAAAAGGATCCTTTCGCCTCTCCATCCGGTAACTTGAAATCTTTGGTAAATTCTGTTATCACTCATTTTAAATCTTTAGAGAAATCAGCAGAAGCCAAGGTCCGGAAGGAGTTTTTGGGAAAATGATTCACTGAAGTACAGGGACTCATTGCTAATGATAGGAGGACCCTAGACATTGGAATAAAGAGCCTTGAAAATGCTCCTAAAGATGGTGGGGACTTGTACAAATTTTGCCTATCTTGGCCCAAAGTGACAGAAGATATTGAAAAGAAGGTGAAAGAACAAGAAGGTAAACTGTCAAGTTTATCCCATAATTTTGATCCCCTCACTACATCCTTAATGAATCAAGAATGCTAGGCCATTGTCATCATAAATGAAATAAAGAGGCTAAACAAAGAAAAGAAGGATATAATAAACAGAATGAGTGAACTCGGAGTGATAATTATCCCTAAGTTAGAGGCAATGCATGAGGCCTTAACAGATGCTTAGATCATAGCCCGAACTAGTGACCCAGTAGATTTAAGAAGGGCAGAAGCATATGCATTTTTGTTGAGTAGTCACATCTCCATTTTGGACAGGATGAAGCAGAGCTGGGCCATAGCATTTGTACAGTTGAAGGCCACTTTTGGGGATATTCTTAAGTATATGTAAGTATAACATATATATATATATATATATATATATATATATATATATATATATATATATACTTATGCGGCCATGTATAGGTTAATTTTTGTAAATTTTGGTGTGTGGATTCCACCCTTTGCCATTGATGTCAAAGAGGGAGTGAGGAGTAGTGAAAAATGTGGAATCTAGCTAAGGGGGAGCTCCGGTAAAATAGTGCAAAAGACAGCATCAACCAAGGGGGAGTTTACTATGACACTTAGCCATTTTTCACTAAGTGTTGCCATCAATGCCAAAGGGGGAGATTGTTGGAAGGAGACACTATGTGGCTTCATGAGTGTTGTCATTGATGGCAAAAAAGTCTATCCCACAAATCCGCAGTACATAGTATGCCCATACCGGAAGTCAGATTGAAGATTGTTTTGGTCTGGTGAATAAGAATAGAGTATGCAATAAGGTCTGACAATCAAGTCTGGATCTCTCAGATGGTGTAACTCAGAAAGTTGTAGACTTGGACAAGTCAAGAGGGGTAGCATGACTACTATATTCTAGAGATTTAGCCTCTGGTGATAAAGCATGAAAAAGATATGAACATATGAGTGTTGGGTTCCAGAGAGGCAGAGCAGACAGAGAAAGAACTGACCAAAAAAATATCAGACTTCAATCCAGATGAGTAAATGATGTTGATCAAGCAATTTGTGGGATCATACATTGTTGGCTGACATGATAAATGACTTTCATGTCTATGTTTTTGATACACATCACAAATCAAGCATGGATTCAGCTGACAGATCAGTAACTTGTAAATATCCTGAGTATTCTTGTTGCCAACTACAAAGTTGATGAAATCCTTGATGTAGATATAAATACCAGATGGATTCTAGTATGTAGGTGTGTGGTGTGAAGTAGGGATGAAACAAAGTGTGAAGAAAAAGTAGGGATAAGTGTGAAAGCAACAATTCAAGTCCGGTATGTGATAGAGCAACAACACTAAAACAGAGGAAGAATGAAGTGCATTAAATTAGTGTATTGTGCCTAACTAGAACTAAACTCTAGCATTTGTAGATGCCTCTCATCAGTTCAAACACCTGATTACCTTTTGTAAGTTTTGTAGACAGTGAGTCTCTTGTAGGCAGTGTGCCTCTTGTTAGCAATGTGCTCAGGTAGTGAGCCCTAATTGACAAGTTCCATTTTGTACTTATTCTTTTAACAGAGAATACAATCTTGGGTTAGTCACCTCATGGTTTTTCCCTTAACAGGGTTTTCCACATAAAAATCCATGTGTTATGTGTGTTAATTTTATTTCTATTCTTATATGTTTATATGATTTGATACTGCACTAATTATTAAGATAACAAAAGAAAAAGTTAAAGAAATTTTGAGATAACTAATTCACCCCCTCTTAGTTATCTATCTTGTTTCCAATGGTCATATGGTGGGAGCATCCACTGTCAATCACCCAATCATCCTTTTCTTCAACTTGGGCAGCCAAAGCTCCTTCTATCATTTTATGATTGATAGATTCAGAGGGCATTGGATCTTCTTCCTTGATGGCAATAAACACCCAGTCACTTCCAGATTTGTTTCCTATCTCTGATTCATCGTATGTTACTCCTTCTTCATCATCATCTCCATGAACATAGTACCATTTCTTTTAGAATCTTGATTTTTTTGGATTTGTCCTTGAAAATATTTCCAGACACCTTGAGGAAAAATGACCAATCTTGTTGCAGTTGAAACATTTGAAGGGCAATTTTCCTTCATACTTATCAGATCCTTTTGGCAGTCTTTTTGCAATAAGGGCTTCAAGTTGAGTAGCTTTTGCTTCATCTTCTTCCATATCTTTTCTTGCTTTTTCATACCATGATAGTTTCTTTGAGGAGTTCTCTTCTAAATCATACCTTTGTTTGCCTTTTACAGAGGCACTAGCTTTGCATGCAGATTCAATCTTGGGGGTGTATCACCAAACTTAGCCAATTCAAATGCAGCTAATTTTCCAACCAATTGATCTCTTGTGATATTTGATAATGATCTGAACTCTTCAAGAGAGGCAACCTTATGTTTGTAAGCAGGAGGTAGGGATCTGAGAACTTTGGCAACAATCTCATCTTCATCCAAGATTCCACTAGCACACCTAATGCCACAAACAAGCTCATTAACTTTTGGCATAAATGTAGTGATATTCTCATCTTCATTCATCTTTAGGTTTTCAAAATTTCCTTTCAGACTCTGTAGCTTGGCACATTTAACATATTTGTCTCCTTCATGCAGAAGTTCCAATTTTTCCCAAATCTCATATGTAGTTTTTAAATCTATAACATTTATCAACTCTGAATCAGATAAGGCACTTAGTAAGGCTTCTTTAGCCCGAAGATTATCTTTAGCATCTTTGATTTCATCTATAGTTGTCAGACCATTCTTCGGAGGAACATAGTTCTTTGAAGTTATGGTCCAATATTGCATTCCCATACATTGCAAGTGACATTCCATGTGGCTTTTCCAAAGAGTGTAATTAGTTCTATCAAACATCGGACTATGTTTCTTGTAGGAAACATCCTGGATCTCCTCAAGCAGTTAAGCTCTTTTAGAGGAACTTATCTCTGATACCAATTGTTAGTTTTAGGATAGACAACTAACAGGGGGGTGAATCAGTTGTCTGAAAACTTTCTTTTCTTTAAACACTTAAATCCTTCTTGTATTTCAATAGTATAATAATAATTCAATCATGGAAGCACAATGCAATAATTCAAGAGAAGAAACACATTAACACATATGACACCAAGATTTTAATGTGGAAAACCTAGTTAAGGGAAAAACCACGGGGTGACTAACCCAAGATTGTATTCTCTGTTAAAAGAATATGAGGAACAAAATGGTACATGCCAATTAGGGCTCACTACCCAAGCACACTGTCTACAAAATAATAAATATTACATACTTGAACTGGAGATTAGCATCTTCACCATGCTTGAGTCAGTTCCATTTAAGCTCAATACTTCTTCTCTACTTTTCACTTTCCTCCTCTCTATCACTTTCTCATCTCTACTCCAATGCTTTAAAATGACTTCACAACTCTTATTTATTAAAGACATCAACTTTGGGATAATCATCAAAGTCGGCACAATACATAATTTATTTTATTACAGAGCAAATACACAAATACAAATTGACTTATTACAAAAGACTTCATGCAAATCACTATATTGTTGGCCACACATGTTTGGGACTTCAATCTTCTTTGCGGAACACACCATTTTTTGTAGTGAAAGGAAGTTAGGTATGTGGAAATCATTTCCTACACTAATCTAATGAGGGGAGGAGAGTGCAAATTCATTTTAACCTTTACAATTATAGAATGTTTAATACAACAACAGAGATATTTCAGCAATGCACCACATAAGAATGTAAGAAAGAATAGAGAGAGACAAGATATGACATGGGGAAAACCCTTTTGGGTAAAAAACCCCACTCCAAAACCTGCACAATGTATTATCAAAACAACAATGTTTACAACACACTTGCAATACAAGTCTTCTCAGGAGTCTTCGACACTTGTATCTAGAGACAAACTGGCAGCATAACATCACCTATTAATCACCTCTTATATCTCCTCTCCAAGCATCTGTATATAAAGAGAAGTAGTACGAATGGAGGTAGCTTCTAGAGCAAGTCACACAAGGAACTCATCCAAATCCATGTGGCCCAATTTTCAAGGCCATAAAACATGTTTATGACACTTGTAAGTGATTCTCTTTCATCCCTTACAACCCCCAACTTGCGTACCCCAAATTTATCCAATTAAGGTATGACAGATGCTCTTACAATGTCATAAAATCCATCATATATGACAACTCTTACAGTTGTAAGAGAATCTATCGTAACTGTCTATTAATAGCAGATTCTCTTACAACCTTGTCATAGTCAAACTTGGGTGCCTACTTCCCCATGCAAGATGCTTTCAGACACTTGTCTTCACCTGTCATATAATCTTCCATTTCTGGCCCTTACATGTCATAATTCTGTCATAGGAATCTGTCATAACTCTTATGCATCATAAACATCTTACAACACCCAAAAGATACTGACACATGGAAAAACTCTTCTACCACAAGGTGGAATGCCTATCTCCTCACATGAGGACAAAAATACATGTGGCCACCTTCCATGTAGGATGACACATCACCATGCCAACTCCTACAAAGTGACAAAATAGGATTTGCATCCAAATTACAATAATAGGCAAAAATAAATACAATTAAATAATAAATGCTAGAAACTTGCAAAGGTTGAGACACCTTAATTCCCAAAATTCTCCCACTTGTTTAACACCTCTCAAGAGCCAATGCAAATAACAGGGTTTAACTGCTATAGGCTGAGAGGCCCATAGACTCTGAACACCATCTGAACTTCTATGTGCCCACTGGTTTCGTTAATGCATATGAAACATCGCACTTTGACTGTCACAACAGATAGTAAACTATCTTGCACCAACAAAAATATCTGAACACAATATCTTAAGACAAAAGGCTTCCTTGCAAGCATGAGTAGCTTCCAAATACTAAGCTCAACTGAACTCCACTATGCTCACTAGATTTACAGAAGCACCTGTAACATCTTCCAAGTGATCACCAACATGACAAAAAAGATTAGAATGCCAAAAATATGATGAAACACTATATGCCACATAGACACACCAATGTATCCAACTTCAAACTAGTTAATAGAACATGAATTTGAAGTCCAAACATCTTCAAAACAAGATCGAGCATGTAAGCTCTAAAATAGTTAGAACAACAACCACATCTAGTTGTTTACATCCAACTAAATAACCACCATTGATAGAACTTTTGCACATGACATATTCAGCCCGTACTACAACTCTCATCCTTGTATAATCCACTGTCCTACTCAAAGTTACTGTATCCCATGATAACAAACACACCAAAACCATTGATGTGAAAAAAATCTGAAGGCCTTTGATACTGCAGTCCAATGCAAAATAATCTACCAAAGATATACATACATCCTAGGAATAAAACTGCATGAGCAATGCCAACCAAAGAAACTCAAAGTCTACCAATCAGCACTTACATAAAATTATGGCTTATAATCAGAACATATAGTACAAAGAACAATCACAATGATCTACAAATTGCAACCAATTGCTGCAAAATAGAGCATACTTCCACAAATAGTTTTCTACTCACTCTCTCACCTCTGATCTCCTCCACTTCTCCCAAGTCCACATCTCAATTGATAGACATTAAAAAGAACACATACTATTGTTAAAAAATAATAAAGTACAACAACAGTAGATGACCACAAACCAGTGATCATACTAGATGAATAAGAACCTCTAGGAAGAAATATGAGGCCATAAAGAGAAACTACAAACCATATCATGTCCTTCTACCAACACCACCAAGTGCTAAGCTATGCCAAGTATGATCTCCTTTACAAAATCCCAACTGAAAATCCTTAACAACACCCAACCATTCAATCTCATAAGATCAAATAAACATCATCATGGATGTAAGCCTCTCTAATCAAGGTAGATCAAACTCATAATCATTCCATAGCAAGGAATAAGCCTAACGACACCTCCTAAACTACTCATAAATGAACATCATAAACTAAACCATACGAATCAATAAGATAACCACGTTGACATCCCTCAAATGAAACCTCTAGAACCAATAACTATAGGTCAAGATTCATATCCATGAGAAATCAAAGCATAAAACAAAATGAATCTGAAATAACCTGGGCAATACCTACCAGATCATTTTCTGCCAAGTGAACTGAGAGTGGGGAATGAGAATGATCCACTGAGATACACCGAATCTCATATACTCTCTCCAAGAACAATCTCCTCTCAAGTTCAAATATGAACTCAAATCCAAATCAAGTGAAAGCTTCTCGGTCTTTCTACTGAAACTTAATCATTCCAACACATGATCCCTACAACAAGAGATCTCAAGCCTCACGTCAATTATCTCTAGTATCCATGAGCATCCATCAACTAATACATGCCAACTTCAAATGCATCCTGTAAGAAAATGAAGCTTCAAGCAAATGATTAATACTCAAAACCAAAGAGAACAGACAAGATCACTGTCAGAACTCCCACTGAACATCTGCATGATCAAGAAACCCATCATGATATCATGATCTAACCATCTCCTCGTAAGAAGATCACATACAACAAAGTGTACAATGATGCATACATCATGTCTCAAGAGAACATGTAGCATGCCAAAACCTTAAGCTACCATCAAGAGTAAATCATGACATAGTAACAACATCTCTAAACAAAGGATAAACATGTCAAATTGACAAAACATAAACCCAACACCTCAATCAAGATGTTGACATCTCCAAACATTTGAAGATAAGCATCTCCTAACAACAAAACTAAAAATGTCAAAGAACTCTCAAAACCAAGAGCTCCTCCATGACACCAATATCCACTACAGAAGATCATCCATCAGTTATGATGAATCCAACATCACTACCGAAGTTCCCACTAAAACTATGATATCGGGCTTATAAAGGCATCATGATAATCATCCTCTCAATGAAAATCATCCATGTCTCTAACACAATCTAACAATTGTCCTGTGTAGTATCAGCAACACAAAATAAAGTAGAACCAAGATTTCCAAGTCAAGAAGATAAAACCATCACTGTCAAAAGCTCACACTAAACTGTATAACCAAGCTATCCATGAGATTATGATAAACATGCTATAAGTCCCAATAACTAGCTATTCATGCACTCTAATTATCCATCCTCTTATTCCAAAGCAACATACCTAATACGTAAATGACCATAGACAAGGCCAACTAACAAAGTTTGCATAAATAATGAATCAATCTCGTGGATAAAAACAGTCCACATCTGAGTCATCTCACTACAATCAAATAGGTGATTAGCTCACAAAATTGCATAACTTGTAGATCCCAAACATGAAACATGCAAACTCATCATCACATTAGTAACTTGCAAACTGAGATACCAAAAAAGACAATTTGTAGACTTCAAGACTCAACCATCAAATCAATTGTAGATTCAATTTGCCAACAAGTCCACAAATGAGTGATTGTAGTCAAGGAACTAATCAAGCATATGCTGTAGAAATGATGAGTGATAAATCACATACCAACATCTCCACACTGAGAAAGATACAAACCTCCTCACATTATGCACGAAGCATACATACAAATCTGCAACTATCTTACATCGAGAAACACTCTCAAGGAATCATAATCTAAAAAATAGTTTGTCTGCAGATTTACAAAACCACAAGTTTTGGTTGACCATGTAAAACTTGCAAAACCACCATGTCACTGACATACATGCAGATCCATATCCACTTATCATATGGAAAACACATAGGTCTAAAAATTGCCAATATAGTTAAACCAAAATTATGGAATGACATAGATAAGCATAACCACAGATTTTTGAACAGAACATCTACAAGACCCTTAGATCAAATCAAAATGAAACTGAGACATGAAAGTATAACCAACTAATATGAAATAGATGTCCAGAAACTTCAGGCCCACTTGTAGGCTAACTCCACAACTGTCACCATGTACAAGCATACAAAGGAGCTAGGCTATTCCAAGAGCTTTCAAACCATCCAAAGATTAACTCCATAGCCTGCATGTATTCGTGTTTAACAAGACAATGTCTTCCAATGCCAGGGACTAAAAGCAAGCACCCAACATAAGCACATCAAACCATATCCATGGCAACCCAAGTTTCTCCATGTGATCAGGGAGCCAAGAACGAACACCCAACATGAATACTTTGCTGTAAATAACTATAGAATGATAGAACATAACCACCGTGCATGAGGGTTATTGCATACTATCAAAAAGGAGCTCCAGGTCAATATCATACTAAATGTAACCACATGATCAACTCCGTAACACTGCATCTTAAGTTTTTGTAACTCAAAATTTGTGCCATTAAACATCCCCATCTCTATTATTCCGGATGTGCCTGCCATCTCATTCTTACACCAAGATTTTAGAATACTCTGCATCGACTCCCACTCAACCTAAGATTAGTACACAAAAACCCTATCCAAAAACTAGGACCAAAGAGAATAGCTCTGATACCAACTGAAAGGAAGCTAGGTATGCGGAAATCACTTCCTGCACTAATCTAATCAGGGGAGGAGAGTGCAAATTCATTTTAACCTTTACAATTATAGAATTTTTAATACAACAATAGAGATATTTCAGCAATGCACCACATAAGAATGTAAGACAGAAGAGAGAGAGAGACAAGATATAACATGGGGAAAACCCTTTCAGGTAAAAAACCCCACACTCCAAAACCTGCACAATGTATTATCAAAATAACAATGTTTACAACACACTTGCAATGCAAGTCTTCTTAGGAGTCTTTGACACTCGTATCTCAAGACAAATTGGTAGCATAACAACACCTATTAATCACCTCTTACATCTCCTCTCCAAGTACCTGTATATAAAGAGAAGTAGTACGAATGGAGGCAGCTTCTAGAGCAAGTCACACAAGGAACTCGTCCAAATCCATGTGGCCCAATTTTTAAGGCCATAAAACATGTGTATGACACTTGTAAGTGGTTCTATTTCATCCCTTACAACCCCCCAACTTGGGTACCCCAAATTTACCCAATTAAGGTATGACAAATGCTCTTACAGTTGTAAGAGAATCTGTCATAACTATCTATTAATAGAAGATTCTCTTACAACCTTGTCATAGTCAAACTTGGGTGCCTACTTCCCCATGCAAGATGCTTTCAAACACTTGTCTTCACCTGTCATATAATCTTCCATTTCTGGCCCTTACATGTCATAGATTCTGTCATAGGAATCTATCATAACTCTTACGCATCATAAACCTCTTACAACACCTGAAAGATGCCGACACATGGCAAAACTCTTCTACCACAAGGTGGAATGCCTATCTCCTCATATGAGGACAAAAATACATGTGGTCACCTTCCATGTAGGATGACACATCACCGTGCCAACTCCCACAAAGTGACGAAATAGGATTTGCATCCAAATTACAATAATAGGTAAAAAAAAAATGCAATTAAATAATAAATGCTAGAAACTTGCAAAGGTTGAGACACCTTAATTCCCAACATGCAAAATATCTTCAACATCATCCGCAAGATGTGTAAAACATTTGATCGACCATGATTAGGAAGAACATCATCACCCGAAAGTAAATCTTTAATTACAAGCTCAATCTTCAATGCGGACCACCAACACGAACTGGACACAATCTAGAGACCCCCACAAGCTTGCTTGAATCACCAAGAACATCAACACCACTTTTGATTATTGAAATCATTTGCATCTTCATCTGAAACCTCAAGAACACATTCTATCATCACTATCACATTAGAATAGATGCTTGCGGACCTCCAAACCATGAACCAATTGAGTTGTCAATTCACATTGGCTTCCTAAACACTCCACCAAATCCGCAGAACATGATATTGCATTTCTAGATCTCACCAGACCTATTTGTGTCACTCTTTCACCTCTGAACGTCTGCCAGAACCTATTTTACTCATATAGCCGTAACTTCTCCAAATCTTCATGTGGACCTCTCAAATCTTGACTAGATCATCTTTAGACACATATTTACAAACCTTTTGATGCGCATTATCTGATCTTCATCTTAGCTGGGATCTTTACTTCAAAGAGCTTCACTATCTTCACTATTCTTCTCTGTTTCCTGATAGGACTAATTTTCTCAATATCCTCAGCACATAGCTCGTCCAATCCTTGTTGACATCAATGACAACATTGGTTAGGCCCATACTTGCAACAGTATGAATCAAACAACCATTTTTTAAATTTAAGACCTTCAAATTTTTTTAAAATATTAGAAAATACTAAAGAAATCAACCATTAAGAGGTAAGTATGAATAGAATATTAAAAGTACATGGAAAGTATAAATTCATCAAGATCTTTCAAAGGAAAAAAAATTTATACATAAACTAATATTATTAGGTTGGAAATTATTAAAGTAATCTATCACTTAGAGGTAATTATTAATGCAATAATGAAAATACATGGAACACATTTAAACATAGGGTGTAGTAAGTAATTATCACCAAATGATACAAAAGAAATTAGGAGAGGCAATTAGTAAGAGGTCATCATAGATTACACAAGGCAAATCTCTCTACATATTTTTTTTGATGTTGGATAAAGGTTACAAATATAGCTTATACAAACATTAACACAAAACATATCAAAAAATTTTCCCAACAAGTAAAATAACACAAATATCATCTCATAAAGAGCTCTAAATTGTGGAGTGTGATGCTTCAGGAAATGTGCCCAAAACATGAAGAACAATGGACCTCATGTATGCGAAAAACTCTAGCAAGAGTGAGGTCAATTTTATACTTCCTAATCCACTAACTCCATAACTGAAGTTGCATCTCAAGAATGCTATTTCCAAATGACCAGAATACATAGCTTGAACTCTCCACAAGATCTACTTGGCTATTACATACACAGTCCTAATTGTTTAAACATGACTATGAAATATTACATGAACACCATCAAGTGAACATTATTTAAATTAAATCCAAGATAAACAAATATTTATTGCAGTATACAAAAGTAGACATTTCACATAGTAGAATATTTTCTATATTTTATGCTATAAAAGATGAAAACTATTCATAAGGCCATCTTCAAATGATTTAAAACACCCACATATCAAATCCCCAAAAAATATTGCATAGATTGCATGCAAACTCATTGTAGAAATCATTTCAACAACTTTGAAAATAAGGTGCATGTATTTTTGCTGCACCTATTTTGTCTAGGATTTGTTTTGCATGCTCTCTGCTACTCTCCTCCTCTGCTTGTGTAATCATTAAATTATTTTATTTATAACTTCCTTTCAAAGATCAACAAAATGTTATAGTTAATGCCATGATGAACAATCTATCTAATTGAATTGCAGAACCATAGATTTCATTCCAAGGAAATTAGAGTGCAATCAGTACAAATTTACAAGACAATTTAGACATTTAGAGGTTAGCATATTCATATTCAACCTTCTATTTACAACATTGAAATGGTTAAGTACTGATCTTGCCTAATAATAGAAGGATATTTTAACACTAGATGCAAGGCAACGTATTTCTTTGACTAGCAAAACAAACTTAAGTAGAATAAATGGAGGCTAGCAAAGCTAAAATAAAAGTGGAATAGGAAATATTTATATATTAGATTGCCATAAGCATGCAAAAAAAATCATTGAAGACTGTCAATAGTTCTAAAATTTCAAATTGAATCTACGATAGAAAAACCATATTAGATTCATCAAAATAAGTTGAAAAAACTCTAGTGGCTTTTAAACATCATACAAAAGGCAAGCAAAAGCAAAAAGAATGTCAACAGATCCTATAGCACAAAAAAAGTAGATTTAAAAGAGAAAATAATAGAGAGATTGATCTAAATTTTAACAAAGAATTTAGATAACAATACCTAGCGTTGAGCCTGTGGCATTGTGAAAATAAACAAGAGCTCAATGTGCAAAACTCATAGAGAGTTGCAGGAAACCAAAGAGAATTTTATTTGCATCAAAAAGTGTTTATATACAATGAAGAAATAATGTGAAAAGTCACCTTATCCATGGAATTTGAAATGGATAGTTTGAAGGTGACAAAAACAACTAACTATCAAAAATTTAAATTTTCAAATTTTCAAAAATTCAGAACCCCACTTGGCAGGGTCATAACTCCTACCCAGCTAGTTAAAATATAGACTTCTTAGATTTGTTGGAAAGCTATCCAAGAGAGATAGATTGAGTTGTGTCGAGCCTTGCCTATGGCTACTGATCTAAGCAACAAATGAAGTCTTGAGCCCAAATTCCACTCCAAATGCCTCTGCAAATACCATTTACTAAGATGTAGACAATTCTAAAAAAAATACTAAAAAACTGAAAACATAGCTACCTGTAGAAATGCCACCCTAGTGCTCTTGAATCTCTATGGGATCATTGCATCTCCCTTGAGAGGAAATGGGCCCCATTGCACTTGTGTGTTGCAGCAAATGAGGAAATTTCTTCTCAATCTGGTCCTTAGCAAACCATTTTCCCTAATGGGGAAATTATCCTACCTATACCACCCAGTAGAGAGGGATTTATTGCTTCTTCAGTGTTTTGACCAGAACATGAGTAATCTGCTAACATATGACAGGGGCAATAGTGTTTGGATTCAACTCTATGCTACTAATATGTTCCACAACATCTGAAGTGTCCAACAATGGTGGAAAATATGGACACAACAAGTCAACATTGAAAATAGGATGTAGTCCAAGAAAAGATGGCATATTGAGTTCAAGAGAATTTTCAACAACTTGTTTGAGGATGGTGTATGGACCATACCGAATGGGACAAAATTTTCTATGAGGTCCTTGAAGTCTTTCTTTTTGAAGGTGAAGTCAAACCTTCTCCCCAACCTTAAACTGATGAGGTGTACGATGTTGATCATGTATGTCCTTGTATTTTTAATTGCTATGTTGGAGTATCTCATGCACTTGCTATTGAATATGGTGTATCTTCTCAACAAGCTTAGTTTCTCTATCTGCATTCTTCTGTGAATGCGATGGGTCACTCAGCATGGTTGGTAATGCCACATCAATTGGAGCCAATGGTCGGTAGCCAAGACATACCTCAAATGGACTGTGCCCTATGGAACCATGTGCAATGCATGATTGTAACTATGTTGTACATATGGAAAACTTGCATCTCAAGTTTGAAGATGTTTTGAATGATACATCCACAAAATGTGAATGATCATTCGATTCACCACTTTAGTTTGCCCATCTGTTTGGGGGTGGAAAGTAGTGGATTTTGTCAACTTTGTGTCCATCAAGGCCTAGAGTGGTGACCAAAATTGATAAGAAATCTACTATCCCTATCAGATATGATGGTTTCTAGTAATCCAAAGTTTACCCAAACATTCTCAAAGAAAAGCTTGGTAGTTTCTTCTACAAAGACTCCCTTCCTGCAAGCCACCATGAAAGCCATTTTTGAATACCTGTCTACCACCACATACACACAATCATGCCCATGTTTTGTAGAAGGCAGGCTAGACATGAAATACATCAAAATTGAAAGCATAGGTTTTTCATGGACTAGAAGAGGTGTATACAAGCCTTTCTTACGATTAGAAGGATTTGCAAGGGCATAAGTACTACAAGCTCAAATGTATAGAATTACATTGAATGTCTTAATTTAGGCCAATAAAAATACCTCTAAAGTACAACAATGGTCTTCTCCACACCGAAGTGTCCTACAACACAACTGTAGTGTGCCTCCCATATCATCTTTTGTCACTCCTTGGCTGGAACACATATGCGCCCCATGTGACATAGAATCCCATACTTGAGTAGAAATCAATAGCTTGTTTACCCTCTCCTAGACTGTTGTAGACATTATCAAAATTAGGATATGTGCCATACAATTGAGGCCAATATACTTCATGGTGGCCGCAAGAATCCAATACTGTTGTTAGGGCTATGATTGGAGGTCTACTGAGATAGTTTGCAACTTTGTTAGTATCTCCCTTCTTGTGACAGATATTGAGGTGAAATTGTTGCAAGAAGGCAGACCACCTTTAATGCCTATCATTTTCAGCTTCCCTTGTGTTTGTAGAAATTGCAGGGGTTTATGATCTGTGTGGATGATAGTCTCCTTCCCCAGAATGTAGCGTTTCCATTATTTACAGGCTTGCACAATAGCATACAATTCATTATCATGTGTGGGATATTTTCACATTGTGTCAAAGAAAGTAGATCACTATGGTAGGTAACTAGATGTCCATGTTGCATGAGAACTGCTCCTAGTGCATAGTCTGAAGCATCTATTTCAATTTGAAAAGATTGATGTAGATCTGCAAGTGCTAGTACTTGTGTAGAGCATAACCTCCTCTTCAACTCCATGAATGCTTTCTATTGTGCCTCTATCCAGAAGAATTTTGCTCTTGCTCCTCCCCTAAGTTCCTAATTCATAAGGCAATGCCAAATGTGAAAAACCAAGTATGAACCTCTAGTAGAAATTAGCTAGACCCAAGAAACTATGAAGTTCTATGAGGTTTAAATTGGGAGATGGCCAATCTTTGAGAACTTGTATCTTTTCAAGGTCCACACAAATAGCTATTCTATCCACAATGTATCCCAAATACTGAATACTCTCCATACCAAAGGAACACTTATCTCTCTTAGCATAGAGTTTATGTTGTCTCAAGGTTGAGAGTACTCGTTGAACATGTTGCAAATGATCACCTCATGTTTTTCTGAAAAAGTTTATGTCATCCAAATAGATGACAATGAAAGAACCAATGAATGGCCTGAGGACATCATCCATCAATCCCCTGAAGGTGGCAGGGGCATTGGTCAAGACAAAACGCATGACTAGCCACTCAAAGAACCCTTCCTTGAATTTGAAAGTAGTCTTCCACACATCTGATGGCTCAACTAGGACTTGGTGGTATCTAGATTTTAAGTCAATTTTGGTGAAATTTTTTGCCACCTTGAGGTTGTCCAGCAAATCATCAATACGAGGAATTGGATATCAGTTCTTTACAATGATTTTGTTGAGAACTTGATAATCAATACAAAGTCACCATGTTCCACATGATGAGGCACTTAGGTGAATGTGCCCTTTCTTGATCAACTCTTGAACTTGTCGCTTGATTTCTTCATTCTCCAAAACTGACCTTCTATACAGTGGTCCATTTGGTAATGGTGTCCCTAGAATTAGATCAATTCGATGCTTGACTTGATAGTGCAGTGGTACCCCTATTGGTGAATTGAATACATCTTGATATGTTGACAATATTTGATCCATCTATTTTTGTTTAGTTGTAGTAGTGGCCACTTTGGTATGATTTCTAGTCACAACTGACCTTGCCTCCTCTAGTCAGGCCACTAGTAGGACAAATTTTCTATTGTTAGCAATCAAACGATTATATTGTTTTGTAGTAATCAAAGATACCAGTTTTGTAGAACTTACCTTGGGTATTCGATATTTCTTTTCTCCCAGCTTGATGATGACATTGCGTGGCCTAGACTCATAGACTCCATGGTGCTTGTACATGTATGGGTGCCCCAATAATACATCGCATACATCCAAAGGTGCCACATCACATATCACTTCATCTTTGAATGGCTTGATAGAATAAGGTATGCAGCACCATTTATTCACTTGAATATTTCATCCCTGACTTACCCATCCCATATGATATGGCTCTTGATGTGGTGTGGTCTGCAGATTCAATCTCTTAATAGTTTCAATACAAATGAAATTCTTTTAGCTTCCGCAGTCAGCAATGAAAAGAAGAGCCTTTCCATTTACCCACATCTATGAGTGGAATAAGCATACATCATCTCCACGGGGCATGATTTTGGCAATGCCAACTATGGCATTTGGGTCAGTCTCAATGATCTATTTGCCATCCTTTTGCTCACAAGGGTTTGTAGGCAACGAATCATGTTCAATCTCTCCTTGATAGATTTCTGCCATGGCTCAGTAGTCCTTAGTGTCATGTCCATGGCTTTTATGGAATTCACACCACATATTTTTGTTACCCTTATTTTCTGTTCATGATGTGTGTGAGGAGAAGTCTATGGTTGTCTGTTTCCCACTAAATTTGCTACCACCTTCACCCTTGGATTTGTTGTTTGAGAAATAATCTTTCTTCTCCTTTTGTTTGAATTTTCCTCTATCTTTACTGCATATTTTAAGGTAGATCCCAAGGTCTTAATATGTAGGAAATCCATTTCTATTTGGATATATTGATGAAGCCCACTATGATACTTCAATACCTGATGCTTTTCTATGTCAATGATTCCCAAATTTGTTGAAAGTGTGTGAAATGTATTGGTATAGTCTTGAACATATTGGTCCTTCTTTTGCTGAAGTAATTTCCATTGTATGTATTTCTTATATGAATCTTTAGGGTAGTATTCCTCCTTGATTTATTCCACAAATTCTCCCCATGTGCAATTGTCATCCACTAGCACATCGAATTCTTGGTTGTCAAGGCTATTTCTGGATAGCAATCTATTCTCCCAAGATTATTTCACATGTTCTTTAGATTTGAGGAGGGCAAATGTTATTTTCTCAGCATTTGAAAAGTGATTTATAGAAAAATATTTCTCTAGTTTCGACAACCAATCATCAACAACATCTGCATTAATTTTTCCCTCAAAATTTGAGATGTCAAAATTTACTTGTACCTTGAAAGGGGTGTGACCACGAAATAACACTCCAATTGCATCTTGTGGTTGATCACCATGATTTCATTGGAGAATTAGAGAGAATTCACTCATCATCTCCTCACATTGCTTTTCCAAAGCTTCTTGTACCAGCTCCTTGAAAGGGTTGGATCCATCTCCTTGTTCTTCCATCTTCGATCGTGTGCATCTCAAGGGTAGGCAATATGATGTGTCTCATGTCTACAATCCCAACCTTCGATAACCTGATCATGTACAATGTGACATATAGGAGAAAACCACTTTGATACAATTGATCTAAATTTTAATAGAGAATTTAAATAACAATACCTAGCACTGAGCTGATGGTATTGTGAAAATAAATAAGATCTCAATGTGCAGAACTCATAGAGAGTTGCGGGCAACCAAAGAGAATTTTATTTACATCAAAAAGTGTTTATATACAATGAAGAAAGAATGTGAAGAGTCACCTTATCCATGGAGTTTGAAATGGATAGTTGGAAGGTGACAAAAACAACAACTAACTATAAAAAATTCAAATTTTCACATTTTCAAATATTCAAAAAAACTACTAAATTCATAACCCCACTTGGCAGGGTCATAACTCCTAGCTAGCTAGTCAAAATCTAAACTTATTAGATTCATTGGAAATATATCCAATAGGGCTAGATTGAGTTGTGTTACGCCTTGTCTATGGCTATTGCTCAAAGCAACCAATGAAAGTCTTGACCCCAAATTCCACTCTGAAGGCCTCCAAAAATACCATTTACTAAGATGTAGACAATTCTGAAAAAAAATACTAAAAATTTGAAAACATAGTTGCCTGTAGAAATGGCACCCAAGTTCTCCTGAATCTATGTGAGATCAGAAACAAACACACATAAAATAATTTAGCACATTAAGCCTGCACTTTCCCTTTCTACATTCCTCTGACACAAGCCATGATTCAATGAAAGTTATATTCTTTGTTATACTTGCCTAAAATTAGTGACCTCTCCTTATCCCTAATATTTTTGCTACTTCTTTATTTTTGAAATTTCAACCTGGTTTTAAAATGGCTAGAAGGCAACTATCTACATGAAGGTCAAGATAGCCTTTATAGTAAATATGATGAATATTTGCTTTTTCTATCATTACAGAAAAGAAAAACTTTGTTATAATGTTGAAAGCAAATCTAAAATATAACCACTATATTTGGGAATATGTCATTTCCTTTCTTCCCTAGAAGACAAAACAACATTTTTATATCCCTTATTCAATTATGGATTCATAAGTTTAAGTATAAAATTGACTTTGAAGCTGTCTACCTTTGTATAATGCAACTTTTTAATGAAATCCCCCCAACAACCCTGGTTAACATGGCTTAGATTGTGTAAAAATACTTAAAATGATAAACAAATACTAGAAACTTTAACAAGTAAGGCTAATAGAAAAATTAAACCGCTAAAAGTAAAACAAGCATGACCAAAAATTACTACAAGATGAAGAAGCAAATTAGAGAATTAAGTCTAGAAATAAAAATACTATGCATAGACCTTGACTATCCTGTAAGAACAAAGAAATGAAAGTGAAATTAGGATCTTCATACCTACAAGAAAAAATACATTAATATAATTGACCATGACCCATGTTTGCACAAAGATCTCAAAATGATCAGCATAAATCATAAGTACCACCTCAAATTTGCTCGCTCTCAAAATTAAAAATGCCAAAGTGAATTAGTTAGATAGAGACAAAGAGTAGACATTCAAGCAATTAACGCGAAGTAGTTTTAAAAGCAATATAAATTATAAATAGATTAAATTTTCATAGCTAGTAAAGAATTAGATGTGTAAACAAATCAAAACCTAATAATACACAATATCCTAAATCAAACTAAACATCAAAACACTGGAAACCAGCACACAAATGTTGGCATTAGTCTAGAATTCTTTGGTAGAGCAGGAAAAGGAAGTAGGGATGTTAAATATACAAACTCAAGCTATTTTCTTATTTCATAGTAGCCTTACCCATGGTGTAAGACTTGAACAAAGCATTAATGCTTTATGCAAACTGTGAAAGCAAGGAATGTTCACACTCAAGCAATGATTAGCTCAGATTTATCCCATATCTAATGTATTCAATTTTTTCCACTCAATCTCCACCGACTTGCATGGAAGATCACAATGAAAATATTCACTAGATTGAATATTTGTAGAAAGTTCTTCGTTCAACACGTGAACATTACTGATTCATTGAATGGTCATCCCTGTACCTTTAAGGAACCTAGGCCACTGGATCTACACTACCAACATATGAGAGAAATGCCTATCGACATAATTATAGTCTGACATCACATTCTACGGAACTTTCAGACAACTTACTATTCCATTGATTCTTTTAGTGTAACCCTAAAGCATCCTTTGTGCAATCTTAAAACTTTATGCTAGCTTAGAAGGTTGGCATATTTGTATTAAGAAATAAATTGATTGGCTATTCAGTTGATTATTACTTGCTAAGACAGATACTCTAATGTATGATATGCATTTTTTTCTAATGGGTTATTAGAGTGTACTTTCTTATTATACATATAAATAAAGTGATGTACATATTAAATACTTTAATCAATGTCATCCATATCTAAAATTATGATTCATATCATAAATCAAATAAAATATAATTTATTATTGTGAAAGTGAACATTAGAATCAAATCAGATCACTACTATGCATGCTCTCAAATAAAATATGTCTACAAGTCAACAAATATTTATTAGAAAGTATGACATGACTAGCATTGTAAGGTGTAGAAAGGACATATATTGTACAAAATTTTATCGATAATAGTAGAAAATCTTATCGATAACAGTAGAAAATCTTATATAATTTTTCTTTTTCTTTTTGTTCACATGATCATTAGAATCACCAAGATAATCCTTATGGAAAGTATGAAATTTGTGTTCATTAAATCATTCACTAGTAAAAATTTGACTAGCATAATTTCATAACTAAGCTAGTATGTGATAATACCTTGTTATTTCTATTAGGAATTGTATGCAGAAGATATCAATTAAATGCAAACAAAGATTTAACAGAGGAATAAAAATACACAGAAATAATAATAGTGAGGGATAATTTTTAATGTGGTTCACCCAAACTTAGGCTACATCCACCAACAAAGAGTCTATTATTATTATCTAGCAAATCAAATTGATTACAACTAACAATCCTTGTAACTCAATACCACTACAAATGCTACAATACAATATCAACAGAGACCATAACCCTTAGCCACTTTTATTAAGCCTTATGTTAGTTACAAAATAGGGTTTTTTATGTCAGCCAATAGAAAAATTACTTCAGACACCTTTGTTGATAACTGAGAGGGGGGTTGAATCAGTTATCTTGATTATTTTAACTTTCTGTTCTTCTTTAACAACTAGTGCAACATCAAATTAAATAAGCATGCATAACTATGAAAGTAGAAATAAACTCAATACACATAACACAATGTATTTGACGTGGAAAACCCCGTTAAGGGAAAAACCACGAGGTGATTAACCCAAGATTGTATTCCCTGTTAAAAGAATAAGGTAGTACAAATGGCACTTGCCAATTAGGGCTCACTGCCTGAGCACACTGCTCATAAGAGGCTCACTGCCTATAAGAGACTCACTGTCTACAAGTTATAAGGAGAATAACAAGTTACTTGAACTGATGAGAAGCATCCACATATGCTAAGGTTCAGTTTTGGTTAGGCTCAGTACACTGATCTACTAAACTTCATTCTTCTTCTCCTTTAGTGTTGTTGTCTTGTCACATACTGGACCTGTTTTACTTCTTCCACTCTACTCTCTACTTTTCTTTGCACTTTACAATACACCACACACCGCTTCATACCAAAATCCATCTGGTATATATATTTGTACAAAGGATTTCAACATCTTTCTAGTCGGCATTCGGAATACTCAATATTTTCGCAAACTCTGGTCTGTTGGCTGAATCCTTACTTACCAAGTGATGCGTATCAAAGAGATGCTTATAGAAGTCATCAATCATGTTGGCCAATCATGAATGATCTCTTATGAAACTTTATTACCATCATATCTCATCCTGATTAAGGTTTGAGGCTCTGTCGGTCAGTTCTTGCTCAGTCTACTCTGCCAAACAGGAACCCAACACTTAGGTATTCATATATTTTCACTCTTACATCATCGGAGGCTCAATCTCTAGAATATATTAGTTATGGTACTCCTCTTGACTTCCCCAACTCTGCTCTTTACTGAGATACTTCCTCTAAGAGATCCGGACTTGACTGTCAGACCTTGCTACATGCTCTGTTCTTGCTTACCGGACCAAGATACACTTTAGTCTGTCTTCCGGTATGGTCATACCATGTCCTACAGATGTGTGGGATGGACTTTGTTGCCATCAATGATAACACTCATGAAGCCACAACATGTTTCTTGCCAACAATCTCCTCCTTTGGCATTGATGGCAACACTTAGTGAAAAATGACTAAGTGTTATACTACACTCCCCCTTGGCTGATGCTTTTTTCTAATGTACATTTTTCCGGAGCTCCCCCTTAGCTATGCTCCACATTTTTCATTTCTCCTCACTCCCCCTTTGACATCAATGGAAAAGGGTTCATCCACATACCAAAATCTCCAAAATTAATCTATACTTGGCCGTATAAATATATATACATAACATACTTACATATACTGAAGTATATCTGCAAAAGTTGTCTTCAACTAGACAAATTTTGTCACCCAACTTTGTTTCATCCTATCCAAAATTGAGATGTGACCACTCAACAGGAATGCAAAAGCCTCTGCCCTCTTTAGATCTGTCAGATCACTGGTCCGGGCTGTGGTCTAAGCATCAATTAGGGCCTCATGCATGGCCTCTAACTTAGGGATAATTATCCCTCTAAGTTCACTTAACCTGCTCATTCTCTTTTTCTTCTCCTTCTCAAGCTTCTTAATTTCATTTAAAACTACAATAGTCTGACACTCTTGTTTTATTATGGAGGAGGTGAGAGGATCAAAATTCTAAGATACACTTGACAGTTTATCCTCTTGGTCTTTCATTTTCTTCTCAATATCCTTTGTTACTTTGGACTAGGATAGACAAAATTTATACATTTCTCTACCATCTTTAAGAGCATTTAATAATCTCTTTATCCCAATATCCATACTTCTCAAATCATTGGTTATTAGTCCTTGTACTTTGGAGAATCTCTTTCCCAAAAACTCCTTCCGGACATTTTCTTCTGCTAACTTCTCTAAGGAATCAAAATGTGTATGAACAAAATTTATAAGACTTTAGATTACCAGATGTGGAGGCTGAAAGATCCTTTTGGAAGGATGGCATGATCCTCTCCAATACACCAGATGCAATTTCGATGAGCTCATAGTCTTCCATGTGAGACTTCAGAATTTTTTCTTTTGCCTTTTCTTGAGTAAAGGATGCAGTCTTAGAACTTTCCCCTGGGGTCTTCTCTGTTTGGTCTTTTTCCCTTTCCTTTACTTCTTTTTCTTGACTAGTTTGCTCCTCTATTCTTTCTTCTCCTTTCGATCCGGAGACTACAGGGGAATCTAGATGAGAGATATTAACTTCTTCATGGACTTCCTCTTCTGGAACAGAGGAATCCAGGTCCTTGGTCTTCTCCTCACTTAACTCATTTGACTCTTCAGCAACTACTTTTGTAGGATCTTCCTTAGAAGGTTCATCACTTATGTCCTCTATAATAGGAATATTAAATCTTTTGTATGCATTCCAAAGGATATCTTCTGTTTCTTTTGCCACTTTGTCAGTCTCTCCAGGCATAAGCTGATTCATTCTAGCTTTGCTCTAGAACTCATCCTTGCAATCTTTGAAGATCATATTCATTTGTTTCTGAGTGATTGAATGATAGAATTGAATAGCTATCTGTTCCCCGATCTCAAGGTCCTTTGCCTTGGCATTGTTCTTCCTTATTTCTAGTTCCTTCTCTAGGCTTTTGGGAATTAGAGATATGATTTCAATAAATGCCTTATTATAGATATTTAGATACCTGACTGTAGGTTCTTGCAAGATCTTCTAGACAACTTCATTATATTCATCATAGAACTCAGTCATTGGCTTTAGGTTCCCATCCACAGTGACTGATTTGATGATATCATCAACGCAGAGAGTAGGCTTTTCAACAAATTCCTTTGCCTTCTCTTCTTTGCCTTGACCGGTAGAGGGTTCACCGGTTGTTTTCTTCTTCTTCTTCATTTTCTTGACTTCCTCATCAATTTCAGTTTCTTCATCATCCTTCTGACTTGTATAGGATCTTGTTGCCTTTTTCTTTGTTCTCTTCTCTCCCTTTCTGGATGTCTGGGCTTCCATTTTTTATGCCTTTTGGCTTTTAGAGGTGGCAGGTGCAGAGCTCTTGGAGGATTTGGTTTGGGAAGGGGCTTGCACTAGATCACTTTCCTTTTCTGCATCTTATTTCTCTTTCTCTGCCCTTTCCATCTTCTCTCTGTTGGCATCAACTACCTCTTTTGAAATTCCATGCCTCTTGGCAAATTCTTCTACTTCCCTTCTTACTTTTCTCTTGATCTTTGGCTGTCTAAGTTCAACATGAACTTTTACACTTAGCTCTTGGTAGGTTCCAAACCTTTCTGCCTTAGGATCCTTGGGTTGTGTTGTGATGTTCACATCACGCCCCATTATGCTCCTTAGCAAAATGGGGACCCCTGCTGATGTTTTGCTTTTTGCTTCTGCTTGTGTTTTTTCTGCTTTCTAGCGGTTTGGTAAAAATGAACATAGGGTGCATCATCATCATGATATTTGGATGAGGTAGGTCATCATCATGAGGTCATTTTGTCAAAGTTCATATTTTGTTTCTGTGACCTCATATTTAGAAAGAGCTTGAAATTCCATGCAGGTTTGCCTTTTACTTCACTTGAAAATTCGTCCATATGTGAAAGTTATGCACGGTCAAAGTTTTGGTCAAACCTGATATTCGCAGGAGGATCATCATATTTTTATATCCTAAGTCATGTTGTTAAGATCATCATGATCTTGGTCTATCACCCGATAAAAATCATGCAGTCGCAATATCCGGACGTCAATCTTAGGTGGTAGTGCCCTTTACCCGTCAAAAGGCCTTATGCGCATTATGAGCATCATGATTTTTAGGAAGGTCATATTTTATAAACTTGGTTTTGCTGTATGAAGACATCATCATCATATTTGAAACCGCCCCCCCGATAATATCCTGAGGTTCAAATATCATGATGACGTCAACCTTAAGTCACGGTAGGTTTCCCCCGTCGAGTGGTCTTTTGTATCGCGAGCATCATCATGATATTTCAACATTACCTGATCTTATAATATCATGCTGATCACCCTGACTTAGAAAATCCACCTTCGGCATATTTGCATGCGCATGTTCAAAACCTATCGGAAGGTCATCATCCTGATATTTGCTGAACCTCGCTAAGATGATGATGACGACTTCATATCCTCCTAATCTCCTTTTGCATGATCATGATCATCATCCTGATCTTTCACAAGAGGGTCATATTCGCTGAAATTCACCAAGTGATGAAGACATCATCATCATAATTCGATAAAGAGGATCATCATGTTCATATCCTCCTGATCGCCTTTTTTGCAATATCATGATGATCACCCTATCTATTCAGAAGAGGGCGATATTTCATTCCTCAAACAGCATGATCATATTTTACAATATCACCCTAGCGCAAATATCATGATGACCTCAACTCATCCTTGTGCTCCGAAAACGAAATATGATGATTACGTCATCATGATAAATCGATGAGGATCATCATCATCATATTTTTTTATCCTGTCATATTGTCAAGATCATCATGATCTTGTTTGTTCACCCGACATTTCGTGAAGTCCTCCTGCCGAAAATACGACCTTTTTGCAAATATCCTGATGATGATGATCATCATCATCACATTTCCTTTCGGCAGGATATTTTCCAAACATGATCCGGTTGGCAAAATATCATGATGACGTCATGTTTTAAGTTTAACAAAGGCCCCGGATATCATGATGACGTCATCTCGATCTGATAAACGAAGAAGTAAATATCCTGATGATCATCATCATCACATTTTTCGGTTCCCGAATATGATGATGACGTCTTATTCTAAGTTCGACAAAAGCAAATATCCTGATGATCATCATCATCCTGATCTTTCGAGAGGGTTACCTTGGCCGCAAAAAGGGTCGTATTACATTCATCATCCTGATCATGCTCCTTAGGTGACCCGATATCACAATTATCCCCTGATCTTAACTGAACATGATGATGACGTCATCCTTAGCATTTCAATGAAGCCCGAATATCATGATGACGTCACCATCATTTTCGTTTCCTCGGCAGCATGATCATATTCATATCCTCCTATTCTTCTTCAACATGATGATGATGATGATGTTGTTCTTTTCTCCAATATGCAGAAGCAAAATATCATGATGACGTCATCTGGTCCTTCAGGAGGGAGAGCATCATATTTCCAGAATATCATGATGATGAAGTGAATGTCGGCCAACATGTTTTTTTTGACACGCCGATAGCGATGGTCATGCCGATGGGCGGGAAATAAAGCGGTGGAATTTTAAAGTGTTTTTTTGGCGCCTGTAGCATTTTCCCAGTCAGCGATAGTTGACCCGATGAATTTTGAGCAGTCTGAGCGCATTTTGGACGCGTTTTGAGAGTATTCTAGATCTGATTTCCACAATCTTGCGCAGTCACCTGGGTTTAAATGGTTATTTTAATTTCCTGCTATTTATGTGATAAATGAAATACTTATTGCTTATCTTGTCTTGCAGGCTTGCAGTTGAGGAAGCAGCTGGAAAGTCAACACAGTGACCTCATAGAGGCAGAAGATCTGATCTCAGGAGCAAGAAGATAAGGATGAAATGCAAAAAGTCAAGGCCATTCAAGTAAAGAACAAGGTTGCAGCTGAAGGTATTACTGCAACAGACAAACAGAAGTTATTACCCAGCTGCCGGAACTTCTCAGAAGGGGCAATATTTCGCCCAGATTTGACACTGCTCAGAGATATTTTTTGAGAACTGGTTCACCTGTATTTATTGCTGTAACCAGGGGTTTGAACCAGGGGTTCAGTTAGGTTTTTGCTGTAGTGAGGACAATCAGAATGTCTTTATATTGTGCCTCTCTACACTGTAATACTTTACAACAGGGATTTTAGGAAAACAACAGTGGCTACAACAGAATTTTTCTTAGAAGCATACAGCAAGTTAGCATAGTTTAGAAGTAGAAGAAGGAGGTCACCTGTTTGTCTGCAGTAAGGTGCGCGTGGAATGTCTGGCTGCCTTACTGTATCTGTAAAGCTTGTAAGTTCTCTGTAGTATGATCAATGAAACTAAGAGTCATTCCGACATTGTAAACCATGTATGACTATTCGTTTCTAATACAATAGAATCTGGAGTTCTGCATCTATCTTCTGAGTGTTCTCCTGCCCTTCTTTGTGTTTTGAAATATTTTCTTTGAGAGCTTGCAATTTTAAATGTATGTTTGTGAAAATGCTCAGAACTTACATTTAAGGTTTTTACTGTGGATTTGATCAAATTACTGTGGTATTTACATAGTGCATAACAGAAACAATTAGATCCTTTGGTAGATTAAATGAGGTATAGATTAGATCTTTCTAACTTTTCCCAACCCATCTGAAATATTTAGCTGAAAATGTAGAAATCTAAAGGAAATTGTCTCACATTTTAAGAAGCATGTATAACAGAGCCATAAGTAGACAGTTTTCATAAATAGATAAAGAAAAAAGCTGCAAAAATTCAAGAAAACCCTCTGAAACTTGCAGCCCGGTAACACTTTTATGCAAATGAATAGAATACTTGTTGAAATCTATGACCTCTTTGCATATTCTTAGTCCAGTAAGCCATCAAACAAACCTAAACTACGTAAGGCCCCTTGAACATTACAGCTTCACATTGACCAACTGAACTTGACCAACCGAACCATTGTAGACTTGGGATTAGTTGAATCTCAAATGATTCCTTCTTATCTTTCAAGTATAGTTTCAGTTCATTATATGTGAATTTTAACTTATTGTTATGATTGCATCAAAACAGTCATCAACAGTTTTCTGGCGCTAGAAGGAGGGCCTTCCTGAGTTAGGTTTCATTTCAAACTGGCTAACGACAGTAACAGAGTGACTAGGTCTAGGTCCAGTTCAGGAGATATATTTGTGCAACTACCTGATACAAGGCAAAGTAAAAGCCCTTTAATTTGGAATCCAAAGATATCGCAAGAAGGAAGTTCATCTGGAACACCTCCTGGGTCACCTTTTAACATCCGTAGTATTGTAAGTCCTGACAGATCACTGTTCAGATCTTTAAATCTTGGTTCAGGCACTCCTGGAGGTCTCAATCCTCCTCTAAATCCTAATCCACCAATCAATCCAGGTATTTCTGCAAGTTCAAGTCAAGCTCAAACACCTGCAATGGCTTATTTCGATGTCAATTCTCCCATATTCTTCAATGATTATCATGACATGCCAAAAAATCCAGAAAAGATATGTCCCAAATACCAGTTGCATCAGGACCCAGAAGATCATATTAGAATATTTAAGGAAGCATGTTTTAGGGCTATGTTAGAGCACGAGGATGTTGTGTGTAGATTGTTCCCTTACACCTTTAATGAGCAGGCCTCCAGTTGGTACGTAAACTTACCCAATGGTTATATTTCTTCTTGGGCACTTATGGAAGAAGCATTTCTGTCAAGATTTAGAGGACCCATTGACCCTTGCGCTTTGTATCATAAACTCGCTGCTATAAAACGAGGTGACGAAGAGCTAATTGATAATTTCAATGACAGATTTCAAAAGGCCTATTCTAGGCTAGTAGCCCCTTATACCATAGATGATGTTCCCTTGTTGGCTATGTACTATGCTGCTTTGGATCCTTTAACTGCCATGTTTGTCAAAAGAAAACCTGACATAGATTCAATATCCAAAGCCTATAAAGAGGCAGCCTCAGTGAACCAAGAAATGAGACATACAACTTATAGCCCCTTTGTCAATGGAGGAAATTTTGGGGTGCAGAATCAGGCACACCCATGGAATGGAGTCCCTGTGCAGCATGCTCCACTAGTAAATCCGGTTCCTTCTTACACACCTGTGTATAATCCTACTCCAATCCAAGCTATAACTCCTTACACAGCTAGTACTTCCAATAACAGTCAAAATAATGGTCAGCCTTTCTTCCAACTTCCTAGGGACGTAACTATGGCAAAAGCACAAGAGGATAGGGAAGAAATCAAAGAGATTACTGCACATTTGAAAAGATTAACAACCGAAGTGACACAGCTAAGAAATGAGAACCTCTATGGAAGAAGTAACCAAAACTACAATCCACCTCAAAATCACAACCAAGGTCAAAATCAGAATTATAGTCTCAACCAAAATCAGCAGTACAATCAGAACCAAAACTACAATCAGCATCAAGGCCCCAGTCAGGGGCAACCAATGCAAAATAGGGGGCCAGTGATAGATAATAGGACCTAGGGCAATAATAACAAAAATCAGAATCAACCTAGGCCACCCAAGACATGGAACACTGGGCCCAACAACGGTACTCTGGCTTCTCCTTTTGAGAATATAGATAATCATGGTGCAAAGAAAACAACTAGGATACAAATGGCCAATACAGCACCCAAAAATTGGTGCAGATTTCACAATACCAATGCCCATGCTGAGCACGACTGTCCACAGTTCCACTTGGCAGCTAGTATTTTCAACATAGATGTACAGCCTCCTACCTTTGAATTTCTCATTCCTAAGGGTAATGAGGTAGTACCCTTAGAATATGACACAGCATTAGTCTTAGAAACATTTACCTTTGCAACTGTAGAAGAGAAAGAGGATGAATTGCTAGAGGATGAACCATACTGTTGTGAAAGTCTTTATCCTGAATCAGCCTTTGTGTTAAATGCTTTTCAGTTTCCTTTTGAATCTGAAAATGAGATATTAAATGAAACAGAAGAGGTGCAGGCCTTTCAACAAACAAATAAAAGCCACACCTAAAATTTGAGGAACAACCCTAGGCCGGGAGGACCTTTCACCACTTCCACTCCCCCGAATAACATCAATACACCCCCAGATCAAAATGCTAGCAACAATCCTACCACACTTAAAGCTAGTCAGCACACAAATAATGAAACAACAGTGCAAAAGGATCAAACAAGTAAGACAGAAGCAATAGAGACAACAAGATTAATGAATTACTTATCAGAGGAAATAAAGAAAATTAAGGTCGGTATACCTCTAAATGAATTATTGAAGACCCCAGGGATCAGAAATGCTTTTTTAAAATCCCTAGATACATCCATAACGAACAAGGTGTCTGCTGATATAACTATTCCTAATAGTGATTCACCACCTAAGGAGAAAGGTAAGAAAGTTGAGCAGCCTTCCAATACAAATGTAGTAATACATGCGGATAAGAGGGATACTCAACCTTTCTTGTTAACTGTTAGGTTGTGTGGGAAGAATATACACAATTGCATGGTAGATTCTGGTGCTTCAGCCAACGTAATGCCCTTAGGAATATGTAAAACTCTCGGGCTGACTCCCACCAAATCTGCCAAGGTTGTCACGCAATTAGATAAGACCAAGGTTAGCGTGATAGGAGAACTCATGAACATTCAAGTGCAATTAGCTTCAGACCCTAGGGTAAGCCAAATCATTGACATTCAAGTAGTGGATATACCCGTAAATTATGGAATGTTGCTAAGTAGGGATTGGTCCAAGACATTAAACAGATATATGGCTACTGACTTTTCACACATGTGGTTACCATGGAGAGGCATCCCAAACCAGATCAGAATAGGGGCAGAGCCCAGAATGAAACATATGATAACAGAGTATAATCGAACTAATGAAATATTATATGCTGCTGTTGAACCAGGTGTCTATAGAATTACCAACAATGGGATGCAGATTGAAGAGATTATGATGTTAAACATTAGAAAGAAGTGTGTCAGCAATAGAACGGCACTATTCATTGAGTCTGACAGAAATTCTTCAGATGAAGAAAACAATGCAATAGACAAATTTGGTCGTGCCATTAGACGAGAGGTGGAAGAGTGCGTTACACACAATCTCCCAGTCCAATGTAAGTTATATAAAAATAGGTGTAGAGTTCATGATAGGCAACATTCTGAGGAGAATTGTGAAATATGCAAAGACATCATTGAATATGAATACAAAAAGTGCATAGGGAGGGTAGAGTCACAAGAGAAAAATGAGAATCCTGATCCGACACAGAGATATGTTTAGGATAATATAGATGCCTTGATTCCAGATTTAGGAAAAGAAATAGAAGACAAGGGTAGTTATCTTTCAGAGTTGCAAACTAAAAACACACATATGCAAGATAACCAAACGGAAAAACCCATGAATAAACAAGACAACACCCCACAGGCAATAAAAGGGACAAAGTATGCCAAGGTAAAAGATCAGAAAAGTAAAGATGGCATGTGGACGTTAAAATGTGATGGGTCCAAATCAAAACAGGGCGCAGGTGCGGGTATTGAACTCATAAATCTTCAAGGTAAGTCACATTTGGCAGCATATAGATTACAATTTTCCTGCACTAACAATATTGCTGAATATGAGGCCCTAATTTTAGGACTTGTCATGGCCATCAAGAAGGGGGTAAAAACCATCAGAGTATTTTCAGACTCTGAATTAGTAGTCAAACAAGTGAGGAAACTATATGCCTGCAATTATAAGAAAATGATTAGTTACAGACATAGAGTATGGGGTTTAATGGATTCATTTGATGCTTTTAACATAGAGCACATTCCTAGAGAGCTGAACCATAGGCCAGATGCGTTAGCAGTTGCTGCCAGTACATTAGAACCATTGGCACTGTCAGGATTAAGACGATTTGTTGTTGAGCTAGTTAATGTGCCCAGTATACCAAACAACATTACACACTTTCAGGTATTTGGAGAGGATCAGCAAATTATTAATTTTCTGACTTGTAATGAGGCATTTGAGGCCCAAATCATTGATGAACAAGAAAGGCCTGAAGTAACATGGGACGAAGAAGATATGATCAACTTAAAGAGCAACTTCTTGCCAAAAGGAGTAATTGAATTAGAACACATCTTTGACTTCGATGGAATAATAAGACAGAAAGACTTACCCAAAACAGAAGGGGGTAAGTGTGATTTACATAACTTAGGGACTGAGCTAAATCCACAAAATGTACTAATTGGGAAAGCTTGCTCTGAGAAAATTAGAAAAGAGGTTCTGGACGTTCTGAAAGAATATAAACATGTCATAGCATGGACTTATGAAGACTTGAAAACATTTGATGAGTCCATCATAACTCACGTAATACCTTTAAGAAAAGAAGTCAAACCATTTAGGCAGAAACAGAGGCCTGTAAATGCCATTCTAGAGCCTTTAATCTTTGAGGAAGTTAAAAAATTACTGTCCGCTGGGATAATTTTCCCAGTCAGACATTCGGTCTGGGTAGCTAACTTGGTACCAGTGAGGAAGAAAAACGGAGACATTAGGTTGTGTGTAGACTTTAGAAATTTAAACAAGGCATCTGAAAAAGATAATTATCCTTTGCCCCCAATAGACGAAGTACTGCAAGCAGTAAATGGCGCAAAGATGATGTCTTTTTTAGATGGTTTTTCAGGTTATAACCAGGTTTTAATTGATAGAGAAGATAGACTAAAAACCACCTTCACTTGCAAATGGGGAAATTATGTGTATAGAAGAATGCCTTTTGGTTTAATTAATGCAGGTGCCACTTTTCAGAGGGCCATGGACGTTGCTTTTCGTGGATTATCAGGTAAATGCATTGTTGTGTATATGGATGATTTAACTGTGTATTCCAAGGATGCATCCACCCACGTGGAAGACCTCAGAAAAGTACTCCAGCGATGTGAAAGGTATGGGATTTCCCTTAATCCTAAGAAATGTATATTTGGCGTAACTGAAGGTAAATTATTAGGCCATGTCATTTCTGAAAATGGAATTTCAATTGATCTGGATAGAATAGAATCCATAAAAAATTTGCAAATACCAAATAGTAGGAAAGAATTGAAATCATTTTTTGGTAAAATTAACTTTGTTCGGAAGTTTATAACAGGTTTTGCAGAGATTGTGCAGCCGTTGAATGCCATGTTAAAGAAAGATGCACAGATGGAATGGACGCCAATGGCCAAAGCCGCATTTGAAGATATCAAGGAGGCAATTTCTAATGCCCCTGTATTGGCAAGTCCAGACTATACAAGCCCGTTTTACATCTACTCCTTTGCATCTTCTCATTCTGTCGCTGCTGCCTTGACACAGAAAGGTGAAAATAATGAAGAGAGGCCCATAGCATTTATGAGTGCGCCTCTGAAGGATGCACAGCTGAGATATCTAGATATCGAAAGACAGGCATTCACATTAGTAAAGGCTATGAAAAAATTTAGACACTACATTCTGCGCAGCCAGATTAAAGCCATAGTACCAGACGCAGCAGTAAAAATGTTGCTGATGCAAAACGAGCCTGGAGAAAAAAGAGCCAAATGGATCACCACACTGCAAGAATTCGACATGGAGATCATTCCCGCAAAGCTGGTCAGAGGGCAGGCGCTGGTGCAGACAATAGCAAACATGGATCCAAATCTGATAAAACAGCAATATGTATTGAATTCCCAAGACGCATCAGGATGGTACGATGATTTAAGCACCTTCCTGATAGCTGGAAAGTACCCAAGCAAGATGAAGGCTTCTCAGAGGAGAGCTTTGAAGATTAAGGCACAAAATTATATGGTGCAAGGAGGTCTTCTATTCAGGAAGAACCATGATGGAATTTATCTGAGATGCATAAACAGAACTGAAGCTGATAGAGTGTTGACAGAACTACATGACAAGTACGGAACCGGCCATGGTTCCCATTTAGCTACAACACACAAAATACTGAGGGCGGGCTATTACTGGCCCACTATGTTCAAAGATACTAAGAGTCACATCAGAAGCTGCCACACCTGTCAGACTGCAGCAGACAAAGGGAGAAATCTGGCCAATCCACTGCAGCCTGTGATCGAGTCCAGACCATTTGCACAATGGGGCTTGGATTTTATCGGAGTTATCAATCCCCCATCTTCTGTAGGACACAAATTTATATTGATGGTAACGGACTATTGTACAAGGTGGACTGAGGCCACCTGCTGCAAGTTTTCCACAACTGAGGTAGTTATCAAGTTCCTTGAAGAAAACATTATCACCAGGTTTGGAACACCCTATTCATTGGTATGTGATAACGGCCCTGCTTTCTCTTCTTTAAAATTTTCTAAATGGGCATTTGAATATGGGATCATTCTAAGATTTTCTTCGAATTATTACCCTCAAGGTAATGGACTGGCTGAATCAACAAACAAAATTTTATTAGACATCATCAAGAGGTTAATTGCCAAAAGTCCTAGAGAGTGGAATACTCTGTTAAGATATGCATTATGGGTAGACAGGACCAAGTTCAAAACAGCTTTAGGTAGCACACCTTATCACTTAGTTTATGGGACTGATCCCATACTTCCGGTTAATCTGAGAATACCAACCTGGAAGTTTACCAATGAATATCTAGGCTTTGATAACCATAGGGAAGCCAGAATAGTGCAAATGTTACAACTAGAGGAGAAAAGAGGTCAATCCCTCGAGAAGTTTGCCAAACACCAAGCAGTTGTTAAGAGGTGGTTTGACAAAAGGGCAAGAGTCAAGACATTTAGGATATCAGACTTAGTGTTGTGCTGGGACAAAGCACATGAAAAGAAAGGAAGCCATGGAAAATTCGATAAATTATGGTTGGGTCCATTACAAGTCTCAGAAATAATAGGAGATAACACCTTTAGAATTAAGACCTTGACTGGAGAAGATGTGTCATTACCAGTTAATGGCCAGCATTTGAAACACTACTTCCAGGCTTGAGGTAAAAGGGGAGGCAGTCCCTTTTTTCTTAATGTAAAGTGCTATAGATAATGTACAGTTCTTCTTTTGCTGTTTTCTTTTGGGTTGGCTGTTTGTATAGCTTGTCTTCTGTTGGTTTTTGCTTTTTGTTTCTTTCTGTTTGTACAGTTCTTTCTTTTGTTGTGTTGTTTGTACAGCCTGTTTGTTTGGTTTGTTTGTTGTCTCCTCAACAGGGATCTTTATTTTACTGTAGAGTATTAAGGAGCAAAACTAGCAACCATTCAAAACAGTATATAATTTAGGATATTCAGGTTAACCATTTGCAATTTACACATAACCTGTCACTGTCATGAATGTAGAGAGTTGTTCATCTTCTGAAGTTTTGTATTCAATAAATGTGATTGAGAATTCGAAGCAGGTTTCTCACGATGACACACCTAAAATCCTTGGGTTTGTTGAACTTACCAGTGTAGATATTAGGTGAAAAATCAGAGGTCACCCTTGCTACCATTACAATTCTCAGCTTAATTTCAGCAAGTGCCCACTCCTTGCATCATGAAGTTACAAATTGCTATATCTTATGAAATCTTTCAAAATTAGAAAACAAAAAAATAAATAAATAAATGAATAAATGAATAAAGCGGATTATACTGAAAATCCAGATTAAGCCATCTAAGTAACTCTACCAGGGCTATGGACGCTCGCTGGCAGTGGGGCTCTACTTAGGAAAATTGTAACGATAACCTTGCCGGGGCTATAGACGCTCGCTGGCAGCAAGGCTCTATCCGGTCGGCTATGAGGGAATATCCTCACCTACGTAGGCTAATGTCAGTCACTGGTTTGTTCAACCGATCTTCAAGATGAGGATAATTAATCACATGCACACAACTAAACTAAAAATGGAAATTCATGCATCTTTATTGAATACTTTGAGTCTCAAGCTGAATAGTAATTTGCAGGAAAAGATAGTTGGAAGTTATGAATTCATTTCATCTAGTTTCCTTGAACACTTTGAATTTAATTGTTTTGTTTTGGTTGCTAGTTGTTGTGATGTTCACAACACGCCCCATTATGCTCCTTAGCAAAATGGGGACCCCTGCTGATGTTTTGCTTTTTGCTTCTGCTTGTGTTTTTTCTGCTTTCTGGCGGTTTGGTAAAAATGAAGACAGGGTGCATCATCATCATGATATTTGGATGAGGTAGGTCATCATCATGAGGTCAGTTTTTCAAAGTTCATATTTTGTTTCTATGACCTCATATTTAGAAAGAGCTTGAAATTCCATGCAGGTTTGCCTTTTACTTCACTTGAAAATTCGTCCATATGTGAAAGTTATGCACGGTCAAAGTTTTGGTCAAACCTGATATTCGCAGGAGGATCATCATATTTTTATATCCTAAGTCATGTTGTTAAGATCATCATGATCTTGGTCTATCACCCGATAAAAATCATGCAGTCGCAATATCCGGACGTCAATCTTAGGTGGTAGTGCCCTTTACCCGTCAAAAGGCCTTATGCGCATTATAAGCATCATGATTTTTAGGAAGGTCATATTTTATAAACTTGGTTTTGCTGTCTGAAGACATCATCATCATATTTGAAACGCCCCCCCGATAATATCCTGAGGTTCAAATATCATGATGACGTCAACCTTAAGTCACGGTAGGTTTCCCCCGTCGAGTGGTCTTTTGTATCGCGAGCATCATCATGATATTTCAACATTACCTGATCTTATAATATCATGCTGATCACCCTGACTTAGAAAATCCACCTTCGGCATATTTGCATGCGCATGTTCAAAACCTATCGGAAGGTCATCATCCTGATATTTGCTGAACCTCGCTAAGATGATGATGACGACTTCATATCCTCCTGATCTCCTTTTGCATGATCATGATCATCATCCTGATCTTTCACAAGAGGGTCATATTCGCTGAAATTCGCCAAGTGATGAAGACATCATCATCATAATTCGATAAAGAGGATCATCATGTTCATATCCTCCTGATCACCTTTTTTGCAATATCATGATGATCACCCTATCTATTCAGAAGAGGGCGATATTTCATTCCTCAAACAGCATGATCATATTTTACAATATCACCCTAGCGCAAATATCATGATGACCTCAACTCATCCTTGTGCTCTGAAAACGAAATATGATGATTACGTCATCATGATAAATCGATGAGGATCATCATCATCATATTTTTTTATCCTGTCATATTGTCAAGATCATCATGATCTTGTTTGTTCACCCGACATTTCGTGAAGTCCTCCTGCCGAAAATACGACCTTTTTGCAAATATCCTGATGATGATGATCATCATCATCACATTTCCCTTCGGCAGGATATTTTCCAAACATGATCCGGTTGGCAAAATATCATGATGACATCATGTTTTAAGTTTAACAAAGGCCCCGGATATCATGATGACGTCATCCCGATCTGATAAACGAAGAAGTAAATATCCTGATGATCATCATCATCACATTTTCCGGTTCCCGAATATGATGATGACGTCTTATTCTAAGTTCGACAAAAGCAAATATCCTGATGATCATCATCATCCTGATCTTTCGAGAGGGTTACCATGGCCGCAAAAAGGGTCGTATTACATTCATCATCCTGATCATGCTCCTTAGGTGACCTGATATCACAATTATCCCCTGATCTTAACTAAACATGATGATGATGTCATCCTTAGCATTTCAATGAAGCCCGAATATCATGATGACGTCACCATCATTTTCGTTTCCTCGGCAGCATGATCATATTCATATCCTCCTATTCTTCTTCAACATGATGATGATGATGATGTTGTTCTTTTCTCCAATATGCAGAAGCGAAATATCATGATGACGTCATCTGGACCTTCAGGAGGGAGAGCATCATATTTCCAGAATATCATGATGATGAAGTGAATGTCAGCCAACATGTTTTTTTTGACACGCCGATAGCGATGGTCATGCCGATGGGCGGGAAATAAAGTGGTGGAATTTTAAAGTGTTTTTTTTGGCGCCTGTAGCATTTTCCCGGTCAGCGATAGTTGACCCGATGAATTTTGAACAGTCTGAGCGCATTTTGGACGCGTTTTGAGAGTATTCTGGATCCGATTTCCACAATCTTGCGCAGTCACCTGGGTTTAAACGGTTATTTTAATTTCCTGCTGTTTATGTGATAAATGAAATACTTATTGCTTGTCTTGTCTTGCAGGCTTGCAGTTGAGGAAGCAGCTGGAAAGTCAACACAGTGACCTCATAGAGGCAGAAGATCTGATCTCAGGAGCAAGAAGATAAGGATGAAATGTGAAAAGTCAAGGCCATTCAAGTAAAGAACAAGGTTGCAGCTGAAGGTATTACTACAACGGACAAACAGAAGTTATTACCCAGCTGCCGGAACTTCTCAGAAGGGGCAATATTTCACCCAGATTTGACACTGCTCAGAGATATTTTTTGAGAACTGGTTCACCTGTATTTATTGCTGTAACCAGGGGTTTGAACCAGGGGTTCAGTTAGGTTTTTGCTGTAGTGAGGACAATCAAAATGTCTTTATATTGTGCCTCTCTACACTGTAATACTTTACAACAGGGATTTTAGGAAAACAACAGTGGCTACAACAGAATTTTTCTTAGAAGCCTACAGCAAGTTAGCATAGTTTAGAAGTAGAAGAAGGAGGTCGCCTGTTTGTCTACAGTAAGGTGCGTGTGGAATGTCTGGCTGCCTTACTGTATCTGTAAAGCTTGTAAGTTCTCTGTAGTATGATCAATGAAACTAAGAGTCATTCCTACATTGTAAACCATGTATGACTATTCGTTTCTAATACAATAGAATCTGGAGTTCTACATCTATCTTCTAAGTGTTCTCCTGCCCTTCTTTGTGTTTTGAAATATTTTCTTTGAGAGCTTGCAATTTTAAATGTATGTTTGTGAAAATGCTTAGAACTTACATTTAAGGTTTTTACTGTGGATTTGATCAAATTACTGTGGTATTTACATAGTGCATAACAGAAACAATTAGATCCTTTGGTAGATTAAATGAGGTATAAATTAGATCTTTCTAACTTTTCCCAACCCATCTGAAATATTTAGCTGAAAACGTAGAAATCTAAAGGAAATTGTCTCAAATTTGAAGAAGCATGTATAACAGAGCCATAAGTAGACAGTTTTCATAAATAGATAAAGAAAAAAGTGCAAAAATTCAAGAAAACCCTCTGAAACTTGCAGCCCGGTAACACTTTTATGCAAATGAACAGAATACTTGTTGAAATCTATGACCTCTTTGCATATTCTTAGTCCAGTAAGCCACCAAACAAACCTAAACTACGTAAGGCCCCTTGAACATTACAGCTTCACATTGACCAACTGAACTTGACCAACCGAACCATTGTAGACTTGGGATTAGTTGAATCTCAAATGATTCCTTCTTATCTTTCAAGTATAGTTTCAGTTCATTATATGTGAATTTTAACTTATTGTTATGATTGCATCAAAACAGTCATCAACAGGTTGACTTAGCAGGTGTTGGATGTGTAGCTCTAGAATTTTTTCATCAACTTCATACCCCATTGGCATGATCCACACTATTCTAGGTTCCACTGCCTCCATCAGACATTGATCATTGTCCACCATAAAGCACACTGTATCCTTGTACTTCTCAACTAATGATTGAGGGATTCTTTCTCTAGCTTGCATCATACTCTGAAAATTCTTGAAGTAGCCCCAGAGTGCTATATTTTGTGCCTTGGCATCACCACTTCCATGCAAATAGTCTCTGATTTGTATGGCTACTGGTCTATCATTTTGCCATATCCAACCACTGGATCTGGGTAGCTCATTCATAAAGTAAAAGAATAGACACAATATTAGACCACCATATTTGAATGAGTTTTTCTTGTCCTTCTTGATCCTTTGTAAGTTTTCTAACAGTTGGCTCAGAAGAAGTTCACAGAGTTAGCATTTCATAAGCAGTATACACAGCTATTCCAAATACTAAATTCTCCCTGCTGGAGTGATATATCTTATAGCCAATTATCATAGATGCAAACTTGATATCCGGATCAGTGATATCTTCTATAGTCATTGCTCTCTTGTCAAATTTTGATCCGGTTGCCTCACTCATTGTCTGATTCTTGACAGATTTGAGAGAAAGTAACCTCTTTACCCAAATCTTGTTCATCTCCCTCTGAATTTCATCCACATTCATTTTTCCCTTTCCTTTGTCTTGGTTTTGATTATGATGCACCGGACCCTTTTTGTCCTGATTCTTACTTCTGCAGAATTTGGCAATATGATTAGATCTATTGCAATTGTAGCAAACAATATTTCTTTGCATATTGACTAATATCCTCTTGATCTACACTGATTACCATATGTCCCATTCTATTGCATGCAAAGCATCTACCATTAAATGAATTGTTCATTTGCATATTTCTGCACTCATGAGATTTGTGACGATACCTTTTTCATTTAAAACACTGTCTGGAGAATGATGAATTAGTTTGATTCATTCTTCTTCTGCATTGATTTTCTATATGACCAAAGTTATTGTAGTTGTGGTAGTATCCATTGAATGATGTATATCTTTGAGCATTAGGTTGCCTTACCAGAGGTCTTCTAGGCATGTTCCTTGGATTTCTTGATCTAGATTTCTTCTGACCAGATCCAGAGCTTTCACCTTTCTCATACCCCAAGCCTTGCTTGTCATCTACTCTCTTTTGGCTTTCAAGAAGAACTTCAAGCTGAGCAGAGCTTATCTTGAATTTCTCTTTGTATTCATTTGTTGTTTGAAGATCTCTTTTTAGAGTGTCAATCTAATTTTCAAGTTGCTCTTCATTATCTCTAGCTTCTTCCAGATCAGATTCCAAATGCTTGATTAATCTATCCATTTTGTGGCAGTCTTCTGATTTCTCTTTGAGAGATTGTTTTAGATTATCTTCAGTTTTTCTCTTCTCTTCAATTTCTTGGGTGAATTTTATAACCCCTAATTCCATTTCATGTCTTACCATAATGACCTCTTTTGATAGCTTCTCACATAATTTGTTCTTCTCATTCAAATCTTCATTTGCATCATTGGCTTCATTCTGACTTGCTAATTGTTGAAGTAATTCCTTTCGCTTTTTTATAGAGATATCAGTTTCTCCTTTAGTTCATTTATGAAATCATCAGCTTGTTTGAGTCTTTCTCTTAAGTTATTGACTTCAGAGTGAGATTCCTCAAGATCATCTAAGGCAAATTGAAGTTGATCCCTCATACCATACATATCCATTAGAATTCCCAAATCTTCCTCAAGCTGTTAGGCTCTGTTTGGAGGAACCTTGCTCTGATACCAATTGTTGATAATTGAGAGGGGGGGTGAATCAGTTATCTTGATTATTTTAACTTTCTGTTCTTCTTTAACAACTAGTGCAGCATCAAATTAAATAAGCATGCATAGCCATGAAAGCAAAAATAAGCTCAATACACATAACACAATGATTTTGATGTGAAAAATCCTGTTAAGGGAAAAACCACGGGGTGATTAAACCAAGATTGTATTCCCTATTAAAAGAATAAGGTAGTACAAATGGCACTTACCAATTAGGGCTCACTACCCGAGCACACTACTCACAAGAGGCTCACTACCTACAAGAGACTCACTGTCTACAAGTTATAAGGAGAATAACAAGATACTTGAACTGATGAGAAGAATCCACATATGCTAAGGTTTGGTTTCGGTTAGGCTTAGTACACTGATCTACTACACTTCATTCTTCTTCTCCTTTAGTGTTGCTGTCTTGTCACATACCGAACCTGTTTTACTTCTTCCACTCTGCTCTCTGCTTTTCTTCGCACTTTACAATACACCACACAGCCCTTCATACTAAAATCCATCTGGTATATATATTTGGACAAAGGATTTCAACATCTTTCTAGTCGGCATCTGGAATACTCAATATTTTCCCAAACTTTGGTTTGTCGGTTGAATCCATGCTTACCAAGTGATGCGTATCAAAGAGATGCTTATATAAGTCATCAATCATGTCAGCCAATCATGAATGATCCCTTAAGAAACTTTATTACCATCAATATCTCATCCGATTTAAGGTCTGAGGCTCTACTGGTCAGTTCTTGCTCAATCTACTCTACCAAACAGGAACCCAACACTTAGGTGTTCATATATTTTCACTCTTACATCATCGGAGGCTCAATCTCTGGAATATATTAGTCATGGTACTCCTCTTGACTTCCCCAAGTCAGCTCTTTACTGAGATACTTTCTCTAAGAGATCCAGACCTAACTGTCAGACCTTGCCACATGCTTTGTTCTTGCTTACTGGACCAAGATCCACTTTAGTCTGTCTTCCAGTATGATCATACCAAGTCATGCAGATGTGTGGGATGGACTTTGTTACCATCAATGACAACACTCATGAAGCCACAACATGTCTCTTGCCAACAACCTTTATAAAATAATAAAAGTTGTTTGAGGTTTCGGGGGCACTGGCCCTAGACCCCGCAAGGGATGCTACCCCTTGACCCCATCTTGGGGGCGCTACCCCCAAACCCCTGTTAAATAATTTTGGGGAAAATGCACTGATAAAAGTGGGGAAAATTTAAACTCTGAGTCTGATTAGACTCCATATAACAACAATCTCTCACTTGGAGACTGATCAGACTCTACACCATATCAATTTCCATATGGGATTTCATGTTTTCTCTCATCGGTGTGGCTTGAAAGAAAAGAATAATAAAATATCTCTTACACTATATTGAAAAAATCTTTAACAACAAAATTATAGAGCTGAAAAAATAAATAATGATTATACATAGCTACTCATAGACAGAAAAAAAAAGCACACCATTTTTTATTTTCACTTGGTTGTCTTCATTTAAAAAATAAATAATATTTTAATCTATACTAAGGTACAAAAAGAACAAGCTATTTTTTTAAAGACCTTTTAATATGCATTAACATGTAGAAGCATGCATAAGGATGAAAAATAATTAATATAGTAATGGAACAATAGTTGAAACATGCAAATAAATCAAACTAAAGTGATCGCTCCGTACAAATTGTAGTTGCATGGGCTCTATTGAACATTGTGCACTCCTTCAATCTCCCCATGGATGTAATAGGGATGAGTTGTAATTAGTGTCTCAAAGCAATAAAACTGGTTGTGGGAAGAGCTTTGTTGAAAATATCAACAATTTTCTTAGATGTAGGACAAAACTATAGTTCCACTTGCCCATTTTGAACCAAATCTCAAATTAAATGATGGTGAATCTCTATGTGTTTTGATCTAGCATGAAATACAAGTTTCATGGTGATTGGAATGGTGTTGTTGTCATATAAATAGTGGTTGGATATTATTTCAACAAGTGTAGATCTTCTAGGATCCTTCTAATCCATATGGCTTGACAACTACTACAGCAACAATGTATTTTTCTTCAACTAAAGAAAGGGCCATGGTCACTTGCTTCTTACAGCTCCAAGATACAACACCAAAACTGAGTGAGAAAACATAACCATATGTTGATTTTCTATCATCCTCTTAACCAACCCAATTAGAGTTTGTGTAACCAACTAGTACACATTTTTAGTAGAAGAATAATGAATGCCAAAATTTTATGTACCACTCACATACCTTAATATTCTTTTTTTTATCCCATTGATGAGACTCATGTCGAGATCCTACATCAACTGAGAGATGAGGCTCACAAACATACTATCAGGTTTCGTTGTAGTGAGGTATATGAGGCTCCCAACTAGACTTCTATACAAAGTAGCATCCAACTTGGAACTTGCATCTTCCTTGGTTAATTTCTCACCAAGTGCTAAGGGAGTTGTAACTATTGTGCATTTCATCATTCAAAAATTTTCATTATATTAGCTACATACTTGGTTTGAGAAATTAATATACCTTTTTTATTTTTGTTACACTTCCAAACCAAGAAAATAATGTATTAGTCCTAGGTCTGACGTTTCAAATTCTTATTTCATTTCTACATAAAATTTTTCTATAAGAATTTTGTTGTTACCCTTTAAAGAAGATCATTAATGTAGAACCAAACAATGAGAATATCATTACCAACATGTTTGATATGCAAGGTTAGATCTGAGTGGCTTTTTGTTGAATCCCTTATTCAAGAAATCACTATCAATTCTTGCCTACCAGGCATGAGAAGGCTCTTTTAACCCATAGAGAGATTTCCTCAATTTCTAAACGAACTATTATTTCCCTAAAATTTCATAGCCCATAGGTTGTTCTACATAGACTTCCTCTTTTGTATAACCATTACAGAAGGATGATTTTACATCCGAATGATATACATGCTACTTGTATTGTGCAATAATTGCCATTGTATAATCTTGATGATATCAAGTCTTGCAATTGAAACAATGGTTTTTGAATAATCTACTCTAGGTGTTTATGCAAATCCCTTGGCATCTAATCTTTCCTTGTGCCATTTGACAAAACCATCAACATCATATTTCACTTTATAAATCCATTTTACACCAATCACTTGTTTATCTTTTAGAAGATAATCTAATTCCCATGTATTATTTTTATTAGTTTCTTCTATCTCTTCATTCATAGCATCAATCCATACTTTATCTTTCATCACTTCTTTATATACAAAGGGTTCAAATTTAATTTAACTAAGAAAATCACCTAATGAATTACTTGCACGTAGTAAAAGTACTATAATCACATAAAGTACATCATTTGTACAAGGTGTAAGTACGATCTCAAAGTGCATTACTCACATGAAACCATTCATTAACATAAAGTATGAATACAATCACTTCATCATTCACACAAAATATTATTCAAGTGCATAATAAAATATGAAATTAATCTTTATTCAAGTGCATCACTCACACATAATATGAAAAGTGCATCATTTTCACAAAGTATGAATACAATAATTACACAAGTGCATCACTTGCGCAAAACATGAAAAGTACATAAAGGTAATATTTATAAATATAATTTAGGACTTAGATGATCCCCTTAAAATGTAAACATCAAGATTTTCTACCTTGTCCACCAGACAAAAGGAGATGACTCATCCAATCAACTCCTTATCCTAGGTCATTGAAGAAGGTCCTCAAGAAAACTTAATTTATCTTCCACAAGGTTGTAAAGTTCAAACTCACATTCGGGTTGAAAGTTGAATAGGTGTCTCTTTGAAAATCAGTTTTCCTAAACTTGCTTTTCTTTTCTCTCTTTATTGTTGAAAAATAAGTACATACCCATTTCACCAAGCATCCATATTTATGTCATCCTATTCTTACCTTCATCATTGTATGCTTATTACTTTTGATTTTTCTTCCCAGTCCAATCCATTATGCTTTTATGTCATCAGAGAGATCTCTCAACCCAAAACATTTATTTATTCAAGCTTCCACACCATTCCCTATGGTTTATCTTTAAACTTAAAAAGTGCAATTTCTTAAGTTGGCTTAAACTCTACACTAATATTTTTATCTCAGATTTCTTTCTCCTCATGATTTTACTCTTTGAAACCCTCTTAGCTCCCATCTTTTCTCAAGTATCAAAAGAGTATTCAAAGTCTTTCCATGATTTCAATTCCTTGCTTACACCTTGTCTTCTTCCTCACTAGAGAGTCCTATGGAAGGAAAACACAACTAAAGTGAAGAAAACACGAGGTCCTAAAGCACTATGATTGATCAAACAACAACTAAACTTCTACTTGGTTCCAAATTCAACCATCAAGGATCACAAGATTCTATTTTAAATAGGGAATCTTTGACCCAAAATGAGGGTCTTTAAGACACTCAATGCACCTATACTATTAGGTCATTCAAGAGGTTTACATGAATATAATGAAACCTTAAGCATAGAAGCATCTAGGCCCTAGTACTAAATCCAATACGCTTTGATACCATATGTAATAAGCACTCCAAAAAAGGCTTATCATTATAATTAAATAATATAAAAATAGGAATTAACTAAAGCTTCTCCCAAATAAACACAATTTATGAAATAGTAATTATTCACAATTTATCAATAAAAATTATTCAATTAAAGAATATTCATAAGATAATATAATTGAAGTAAAAATAGGACTATGTCCTTATACAAAATTATACAACAAAAATTCACACCATATAATGTCCTCTATACCTGATTAACAAGTCTCCTACATTAGCTCTTGTTGATAAAATGCCTATAGAGGTGTGGTCAGGGCACAAGCCTTCACTAAGACATCTTAGAGTTTTTGGTTGCGATACATATGCACATGTGCCAAAGGATAAGTGAACAATGTTGGAGAACAAGGCTATGAAACATATCTTCATCAGGTATAGTTATGGTGTGAAAGCATACAAACTTTGGGAACCTATTCCACAAAAGGTAATATATAGTAGAAGTGTTATTTTTAGAGAAACTAAGCCTTCTTCTTTTACATTATAGATAGAACAAAGTGAATAGAAAGATGTGATTCAAATCCCTTCCATGCCTAAGAAAGTTGAATCGAGGCCCCTAGATAGACATGAAGTTGAGGAGAGCTCATCTAGCTTTGAATCTTTAGAAGAGGAGGAAGAACCTCCAAATGAACTTCTTCGAAGATCTACAAGGCATAGACAACCACCTAAAAGGTATTCACCTGATGACTAGAGATGTATTTTTTCTTTGACTACTAACATAGATGAACCTATATCTATAGAAGAGACATTAGGTATGAATGATGCGGAGTCTTGACAGATTTCTATGGATGAAGAAATAATATATTTGAGAAATAATGATACATGGGACCTAGTGTGATTGCTTGAAGGATGAAAACCTATTGGTTGTAATTGGGTGTTCAAGAAAAAGATTGGTTCAGATGGAAGTATTGAGAAGTAAAAAGCACAGTTGGTTGTGAAAGGTTACTCTCAGGTTGATGGTGCTCATTATGGTGAGATATTTTATCCTATTGCAAAAATGACATCAATTAGATTCTTGCTTTCTATTGCTACTACTTACGATCTAGAGGTTGAGCAAATGGATGTGAAAATGACTTTATTTCATGGTGATTTGGAGGAAGATATTTACATGACACAGCCAAAGCACTACATGGTGAAAGATAAAAGTAATTTGGTTTGTAAATTGAAAAAAACTTTGTATTGCCTCAAACAAAGTCCTAGGATGCGGTACTAGAAATTTGATACATATGTGTTGAGTTTAGGATTTGAGCATTCTAAATCTGATCACTGTGTTTATTATAAATCTAATGGTGATCATTTTCTATTTATTGCATTATATATTGATGATATGTTACTTAAATTGGTAAAGGGAAAGGAATGGTTTCAGAACTAAATTCTCAACTTGCAGCCAAATTTGAAATGAAAAATCTTGGTGCAAATAAACACATTCTTGGGATAGAAATAAGAAAATATATCTAGTGAATAGAAAACTATGGCTTGGCTAGAGTAAGGATGTCAATTTAGTTTTATAGATGTTTAACATGTAGGATTGTAGACCATTATGTGTTTCTTTTACAGTTGGGATGAAGTTATCTACTACATAATGTCCAACATCCCTATCAGAGATGGAAGACATGAGTAGGCTGCCTTACTAAGTGTAGTCGAAAGTTTGATGTATGCTATGGTCTGTATTACACTAGGCATTGCCCAAGCAGTGGGAGTTCTTTCAAGATATATGTCTAATCATTGTAGAATACAATAGGGATGCAATTAAAAGAGTCTTAAAATATTTGTAGGGTACCTCAGAGTATTCCTTGTATTATCATGGTAATTTTATAGGAGACATGCATCCCTTAATATTCATGGTTATGTGGATTTATATTGGGTAGGTGATGTTGATAGCAGACGATCCACCAGTGCTTATGTATTTACTTTATTTGGTGGTACAATCAGTTGGATGAGTAAGTGAAAGGATGTGGTTGCTTTATCCACTACTGAAGATGAGTTTATGACAATTACTCATGCTTGTTAAGAATCCAGTTGGCTTAAGAGACTTTAGATATCACAATAAAACAAGGTGCAGTGATAATTTATTGTGATAGTCAAAGTATGATTTGCCTAGCTAAGAACCCAACATTTCATTCCAGGACCAAGCACATTGATGTATAATAACATTTTGTTAGAGATATGGTCAAGGATGGTAGGGTGAAGATAGTTATGGTAGAGACTTTGAAGGATGTCACAGATTTATTAACTAATCATGTGAGCACAAAGAAGTTTAGATGGTGTTCACAGTCTATGGGCCTCTTAACCCCTAGCAATTAAATCATAGTGTTGATACTCCCTTTACCCTTGCAAGGTGTTCGACATGTGGGAGAATGTTAGGAAAGGTATCTTAACCTTGCAACTACAAAAGATTCCTATTCTTTCCAATTTTGGTCTTTTCGACTATCCTTTATCTTGAAGAATAGTTTAGAACTTTCAATGTTTCCAAAAGGGGATAGAAATGGCAGGGCTTACTATTTTTAGTAACTCTACATTTGAGTATGGACGGAACCAAATTATTTTGAAATGGTGTAGAAATGCAAAGTAAACATCTTGGGTGAATTTTGACTCAAGATCATACCTGGATTGCAAGATATTAAAGTTTCTATTTTCTGAAACTCTTGTAAACATTTCAAACTCATATTTGAGGCAATTAGAGGTCCCTAAATTCCCTAAAAGTTGTCATAATCAATGAAGTAGTATATATCTTGATAGATCTCTTCACAATAATTCCACCACATCAAATGGTTCATCAATTCGACACCTAGATCAAAAGTTATGGCCTCTGGAAGTTGGACCTCCTATTTTGGAAAAATGTGGAAGCATGTTGGACACTTAAAAGAGTTGTAAAGGGGAGAGTTACACATGTTGGTGTGTGATTTTGAACATTACAAGCCATCTTTGATTGGAGATAATTTGGGTGCCAATTTTGGGTGGTTTTGGCTCATGGTTTTGTAATTACCATTGATGGTTTACTGTATTGTATCTCCTATATATCAAGACCTTGAGATAGAGGTTGTGTGTAAGAGTCTTATAGATGTTGAGTTGCCTCTAGATTTCTTGTTGGTTATACTCATGTGAAATCTTATGCTACAAGTATATTGTAATCTTCTTGATTCCTGAATAATATATTGGGTGACTTTAGAGTGTGGGGTTTTTCTCCTGAAAGGGTTTCCCCACATAATTATTGTGTTGTGGTTTGATTGCTATTTGTGTTTATTTCTGTAACTATTGTAAAGCTATGAAAAGTTCTACATATCCCTCCCCTCAATATTAGTGTAGGAAATTGTTCCACTACCTTAGCGTCCTTACACAAGTTGGGCTTTTTGTTAGTCAAGTAGGGCATGTGCCTCTCTTTGTCTATTCCTGATATCATCAAGTAGGTCTAGCTCATCCTAGAGGGTCCTTTCTCTTTCCTCAATTTTAGGTTGTTCTTGCTGGTTTTCCTCATTGGGAATGTTCTCATGCTAGCCTCCAAGTGATCTTGTGGGAGAAATAAGATATTGAGTATTCTAAAATGCCTCATCATTCTCATTGGTCATTCTAAATACTCTTTGATGTGCATCATGAGACTTATATGTACTTCCTCTATCAACAATGTTTTCATTTATTTGAACCTCATACTCATTCCTATTAACCCTTCTATACATTTTGAGTATGTTATCTTTTGAGTCCTTAGAAGTATATTGGTATTGACTTTTGAGATCATTGAATGTATCATTTTTGTCAGAAGCACCTACATGATCTTGGGCATTCAATGGAGGTATTGCATTAGGGTTTCTTGCCCTCCATCTACCCCTCCTATTAACTACCCTACTAGAGGATTCATCACATCTAGGCTACTCCTAGTTTCTTCCTCTATTCATTGTAAATCTCTTTTTCTTTTCAAATTACAATTAATTTCTGGGTTGTCGAGAAAGATTCACCACTTCCCCTACTAAGGAGATATTTTGAACTAACATTGTATCACAAACTTCTGCAACCGAAAATAATCTAATCCCTGACAACAATGCTAGAAATGTTGGTGTAAGTTGACATGAGGCCAAACATACCCAAACAGAATTCACAATGTAGATCACTGTTATAGAATTGTAAAAAATGCTCTTGCTGCCTAAAACCCAGCAACAACTAAACTAACTTTTATGCCTACAACCCAAAACCCTAATACTTTTAACAAACACCTAGGCCAAGGATGTCATCAAGGTGATTGAAAGAGGTTTATCTATAGGTTAAGGGTGATTTTGGCAAACTTACATGAGTGGGTATGCTCCTATACACTTTGAACTCAGCTTAGGCTTTAGAGGGATATTCCAAGGGGCATACCTTAATAGGTTTGATTTCAAACTAGATGAACAACTAAAATTAATGAACAACCAATCCCAATTCATGGCCTTGGCCCCAAAACTATCACTGAACCTAGAAAAATTGGTTGTCACAAAACCCCTATATAGCCGATATAAATATGCATGTATAACCCTTGCAAAATAGATTCATTTATATTTACTAAAAATAACTCCCTGTTTATAACATGGGTGACACAAAACATATAGATTTGACTACTTCTTCATCATAGTAGGTTGATTTGTTTGATTTATGAGTTATGTAGGTGATCAAAACATCATTTAGACTGGTGGCTTCAATTGGTTACAAAGTCTATAGATTTAAAGGGAGAACAACAATAAAATGATAATGATGATACTCTATATCACACCTGATATTTGTATCCAATTATGAATAAGAATTCAAAAGAATGCACCTCATTAATTCAAAATTCATCAATAAAATCCATTCACAAAAACTCTAATGGCAAACAATCTCATCTTTATTATAGTTTATTCTGGGTATATAAATACATCCTTATCTAGATAATTAACACAAAAAGACTACATGTCACTGTTAGTTAAACGATATTCCTCATGTTCCTCTTCCCCTTTGGATTCCAATAAAACAAACTTAGAGGGTGGATGTACACGCAATTACTCCTCCAACACCTCTTTTCCTATAATAGGAGCATCACAACCACATCTAAATGGCATATCACATTTAGCAGAAGGTTTACTTGGTTTAACTACACAACTAGGTACAATAGGATTCTTGGCTAGTTTAATACATTATTTCCTTTCTAACTATATACGCTTAAGTGCATCAACTAAAGTCTTAGAATCCTCTAGCCAGGCACTCTCAACATATTTAATATGCTCCTTGAGTTTAATCTTCTCAATAGGTTCCTTCTTAACCTCTAACTTGGGCAATGCTGGACAACAAACTTCCAGGGAGTTTTCTTGGTTCTTCTCCATGCCATTCTCGTGTAAAACCAATTTCAAACATTATCTATATGCTTAATGTTGATTGATATTGTCGTAGTGAGCACATAGGTCTCTGTGTTGAAATTGGTTTGCTCTAATACCATATGTAACATGCCTTCTCATATTAATTAGAATTACACAAGCAATTTACTTGGAATGTAAAAGAAAAGGATATACAAAAGGGAAATATTTTTTTTTAAAATATCATTACATTTGCTAAACATCAATTAAAAAAAGTACATCTTTTCTAAATATTTTTCAAACTTGAAAATTTATTATATTCAAAGGTAACTTATTGTGAAAACATTTCACCTTACATTTACAAACATATTGCTCTTTGGCAAAGTAAACTATTTTACATCATAATCATGACATGAAATTTTCCACAAAAGGTACTATCTCTAGAATCTTGATATCTATTGTCCAAATCTTGGCGAGTCTTCTACTATAGAGGGAGAGCATCATTTGAGTGCTTTACCTCCAACCACATACTGATGGTCCTCTGCTCACCTTCCTTCCTAAATGATGTAGGGACATCTTTCCCTATAGCTTTAGCTTTCTTCTTTTTAGTTGTTTTTATTCTTTTGGTTAGTTTTGCTAAGTGTCTCTTGCCTTCTATCTTTTTCTCTTAAATCCTATCTTTATGCAAAGCTCAAAATCGATGAAGTGTTCTTGTCGTTGGATTGGGCATCAAGTTTTGTTCTGTAGCTCCTGTCGCTCTGCATCTATGAACTTCCTTTCACCAAGCGCCAAGGAACCATTTATCAAAGGAATTTCTATCTGCCATTCTTGTTCTCCATAATCGATAGTTTCATGAACAGTTAGAGGAAGTTGAATGGTCACAAAGAATGCACAGCTGTAGTCTAGTTTGTAACCTTCAAAGGAATCCTAACAAATAGAGCATGACAGTAAAGAATCTTACATGCATGCGATGCTTTCATAAGAGCTAAGTGTAGTTCTAAGGAAGGGAAGAATCTTTTTGAGCCTAAGCGACAGTTACAGAAAGAAGTTTCTAGATTGCAGGAATCGACCCCCCAGCCGAGCATAAAAAGTTCTAATAAAAAATTGCAGAAAGAGAGGTCAAAGGTGCTGTAGAAGAGACAAAAGGATGGGAATAAAGAATAGTTAGGAAGTTTTGGTTTTTGTGGTACTCTCAGGCCATCTATCAAAGGCTGACTGTACATGGCCATAGTTATGTTTTTGTAAATGTTTTGTAATGGAATAGATTAGTGAAGTTTGTTTTCATAAAGTCTCTAAGTTTACATTGTTTATAGAATTCTGAATTGATTTTCTTCCTGTCATTTTCTCCCATTTACTTGTGAAGCTCCTATCATTGTAGATTGAATTTCATTGTGTGACTATTCGGACGCCATCAGATTGGTATCAGAGCCAAGTTGAGATTGGGCATTGGTAAGTAGTCAATATGCCTCCAAGAAGATTGGACAGAGGAGGAGGCTGAGGCAAAGGCCGAAGAGACCATGGAGACCCTGATTTGTTGCAGAATTTGGTTGCAAGGATGGAAGCTCTTGAGAGGGCACTGAGGAGAGGAAACCCTAATGTTGTGGATGTGAGTGATGAGGATGAAGAGCAACAGAGAGAAGAGAATGAGGCAAGACAAGTAGATCCAGATGAAGAATTTGGAGAAAGACTGCTGAAGTCAGTCATGAGTTTGGGTTCCAAACCCAAGATAGAGGTGCCAAGTTATGTCGGAAGCCTAAATGGTGAAGACTTGATCAACTGGATCAATGAATTGGATAAATATTTTGAATATGAGGGTGTAGAAGAGGAGAAAAGGGTAAGGTTTGCCTACACTAGATTGAAGGGCCATGCTGCCATGTGGTGGGACTTTGTCCAAATGGAGAGGAGAAAGAGAAATAAGGAAAAGATTAATTCTTGGGATCGAATTGTAGCTAAATTGAAGGCCAAATTTCTACCAAGTGATTACCAAGCTAATCTCTTTAAGAGATTTCAAAATTTGAAGCAGAAGGATATGTTTGTGAAAGATTATATAGAGGAAATTTACAAGTTAATAATCAGATCTGGGCATGCTGAAGAGGACGTGGAAAAGATAGCCCAATATGTGAATGGTCTTAAGTGTAGTCTACAAGATGAAATGAGTCTTTTGTCCCCAAGGAGCCTAGAAGAGGCTTATCAACTTTCCTTAAAGGCAGAAGAGAAGTTTCAAAGGAAGCAAAGTTAGCAAGAGAAGAAGAGATGAAGAGGTTTTAGAGGAAGGGCACAGCAAACAAGTAGGGGACATCAACATCATTAAGGTGAAGATGCTGGAAGTTCCAGTGGGACAACCAACAATGATAGTGGTGGTTTTCAAAATAGAGGAGGAAGATATTATGGAAGAGGTGGTTCACAAGGTAGAGGAAGAGGATTTTCTAGAAAATGTTTCAAGTACAATTTGGGCACAAGAGTTAGGAATGCTCTGAATCATCATAAGGAGGACACTCAAAGTTTGAGAGAAGCAATCAAATTGTTTATGCCAATCAAGAGAGTGTGGGATCTCCAGTGCATCACAAGGATGAAGTAGAATTAGGTGAGTCTTTGATGCTTAAGAGGGTGTTGTTGAAGCCACAAAAAGAGAGTAAAAAGCTAATTCAAAGGAGAGCATTGTTCAAAACCAAGTGTAAGTCACAAGGTAAATGTTGTAAGCTAATTATAGATAGTGGTAGCACTGATAATATTGTTGCAACTGAGATGGTAGAAAAGTTGAATCTTAAAAGGATTAAACACCCTACTCCATATAAAGTGACTTGATTACAAAAAGGCCATCAAATACTAGTTAGTGAGTAGGCCTATGTTGATTTTCAGATTGGCAGTTATAAGGATTGTGTTTTGTGTGATATAATGTGTATGAATGTGTGCCATGTTTTTCTTGGAAGACCATGGCAATTTGACAAGAAATTGGTGCATGATGGAAAGGAGAATACTTATACCATTGAGAAGGATGGAGAGAAGCATACCTTGTTGCCCATAAAAGAGAAAGAAGAGGACATTAGCAGCAGCAGTAAGGTAATGTTGGTAAGTGGTAAAGAGTGTTTGAATGATTTGGAGAATGAAGAAATTGGTTATGCTTTGGTTCCCAAACCTACATGTGTAATGACTTCTACAAAGTTGGAGGATTTGCCTATTGAAATACAAGATATTTTGAATGAGAATATGGACATTGTTTCAAATGATTTGCCTAATGATTTGCCTCCTATTAGAAGCATAATCCATCACATGGATTTTATTCTGGGTGTTAGCCTTCCAAATAAGGTTGCATATAAATTAACACCTATGGAAAATGAGGAGATAAGAAAGCAAGTGGAGGACCTCTTGAAGAAGGGATTGGTAAGGGAAAGTCTAAGCCCTTGTGCTATTCCTGTAGTGTTGGTTCCAAAGAAAGGAGGGGAATCACACATGTATACTGATTCAAGGGCAATAAATAAAATCACCATAAGATATAGGTTTCTCATACCAAGAATTGAAGATTTAATGGATTGTTTGAGTGGTTCCATGTATTTTTCTAAGATCAATTTGAAAAGTGGTTATCACCAAATAAGAATTAGACTTGGGGATGAATGGAAAACAACCTTTAAAACTAGTGAAGGGTTGTATAAATGGCTTGTTATGCATTTTGGGTTGTCTAATGCTCCTAGTACTTTTATGCGGTTAATGAATGAGGTTTTGAAGCCATTTATTGGTAAATTTGTGGTTGTATATTTGGATGACATTTTGGTGTTTAGCAGGTCCAAATAGGAGCATGTAGAGCATTTAAGCTAGGTTATGAGGAGATTACATGAAGAAAAGTTGCAGATTAATTTGAAGAAGTGTGTGTTTATGCAGACCGAGCTAGTTTACTTAGGCTTTGTGGTGTCAAAAGAAGGGATAAAAATGGATAAGGAGAAGGTTTAGGCCATACTTGATTGGTCATCACCAAGAAGTGTCATGGAGGTAAGAAGTTTTCATGGTCTTTCTAGTTTTATAGAAAGTTTATAAGAAATTTTAGTCATGTTGTAGCACCTATTTTGGAGACTATTAAGGGGAATAAAAGACCATTTGTGTGGACCAAGGAGGCTGAAGAAAATTTAAGATTTCTTAAGAAGAAGGTGAGTGAACAGCCCATACTTGCTTTTCTTGATTTTGATAAAGTGTTTTAAGTTGAGGGTGATGCTAGTGGTTTAGCTATTGGGGTAGTTCTAAGTCAAGAGGGAAAACCAGATACATATTTTAGTGAGAAATTAAACAAGACAAAAATAAGATATTCTTCTTATGATTTGGAGTTTTATGCTTTGGTTCAGTCCCTCAACAAATAGGGACATTATCTTTTGCCCAAAGAGTTCATTGTGTATACAGATTACCATGCTTTGTAGTTTATAAACAACCAACATAAATTGAATCAAAGGCATGCTAAATGGGTTGAGTATATTAAGAGTTTTAACTTTGTATTGAAGCATAAAAGTGGTGAAATGAATAAAGTTGTTGATGCCTTAAGTGGGAAGCATTTATTGTTGTGTGAAATTAAAACTAACAATGTGGGGTTTGAAAGTTTGAAAGAGTTGTATGTAGAGGATGCAAATTTTGGAGAAGCATTTGCAACTTGCAATGATCCTATTGGCAGAAATAGGGAGCCATGGATTGATTACATGATTCAAGAAGGTTTGTTGTTTGAGGAAAACAAATTGAGTATCCCTAGAGGATCCATGAGAGATAATTTGTTGAAGGAAAAACATAGTGGTAATCTTGTTGGTCACTTTGGACAGGATAAAACTTTTTTACAGTTGAACACTCATTATTATTGGCCAAAGATGAAGGTAGATGTGAAAATATATGTGGAAAGGTGTAGAATTTGTCAACATGCTAAGGGAACAAGTCAAAATACAGGGCTTTATCAGCCATTACTAGTTTCAACTAGACCTTGGGATTCGGTGAGTATGGATTTTGTTTTGGGTTTGCCTCATACACAAAGAGGTAATGATTCCATCTTTGTTATGGTAGATCAATTTTCAAAAATGGTGCATTTTGTACCTTGTAAAAAGACTAGTGATGCAACTAGCATGGCAAATTTGTTCTTTAAAGAAGTTGTAAGGCTGCATGGTGTTCCTAAGAGTATAATCTTTGACAGGGATACTAAGTTTGTGGGTCATTTTTGAAGGACTCTATGGAGGAAATTGGGTACAAATTTGAATTTTAGTTCTACTTAGCATCCACAAATGGATGGATAGAATGAGGTTGTTAATAGAAGCCTTGGCAATTTGTTAAGATGTCTTGTTGATAGTTCACCTGGAAGTTGGGATCTTATGTTAGCATAAGCTAAATTTGCATATAATGATTTCCTAAATAAAAGCACAGGTTTCAGTTCTTTTTATGTAGTGTATGGTATGCATCCAAGAGGTGTATTTGAACTTCATGATCTTCCTCGAATGAAGAAGAGGAGTGTAGATGGGGAGGAATTTGCTCAAGTCATTCTTGACATTCAGGCAAAGGTGAAGTATAACATCAAGGACAACAATCTGTAGTATAAAACACGTGCTGATTAAAAGAAAAGAGAGTTACAGTTTCAGGTTGGAGACCATGTATTGGCACATCTTCGAAAGGAGAGATTTACTATAGGAACATATAAGAAACTTAAAATGAAAAAGATTGGTCCTTGCCAAATCCTAAGGAAGTTCTCAGCCAATGCATATGAGATTTCTTTGCCTGCAGACTTGAATATATCTCCTATCTTCAACGTGGTAGATTTATATCCATACAAAGGGGATATAGAAGCAGAAGACACTAAGGCAAGAATTTCATCTCTGGAAGAGCAATCTAAGACAGTCACTCCTCCACAAGATATTAAATGCATTCTAGATAAACAATTGCTAAAAGGGACATGTAAGCACGAGTACTTCAAGTATCTCATCACGTGGCACAATCATCTCGTGGAAGATGCTTCATGGCTTACTGAGGAGGAGATTATCAAACAGGGTCATTCAGTTGCAGACCTCATGAGTAGGAGCTCATGATTTCTTTTTGCCCTGGGAGTTTGATGCAGGGGCATCTTGCCCCATAGATTTAGCTTTCTTCTTTTAGTTGTTTTTGTTCTTTTGGTTAGTTTTGTAAGGTATCTCTTTTCTTCTATTTTTTCTCTTAAATCCTATCTATATGCAAAGCTCAAAATTGATGAAGTGTTCTTGTCACTGGATTGGGCATCAAGTTTTGTTCTACAGCTCCTGTCGCTTTGCATCTATAAACTTCCTGTCACCAAGCGCCAAGGAACCTTTTATCAAAGGAATTTCTATCTGTCATTCTTTTTCTAAATAATCAATGGTTTCATTGACAATTAGAGGAAGTTGAATGGTCACAAGGAACACACAGCTGCAGTCCAATTTGTAACCTTCGAAGGAATCCTAACAAACAGAGCATGACAGTAAAGAATCTTACATGCATGTGATGGTTTCATAAGAGCTAAGTGTAGTTCTAAGGAAGGGAAGAATCATTTTGAGCCTGAATGCCAGTTACAGAAAGAAGTTTTTTAGATCGCAGGAGTCAACCCCCCCAGCCGAGCATAAAAAGTTTGAATAAAAATTTGTAGAAAGAGAGGTTGACAGTGTTGTAGGAGAGATAGAAGGACGGGAATAAAGAATAGTTAGGAAGTTTTGGTTTTTGCTGCACTCTTAGGCCATCTGTCAAAAGCCAACAGTACATGGCCATAGTTATGTTTTTGTAATGGAATCGATTAGTGAAGTCTTTTTCATAAAGTCTCTAAGTTTGCATTGTTTATAGAACTTTGATTCAATTTTCTTCCTGTAATTTTCTCCCATTTACTTATGAACCTCCTATCGCTTTAGATTGAATTTTGTTGTGTTGAGTTCTATGACTATCCAGATGCCATCACTAAAAGTGGCCCTACCCTTCATGAAGAGTATATACACAAGTGGATCTAATAAGTTTCCATCTACATCCTAGTGTTGTGTCCTATGTAACTCAATCAGCAATACAACTTTAAACAATCTTCTAACTATGTATGATCATACTGACCAGTTACACTATCTAGACACTGTGAACTAACTAATGCATGCAAATAAAAATCATCACTTTGGCCAAAGTTTCTATATACATAAACATTTTCAATAAATGTAGTCGTCTGTTCACACAACTCTAACTCAGTTTGAAGACTATCTCATCCTAAAGCTATACTCATTGAGCTAGTATCTCTAGACATAATTGTCTTGACCGAATTGTTCTTAGATAATCTGACTTAACATTTAATGCTTAATCTAGGATATCTACTTATATAGGATTAAAAGAATTAACCTTTTTGTGAGTCCTTAGTGGCATTCCTCCACACATCAGAACTCATTACTTCCTATCATTCTAGTCCTCGACTCAAGATCAAATACTCTAGTGTTATAAGTCATATTTTGACTTCAACAAAATATTATTGAACTTCATAGAAAAGATTCTAAGACTCTATAATATCTTAGACTATGGTTTTCTTAACTCTTATGCAATCAACCACAAAATACATAGGACTAACACAAAGTCATAGTTCGATTAGTTTATCTACACCCATAGAGATAGATACTAAGGTTTAACTTCTCTAATTCAAGCTCAATGGTGTGACAAAAAAACACTAAGAAAAAATTATCATATAGAAACAAAGACCTCTAGTCTTCTGTAAACCACTTAAACATTGATCGAGTGTATATCTCTTAACATAAATCATTAGGTATAACCTTAATAACAGAAAATAACATTACTATCATAATGTAATTTATACATATTATATGATACCACCTATCTCAATGTTCTAACAATACCTATATCATATTATTAGTTTTTTATGATAGAAATTTAGATATCTCCTATCTTTTGATAAAGTACAATATCATTAATACATAAAAGACGAAGAGCCTAAGGACCTATCTCAGTCCAACTATCTAACTTACTGTTGGTTTACTAATGGAGTCTATAGAAATATAGTCTCGACCCCTAAAGAAATAAAAAGTCTTAAGATACTACTAATAGTAAACAGATAAGACAACAATATAATGGGCTTGAAAACTTCTTCTAAGTCTTAAGATCACACAATGTAAACATTACTCAATCATCTAAATATAAAGGGTTTTCGTTACTTAGCAAGGCTACTGTGGAATGAAGAAATATATAAAATGTTTAACAAATTAGCTAGAGCTAGAATTAGATAAGGATAAAATGAAGTCAACCTTCATGAGTAAGACTATTCTATCTTTTGTTCTGCAAAGACTGACTAGTTTTAAGACTAAACCAAAGAATTTCGTGGCCTATCGGCCAACACAATTCACTAATCTAAGATAGAAGACATCTATCCTGTCATCCTGCAAACTACGAATAACATAACATTCTTATAGGTCTCAAAAGTTAATATCTTAGTAAAATTGTGATAACTCTGATGTCTACAAATTTCTACTAATGCAACTATAACACAGAATACTATCTCGATTGTTCCAATCAATTGGATATGTAATATGATAATCTAGGTTCTTTTGACCTACGTTTTCTACAGAATAAAGAACTTATTCTCGACTACAGCACAATAATAATAAACCAAAAACAATTTGCTAATGAAAAGATGGTGTCATTATAAGGCATCCATACCTCTCAAGCCTTCGAATCAACACCCGAGTTAGCATTGTTTTGATCTTTTGCTGCGTAGACTCAGCACCCTTACTCCTGTATGTTATTTTCCACTCTAAATCTCCGTGAGCCTCCTTATGATACCGCTCACAAAAGTTAACACAGTACTCATAAAAGTATGATCTCCTTCAAAGATACCGTTCATGTGCTCCCACTATCTCTGCATAATTGTTAATAATTCATTCTTTTATGACTTCATACTCCACCTTCTCACGGAGTCTAAGGCAGATTCTATGCCTATTTATGTGTTTTAATAGAATGCACAAAGTGAAGTAGTTGGTCCTTTATGGCCACTCTCCCATACTCCTCTTTATCTTCTCCAACTTTGAGAGAACATATAGATCATGTTGTGGAAGTCAAGAATCTGAGTTTGAAATTATTTTTTCAGGGGAAAATGGTCAAATGAACATCCATATCAGTCAAATACTCTCTGATAATTATTCATGCCAGACTTATATCAGTCGAGGGTAAAATTGAAGGACCAAGAAGACCATCTAGAAGCTATCCTAGACCTTGGATCACTTCAACATGACTAGCAAAGTGAAATAAGGGAGTATCTTTATGATTTTGGTATTGTTGATCTAATTCATTCGAATGAGTTATCTAGGGAAGATCTTTGTTTATCATGTATTGATGGTTATAACCTTATTTATGATGATCTTCAACTAGATTCACATGTCACTAATGATGACATACACATGTTTGATGGGTAAGTACAAGAAGTTGGGTCCATTTTTTGACCAAAAAGTGGAAGTCTTTTTCCTAAAAATCAAAGTTTGTCATAGTTGGAGTAAAAATTTGAAGCACTTACACAGAATATTAACATGATGTAAAAATATGAAATGTAGTATTTATTTCTAGTTTTCAAATATGTAATTTATTATAATACCCAGATGATAAAAGCTGGGTTTGTATGGGATGATCAATCCTTGCCTTGGTTGTTGTCCATGCCCCGTCAACAACACCTTCATTCGAAGCCACATGTCACCAATAAGGTTGAATGTGCATACAGTTTGTGCACAGTCCTTTGTTTTCATTTTCTCATAGTCCTTCCAAAAGAGAAATGACAACTTCAAAATGTCATTTCCTCATTAAAACATTTATTAAAAACAATAAAATAATACCTTTGTTCAAAGGTAATCTTTGAATGAAGGTGTTTTCTAATGTTCATGCCCATTCCTGTTCAAAAATCCTATGTCCCAAGTTTGGGATCACTATTATGAGTCAACCCTAAGATGTCCATCAATAAGATTAATTCAAAAACTATATAATTGAATCTTGCTAAAACATCACATAATTTAACATACTATGATAAACACTACTTAATAATTAAATCTGTATTTAATTTATTAACATCTAAATATTTATATAATATTAAATTATTTTCTTACAATAAAATATTATTTTAAATGACATAACCCTTCTCATAAAATACAAACAATTTAAACTATAATTATCCTATGTAACATACACACAACTCCATCTATAATCCTTTACATTTTCAACACATGTCCAGCCCTCAATAATGCTTACCACATGGAAGCACTTGTGTTGTGCTCTTAATGATAATACCTAGCTAAATATTGAAATTATAAACCATCACAATTTTGTCCAAACAAAACTTTAGCACAAGGGCGATCATATTTAAGTAAAACTACGACTTATATAAGTTATATTTCATTAAGAAAATTGAACGAACTTACTGCTAATGCGGCTTGTTATTGTTTTGACTTTTTCAATAAAAAACAAAAAGAAGTTCCAGGTACTGAGCAATCGTCTCCAATATAGAGAGAAATTCAGGCAGCTAGCAATGGTACGTGTGCGATTATGATTCTTCAAATGCACAATAGATGGGGGACGACCATTGAAGACATCCGTTCGCCCATTGAGTACATTCATGGTGGCAATCAGTGGTTATTGTTCAGATGTATTATTCTTTCCCATCTACTTGTACGGCCGCACAATTAGCCCATCGAACCAAGGAAAGCTTGTAGATTAGTCTTTTGAATCCGTAAACCATGAAATGCTTCCATAGTATTGTTATTAGCAATGGCAAGAGCAGACAAATTCATTTTTGTTGCAGTGGGGGTTACGATGATGATGTTGGGCGTGGCTTTTGCCTCGGGCAAAGGAGCCCAACCCTTCTTTGACTACATGCACTTGTTTTACGATTGTAGGGTTTGAAATCCTCGTCTCTTTTCACTTTGAGAGAATCCTACCTTGCTAATTTTGAGGCATGGGTTCACGGTTTGGGCATCTGGTCGAGTGGAGGCTAGAACTTGTGACCTCCTACTCCTACCACTACTATGTTGTATTGTTGCTTTAATGTTGTCATCTATTGTTTCGGTGATGAGAAAATTTTTGACAAGGTGATGAGCACAGGAGCTCCACCTTTGTACTATTAAAGAAGGGTCACAACAAGACAAATGCCTCCCCAAGAAATCCAAATTCACTTTACCAATAATCTCGATAACTATCACTTGGAAGGTTGGATGCCTCATGTCTCTATGTTTTCAAAATTTCCCATGTTTTGATGAGACTTGTTTGCATTTTGACTTGTCTAAATTGGTAATGAATGGCAAAAAACCACGGAGCACCATTTGCTTGATTCCATGTACTATGAAAAGGAATCTAGAAAACATACACATAGAAAGGAAGATGTCCATAGTTGTATATAAGGGGTATCCACATAGAGATAAGAGAAATGTGTCTAAGAGAGGAGGACATAGCTAGAAGAGAGGAAGATATATGATTCTTCAGTTAGCATACTCTATTGCTAGGATTCTAAAGAAGATGATAGGAATCACTAGGACTAGCATACTTTGTTGCTAGGTGATTCATCAAGTAATTAAATACTAAAAAATGAAAAATTCTATGGCACAAGAGAAAGAAGTAAAAGTGCTATGGAAAAGAGTAAAAAATAGAAGTGTTATCGCATAAAGCTAAAAAACTAAATGGAAGAATGAAGAAGTGGAATCAACTAAGAGAGGAAGTGAAGTGATTAGATGACTTAGCCAAGTGTGCCCTACAAGGAGAAGGGGAAGAGGAGATCTCCAAAAGGTAAGGTGTACCAAGAATGAACATAGAATATAGTGTACAAATATTGATAATAGACGGAAATAACTTCTCATAATGAGAATGGAGAAGTGGATCAATTTCTATAGGAATAGGGATAATGGTGGTATGGTAATAGCAGATAAAGTAGGATTAGGAGAGTTGTTGAGAGTGGAAATATGTTTTATAGAAGGAATGGCTAGAAAAGGGGAGGGGAAGGCATGGAATGGTTTGCGTGAGTCTTGATATGAAAGAGGTAGTGGTCAACATCACATGTATCATAGGTTAAGGTTGTATCATGTGTATGCTTGGTCTCATCTACTAATGTAATAATGTCATCAAGAGAAGGTAAGAGAGGTGTACCATAGGAAGAGAGAGCGATAGCACCTTCATCAATTATATCTTGAATCTTAGACCTTAGATCTTGATAATGGTAGGGAGAGTGGTTAAATATCCTATGATATGCACAAGAATTGTGGGATGAAGGGTCATGCTTTGGAGGTTTTCTAAATTTGGTAGGTGGAAGCGAACTATAAGTTTATATTCTAAGACTCGGATGGGTCGGATATTGTTAGGAGGGTCGATAAGAGATGTACATGTGATCTTTTTTCACCTTGGGATGGATTAGAATAAGGTTGGGCAAGTAGAGAAAGGTCACAAGGGGGATTATCTTGGGGTGGAGATGTAGGAGAGGGACTATCATATTTTATGTGACAATGCTCTAGAAGAGTTTGGTCAACTTCAATGGAGCAAAGGGGTAATTTGGAAAGAAAATTAAACTGTAGAAAGATTAAGGATTTTTGGATGTGGAAACAAGTTCTCCTAGAAAAAAGGTATGGTAAGGTTGTTAGGATTTTCGCACCCCCAATGAACAAGCATAGGAAAGAAGTGAGAGGAAAAGGCCCTAACACTTCCACAAGAATCTTGTTTAAGTTGGGTGAAGTGTGCAAGGGAGACTTTAGGGTCTAGGTTATATTGAAAATGGTAGATAAACGTATGGTTGACATTAGAAAAGCATTATAAGGAACCATGAGGTAAAGTATATAAATAGTATCGGGTGTGACCTATCAACATGCTAGGAAAGAGTTTGGCTAAAATATAGTCGTCAAGGTATGGGTTAACCATATTGTATCTAGAAGTGTCTCACATAATGCAAGGGATTACCTAGGCCATTATACTTGTCATAGAAAGAGTCCTAATATAAACATGAGAAGGGTAGGTGAGAATCTCAGGAGACAAAAAAGAGCATAGTCATGTAGGTGTAGAATGAGCTATAGGAGGACAAAGAGAATTATCCAACTTCCAAGAGAACTTCTCGAGTGAAAAATAGACATGTAATAAATTAGGGGAAGAGAAAGAGGGACTAAAATGTGAGTTATAAGGATGTAATAATATCTCAAGTGTAAAGGTAGAGGTAAAAGATGGAGTAACAGTTGGGAGGGATGTTGTAATAGGAGGAGTAGAAGGCAGCTTGCAAGAAATAGATGGTGAGGCCTCTAGGAAAGAAAATGGTGTGTAAGGGGTGGTGGGTAACAAATATAGAGAAATATTTTGAGAAGGATCTAGGTCTAGGAGAAGTACCTTGACTATAGGAGAAGAATAAATCAATGAAGAACCATGAGAAGGAAGATCAATGTCTCATGCTTTTGGAATGTCAACCAATGTAATGCAAGTAAAATGATTAATGATGCTAGCATGCTCAATATTATCCCAAAATTGTGGTTCATCCTCCAAAATAAACAAGCAATAGAAGGGTACATCTTGACAAGAGAAAGGATCAATTGATATGATTATGAGCCCCATTATTATTTGAAGAAGAGTCATCAAAGGTACTAAAAAAAGGTGTATCAATAAGTGTGTAGGATTAATTTCATGAAGGAGTATAATGAATAGTATAAAGAGGATCCTCATATGTAGTGAGAGATGTAGAGAAGGAAGCAACATCTTGTGAGAGATCAAAGGGGTTGGAATATGTGGCTAGAGGAGGATGAGAAGTGGGAAAAATAATGTTAGCATAGAGAAATTAAAGAACAAAAAATGACAAATGATGAATGTATGCATGTAAATAAGCCCAAGAATAAGACCATCATGGACCCATGGAAAAATATGTAAAATAGGAGGTTAATAAAAAATGATGTGGAAAAGGTGTAATGGAAGATAAAAATAGATGTTGGGAAGAGTAGGTAGAATGATGTGAAGGTTAGATCAATGGAGAAAGAGAATGGGGGATTAATTTTATTTTCGATCTGGTTGTTGGATTTATTTGGGAAGTAAATAAAAGGACAAAAGAAAGGGAATGGTTGGATTCATGAAAATGAAAGATAAAATTAAAATGCCACCTTATTAATAAAGTGAGGTTAAATTTAATCTTTCTAATGCATTAATTATACTAACATTATATTACTTTCGCTTAAGAATAAGATATGGAAAAATAGAAATAAAATGAAGGTTAGTCTAATCAATGCTTTTAATTTTTTTTTCATAAAAATAGAAATGCTTTGATAACGAAATTAAATTACACAAAGGAAATATTCTAAGAATGTGATCATGGACAAGGAATATGGAAATTGAATCAATGATTGGTTGAAATTTGATACTAGGTAAGGACTATTTTTTTTTTTTCAAGACACAAACAAACCCATGGGAACTTTAGTGTGGCTACGATCTAGTCCTCTATGTATATATTAAATATTGATAATAGAATTAAATAGCAAGAGACTACACACCAAAATATATAGAAATTGAAATAAATAGAGGAAATTTCTAAAATGATAAGAGGGGGTCAAGAATACAAAGGCACTAAATAAAGTGTTGATTTCATATAATAAATATTAACACAAACCCTATGTTTCACATGGGAAAAATGTTTAAGACTATATAGGAGCTTTCCAAGGTAGTTAAGCCCCTATTTTGGTCTTTTGACTATATTTGTAAAATAATATGTTTACAACATAGCATCACCACTTGAATGCATTTACTAAATAAGGAATCCTCTAATGGAATGAGGCAACAACTACAACATTTGAGGAAATAATGAAAGCCATGTGCACCATTCCAATTCTAGAAATGATATATTTTTCCAAAACCTTCATTATATAATGTGATGCTTCAAGTTATGGCATAGGAGTGGCACCCATGTAAGAGGGAAGACATAGTTTTTTTTAGAGTCACCAAATCAAGGGTAAGAATTTGTTGAAGGCCATTATGAGAATGAAATGATGGTTATCCTTCATGTATTCAAACAATGGTGACCATATCTAATGGGAAGACACTTTAAGATAGAGACATATCATGATAGCTTGAAATACTTGTTGGAACATACATTTTAACTTAAAGAATAACAAAAATGGGTCATTAAGATGTTTGGATATGAATTTGAGATCATCTACAAGAAAGGAAAGGAGAATATTGTGGTTGATGCCATACCTAGGATGAATGAATCTAAAAAATACTATCATGCACCATTTCCATACTACAAGAAGATTGGGTGAATGAGGCATGAGAAGAATGAGACAAGGACATGGATATACAAAATCTCATTTAGAAACTCCAATAAGATTCAAGTGTATCATATAAAGTTATGTGGAAAGGAGATACTCTATGCAACAAAGACATATTTTACCTATATAAGAAGTCAACACTTAAGTTTAAGGTTCTAGAAGAGCTCGACAATTCTCCTATTGGTGGGTATTTAGGCTTCTTGGAGACTTTTCATACAATCATGTAGGACTTATTTTGGGAAGGGCTCAAAGGGGATGTTTAGAAATTTATGACAAAATGGATGGTATACTAGAAAAACAAGGGTGAAACAACTAAGACTCTAAGTCTTCTGCAACCTTTATTTATTATGAGCAAAGAGGAGAAGTGGTATCCATGGATTTTATCACTAGTTTGCCTAAGTCTAAAGGAAAAAATTGTCATCATGGTTTTTGTGGATATAATCACAAAATATACACATTTTTGTGCTTTACCACACCCATGTGTAGCAAGTACTATAGTAGGCACTTTTATGGACACCATTTAGAAGTTACATGGGACCCCAAAATCATAGTAAGTAATTGTGATCAAATATTCACAAGTAACTTTTGGGCTAATATATTCTCAGATTTGGGCACTATTCATGCTCATAGCTCATTATATCATCCCAAATTAATGTGATAAGCAAGTGCTTGTAAGGTTACCTTTATTTTGTTGATGGTTTCCATAGGTAGAATGGTGGTATAAGACTTCTTTCCACACTTTATCCAAAATGCTTACATTTTTTTGCATATATGGGTACCGTATACCATCTAAAATCTCTTCTTTAAAGGAACACCTAAATTTTAGAGTAGTGAAAGAACACATTCAACACCAACAAGAGGTACTCTCTAGTCTTAGGTAAAATTGGGCAATGATATAGAACAAGATGAAACAACAAGATAATTAACATTATAGTGAAACAAATTTTAAAGTAGAAGATCATGTCTTTGTGCAATTATATCCATATAAGTAGATGTCACTAAAACAAAATAAAAAGGATAACAAGATTTCACCCATGTATTATGGCCCTTATCAACTTTTATAGAAGATTGGCAATGTAGCATACAAACAAGAGAAGTTTACCTAAGTCAACAAAGATACATGTCTAGTCTTCCATGTTTCTTTCTTGAAGAAGGTCATTGGTCAAATAATTTCAACCAAAATAGAGTTACCCGAGATTAATGAGGAGGGTAGAATCATTCTAAAACCTGAGGGAATCCTTCAGACATGCACTACATGGTTGATGATGAGAATCATTATAGAGCACTAATCAAGTCAAAGAATATGTCATGTAAAGATATGACCTAGGAAGATGAAGAATTCTTGTAGAAGCATTTAGGGATTATCAACATTGAGGGAAACATTATTTTGTGGTAAAGGACATGCTATGTGCTTAGCCTATAAAATGCATGGTGATATGTGTAGTGAACAAGTGAGGCTAGTACAAATGTTAATTGAGTTATATGATCATTTCTATAGTTTAATATAGTTAGTTATGATAGCCAAGGCTATCTCTATAGCATAATTATTGTTAGTAAAGGTGTCCCAACCTTGAAACTAGAAAAGGTTTATGTTCTTTCCATTTTTGGTATTTTTGAATACCCTTTATCTTGAAGAATGGTTTAGAAATTTCAAAGGTTCCAAAAGGGGCTAAAAGTGGAAGGGCTTACAATTATTAGTAACTCTACATTTGAGCTTAGATGGACCCAAAATTTTCCCAAAAGGTTTAAAACTCCCAAGTAAACATCTTGGGTGAGTTTTGACTCAAGATTATACCTAGATTTCAAGCTATTAAATTTTCCATTTTTGAAACTCTTGAAAAATGTTTTGAACTCATATTTGATGAACATAGAGGTCCCCAAATACCTCAAAAGTTGTTATAACTGGTGAAGCAGATTATAGCTTGATATATCTCTTCATGATCTTTCTGACACATCAAACAGTTTGTGAATCAGACACTGGGATCAAAAGTTATGGCCTCCAGAAGTTGGACCTCCTATTTTGGGAAATGTGAAAAGGTGTTGGACACTTAAAAAAGTTGTAAAGGGGAGAGTTACACATGTTGGTGTGTGATTTGGCACATCACAAGGAATCTTTGATTGGAGATAATTTGGGTGACACTTTTGGGTGGTTTTTGGCTGATGGATTTATAATTACCATTGATGGTTTATTGTATTGTATCTCCTATACAGAGAAAGCTGAATATGAGTATAAAAGCCTTGAGAATTTCTTATGAACAATAAGATCATCATTTGTAAGAAAACCATTATTTACATATGTTTTGTTTTATTAATAGTATTCATGTGAATACAAGCCAATAAGTAGAGGGCATTGGGTATGTGAGTAGTTAGTGAGAAAGACGACCTGAGATGTAAAACTCTGAGTCAAATTCTCTGTTTATAATAAAACTATTCCTTATTTTTGACCCCATCTATAACATGGGAAAGGTTATGAGATGTTTTAACCTCTAGAAGAGATATATTATCCTTCAACAACTCTTTTGATCTGTAAAGAAAAGATTGTCATTTTTTGCTGTGGGCACAAGCTCGGTTGCAAGCTCTACAATGCCCAAATGAGCCCTAGCTTAAAATTTTCAAGTCTAAAGGGCATTCCTGATCCAATTAAGATTGAGAGATTGAATGTCTCCTCAAATATTATCCAATTCAATGGTCAAACAATCATTAGTAATTTTAGTCAAAAATCTGATAGTTCTTAGAAGACCTTTAAGAATCCTTAAACTTTAACTCGGGGCCTTTGAGTATTTGTATTCTGTGTTTTGGTTTATAGTAACCTCTTTCTGAAAACAACAGGGTTGGGATTAGTGCCCACTCATGAATGGATGAAATAAACAATGGGATAATTTTGAGATTGTTATAACAATGTATGGCATTATTCAAAAATTTGATATGATAGGAAACTATTCATTTATCATGTAAATGGAGATGTTTCCATGAGCTTGTAGAGAGAAGAATAAACCTCAATGCCATGTGTTAATGCATGAAGAATTTCAAGCACCTTGAGGTTATCGAGGTTGTTTTATAGAGCATATAAATAGGTGAACTTATTTCATGAGTAGACATTAATGTGTCGCGAACCCTAAATTGAGTAAATGTTCATATCTATCTTGTTGAAATGAGGTTTGTTACTAGTCGACAATGATTAACCTTAGGTAGGGAAAACTATTTGTTGGGCTACAAGTCGACTTGAAATACAAGTCGTAAGTCTCAGATTTTGCAAACATGCAAGAGGTACCATTAAATGGTTAAGTCAAACATTAATTCATTATACCTATTGGACACAACTTCTCTTAAGCTATTTCTTGTCGGCAAGGGGGTGAATCTCTAATGTTGCATAGATGCAAAGAGAGATACCTAAGAATGGATAGTCTTTCAATAACATTTATAGAGCAATGACAGTATCTTGTGAGTTTACCTAAGTCAGAAAGACTAGGTTGGAGTTAGTCAAAACTCTTTAGTTAAACCTTGAATTAACCTAGATATGGTAATTATTATATTAAGGCATTGAGATCATTATTTAGATCATGATTGAAAGGTCAAGTGCCCTGACTATGTGTAATTATTCTTACTTGCAAGAAGGGATTTAGATTCATAGACTATATTACTTAAACTGGGTAAGGTTATCATCTTAGTCGTAAATAACCTATATATTTTTCTTATGAGAAATTAAGTCATGGACCTCAGGTATTGTAATGATGCAATGAGAGTCCTTGTAAAGAAATAAAGTTGAATAGGTCTATGGATTATAGACAGTGAAAGAAATCACGTATGAGTCAGGAAGACTAAATTAATGAAAAAGCCATGACTTCATAAGTTGAATGTAGGTTGACCAAGTTGATCTATAGGAATATGATAGTATCCATGTTGAGTTGGGGTGGGTGACCATTATGACAACGTTCATTGTGAACATCAATTTATATTGAAAACTATGGCCATATTAATGCATATGTCTCTGCATGCATTGTCAGTTCACTGTATCTGGATTGCACATCCTCTCAGGAATCATACTTAGCTAGAGGGTATCTAGGGTTGTATGATGGATAGAGTTGTGTAAGATACAACACTATGTACTCGGAAAGGCAAATTACCACTAGTCACCTTGGTCTATACTTCTCGTGAAGGGTAGGGCCACTTCCTATGTGGAAGTTGTGTGGGAGACCGCCGGTCTGTGGTTGGAGGTAAATCACTAGAAAGATACTCTCTCTCTCTCTAGCTGAAGACACGCCGAGGCTTGTGATAAAGATGTCAGACTTCTGGATGCAGTATATCTCTAAGACTTGTGTTTATTAAGACTAAGTAAAACATTATCTGATTCAGGTATTTATAATTGATTTAGTTTTGTAAACATTGTACTTGAGAAAGACAATAAGGTTGATTGTATTTGTAATGAGATATCTTGTAATTGTAGTTACTCGACCATATGTTGAATAAAAGAAAAATTTTCTTTCTCATTCTTACCTTGTAAATTTACTTTATGGTGAATTTTTGGTTTTTACTATGTGTTTAGAATGTGGATGTTACATGGAGGTTGAGTAAAAAGAGTCATATATATGTTGAGTTGCCTTCAAATCTCTAGTTGGTTATACTCATGTGAAATCTTGCTATGAAAGTATATTGTATTCTTCTTGATTTATGAATAATATATTGGGCGGCTTTGGAGTGTGGGGTTTTTCTCTCAAAAGGGTTTCCCCATGTAATTACTGTGTCGTGGTATGATTGCTATTTTTGTTTATTTTTGTAACTATTGTAAAGATTTGAAAAGTTTTGCATATCCCTCCCCCTAATATTAGTGTAGGAATTTGTTTTGATACCTTAGCTTCCTTGCAATTATGACATATATAGGAGGTATTAGTTAATTTATTATTATCATATTATGAATTATGTTCTTATTTAAGACTTTTAGAGGTCGCCTCCTCAAGGTGGCGTATTATTATCAAGTATTATCAAGCATTTGCATCTTATTTCCCATCATATTCTTCCACTATGCATGCAATTTCATTACATTTTAAGTATATTTGGATGCTTAAAGAAGTTTTGGCTATGTGAACATCTCTTGTTTCATTGATTTACAACTATATGAGTCTATTTCTTATTTATAGATTCATATTATTAGTTTTTTTTCTTCTCTAATTATGATTCTAATTTCAAATGAATAGACAACAATCCTCTTTGGTTGAATGATCAATCTTATCATTAAAATATATATCTCGTTCCTTTTAGTAACTTATGAGTAGCCTAGGTTCTACCCATTTGCATGATTCAATAATATAATCATGTATGAAATCTTGAGAGAGATTTAATTTGAAATACATCTAAAAAATCATGCCTATTTGGATTATGAGTTGCACATGTGTATGAAAGATTAAGGGAATTCACCAAAGTGGATACAAATTTGTTTCATGTCATTAAATGCATGTGTAATAGTGTTTTCATTTTCTTAATAAAGGTCTTGTAGGTCTCATTACATAAACAATATATTATGACATTAGTGAGAGTGAATTAGGGTTGATATGTACATTGGGCATGGTTGTTAAGGGCCTAGCTATGTTATTTTTGTTTCTCTTCAATTGCCATATGAAGACCTCTATGAACAACCTTCTAGGTTTATTAGAGCCTAAAGAGAAGAAGAGATACCCTCTCTTAGTAATTAGCCCTTAATTACCCATGGTCTAATCATGATTATGTCTTATCACCCTAGGTTGACATATATTCCCAAGCCTAGGCTTTGAGTGAAATGTCTAGAATTATGGATAATAGTTTTGAATGTTAATAAGTTGCATTATGTAGATCAATCTAGTTGATTTTGCCTTGTCCTCTACTAGAAAAAAATATCATTTAATGCAATGGTCTAGTATGTAAATGGCATGTTTCTATGTGAAATTTGTCAATCGATCCTAACCTAAGTTGAATTTGACTCTAATCACCCCAAGGATCTAGATCTAATATACATACTTCTCATTTTTTGTCCTAATTCAATCCTTTTACTATTTACCTAAACCAAATTCATGGCACAAGTGTGGCTTTGACCCATGAATTCACAAAATCAAATTTAATTCTAGGCACAAGCCAACTCAATCTTGACAAGTCATTACCTACCAACATAAGCATTAAATATTTAAATTTGCATGCTAGCTCATCTTGTGTAAAAAGGACTAGAGCCATAGGTCATTTTATCATCACTTATCAACACATTTATATATTGCTTAATCATTACAAGAGCACATATAGCACTATAGCATCAACATCTATACTCATAAGGACATATTAGGCATTTACATTATACTTGGTGTGTCCATGTTCTTGTTAGAAATATTAAATCAATCAAAGGGCTTGACTAAGGTGAAAGGTGGGAAGCTAGTTGCCTTCCTCTCCTAGCACAAGAAGTTCCAATAGTGCTTATCAACACCATCTTTTCCCAATTCTTAGAGGTGATCACAATTTTGAGAAAAATAAAGCAACGGGTTCAAAGCCACATAAAAGGTTCAACACAAGAGGTATGGGATTGAAGTATAATGAAGAATGATTAATTTTATAGTCTATTGGGATGCAACTTATGCAAATATACTTGCTAATCACTAAGGCAAGACATGTGTATTCCATTAAACGAAATACTCCCACATTATTCCTAAAACTAAATAAACCTATCCTCTTTATCAATTTTAAGATTTGTTATTAAATTTAATTTATATAACATTTCATACAACTCATATATCTAAACTAATTGAATGCATTATGTGATATTTCACCAAAATCTAGCTACATAGTTTTTGAGTTAATATCATTGACTCACATTTCATGAGTAGTGGTTCACAAGAGCCCATCTCTCACAAGCATGACTAGTCCACTTAGCACTTATTGCATCTAGGTGGTGCTCACAGGGTTGAAGTATTGGGACTTCATAAGAGGTCACCCATCTGAATACTACTTTGACTCAAGTGAAATTAACCATGGAGATTTTCCAAGATCAAGCCCACTTGCCTTGCTAATTTATTTGCTAAACCTTGGGCAATTATTCTGTCTTATGAACCATTCATTATAGAGCCCTTAACTCATTCATTATCAAGTAAATTGTGTTTTTGGTAGTCTGTCAAATTATGTGATGTTTTCTCATGATTCAACTACGTAGTTTTTATTTAATTAAGATGTCCATCAATAAGATTAACTCAAAAATTATATAACTGAATCTTGTTAAAACATCACATAATTTAACACACTATTATAAACGCTATCTATTCAATAGTTAAATCCATATTTAATTACGCTGAGAGGCGTTATACAGTCACATTGGGGTGGGGATGAGAGCACTCATTTTTTCTGCCTAAATTTATAGAAAAATAAAAATAAAATACCAACATAGAAATAAAGAATAAAACTTAAGAAAATCAAAGAAAATAACCAAAAAAAAGAGTAAAATCAAACTAAATCACAAAAACTATGGAACCAAAAAATAAATTAGAAATAATAAAAAAATAAAAAAGAAATTGGAAAAAATAAAAAATAAAAACAAAAAGGAAATTGGAGGAGAAAAAACTAGAGAAAATAAAAACAATTTAGAAAAATAAAAAAATAAAAACCTATAAAATATTGTTTTGAGAAAATCAAAGAAACTATGGAAAAAGATATTCCTTAACGTACTTTAGATATATTTTTTAAATATAAATATACTAGTTTATTAACATCTAAATATCTATACAAAATTAGTTTATTTCCTTAAATAAAATATTCATTTTAAAGAACATATTCCTTCTAAAATAGAGACAATTTAAATTATAATTATCTTAGTGACATACACACAACTCCATCTATAATCCTTTGTATTTTCAACGCATGTCCAGCCCTCAACAGTGCCAACACATGGAAGGACATTCTGTTGTGTTCTTAATGCTAATACCTAGCTAAATATTAAGTTTGTAAACCATCACAATTTTTCCTAAACAAAAGTTTAGAACAGGGGCCATCATATTTAAATAAAAATAGGACTTATATAAAGTTTTATATATTTCATTAAGAAATAAACTTAGTGATAATACAGCTTGATTTTGATTTGAAATAAAAAACAAATAGACATTCCAGGTACGGAGCATCTCCAATATAGAGAGAAATTCAGTTAGTGAGCGAGCGGCGACGGAGGTTGATGGACAGACCATCAGCAGGGGCAGGTAGTGGATCACCAATCACCTTTTCATTCACATTTACTAAATCCCATTCAACATTTTTAACAATGTTGTGGACAAAAACAAGAATTACCATTCGTGCAAATTCATTGCCTGGACACATTCGTGGGCCACCTCCAAATGGAACAAATGTGTAAGGAGCTGGTCCGCCCCCTGAGCCTTGATGGATCAAATTTTTCTGGATCTTCAAAATATTTTGCATTTTTATGGGTTGAACTTGTCGTCCAAAATAACTGCAAAACATTGACACACAACCAGAATCTACGAGATTGAAGCCACTAATAACAAACTTTAAAAATAGAAAACTACTAGGAAAACCCCTTATTACTGAAAACAAAAACCTGTAGATTGTGATAATTATATATTGATAATAAGTGTAAGATAGTTATGGAAGTTGTAAACGGTTCGATTTACTTTTACTGTTTATATGGTGAGAGTCGAATCAGGATTTGTTGTCATCAAATAGGAGATACCTTCCATCCCCTGGGGATGGTGAAACCAGCATATGAGATGTCTACAATAGCCTTGCGCCAGGTGCCTCCTGCTGGAGGATAAAGTCTGAGCGTCTCTTGAGCAGCTCTCCATGTATACTTCATCTTTTGAAGGTCATCCCATTGCAGCACAGGCACCTGCCTTGCTTCCTTCTCCTGCGTTATCTCCATTTGCTTTGCACTCTTTTCCCAAATCAATAATCCTATCTAGACAAGATAAAATAAATCAGGGATGCAGAGATGTTTAGTATAGGACACTTATTATATACCTTGGAGAACCTTTTGGTAGCAGTTCGGATTCAGAGCCAGATTCCTTAAGAAAAACGTTACACTGACAACGTTGGTGTCATGCCCAGCCATAAGAAGCGTCATAATGTTATCCTTAATGTCCTCGTCTTTCAACACATTCCCACTCTCATCGGCGTTGCAAAGCAGGAAGGAAAGCAGATCCTGCTGTGGCGATGCGGATCCGCAAGCCAAATCCGCTCTTCTCTTGTCAATCACTGCCTGCAGAATTCCGCGGATATGATTACTCCCAACTCTGGCTTTCCAGTACAGAGTCCCCGGAAAATCCAGAGGAATCTGCAACATTCCGTTTAACAAGTCCATAAAATGGCGATACAAATCAGATTGCTGAGTCCCTTCATCTATGCTGAGAAACAGACTACAAGCCACCGCAAACAAGCAACTCTTGGAGAGAGGAAATGCCTTGATTTGGCTTTCCTCAAGCCAGAAACGTTTAACGTGATCCCTGATAATGGAATCAACTCTGCCCACGCATGTTTGCAGAGCTTCTGGCTTTAAGAAAGTATGCAGCAGCTTCCTCAGCTCTTTTGCTTCGTCCCCAACTTTATTGATTAAAGAATTTCCAAACAATCTGGCAAGAGAAGAGGGCTGCTAGAAGTTGTAGAGTCTCGCCCAGTAGCGGCCAGCCAAAGCTGCCCGGGGGAAGATTACGGATTGAAATGCTTGAAAAAGGTTTTCGGAGGAGGATCAGCAGAAAAAGCACAAATCCTATGGCTATAGCCACCGCGATCATATCCATTTTTGTCTGTTCTCAGAGAGAAATTAATTTCTGTAACAATTTTACACATACTTATATCAAAGATAGTGGTGCCCTGGAGGAACTTCTGATTAGAACTAATAAAATCACTCTCAATAATTCATCAATAAGATAAATATATTTATTATAAGTACCCTTTACTATCTTCCTTTTGTTTATTTTAATTTTAACATGCAGCTGAAAAAACGGATAATAATTACCGTCTGACATCACATTCTAGAAGTTACTGACTACTTACGATTCTATTGATTCTGTTACCGTAAGCCTGAAGCATCCTCTGCGCAATGTTAAAAATTTATATGCTAGCTTGGAAGGTTAGCAGATTTGTAAGAAAAAACATTGATTGGCTGTTCAGTTTATTAGTACTTGTTAGTACTTGCTTAGACAGATACTCTAATGTTTTATATTCATCAACTCTTTTAATGTGGAATCTTTTATTGGCTATTAGAGTTTACTTTCTTATTTTATAAATTGATGTGCACATTAAATACTTCAATCACTATCAATCATAATCAAAATTAAATCAAACTAAAATCATATTCAAAATTAAATCAAATAAATATGTCCCATACCACAAATCAAATTAAATATATTTTATTATTATAAAAGTCAACATTAGAATCAAATCAAATATAATTTGTTATTGTAAAAGTTAATATTAAAATCAAATCAAATATAAGTTATTATTGTAGAAGGAGAATATGAAGTAGGAGAAGTCTCTGAGTCATCTTAACAATCAAGACTTGTAATATACTCAAGCTCCTCTAATGTATCATCAGCATAGGGTATGAAATTTTCATCATCAAGTGGAATGAGGCAATCGGTAGTAGGATTATCTAGAAGTGGTGATACAGGAGGGTCTCTATACAACTCCCAAGTGTTTGTCCAAAGTGTGCATAGACACTCAAGGTTTGAAAGAGCACACAAACTGTCATCATCAACACTAGAACAAATTAATCCTACAACATGATCAACATTATTACCTCAAACACATTTCTTCTGAGGCATATCTAGTTTAAGTATGAGCCCATAAAGATAAGGAAAAAGATGCAACCACCTGAGATGTCTCAGGATGCCTTTTCTCCAAGACTCATAATTACCTTTAATGAGATTGACCATAGAAGGATGAGTGGAAAAACCTATTATACCTCCTCAAATTATTAAATCAAAGATCAAAAAAAGATGTATGTTGACAATTGAAACCCAAAGAAGCAAACATAACTTCTCTACAAGCCATAAAACTAACACAACTAAATAAAAAATACATGAGGATAAAACTAGAAAAAGTACATGGGTGGCTATGTAGAGCTCGCTAATACCATTCCAATGCCTATTCATTTGTAAAAAATGGAGATTTTGGGTGAAAGAATGGAGCTCAGAAGCTGATAAAGATGCTTGGATTTCAAACAACAATGAAAAAGATGCTTGGATTTCAAACAACAATGAAATAGACCAATAGAAAAATCAAAATAAAATACCCATTTGACTAGAAAGAGTACAAAACTAGATTTTTTTTGCCTATTTGCTTGGAAAATTTAGACACCGTATGCCCAAGTTATACCTAATTTCACAAAAGTGCTTCAATAGGCTTGAAAGGCAAACAAATTAGCCCCCCTGGTTAAGGGCCTAGTCTCATGGATGACTTGGTGCTAGGTGTAGTGCACTAGTGGCTTAAGTTTAAGGGCCCTAGTCACTAATCTGACCAAGGGCTAACTAAGCACTAGGATTTTCCACCAAGATCTTGGTTGCATGCACAACCGGGAGCTAAAACACTAAGTAGATGCTGGAGGGAGGTCATGACTGTTTAGGTAAATCATATTCAATCTAATCCCTTTTAGCATATATTTTGTATATGGGGTTCAGAAATTGCCTCTTGTGTAAGTTTTCATCGTCTAATACAGTTTTACAAATTATTATTTTAGGGGCTTGATCTCGTCACTTGAAGAACACTCTACAACCTCTACAATATCCTTTTTGAGGTAATATTTATGATCTTATTTTCTTATGTACTTTCGCATAGCATATCACCTAGGGTCATAAGACCACTAAAGTGGGGGCTAAATGAAACATAAAAAATTACACGCCCATGCAATTTCACACTATATTTTGCACTCATTTTGGTGTCCACTCCCCTAGTATGTTTATGGGCTTATTTTAGCATTGCCTTAGCCTCTATCCCTAACATACACATGTGCATTTGTGTTATGAGAGCTTTGTGCTTTTTTTGATGAAATCTATTTTAGATTCTTATTCTTCTCTTCATCATAAGGTGGTTCATGTGACAAGGAGCTAAAGTCACTTGCACACTAGCAATTAGCATGGACATTTGTGCATCGCGGTAGCATCCTGTGTCTATGTGCTGCTAAGTGACCATTTGTAGGTGTTATTAGCCACCTTCAACGATGTTGGATATTTCTTGTAATGCATCTATGCCTTCTAGAATGTCCTTTGACATATCTTCCTCATTTTCCCTATATTCCTGCATTTTGAACATTCCTACATTTTGAACTTATCTCCTTCATTCTCAAGTAGTCTGTGAAAACTCTAAATGACTCTCTTCTGCGACTTTGTGACATTTTTAATAACTATTGCTCTTATTGTGACCATCTATAGCACTCTTTTGGAATTATAAAGGATTCTCCATGGTTATGCTATTGTTTACATGATAATGTAAGGTTTCCTTAGGGATTTTTGGTTCCTTCATGGGTTTTTATTGAGACCATTGATTGTTGGATTGTTCTTCCTCAACTAGGCATTTTGCACCTCCATTAACCAAGTGGTTGAGTTTCATTTACCCACTTTTTATTTTTATCATGTAGTGTAATCCATTTTTTCCTTGGTGCAAGTGTGTGGGTTACGTCCACTTTCCTTTCTCTTCTCATGTCAATCACACTAGTTTGCTCTCTAGCTTGAGTAGATTAGTTTACTTTTGTAAATAGCTTGCCACTATTGGTATTTCATTCTATACACACATAGAAAGTAGTAGCAAACATATTTATTTCCATATTTTCTATCTTAGTTGTCCTTGGAGGTCGAAAGACTAAACTAGGGGTTTGACCTAAAGGCAAACTCCCAAGCAACCCCAACAAATTTTTCTCTCCTTTTTATAGCTTACAAATTTAAGTAAAAAGCCTCATTCCTCTTCATCGGTTTTGTGTGTTCTTTACTTGAATCCCTTAGTTTCTATTATTCATTTTGATTATTTAAGGATGTATAGTTTGACCTTTTTTTATTGTTACTTATTCTTGTCACTCAAGGACTACTGGAGTGGTATTTTATCTTGTGTTGTGCTATACAGGTGATTGGGAGTGAAGCAAATCCAAAACCTTTTATTTTTTGTATGCCTCAGACAATGATGCAACATGCAAACATCCCCATAACGTGCTAGCATCCCTGGAAAAAGGCTTCTTCTTATAACATCAAGTTTCTCTATACTCTTTTTTTCTATTTTGTATATGAAATCTTTAAATTATGTTTGTGGTACTCCATTTCTTGTATTTTTCTAGTATTCCTTTATCACTCTATTTGTTAGTTTAGTTTCTATTCATTTTTCATAATATAAAAAAGGTTTGTTAACATTAGTCTATTGAAAATAAATAGATATCAAACTAAAATAGTCTGTAGTGTAGTTGTAGTGAAAAATTCCTTTGGCTAATACATTTTAGCCAAGGTGTATTTTTTTGTCCTCTATAAGGACAACATTATTTTTATGGGAAGTGACATGCTATGTGCTTAGCCTATAACATGCGTGGTGATATGTGTAGTGAAATTGTGGCTAGAACAACCTTTAATTGAGTTATATGATCATTTCTATAGTTTAATATAGGTAGTTATGTTGGCCAAGGTGGTCTCTATAGCATAATTATGGCATATATATGAGGTAGTGATTAATTTATTAATTTTTTTTTAAAAAAAGTAACAAGGTCACCATATCATTAATAAAAAAACATTACAGATGTTCGTAGGAAGCCATTAAAGGCATAAAATTACAAAGATAATAATAACCTTTATATAGGGCATTATAGAGCAACCACCATAAAACTAAGAAGTTTGAAAACATAAACGGGAAAAAACCACCAAAATTAAGCCTCGAGGGTTGGACACTAGCACTTAACATGGACATCTGTGCATTATGGTAGCATCATATGTCTATGTGCTGCTAAGTGACCATTTCTAGGTGTTACTGGCCACCTTTAGCGATGTTGGAGATTCCTTGTAATACATCTATGCTTTCAAGAATGTCCTTTGACCTATCTTCCTCATTTTACCTATATTCCTACATTTTGAACATCTTGCATTTTAACTTATCTCCTTCATTCTCAAGTAGTCTTTAAAAACTCGAAATGGCTCACTTCTACAACTTTGTGATATTTTTATGAACTATTGCTCTTATTGTACCCATCAATAGCACTCTTTTGGAATTCTTAAGGATTCTCCATGGTTAATCTATTGTTTACATGATAATGTAAGGTTTCTTGAGGGCATTTTGGTTCCTTCATCAGATTTTATTGAGACCATTGATTTTTGGATTGTTCTTCCTCAACTGGGAAGTTTACACCTCCATTAACCAAGTGGTTGAATTTCATTTATCCACCTTTTATTTTTATTGTGTAGTGCAATCCATTTTTTTCTTGGTGCAAGTGTGTGGGTTACCTCCACTTTCCTTTCTCTTCTCCTATTAATCACACTAGTTTGCTCTCTAGCTTGAGTAGATTAGTTTATTTTTGTGAATAGCTTGCCACTATTGGTATTCCATTATATACACACATAAAAATTAGTAGCAAACATATTTATTTCCATATTTTCTATCTTGGCTAGCCTAAGAGGTTGAAAGACTAAAATAGGGGCTTGACCTAAAGGCAAGGTCCTAAGCATCCACAAAAAAAATTTCTCTCCTCTTTATAGCTTACAAATTTAATTGAAAAGATTCATTCCTCTTCATGGGTTTTGTGTGTTCTTTCCTTGAATCCCTTAGTTTCTATTATTCAGTTTTCTTATTTAAGGTTGTATAGTTTGACCTTTTTTTATTCATACTTATTCTTGTCACTCAAAGACTACTGGAGTGGTATTTTATCTTGTGTTGTACTATACAGGTGACTGGGAGTGAAGCAAATAAGAAACCTTTTATTTTTTGTATGTCTCAGACAATAATGTGACATGCAAACATCCCCACAACACTCTAGCATCCTTGACAAAGGGCTTCTTCTTCTAACACTAAGTTTCTCTATACTCTTTTTTTCTATTTTGTATATGAAATCTTTAAATTATGTTTGGAGTACTTTGCTTCTTCTATTTTTCTAACATTCCTTTTATCACTCAATTTGTTATTTTAGTTTCTATTCATTTTTCTTAACATAAAAAGGGTCTATTAACATCAGTCTATTGAAAACAAATATATATCAAACTAAAATAGTCCCTAGTGTAGTTGTAGTGAAAAATTCCTTTGGTTAATACATTTTAGTCAAGGTGTAATTTTTTGTCCTCTACAAGGAAAACATTATTTTTATGGGAATGGACATGCTATGTGCTTAGCCTATAACATGCATGGTGACATGTGTAGTTAAATTGTGTCTAGAACAACCTTTAATTGAGTTATATGATCATTTCTATAGTTTAATATAGGTAGTCATGTTGTCCAAGGTGGTCTCTATAGTATATATTCCATATAAATATGGCATATATAGGTGGTAGTGGTTAACTTTTTTTAAAAAGGTGACAAGGTTACCATACCATTAATAAAAAAAATTACAAGAGTTCGTAGGAAGCCATTAAAGGCACAAAATTGCAAAGATATAACAATAACCTACTGGTAGGGAAAAACAAAGCAACCACCCTAAAACAAAGTTCATATTGAAAATGTAAAGGGGATCAAACCACCAAAATTAATCCTCAAGGGTAGTTGAATCCGCAGCCTCAAGGGAGGAATGATCCTCAAGGGGAAATAACATGTGTTGATCCATTGATGAGGGTCTAGGTGCCCTATCGGGATAGTGGAGGTGAATGAAATTTATAGCCCTGAATGATTTCCATGCATTATCTGCTAGACTAGGAGGTAGTTGGAAGGCATGCTTCAGAAGGAGGTAGTTGGTAGTTGGAAGACATGATTTAGAATGTCATAGCTCCTCAAACATATATCATTTTTGAAAGTATTGTAGATAGACGCAATGATAGGTGATGCACAAAGATGGTGATGATTAAAGAAACCACCCACAATAGTGTTTCCCAAAAAGAAATTATAGTTGACAAGGGTAGTTTGCCAATGGTTAGCATAAAAATGTGTGCTCAAAGGAATGAGAAGGCAATAGAGACCACAAATTTCTAGTCCTAAACCAAATCATAGACATTAGAGAGGAAAATATAGGCCACATTAGAGTATTTGAGATCAATTAGAAATGCCATAAGAAGAGGGTTACTGATAATGATTTTGATAGAATATTTAGAAATGCTACATTAGAGTATTTACAGGTTTATGTTTTCTAACATTGTTGTCTTGCAAGTTTTTTGTCTAATGTACTTGCTTTGTAGGCTCCTAGCCTAGGGGCTTAGTTCCTCTACTTAAAGATCTCTGCATCCTCTATAGTATCCTTTTGGCGTTATAATGTTATTTACTTTAAGTATTATCCTCTTTACTTTAGCATGCATATTCATGTAGTGTTATACGCTTACCAAAAGGGAGTCTAAATGTAACATTAAAAATTGCATAGCCTTACAATTTCACACAATATTTTGCCTCTACTTTAGTGTCCATTCCCTTAATTTGTTTGTAAGATAATTTTTACTGCTGCATTAGCCTTTTCCTTCCCATGGTGCTTAGGCCTTGTTTCTTTTGTTATTTTTTTGTTACGTTTTATTTTCTCAAGTTTGTGTTATCCTTGTGGTTCTCTAGTGTCTTGTTATTTTTGAGTCCAAAGTGTCTAGACACTAGTGCTTCATATAGACATCCACATGATGCACTAGTTTCATGTTGAGAAATTCTTCACATCATTTCAAAATTTTTGGTTTCATGGTTTGATGGTCAAGATTGAGGGAACTCAACTTGTGCTTATTCAAAGGCACAAGCCATTGAATATGGTGTAATTAGATGAAGCCTTCCATGTAACCAAATGAAGGGTCTATTCATGTAATGTGCAAGTCAGTTCAAAGAACCAGGTAGTTCCTTTTTTGTAGTCAATGTTATATCTATCTCAGCGAAGATCAAGGAGGCCTTTGTAAAAGGAAATATAGCCATTTCAAAATAACGGCACAAGACATTCAAGATAGTCACAACCAATTATCTTTTAGGTCAACATAAAGTATGGTGGATGTAAAGAAAAACATAACTATAAAGAATAGAACAAGCAGAGAGTAGTGGACTGCCATCTAAATGATGTACAAGCATCAAATAATTTTAGGAAGCATGTTAAAGGAATGAAACCAAATCCAAGGCACACACTATAAAGGTGGTTCAACCATATAAAGAGTTAATGTACCAACTCTAAGAATAAGGTGCAAGCAACATAAACTCCAATGCTGCCTCCAAATGATGGCACTACAATAAAACTAAGGCATAACATGCAATGCATCACACAAGAAATTCAATGTCCTCAAAAACCATCCAACAGAGTTTCATCCAATGGCCTACACACTCTCAAAAGAAAAAAGAGATTGTCAGTTTGAAATAATGCACCATAGCTCCATGTGTCCCCAGTCTCCAAAAGCGCATCAAGAGGGAGGAAATGAAGAGGTTTCTCTCTAGAGATATGTCAGCCCTCCACATGACACATCAAAGGAAAGATAAAATGGTGCAGTTTCCACACCCATAGTCTCTAGTTCGGTCAAATAGGATAGTGCATAGCCATAGTTTGAAAACAAGCTGTGCAAGTTTTAGAAAGATTGGCACACACTATGAACTAGGCTGTAGATATACCAGAAAAGGAAATATAGGTGCCATCATAATCTGTATGCATAAATATTTGAAGAGACACAACTATATTCAAATGGTACACAACCCATTAATGGCGTTGCCTGTCAAAGTTAAGGTGCATCCACTAAAACAAGCCACTTTATATATAAAATGAAGCACAAACTATGAAAAGGAAATGTGGCATCTTATTTTCTAAGGAGGTGCTGACTATTTTGAAGAAGGCACGACCCCTATAGAAAGCACTATCAAATAAGAACATGTCAGCATTTTCTAACATCGACGTAGAGCAAGAGTGTAGCACAACCTTTAAAAATACAAAGGCTCAACCATTAAGGCATGCCAATGGGATTCAATACATAGTCATTATTAGTTCCTATCATGGAACTATAGCAGAGGGGTTGTTTGTAACATGTGTTTAAACTCACCGCTCTTAGCAAATCATGAAATAGATTTCCCTGTTAGTAATGTGGAGTTCAAAGCTTGTAATAGGAACATGCTCGGAGGATAAGGGTGACAATGTTTGCTAAACTGTTATTGGCTGAGGTTGATGATTGCAGGATGTTAGAATAGTCAGGGGATTTCACGAGGCAAGAGAAGGTGTAAATTTTGAGCTCTCCTCTGCCGTTGCAGGATGCCAAACCAATTCAGGGGTTTCACCAGGCAAGAAAAAAGTGTAGATTTCAAGGTTGGAATTAATGCCGCCGCTATTGCAGTGACTTGGCACATTTAGGATTTTTTCTTTATTGTGTTTTTGGATTTGACAGACATCTATGATGATGCGTGGAGAGGTGTCTGTTGCTGGCCATATTTTGCCCTAAATTATTAGTTTTTTTTTGGATTGATACAGTAGCAGGCGGCACACAAGGTGGATTTGATGGAGAAGTTTTAAAAAAGCTATGATGCAAATGGTAGGTGAAATGTTGAATTTCACATTTTCCAGACTCCTTGTTTTAATCGTGATCAGAGCTCTATGCTTTCTCAAGATACCAGTCAATGTTCCTTTTACTTTTTTTAATTTTTACTTTATTTTTTTAAATTTATTACACCCCATTTAAATGCAAGAATGATAGATTTGTTGTACCATGGTAGCCTCATCCATAGCATTAGGGTTCGACAGTATAGAGGAGAGCATGGTGGAGCTCCCCATCAAATGCAAAAAGGAAAGCTGGAAATCTATGCCTTTCTATTGAAAACAACAATTTTTAGTGCTCTCGATGAATTTATTCTCCTCAACATTATATTGTGGGTGTGCAAATAAAGGTTCCCTTTCATCATCTACGTTATGTTCTCATTTGCATTTTTTTCTCTTTTTTGTTATATACCTAACATTCCAAGGCTCTAAAAGTGCACAGAAATCTGCTCTTACTAGGGAAATGCTTTACGATAGGGTTTATCCTCTCCATCAAATTTGTTCACATTTTTCTTGATGCCTTCAAGGTTGTGTCTAGTGATTGCTTCTCTTTGATTGGGTTAGGGTTTATAACGTTTGCTTTAATTTTAGATGGATATGGGCATTTTGTGGCCCTCTTAGTTGAAATGGGTCTGACTGTGTAATTTAATTAAAGGGGGTTTAAGAAGTCTCTGATGAAATGTGTTCTTCTGTTATTTGAAATGACAAATATTGGCACAATGTAACCTATGCATTGTTTCTCTATTGCAATGTGATATAATTTGTCTATAACATACTAGAAGTTTCTAAATGCAAATGGTTGTAAGATGTTGCAATCCTATCACTCCTGAGTGGTGCTCCATTCCTACACATACATACCATATAGAGAGCTAAAGACCTATCAAACACCCACGCAAAGGTGAGAGGTACAGAGATAGGAAAATATATATCTAGATAACCAGAATAGAGATCAATACTGAACCAGACCAAAGAACAAGACCCTACAGTAGACCAATCCTATATATTAACATAGGAAATAGCTACAGGAACAACCTAAACAACATAGCAGGAAACAACATTAGGGCATACAAAAACTATAACATATATCCAAGACATGTTAGGGTACACACACACCTCACTCAGATACCCTGGTGCCACTAATAACAGATCGCCAATGGTCAAATGCTCTATTGGGTATGTTGTTACTACTGAGACATAGTAGGTGAGACCAAGGCAGACTCCTCCACTCCAGAAAGATGAATACCATCAATTAATTATGCCCTCCTGAGTCAATGTTCCTTTTCTTAGACTGCTTGGTCTTGTAGAAATTCATTTCCTCTATTAGGTTGCCTACAAAACCTTGTTAGCCTACAAAAGGCATCCAAATCCTCATTTTGCATAAGAAAATTCCATTAATTTGGTATATAACAGGTATACTGGGCAAACTTTATGTTAGCCCTTGAAATGTGTCATATGAGTTCTTCATGCAGGAGATAAATGCACACTATGAATTAGACTAGTACACTCTGAATATGTGTCACTTTTTTCCTCATTTAGGTCTTCAACTAGGGTTAACACCATTCTATGGCCTAAATTAACTAGTTTGTGCCGGTTCTCACTAAATTCCCTCCAACATTTAAAATCCAAGCAACCTTTGCAAGTTATCGAAAAATTCCATGGGGAGATTATTCTTCTAAAGTTGTTCCTATCAGTGAATGTGGTTTGGCCTCATAAATGTAGAAAAGTATTTTTTAGACAAGTAATTGCCTCAAAATTTATTGTTCCTATACTTAAGGAAACAAAAACCTACAGTTTAGGGAAGAGCTCCCTAAACATTTATGACTGTTGTTAACTAGAGTTAACTAACATGAGAACTTGGTTCATTTATTTGATATTGAAAATGTAGGTGTATGTGTCTGTAGCTGGGAAATGAATTGGGATTACCAAATTTTCTATATTGCTAATAAAAAAATTGTAAACAAGATTGAATAGGAATATTAGACAAATTACAGTGATCTCAACTTCCCCCTTGCATCAGATACTTTGTACTCATTCAAAACTTATTTTGCAAAAGACATTTGGCATTCTTCAAGTTTGGAACTTACTTAGGCACTTGAAGATTCAGAATATAGAGTGAAGGTTAATAGATAAATTTGCAAAATTAAGTATTAATACATGCTGAATTGATTTCAGAGCATCATTATTGTGTGTATCCTCCAACGATTCTCAAACTTCCGTGATCTATTATGAGACATTGAAAGGTTATTACTTTCAAAGGATAAAACCCAGAAATCTAACCTATTCCCTGACTCAAAATTGTTTTTCTACAATCACAGGCATTTCATTCATGTTTGAAATTGGTTGCTGCACCAACTCATTTTTGTTACTGGTAAGACATATGTTTTGCACTAATGTTTATTAGGTTTTAATATATTTGTTTATTTAATTTCAATTTTATGTTTTCCTCCAACTTTTACAAAGGTGGAACAAAGTAAGAAAAATATTGTTTATTTTCATACAATTTTTGTGATTCAAAATGAGTTTTCAAAGGAAGACACGGATTGTAACAATATTATTAAGGTTGCAAGAGATGCACCAGGTCCAATTTGGACTCCATCAATGCTAGCCTCTATAACTGAAGACAAAAGTATCAAGTGATTGGAGAACAGGAGATTCATCTTATTTCACTGGCCATGTTCTTCATCCCATTGGTAATTTTGTTTGTATATTTCTATACCACTGTTCTCATTCTCTCATTATTTTTTTAATAACAATGAAGCTCTTTTGGTTTTAGGTGTTGTTGTGAATGGATGAGTTGTTATTGTGACCTACACAACACTAAACAAAGTTTAGCAGAAAAGCAATCTAAAGAATACCTGTAATTTTCAATATGCAATGCAGTTAAATACTCTATAGTCACTAGGATATATGTGTATTAACATAAAAATGGTATCAACGCAAAGATAGCAGTCTCTATGTGTTTAGACATAAAATGTGATCTTGGTGAAACAGAGAAAAACCATGTTAAAAATGTTGAAATTATGCCTATTGTGCATTGATCATATTTTCAACAAAATTATATTTTAAGTTTTCTTCAATTAGATATTCAATGAAATTGCATTGTTTGTACTTTGATCAAATGATTCAAAATAATCCATCAGTCGTGGCATGCATAAGCAAACACTCTATTTTCCTGTTCTGCATTCTTTACTTAATGCAATATTTAACCAAGTTACAAACTTGACAAAACTGACCTGCCAGCATTAGGCAGGAACTTAGCTACAACGTGGCCTTGTTAAGATAAGGTATGCCTTTTCAAAATAATGCAAGACTCTAAAACAAAGAAGCAATCTATACCACACAAGTTGTGGCCCAATGATATGCAAAGCCACAACCAAATATGAGAAGGATAAACCTAAAGGATCATGGTGCTAGCATATGTAAGCACATGTTTAAATCAAAGGAACAACCTCTAAATGAAGTGTACAGCCTCTACACAAGCACATTAAAGAAAGAAGGCGCCACTATATTTAGGGCACAACACAAGGATGGCTTGACCATTTTAAAAATAACTTAGCCATTTCAAATGCAAAGCTAGTATCATCAAAGAAGGCACAAGCCTAATAAACAAAGGCATAGCTACATGGAAAGATGTAGGTCTCCATAAATAAATGGCATTGCCATTATAAAGTCAAGACACTCAGCCAAAGTATAAGTATCCAGCACAACCTATAAATGGTGTGGCCATACAATATGAAGGTGCAACATTTAAAATATGGTGCAGGTATATCATGAGAGAAGCCGCTTATGGAAACAATACAAGAAACCAACATTTGAAATGCGCGAGCCATATAAACATATAGTGCACTAGTTTTACAAGAATGCAGGGCCTCTTGAAGGCATCGGCATGGAAGGAAGTGAAGATAACCATTGTAAAACAAAGCATCACATATAATGATCATGACATGGTCTTATTCTAAAAGGTACAAGCCAAAAGCCCATGTAGCTATTGTCAGAGGCGCATAAGCCATGAAGGTACATTTCCATTTAATTCAAAAGAAATCCAAAAATAAATATGGTGGTGTCTAAGATAATGATGTAGCTTTTTCAAATGTGCAGTTATATGGTAACAAGCACAAGCCTCGGTCTTTATATCAAAGCACACACCATATGAAAATGCCCAACCTATCAGAAACAAGTCACAACCTATTGATAATGGTGAAGTCCAATACCATTAGGCTCATCCTCTTCAAATCATAGCACAAGCAACACAATGCATTCTCAGCATCTTTTTGAACCATTGTTGAGTGAGAAGGGATGGCTCCAGATGAATGCACAACAACTATTGATGGACTAAAATCTAATGGATGGTGCAAATTTGAAAGGAAATAAGAGATGTCACTCTTCATAGGTGTGTAGTCCCTCCATGTGTCTCCACTCTCCAATGGCTCAACTTTGGGAAGGAATGAAGTTTGTAGTTTCAAAAAGGTGCATTAGGGCTCCACATGGTACAACAGAGGGTTATCTTTTTTTGTTGATTTCTTTAAAACTCCTGAAAGGTTTCTTTGCCTAAATATTTTATTAAAATCTTTTAAATATTTTAGAATTATAGGGTGAATCTCAAATGTATGCCAAAGGAGTCATGTGAGTCACTTAAGCAACTATGGTGGGCCCCCAACTAAATAAAGCTAAGCTTTATTTTCTAAAAAGAGTCTCATGATGTGTAAACCTGCAAGGAGTAAAGTAAGGAAAAGACAAAGTTTATTACAAGGGAAAGTTTATAAAAGAAAGCCTACAGGTAAATGAAGCAAATGCTTTAGTTTCTCCCACCTTTTAAAATAAAGTGAAGGATTTATTCTTTACACCTATTAAAAAAACCTATAGCAAGGATAAAGAAAAGCTTTATTTATTTTTACACCGTGAAAAGAAAGAAGACTATAGGAAACTACTAGTGGTAAAAGTATGGAACCAAAATCAAAGGGATTTAGGGTTTCATTCCTTTATTTAGGATTTTTGACCACAACAAGAGGAGGATGATTTTTTTTCCACAAAAGATGATTTATGATAGTAAGCAGATATAGGGAAGATTTTTTAGCTACAACAAAGATTGATTTAAGGCCTTCATGTCAATTTTTCTTAGAGTTAGATGGATCTGACGTACTGTGCCTTCAAGGCCTTTTTGCATGTCCATTTTAATTCACCCATGAAGGGAAAATAGACTTTCTATGCTATTATTTTTGTTTAGTTGTTTCTCATTCTTTTGTGTCAGATCTACGGCCTTGATTTCTAAACCTGAGACTAAAACCTTATACAACTAAATGAAATTATGTGTTCATTACTTTTCATTCATCATATTTGTGTTTATTTTGTCTATTGTTTATCAAATCCTATGCATTATTGACTCCTTTACATGTTGGAGAGTTTGTGTTTGCCAAATCACCATTTTAGATAGATTTATTTTCTAGGTTTCCTTCTCTTTTCTCCAAGGTCTAAAAATGAGTTTATTGAAGATCGTATAAAGAACCAGCTTCTAAAATCCTAGAGGTCATCGCGTAAATTGTGTCTCACATCTGTGAGGTTTCCCATTGTTGTTAGTTAAATGCAGGTTTTACTATTCAATAGTTTTTGGCACTCTCAATGGAACTTGAATCAAAGACTTCAATTGATGTTTCTGTGACCTTTGTCCTTCATTTTGTGATTTTGGTGGAAAATCACAAAACATTTTCTCATAAGAGCATAAATCTTCCATCTTGAGACTCTATTTGTGATGTTATCTTAGATCTTCACTACTACAGGCCATGGAAGATCATAATATTCATGTACACCTCAATATTCTAGCAAGAAACTTGTCTTTTGTGACTTGGGATTCAAGTCCTCTTCTAGTTCAACAATAAGGTTAGGTTCCTGAAGTAGCATTGAAAGCATTACCCCATTTTTTTGGAGATGACTCAATTTCCCTAGTAGATCTTATTCAAGTCATTGCAAATTTGTGCATTATTCACCATGTCATAGCTGAAAATGAAGCTCTTTTGTTACTGGCATCTTCTTTCAGAGGCAAAGTACAGGAATGGTATAGAGGTTTGCAACCCGGTTCAATCACATGATGGGATTACCTTGGAGAGTTCATTTATAATCAATTCTAAGAGAAGGAAGATGTCAACTCCCTCACTCAAAATCTTGTCACAATCTAGATATATCCTATAGAGTGCATGCATAATTTCAATGCAAGATTTGACAAGGTATGGAAAACACTTTCAGTAGATGTGAGGCCTCCTCTAGGTATTGTATTTCTTTATTATTTGAAGGCTTTAGATCTAGAGATTTTAGTTATAATACAAGTTTTGGGAGGTCAAACTTTTCCTTAGTCCTATGATCTTACCATTAGAGCTTAAATGAACCTCAAAGAAGTTGGTAAATTGTCCCCCTTGCCTGTAAAACCCTTGATGCCTCATGCAAGTGTCTCATCCCAAGCTTTCACATATAGTCAAATGTAGATATGTCCTAATCCACCCATCCTCTCCACTGAGTTGATAAATCATAAGGAGAGGTTTGAAATAAAAGAGCTTCTCAAATCATTTTCCCATGAGCTTAATGAGCTAAGAGATTAGGGCATGTATCAAGCTGGTCAATATGTTATGCCTCCAAGCTCTCATGAAGAGCTATATGAATGCAATCAATTTGTAGAAGAGACCCTTCCTCATTCACAAAAGATACCCAATTATTTTGAAAGTTGTGCTTTTCAAGATTCTTTGGTTTCCAAGCCAAAGTTACAACCTATGGAAGTGATAGATCAAGTATTTTGTCACTTCGATATCCAAGAAGAATGCAATCAAAATGCAAGAAAAGAGGATGTTCCTATTTATCTAGTGCTTTCAACTATTTTTGAGCATCATAAACATATGGAAAATTTTGATTCAGAGGTACAATCAAGTAAAGGAGACGATGAGGATGAGAATAGCTTGTTTCCTCTTGAAGCTGAAAAGTACTTGCAAAAGAATATTGAAACTGAGAAGTATTGGACAAGGAATGGGGATAATATTGAGATATTAGACATGATGAAGAAGAAATCGAGTATTTATTCTCAGTTATCCAACAAAGATATCAGCTTCTTGATAAAGGAGATCCCACCATTAAGCAAGTGCATGGTCATTTGCAAAATCTCTTTCAGGTGATCATGAAGAAAGTTCTGAAGAAGAGGTATATGCATGTTTTGATCTATTTTCCATTTTTGAGTCCATGGGTATTCTCTCTTTCTTGAAGAAGATCTAAAGATGCAAATTTTGAAGTTCCATCATAATGATACATCAAGAGACATTTGTGGTCATGAAGAGTTGCATCATACTCCATCCTTCTTTAAAGAAGACTTTCCAATCAGATTCAAGATTATGGGCATCTCAGACACCTTAAAACCTGTTTTTGATGATATATTGGGTCATGATTGTAAGGCCCCAATGATTTCTAAGTGGCTTAAAGAATGTATTTACATTTTATTTTAATTAGTTTATTTAAAAAATAATAATGAGAGCAAATTCTATTTCAATAGAATTTGAATTATTATATTTTATGGATTAAATGGTATAGAGAATTTCTAGCATGCATGAGTAAATGAGCAATTCTTTTTTTGAGTGTAAATGTCCTTAGTCACCAATGTGGTTATATTGAAATGCTTGTATGGTTTTAATAATTTCATAGGAATATTTAATTACAGATCTCATATGGTTAGAGTCCACATGAGTGTAGTGATATTTATTGTTTAACCTATAGTGTTTCATGGAGACCTTATGAGCCTTGCTTTACAAATATATTTTTTCAAATAGGTTGGCAATAAGTAGAACCATATAAGTTGACTTCATAATAAAGAAATTATTAGTTGATCTATAACAACATATTTTATTTATGTCAACTCTTAGCTTTATCACAAAACTATTTGTGTATTTCCTGATAATTGTTACATTTGATGAGTTGACACCTCCTTGAGGTTCTCTCCAAAATAGACCATGCGCCTTATCGATGATTTCACAAATTCCATGCATGGTCTATCATGGCATTCAAGAGGCTAGACTGGGTTATTTTATTTGGTTTCTAAGGAATGTGCGAGAATCGAATCTAAGGACTAGAGATGCTTAGGATAGCAAAAAGAATAAAAAAGCTATAGCTCGAGAGTTATTCATTCAGTAGGAAGAGTTGTTTTAACCTTAGTTTTTGAATGTAAGATGTGGGGAGATGGTGGCTTTTTAACAACCTTTGCAGATTTTCTAAAGTCCATCCAAGAGCGACCAGTGGTTGATAAACTCAATTCTAGTGTAGAATACAGAGGTTAGTATCTCTCCTACCTTTTCAAGCTTCCTCATAGCTCATTTTGGAACTGTTATTGATTAATTGAAAACCCTGTAAAATAGTTAGTGTTCTGGTTACATGATTTGGTTATTACATAGTCCTTCAATCTCTCTACATTTCCAATTATTTTAAACCACATTTCTTGGGGATATTCTGCCAAACAATTCATGTCCTTCTATGGGTTCCACATTTTGCATACATTATCTAGTAGGGCACTTGTAACTACAACATCTAATAAATATCCCCCTTCCATCATTTTTTGATGGATGTCCATGTCCTATTCCAAAGCTATATTTTTTAGTAGAGACAGGGAGAATGATGTCAAGGTTGTGGAATTCATATTTAAACCTGCCAGTCACTTTTGCATGAAAGTTTATAAAACATTTTCATCAAATCCATTTTATGCATATCCTATGATCATTCTAGTCCATGAGACCATGTTTCTTTGTTGATACTCTATCAAACAATTTGTGTGCCTGTGTGGTTACTAGGACACTTGCAACTTCAAAGTCTCGCAATATTTCCCCTACCAATATGTTTTGATGGATTTACACTCTTTATTGCTAGAGATCTGATATTGCGTGCATTAATATAGTGTGAGCCTATTTTATTAGATTGCTGCATTTAACATCACCAATAATCTCCACAAGAAAATTGTCCCTCTTTAAAATGATGGAAATGATTGGCATCTCTCACAATAATTTCTCTAGCAACAATATTGAAGATAAGTTTCATTGTAGTGTGGTGATCAATGCTTACACTAAGGTTCTTAACAACTCTAATAGCTTCTCTATGAGGCATATTTATCAAAGCATCATACCACAATAATGGGTTACACTTTTTGGCCAAACTTGACATTGAAATCAACATTTTGAACTAAATATTCACTTTTTGGCACCTATAGCCGCTAAACCGTTAGGAATTTGAAGATGATGCGAACTAGTGATTTGTGAGATTTTGTTTGTAGATTCTAAATATTTTTTTTAAAAAAAATTTAGAGTTAAATTGTAAAAAGTTTTGTGTCTCCTTTGATAACTAGTATTTAATAGCAAACAACATTTTTTTAAAGTGATGTGTATTCCGTAGCACATAACTTTTTTTCTACAAAGGATAAAATTTTGATTCTTTTGAATTTAGATTGATAACACCGATATATATGGCATTCATTTGGTTTTATAATTTTTTGTTGAATATGTTTTTAATTAATTTTTGAAGTCAAACCAATAATAATTTAGACAGGCGTATTTCGTAAAACATAACTTTTTTTATATGTATCGAAATTCAAATTTTTCTTCTTTGTTGAAACAAGGACATCAATGCCTAGGGCATAAATATTTTTTAGAGTTTTTTTTCACTAATTTACTAATTTTCCATGGGTGTAGAATAGAGAACTTGATGTTTGGTGAAAAATCTACATTCACAAGAAATAAAAAATAATTATAATAATCAAATTAAATATATTTAAAACTATACTTTTTGGGAGGCTTATAATAAGGACTACATACTTATAAAACATAAATTTTAAATGAATTCATTTGATCCCCCAAAAGGTAAATCAAAAGTAGTTTTTTATCAGTATTTTGATAGGTGTAGAGGAGACTCTATTATAGGTATGGTTTAAAACTAGCAGGGTTCTATCCAAGGGGGTTTGATCAAACCATTTTCAATTAACATACTTTAAATGGAACCTTTCAAGGGTTAAATCATTATATTTTCTAAAAATATGTGATTTCAGCAAAAATCAGGATGTCCCTAAAAGTGTAACCCATTATTGTGGCAGCACCCCAAACCAAATACAATTGCAAACTTTTCACTATGATTGCAGAGGAATAAATCTTTCCTTGAAAATAAAATTCAGAATTTTTGTATGTCTAAACACCAATACTGTTGGCTATAATTGCCTAGCCTAGACACTAATACTATTATGTATTTATTTGTGCAAAATAATAAATAATGTTCAAAATCCAAGTTTCTATATCCAAACACCCAATTGATAAGAAAATTAATGAAATCTAGATTACTAAATTAGCATGTTAACCTAAGCATATGACTAAGGCTAAAGCAGCATGCTACCTTGAATATGGTCAGACAGGCTGGATTAACTTTGCCTCGTCTCTGTCAAGCAACCAAATGGGGGAAATAGGGGGAAAAGTACCCATTTTGATTTAGACTTGTATAGTTCTCTAATCCTAATCTTTGACCAATTCAAATAGTAATCGAAGAAACTTGAACCAAAGAAAAATTGCAAGTCTCTCTCTTAACATACACCCTACTTCAATTATACAGATAGATCAATGTTGGGAATTAAGGTGTCTCAACCTTTGCAAATTCCTAATTTTGTATTTATTTATCCCATGTTGAGTTGGCATAGTTAGCACCTTGTGTATATGCAGCAGGATAAATTTTGGTGACTTTGGCAGCCGCGGTTTCCCCCTTGAAACCTCAAACATTTTTTTATAATTAATGACAAGTGTTAGTGAGTATTTTTGCACGAGAGAAAGGCATCTTTGGGCGGTCAAGGGAGGTTATGACATGTAAGAAGAATATGATATTTTTAGTCAGTGTATGATGGATTCTCTGACAGCTGTAAGGTGCGTAAGAGCATTTGTCATAACCTATCTTGGGACAAGGCACCCAATTTGGGATGGGATGTTGGACAAGTGTCCTTAGGCGTGGGTTTTGGGGCATGAGTCCAAGAGGGACGCCCATCTCTAGAAGGTTCCATATTTGCCTTGTAAACTCTATATAAATAGGTGCTTGGATGGGAGATAGACAACTTTGGTACAAGTACTGTTATGCTATTAGAATATCTCCAGATTCGACATTCAAAGACTCTTGAAAGAGCATTGGCTTTGAAACTATATTGTAATCTATTATTGTTTACTATAATACATTTGAGCTGTGTTTTGGAGTGTGGGGTTTTCCCCACGTATATCTTGTCTCTCTCTCTTCTGTCTTCTTTCTGTTTCTTATGTTTTGTTGTAATATCTCTTGTTAATGGTTTGACATTGCTGTAATAGTTAGGATAAAGTTGAATTTACATAGCCCTCTCCTCATTAGATTAGTGTAGGACACGTTTTCCGCACACCTAGCTTCATTTCAGTTAGTATCAGAGCTTGATCACTTTTGGTCCTAGTTGTAGGGTAGGGGTTTTTTGAGCTAATCTTAGGTTGAGTGGGAGTCTGTGTAGAGCATTCTATATCTTATTGCAGCAAGGAGATGGCAAGCACATCAGGAAGGTTTGAAGTAGAGAAGTTCAATGGCAGTAATTTCGAGCTTTGGAAGCTCAAGATGGAAGACATGTTAGTTGACTGAGATGTTTGGGAAAGTGTGAATGGAACTAAACTAGCTGCAATGTCACAAGCTAACTGGGATCTCAAGGATCGGAAGGCTAAGGGTCTCATAAGACTTAGTCTTGCTAATTCTGTGTTGTTAAATGTCCATGAGGAAGCTACTGTAACACTCCTTTGGAAGAAGTTGGGGGATGTGTATCAAGCCTATTCCCTTGTCAATAAACTTTTCCTAAGAAAGAAGTTGTACTCTCTTTGAATGGAGGATGGAGGATCCGTGGCTGAGCATATGAATGCCTTTAATATGTTGGTTGCACAATTAACATCTATTGGTGTAAAGATGGAGGAGGAGGATCGGTGTATGACCCTGCTTTGTTCTCTGCTGGACTCATGGGATCATCTTGTCATGGCAATCGAAAGCACTACATCCATATTCAAAATGGAAGAGGTGGTTTCTTCACTATTATCTGAAGAGATGCGGAGAAAGTCTTCTGAGGTAGCCAGAGAAGCCCCTTGCAGTTCGTGGAAGACCCAAGGAGAAAGGGAAGAAGAAGGACAAGAAAGCTAAGAAGGGTAGATCCAAATCCCATGGGAGATCTAAATCTCCTGGAAAGTCCAAGGCTCTTTCTTGGAACTGTGGAAAGACTAGGCACTTCCGAAAGGAATGCAAAGAGGAGAAGAAGAAAAAGAAGAAAGCTCTTGATTCAGATTCTAACAAATCATAAGATGATGGTGATGCCTTCATCGCAGCCCTGGCAACCCATGCATCTGATGATGTGTGGCTAATTGACTTTGGTGCATCATTCTACATGACCTCTCATCAAGACTGGTTCACTAAGTATGAGGAGTTTGATGGTGGAAAGGTGTATCTGGATGACGACTCTCATCTGAAGATTGTTGGTCATGGAAGAGTCTCTATCTGATTCCCTGATGGTCAAGTGAAGGGGATCACTAGGGTTATGCACATCCCATGCTTAGCACGGAACCTACTTTCTGTAAGTATGTTGAATGATACAGGTGTGCAGGTTGTCTTTTTGAAAGACAAATTCAAGATGACTAGAGGATCTATGGTGCTTGCTAAGGGTACTCGAAGAGGTACTCTGTTTCAGCTAGAAGCATGCATTGCACAATGCAATAGTTCTTCTGACTCAAGGAAGAGGGCAGCAGTCACTTCATCCCCACCATCTGAACGAGCAATGAAGAAATCTGTAGTTTTTAATCTTGATGGTTGTAATCGTGCATTGGAAGTTAAACTTCCTACAGAAAAGACAATGTTATGGCATAAGAGATTTGGCCACATTAGTGAGAAGGGTCTGTGTACCCTAAAAAATAAGAACCTTGTTGAGGGGTTAGATGATTGTAATCTTGAGTTCAACTTTTGTGAACATTGCATTTATGGAAAACAAAACCATGTTCAGTTTTACTTGAGTTCTCATAAGTTTTTTGGTGTGTTGGACCTCATTCATTTTGATGTGTTTGGTCCTGTTAATGTTCCTTCGTTATCAAAATCTGTATACTTTGTATCTTTTATAGATGATTATAGTAAAAGGACATGGATTTATTTTCTTAGAAGAAAATCTAATGTCTATAGCAAGTTTAAGGAGTTTAAAGCCTTTGCTAAAAATCAGATTGGTAAAAATATTAAATGTTTGAGAACTGACAACGGCGGTGAGTTCTATTCTATAGAATTCGATAAGTATTGCAAGGAACTTGGGATTGAAAGACATAAGACAACTCCATACACACAGCAGCAAAATGGAGTTGCAGAGAGGATGAATAGGACACTGATGGAGAAGGCTACGAGTATGCTTAGTGGAGCTGGTCTAGAACAAAAGTTTTGGGCTGAAGCTATTGCCACTACTTGCTATCTGGTAAACAGATCTCCTACATCAGCTCTTGTTAGAAAGACACCCATGGAGGTGTGGTCTAGTAGAAATCCTTCAGTAAGGCATCTTCATGTTTTTGGTTGTGAGGCATATGCACATGTGCCTAAGAAGAAGCGGTCAAAGTTGGAGAACAAAGATGTTAAGTGTATCTTCATCAGCTATTCTATTGGTGTGAAAGGATACAAGCTTTGGGATCCCATGGATGAAAAAGTGTTGTATAGCAGAAGTGTCATCTTTAGAGAGTTTACACCTTCTTCCACTATTTTGTAGCCAGAAGAAAAAGAAAAGAAAGAGGATGTTGTTCAGTTTCTTCTCACCCCTGAGAAGATTGAATAGAAAGATAATGTTGGACCTGATGATGAGGAGAGCTCTAGCAGCTCTAAAAGCTCAAAGGAAGAAGTTGAACCTCAACCTCAGCTCTTGAGGAGGTCTACATGGATAAGGAAGCAACCTGAAAGGTTTGGTTTTACATTGCTTGATTCTAGTTGTGCTTATGCTTTGCTCACTAATAGTGATGAATCTAGAACTGTATCAAAGGCTTTGGATATGAAGGATGCAGGTCCCTGGAAGGAGGCTATGGAGGAAGAAATGGCTTCTTTGGAAACGAATCAAACTTAGGACTTCGTGCCTTTGCCTCCTGGACGGAAACCCATTGGATGCAAATGGGTGTTCAAGAAGAAGCTTGGTGTAGATGGCAGTATTGAGAAGTATAAGGCCAGATTGGTTGCGAAGGGGTATTCACAAGTGGAGGGTATAGATTATGGTGAGATCTTCTCTCCTGTTGCAAAGCTGACATCCATTCGATTCCTATTGTCTCTCGCAGCAGCTTATGACTTGGAGGTAGAACAGATAGATGTGAAGACAGCTTTCCTTCACAGAGACTTGGAGGAGGAAATCTACATGTCACAGCTAGAGCATTACATGGTAAAAGGTAAAGAAAATTTGGTTTGCAAACTTAAGAAGTCTTTGTATGGTTTGAAGCAATCCCCTAGGAGATGGTACTTGAAGTTTGATGCCTTTATGTTGTCAACTGGATTTGTGAGATTGAAATTAGATCATTGTGTTTATTATAAGTTTGATGGTGATCGTATTCTCATTGTTGCACTGTATGTTGATGATATGTTGCTCACTGGGAAGGGTAAAAATATGATTTCTGATTTTAAATTTCAGTTGTTAGCTCAGTTTGAAATGAAAGATTTAGGGGTAGCAGGTACATTCTAGGAATGGAAATCAGAAGAGACAAAACCAACAGAAAACTTTGGTTAAGCTAGAGTAAGTATGTGAAGTCCGTGTTGGACAGATTTAGCATGGTAGATTGTAGACCATTGTGTGTTCCCATTTCTTTGGGAACAAAGTTGTCTATTGAGGATTGTCCAAAATCTCCTAGTGAGGTGGAGGACATGAGCAGAGTACCTTATGCTAGTGCTCTTGGCAGTTTGATGTATGCCATGGTCTATACAAGACCAGACATTGCCCAAGTAGTGGGAGTCCTTAGTCAATTTATGGCTAATCCTGGACGGGTTCATTGGGATGCAGTTAAGCGAGTGTTTAGATATTTGAGGAGTACTTTCGAGTATTCCATTTGCTATCATGGTAATGTTTTAGGACCTCCACATTCTATTGATATTCATGGATTTGTGGATTCAGATTGGGCAGGTGACATTTACAGCAGGAGATCCACCAGTGCTTATGTTTTTACACTGTTTGGTGGTGCTATTAGCTGGATGAGTAAGCAACAATCAGTTGTTGCTTTGTCCATGACAGAAGCTGAGTATATGGTAGCAACTCATGCTTGTAAGGAAGCCATTTGTCTTAAGAGATTGTGTTCAGATATTGGTGTTGATACAGGTCAGATCATGATCAGTTGTGATAGTCAGAGTACAATTTGCCTTGCATAGAATCCAACTTTCTATGCTAGAACAAAGCACATTGATGTTCAGTTTCACTTCGTGCGAGACATGGTTGAGGATGGAAAGGTAAATTTGGAGAAGGTAGATACTTTGAAGAATGTTACAGATGCATTGACGAAACCAGTGGGCACAAAGAAGTTCAGATGGTGTTCGGAGTCTATGGGCCTCTTGGCGCCTAGCAGTTAAATCTTGTCATTGCTTTTGACCCTTGCAAGGTGTTCGACAAGTGGGAGAATGTTAGGAATTAAGGTGTCTCAACCTTTACAAATTCCTAATGTTGTATTTATTTATCCCATGTTGAGTTGGCATAGTCAGCACCTTGTGTATATGCAGCAGGATAAAATTTGGTGACTTTGGCAGCCGTGGTTTCCCCCTTGAAACCTCACACATTTTTTTTAATTAATGACAAGTGTCGGTGAGTATCTTTGCACGAGAAAAAGGCATCTTTGGGTGGTCAAGGGAGGTTATGACATGTAAGAGGAATATGGTATTTTTAGTCAGTGTATGATGGATTCTCTAACAACTGTAAGGTGCGTAAGAGCATCTGTCGTAACCTATCTTGGGACCAGACACCCACTTCGGGATGGGATGTTGGACAAGTGTCCTTAGGCATGGGTTTTGGGGCATGAGTCCAAGATGGACGCCCATCTCTAGAAGGTTCCATATTTGCCTTGTAAACTCTATATAAATAGGTGCTTGGATGGGAGATAGACAACTTTGGTACAAGTACTGTTATGCTGTCAGAATATCTCCAGATTCGACATTCAAAGACTCCTGAAAGAGCATTCGCTCTGAAACTGTATTGTAATCTATTATTGTTTACTATAATACATTTGAGCTGTGTTTTGGAGTGTGGGGTTTTTCACCCATAAGGATTTTCCCCACGTATATCTTGTCTCTCTCTCTTCTGTCTTCTTTCTGGTTCTTGTGTTTTGTTGTAATATCTCATGTTAATGGTTTAACATTGCTGTAATATAGTTAGGATAAAGTTGAATTTGCATAGCCCTCTCCTCATTAGATTAGTGTAGGAAGTGTTTTCTGCACACCTAGCTTCCTTTCAATCGATTCATAATCGAAAGAGTACTGATATGAAATGAGATTTTGGAGAGTTATCTCATTAATATTTATCTATGGTAGGGTATAAATAATCTTTCATCATTTGTCTTCTTCCCTTAATCTAACCTCTTCTCTTTAGCTCATTTCTATCGATTCTTGAATTACTAATCTGATAGAGCCCTTGGTATTTGTCATTTATATGTTGATTGTCTAATATAGTTGTTTATTGCATGGGATCTACATTTGTGTCTAGGCATTTAGATTTTATCTAGGTGTAGAGTAAATATTTATTTCAATTTTATGAGTTGGTCTTGGCTTCTTCAAATTCTCCCCTCCCCATTGCATTAAGTAAATGTCTTGTATAAAAAAAAACCCCGAGGCTTTCATCTTACAAGCTAAAATACCCACCTTTTAGATCTCTCCTTGTGTTAGTTGATTAGAGTACTGAGAGTGCATGAAGCTGCACCCATTTAGAAACTTAAGGGAAGAAGGTAACTAACACCTTGTTCATTTGATTGGACAGAACACCATTAATTCCTCTATTGTGCATAGACTCATATATAATATAATATATCCTTCTAGTGGAATCATTGAGTCCATTTGTGGATCTATAACCCGCCTTTATCCCAAGACATGGGAAACTCGATACGAATGTGAAGAAGCAAGTACTTTTACTAACCTTGGAGAACCATAATGGAAAGTTAATGTTTTGACATGTACTTGTCTAGTTATTCTTTCACTATGGCTTGAAGATTTTATGACACTGATTCTTCAGTTTGTTGAGCTGAATCACATCAAGATCATGCATTTTGATATTTTGTGTTTTGGGTTCTATTCAATTTTGTATAAATTAAAATGGGCCTATAACCTATAATTAATTTAATCTAGATTCCCTAGCCACTAACATTTCTTTGTAGTTGTACCCTTTTTAACAATTGATCTTACATCATTATTCTCAAGTGTTGATTTTTTAGCATCCAATGTTATTAAAGCATATGAAAGATAATTTGGGTTGAACAGATAGTTAGGGCTTTGTTTTAGCTATACCCATATTGGGAAAACTCTTAACCTTTTTATCAATCATACATTAATACACAATGGTAAGGAAAACATAAGTCTATTTTTGACTAAATGATATCATAGGTTCTATTCTTGAGAACCAATTTAATATCTAGTCATGATTTTAGCTTTTCCTTGTTACTAAAGCTTCCACATTTCTAGTTATAAAATGAGGAACTTAGACTAGGATACAAAGATTCATGTATGATATGAGCCCAAAACAAGTTTTCCCACTTTTCTTATAGTGCAACAAAAAAACATTACAAGAAATTATCAATAGATTAATAGTGTAAAACAATGAGTGTCATAAAAATTCCAGCAGCTGCATTTTGCTTCCTCTAGAGCTAAATTTCTTGCCTATATCAAAAATAAAAACCTTTTCAACATTGAAATTTTAGAGACAAGACCAAATCAAATTGTTATTAAAACCATGGTTATTACTCTATTCCCTAAAACCTTGTAGAGCCTCTCCACCAAATATGCTCATCCTTGGCTACTGCCTTGCATAGAGAGACATTTAATATGCTAAAAAAATTATATATAAAGAGAGAATAGTGGAGAAGAGGGTGCAGCCTACTTAGAGTTGGGCTTGAATTTCTTTTAATTTTGTTAGGGCTATGGAATGTGTTAATTTTATTGGTTTGACACTTGAAACAAAATATAGAAATTTAAACTTTCTTTTTGTGAAAATGATTGATAGAGTTGTCACTCTCCTTTACTTGAGGATTCCTTGGGTATTTTACTACTATATAATTTTTTTAGTGCAGCACTAATCGGATATTTACCATTCCTATAATTTGGGATTTATCTATTAACCTTGTTTGATTTTATGTGGATTTCATGTGATATTCTTTACTCAAAAACTATTTATTTCTCTTATTATCTTGTAGGATTGTGAAACCAAGTATGTGTTTGTGAAGATGTTTAATGTTGAGATTATTGTATCTTTGTTTTGGAAAACCAAGTTGAGTTGGGAAGTCGATGTTTCTGAACTACAAAGCCTTTGCACTTTCACATAGGTAAGGCCATCTAGGATGAGCTTCGGAGGCATAGGTCAGGCCCTTAGGACCTGTCTTCTTCACTCTATGATTGTAATTTTACTCTCTAGAAAAAAATATACTCCAACAATTTTACAAAATTATAATGTATTATCTTATGAAATCTTGTTGCTATGTTCTTTACTCTTAGTTTTTGCCATTGTGTGTGGGTATTTTCTAGATCAACTTTGTTGTGAGTTATGTTTAATGTGTTGTGTCCATGTTCATATGATTTGGGCATGAGATTCGGTATCAAAGCAAGAGTTTTACAACTCTAAGAAGTCTAGGAAGTATTAGTACGGGATAACCTTGAGAGTGCACATGTTTTGTCTATTTTGTAGTTTTTGTGTTTATCGCCCTTTAATGTGGACTAGGATGACGATCTATCTTCTAATGTGCTGTGATTATTTTCATTTGGGTTAATCATGGATTAGTATGTGAATCTCCTGGTATTAGTGCATGTAAGCTTTTACACATTAGATAAGAAGTCTCAAATATCACCATATACATCTTGTGATACCTTGCATGTGTTGCATGGGGGTAACTCCATTGTACTACTTTATGTATTGTATTTATGTAATGTATAGAGATGCCTTAGTGTATTGTATAGTGAATTCATGTTATTCATGGTTATAAAGGAGATGATAAATTTATTAGGTAACTTTGTAGCATTTAGATTGCATAGTCTTGGATTAGAAATTGATAGGGAAATTAGAAACATATTTCTATTAGTTATTAGATGGTAAATTAGATGCAGCTTGACTTTCATAGTTTATTTTATTCTCTTATCTAATTTGGTGTTTACATCTTGTTGTTAGTGTGTTTAACAACTTTATGAATGAATCGTTCTCACATAATTATATTGTTTAGTGATTAGGGAAATTGATTGGCTTGGAAGAGTTTAGTTATGCTTTTCAGCTCAAGCTAACATATGTATTATGACATATTGAATATTTAATTAAAATGAGTACCAATTGCATAATAGATTGCACGTAAATTTTGGTTTCAACATTATGTTCTTGTACTATGTTACGAATGCCAATGGCCACCTAAGTAATTATCCTAGATGATGTTGTGATGTTGTAATGTTGTATGTGTGTAATGTGGATATGTGTTGTGATGAGAAAATACTAGTGATTGTTGTGGACATACCTCAAGTATGTGATATAGGCTATCCAACTTGGGGAAAAGTGTTGTTGATATAATGTGTGATCCACTTAAGCATATCTTTTGTGATAATTGTATATGTGTGTGAATATATGTGCTGGCCTAGTATAAATATGTTAAAGAAATATGCTTGACATGTGTTTTTTAGAGATGTGTGAGTTACTCTCCATGTTTTTACGCATTTTGATGTCTTAGTGTTACCCCTAGCATCACCCCTCCCACTCAGATGAGAGCACACTAGTGTAACTAGGGGTTGAGGGAGGAGTGAAAGCCTCCATTAGGACATAACTTGTTTTAGGGTGAGCTATGTGGCCCATATTTGAGTGCATTCCCTCATGGTCACAAGTGGAGTGCAGTCCCTCTCCTCCCCCCACATTAGAACCACAATAATTGGTTCATAGTGAAAACCCTTTTCCTTCATATTGTTCCACGGGTTGAGGATGGACCCTAATGTGCCCTGAGCCTATACTTATTTCTAGTTATAGACACTGGGAAGTTCATATGACATGAGCACTGGGGACACTATTGGAGTTGGGTAATTGATATCGTCTTAGATTTCTAGCATTTGGGGAGCTACTATTAGCTATGAAATACCAGAACTACATTGGATATAGATAGTGTTATAGAATTTAATTTTAAGATTTATGATTGGTTGTGAACAAAAGGGATTGGTAACTTTGGGCATCGACACATTATATGTTATTAGGATGTTTAGAGAGATGATAGTCATGAATTAAGATAAGTGAGACACGGTAATTTGGATGGCAACTCGATAAAATGACAGTTTGTGTGTAATGAGATAATAGTGATTGATACCTTGTTACAAGGATGACATGACTTTTGATGTGGATGTCAATATAAGTCTGAGGTGTATTGTTCTCTACTTAGAGTAAATGTAGAAGATTTTATACATGCATGATATCTCAGACACGTGGTACATGATAACCATACAGGCTTGTGTGAACTCTTTTGTGAGGTTGATGTTTGATCCTATAGATGATTCATTAGTGGCATATGTTAGTGGACCTTGGTATGATGGTAGGCTCTGGGTTGTGTGGGGTATGAGACTCTTCATGTGGATTTTCATGCAGATATATGATAAGGCTGTCTCGAGTTGTGTGGGACATGCTTATTATGACATGGTGATTTATCATTAATTTTTATATGGTTTGAGACCATCATATTATTTCATATGGTTTGAGACTACCATATTGTTTCATGTGGTTTGAAACCACCATATTATTCTATGTGGTTTGAGATCACCATATTGTTTCATGTGATTTGAGACCACCATATTATTATATGTGGTTTGAGACCACCATGATATTGCATTCTATTATCTTATGTGGTTTGAGACCACTGCATGATTTATCTATTTCAGTGGTAGTAAGTCCACACAATTCCCTTCCTTCCCTTAGGTGGCCTTATTGCAAGGTCGCATAGTGATTTTAATGTGCAATTTCTAAGAGATTGTTAGATTATTTATTTATGTGTTGAATATTTTTCATACAAGCCAGTAGTGTTCTATTACTTTGGGCTAATTATCGATTTAAATGTTGAAATAGTCCTTTTGCCTCAAGGACATGTTCTTGGATAAAATCAGGGTGATACAATGATTAATTTTTATCTCCACTTCTTCTATGGTTTATTTTATTTGCATTTATTTTATTTTATTAAGGTTTAGTTTATGATCTTGCTTTACTTCATTATTTTTCTTGTTTTAAGGCACTTTAATGTTGTAACTGCTGGTATGTGTGGAGTAATGTGACTATTGTTTACTATTGTAACCTAGAGGGATCACTGGCAGGTTGTGTAGGGGAGTAGATGGCCTGGAGAATCTTGTTCATATTAGGAAATGTATGGTGGAATCCTTGCAAGGACCCTTAGACCATATTTCCTAATCTATTACTTGGCACTATGGAATGGATGATATTGGTTTCCTTTGGAGGTGAGATTATATAATATTACGCTAAATTGGATACTGGCATAGTGGTTTCTACAAGGAATGGTTACTCATTAGTTATTTGGCTCCATGCCACTATAGATTACTCAGTGGTATGTTAGTATTTATCCTCCGCATAATACACATTCTTGTTGAGCCTTCTGGTGTGAGTCATGTGAGGTCATTGTGATGAGTGTAGATTGATACATGTGAGGATGGTCTTCTTCATATATGTTTTACTTATGTGAGATATGTGATGTGAATAAACCTCTAGTTTAAAGGCTATGTGAAAATGAATTAAATTACTTTAACATTGGTGTCTTTGCACTCTAATCTTATTGATGAATATTTAAATTGGTGTAAGGTACATTGGGTTCTTAGACTATATTGTTTTGATGTATTGGTACAAGACGAGTTAAAATTATTTTCTCCTCTTGAAGACATGTTTAGTTGATGGAACTGAGATATGTGGACTAATATGCATAGATGTGACTTGAGATAATATGGTTTTTTAGACTCTTGATTCTTGTTATATGATGTTGTGAAGTATATATCCTTGTTGATCTTAGATTTGTTGTGGTTATACCAATTTGGTAGTTCTTTTTATTTTGATGACTTCCAAGAGGAAGTCAAATTTAAGGGGGAAGGGATATAAGGCCCCAATGATTTCTAAGTAGCTTAAAGAGATTAATTACATTTTCTTTTAATTAGTTTATTAAAAAAAATTAATGAGAGTAAATTCTTTTTCAATAGAATATAAATTATTATATTTTATGATTAAATGGTATAGATAATTTCTAGCATGCACGAGTAAATGAACATTTTTTTTTTGGGTGTAAACGTCCTTAGTCACCAATGTGGTTATATGGAAATGCTTGTATTGTTTTAATAATTTCATAGGAAAATTTAATTACATATCTCATATGGTTAGAGTTCACGTGAGTGTAGTGATATTTATTGTTTAACCTAAAGTGTTTCACGGAAACCTTATGAGCCTTGCTTTACAAATATATTTTCTTTCAAATAGTCCGGCAATAAGTAGAACTATATAACTTGGCTACATAATAAAGAAATTATTAGCTGATCTATAATAGCATATATTATTTATATCCAACTCTTAGCTTTATTGCAAAACCATTTGTGTATTTCTCGAAAATTATTGTATTTGATGAGTTGACACCTCCTTGAGGCTCTTTGCCAAACAGACCATGTGCCTTATCGATGCTTTCACAAATTTCATGCATGGTCTATCGTGGCATTCAAGAGGCTAGACTGGGTTATTTTATTTGGTTTCCAAGGAATGTGTGGTAATAGGATCCAAGGGCTGGAGATGCTTAGGCTAGAAAAAAAAAGAGATAGAGAGGAGGGATTCATTCAGTAGGAACAGTTGTTTTAAGCTTAGTTTTGAAGGTAAGAGGAAGGGAGATGGTGGCTTTTTAACAACCTCTGCAGGTTTCCTAAAGTCCATCCGGGAGCGACCAGTGGTTGATAAACTCAATTTTAGTGTAGAATGCAAAGGTTAGTATCTCTCCTAGCTGTTCAAGCTTCCTAATAACTCATTTTGGACTTGTTATTGATTCATTGAAAACCCTGTAAAATAGTTAGTGGTTCTGGTTACATGCTTTGGTTATTACATAGTCCTTCAATCTCTCTATGTTTCCAGTTATTTGAAACCACATTTCTTGGGGATATTCTGCAAAACAGTTCATGTGCTTCTTCTATGGGTTCCACATTTTGCATATATTATCTAGAAGGGCACTTACAACTACAACATCTAATAAATATCCCCCTTTCGTCATGTTTTGATGGATGTCCATGCCCTATTCCAAAGCTCCATTTTTTAGCAGAGGCAGGGAGAATGTTGTGGAATTCAGATTTACACCTGCCAGACACTTTTGCATGAAAGTTTATAAAGCCTTTTCATCAAATCCATTTTGTGCATATCCTAAGATCATTCCAGTCCATGAGACCACATTTCTTTGTTGATACTCTATCAAACAGTTCATGTGCCTAAGTGGTTACGAGGACACCTGCAACTTCAACGTCTGGAAAAATTTCCCCTACCAACATGTTTTGATGGATTTACACTCTTTATTGCTAGAGATCTGATACTATGCATATTAATATAGAGCAAGCCTACTTTTTTTAGATTGTTGCATTTAGCATCACCAATAATCTCCACAAGAAAATTATCCCTGTTTAAAGTGATGGAAACGGTTGGCATCTCTCACAACAATTTCTCTTGCAAGAATATTGGAGATAAGTTTCGCTGTAGTGTGGCCATCAACGCTTACCCTAAGGTTCTTAACCTAGTTACCAGAAATGCGACGCAGAGGCCGCGTTTCCGTTTCGGACGGCAGAAACGCCGTTGCCGTCAGGAAACGTCGTTTCTGCGTTGCTTCTTTGCTGTGCAGTGTGAACCTTCAATTTTTTCTATTTGCAATCAAATTTTATGTAAAAAAATGATTTTTATTAAAAGATTAAAGACTTTTTATAATATTGTTTATTTATTAGGGAATAAAACTGATTTTATATTAAAAGCTTTCTAAACTTTCTGTAATATTGTTTATTTATTATGGAATAAAATTGATTTTTATTAAAAGATTGTGGATTTTTATAATTTTAAATGCATGGTTTTTATAACTTTAATTATTATTTAAAAGTAAATGTGTGGTTTAAAAACTAAGTTTTTCTTTTATAAAATAAATTTTATAAATTTAGTTTTTGTTTTTATCAAAACAAAATTCATTAAAAAACATAAATGCCTGAAAAAAAGATAAATGTGCTAACTTTTTTTTTATAAAATAAATTTCATAAAAATATATATTTATAAAGATGTAGTTTTTGTTTTTTCCTAGTTTTATTCTGAGTGTTTTACTTTATAATAAATATAAAATTTTGAAAAAATATATATGTATTTAAAATCTGTTTCTTTTACGCAACCTCTAAATATCCCGTTTAATAGCTTCTTTATGAGACACATTTATCAAACCAAATGCAATTGCGGACTTTTCACTATGATGGCAGAGGAATAATTCTTTCCTTGAAAATAAAATTCACAATTTTTGTATGTCTAGACACCAATACTGTTGGCTATAATTTCTTAGGCTAGACACTAATACTGCTATGTATTTATTTGTGCAAAATAATAAATAACGTTCAAAATCCAAGTTTATGTATCCAAGCACCCAATTGCTAAAAAAATTAATGAAATTTGGATTACTCAATTAGCATGTTAACCTAAGCAATTGACTGAGGCTGAAGCAACATGCTGCCTTGAATATTGTCGGACAACCTGGATTAACTTTGCCTCGTCTCTGTCAAGCAACCAAATGGGGGAAATGGGGGGAAAAGCACCCATTTTGATTTAGACTTGTATAGTTCTCTCATCCTAATCTTTGACCAATTCAAACGGTAACCGAAGAAACTTGAACCGAAGAAAAATTGCAAGTCTCTCTCTTAAGTTACACCCTACTTAAATTATACGGATAGATCGATTCATAATCGAAAGAGTACTAATATGAAATCAGATTTTGCATAGTTATCTCGTTAATATTTATCTATGGTAGGTTATAAATAATCTCCTTTTTCTTTGGAATTTATTTCATCATTTGTCTTCTTCCCTTAATCTAACCTCTTCTCTTCAGTTCATTTCTATCGATTCTTGAATTACTAATCTGATAGAGCCCTTGGTATTTGTCATTTATATGTTGATTGGCTAATGTAGTTGCTTATTGCATGGGGTCTACATTTGTGTCTAGGCATTTAGATTTTATCCAGGTGTAGAGTAAATTCTTATTTCAATTTTATGAGTTTGTCTTGGCTTCTTCAAATTCTCCCCTCCCCACCGCATTAAGTAAATGTCATGTATCAAAAAAAATAATCCGCGACTTTCATCTTACAAGCCAAAATACCCACCTTTTAGGCATCTCCCTGCGTTAGCTGATCAGAGCACTGAAAATGCATGAAGCTGCACCCATTTAGAAACTTAAGGGAAGAAGGTAACTGACACCTTGTTCATTTGATTGCACAGAACACCATTGCTTCCTCGATGGTGCATATACTCATATATAATATAGTATTTCCTGCAAGCGGAATCATTGAATCCATTTGTGGATCTATAACCCGCCGTCATCCCAAGACATGGGAAACTAGATGCAAATGTGAAGAAGAAGGTACTTTTGGTAACCTTGGAGAACCATAATGGAAAGTTAATGTTTTGATGTGCTTGTCTAGTCTTTTTTTCACTATGGTTTGAAGATTTTATGACACTCATTCTTCATTTTATTGAGGTGAATCACATCAAGATCATGCATTTTGAGATTTTGTGTTTTGGGTTCTATTCAGTTTTATATAAGTTGAAATGGGCCTATAACCTATAATTAATTTAATCCAAATTGCCTAGCCACTAACATTTCTCTGTAGTTGTACCCTTTTAATGATTGATCTTACATTATTATTCTCAAGTGTTGATTGCCCAACATCCAATGTTTTTGATAAGTTCAGCTATAAACCAGGGTCCAAAACCCTTTAACAAAGTAGCTCCAAGGGCATTAGGCCATTAACATGCCAGAAATAGCAACTTGATAGCACAGAAACAGCAGACCAAAACACAATGAAATGAAAGAGACAACAGAAAACATGAGAAATAAGAAACTACGGGCTGTCAGTCACCCCAAACTTGGCCAGGAACTCCACCATCTCCTTGTAGTTACCTAAGCTATCAATGCCCACTTTTTTAACCTTGTCATCCATATCCTTCATAGCCACAAAGATGGAAGCTATCCGATGTAAAGCTTTAGCTACGAACTCCGCCATAACCTTCCATTTGTTCTGCATTGAGTCCATTCTTTTCTGAAGGTTCTGGATATCCTCCGCATGTTTGGTACACATAGCACAATCCCCCTTATTGACTTGATGAATAGTCTCCCCCGCATTTTTCTTAGCAACAGTGGCCTTCTTACCTTCTAGGCTTCTCAAGCTACTTTCATTCGTCGAGGCAAAGTGGCTAGTGCCCTCAACTTTTTGCACAGAATTAGTTAGAGCCTCCTCACCCTCTTTGTCCACAGTCTCTTCCACAAATTCAGAGTCCTCAAAACCTTCCATCCCTGGAGAACTAATTAGTGGTTTCCCAACAATCCTTTTGGAATGGCGGATACTCAGAAGAGCAGTCTCCCCACCTTCACTACTACCATTAGTTTCCAGAATAGTGTCTAATTCCACAATTTTCACAGGAGCATCCTCCGTGGTAGTACCCTTCCCTTCCTTCTATTTCTTCGTCAGAGTTCACTCTATTTCCTCCACCTTATCTCTCTTGCCAGACTTCCTTCCCTGCACCGAAGTAACATGCTTCTGTTTTGTGTTTTTAGCAGAAGCAGGTGTCTCAAACAGATTCCCTTCCACCACACTGGGGACGCCCTTAATAATAGGAGTCCCAATGTAAGTTTTTATTTTACCCTTACCCTTGTGGGAACTGCCTATTTGTGGGTCCTCCAGAATCTTAACTTGAATAGGTTCAGACGGACATAGGGAAAGATGGAAATGATACAGTTTCAAAATAAGGCCTTGATGAATTAGAATGAGAGGATGATTGGCATTCTTGGACCTAAGCTCCCTAATAGACTTAATAGAATTTTCCAGCAAAGAGAGAAGAAGGGAAAACTAATCTCAACCTTGTTCCTAAAATGATTTAAGAGAGAAAAGTGATAGTTGTAGTATACCTGGAATTGCCCTTCCAGTGTGAAAAACTTCATTATCATGAGACAGATTTGTCTCCATGGCTTTGATAACTCCTCTCTCGTAAACCCACCATGAAGTTTCACAGGAGCTTATCCCTCACGGAAGAAGAGATTCATGTGCTCAGGGTCAGCCACTTTGCTTCTCCTTGAATGCTTTTTGCCTTTCATAGCTAAACTAGTGGCTTGTCCAATGACCTCCTCAGAGACTTGGAATCCAATCTTCCCAATCCTGACTTCTCTAGTTTCTTGATCCCACGTCTCTGCAAACTGTCTTGATAGATTTTCATCGTGCCCTGTCATCCCTTCAAGGAAAGGCACCACCTCCCCCTCTTGGATAATATGCCAAACAATAGGTTCTTGCTTAAATTCCTTGGCGGAGTTGGGTTCAATTTTCATGATGTCTCCTCCCATCTTACTGGTATGAGAATGGCTAAGGAAACTGAACTGGTTTTCATCAAAATGGAAACACTCACAATTTGCAACCTTGAATTTAGGAAAGGAACCGCTAAAATAGCAATTATGCTAAGTTGTAGTAATGATGACGCTGCCATTATTATTGTTACAAGCCATAAATCACCACCTAGATACATCTCATCGGGGGAAGGATTTAGCCGCCACCTCATGTGAAGATAGGAAACACCTGCCTCCATCTTAAACCAACCACGATGGATCATTAAATTAGCCATCACATCCATCCTCCATCTCCCAGCCACCTATCCACTCCTTGTCCTTTTTCAATTGTGAAATCCTGACCCCAGATCTCTGTCAATACCAAAGTCCTTATGCCTTTTGGCATGCCAACCAATCTTTCCCATCAATCTCTTTGTACTACTCTTATCAATGTCATCCCCTATATCCTCATGGACCCCTTTACCCCAACTTCTGTTAATAAGACTCGGTTGACTCAACCACAACCCTGCCACCTCATTCTGTAGGAGATTCTTGACAATCCCACTAGAAATAATTTGAAAATTCAAACTGTTGGTCTCACTTTCCCCAAAACTAGGAACTCTCGCTCATCTCACACCCTAGTGATACCAAAGAGAAACAAGAATCAACCACCACTTATATTTCCTATCTCCTTCCATCTTGCTCAATCAAGTTACGAATCTCTTACGACAAACTTGAGACACTTCTCCAACATTGCCATCCATCCTTCCCACTTCCAACATTAGCCAAGGCATCAGTCACAAGATTTCCTTCTCTGTAGATATGAGAAATTTTGTATGCCTCTAGACCATTAAGAAGTATCTTGATGTCCCCCATGATATCCTGAAGGTTCCATCCTATCTAAGAGAGACCAAGGGCAGCATTCACAATTACCTGGGAATCACCTTCAATATGCAACCTTTTGATATTCATGGAGATAGCTAACTTGATATCCCATTGCATAGCCATGGCTTCTGCTTCATTATTGCTTTTAATGCCAATCTCTCGAGCATAAGCAGGAATACACTCTCCAACATCCATTCTTAAGATACCACCACCACTAGTAGCACCCAGGTTCCCTTTAGCCGCACCGTCAAAGTTCATCTTAACCCACCCTTGTTGTGGTGAAGTTCATCTGGTTCTAGCCCAAGCTAACTTCTTAGTCATGTCCACCTTGTATGAGTTCAGGTTCTAGTTCTTTATCATGTTTAGTTCTTCTCTCCTCAGGTGGCTATCTAAAACTTTAAACTGATAGGAATTGATGTTTTCAACTAACAACTTAACAAAACATTGAAAGACTTCTAGAGGGGTTCTGCTCTTTTATCTGAAGATTCTATTATTGTGTTCCTTCCACAAACTCCAAACTAAATGGGGAGGTATTTGGTTCTAGAGTTCTTTTGAAATTGGTAGAACCATATTATAGGGGTGCTTCCATTCTCCCACCAACATTTCCATTTTAGCATTCAGGATCCAATTAACATTCAACTTTTGGAGAGTGAATCCCTAGACCTCCCAAGCAAATCTGCAATGAAGGAAGAGTTGATCTGAAGATTCCTCCTTAGATTCACATAGTATACATCTGGTTGGCATATAGAATCCTTTCCTTTTTAGATTGTCCAGGGTCAAGACATTATTATGCATTAAAGTCCACCAAAAGAAATTAATCTTCAGAATGAGTTTAGGAAACCAGATTTTGCTCCAAATTCCTCCTTCTCCATGGTTTAAAAGTAGATTATATGCACTTTTGATAGTAAACAACCCTCTCTTATCCTTATCCCATACCATCTTGTCCCTCTTGGAAAAAAAAGATAATATGTAATCTTCTAAATCTTTTTGAAGTTGAACCATCTTTTCCCTCTCACTGTCATCTCGGACATAACCTAAGATCTCCTTTCAACTCTGAAGACCTTCGCAAGTTCATATTTAGTCAGCTACTTTGGTACCAATCCTGCCATAATCCAACTCTATCAAGGGTTTATCCTTCAACCACCGGTCTTTCTAGAAGTCGACCTCTTTACCATCCCCAATCCTCCATCTCAAGCCTTGTCAGATGAGGCCTCTAGTTTTAGTAGTCCCATTCCAAATAACTGAGCCCTTGGGAAGGCTCTCCATCACTATAAGACTTCTACCTTGGTCTCCATTGAGATCCTTGTTCTAGATAAGGTTCCATCCTATCTTGGCTAGCAGTGCCTTGTTCATTAAATGAATTCTTCTAAGGCCCAGACCCCCTTATCTTCTAGGCTCACAAACTTTCTCCTAGCTCACAAGGGCAATTCTTTTTTCTCTTCAAACCCCATCCAAAGAAACTTCTTCTGGATCTGTTCAATCTTATCAGCCACATTTTTAGAAAATTTTAAGAGACTTAGCACATAATTAGGCATCCCTTGTAAAGAATCTTTGAGAAGCTAAAATTTTCCATCTTGACTCAGGAGATCATGCTTCCATCCCGCTAATTTTCTCTGAATTCTTTCCACTAGCACCTTCCAGAACTCCACGAAGATTTTGTTAATGGTTAGAGGGAGGCCCAAATGTACGTAAATGGAAGACTTTCACTTGAACAACCCAAGATTCCAATAACCTTCTGTTGGAGGTCTGACAGAGTACTTGTTATTAAAGAATATGAAAGATAATTTGGGTTCAAAAGATAGTTAGGGCTTTGTTCCAGCTATACCCTTATTGGGAAAACTCTTAACGTTTTTATCAATCATGTGTTAATACACAATGGTAAGGAAAACATAAGTCTAATTTTGAGTAAATCATATCATAGGTTCTATTCTTGAGAACCAATTTAATATCTGGTTATGATTTTAGCTTTTCCTTGTTCGTAAAACTTCCACGTTTCTAGTTATAAAATGAGGAATTTAGACTAGGATAGAAGTTCCTCCACTTTTCTTACAATGCAATAGAGAAACATGCAAGAAAAGCCACCAATGAGGTCACATTAATAGATGCATCTGCATGCAAGAAAAAATGTAAGCTCCAATGCTTGGTTTTCCCATTCTACCCCCCGCCAAGGCAATCATAATATGTGGATTAGCTTGAATGGTATTTTTATGCCAAATAAGAGTCTTTGGAATGCAAGAAGGTGCAAAGGTACAAGTTTCTGCTATATTTCTTCATGCATTTTATTTGGTCTCTTCTTAGTTCAATGTGGATTGCATGGAGCAACATCATCTGACATGGGAGTTATTTTGCCATTTTAGTGAATGGGCACATTCCTGTCAGTTTCCTTTGTTGATAGTTTAGTTTAAGTGTTCCAAAACAAGTTGTAGCTGCAACATTTGTTTCAGTTTCATTTTTTTCCTTTCAATAAAGTCTCAATTGTAGTAGCAGTTTTCTAAATGTGGTATGTGGTCAATTAGTTGGTCTAGGTTGCAAAATGTCAATTTGGTTTGTGAAGTATTTCAGTCATATGCTTGGTAGTTTGTATCAGGTTTTGGTTGCAGATGGTTTGTTTCAGAATATTTGACTTTGATTCCCAATGGAGTACAAGCCTTTTCTTTATGGGTTCATCATGTGCAGACACACTTTCCCAACTAGTCGCTAAGAAAATTTTGAGAAATTCTTCACACCATTTCAAAAAATTTAGTTTCATAGTTTTATGGTCATAGATTAAGGGAACTCAGCCTGTGCTAATTCAAAGGCACAAGCCATTGAATATGGTGTAATCAGATTAAGCATTCCATGTAGCCAAATTAAAGGTCTATTCATGTAATGCGCAAGTCAATTCAAAGGACAAGACAATTCCCTTTTTGCAGCCAATACTGTATCTATTGTAGTGAAGATCAAGGAGGCCTTTGTAAAAGGAAATATAGCCATTTCAAAATAATGGCACAACCATTCAACATAGTCATTGCCAGTTATCTTTCAAGTCTGCATAAAGTATGGTGGATGTAAAGAAAAACACAACTATAAATAATAGCACAAGTAGAGAGTAGGGGGCTGCCATATAAATCATGTACAAGCATCTAATAATATTGCATAGAATGTTAAAGGAAGGCAACCAAATCCAAGGCGCACACTATAAAGATGGTTCAACCATATAAAGAGTCAATGCACCAACTCTAAGAATAAGGCACAAGTAACATAAACTCTAATGCTGCCTCTAAATGATGGCACTACCATAAAACTAAGGCACAACATGCAATGCATCACATAGGTAATTCATCATCCTTAGCAATTGTCTGATGGAATTTAATCAAATGGCCTAGACACTCCTAAAAGTAAAAGGAGATTGTCAATTTGAAATAATGTTCCATAGCTCCATGTGTCCCTATTCTCCAATAGCGCATCAGGAGGGGAAAAATGAAGAGGTTTGTCTCCAAAGATGCACCAACCCTCCATGTGGTGCATTAGAGAAAAGATAAAATTGTGTGGTTTCAACACCCATAGTCTCTAGCTTAGTCAAATAGGATAGTGAATAGCCATAGTTTGAAAACAAGGTGCAAGTTATAGAAAGATTGGTGCACACTATGAACTAGGCCATAGATATACCATCAAAGGAAATTTACGCACCATTATAATCTGTATGCATCAATATTTGAAAAGATGTAGATATATTCAAATGTTATGTAAACCATAAATGTCATTGCTTGTCAAAGGTAAGGTGCATCCACTAAAACAAGCCACTGTCCATATAAAATGAAGCAAAAACCATGAAAAAGAAATGTGGCATCCTATTTCTAAGGAGGCGCTAACTGTTTTGAAAGAGGTATGACCCCTATAAAAAGCACAAGCAAATGTGAACATAATGGCGTTTTCTAACATCGGCGTAGAGCAATAGTGTAGCATGGCCTTTAAAATTACAAAGGTCCAGCCATTAAGGCATGACAATGAGATTCAATACACAACCATTATTAGGATAAGTTAAATGCCTTTTCAAAATAATGCAAGACTCTAAAACAAAGAGGAAGTCCATACCACACAAGTCATGGCTCAATGATATGTAAAGGCATAACCAAATATGAGAAGGGTCGGCTTGAAGAATCATGATGCCAGCATATATAAGCACATGTTTAAATCAAAGGAACAACCTTGAAATTAAGTGTGTGGCCTCTACGCATGCACATTAAGGAAAGAAGGCACCACTATATTCAAGGAACAACCCAAGGATGGATCGACCATTTTAAAATTAACTCAACCATTTCAAATGCAGAGCCAGTATCATCAAAGGAGGCACAAGCCTAATAAACAAAGGTATAGCTATATGGAATGGCATAGGTCTCCACAAATATATGGCACTACCATTACAAAGCGGAGAGACTTAGCCAAAGTATAAGTATCCAACACAACCTATAAATGGTATGGCCATACAATATCAAGGCACCACATTTAAAATATGGCGCAAGTATGTAATGAGAGAAGCTACTTATGGAAACAACACAAGGAACCAACATTTGAAATGTGCCATATTAAGGTATGGCGAACTAGTTTTACAAGAATGGAGGGCCTCTTCAAAGCATCAACGTGGAAGAAGTGAAGACAACCATTGTAAAACAAAGCACCACATATCATGATCATAGTACAACCTTATTCTCATAGGTACGAGCCAAAAGCCTACATAGCTATTATCAGAGGGGCACAAGTCATGAAGGGACATTGCTAGATTTGATTCAAAATCAAGGTAAATATAAGTATGGAGGTCTCTAAGATAATGATGCAGCTCTTCCAAATGTGCAGTCTAACAGTAAAAAGCACAAGCCTTGAACTTTATATCAAAGTGCACACCATATGAAGACACCCATCCTATCAAAAACAAGTCATAACCTATTGATAATGGTGAACTCCACTACCATCAGGCTTGGCCTTTTCAAAATCTAGCACAAGGAACACAGTGCATGCTTAACATGAAGTTTCAAACCACTGTTGAGTGAGAAGGGATGGATCTAGATGAATGCACAACAACCAATAACGGACAAAAATCTAATGGATGGTGCAACTTTGAAAGGAAATAAGAGATGTTAGTCTTCCCAAGTGCATAGGCCCTCCACGTGTCTCCACTCTCCAATGGCGCAACTTTGGGAAGGAATAAAGTTCATAGTTTGGAAAAGGTGCACTAGGGCTCCAAGTGGTATAGTAGAGAGTTATATTTTTTTAATGCTTTCCAGAGTATCAAAAAATTAGTTCATAGTTTTAAAATTTTAAAAATTCAACCCTGCTAATTTGCATTGGTTTTATGTTTGGAAACCCAAACCTTAGCTTTGGAGCTGTAACTAGGAGACTATGAAAACGACAAGAGAAAAAACTAGTTTCACCACTATGGCTGACAACTTTTTTTTTCAGAATATTTTAAAGAAATTAAAACCCATTATATATCTAAAAGTCTAGTTTTCAAATATGTATTTTTTTCTACTATTGAACATAATTTTCTATTTATTATTTATTTTCCAAACAAGTTAACTCATAAACTTGAAATAACATAGGTTACTATTTTTTAATAACTTTTGATTTTGAATGTTTTTTGAAAAAAAATTTATATCTGACCAAACTAGACATCATTCTTTACATGATGAAAAAAAATAGTGAATTGATTAGTTTAGTTCAAATCATGTTGGCCATACATGAGGGGTTTTAACAAACACTAATTAGGGTTATTAAAAAATTAATTAAAAAAATATTTATCAAAAAATTACAAAAAAATACCGTGACCAAAATTTAACATCCTAAGATTCTTTCAAAAAAAGAAATTAGCAAAATACATCAATTTAGGTCAAATTATGTTAGCAGTACACATGCATGCTTTTGCAAAAAATAGACTTTTAAAAAGCCACTTTTTGTACATCCAATAAAAAACCAACTTGCATCATCTGGGTATTAGGAAAAATTACATATTTGAAAGCTAGAAACAAAATCCTACATTTCATATTTTAATATTTTATGTGCAAGTGCTTCAAATTGTCATTCCAAGTACAACAAAATTTAAAAAATAGGAAAAACACTTCCACTTTTTGGCCAAAAAGTGAACTCATCTTCTTGCACTTACCCTAAAGGTAAACCCCCCAAATAGCCCCAACATTTTTTTCTTTTTCTCTCCAACTATAGGAGAAGATATCCAACTTCTAGGGGGTTGGTGATATCTTTCTTTTCCCTTTCTTTATCATTTCTTCAGCCTATTTAAATAACTTATTTAAATATTTGTTATTTTTAGTTCTATTATAATTTGGTATCTTGTTGGCATGTTCCCTTCTTTGATTTTTCATATTGGATGAACTAGTGGATTGAATTTTAACATTTTGTGGGAACTATTCAATTTTTTGTGCCAGACAGATGACAATTCTTAGCATGAACATCCATGTAACATGCTAGGATCCTAGAAATGGATTCCTTCATCTAGCTATAGGTTCCTCTCTTTGTCCTCTTTTCTACTTTGTAACTTATTTTTGTAAATTATTTTCTAGCTTTCTATAAGTTCAACATTTTCTCTCCCAACTCATATGAATGTAATGTAGAAATTAGTAGTAGCTTAATTTTTATATTACAACTAAATCATTACAATAATGTATATAACACCATATCATCAACATCTAAACTCACAAGGCATATTAGGCATTTGCATTCTACTTCATGCATCTATGAACTTGTTACCATAATTAAATCAAATCCAAGGGCTTGATAAAGGTGAAAGGTGGTGTTGGTTATTTTCCCAGACTGGATGCTTGTTCCCAGTTATCCTTACAAAGTAGCCATCATTGATCAACAGGATTCCTGGGCTAGGGGCCAACAGTACAGGAGATAGACTCTGTAAATATCTCCTCTTCTTCTTTAGGCTCTATAGAACCAAGGGGGTATTCCCTATTCAACATCTATGAAATGCATCTATGAGTTAGCTAGGATGTTGACACAAAGCAAATAAATCCTCTCTTATGCAGACCAAAACTATGAGATAAGTGCAAAGGGGCTAGCTTTGGGCTTATGTTCAGTTGTGAGATAGAGAATTTTAGTCCTAAACTACTTCTAATGTCCTAAAGGTTTGTATTTAAAGTTTTAATTTGATTTTGGTATTTGGATGCAAAACTAGGAGCTAGGGTGTAACCTCAATACAAGACTAGATCGACACCTATCCAGGGCTCGAAGTCAGTAGACATACACATGTGAATGGTTAGCATAAACCTATACTAATGATTGGATTTCAAGGGGGCTTGTTTACCACCTGCCTTATAGATACTTCCCAAAACTAGGTGTTTAGTCATTCATACTTAATGATATCCCTGCTGCAACATGCCTTCTCAATGATTAACCTGAAACATTTAATTTGTTCCTTGAACAAAGGTAGGAGATTAAACATTCAATAAAGAAAAAATTATATTCTTGAATCTTGAACAACCCTTAGCTACCTTGATTCAAAAGTAAACATGCCCACAGCTTGGAGACAAATGATTAAACACATGCACAGAGCATTTCTCATATAAAACAACATGAAACCAATGGATTTATGCATGAAACATACAACATGAGACTCATAAACTCACAAGACTCACAAGACATCAAGAATAGAGCCACTGATAAAGTTGTATTTTATTACAGCACCAGAATTTTGTCTAGTTTGCAACCACCACAAATGAGTGACACAATCTTCTTATATAGTAAGAGAGTGTACTTAGCATTAATTACAAGGCAAAAATAAAAAATCTGCAAGATACCGTGCACCACAAAATGGCGCTCAAAATATTAATGCAGCAGGCAGAAGGAATGGCGGGGAGGAGTTGGACTCGAGCCCTGTGCCGCTGTTTGGGGACATTCCTCATAAAACTGATAGTTGGCTTGTCACTCAATCCATAGCACCTCTGCAAGTAGCCAATAATGGCTCACAAACCCGTGGGATGTAGCAGTGAACACACCCAAAGTTTTCCTGCTCAAAACAAGCCTGAAGAAGCAAGGAAGACCAACTCCACAACTTCAAAACCTGGCCGTTGATTTTGATTCCATCACTGAGATCATCGGTGCCAAAAACTGCAAAAAGTTGAGAGCCAATGATTACGTGCCACGTAGGCACTCCATGTTCTTATTGCTAACTTTTCCTTTTCCTTATTTTGCCATTTTCACCCCTTGTATATGCAAGAACAAATGCATATACAATCGCTACTATTTCCTTTTTGAAATCCCTTGTATATGCAAAATGCATATACATGCAACAACTTAATATACAAGGCGGACCCCAAATTTTATTCATTGTTTTTTATTCCTCCTTCGCATCCAGGTTATATATCTTTGTTTTGTATATCAGGTTGTATGCTGCATATACAAACCCAATATACATGCAATCCATGGACTCCAAACCTTTATGAAGCATATCAGAACAACTTTGAAATTTGGCCAATGTATTTGAGCCCTTGTGCTTTTCATTGTATATCCACGGGCCCCACCCCTTTGTATATCGGCCCATTCATATGCATATAATGGATCCCTAAACAAGGCGGATCCCAAATTTTTCATGAGGCAAATTGAAATCAACCTTGGGTTCAACTTTGTATCTTTGGAATGCATGTTCAATTGTATATTTGGAATGTACAATCCCAAATATACAATGGCGGACTTCAAAATATTTCGCATATACAGTTAATTTATTGGCTACGTCCATCTTGTACCTATCCATTTGCATATTTCCTCCGATGCATGTAGCCGTTGTATATTTGGACAAAACACATACAAGCAAACCCGATATACAACAGCGGCATATTCCTGGAATCTTCAACAGATTCCCCTAATGTACATGCATCCTAATATGCATTTAAACTACATATAACTCAATTTATTATCATTTTCTGGAGGCCGACTGAGATTTCACAAGTCTGCCAACATACAATTCACCTTTGCATATACAGAAATCAGCATTTTTCTCAAGTACGATAGGAAAAAGTAGTGAAACATTGTGTGGGGGCTGGTCACCCTTCGAACATCAAAGCATGAGGATGAGACATAATAACCAGGAACCCACCATAGAAGGCCAACATCGGAACAGACAAAACAATGCAAGATCCCATGACTCATAAAATTTAGGGTTTGAATGAGAAAACCTGCAAACATTGAAGCTTTAAACCCTAAACATAAATGATTACCAACATAGGCTCTGATAGGGGATGTGCAGGTGCAAGACTGCAGCGAGTACCAGACTACTCCGGGGCAAACTAGACAAAATGCAAAACTCAAAACACAATCAACTATGTAAGGCATGTACAAAATATTTACGTCTAATTTATAGTGTGCAAATAAGGTAATCATTTATGAGAAAAAGCTTTAAGGAATTTACCGTGCATAGGCAATTCCAACAGTTCGCCATTGAAGGCCTGGAGAAAATAAGAATCCGTTTCTTAGATATTACCAATTTGATATGGGCCAATCCACAGTGGCTCAAATTTACCGTGCTTACCCCTATCTTAGCTCCTTGCATTCTACATAAGGACCAAGTCACCTATCTGAAACCTTCTCTCCGTAGCCCTTCTATCAAACAGATATTTCACTTTTTGTTGTTTATTGATGTTTATTTTGTGTGCATCTCTTATGATTTCATCTAATGCAACTAGCTGATTTATTCTTTCAGTCATTGGGTCCTCAACTTCTTCATCATTTTCTTTTATGAATTTGTACACTGGCAAGAGATTGTTCACAAGCAACTTCGCTGCTGTACCATATACTAATTCAAAAGGCGACCTTCCAATTGCTCTTTTCACTATCACCCTGTCAGCCCATAATGCCAACTTTAGCTTGGAATCCCAAGTCTTCTTGTTTTTATCTATTAGCCTTTTGATGATTTTTAGGAGACTTTTGTTGCTTGACTCTCATTGACCATTTCCCTATGGATGGTATGGTGATGTATGAGACAAATCAATTCCATAGTTATTGCAAAAATTAATAAATTCGCCAGACCTCAAGCACATAGCATTGTCTATGACCAATTTGGCTGGTACTCCAATTCTGATAATAATATTTTCTAGAATAAAATCCATCACCACTTTACTTGTAGCCTTTTTAGTTGGAGTGGCCTCAATCCATTTAGTCAAGTAATTAGTAGCCACTAAAATCCAACTATGTCCTCCACTTGATTTTTCTGAGATTTCCCCTATAAAATCAATCCCCCACTGTTGAAATGGTGCTTCTACAGTTACAGACTTAAGAGGCAATGCACCTTCATATTTTAACTTTCTTGAGAACCTTTGGTAAGACTCACATCTTCTTACCATTCTGTGTGCGTCTGAGAAGGGAGTTGGCCACCAATAGCCTGCTCTAAGAATTTTGTGGGTTGTTGTATGGGCAGCATGGTGTCCACCACACATTCCATTGTGCATGTCACTTAGGATATCCTTAGCCTAATCTTTATTCACACATCCAAGTAATACACCATCAAGATTTTTCCAATATAGCTCTCCTTGAACAATGATGTATTTAATAACATGTAGCTTCAAGGTCCTCTTCTGATTATCACTGAGATGAGAAGGACAAATCAGATTCTGTAAATAATGTACTATGTCCTTATACCATTCAGATTAAGACATATTTACAATTTCATTATGCACTACATCACCTGGCATGCCTCTAGGTTTGACCGTGTCATCAATTTTGCCAAACCTTGCCCTCTTACCAATTTTGTGATCTGTATTTCAATGTTGAACTCTTGCAATTTATTTATCCATCTGCATCTTCTTCTAGTTACCTCCTGCTAACTAAAGATATCCTTGATTGCTGCATGAGGCCAATATGCAATTACCTAAGAGCCTACCAAATATGGCCTGAAACTTTTGATTGCTCTAACCAGTGCATATGCCTACTTTTCCATGATGTCATACTTCAACTCAGCAGCTTGCAATGACCTGCTAAAGAAAGCTATAGGTTGTTCAAAACCTTATGCATTTTTTTGCAATAAGCATGCAGCAATAGTATGGAAAGAAGCAAATGAGAACAGCTAAAAGGGCTTATAAAAATTAGGAGATTTTAACACAGGAGCCATCTTTATGGCTTCTTTGATGTTCTAGAATGATTTAGTTGCTTCATCCTCCCATTTGACAGTTGCACCTTTCTTCAACATTTTAGATATATCTTTTGTGGTCTCTGCAAAGTTAGGAACAAATCTTCTAACAAAATTAATTTGCCCAAAGAAGGACTAAACACCTTTCACTATTCTAGGGATCTGAATCTTGTCAATTGCAACCACCATTTTATGATCAATCCTAACTCCATCCTTAGAAACAATGTGAAAAAGTAATTTTCCTTCCACAACCCCAAAAGCACATTTCTTTGGGTTGAGTGAGATACCATACTCCAATGCTCTAATAAAGATATGCTCTAAGTGCATACAGTGTTGTCTTCCTTTTTTGAATAAGCTGTCAAATCATCTTGATACATAACCAAGATTGAGTCAATTAATCCTACAAAAGCAACATCCATAGCACTTTGAAATGTAGCTCTTGCATTTGGATTATCCAAATGACATTCTTACATATACATAGGTTCCCCATGGAGTGGTCAAAACAATCTTGAATTGTTCTGATTCTTTTACTTTCACTTGATTGTACCCTGAAAATCCATCCATCATGGATAAAAGTTCATAGCCAGTCACCTTCTGCAACATAGCTTCCATGTTTGGTAATGGATAATTATCCTTCAAAGAAGACACATTCAAATTTCTAAAGTCCACACAAAGTCTTATGTCACCATTTTTCTTTCTAACTGGGACAAGGTTAGACACCCAAGTTGAGTGTCTGATGGGCATAATTATTCCAGCCTCCCTAAGCTTCATAAGCTCTTCTTGCATTTTTGGAGCTAAAGTTGGGTTGATAGGTCTTTGTTTCTGTCTAAATGGTTTAGCTCCAAGCTTCAAAGGGATTTCATGCTGAAATAAATCCTCTCTATAAGATTTCAGGTCCTCATATGACCAGGCAAAAACATGCTTATATTTTCTCAGTAATGCAATCAGCATAGTTCTGATATGTGGCTTAAGCCGTTTGCCAATATATACCTTTTTTGGGACATGAGATGTCCCCAAGTTTATCTCCTCCAAATCATTCTTATTTGTTGGAGATACCTTTGTAACGAATTGGTCCCTATTGTCAAAAGCTCTCTCTAAAGTAACCAGCCCTCTGGGGATTTTATTTGTCTTGAGTTGAATTACCTCCTTCCCTAGGAGAATTTCTTTTCCATCCACAACCTCTACAAAGTTTTAAAAATCCACTTCCTGGTTCTAATATTCATCATTACAATGTAGAAATCTCAGCAAATCTCTGTCATCATCAAATACTTGCCAGCTGTATACATTATCTGTTACTATAGGTCTAAGTTTAACCTCAACATTTGTAACATTTGTCAGAGTAACATCATTTGGCCTTATGGCTACATTAGCTAAAATATTTTCCCTGACATTTTTTGATCTCTCCACCCAGCGTATTGAAAAAGTATCAAACAATTCAATTGTATCCCAAACAACATGCTTATACTGTTTTAACCTCTTATTCTTTGATGCATACTTATGTCTAACTTGGGCAACAATTAACTCTGAATCCCCAAATACTTTGAGCATCTTGATCCCATGCTTCAAAGCAACATTCAATCCTAATAACAAAGCTTCATACTCTGCAATATTATTCATACAAGAAAACTTCAGCAAGAAAGAGAATTTTAAAAGCTTACCAGCTGGAGACAGAAACACAATCCTAGCACTAGAGCCTTCCTTTGAACAAGCTCCATCAAAATACATGGTCCAAAGACCCTATTGGTCAAGCTCCTGGATGCACATGTCTCCCCCTTCACCTCCTCTTTCATATGAGACAACTCTGAAAATTTCACAGTCAGTGTCTACAAAACATATATGCTCCTCTGACTCTTGATCCTCAACTCTGTCTGGTGACCTTTCTTCTCTGATCAGTTTGACATCCTTACCATTCATTGGGATCATGGCATATGATAAATCTAATTGCATACTGCCACCAATCAACGTTGCCCATCTTCTTGACAACAACATACCATATTGTGGCTTGATATCAACAACTGTTATGTTCATTTTATAATTTTTTTTCAGGATATGCTGCCAGTCTGAAGTCCACATCTTTCATAATTCCAATGAAAGGTACCTCTCTAGCATCCATGGCATAGCATTTCCCACATGCCTTATCTATCTTTAACCTAGCTTTCTACATAATGGCCAAAGGCATGATATTTGTTGATGCTCCTAAGTCAAGCATACAATTCTTAATCACTTTTCCATTTATGACAAAGGAGACATAGAATGGTTCAACCTATGAAGGGCATTTTGTCATGGTCACCCCCAGATATACTTCAGGAGTCTCATCCTCATCAATACACATAGCTTGTTTCTTACCCTGAGTCTCAATACTCTGATTAGCTTGACATGGTACTGAAATCAAGGACAATGTTTTATTTCTGAACTCCTCAACTTTCATTAGCTCCATCAGTGGAATAGAGACCTTTACCGAGGACAAGACTTGAGTTATGTCAAATGGAGCATAATTTTGTATAATAGTTGTAGCCTGATCCATGGTTTTATTTTTATTTTGGTATGACCCAGCTTTAATTTTTGTGGCTCCTTGACTGTCACCTTTGATTTGAAAATTTTTATTTTGATCCTCAACCTGGGGAATTCTATTTTCTGACCCTCGAGAATCATGACCTATTTTTTGCTTAAAATTTTTCTTATCATTTCTCCATTGCTTCTTTTGTGTTTCAATCCCTTTATAACTATGCACTGGCTGGCTCATAAAAGTATTCTCTAGTTGGTGCGAGTTATTTACATGGGTTTTACCCCTGAGATTGTAATTGCTTTTGACTTGGGCAACTGCGGTAGCTGTGAAGGCTCTAATCTCTTCATCAGATGGTCTCCTCAAATTATTCAAAAAATTGTGAGTCCTGAGCATAAGCATAATTATCTTCGTCATCTTCATCATAGGGAAACTGCTGGCAGACCCGAATCACATTATTTGTGCTTGTATCAACATCTTGAGAAGGATACTCCCTATTTGTAGACAACATATTGACATTGTCATCTTCCATGCAATGCAGTTCATTGCATTCATCATAGCAACAGCATTATTATACAGAGACTGAGCAATCATACATTATGACTGTGAGTGAGGCATCTGACATATTATGCACCATGGGGTGTCATTAACACTATTAACAGCCTTCTTCAAAGGATTAGGTGTCTCCTTAACATTTTGAGCTCTTTGATTAGGGTTGATGTTTGGAAGAATGGGTTTACCATTATGCCAATTGGTATTATATGGCATATCATGTAATGGTGGTCTTCTTTCTTGCCTCTGGTAAACCTGCCTATCAGGACCTATCCCTTTTTCATTTTTAGCCATTCTATAGCTTAGGCCCTTGACAATAGTTGTCAATTTATCTAATTTATCCTCAGAAGTAGATGCATTGCCTTGAACACTTTGAGATTTGGTATTCGGATTTTGCAAAATTTTTACATCATCTCTTCTGTTTGTCTTACCAGATGCTTTTCTGTTATTTTCAATATTTGTTGCAATTTTGAAAGCATCTCTAAGGCTAGCAAGACCTTTATCCCTTAACTCATAAGATGTTTTAGCATCAAAAGCATTTATGTACAACACTATGCACATGGGTTCATTAGGCCTCAGGTGGTGTGGCAGTTTGTTCAACACCTTAATGAATCTAGCATTGAAATCAGCAACCTGTTCATTTGATCCTTTGGTAATGCCAGTGAATTGATTAATGAAGAAACTTGGATCAATTTTGTCACCATATTGTTCTTTGAAAATTCTTTTGAAGTCATTCCATGATGAAAGACTCCTATCAGGCAGACCCTTGTACCATTCTCTTGCCTCATCAACTAAGGATTGCATAAATAATTTCATAAAAACATCCTCATGCTCAACCTCAAAGTTGTCCATGATATTCTGAAAAGCTTTTAAGTGGTCTTCTCCTGACATAGTATTGTTTCCTAAAAACTTTGGCAATTGTGGCCTCACATGTTTGTCAATATGATTTGGGTAACTAGGAATGCCATCAAAAACCAGTTGTCTGAATCTGTCCAGCTGCATCAGCTATCTACCAAACTAATTTGCATTTACATCTCTATTTGCATTCTGATTTCTTACATTATTCAATGGTACTCTAGCGTTGTTTGCATTCTGTCTTTGATCATTATGTTGATCATGGATTTCATTTCTTTGCTGATTTCTCTGCATATTTGCATTTTCAAGGGTAGGAATTGAATCATTCTGAACATCTCTCAGAGCTTGCACTTTCTGTCTCATATCATCTCTAATTTTTACTACTTGCAAATATTCTAATCCTACTCTCAGACTCTTGATTTCTTCAGCTAATTCCTCCTCCCTAGGCATAGAAGAGGATGGTTTCATTACGTTCTGATCATTATCATCTCTCAGGGATTTAGCTTCTTCAAACATATCAGGGGAATCATGGAAAGGGTGTTCTTGAAACACTTCTGACCTCATTCTCAATCCACTACCCTGCTGTCTTTCATATACGTTCTGGATTTCAGCCTCTGTGTTTGAGAAATAAGCTATTGTCCACTCTAAAGATCCTAGATTGTCTTGCATATTATCACTACTTCTGGGAGAACCCTCTCAACTGGCTTGGACAATCCCTTTTTTCTATACATCATTTTTATGGATAAATCTTCAAACAGAGGATTACGTAGGGATCTTCTCCCTTGCATACAAATTTTTACTTTACCAGTTGGGAGATTTATTTAGAGTTGCCACCTACAACAAGGAATTGTTTTCTTTTAAAATCAGGGTTCTTTCATAAAGCATTCCCCAGTAGAGTCACCAAAATTTGTTGGTTATTTTCCTAGACAGGATGCTTGTTCCCAGTTATCCTTACAAAGTAGCCATCATTGATCAACAGAATTCTCAGGCTAGGGGCCAACAATACAGGAGATAGACTCTATAAATATTTCCTCTTCTTCTTTAGGCTTTGCAGAACCAAGGGGGTATTCCCTATTCAACATCTATTGAATGCATCTACGAGTTAGCTGGGATGTTGACACAAAGCAGATAAATATTCTTTTATGCAGACCAAAACTGTGAGATAAGTGCAAAGGGGCTAGATTTGGGCTTATGTTTAGTTGTGAGACGGAGGATTTTAGTCCTAAACTACTTCTAATGTCCTAAAGGTTTGTATTTGAAGTTTTAATTTGATTTTGGTATTTGGATGCAAAACTAAGACCTGGGGTGTAACCTCAATACAAGACTAGATCGGTGCCTATCCAGGGCTTGGAGTTAGTAGACATACACATGTGAATGGTCAGCATAAACCTATACTAATGATTGGATTTCAAGGGGGCTTGTTTACCACCTGCCTTATAGATACTTCCCAAAACTAGGTGTTTAGTCATTCATACTTAATGATATCCCTGCTGCAACATGCCTTCTCAATGATTAACCTGAAACATTTAATTTGTTCCTTGAACAAAGGTAGGAGATTAAACATTCAATACAGAAAAAATTATATTCCTGAATCTTGAACAACCCTTAGCTATCTTGATTCAAAAGTAAACATGCCCACAGCTTGGAGACAAATGATTAAACACATGCACAGAGCATTTCTCATATAAAACAACATGAAACCAATGGATTTATGCATGAAACATACAACATGAGACTCATAAACTCGCAAGACTCACAAGACATCAAGAACAGAGCCACCGATGAAGTTGTATTTTATTACAGCACCAGAATTTTGTCCAGTTTTCAACCACCACAAATGAGTGACACAATCTTCTTATACAGCAAGAGAGTGTACTCAACATTAATTACAAGGCAAAAATAAAAAATTTGCAAGCTACCGTGCACCACAAAATGGCACTCAAAACATTAATGCAGCAGGCAGAAGGAATGGCGGGGAGGAGTTGGACTCGAGCCCCGTGCCACCGTTTGGGGACATTCCTCATAAAACTGGAAGTTGGCCTGTCACTCAATCCATCACGCCTCTGCAAGTAGCCAATAATGGCTCACCAACCCGCGGGATGCAGCAGTGAACACACCCAAAGTTTTCCCACTCAAAACAAGCCTGAAGAAACAAGGAAGACCAACTCCGCAAATTCAAAATCTGGCCGTTGATTTTGATTCCATCGTTGAGATCATCGGTGCTAAAAACTGCAAAAAAGCCAAGAGCCAATGATTACGTGCCACATAGGCACTCCATGTTCTTATCATTGACTTTTCCTTTTCCTTATTTTGCCATTTTCACTCCTTGTATATGCAAGAACGAATGCATATACAATTGCCACTGTTCACCTTTCGAAATCCCTTGTATATGTATATATAAGGTGGACTCCAAATTTTATTCATTGTATTTGATTCCCCCTTCGCATCCAGGCTATATATCTTTGTTTTGTATATCAAGTTGTATGCTGCATATACAAACCCAATATAGATGCAATCCATGGACTCCAAACCTTTATGAAGCATATTAGAACAACTTTGAAATCTGGCCCATGTATTTGAACCCTTGTGCTTTTCATTATATATCCACGGGCCCCACCCCTTTGTATATCGGCCCCTTCATATGCATATAATGGATCCCTAAACAAGGCGGATCCCAAATTTTTCATGAGGCAAATTGAAATCAACCTCGGGTTCAATTTTGTATCTTTGGAATGCATGTTCGATTGTATATTTGGAATGTACAATCCCAAATATACAATGGTAGACTTCAAAATATTTCACATATACAGTTAATTTATTGACTGCATCCATCTTGTACCTGTCCATTTGCATATTTCCTCTGACGCATGTAGCCGTTTTATATTTGGACAAAACACATACAAGCAAACCTAATCTTCAACAGATTCCCCCAATGTACATGCATCCTGATATGCATTTAAACTGTATATAACTCAATTTCTTATCATTTTCTGGAGGCCAACTGAGATTTCACAAGATCGCCAACATACAATTCACCTTTGCATATACAGAAATCAGTATTTTTCTCAAGTATGATAGGAAAAAGTAGTGAAACATTGCATGGGGGCTGGTCAACCTTCAAACATCAAAGCATGAGGATGAGACATAATAACCAGGAACCCACCACAAAAGGCCAACATTGGAATAGACAAAACAATGCAAGATCCCATGACTCATAAAATTCAGGGTTGAATGAGAAAACCTGCAAACGTTCAAGCTTAAAACCATAAACATAAATGATTACCAACATGTGGGAAGCTAATTACCTTCGTCTCCTATCATAAGAAGTTCCAACAATTCTCATCAGCACCATCTTTTCCCAACTCTTATCTAAATGAACACAATTTTGAAGAAAAATTAAGAAACATGTTTAAATCCACATAAAAGGATCAACGCAAGAGGTATGGATTGAAGTATGGTGAAGAACAATTAATTTTATAGTCTATTGTGATGCAACTTAGAGAAAGATACTTGCTAATCACTAAGACAAAACATGTGTATCACATACAACTAAATATTTTCACATTACTCATAAAACTAAATACACCTATCATCTTTATCGATTTTAACATTGGTTTTTAAATATATTTTGTATAATATTTCATACAATTCATATATCTAAACTAATTGAATTTATTAAATGTGATATTTTATAAAGTTTTATCTACATAATCTTTGAGTTAATATCATTGATCCACATTTCATGAGTAGTGGTTAACAAGAGCCCATTTCTCATGAGCATGACTGGTTCACTTAGCACTTATTGTATCTAGTTGATGCTCACAGAGGTAAAGCATTGGAACTTCCCAAGAGGTCACCCATCCCAATACTACTTTGACTCTAGTGAAAATAACCATAGGAGATTTTCCAAGGTCAAGCCCACTTAGCTTACTACCCTATTTGCTAAACCTTAAGAAAGTGTTGTGCTATATGAACCATTCATTATAGGGCTCTTTAACTCATTCATCATCAAGTAGAATCTATTTTTGGTAGTATGTCAAATTATGTGATGTTTTATCACAATTCAACTATGTAGTTTTTTGTCCCTTCTCACAAGGGGGGACTATTGCTTTCACTCAACAAAAAAATCATTAGTTTTCTTTGAACTTCGTGCAATATGGAAAATATTAAAGGTATAGCTAAGGTTTTAAATATTTTATTCTTTTTCCTCTGATTGTTGGCATTTTCTCATTGGGGCATTGCTATAACCCTAATATTTTATTCTACATTGTGCATGTAATTATGGGTGGCATTGTGTGGGTTGGAGGGTTTGGGCAATGGAACACGTCCTGCAAAAAGACGTGTTGTGTTTGGTTGAAAAAATGTGTTGTGTTGCAGAGCTATTCAAAATAGGTGTTAATAGCTTGTGAGTTGGGTGGGGTTTGTACCAGTCCTATTTTGGTTTGACATAAAGCCTCAAAGAAATGTGGTCTCATGGTATGCCAAGATTGTAAGATATGCACAAAATGGTTTTTCCTAAAATAACTTTACAAACTTTCAAGAAAATGCAATTGGCAGGGGTCAAGCCACTATTTTATTTCTCTTTACATTAGTAGGAATGCAAATTTCTAGAATGGATCCAGGTCAGGGTTTTGTGTGGCTATTCATTTTGGGGGAGAAGATTTGGGTGAGTTTTTTTTTGTTTTGATCTCTTTATGTTTTTGTTTGGTTATTTTTTGACGCATTTCATTTTTTTTGTGTTAGGGTGAGGGTGTTTCTAGACTAATTGATGTATAATCTAGATAGAGTCAAGGAGGCAGGCATTAGATTCAATGTGTTTATTGGAAAACATGTTTTGAGTTTTATTATTCTATCCATTACTCTGTCATTTGTAAACATGAAATTCTATCTAATTTTATTTCTTAAAGCAAAGAATATTGTAATGTATTTTTTGGCTAAATAGTTTTTGTTCATTCTCATAAATTGCACTGTGTATGGTAGAAAATACATTTATAAAATGGATATTTTCCTAGGAAGATATGTTGTAGAATTTTTCTTTGGAATAAATTGCATAAAATCCTTGTTCAAAATACATTTTAGGGATAATTTAGGGTTTTCTAGAGTATTTTACATATTGTAGTGATGGTACCTTCCAAACTTCTTAGCGATGGAGGCACACTAGGTCAACAACGTTTAATTGCATCATTTTTCTTGTTTCTTGAGCTTTTGAGGGGCTATTGTCCTACAATTTGTCAAGTACTTCATTTAGCCAAAAAAAGGGCAAAAGCCAGAATCTTATATTGTTCTGCAGTTCCTTTTCTCTTGGTTCCCCAATAAATGTGAATTGATTCTAGAATGGATAAGGGTTTTGAAGACAAAAGAAAAGAAAAAGAAAAAAAAGCTAAAGCAAATGAAAAATTTCAACTTTGTCAGTGAGTTTTTCATATACTTTTGTAGGGTTTAGTAGGACCTTTGATAATTCTTAACAACTATTTATTTCTATTTTTGAATGAATTTATCTCATGTAATCACTTTGCAATGCTTTGTATTATTGGTTTATTTATTTCATTTTAACTGGACAGCTACGTGCATTAGTTTGAAGAAATGGATTTGAAGAGCTTAGGGCTCTGCATAGCAAGAGAAAGGGTGGTCCTATTAGGAAACTCATAGAACATATGTTTTTAAGGAATACCACTAGATAAAAAAGAGTAATTTAAGTTTGAATTTCATGAAAGGAGAGCTATGATATTCGTTTGTGGCTCATAAGATCCTTGTAAATAATTTCCAATTAAAATTGCTCTCACACCTCACTTGTATAGTTGTTACGGTTTGAACCTTAGTCTTTGGAATGTTAGTTCCTTGTCGCAGTCATTATACTGCATCCTAATGTATAATTCGCTGTTGGAGTGAAATTTTGAAGGTAAATATGGTCAGTCACATAGGCTTTGCATTAGGTGGGATTTGAACATTGGCCTTTGGCATGACAATGCTCTTTCCCAACTAGTAGACCACTTACTGGTGGATGCATTTAATGGGGCTTGAATCTTGATCCGTGTCATTTCAATGTATTGCCTCAATCACTAGACAATGTCACAATGGACAATTGACTGTAGGATTATAAAATCTCAAAGTGGATTGATAAGTCCCTGGTGTTTGAAGAGGTAGATCAGTTGGTGTACCTTAAAGCCATACTTTCTGAGACCCTAAGGCTCTATCCCTTTGTTCCACAAGATTTCAAATATGTTCTAAAGGATGATATGCTATCTAATGGCACATTTGTTCCTGGGGGTTCCACATAACATACTTAATTTATTCAGTGGGCAGGCTAGAATCCCTCTGGGGACCTGATTGCTAGGAGTTTAGTCTAGAGAGGTGGATACAAAATGGCAAGTTTGAACTACCTAAGGATGCTTACAAGTTTGTCTCATTTAATGGGGGCCAAATATTTGCTTGGGGAAGGACCTGGTCTATTTGTGGATGAAATCTTTTTTTTCTGGAATTCTCCTACACCACCACATTGCACTAGTCCCTAGGCATCCAATGGAGCAAAAGATGTCACTTACTCTATTCATGAAACATGGCCTCAGAGTGTTTGTTGAACCACAAAATCTCTCTACTTGATAAGATGGGTAGCTATGGATCAAATAGTCCTGCAATTCAATATAGTACACTCTTCTGATTGCAATGATGTCATATCTAGATTGTTACAAATTTGCAATGTTCACATAGAACTCCCACCTAGTTTATTATTTGAAAATGCATTAGGAATATTTTATATTTTTGTGTTTATGTTCACAATGTACAATTCAAAGTTGTATGTAGACGTGTGGACATTTTACTTAGCATAATAATTATTTATGATTATCAGTGTGGATCAAAAACCTCTTCGATAGAGAAGACCACTCATTAGATTCAAAATTGAGATGTTTGTAATTGATCAGGGCACCATCTTGACATTAGAATCAAGTGTTCCATGTGAATTTTCCATTTGCAATATTATATGTTAGTGCATAATAACAAGTAATGAGTTTTATAAAATATTATTGTGTTTCTTGGATTAAATTTATCATATATATTCATCATGGATTGCATCTTCACGTCTTTACACATCATAGTCTTGAAAGTAAAATGCATAAGTTAGAAGGCTGATTTCTTTTCTTAATGTAATCCCATCTCAACCAAATGTTGTATAATGTCAAAGAAGTAAATCCCACATGTTCTAAGATAAATGAACTTCCATTTGTTACTTTTACACTCCATAACTGAATTGACAAACAAATCATCTTTTGTAATAAGTTATTTCCTTTCTCTGCCATGTTCTTGATACATGGTTCTCTAGAATTGAAATGTTTAGAGTTTATCAACTTTAGGTTCATTCCTCATTTCAGATGAACTATTATATTGTGTTGCTTCTATTTATGAAATTCCTCTATCCTCTATACCTTGATGAATGTCTATACCCTGTTATCCTCTATACCTTGATGAATATCTATACCCTATTTCAAAGTCACCATTTTTGCACAGGTTGGAAGTCCATTGTCAAATGTGGGTTGATCGAGTTAGATACTTGTCAACGGATCCATTTTGTGTAAATCTCACAATCGTCGAAACCCATGACACTAAATTCCTTCGAGCATTTTGTAGGCTTGCTTTGGCCTTGACATCATCCAAAATCACTAGAGTTGGCTTCAATTGCTTTAGTGGTGGTTGTTTCAGATGTATAATTTACTATAGGACAAGTACACCCTTGGATTAAAAATCATTAAAACTAAAACTAAAAGTGTGTCCCCGATACCGTATTCTAAGAATTGAGCAATGTGTAGCCCATTTGACAAGCACCTTCCTATGTGCTTGTAAATACACAGGCCATAACATTCTGAGCATATGTTGCATTAACAATATTGCACACAAACAAACAACTACTTGAAAGCAGATAGAGGTGCTATGGGGTGAAAATTATTTAAATAGATGTATCTACAACTGGTACCAAGGTTTGAGTCAATTCTCACAAGAGTAGTGAACAAGGTATTTGAAAAAAAAAGTCTTTGCAAAATTTGAAACAATTTGTATTTATAAAACATTTTTGCCCCCTTGGAGGTGGTACAATGTATATGATTTTTTCACGTGACTCAAGACTCTAAAACTTAGGTGGGCCAATGTTAAGAGTTGACTTGGACCATTGAAAACTTGTCAAAACTTGTATATAAAAAATGTATAAAATATTTATTATTCTAAATATTTTTTGTTTCTATGTTCTGAGTTTTAAGAGATAATTCTGCGCAGGGTAGGCTACTTTAAACTTGTCAAACCAAATGTCTTCATGCTCAAGATTTGATTATTTATCACTCTATTTTTATATAGTCATTATACTTGTACATTTAGCAAGATGCCATTGAGTATATACTCATACAAATGTATATATCTAGTATGATTATTTGTTCTGAGAAAACTTTCCCTATTCAATTTTATGCATCCTACTATTGTTGTTAATGGAAGTTTCCAAAACCTAATTCACTATTTATAATCAAGTAATTTGTCTTAGAATATTGTGCTAAGTTTGATGTAGTCATGGTTCTGATTTAGTGTAATAGTGCAAATTGATAAGACATTCATCCTTTTTATTTTTCAAATAATAAACTAGATAGGAGTTCTACCTGAACATTGCAAATTTGTAACAATCTAGCTACGACATCATTGCAATTAGAAGAGTGCACTATATTGAATGGAAAGACTATTTGAGCCATAGCCACCTATCTTATCAAGTAGAGAGATTTTGTGGTTCAACAAACACTCTGAGGCCATGTTTCATGAATAGAGCAAGTGACATCTTCTGCTCCATTGGATGCCTAGGAACCAGTGAAATGTGGTGGTATAGGAGAATTCCAACAACAATAGCTTTCATCTACAAATAGATCAGTATTTCCCCAAGCAAATCCAATCCTAGGCCTTCCATTAAATGAGATGAAATTGTAAGCACCCTCAGGTAGTTCAAACTTGCCATTTTTTATCCACCTCTCTGGCTTGTACTCATAGCAATTAGGTCACTGAAGGAATTCTAGCCTACCCACTGAATAAATTGAATATGTTATAGTGGAACCCCTAGGAACAAACGTGCCATCAGGCAACATATCATCCTTTAGAACATATTTGAAATCATGTGGAACATAGGGATAGAGCCTCAGGGTATCAGAAAGTGTGGCTTTAAGGTACACCAACTGATCTACCTCTTGAAACACTAGGGACTTATCAATCCACTTTGGAATTTTACAATTCTATAGTCAATTGTCCATTGGGATGTTGCCTAGTGATTAAGGCAAGGCATTGCAATGACATAGAGCAAGATTCAAGCCCCATTAAATGTGTCTACCAGTAAGTGGTCTACTAGTTGGGAAAGAGAATTGTCATGCCAAAGGCCAACATTCAAATCCCACCTAATGCAGACTCTATGTGACTAAGCATATTTACTTTCAAAATTTCACTCCAACAGTCAATTATACATCAGGATGCAGTAAAATGATTGAGGTATGGAACTGACATTCCAAAGACCAAGGTTTAAACTGTAACAACTATACTAGTAGTTGCATGTAATTTTTGTGCAACAGAGTAGCTGATAGGATGAAATGTTACATTAAGTTTATTTTAAATAAGAATAAGAGTATGATCATGCTATAGTAATGGGTTTTGATTTTTTTTGGTCAATGATTCACATTCAAACAACTAAGGAAAATTCATTAGAAACATAAAGTTAGACACAAAAGGGAGAAAAGATAGACCAAAGCATTGCCTCAATTCATACAATTTTATAGCTAGGTATTGATTATGAGATTATTTTATATTTTTATGTTTTATATTAGTTTGATATATCCGTAATTTGATTGAAAATGTTTGTTTCTTTTTTAAACCTACTTGTATCATAATATAAACACTATTGACAGAATGCTTCGATTTTAAAACTAATTACATCAGTTAAAACACTAAAACTTTATTAAACTTCATAGTTGTGTCTCTTATTGGTCCCTACCCATGCCAACATGAATATACCAATCAATTTAGAATAAGTGAGGACAAGATGAACCAATTCCATTTTGAGTTTAGTTAAGGTTGAGCATTGTGGATATGGATTTGACATGTCACTTTCATTGATTGCATTGGTTTTTAATTTTTTTGGTGTGCACATTATGATGATTTTCAGAAGACTTATAAGACAAAATGAAGGTTAAGCAACATGAATTATTTTCATTGATCTAATTATTCTCTTAATTTGAGAACCATATTTAGGAATTCCATTCTAGCATACATATTGAAGATTTTGGTGCATCTAAAAATTGAATTTCAAGGATACATGATCAAATGGACGACGTCTTCTACATTTTAAACAGGCTATTGGAAAGGGTATGGTGATTACTAACTTTGTAGTAGGATGTCTTAGGTTTGATTGGCATGGATTCCAGTGCCCTTTTTAATGCGTTTCTTACATTAAATTGCATACCAGCTTAAAAAAATAAATGAAAGTATAGGTGGTAAGCAATGGCAACTAGTTCCCAAGTGTTGCTGCTCTTTAAAAAAAAATTGCATTTTTTTACCTATGTCATGCAGGAGCACCAGGACTTGTACTAGGCATGTGACCATTTGTGGAGTCATTTTCGATTTAGGCTTGGTTTAGGTGTTTTTGAGTTAAATAAGTTCATATTGGACCATGTTGAGTTATTTTGGTGAAATTTGGGGTCCCTATGTTAAAATGTTACAAAATTGTCAAATGTTGTCAAGCAACTTCCCACAAAGTTGTCAAAAGTTGTCATTTTGTAAAAATATGCAAAAAGGTGAGTTAGCTAGTCAATGGAGATAGTTGGGGCAGGTGTGTTGGGCATAAATATGCCCCAAAAACTCATTTTGTATGTTGGTTGATAAGAATTTTTGAAGGAGAACAATAAAAGATCTTTGTTTTCTGCTAATTCCAACATTTTCTTGATGTTTACATGTTGCGTACGGACCTATATGGACATGTCATGTTCTGAGAATGACTGGGCATGAAAGTACATTGAGTCTATTTCATTTCATTCTTTTGTTGCATTCAATTTCACTAAGGAATAAGCAAGTTATAGGGATTTTTCTTAAAACTGTCAAAACCCTAGACAGTGAACAAACAAAATGCGTAACATGGCCTTCCATGTGTAGATAATGTTAAAACCTTGTACAATGGCTTGTGATAGCATAAATTTTGATTCTTCAAACTTGCAAGAGTGAAGGTGTAATTTGGCACATGCTATGGAGTCATGAAGGCCTAATATTTTCATGTATAAAGCTGATAGAGTGAACAAAGAGAGGGATATGAGTATTTTGATGTTGGAATCAGACCCCTTCATGGTTAGAAGTGCTTGGGAAAGGTGTCAAGAGCCCTTAAATAGTATACCAAGTCAGAGTTTGACCAAATGTTAAAGGCATGTGTCCATTTTGCAAACTATCCTATCTTGGCAGAATTGGACAATGTTAGACAAGACTGTGTATAGTCCAAATTAAAGTCTCCTACCTTGAACAAGTAGAAAAATCCTTCAAAGTGTATTAGATGGAGGGTCATTAGTGTCTTTAACCTTGTTTTGAAGATCATAGTCTCCATTTTGTCCTGGTGTCATAGTGAACAAGAGTGGATCAAGCCTAGGAGGCCTAATTAGGCCCAATTACATAGGGGATAGTCAAATTTTGGGATAGACCATACAAAACAACCCCACCCCATTTCTTGGTATGTATTGTAAGGCCCAAAAGGGTATCCTATTTAATTCACACTTTTTGAATGTCAAGTCTCCAACAAGAGTTATGTCCAAAAATGCATTTTTGAAAGGTTACAAGGGAAAGGGGTCAGTTGTGAAGGAATGCCCTATGGATAGTGATCTAGGGTTTTGGTAAATGATTGGTTGGTTGTGTCTAGTTAATCCATACCCCTACTTTGCATCACTATGTCACAAGGTGTGAGTTCATGTTTGAGTGTGGCAACAATAAAACTCAGATTAAGTTTGTAATTTTTTTTAAAAAAATCATGATTACATTTGAGTACTGGAATTATAAAGATGCTATTGTTGATGGAGATTGTAAGGGTAAATTGGTGATTAATCAAATGAATTAAACAAGACCCAAACATCAACAGAATAGTGAAACAAGAAGGATTCAATAAAGGAAGCAATGAACAAACACAGTGCAAACCTCTCCCGTTTCAAAACTTCTGTTGTTCGCCTATCACAAATCGTCCTTTTGCAGATGAGATGAGCCCTCAGAGAGTGCAATCTTTTTAGTTGTTTGTAGGAAGTCGACGGTGAACGGCTATGGTGATACGCAATGAAGATGAGCTCCAATGCAAGTATGTGATCTCAAGCTTGTGGATGACAAAAGGGTGCCAAAGGCACGCTGGTGATATTTCTGCAGAGTAATGATGTCAAAAGCCTGGATCCTTAGAATGGAGGGATGAAGCTTCATTTATAGACTTGGAAGAATGGGAATCAACAGTTGAGAGGAGATATGAAGATCGACGGCTAAGGATGGTTGAGGAATGTGCAACCAGTAGAAATGTGACAAGTGTCCCAGCTCCATCATGAAAGGGGGGATGTGACAAAACTGATTGGAGAGTTAACTCCATTGACTGGTCTGTTAACAGACTTGATTGATCAGTTAGAAGAATAAATCGTGGAACTGACTGAATTGATTGAGGATTTGACTCAATTGACAGGTTAGTTAACTCTTTTGATTGATTAGTTAACTAATCTCTGATTTGAGAAGCAATAGGCCATGTGGGTGAGGGAAAATAAGGTAATTAAATATTAAATATATTTAATTACATGTGCAACCTGATGAGGTGGACAAGGTGAGGTGGAAAAGGTGAGGTGTAAAGGTGATGTGGATTTTTAGAATTTAGAACTTAGGATAGAGGAATTTGGATTAATTAAATAATTTATGATTATTTAATTGTGTAGGACATTTAGAAGAATTGTAATTAAATAAATAGATTTTATTTAATTATGGAATAGTGAATCGATTAAATAAATTTAGAATATTTATTTAATTGATAGAAGAATGAAATAAATATTTAGAATATTTATTTAGGATGATTCGTGTCATTTTTAGGCGTATACATTTTGCCCCTCTTTGATGCAATGCAGTTTACAGCGTTGCTTCAAAGAAATCGATAGTTCGAATGATGATACATGCCCCAGTTTGCCCCTGGTACAGGTTAAATGATGATAGGATGCCCCCTCGGGAGATTAGACGGGAAAAGGGTGAAAGAAACGGATATGGACAATCTCACGAAGACGAAGGGGTTAGGATAGGTGGGAGGAAAAGGGACGCGATCAGGGAGGCAGGAAGAAAATGGGAAGAAAAACGGGCTCGGGAAGTAGTCATAGTCATCACCTAGCCAGAATTAGGGTTTGGAGGCTATAAATAGGAGCTGGGTCCACAAGAATAGTCATTTGTACACTTGTTTACTCTAGATTGGATTGAGAGAGCCTAGAGCAAACTTGGAGCAGCATGGCAGCTAGACCAGCAGACATTCCGCGCGAGGAGCATCGATTCGAGCGAGTCCATCGATTCGGGCGGCCAGCAGAGGCAGGACCCCCGGTATGTGTTTCAAAAAATTTCTCCTAGGGTCGATTTAGGATGTCATAAATGCACTTAGAAAATAGGTTAAATGCATGTGCTGAAACTCAGAATGGTGCATATGTCCCGTGAAGTGGCGCTTTTGTCATTGCGCGGTGCATATGCCGGTTTCGGCGGTGCATATATGAAAGCTGCGCATCTACGCACTATAGCTGCACTTAGGTAATTTGGCGGCACATGTGTATTTAAGCCGCGCATATGTTGAAAGTAGCGGCACATTTGTTAATGCGGCGCATATGTCGATTGTAGCGACGCTTTCATAATATGCAGGTGCATATGTTAAATTTTGCAATGCATCTGTCGGATCTGCGTATATGTGCACTGTGGCAGCGCATTTGTGTGAGGTGACGCATATGCTGATTTTAGTGGCGCATATACCAAAAAATGGTGCTTTTACCACCTGTAGTGGCACATTTGCTGTGGATAACAAAGGACTTAGCCAAATTGACTCGATTAGCATCCTATTTGATGTGGTAATTGATGAGCTATCTCTGAGATTACAGAAATCTAGTCAAGAGATGTAGTGTGCTCTTTTGATCAATTTGAAATGCTAAGTTTAGTTGATATAGTTCAGTAGGTATGTTGAGTATGGTATATGTCGCTTGAGACTGACGCTTTGCCTTGCTTGCTTGCAGGAGGAGATTCAGGACACACTGCAGTCAAGGGAGACGTTTCCCATGCCCTTATTGCAGAGATATATGCTGACGGAGATTGACAGAGTGGTGCTTGGTGCCATGGGATTGGATTATGTATGCTTCATGCCCGAGGTGCGGGCGAACCATGGACTGCTGACAGCTGCCGTGGAGAGATTCCACAGTGAGGACGGGACCTTCCACTTTCCGACGGGAGAGATGACGGTGACCTTGGAGGACGTCTACCGGATACTGCACTTGCTGGTGGTAGGCGAGTTAGTAGAGTATGATGCACAGCGGGACATGGGGCTCGCCGAGTGCCAGTGGGTGTTTGATGATCCCGAGCTAGCTAGATAGGTTATCCCGTGGTAGGATATATACAACTACTATGACTACTTCCCTGGGATTGTGGCTAGACTGATCGGGGGCGTTGTATGCCTGGACAGGAGATCGCATGGGTTCCCCAATGGATGGGGCAGGATCATGGAGCAGATGCTGACTAAGGGCACCCGATATGCATGGGGAGTCTACGTGCTGGCCCATTTATACCATGACATGCATCAGGTGGTGTACCACCACAGCACGAGTCTATCGGCTGGGGTGTTGTTGTTACAGTTCTGGCTGTGGGAGCACATAGTGGTGACTAGGCCGATATGTGTCTTTGCAAGGCAACGAGGAGAGCCATACAGTTATGGCTACGCAGGAGTGATTTCCCAACACAAGCTGGGGAAGCTAGAGTACTGGAGACACACCTTGGACGGAGTGGATGTGGTCGTCTGGCGACCATATTTGGACTGCGAGCCCTGGGATGATGAGGGAGACGAGCTGCCATACTACTTTCAGACCAGGTGGCTGATAGGCCAGACACGGCACATCTTGGAGAGACAGATGGTGGGCAGGGTGTTGAGATAGTTTGGGCAGAGACAAGGTATGCCACAGGGGCAGGCTATGTTCGCACGGATGCATGCAGAGAGGGTCCGATGGGGGCCGATGGCTTCGTATGAGGAGGCTCTGGCGAAGTTCCAGCAGACGCCGTATGTGGCATGGGACATGAGGAGAGAGATAGCAAATGCGGGGGTGACACAGGAGTACGAGGATTGGATCACTGCACATCCTTTCCTAAGATATTCAGGACCCGGCATGCTGGTGCCTCGTATTGACGAGGCGGACTCAGAGGAGGAGGGAGAGGCTAGCCCAAGGCGGAGGGGAGGTAGAGGAGGTTGAGGACGATAGGGTGGTAGGGTCGGAGAGAGGCCGAGACAGCGGAGGAGGATAGATCAGGCTGAGCAGGCAGTGCCAGGGCAGGTAGAGGCACAGATGCCACCACCCCAGTAGGTTCCACAGCAGCAGGTGCCCCAGCCACAGGGGCCAGGACAGGCAGAGGCAGCACAGGGGCCAGTACAGGGAGAGGCTCATGAGAGGACTATAGCCGGTCTGAGGGGACAGGTGCGAGAGCTGCAGGCACAGCTGAGGAGGGTAGAGTAGAGGCGAGAGACAGATGCAGTGGTGATCACTGGGTTGACTCGCGAGAGAGACATGGCTGACACACGGGTACGGATTATCCGTGTAGAGCGGGACACTGCTGTGGCTGCGATGGGGACAGATGCAGCAAGTTCATTTTTGGTTGGGCAGGTGCAGCAGGCACAGGCAGAGGTTGGCTAGTTGCAGACGCAATTGGCACAGGCACAAACAGATCTAGCCAGAGCACAGTCCCAGGCTCAGTATTACCGAGGATTATACCATGGTGCCATGGCATCGAGCTAGAGGGCAAGGAGCTTTAGGAGTCAGTCTGGGGTGACTCAGAGAGCAGGTCCATCACAATCAGGGGCCTCCGTGATGGGTCCCCGACAGTCAGGAGCTGGCAGTGGTGGCCCACAGTAGCAGGGATAGACACAGACCAGATTTTGTAGATTTTGGGACATGTATCACCATCCATTTTGGATGCATATTGTATATGACACTTTTATTCCAGAGATAGATGATGATCTTGTACATTTGGACCTCTTTTATATGATAGTATATATGATGATGCAGCTTTGTGTATCTATTGCATGTGCTATGCGATGAAGATTTACTTCTATTGTATGATGTGATGTATGTGCATAGTTAGATGGTCTATCTGATGCTATATGAGATGCTGTATGAGATGCTGCCATATGATGTCTATGTGATTTAATGTTTTCAGATGAATGCAAAATGTAATATGATTTCTATGTGATGATGCAACTGTGTTATGGGACATCTATATGATCTAATGCAAATGTATGTATATGTGTTATGAGTTCTATGCAATGATGTAATTGTGTTATGGGACATCTATATGATCTAATGCAAATGTATGTATATGTGTTATGAGTTTGATGTGATTATCTATGCTTTAAGATGTGATGTGATGTAAATGTATTGGTGACCTAATGCATCGGATGATGTATTCTACGAACCTAAGCATGTGCATGACTAGTCCTACGAATGATTGATATGCTCCTATATGCTTTGTTTTTGTGAAGTCCAAATGTACTTGATCGACACAAGAATGACATGATAGACAGATAGACGAATGGTTGTGATAAGATGACTTAGAAACTTTACTTGATATCGTTATTTTGCATAGTTTGGATAATGAGGATTGCATGGATGTGTATGTGGATATAGGATGGATGTTTTGCTTTTAGAATGCTTTATTTCATTATTGGGCATATTTTTGTGGTACATTTTCTGAAATGTTGTAAGTGAATACAAGCATCGAGGTATAATTGAATCGAGATGACTTGAGTACTGCTTACATGGATTTTGATTTATTAAGCTAATACAAGCCTCTAGTCAAAATTGAATCTAGATGACCTAAGTACTGCTTGCATTTCAACAAGCAAGGATTGCCCCTGTTCGTGTTAGACCGTTGATGTCCTCGATGATCTTTTGTCGATCATGTCCTGAGACAAGGCTTCACATTACTAAATTTTAATCCACAAATAGCAAACAAAGAAAATAATCATGCCCCCACCATAGCATCTCTAGCTTTTGGCATCCTTGAGTAGCATAGGAAGGTATGATAGCAAAAATTAGGACTCGAACTGTTAACCATGTTTCTGATCTACAAAGCATAGTTGCGTTGATATGTGTTTATTGCTTGCCTTAATTTGCATAAAATCATTTAGAAGACTTTGGGTATTTGCTTTGCATTGGGTAGGTTAAGATGCTCATTGTCAAGATTTCTACTTGAGGCGCGAGTTCTGCTTGCATTTGCTTGCTTGGTGAGAAGATTTGCACAATCCTTATTGGGGAGAAAGACCCCAAGGGACTGACCTAGTGCCTCGGGGGCTCATTGCTAAATGGCCTTGCCTACGTGACGACGCAGAGGCAACGTAGTTCGGGGTAAACCCCAATAGACCATGGATGGACTAGAAGAAAGATGACAAGAATGAAGACAAGAAAGGGGATGAATGGGACCATGGGAGAAATGGAAGCCTCGGGGGCGCATTAGAATAATGGCCTTGCCTACGTGACGGCGCAGAGGCAACGTAGTTCACAGACTTAGACCATGGACACCGACGAGGGACACTACACTAGGCTCACACGAAGGAGACAGTATGGGACAAAATCCTGGTTGACAAGGCCACAAGGAGAGTATCGAGCCATGATAGGTAACTGTCAGGTGTTTATTGTGGGACAGATATGGGTTGAATGGGGTGAATAGAGAAAGAATGGACTCAAGGTGATTGGATTCCCAAAGATGGAGAAGGCGGTTTACCACAAGTAACGCTTGTTTACCAGGTTTTCATCACTTGCTTTTATTTGCACGAGAAGCTAGAAAGTAAACATGATGCCTGTTTGCCAGGTTTTCATCATGATACCTATCCAAGGCGCCTGTTTGCCAGGTTTTCACCAAAGGACGATTTTTTTTTTTTTGTATGCTTTCTACTTTTTCTCTAATTTTTTTTGTATTTTCTCTTTTCCATTTTTTCGATTTTTCTCTTTTTTGATTTTATTGTGCCCCGTTGCATTGGGGTTCTCCTAGGTATAGAACTGGTGGAGGTGCATGCTATTGATTGGATCCTCAAATAACTCACCCTCTGAAGTGGCCAACTGATATGCCCCTGATCCGTAAGCAGCTACAATCACATAGGGCCCAAGCCAGTTAGGCTCGAACTTACCTTTCTTTTCTCTGTCCTACTAATTGCGAGGGTTCTCTTTTAGAACTAGATCCCCAACCTTGAAGCACCTTGGTCTAACCTTGTGGTTGTAGCTTATGGACATCATCTGTTGATAGGCTTTGAGATGGTCAAAAGCTTTTTGGCATCTTTCCTCTAGCAGCTCTAGTTCTTGTAGCCTGGAGACTCTGTATTCTTCATCTGATATGAGACCTTTCAATGACACCCTGAGAGATGGGAGTTCGACCTTAATGGGAAGGATGGCTTTGGAGCCATAGACAAGGGCGTAGGGTGTAGCACCTATGGGAGTGCGTATACTGGTTCTGTAGGCCCACAGAGCGGGATTGAGTTGGACGTGCCAATCGCGACCAACTTCATTGACAGTCTTCTTTAGGATTTTTAGAATGGTTTTATTCGATGCCTCAGCTTGGCCGTTACCTTGGGGGTAGTATGGAGTGGAGAAACGATGTTGGGTTTTGAAACGCTCACAAAGTTCCTGGACATCCTGATTTTTGAATGGTCTCCCATTATCTGTTATGATGGATGAAGGGATGCCATATCGGCAGATAATGTAATTCAGAATGAACGAGGAAATTTGCTTTCCTGTGACGGTGGTTAGGGGAACGGCTCTAATCCACTTGGTGAAGTATTCAGTGGCGGTTATGATAAATTTATGGCCATTGGAAGAAGGTGGATGAATCTTTCCCACAAGGTCAAGTCCCCATTGGCAAAAGGGCCAGGGTGTCGTTAAAGGTCTCAACTCCTGAGTAGGTGCATGAATCAGGTTCCCGTGTATTTGGCACTGTTTGCACTTTTTGACGAACTGATATGAATCCATTTCCATATTGGGCCAGTAATAACCCAAATGCATGAGTTTCTTAGCTAAGGAGGGACCACTGGAGTGTGTTCCGCAGATCCCTTCGTGTATGTCTCGCAAGGCCATTATGGATTCTTCTTGTTCTAGACAACGGAGTAAAGTACCATCCAAACCATGTTGGTAAAGGGTATTAGTTATGATGGTGTAACGGGAGGCTTGTCGGATGAAAGTTCATTTTTGGTTGGAAGAGAGGTCCGGTGGAAGAATATTATCCTTGAGGTAAGTGTAGGTCTTACCGTACCAAGGTGAATCAGATCCTACTAGGAGGCAAATGGAATGGGTTTCGAGGAGATCATAAGCCGGTTGCCAAATGGTTTCTACTAAGAACTCATACCGTGACTCGTATTCCGGTATTTCAAGAAGAGAGGCTATGGTAGCCATTGCATCTGCTGCTTTGTTCTCGATCCTAGGTATTTGTTCAAAGGAGATGGTCCCAAAGTGTTCTTTGAGGTTGTCGACCATCCATTTGTATGGGATTAGCTTCTCATCTTTGGTTTGATATTCATCGTTGACCTAGTTTATGATAAGCTGAGAATCACCGTAGACACATAGTGCTTGGATTTTCCACTCAGTGGCCATCTTGAGACCAATTACCAAGGCTTCATATTCCGCTATATTGTTAGTGCATGGAAATAACAACCTGTAGGACTTTGGAATTGTGTCTCCTTGGCCAGTGATAAACAGGATACCTGCCCCCTATCCATGGTTGGTGTAAGACCCGTCGAAGTAGAGTTTCCAAGGAGATGTTGACAGAGTGAATAAAGACTCATCGGGAAACTCAAACTGCATTGGTGAAGTGTCCTGTAATGGTGCCTCGGCCAGTTGGTCAGCTATGATTTGCCCTTTGATGGCTTTTCTGTCCACATATTCTATGTCATATTCACTAAGAAGCATAACCCACTTTGCTAGTCGACCCATGAGAGCTGCTTTGCTGAGAAGATACTTTAGTGGGTCGATTTTGGCAATGAGTTTGACAGAATGTGCCAACATGTAGTGTTGGAGTTTTTGTGAAGCAAAAACCACCACAAGGCATGATCGTTCTACCTGTGAGTATTGTAACTCGTAGCCCACTAAGGTTTGACTGATGTAGTATACAGCTCTTTCCTTGTTCTCATAGTCTTGCTGCGCTAGGAGAGCCCCAAGAGCAGTAGGTGTAGTAGATATGTAGAGAATCAAAGGTTTTCCTTGGATCGGAGGCATGAGTATAGGAGGGTTCATAAGGTACTCCTTTAGCTTGTTGAATGCCTCGTCGCACCGCTCATCCCATTTAAATGGAATATTCTGATGTAGGAGGTGGCTGAAAGGTTGGCACTTGTCTACCAACTGTGAGATGAACCTGCGGATGGCCTGCAGCTTGCCCTGTAAGGATCTCAACTGTGTTAGAGTCTTGGGCGGTGGCATGTCCATTATTGCTTTGACCTTGGCTGGGTCGACCTCTATCCCATTTGCTGACACGATGAAGCCTAGCAGCTTGCCCGATGTTACCCCAAACACACACTTCTTCGGGTTTAGTTTAACTTGGAATTGATCCAACCGTTGGAAGACTTTTTTAATATGTCTAGGGGTGAGTCCCTTGTGAGAGATTTTGCCAAGATATCATCAACATAATCCTCCATGGTCACATGCATCATGTCATGGAATATAGTTGTCATGGCCCGCTGATATGTAGCACCTGCATTTTTCAACCCAAAAGGCATGACATTCCAGCAAAAGGTACCCCATGGACAAGTGAAAGCTGTTTTGTGTTGGTCCTCTGGTGCTATTTTGATTTGGTTATACCCGGAGAATCCGTCCATAAGTGATAGCATTGTATGCCCTGTAGTAAGGTCGACTATGATGTTGATGTTTGGTAACGGAAAGTCATCCTTGCGGCATGCTTTGTTTAAGTCTCTAAAATCGTTGCATAGTCGAACCCTGCCATCTCGTTTAGACACTGGCACAATATTAGATATCCATTCAGGGTAATCTATGGCTCTGATGAACCCCACATCTAGCAATTTCTTGAGTTCTTCCTTGACCAAAAGGGCTATATGAGGGTGCATCTTTCTCAGTTTCTGCTTTATGGGCTTCACCCTTGGATCCAATGGCAAATGATGTAGAATCAGGTTCAGGTCTAAACCTGGCATGTCAGCATATGACCAAGCAAAGCTGCCTCTCTTCTTCTTAAAGAATGGTACAAACCTGGTTTTCTCTGGTGGTGTGAGAGATTTTGCGAAGTGGATAATCTTGGGCTGCTCTTTGGTTCCAATATTCACTGGCTCGGTTGGTTCCACCACAATCTGTGATCACTCCTGGTACATATCACTATGGAGGGTGTCAAGCATTCCATCGTCAGGTGCCACAGTTGGGTTTTCACCTTTGGATACGTCCTTTCTTTTTACTGTTTTATGATCTGACACTGCTACACGGTGGTTTTCACCATCAGATCCATTTTTTATTTTAATATTTTTGTGACTAGAAGGCTTGGCACCCTCCCCGAAGTAAGCCACGGTATTGAGTTCGAATGCAAAACCAGCTTTATGATCTCCTTTTGGTAAGTGATCCCTAAGTTCCATATAGTCAATGCAAGCATCATCGTTCTGGAACATATCTAATTGGGGGGTTCCTTGCAGGTCCCAGTCAATAAACTCAGGGTGTAAGAGGGGAAGGGAGTCGGATGAGAGATCTGATTCCTTAATGTTGTGAATGGAAATGTTATGGGCATTCGTGGGGGTAGTGTTCTGGGTGGTACTTTCCTCCAAGTTGCTTATCGCAATGGAATCGAAACTTTCCTCGAAAGCCATAATCTTAGGGAGGGGTAAATCAGACTCCAGTGGTCTATCCCGTTGCGTCTGTCCCTCATGGTAGGGGCTGAGAGTTTGGATGATGTCAATATCCTTGTCATCATAGGAGTGCTCTGTTAGTTCGTCCCACTCATACTCATTCGACTCATCTGAATCTGCGTCACTATCCACTTGGAGTGTTTGAATTGTCTCCACAAGGCATGCATTTTCCTTGGCTTTACCTTTGCCTTTGTACCCTAGACCAGTTGTGTTTCTAGCCGAAGAGGATGAAGAAGGTTGTATAGGTTCAACGATTCCTTATTTTCTGAGGCCTATGGGGCCTTGTCCTTCATACCCCATCCTGTGCAAAATAGTTTCACCTTGTCCATAGAGTTCTGTAGGGAGTCTAGGCGGCTCTTGGGGTGTGTTTTCCTCTTCAACATAAAGCCATTGCAGGAGATCTTGCTCCTCTGTCTCATCAGATAAGGTCCCCCATTTTACAAAGGGATTTGCGGGAGTTATAGGAGGAGTAGATGGCTTTGGAAAATGCCTAGGTTGATGCTTGGGTTTGCCAAAGGAGCGAGGAGACAAGGGCATGGTGGCAAGGTTGAGGCTGTGTTCAATGGAGTACTCCCCCACGCCATTTTCTTTTATGGTAAGTTTCAGCGGTTTGGGCCTCGAGGAGGAAGCTTCGGTGGTATGGTCTTGTTGTGGACTAGGGGAAATGTAGGCTCGGTTGTTGGGAATGACACATTCAGATTTTGCTCAGAAAGAATTGCAGTGTTGGTAGGGGTCGGGATCGCCTTATATGGTGACCTACTTGCCATCGTGTGGGAACTTAATGCATTGATGATAGGTGGAGGGGACAGCCTTCATGGCATGGATCCATGGTCTCCCTAGTAGAATATTGTAAGCAAGCTCCCGATCAAGGACTTGGCACACCACATCTTTAATTACCAGTCCCACTTGAATGGGTAGGACAACTATTCCTTTGGTGGTTCATTCCTCCTCATCATAGGCTTTGATGGTAATTTTTTGTCTTGGATCAACTGCCTGTTCGGAGAACCCCAGTGCAAGGACTAGCTTCAAAGTACAAATATTTAAACCGGCACCCCCATCAATGAGAACCCTCTTGATGTGGTGCTTGTGCACGAATGCGACAATGTGTAGAGGAGTGTTGTGGGGTTGAGATATGGAAAGGTCATCTTGCTCTGTAAATGAGATGGAAGTGGAGGATGTTAGATTTCCTACCATGGTCTAAAACTTTTCTTGGGCTAGGTTAGTGGGGACAGTAGTTTCCACTAAGGCTTTCTCAAGAATCTCCTTATGAGAAGGAGATAGACGCAAGAGCTCCAATATAGAAATGTGAGCTGGAGTTTTGTGTAACTGGTCGATGACATTGTAAGGGTGGGAGTTGGACGGAGATGGTGACGACCTTGGAGGGGTGGTATTGATCGTGACTTTACCACTGCGGGTAATTATACTACAACCAGTTCTGTTAGGTTCTGGTTGGTGGTCGGGGGAGATGACATTGACCTGCGGAAGATGCTCAGAAATGCAGTTAATGGTGTACTCAAATGGAACACTTGCATAGTGAGCATTACTCGACCCACTGTTCTGATTTGGCCTATTGTGACTATTGTCATTATTGGGATTGCCATTGGAGTTGTTGTCGTTGTGACCATTGTTACTGTTGTGGCCATTGTGGCGATTGTTGTTATATGGCCGGTTGTGGTTCAGAAGAGGATCCCGGTAGGCCACATGAGTTTCAATGGAGGTATGCTATTGTGTCCCTCCCTAATTCTGATCCAGTATATCCTGTATGACATTCTTGAGGTGGATGCAATTGTTAGTCGTGTGCCCCCTTCCTCGATGATACTCACAATAGTCTGTGTCCTTCCAATAGGGAGGTTTGACGATAGGCTCATAGTCACTTGTTGGCGGTAGAGAAATTTCATTGTTAGCCAACAACTTCCTGAGGGCAGACTCTTGAGATTCCCCCAACGGCGTGAATTTTCACCTTAGATTTGAAGTGAACCAAGGTCAAGGTTCCCGAGGGGGTGGCTTATTGAGTGCACCGGTATTTGCTTCTCCCTTAAGAGTGAATATGGGTTGTTGCTTAGGGGCTGCCACCTTAGCGTCAACTACTCCATCATTGACCACATTCTTGTTCTTGGTCCAAAACTTTGATTTATCTGTTGTGTAATTGGAAGGAGGTGTGTCCTTGTAGAGCTTGAGAGTTCCTTTAGTGATCATAGCTTTTTCAATGAAGAGGCCCATTTCAATGACTTTGGCGAACGAGGTAGGGCATTGTATCTGAATCTGATAGCTAAGATCAGTGTTTAGATTGTGGACAAACATTTCCAATAGCTGCTTCTCAGGCATATCGTAAGAACACTTACTAGCTAGCTGTCTCCATCATTGTAGGAAGGCAGCGAATGACTCACCACTCTTTTGCTTGGTGTTGCATAGATCTAGCATAGATACCTCGTGTTCTATGTTGTAAGAGAAGTGTGTTATAAATTTATTGACAAGTTCATCAAAAGTTTTGATTCTTGGTGGGAGACGCGAGAACCACTCCATAGCTTGACCACCTAAAGATCACGGGAATAGTCGCATTAAGTAGGTCTCGTTGTGAGCTACTTCTAAACATGCTGCAGTGAATTCCCTGATATGATCTCTAGGGTCCCCCTTCCCTTTATATTTGTCAAATTTTGGAACTCCGAACTGATAGGGGAATGGTTTCATGATCAAATTTCTGTCAAAGGGGTACGGTGCTATATCATCCAAAGAATAGTTCTTAGAACTTGTACCGGTCTTCAGGTTGGATATCTCAAGCTTTAGACTTTCGATTTGTTGTCTCATGTCTGCCATAGGAGTAGTTGTATCTACAGGTTGCTTTCCTCTCTCATTTGTATGGGGGACCGTGTCATTTGTGCCTCTCTCATGCGCATGTGGGACCGTGTCATTTGTGCCCCTCTCATGATCATTGTCTACATTTTCCATGATGGAGCTAATGTCAAAGTCTGCGGGGAGTTTGATTCCGAGACTAGCAAGATGATGGAAATACTTATGGGGGTCTTTAAGGATCATCTTCTCTATGATGCGTTGGAATTTTCTATCTTGCATATGCGCCACTAATTCTTCATGAGAAATCTCTTCTTCACCATCACGTGGTGGGAGAAGGTGATCAGATGAGTCGGCCATTTCGATTTGCTTGTTGTACTGGGATCGAGTAAGAACCATGCAAGGTGGGGTGGGATGAAGTGGACCAGGATTAGAAATTTTGGCGAGGTGCTGACCGAGACTATTATGAATGGGATACCTAGGATAAGACTTGGACAAAGGATTCTCTCACTCAATGACTTCAAGTAAGACGGTTGACACAAGACTCTAGCCACTAGCAAGGGTAGTCGATACCAGTCTTACTGTGTAGGGCTTAGTTGTTCAACAAGACTACTAGCAAAGGTACTGTGACCTACTAGGCTTGCGTGAATTCACTAATGAAATGAAAAAGGACCTATGCCGAATCGATATGGGATAGGCTGACTTTGGGACAAGAGGATTTGGACAGAAAGTGAGTGAGACAATGGACGAAAGAGAAAGAGTTGGGTGAAGCGGATGGAGATTGACTGCAAGGTTGACTCTGATCTCAGAAAGCGAAACTAGGCTAAAATGGGTGTTCTGATCAGGTGAAAATATCTCCTCAAAAATAGGGCAAGTGCTCACTGTCACATATGCGCAGAAACAGATGCGTAGCAGAAATGGACAAATGCGCCGCAAGTCGCAGCAAATGCGCCGGTCTGGTGAAATATATATGCGCAGTAATAGTGTGTACATGCACAGCAAAAAAGTATATGCGCAGCAAGTCTCTGTAAATGCGCAGCAGAAAAGTGTAAATGCGCAGCTCTAAATTTTTTGCAAAATTTTTAGGTTTTTCTTCTGTTTTTGGTATTTTTTTGGCTAGAAAAGGTCTTCCTGATCTGATATTATGAATTTAATAGCAAGAAAACACAGCAAGCACAAAGAATATTTTGTAGTTTTTCATTGTTTTTGTAATTTTTTTGACTCTATTTTAGATGAGAGCAAGCACAAAATCCTAGGCGAGAAATGGATTATAAGGGATTTGGGCCACTAAAACAAGAGGTATTTAATTTGGGCAACCGTTCAAGTGGTTACACGTGCGGCGGCGCTACTCTCCGTTATGGAGTCTCCCAGCCTCACAGGGTTGCACCTGAGAGGGTTTTGGGGGAGGTTGACCATCGGTGTAACATAACAGCACTTGTTGCAGGAAGTTTTCACCTCAAGCACAATTTATTTTAAGTGGCTTGGTAGGGCTTGGCGTTAGCCTGTTACCACTCAGGGTCATTCCCACTTGGACAAGCGTGCATCCAAGGGTAGGCCCCTCCTAAAGGTTAAGCAGACAGAATGACAAGTCTGGCACTCTGATCACCCAGAAGAGGGGAGAGCATAAGCCTATTGTCATTTGCAAGCACATAATACACTGATTAATCCACCCTAGTTAAAAGTGAAAAAACTAAATGGGCTAATCTACTCAAACAGAACTTTGAAGTGATTTCAGCAATATAGTAGTGGTTCAGTTTTAAATCCCAGAAAGCAGTAGTGAGTTCAATTTCTAAACCACCTAGCACGAGATTGTTAACTTTGAAATTCAGGTCTCATGATATAGCAATGGTTCATTTTAACTTCAGAAAGCAATAGTGAGTTCAATTTTTAAACCGCGTAGCACGAGATTGTTAACTTTGAAATTCAAGTCTCACAATATAGCAATGGTTCATTTTAACTTCAAAAAGCAGTAGTGAGTTCAATTTTAATCTTAGATAGCAATAACTTGGAAGGTGTTTGCAATGCAAGCAAGAAATAATCCAGTTACTTCCTCCCTAATTAAAACTAAATGAAGATTTGAATGAACATTAATTTTTACTTTCCCTTTGAAAATGAAATGTGAACTAATTAGATGCAACTACATGGAACTAAACCTGCACCTATCCTGCAAAAATGCTCCAGCAAACACCTGCGGAAAGGTTAGCGTTAGCAACTTCTCCTAGAAAAGTACTAAAACCTCAGCCTGTTACAAATGCGCAGCTTCAGTGATCAGATGCGCAGAACTAATCAACAGAAGCACAGCATTAATAAATGCACCACAATATTGCACATATGCGCCGTTAAAAGGGATGAATGCGCAGTGTAAATGTATGCGCAGTAACAGTCTTCAAAAGCGCAACAAAAATGCACAGATGCGCAAAAAAAACAAAAGCGCCGTAACAGTCTGCAAAAGCATAGTAGAAATACACAAATGCGCAGAAACAATGAAAGCACCGTAACAGTCTTTATATGCGCCGTGGAAATGAACAGATGCGCCGAAGTAATCTGTGCGTGACTCTGCGTGACCTGTACGGAACCTGCCTTCAAAAAAAGCTCAGAAACGGTAAAATAAAGGGGCAAACGGCCCCACGGTGGGTGCCAAATATGTAAGGGTAAAATGGTGATCAATCAAATGAATTAAATAAGACTCAAACATCAACAGAATAGTGAAACAAGAAGGATTCAATAAATGAAGCAATGAACAAACATAGTGCAAACCTCTCCCGTTTCGAAACTTCTATTGTTCGCCTATCACAAATCATCTTTTTGCAGATGAGATGAGCCCTCAGAGAGTGCAATCTTTTTAGCTATTTGTAGGAAGTCGATGGTGAACGGCTATGGTGATACGCAATGAAGATGAGCTCTAATGCAAGTATGTGATCTCAAGCTTGTGGATGACAAAAGGGTACCAAAGGCGTGCTGGTGATATTTCTGCAGAGTAACGATGTCAAAAGCCTGGATCCTTAGAATGGAGGGATGAAGCTTCATTTATAGACTTGGAAGAATGGGAATCAACAGTTGAGAGGAGATATGAAGATCGACGGCTGAGGATGGTTGAGGAATGTGCAACCAGTAGAAATGTGACAAGTGTCCTAGCTCCATCATGAAAGGGGGGATGTGACAAAACTGATTGGAGAGTTAACTCCATTGACTGGTCTGTTAACAGACTTGATTGATCAGTTAGAAGAATAAATCGTGGAACTGACTGAATTGATTGAGGATTTGACTCAATTGATAGGTTAGTTAACTCTTTTGATTGATTAGTTAACTAATCTCTAATTTGAGAAGAAATAGGCCATGTCGGTGAGGGAAAATAAGGTAATTAATTATTAAATATATTTAATTACATGTGCAACCTGATGAGGTGGACAAGGTGAGGTGGAAAAGGTGAGGTGTAAAGGTGATGTGGATTTTTAGAATTTAGAACTTAGGATAGAGGAATTTGGATTAATTAAATAATTTATGATTATTTAATTGTGTAGGACATTTAGAAGAATTGTAATTAAATAAATAGATTTTATTTAATTATGGAATAGTGAATCGATTAAATAAATTTAGAATATTTATTTAATTGATAGAAGAATGAAATAAATATTTAGAATATTTATTTAGGATGATTCGTGTCATTTTTAGGTGTATACAGAGATTATAGATAATAAATGCCTTTTCTTGGAGAAAATGAAGCATATCGGTCTAGGAAGTAATGTGATGCTGCTATCAACATGGGATGGAGAGATTGCATTGAATAGAAGAATTACAACATCACTGCTTCGTAGCAAATGCCAAGAAATGAAATGGAAGGATTTTGATTTCAATACATGAAGGAGTTTCCATGCAAGGACTTTCTTCCTATCTTCAAGTCTTATCGCCATGCCTATTTTTTTGAGATTTTAATTACACCTTCAATGTAGGAGGAGAGATCGATGTCGTAGAGTGGAGTTGCATTAGGGTAAAAGATGCCCCAGTTGCACTCTATGGCGACCTTGGACTTTTGATCTTCATTAAAGAGGATGAAGATAAATGCGGGAATAAATCTAGCATTTGATAACAGCTTGCTAATGAGTCTTATGTTGTAACTATCGGCGTTGTATTGTTAATAAATTTGTCCACTTACTAATTCCATATTCTCCTTAGAGTTTTAATATGATTATTTAATAAAAATAATATTTTAAAATCAAATTTCTAACGATTGTATCGTAATTTGAAAAATTATTTTCATTTTCCTTTATATGATATACAATGAAAAGTATACAGACCGAGATAGAGATAGAGATGGGCAAAAAACTCATCACTTGTTATCAAATTTAAAAGAAAAGGGTTGTAATTGACAATCACCCAACTCACATAAACCCCAAATAATTGCCTTTCAAATTTACCCATCTGGAAGTATTATTTAAAAAATACAGAGTTGAAAAGAGGAAAAATGTTGTGGATTTATCACACAACGGATTCAATTTGGCAAGATGCAACAACTCAACACAGAAGCATAGAACTAAACATTTTAGCCATATATAAAATGTATATATTTACAGAATTTAAGGGTGTGATATAAAATGTATATATTTACACAATTGGCTTTGTATTTAAGTTCAACATTCAAACATGAAACCTAAAATTATAACACCACTATGCAATTCATGCACCCATGAAAGAGGGATCTATTCATGGGTGTAATAGAAATTGCATGAATACATCAAATTAACGGCTTCTCTCTCTGTCAATTAACCATATGAGCTACTCGAAATTGTCCCCATTGCAGGGAAGTGTGAGGGGTCCCTTGTGACGATACCCAAATTTGTTCTTAGTCTCGTGGAGAAGCTTGGTAATGAAGGAATGGTATAAATAAAGTATGGGAATCACATAGCGACGCTGCTTGTCACCCACATGGTGGCCACACAGCCTGGCAGAACAAGTTCTATTAATAGGCAGTCCTAGATTTGACTCTTGATATGCTTGGATTTGAACAATGATATTTTGGAGCGTACGCAGCTAATCAGGTGGCGAATTGGCTTGGAAAATTTGAGAGGAGCTCCAACAGCTTGTTCTGAGAAATAATGCTTTTAGGGAAAGAATTCCTTGTTCTGTGGGTGAGCTAAGGGAGTTGGTCATATTGGATCTCAGCCGCAATCAATTGGAAGGAGTTGTACCACCACAAATTTCCAAGCTTGTTAGCTTGGCAAGGCTGGACCTGAGCTTCAACCATCTCAATGACACCATTCCTCGTGGTTTATATAATGAAATGATAGAGTGAATACACGGCGACTGAAAAAGAAAAATGGTGGGTTTTCTCGGTGAAAGCAGGCATGCAGGATGACACTTTTCCGGGAGCAAAAGCTCCAACTAATAAGCCTATCGCAAACAAGCGAGGTGCAAGAGTAGTTTTAATTAGAAATTATTTACGAGGATCTTATGAGCAACAAATGAATCTCATAGCTCTCCTTTCATGAAATTCAATGTTAAATTGCTCTTTTTTTCTAGCGGTTCTCCTTAAAAACAAATGTTATATGAGTTTCTTAACAAGACCACCCTTTCCCCTACTATGCAGAACCCTAAGCTCTTCAAAGCCATTTCTTCAAACTAATGCACATAGCAGTCTAGTTAAGAATGAAATAAATAAATTAAGGCCCTATGTGTGAAAATGGTTTTGAAATCTAATTTTGATGGCTCATCATATTACTTGTGGTGCATAAATACTATGCAGATTTGATTTGCTCTATTGATGGTTTATTTTAACATATAACATGCAGTTGTTGCCTCCCCTATTCCATAGGATTTTTTTTGCCTTTCTGCAGCTGTATATGAATTATGACATATTTTTCTTTAATTCTGGGTGTATACCAAAGATGGAGCTAGGATGCAGCATGGCTGTATGGTGCATTTGAAACTTTGCAGGTAGTTTTCAAGAGTAAAACCAGGCTTTACCATAGATTTTCAGTAATATTCTTTAGAATGTATGTATCTATGTGTAGGTAGGATATATATTTATTTAAGCACTAGAGCTTCTTAGATTTTGGTCAGTATGGAAAGTTTTATTAGGCCCAAAGCTGCTCAACTTTGTATTGGATCATTTTTATCATAGGATGGAGATTTTGGTGTGAAAAAAGTCCCATATGGAAAAACTAGATCATAGGTAACTACGTGGCATTCTGTAAAACAATTCATTTGCCTTGTGTATTGAAACACATAGGAATTTCAACAAAACTAATGGACTTTTTGAAGAGATGTTACTTGGAATATGAAACAAGAAATCCTATGGAATTTATACTCTTTTCAAACCTTAAGTTCTTTTCCATGTCATTCTTTTATTTTTTCTGATCAGCGTTCTATTTCAACTCAATCATTTCTATGCCTATATCTTTTTTCCCACTATTAAAGTACATTTTCCTCCATTTAAAATTGAGCTCTTAAAACAATACTTTTAAAATCAAACCTATGCTAACATCATTTAGCAGGGACTCCAGCTATTGCGCAGCTCTTGTTTTAATTAAGATGTCCATCAATAAGGCTAACTAAAAAATTATACAACTGAATCTTGATAAAACATCACATAACTTAACACACTATGATAAACACTACCTCAATAATTAAATCCATATTTAGTTTATTAACATCTAAATGTTTATATAAAATTAATTTATTTCTATTAGAATTTGTAGGATCTATAAGATGAATGCTAACCACAAATTTGAAGTGAATTGGAAGTCAATATGACAAGTACATATAGCCTTGAGTAACATTGAGTTAATGGGAGTCAATCCCATAACTTAAGGAGACCAAAGTAGATGTGGCAATCTGCAAAAGATATGTGGAGTGAAAGAGTTTGAAAGACTCTTCATAACTGCCACACACCTAGCTGAGGTGTCTTATGCCATGTGCATAAAATGAGGCTTCCAAATATGGCCAAATAAAATGTGTACACTAATAGCCCCCCTTAAGCGCAACTTAGGTGGGTGAAAAAGATGGGTCCTAGACCTGATGAGGTACCAATGTACAAATAAAAAAACTCTCATAAGTGGAGAAAGGTAGAAAACCCAATGGGAAAAAACTAGCCCCCAAAAGAGAAAAAAATAAGAAAGTGTACTCGACATAACTCAATGGAAGTGCACTTGACATAATACAACTAAAAGTGATCTAGTCCTACAATTCTTGCAAGATCCATGTGTGGAATGTTGATTGGATGCCATATGGCTACGATTCAAATCCAATGTGAAGTCCTGCTTTAAAGATTTCGTGGAAGCCTTCTATGAAGCAACTTTGAAATCTGTACAAGCAAATGAATTGATATCAATCTTTTACTATGATGAATCTCTGGAAGTTCTCTTGGAAACAACTTTGGATGCACATGTAGCATTAGATGCTAGTGATGTTGTAGTGGAAGTGTTCGTGACACATCTCAATACAATGCAGGAAAAATGTTGAAGAATGATGGAGTAGTGGAAGTGATCTTGACATATCCCTGTGGAAGTGCTCTTGTCACAACTTAGAAATGCACTCGACACACCTCTATGAACACCCCCCCTCCCCCCCAATAATTCAATATTTTTATCCTAATATTTTTTGCAGTATTTTATAAATTAGTGCATGAATAACCCCCATAACTAAAAATGCAGAAAGAAAGTGTGGAAGTGTTCTTGACACAACTCAATGAAGTGCTCTTTAGCACAACTATGAAATGTTCAAGGCACATTCTATACACCCCCCGATTCAATATTAGGTGAATTTGTGGCACTTTATAACTTAGTGCATTATTACAATATAAATAGGTTAGATGCATGGGAAATGTGAAAATATTCACTTTTGCAAAAAGCGGTGCTCAATTTTGAGCTACCGAGCAAAATTTATCACAAAAACAAGTTCCTGCAAAATAGACCTATTTTAATAAACTGGCACTAATTAGCAAAAAAAAATGCCCATGGCGAGAGGCAGCCTAGCAGTGCAACCATTCATTGGAGTCGACAAGAGATGGAGATTACAATGGTCTAATTGTGAGGGGGTATTGGCCTCCTGCCAAACTGGACCTCACCCTTCTTCTTCAACTGACGAAGATACAAGGGTCTATTACAAACCATAATCTCACAAAGTTGCCCAAATTTTAAATTACCTCCCTCTAAAGCATAATGTTAAATGCTTTTAAATGCCTATTTGTTTCAAAATGAAAGCATAATTTTAAATACATTCATAAGAAAACAAAGCTTAGGGCAAAATGTTTTCAAACCCAAAACAATTAGGGTGAAAATATGGAGGGGCGGCCAAAATGGGGCAAACAAGACGGTGGCTTGCAAGAGAAGGCCTCTAACCTATGTTGAAGGGCAACACCCTCTATTTGGTCGCGAGCCTCCACAATAGGCTGCAGACTAAGGCGTGCAGGTCTAAGGCCTCTGGGTGAGCTTGTTTGCTGGATATAGCTCACGCAGAGCCTTCCTTCTTTTCCAAATCTGTCTGGCTCTTTGTTGTGGGCTCTGCAAACATCAAATCGAGGAACCTTGACCAAATCGATCAGATCTACAAAGATTTCAGCCTTTCTTTCTCCTCAGCTTGACGGCTCTTTGCACACATGGACGCCTTCAAGAAAGGAATGAGCCTCCAAGAAATGGCGCTTGTCAGCCTTTTGCTAAGGTCGAGCCCTCTATCAAGGCATTCGCCTTGCCAAACCCATCGATTTGGGCGTCCAGATCAGAGCAAGAATATCCCTGCGTGACAGCAAAATGCAAGACAGATGAAATTCCTGGTGGCTAGACAGAGATCCCTTACACCTGGTGAGAAAGATTGAAGGATGGGCGTGGGCTGAATGGGGGCTGAATGGTTAGCACAGGTTTTTGTAGACTCAAAAAAAAAAATCAGCCTTGGATGCCTTGGAACATCCTCTGAAACGCTGAAAAAAGAATTGTCTCCTGACGCCTTTTGGACGCCACACATGGGCGTAGGCAGAAGCAGAGAGAAGAAAAAAAATTCAGTGCAACAATTCTCTGCGGGTAGAGATGAGGACAAAGAGAGACTAATAGCGCTGCACATCAGAAAACGGTCTTGCACCTTCTACGGCCTGCAGAGAGAGATGATGAACCCCTCCCACGACCGGACTTCAAAAACAAATGAACCAGCAATGAACTCAAACTGCTTTGATACCATATTAGATTTTGCAGGATCTATAAGATGAATGCTAATCACAAATTTGAAGTGAATCGGAAGTCAATATGGCAAGTACATAAAGCCTTGAGTAACCTTGAGTTAATGGGAGTCAATCCCATAACTTAAGGAGACTCAAGTAGACGTGCTAATCTGCAAAAGATATGTAGAGTGAAAGAGTTTGAAAGGGCTCTTCATAACTGCCACACACCCAACTGAGGTGTCTTATGCCATGTGCATAAAATGAGGCTTCCAGATATGGCCAAATGAATGCCAAATTAAATCAAATGAAATGTGTACACTAATAATTTCCTTACAATAAAATATTCATTTTAAACTAGAGTATCCTTATCTTAAAAGACAGATAATTTAAACTATAATTATCCTATGTGATATATACATAACTCCATCTATAATCCATGGCACTTAAAACACGTGTAGCCCTCAGCCCTCAATAGTGCCAACACATGGAAGCACATTTTGTTGTGCTCTTAGTGGTAATACCTAGCTAAATATTTAGATTATAAACCATCACAATTTTATCTAAACAAAACTTTAGAACAAGGCCGATCATGTTTAAGTAAAAATAGAACTTACATAAAGTTTTATTTCATTAAGAAAATTAAACTTTACTTACTTCTAATAGAGCTTGTTTTTGTTTCGACTTTTTCAATCAAAAACAAAAAGAAATTCCAAGTACTGATCACCTCCAATAGAGAAATTCAGTTAGTGAGCGAGCGGCGACGGAGATTCACGGGCAGGCCATCAGAAGGGGTAGGAAACGGATCAATAATCACCTTTTCATTCACATTTACTAAATCCCATTCAACATTTTTAACAATGTTGTGCACAAAGATAACAATTACCATTCGTGCAAATTCATTGCTGCCCACATTCGTGGGCCGCCTCCAAATGGCACAAATGTGTAAGGAGCTGGCCCGTCCCCTTCAAACCTTGATGGATCAAATTTTTCTGGGTCATCAAAATATTTTGCATTTTTATGGGTTGAACTTGTTGTCCAAGATAACTGCAACACATTGACACACAACCTGAATCTAAGAAATTGAAGCCACTAATAGCAAACGTTAGAAGTATAAAACCAAAAACCTGTAAATTGTGATTATTAATATTGAAACTAAGTGTAAGATGGTTATCGAAGTTCCAAACGGTTCAAGTTTTTTTTCTACTGTTCATATGGTGAGAGTCGAAATCGGGATTTTATGTTGTCTAAGAAGGTAGCTCTAGTTGGAGGCTCATAACTTCCATCCCCTGGGGATGGTGAAACCAGCATAGGAGATGTCTACAATAGCCTTGCGCCAGGTGCCTCCAGATGGAGGATAAAGTCTGAGCGTCTCTTGAGCAGCTCTCCATGTATACTTCATCTTTTGAAGGTCATCCCACTGCAACACAGGCACTTGCCTTGCTTCCTTCTCCCGCGTTATCTCCATTTGCTCTGCACTATTTTCCCAAATCAATAATCCTATCTAGACAAGTTAAAATTAGAAGTGTTTACTATACGGCACTTACTATATACCTTGGAGAACCTTTTGGTAGCAGTCAGGATTCAGAGCCAGAAACCTTAAGAGCAACGTTACAGTGACAACGCTGGTGTCATGCCCAGACATAAGAAGCAGCATAATGTTATCCTTAATGTCATCGTCTCTCAACACATTACCACTCTCATCGGCGTTGCAAAGCAGGAAGGAAAGCAGATCCTGCTGTGGCGATGCGGAACCACAAGCCAAATCCGCTCTTCTTTTCTCAATAACAGTCTGCAGGATTCTGCGGATATTGTTATTCCCAACTCTGGCTTTCCGGTACAGAGTCCCCGGAAAATCTAAAGGAATCTGCAACATTCCGTTTACCAAGTCAATAAAATGGCGATGTAAATCAGATTGCTGAGTATCTTCATCCATGCTGAGAAACATACTACAAGCCACAGCAAACGCAACGCTTGGAGAGAAGAAATGCCTTGATTTGGCTTTCCTCAAGCCAGAAATGTTTAACGTGGTCACTGACAATGGAATCCACTCTGCCCACGAATGTTTGCAGAGCTTCTGGCTTTAAGAAAGTAAGCAGCAACTCCCTCAGCTCTTTTGCTTCGTCCCCAACTTCACTGCGTAAAGAATTTCCATACAACCTTGGACGAGCTTGTTTTCGTTGGAAAAGAGAAAGCGGTTTCCCACAGGACTGTAGAAGATAGCTATAGGGGATCCAAGAAAGTGGGTCTTAGAGATATCTCTTCCATAGAGCTTAATTCTCTACTCATAAAATTCTTGAAGCGCGTTAGCCCTTTGGGCGGCTAGAAGTTAGGTATTGAAGTACTTGAAAAGGGTTTACTGAGAAGGATCAGCAGAAAAAGCACAAATCCTATGGCTTCTCGTATCCATTCTTGTCAGTTCTCAGATTGAAATTAATTTCCTTAACAATTTTGCACATCCTTATATCCAAGATAGTGGTGCCCTGGAGGAACTTCTGATTAGAACTAATAAAATAACTGTCAATAATTCAACAGGAAGATAAATATATTTATTATAAGTACCATTTACTATCTTCGTTTTGTGTTTTTTTAAAATTTTAACTGGCAGCTGAAAAAACGGATAATAATTACAGTCTGACATCACATTCTAGAACTCTCTGACAACTTACGATTCTGTTGATTCTGATACCGTAATCCTGAAGCATCCTCTGCGCAATGTTAAAACTTTATGCTAGCTTGGAAGGTTGGCAGATTTGTAAGAAAAAACATTGATTGGCTATTCAGTTTATTAGTACTTGCTTAGACAGAGACTCTACTGTTTTATATGCATTAACTTTTTAAATGTGGAATTTTTTTTATTGGTACTATGAGTTTACTTTCTTATTTTATAAATTGATGTGCATATTAAATATTTGAATCAATTTCAATTATATTTAAAATTAAATCAAATGAATATGACTCATACCATAAATCAAATTAAATATAATTTATTATTGTAAAAGTCAATATTAGAATCAAATCAAATATAATTTACTATTGTAAAAATTTAATTAAGCCGAGAGGCATTTTCTACATTCTAGTAGGGATGAAGAACAAGAGCTGAAAGATTCCATAATCTCTCCCTAAACTTATAAGATTCCTATATAGAATCTTTACAAAAAATAAAATAATACAAATAAATTTCTTGACAACATCATTTAAAAGAATTAAATAATTATAGAATGACGTTACAACAAATAAATGAATTAAAAGTGATTTATAGAGGCGTTTCTACAATGGTAGGAAAAAACTATTCAAAACATGCGTTTCAAAGAAACTTCTTGGTTAAACAAAATTAAAAATAAGAACTAAGATTCCTTTCAAACAAATGGACAACAACCCAATGGACAAATGACATATATATTATCAAATATTTATTATATTTATTATTATAATATATCATATATTTTTATCAATATAATATATAATATATTACATTATAATATAATATCATATTATAATATAATATAATATTATATTATAATATAATATAGCATATAATATTATATAATATATAATATATTTTTTATCAATGAAGATAGTGAAGAATATATATTATGAAATTATGTATATTATCACATATTTGATATATTATAATTATTATTTTTGAAAATATAATATATAATATATTATATTATAATATAATATTATAATGTTATTATAAAGTGCTAAAATAGCAACGTCTGATTGCAATAGATTTTTCCATTTTATTTTATTACTATATGCATATTTATATTTTAGAATCTTTCTAAATTATAAAAAGTATTCTAATTTTTTAAAAAGATAGTATAGAGTAAAAATAGTTTAAAAAATAAAACTAATATATTTAATATATTTAAGAGATTTTGCTTTTTCTTAAAAGTTTTAAGTGTTTAATTATATTTCCTAATTATATTTATATTTATATTCTAGAATCTTTAAAATCTTTAAGAGTTTTTTTTTTTAAAAAAGATAGCATATAGTAAAAATAGTTTAAAAATCAAACTAATATATTTAAGAATTTTTATTTTTTCTTAAAATATTATAATTGTTTAACTATATTGCATACTAGCATATTTATATTAAATATAATATATCTAAAGTACGCCGAGAGATATCCTTCTCGAGGCGCCTAATGTTAGGATTAGTGATTAAAAAAATAGGTGCCTTGAGAAGGATATCTCTCTTTAGATATATTATATTTAATATAAATATGCTAGTAGCAACCGGAGCCGCAAGCCTAATTCTTTAATTATGCTTCGGCAGTCCCTCCCCTCTTCCAACTTATTTTTTGTTTTATATAAAATTTAAATTATATATTTAATAATTTATTAAATCCATTTTAAATTTGTAGCTCATATTTAAATAAACATTGTTTTCAAAATAAAAATAAAAAAATGCAACTTTATTATTTGTTTTCATCTTCCTGTGTATCATGCAAATAATAAAAATGACAATTGTATAATAAACTATAAAATAGTTAAAATAATTTGTAAAAAACCTCCATTGCAAATTCTCTCATTGTGCAACCCTACATGCAAACCATGAAGAAGAAATTTATGGAGAAAATTAAATGACAAATCTACAATAAACTATAAAATAGTTGAAATATTTTTGTAAAACACCTCCATTGCAAATTTTCAGCAACCCTGCATGCAAACCAAGAAGAAATTCTCATTGTGCAACCTTGCATACAAACCAAGAAGAAATTTGAGAGCCTCTACAAAAAATAATTATGCAGAAAATTAAAATAAGGTAGTGTAAAACTATAGTTTTTATATTTTTTAATATCATTTTGGTAAGTTTTAATATTTACTATAATTAGAACTCCACAACTCTCTATTTTCTAGCTAATGTGATTTAAAATCAAATTAATGTGCATAGTTAAATTAGAATTTTAGTAGAATCTTGTATGATGTTTAAAATAGAAACCTATTTTATAATTACTAAATCATGTGATTTTATTTAAATTATATACCTATATTTTAGGTAACTCACTCCATAACTTATGGTTTATTTTAAATAGGTTTATTTGTGAGATGTGCTTTAAAATTGAATTTTAGTATTTAACTATGGAATCCCTATGTAATGTGACTTTACTAATTTATTTCTTATATGTTACATTTATTCCAATTAGAAGAATATAAATTAGCAAGGCAAGTTTTATTTATTAAAAATACAAAAACAAAAGTAAGTGCAAATTAGAATAATATAAATTAGTATAAATCATTAAAAAATATATATTGTTGATTAATTTTATTTATTATTTTCAAAAAAAGTTGTATTTTATTTATTTTAGAAGAAAACTTAAATAAGTTCAATTTTATAGTTATTATATTAAAATTAGGATTAGGGTTAGGGTTAGGATTATAATCAGGGTTGGGGTTAGGGTTAATGTTAGAATTGGAGTTAGGGTTAGGGTTAAGTTTAGTATTAAGGTTAGGGTTCAATTAGGATCAGGCTTAGGGTTAGAGTTAGAATTGAAGTTAGGGTTAGAATTAGAATTAGGGTTACTAAATTAAGGTAAGCATTAGAGTTATAGTTAGGGTTAGGATTAGAGTTACAGTTAGGGGTAGAATTCAAGTTAGGATTAGGGTTAAAATCATAGTTAGAATTATAGTCAGGCTTAGGGTTAGAGTTATAGTTAGGGTTAGGGTTAAAATTATAGCTATGTTTAGGATGAGAATAAGGGTTAGGGTTAGGGTTAGAGTTAGGTTTAAAATTAGGATTAGGGTTAGGTTTAGAATTAGAATTATGATTACAATTAGCAACGTGGTTAGGGTTAGGGTTGAAATTAGGGTTAGGGTTAGAATTAGGGTTAGGGTTGGAATTGAGGTTAGGGTTAAAGTTAGAATTAGGATTACTAAATTAGATTAAGCATTAGAGTTATAGTTAGGGTTAGGGTTAGGGCTAGAGTTAGGGTTAAAATCATAGTGAGAATTAGGATTAGGGTTAGAATTAAGGTTATTGTTATATTTAAAATTAGGGTTATAGTTGGGGTAGAATTAGGGTTATGATTAGAATTAGGGTAAGGGTTAGGGTTAGAGTTAGGATTAGGGTTCCTGTTACAATTAGTGTTAGAATTAAGGTGGGTTACTATTAGAATTAGGGTAAGAATTAGAGTTAGGGCAAGCATTAGAGTTACAGTTAGGGTTAGGGTTAGGGTTAGGGTTAGGGATAGAGTTAGGGTTAGAATTAGGGTTATTGTTAGATTTAAAATTAGGGTTATAGTTAAAGTAGAATCATGGTTATGATCAGAATTAGGGTTAGGGGTAGGGTTTCTATTAGAATCATTAAATAATATAATATATAATTTTAATAATTATATATATTATAATTATAATTATTGTATATAATATATTATAATAATATATCTAATCTATATGATAATATTATATTATATAATTATAATGATTCATATAATTATATAATATAGTTAGAATTAGGCGTGCTGCTCTGAATGCTATAATTAGGGTTATAAATAGGGTTAGGGGTAGGGATAAAATTAGGGGTAAGGTTTGATTAGGGTTACATTTAGTGTCGGTATTAGAATTATATTTACAATTAGGTTTAGGATTAGAGATAGAGTTAGGGATGACAGAAGAAATAGGGTTTGGGATAGAATGATAGTTAGGGTTATGATAATAATAAGGTTTACAACTAGGGAAAATATTTATAACAAAACAAATTGTTAGGGTTGGAGTTAGAATTAAGCTTAGGGTTAGAGTTAGAATTATGGCTAGGGTTAGGGATAGAATTATGACCAAGTTCAAAATTAGGGTTATGAACATAATTAGGGTAGGGGTTATAAATTTAGTTAGAGTTAGGGTTAGAATTAGGATTAGGGTTAGGGTTAGCCTTAGGAGCAGAATTAGGCTTAGGGCTAGGATTAGATTTAGAGATAAAATTAGGGTTAGGGTTAGGTTTAGGGATAGAATTAGGGTTATGGATTTAGTTATAATTAGGGCAAATATATAAGTAAAAACAATAGAACTAGAACTAGAACTAGGGTTAAGGTTAAGGATAAAATTAAGGTTCTCAATAGAATGAGGTTTACGATTATAGTTTAAATCAGGGTTACATTCAGGACATATATATAACCAAAGGTTTGGGTTTACAATTAGGTTTAGGGATAGAATTAGGGTTATAATTTGGGTCGCCAGGGTTAGAATTAGACTTAGGGTTAGAATTAAGGTTGGGGTTAGGGTTAGGGTTAAAATGATAAAGTTAGTATTAGGGTTAGGGTTAGGGTTAGGGTTAGGGTTAGGGTTAGGGATAGAATTAGAGTTAGGGTTATTGGTTTGATTATAATTAGGGCAAATATATAAGCAAAAAACACTAGAATTAGAACTAGGGTTAGAATTAAATTATGGTTAGGGTCAGAATCAGGGTTAGGGCTAGGATTAGGGTTAGGTTTAGGGATATAATTAGGGTTATGGGTTTAGTTATAATTAGCGCAAATATATAAGTAAAAGTAGTAGAACTAGAACTAGGGTTAGAGTTAAATTAGGGTTAGGGTTAAGGATAAAATTAAGGTTCTTGATGGAATGAGGTTTATGGTTACAGTTCAAATTAGGGTTACAATCAGGGCATATATATATAACCAAAGGGTTGGGTTTACAATTCTAGGGTTAGGGATAGAATTAGGGTTGGGGATATAATTATATTGTATAATTAATATAATATAGGTATATTATATATTTTTCATATAATATAATATATAATTATAATTATTATTTAATATATTATAATATTATATTATATAAATATATAATATAATATAGTTTGAATTAGGCTTGCCGCTGCGGATGCTACTAGCATACCTATATTTAAAAAATATATCTAAAGTATGCCGAGAGATATCCTTCTCAAGGCGCCTATTTTTTATCAATTTACAACACATAGGCGGAATAGGCGCCTTGAGAAGGATATCTCTCAACGTACTTTAGATATATTTTTTAAATATAGGTATGCTAGTATTAAAATCAAATCAAATCACTATCTGAAATGAAATCAAATGTGTTTAGAAGTCAACAAATATTTATTACAAACTATGACTGGTTTAGCATTGTAATGTGTAGAAAAGACATATATTATACAAAATCTTATCTTATCCATAATTGTGTTCATTAAATTGTGCAATAGTGAGAATTTGACATAGGCATAATTTCCAAAACTAAGGTAGTATGTGATAACACCTTGTTATTTCCAGTTGGGATTTTTTGTATGCTCTCAAGGAGAGGGTGGAAGGAAAATAATTGTTAGAAATCTAAAATAGATGTATAACCCAAGAACCTTTTAAGAGAAATTTTAACCTATGAAAATAGTAAATGAATAAACAGAAATAGACCAAAGATTTCAAAAGATATGCAAACAAAAAGATGACATAAATTGCATTACAAGGTTATAAAGAGAAGCTGCTAGAAGAAGAATACCAAATATAAGCTAGGTAGTGAGTTAATATAGCCTAGGGAGAGAGTGGATATGGAAAAACCAACCAATAGGGATAGACCACCAAATAGTCTAAACATAGTAAATGTAACTCCCTTGTAGAATGATGACACCTTCATCTACCCATTCATGTAATTAAATTCACTTTATTAGCCTAAAAAGCTTAATAAAAGTGTAGAAAAACCTTAGGAAAAAGAAATAAAAAACTACACTAACACCCCTTGTTAAGCATAGATTAGGTGGATGAAAAGATGAGTCATGGAAAATGATGCTAGATGAGGTACTCATGTACCAAGATTTCCCCCCAAAGAGAAACCCCCATAACAACAAGAATAAAAGCCCCTACCAAATAGAGAGAAAAGAGGACTAAGATGCCCCTCTAAAGTGGACACCTGTTGCACCCCCAACACATCTTGCAAATCAAAGAAACTTGTTCTTAGTGAAGGGTTTGGTGAAGATGTCTATGATTTGCTTTGATGTAAGACAATACTAAAGATCAATGATCTACTCATGAATCAACTCCTAAATGTAGTGCAGGTAGATCTCAATGTGTTTGGTCCACTAGTGGTGGACCAAATTGTGAGAGATTTGTATCACACTCAGATTATCACAAAAGATGACTATAGGCTTCCAAAAGGGAATGCCAAACTCAATGAGAATATTTTGAAGCCATCTGGCCTCAATAATAGCATTAACTACTCCTCGATACTTAGCCTCTATAGATGAAGGATAAATTATGATAAGCAATACCCTAAAGTAGACTTGTGATCCTAAGAATCACTTGCCAATCTAAATCTATGTGTCCTACCAAGTCAATATCCTTGCCCACTTCACAATGAATCCCATAACTGTGAGTTCCTTGCACATAGTGGAGAATCTCTTTAGTTGCTTTCTAATGTAGCTCATGTGGCTCTTGCATGAACTTGGAAACCAAGTGCACGACATATGAAAGATTAGGCATCATGTGAGTCAAGTATATGAGACTCCTAACTAATTGGAAATACAAAGTAGCATCCACTAATGGTGAAGAACAATGAGCCTATGGTGACAAACAATGATCCTAAGTTTGACCCCTAACAAAGATGGAGTTGGTGCAGGATTATACTTAGCCATGAAAACTTTAAGGAGCATATCAAGAGTGTACTTAGGCTATGCAATGAAGATACTTGAAGAAGACTGAGGGATCTCAATCACTAAGAAGTAGAGTAGAAGGCCCAAGTCTTACATAAAGAATTGATCATGAAGGGTAATTTTACTACCTTAATGGTATATGACTGACTCCCATTGATGAACAAATTATCAACATAGAGAATTAGATAAGTGAAAGTATCATCTTAGTACAGAATGTATATGTTCAGATTATAAAGGCACCTAGTTAACCCAATTGATAGAAGGAAGAAGTCCATCTTGTCATACCATGCCCAAGGGGCCTGTTTGAGACCATATAGAGACTTTTGAAGATGGAAAATATGTGAAGGATCCTGTATGAACCCATGTGGCTACTCCATGTATATTATCTCCTAAAGGTCACCATGAAGAAAATAACTCTTCACACCCATTTAATAAACTCCCAATGATGAGATGTAGTAATAGAAATGATAAGTCAAATGAAATTAATTCTAGCAACTAGTGCAAAAGTCTTAGAGTAGTCAATCCCATGAACTTGGTAGAATCTTTTGGTGACTAGACAAGCCTTATGCTTATTAAATGACCCATCTTTGATAATTTTTATATTAAGCTTTATATAATATTTTTGCATTCTCATTCTAATTTGCAGCTGTGTCAAAATGTGGTATTAGAGCCAGTTGATTAATCTTTGCTTGTATTTCTAGCTATAGTCTTTGTTTCACTATATCTCTCTTTGAAGCACGAAGTAATATTCATCTATATTGCTCTCTGTAATGCTCCTTGTACTGCTCTTACCATCATTCTTATGTTGTAAGCCCTTATCTGTAAGTCCCGTCTTTGCTGTTGATAGGTGTTTAGGGCCATTTGAGGTAGTAATTTGGTAATTTGAGCATGGGTTTGAGCATAGATCTGAGCGCAGGAATGGATAAAGATTCTACTTCTGGATCAGGTATGGTCCCCGAAGATCATGTTAGAGATCGTAATGCAAAGGTTAGTTTCACCAACTTCTTTGCTGATCATTAAAATACTTTTTCTATGCCAGAAGAAACTGGTAATGCTTTAGAAGATATTTCACATAATAGGTTTCTAAATGAAGAGTTTAAAGTTCCAAAAATTAAGCCTTCTAAAATCTATAAAGATGTCCCTAGAGGTTTGACCGAAACTTTTGCAAAATCTAAGGGTCTAAAGAATTTCTTTGGTTATAAGTCTTGGCAAAAGTGTCATGTAGCCACGTTACAGCATACTGTAACTGGTGGATCTGAAGGAAAGCTTAATTTGTTTAATGATTTTGAAATTAGCAAGTTTAGAAGCCAAGCCATAGCCAATCCTGACAATCCATAGTACATGCATCTTTCTTATGTCCACATCGAAATAACAAGACATTATATGCAAGGTCTACCTATTATAATCTTCACAATGCTCAAAGATGCAAGATTCTATAAGTTATCCCATGCTCTGTTAGGATGTGCCTATGATTCCATGACTGAAGAATTGCTTTATATTGACTGCTTATTAGATTTCACAGTTACTCTAAAGGATGCCAATTTGAGTGATGTTCTTACCTATCAATTCAGAGTAATGAACCTGTATATGAAAGAACAGTCAGTTGATCATTCCTTAGTCTTCCTTATCCATTATCAGCCTATAATAGAGTTATGCCACTAATGATGAATCCAAGATGAGCCCAAGGACTTGAAGGTCTTTCAACTATGTAGAAATCTACCAGTGAGCACACCCAACTGACAGCGCCCAAAATTGTTAAACATATGGATATTCAACTTCCTAAAGAATGGGCACTAGATCTCTAGGATAAAGATTGTCAACCTCCACCACCGAAACCTCCTCAGGTTCATGGAGTTACTCTTGAAGAAATAGATGATCAGGCAGTAATAAGGTTCTCCTCAGGTCGCACTCCCTCCATGAGTCATATACCCTCCATGAGGTCAGGACAAACTTTCAATTATAACAATCCTGGTCCATCTATGAATATTAACCCTGGTCCTTCTATTTTAAGATCTCAGAGTGTCTGACTGCAACCCTCCAAGGGTTTTGAAAATTTGTTCAAATTGCCTGTTGTTAATTGATCCTCTAGCTTTTTAAGATCTAGTTCTTCCAATCTTGGATCTTCCAGCCAAGTTCTATCTTGTCCACATAATCAATATTCTGAATTGGACAATGGACTTTTGAAATGTGAAAAATGTTCTTTTGTCTTCCATCTGGCAGTTGGTAATGTTAGGATGATTTCCGGTAGGTCTGCATCTATCCCTAAACATGAAATCAAAGAAACTACTGAAAAGTCCATCACTACACCGTCTAGAACCTGTACAGTCCCTGGTACAATCCCTCCTTTTAAGGATTTCATGTTACGATATTTATCAGGACATTTCTAGGTAGATTTCTAGCCATTGCATGTAACCCCTATTGGTGAAGTTCAAGGGTCTAGCCAGAGTAAGTTGCTGAACTGGACAAATCTTTGTCTTAGAAAAAATATCCTTCTTCTCCATGATCGAAAGACCTGGGAAGAAATTCAAGCCCTTAGAACTGAAAAATAATTAATTGGTGTTCAAGAGAATCTTCACACTATTATAGCCTCTCTTGAAAATATTGAAAAGGATCTTCATAATCAACTCCAAGATGAAATCCATGAACTAAAATAGTCTTATGATCAGTTCAAAGCACAGGCAGAAGCCTGGTGGGCCAATCAACAAAACGCCGCTAAACAACATAGGGAAATGTTGCAAAAAGTCAGGGCTGAGAATAAGTTAGATTGTGATGTTATAAGTTCTTAGTTGTCTAATTGTAGAATTCAGATAAAGCACACTGAAGATAAAGTAGATATTATATAGCAAGAAATTTAGTGTGTATCTGAAAATCATGTTATTAAAAGATGCTATCACTCGAGAGTCAATTGATATTTAAACAATTATTTTGACTCTTAGACAGTCACAGCCTCAACAAGGAAAAATGTTCAATTTTCCCTCAAATGCTAAAGGTTATTTACATGCACAATATGAGGGTCCCAAACTCTCTACTGTAGTCAAGCAGTCTGTAATTGAAAAGGTCTATGATCCCTCTACTAGTAGTTATAGGGAAACTACTAACAAAGAGAGAGCATCAGGGAAGTTTCAAATGGCTTGTGGTCAATTTCATAATCCCAATGGATCCAATCCAGTAGATCCCTTAAAAAATATCCAGTCCTATAAGGTAGATACTCCACCACTTGTCAACTTTGATAATTTTGAAGATGTGGCAAATATGAGAGGCATTGATGCCATGTGTGCATGGATCACAAATTATATGTCCACCAATACTGAAGTAGAAGAAGCCTAGGTCATTAAGCAAGCCCTTAATTCCATGACTGGAGTTGTATGTAGTGTATGGGATAGACTTGAAGTCACCTTTAGAGACAACCTGATAACAAGAGGTACAGATCAGGTTTGTGCACAACTTACACGTCTGTTTGTAGGAAGAACAGACACAAGGGAAAAACTTGCCTACAATAAGTTCATTAGAGGCAAGTGTAAAGACTTGAAGTATTTCAAAGAATATTGAGAGGAGCAATATAAGAACTTTTATCAGTCTGGACATGAGTAAAACCATGAGTTTATATTCATAACTTTTCTTAAAAGTTTTGGTGACATTGTAGGAGAATTCTATCATAAAAGAGTTCTCAAGAATTTGGTAACTGATGGAATTGAGATGAAAGAACTCACCTTCCCTCAATTGGTTTAGTTCCTAACTGAGATAAATGAAGAATCATGTCAGGAATCTCAGTAGAGGAAAGAAATGAAAAAGGTAAAGCCTCTATTGTCCTCATCAACTTGTTACCAAATTATGCCATCCAATCAATTTCTTGAAAAGGGTAAATTTTCTTCTAAGTGTTATTCTTGTGAAAAATCTAACAAGCCATATAAGAAGAAGAAGAAGAAATACAAGTACTCTAAAAAGAAAGGCTATTTCAGGAAAAAGGATAAAAAAGGTTCGGGTTCAAAGAAGTGGGAACTCACATGCTATATTTGCAAAGGCAAGCATTATGCTAACAAGTGCCCTGAAAGAAACAAGAAAAAGAACAAAGGTAAGGTCTGAGCTACAAGAGATGCAAGCCTTGATGATAACAATGAATTTGAATTCATCAATGAATATCCCTCAGATTCAGAAGACATCATTCTTTCAGAAGAAGAAGAAGAATCTAAAGAGGAAGAAGAATATGAGTCTGCTCATCAATAGACACCGGTTCAATAGGAAGCTTCATCTGAGTCCTCAGATGATTCAAAAAATTCATTCTTTTGCAGAATGCTTAGGCAAGATACTAGAGCTGAATTGGATAAGGTAATTAAAGAGATTTTCCAAGTTGAAGCTCGCCTTCGAAAGATGGATTTTGGTCAGGAAACCTGGAAAAAGCTGTTAGGCAAATTAGAATAGCTTAATGCAAAAAAATATGTTTCTCTTAAAAGAAAATGAGAAACCTTCCAGCTCCTTTGGAAGAAGAACGCCTGTCCGCCATTATGGTCAACCTGTAGTTTCCTCTCTATCCTCACCTATAGCACAAAGAACTTTTGAGGAAGCACCTACTGTAGGCAGTATGGCCAAAAGACTCTGGCGAAGACAAAGAAAGACTTTCCTAGAAAAGGTTATTAAGCAAGCTCGAGAAGAAATAGCTGAAATTGATGAAATGGAACACTCATAGGAACTTGACAAATATGTTAATAAGTTTAATTCTTCTAGTTCTTTCCAGCTTCCACATGCAGTTACTTCCAAAGAAGAACAACTTTATTGTGAAGAAAATCCATACAGTCCTCTTCATGGAGAAGCTATAGCTGAGCCTTTATTGGCTCTTCCCAAAAAAGCACCATATGTTCTAGGTTCTCATCTAGATCCCTCCTTTACTCCAGATCCTACAATGGAAGAAGGAAGCAGTAGCCACCATCAAGTAAAATCCTACCAAAGAAATAAGAAGACTACTACTTCTCCTGGTGTAATCTTCACCATACATTTTCTAGGGATAAAAATATATCCTCTTGCATTCTTATGGGATACAGGTGTACATGTCAACCTTGCAAGGTATAACTATTTTCCTGCTGATGCCTGGATTGAAGGTTCTACTGATTTAATCTTTGGTAATGGTAAACATGAATCCAAAATGATATGTAAAGTACCTATTCAGTTAAGTAATGGATTCATTGATGAATTAACATTTGTCCACTATGAAGTGGATGATTATGATGGTGTAATTGGAAGCAGAGGAATGGAACATTGGGAACTAATCACAATCGATTCCACCTTCATCACTCTGTAGGAACATTTCCAGGTGTCTAGACTTCATCAAGATTTAACATTCGCAACAAAGAAAGAAATGCCAAAGAAAAAGGAAGTCAATATTGTCTGGATCACCAGACAACTAGCAATAGCTGAAGAACCACTACAAGCTTTAAAAGCTGAATTTGCAGCTACTATTCTTACAAAGGATCTTAAAAAGCATAAGCAGGATTTAGTTTGTAGTCTACTGCTTAAACGGGATCCTTCAGGTAATGAAATTCACCCTAAAGCCAAGGCTAATTATTTCTTTATGGGCCGTGCAGAGATAGAAATGTGCCAAAAAGAAATAAATGAATTATATGCTTTGGATCTGATAAAAAATTTAGATTCTCCATTTTCTTGCCATGCCATGTATGTGCCAAAATATGCTGAAGATGGTTTTGAACTCCCCAAAAAAAGATTGGTTGTGAATTATAAGCTATTAAATGAATGCTTGCTTGATAATCAACATCCTTTACCCAGTAAGGATCATATCTAGCAAACTATACAAGGCAGCCATATCTATTCTAAATTTGATCTGACTAAAGGATTCTAGCAGATTGGTCTTAAGACAGAAGATTTCTATAAGACAACTTTTTTTGTTCCACAAGGGCTCTATGAGTGGAAGGTTCTTCCTTTCAGCATCAAGACCTCTCCTTCCATTTTTTAGCAAAAAATGGATATTATTTTCTTTCCTTATGAAAAGTTTATTCTGCCTTACATTGATGACATTCTTGTCCTTAGTTAGGATATGCAGCAACATCTTCACCATCTACGACAATTTCTTACTATTTGTTAACAACATGGGTTAGCAGTCAATCCCTCAAAGTGCCACTTTGCACAGGAACACATTGTGTTTATAGGCATCAAGCTTCTTCCAGTGGGAGAATGGAGGCACAGACACATATTTTAAGCCGTATCCAAAATCTTCAGGTAACAAATGTAAAGGAAGTTCAAATATTTTTGGGTTTAGTCAATTACATTGCTGGTTTTTACCATAAATTGGCTGAAGATAGGCTTGAGCTTAATGCCTTATTAGGAAAGAATCCACCTCCATGGACCAAGGAACACATGGCTATCATTGCTAGAATAAAATCTAAATGTGCTAATCTTCCACCTTTGAGATTACCAGGTGATGGTCCAAAAATCATTGAGATAGATACCAGTGAAGGCGCATGGGTAGGAATTCTAAAGGAGAAGACGCCGCAAGGGTGTGAAGAAATTGTCAGATATATTTTTGGTAGCTTTAAGAATAGTGAATTAAATTATCACATCACCCATAAGGAGATTCTTGCTGTTATAAATACTCCTAAAGCTTTTCAAATGTTCATAGGTGATAAATGGTTTTTGATCCATAGTGATTTGCAGAATTTAAGGGGTTTCTTTAAAAAGGAATCCATAGATAAAGTGATCAGAGGCAGATTGTTAAGATGGGCTCAATTTCTAAATACTTTTGAATTTGACATTGTTCATCTTCCTAGTGCTGAAAATTTGTTTGCAGACTTCTTATCTTGAGAAGGACACCTTGCATCCAAGGTTGAACAAGATGTGCTTGTCACAATGCCCAAAGCTGACACAAGAAAAGTTCATGTCATTAGAGTCTGAGAACAAAGATGGTATGAGCCAAGCTGCCCAGAATGGAGCACTAATCGATTCGCTTGAAGAAATCGGCATAATTTTTAGGTGGCCAATGACTTCCTGTTTGATAGGTTCAAGATGATAACTGCAACTTACTCAAGAAGGTCTTTGGATAGAACATCCATTCTTTGAATTCTCTATAGAAGCTAAACCTATTGATCCTGAAGTAGGACACATCCTCCAAAACTGGTGTGGAGGCTTTGTCCTTCTAGTTAAATTCTTAAATCCATCTGTTCAACATCCTGAGCAGTGGCTTAATGAAGAAAAAGGCAAAGATTTAATTAAAGATTTGTTTCAAGGTCCTTATCCTCTAGCAAATGTGTTGGATTTCATGGGAACCAGTTCCTATACAGGTTGCATCTTCAAACTCACATTTGACTCTGCTGAAGAAAATCCTATCAACCGTCATATGTGTCAAACTTATGGACCTCAAGGACATGGATCTTTATATGAATATTTGAATATTCCTAGTAGATTGCGCATGCTCCATCAAGACTAGACTCCCATCTAGATTCACACCAAGACCTATCGCATGGATGTAACAAAATGCCATGCAAGAGAACAAGGAATCTATGGTCCTTTCAAACTAAAGACAATGAGCACCATTTGGAAAGAACCTGATCCAAGTGAACCTCAATCACCTGATTCCTGGCTTGACCGACCAAGAGCTACCAGCTATATTCCTCATGCTTCATACATGACATGTACCAACTGTGAATATGACCCAAGTGATGATCCTTGAGTTGGATATGACAGAATGGGTCCTAGTTCTAGTTAGTGGATGATCCACCGAAGGAATCTATCCCTTCATGTCAACAAATAGATGTGGGCCACACCATGGGAAAAAGGGGAAAGCATACAAGCCATACAGTATGTATGGGTTATCCTTCTCGTGACCAAAAAGATGCTTTGTATAAAGTAGATGCTTTATAGGTCTTGCCGTGTCCCTTTTTCTCCTATTTACGGGTTATTGGGATCCACCGAAGGAATCTTATCCTCAATGGATAACCCTGCAGAAAAGAGTTTCTATGTGTCGACTTCGTATGGTCAGATTTCAAACTCAGACTTAAGACCATGGGGTTAAAAGATCTGCCTCACAAGCTATATAAGCGACGCTAGGCCACCTCATTTGATCATCGAGTCTTGAGTGAGGGAGTTGTCCATCAAGTCCTAGAAGAGTCTTAGGAAGTGTGAAAGTTTGCTTGAGTCTTTAGGAAGGCTTAAGAGATTAGAGTAGTATGCTTTTTCTGCATCTGTAGAAATCAGAAACTCAAAAGTCTTGAAAGCTTGATAGTCTATTCAGTTTATTTTTAGTGAGCATTGTAATATGAGAATATTGTAATCTTGATAGTATGAAGCTTAATATAATATTTCTGCATTCTCATTCTCATTTATAGCTATGTCAAAATGTAGATCCACTTTCATCAAACAATTTTCCTTCCCTTCAGAAGGGGGACTAAATCTCGAGTATGGTTCCTTCCTAGGGAATTGGACTCTTCCTACATTACAACATCCCACTTGGGGACACTATAAGCATCCTAAAAGGACCATGGATTAGAAGTTGAAGCAATGAAAAGATGTGAAGGCTACTGAAACTATGATCTTGTTCTTTTTGTATCTAAAGGATCACCGACCTAGTCACCTACTAACATTAATGTCTGATGAGCCCAAAGAGGCATAATGGCTAGATAATTAGGAGAATCTAGAGGAGAGTCATCAACCTCTAAGTGATGACTAGGAGAGAAGGAAGATGACTCCTCATCATCATCGTTATTATCTAAAGGGGAGAAAGAAGACTCCTCATCAATATTAGGAGGATTAAGATCCTCTAAAGAACTATCATCATTTTACATTGTCTCTGGTTTGATCAATGTTAAGGGAGAAGTGGTACAAGAAGAATTGGAAGTATCCTCCTCAAAATGAACACTCCTCTTAATGAACAACTAATGAGTGGTGGGGTGGAAAAGCCTACAACATTTGACACCATCTAGGTACCCAGCAAATTTGCAAGGCTTGTATTATGGATCCATAGCCTTACATTTCTCTACTAGAATTTGTTCCCATACAGGAAAACCAAACACTTGAAAGTATTTAACTATGGGTTTCCAACTAGTCCAAGCTTGAGAAGGTGTTACCCCCTTCATAGCTCAGTGACAAACCTGATTCTTGATAGAACACACATAGTTAATGGCTTTCACCCAATACTAAGGTGCCAATGACTTGGAGTGAATCATATAGTTGGCCATCTCTTTCAAGGATCTATTATTGAATTTTGTGACACCATTTTATAGAGGACTATAGGGAACTATACACTAGAGGTCAATACCTTTAGAAGAAAAAAACTTCTCAAATCGATGGTTATCATATCTCCCCCACTATTTATGCATAGAATCTTGATGGCCTTCCCTAATTGCTTCTCTACAAAAGCTTTGAAGTCCTAAGAAGACTCAAAGACTTCCTACTTCTATTTGAGAAAATAAAACCATGCATATCTAGAAAGATCATCAATGAAAGTCAAGACATATCTAGCCTTGCCAAGTCACTATGTACTAACTCCAGAAGTTTTGTAGATATTTGTTCTTTTCTTTTATCTTATTTTTCCTCATGATGTTTACCAACAATGAACCCCTGACAAACTCCTTCAAAAATTTGAATACAAGGCAACCTTGAAACTATGTCATCCTACTCGAGCATTTGGAAGTAGTTGTAGTTCAAGTGGCAAAACCATTGATGCCATAAATGACTTAGTTCATATAATTGAGTGAGAAATGCAAGTGAAGGAGAATAAAAAACAAAATGAGAAAAGTAATATAGTCTACATTGATTATCAACTTTCCCCATGATAGTTGCAGACCCACTATGCACCTCATTGATTACCACTATGCCTAGAGTTATCTCACCCTACTTGCTAGAGCTCTAGTGTGAGTGTTATGATAAATATACAAGAGATTAGTTGAAAGGAATGGATTGTAGAGAACATCTTGTAATGTTCCTTCACCCACATCAATAAACCCTCTCCCATGCACTTCAATGGGAGTGTCATCACCCATTAGTATAGCTAGCATAGTACTTGGCTCTAAGGAGGCAAAAATAGCATGTGATGAAGCCATGTGTTAGGAAGAACCCAAGTTAATGATCCAAGTATCGAGCTATGAAGCGCCAAAAAATAGGGCCTTGCCCTTTTCTTTCCCCTTACTATTATTTGTGTTCTTAGAAGACCCCTAAGATAAACCTTGTTTGACTAAGTTAGATACCTTGATGTTGTTCATTTCAAGAAGATGTGAAAGGTGATCAATCTACTTCTTTAAACACATGTTCATCATGAGAAGACTTCTTACAATAGGTACATTTTTCCTTCTCCTTCTTAGGCTTGTCACCTTTGGAAGAGGGCAACTTATTAGCTACATTAGAGGAAGTTAGTTTTTGGTCTTATTTCTTCTCTCCTTGGTTCTTCTATTTCTTATTTTTCTTTATAGACCCTTTTTGAACTTTAGTGCCCTAATTTGTAGTCAAGGAACAATATTTAGAGGGTTTAATTATACCCATGTGAATCAATTTGTCTTTCTCCTTAGTGAGTTCAACATAAAAATCATCAGGAGAAGGCATTTTGTACATATAGCATAAGGCACATTTAGTAACATAAAATGTAGAAACAAAACCTAAATAGTTTGGACCAAGTTTTGAAAGAATACTTAAAATAAATTTTGTGTCTTTCTTTTAAATCCCACACTACTTTAAATTCAATCTAATGGCTTTTAGCTTTGTGAAGAAGACCAGATTTTGAAAGAAAACTTAAAATTAGTTGTGTCTTTCAAAGAAATCCCACACTACTTTTAATGCAATCTAATGGCTTTTAGCTTTGTGAAGAAGTCTTGAATTGTATCAAAATTACATAGATTTAACCCTATGATTACTTTCTCTAGTTGATGACCCCTTAATTCATCCTATTTGCTAAAGAGACCTTCCAATATGAACTCTAGAGTTCATTTGGAGTTATAGCAGATTCAATATGAAAAAGTAAGTCAGGTGATATAGACACACATAGAGTACCATATACTTCATCACATTTCTTAAACCATTTTAGCTTTTCTACAAGTGAAGTTGGTTGTGTTTCAACCCCATTGTTACCAGATGAAACCCTTGCTTCTTGAGATAGATAGTCATTTTGGACAAGTCCAATCAAAATAGTTGTAGGGTGTGAGTACTAGAATTATTAATTGATCCATTTTAGTGCATTAAAAAGTAGATTGTAGTAGTTCTGTGTAGAAAATAAAATGCATAAAGAAGGCACACAAGAAACCCCCACCTTTTCACTAGTCTCAAAAGTCAACTCTTAGATATTTAAAGGTTGAAACTTTATAATTTAGTGCATTTACAATGTTTTTGCTAGATTATAATAGTCATAAGGCTTAAAAGGGCCAAAAATTACTTTTGATCCATTGTGGACCTATAAAAAGATCTAAGAAAAAGAACTATATGGCTATGTAGTGCCTTCCAATTGATTTCCAATGCATATTTGTTTGTTAAAAATAGAGATATGAGGTACAAGAAATGGCCTACTAATAAAAAATAACAACCAGGTTTAACTTGCAATATCTAGATAAAATCAACAAAAATATCTTATCGAAACCACCATGGCTAAAGCATACATTTTACCAGATTTCCAATGTCTATTATTTGCAAGCATTTGACTCCATGGGCCAAAGTTATGTCAAAATAAAAAATGTCCCCCCTTAACAACAATAGAAGGTAGAAAAATAGGCCCTTATGCCCTTCAAGGGTGGCTCCCCAATGGACAACGGGTGGCTGGTGATGTTTGGTCATGTGATGGTTTACTTAGCCATGGCAGTTTGTAAGTAGCCGCTAGTGGCTTTGCTATGAGTCAAGGGCTTTGTCACTTGCAAGCTCTAAGGGAGGGTTGAAATTGTAGATTCTCATCTAGTAGTAGCCAACGAAAGCTACCTTGGGGAAGATTAGGGATTGATGTGCTTGAAGAGGGGTTTTCAAGGAGGATCATTAGAAAGAGCACAAACCCTATGGCTATAGCCACCACAATCATATCAATTCTTGTCTATTCTAAGAGAGAAATTAACTTCTGTAACAATTTTGCACATCATTAAATCAAAGATAGTGGTACCCTGGAGGAATTTGTTGTGATAAGGTTCAATGTTGTAGAAATAATTATATGGTGCGTTCTAGGTCTCAATGTTAACTTTCTTAAAGTTTGTACAAAATATTTCCATAAAAGGTATAAAATGCTTCTAATTAAAACTATATAAGATCAATCTCAATAATCCATCAAGAAGATATAAAGATATTTATTATAATTACCATTTACTATCTTCATTTTCTTGGTTTTTTTGTTGGAGTAACTTGGGTTTTTAGCCTGGTCTAAGCCTAGAGAGACCCTTATAGGCGATCTCTTCCCATGGCTTTATTGCTAAGACCACTACTAGGGGTTCTCAGTCCCCAAGGCATTAGCACCAAGTTCAAACCCGCAAGCTTGTTGGCCTAGGCATGTGAGCATGACAGCTAAGCGAAGGCACATATCCTATGAGCATGTCATCCCAGTTAAGGCACAAGGCCTATGATCTATTGGTCCAGTGGGGGTTCAAGAACCTTGGTTACCACCACATAAACCATGCGACTTGACTATTGAATCATGCCCTTACTGAAAAAATTTCTTGGTTTTATTTTTATAGTAAGATATTTTATTTTAACAAGTCGCTGAGATAAAATGGATAATAATTATAGTTTAACATGAAATTGTATGAAAATTTCAGACAACTTACTATTATGTTGATTGTATTACCATAAGTCTGAAGCATCCTCTATGTAATGTTAAAACTTTTTGCTAGCTTGGAAGGTTGGCAAATTTATAAGAAAAAATCATTTGGTTGTTTAGTTTATTAGTATCTACAGAGAGATTTACTCTAATTTTCCATATGTAAATTTTCCCAATTTTACAGTATGAAAAAAATTAATGGGTTACTAGAGTTTACTTTCTTATTCTACATATAGATTGATTCATAAATTAAATACTTTAATTAATATCAATTGTTTAGGGGAAAATTGTATTTGTTAATCTTTTGATTTTGTTTAAATCTGCCTCTCCACTATACATTGAAGGATCTAGGGTTGAGTGGCGAGTACTATCATACCCTAGGTCACTTGCAGATGTACAAAAACTTGGATTAAGAAATTAAATATCAATTTTTCCTTATCTTATATCTAATTGACCATTAAAACCCTAATTATGTAAATATGACAACAAATTAATGAATTATGAAAAAAATTCTTGCAGAAAGGAATAAAATACTGAATTACAGAATACCTATTTTTAGGGTTCCGAAGTGGAACAGTCAGGGACACTAGAGTGGGTGCCCAAATCCAAGGTACCTACTTTTTCAAGGAATGTGGACCTCCTTCCGACACTTATCAGTCCTATAACTTCTGTTTCCTGAGATCTATCTATGGAGGACACTAGAGCGAGCACCCAAGTCCTGGAAGTGCTCCTATGTCTGACTTTTCTTCAGATCCTGAATCCTTGATGCCTAACAATCCTTCCTACAACTCCACTTTTCCCAAATGTGACACCTATAACCTACAATCACAAGACTTGGTTTGGGGGTTGTGGCATTTAGAGGCTTGCCTCAGTCAAGTCCTGGAGGACACTTAAGTCTCCGAACACCATTGTCAGATAAAGAGTGTGTGCCCTTGTGAGGCAGAGGTAAAAACCAAAGGAATCAATGATGAAAACACAATATTATGTCACCTTGTAGTGAATCTCTCATGGAGGAAGATTCTCTTCATGCCATGAGGAAATTGATGCTCAAATCTGCAAATATCAACACACAAAACATACAAGTCTGCTCTTGCAACATAGTAGAAGCGTTGAATCACCTGGAGAATGCCTAGAGTTCATAATGATCATCTAGTTTACAAATGAATGCCTAAACATGCTTATATATGCAACTAGAAGCCTTCCCATCAAGATTTTAAAAATCAAACTTTACCGTGTTGGTAAAAGAACCAACTAACGGTCATAAACCGACACCTAGAAATTAGGGCTGCCCCAAAATAGGGCAGGACTAGGGCATGGGTGCCCAAGTCCTCCCCACTATTTTGGGTAGGGTATAGCTCAAGGGGTCCACCTAGGTCCAATTTGCTATGGAACCTAGGTCTCATTCCATTGGGCGTCCAAGTCCTCCCCCTATTTTGGGTAGGGTATAGCTCAAGGGGTCCACCTAGGTCCAATTTGCCATTAAACCTAGGTCTCATTCCATCGGGATGCCAAAATATGAACTAAAATGTCCTAAATGCATACTAAAGACCCAGGAGCTAAACCTTATGAGGGAAAAGCCCCCAAGGGGACATTTTTTGATGTTACATTTAGCCCCCACTTTAATGTATGTATAAACGCAAGGCTAATACATGCATTAAAGTAAGGTCACAAACACAACAAACAAACCAAGCACATAGAAGACAATAATAGGCACACAAAACATGGAGAAGACAGTTACAGTCACGCAGAACATGGAGAAGATAGTCAATGCATAGAAGACACATTAATGCATGGAAGACAGAAATGATATCTTTTCTTTTCTTTTCTCATATATCTAAAATGCAAATGCAAGTACTGGAAAGTAAACAAAACTCCTGTAATATAGGATACACTACCCTAAGGTACATGTCTCTATATATATGGGGCAACACACACACACAAGACATGCAAAACCTCCCAAAATGCAAGAAGCACTACTTGAGGGTGCTGGTCTCTACATATGGGGCAACAAACACGTCTCAGAAAACAAGCACACACAAACACACACACTTAAAGAAATGGAGAAAACACGGCAGACAAGCGATGGAGTGTACCTATTTCTAAGTCCAACACCATCTCAGGCACATTACATGAACACACCGACGATTGGGGTTCGCCATAAGAATCGCTGAAGACATGCTTAAGGGTTGAGTTAGTCACAGAACCGCTCCCCACCTTCATAGAGGACTTTTAAAAATGACAGGATGATGTAATCTGCTCCAAGAAATACACCACCCTCTCCTCCGTAGAGGGCTTAAGAAAAATTATATGCTCAATATCCTACCTCCATAGAGGGCTTACATGATTGATTGATTGATTGCAAACAAACTCAGGATGTAGAAAGTACTCATTGTACTAGCCTACACCTGAGGACAAGCACATTGCTAACATCTACAATAGACAACTTACCTTATATGCCCCCACCTTATGGTGGTTGATATCATGTGTCAATATCAAGCACGTTAAGGTAGGAAGAAAACACACAAGGGAACACAAACATGTACTTTACTGTCGCCAAATGTTCCCACAAACACATCCCTGCAAGAAACATGCTAGTGTCTACAACATCATGATAAACAACAACATCCATGCATATGATTAACCACACAAAGAGCTAAGGTTATACAGTGAATTCGTTGTTTGAGGATAACTGTAGGGCTATATCACGAAGCTCTCTAAATCGAGTACCGCCAAGGCCAGATTCAAAGGCAAATAAAGGTGCATAGAGCAGCAATATTGTTAAGGTTTGTAAATGCAACAAAAACATCATCAAATTCACTACGTGGAAAGTACGAGTGCTTCCACTAGCCAAGCATTAGATAAAATATACAACCCCATCATCATATTAGGAACTAAGTCCTTTTTTGATTTATCTCGAAAGGGACACTAGGTCCGCATCAGTATAAATGTTTGTCATCATCCGCCCACTAGATTGAAACACTAGAGTAAGGGAAACAATAAATAAGAGAGGAGAAACAAGTGTCTTAGGGACAGACATGTAGGAGGGTGCCCCCAGGTCACCAACCACAATGCTATGTCTGCAAGACACAACACACAGCAATGAAATCAGAGAGAGGCAATTTAGAAGAATGATGATACAAATAGAAGAAGGTCACAACAGAGGCAGTCTCTTGGTATCCTAGACCTTACAAGTGAATCAAGGGTCATCCCAGGTGGTCTAAACAACACAACACATCATGGGGGAAGCACAACATGAGAGAAATAAAGGGTTAGAAATACTTATCTGTTAGCACCATCATTAAGAACATACACATTTAGGATATCTCTCATGTTGTTTTGATCTTGTATAGCTAACATTAAGTTTAGGACGACAAGAAGCTTTCTTTTCTTTAAAAGGATTATATCCAATGCAACTTGAGTAATGTGTTGAAGCAGATTCTATAGGTACTCTAATTCCTTGTTGATTTACACCACATCCCTTACCTACATAGTCATTATGTTTGTACAAAATTTAAAATCCATGACCATATAGAGAGTCCATTTCCTTAGAACAATGTGAGGCCTCGTAGGTATCATAATTTATAGTATAAGTGAGGGTATCATTTTTATTTTCTACCAAGGGGTTTTTAGGTTTCTTAGGTGCTTCAAAAGATTACTTAGGTGAGATTGATATCACTTTTGATGTGTCAAGGCTATTAATTTTATATTCCCCTATACTACAAGGATTAAAACCCAATGAACCCTAATCATCACCAACAAGTGCATTCGATAGTTGAGAGTTTTGTAAAACATTATTCATGGCTAGAGGCATTGATGAACTATCTTGTAAAGTGTTTAAGCTCATATTATTGTAAACTAGTTTTTGTTTTTCAATGTGTAAGTAGTTATCTGGTTCAAGATCGACATGAATAGTATGAAGTTTATCTTTGAATATAAATTTGATTGAATGATGCAAGGTGGAAGGAACTACCCTTAATGCATTAATCTAAGGTCTACAAAGAATCATGTTGTAAGATAAAGAACAAGGCATGACATGAATCAGGGTAGGCACAAGCATAGGTCCTACTTGTATAGGTAGAGTTATAGCACCCATAGATCGTCGTCCAACATTATCAAAGCCACAAATGCTAATGCCATTTGGTGTGATTTGTGATGTGTCAACCTTGATTTTGTCTAGTAGGTCAATACTACAAACATTAAGAGCCAATCCATTGTCAATCATAACTCATTTACCAATGTTTTGTTTATTGTGACAAAGATTATAAGAGGATCATATTGGTTTTGAACTTTAATTGATGGTAATTCTTGTGGTTGAAAGAGAATATCTATTTTTGTCATATGCATACTATCCAATACAACTTCTACATCATTTGTCTTAACAACAGTTGGCATAATCACCTTTTGTAAAGCTTCTTGGAGAATTCCATTGTATGTAGGCGATGTTTGTAGTAAATCCCAAAGAGTGATCTTAGTCGGAGTAGTGTGAAGCTGTTTGACAAGATCATACTTTTGACCACCTTTATGAGTAAAATGAGGTGGTGGAGGGAGCATATGTTGAGAAAATGGAAGAGACAGGCACATGTGGTGCCTGGTTACTTTGCTTGTCATTACGGGTGTTGTATGTGTGAACAATCACATTGTGGTGTGGTTTTTGTAACACATTGGACACCTTGAATCATAATCACTGGTTTTAAGTAAGAGTGTTCACTAAGTGCTCCTTGGACAATCATTTTAGGAATATTTATATGAAGTCTATTAACAATTATTGAATTAACATTATTTCCCTCTTGATTGCACCCAATATCCATCCCCAAAGGATTTAATGTGAGAGAGTTTTTCTCATCCACTAATGTTACATCTTGGCTAGGGAGAGCAGTGGGATGAAAGGAAGGTACATCAATAACTTCATCATACTCTGTGGTAGAAAAGGGCTTTTCACTCTCATTTTTCTCATGAGTATTCCTTGAGATGAATTTGGTTAAATCTTCAAATATCAAAGGATATGCTCCTATGAGTAAAGTGAAGCTACTAAAGTCATGTGTCTAACAAAGTAATTACAAGTCATATGTAGAACATATAGAAGCATCAATACCACTGATATAAGCTATGTGTTCTAGAACATGAGGATTCTCATTAGTGAAATTAACAAAAATTTTAAAATCTAGGATATACTAATGTAAATATTTTAGAGATGAATAACATGAAGATGCCATAATGAAATGCAAAATCAGATTTTAAAAATTTTCCCAGAGTATGCAAAATGACCTAAAATGCTTTATTTTTTGTACTTTTTCAATGTAAATATATGAAAGAAAAGGTGTTGTAGGGATTTTTATCAGGGAAAGAAAATAATATGTCGTATATAAGTCCAATACAGCAATACGATCACTCTCAACAAACTCTTGATGCAAATCCAAGATAATGCCAAGCCAAAATATAGTGAAAATATGTCACAATGGGTAGTTTTTTCACCAAAACTCAATGTAAAAGAGCATAACAAAGGGTGTTGTGAGGAAAATTATAATGGAAAGAAAATAATATGAGTAATAAAAGCCACTTGATGCCAAAATATCCAACACAACATGCTTTTAGTGCCACTTAAGGTAAAACCCTAGTGAAAATATAGCAAAATATGCAATTTTTCACAGTTTTTCAATTCAAAGACCTAGAAAAAGGGGTGTTGTAAGGAATTTTAGGAGGTGCATCAAAGAATATAACTAATATTAGTCATCTCAATCCATAAACTAGGTCAAACCCTAGGGCTAAAATAGCCAAAATGTGTAGTTTTTGTGTAAAATTTTCACTACAAGAGCCCAATAAAAGGGTGTTGTGAAGATTTTTATGAGGGGAATAAAATTATTATCCTAATAAAAGCAAAATAATGCCAAAATATGTTTCACAACACACCTATGGTGCATGTTTATAAAGTCGATAAGGCTAATTTTAGTGAAAATTGTTGTTTTTGAAGCCCTAGGTTTGAGATCTTGGGATAAATTTCTATGTGAATGATTGGAAGTATGATTCATGCTGAAATTGACTTAATCTCATATTTGAAAATGATTTTCAAGCCTTAAGATTCAAACTGCCCATGCAAATTTAATGAAAATGCATCAAAATTGCTAGTTTTTGTTGAAATTTTCTATACAAAAATGCAAATATTTTAAATCTAAATGCAAATTCACACTAAAATGCAAGGCTATAGACAAATGAAAATTTTAAAAAACCTCTACAATCAGTAGAAAAATTTGATAAAAGATTTTTTCCTACAAACCCTATATTTTGGAATTACTAGGTTATATAAAATTCTCAAAATCTCCACAAAACCCTAGCAATTAAATGATGAAAATACAAGGAAAAATTTTGAATTTTTGGATTTTTCTATATTTTATATCAGGTCTGATGCAAAAATCATGAATTAGGAAAATTTAGGAAGGATTGATGCAATTTAGTAAGCCAAACAATTCAATTTTTTTGTATTTTTTCAATTTTTCAATTTTTTGAATTTTTCTCAATGCAATAAAATGAACGACCAAATAAATGAATGAAATCAATCCAAATCTAAAGAAAAACACTCAGAAAGTTATAATTTAAGTCCAAAAACATGGGTTCACCAAAATGTTTAGGGGAAAATTAGATTTGTTAATCTTTTGATTTTAGATGTTTAAACCTGCCTCTCCACTATACATTGAAGGATCTAGGGTCGAGTGGCAAGTACTATCATACTCTAGGTCACTTGTAGATGTAGGGAAAATTGGATTAAGGAATTAATTATCAAATTTTCCTTATCCTATGTCTAATTGACCATTGAAACCCTAATTATGTAAATACGGTAACAAATTAAAGAATTACGAAAAAAGTTCTACACAGGAAAAAAATATTGAATTACAAATACTTATTTTTGGGGTTCTGAAGCAGAATAGTCGGGGACACTGGAGCGGGTGCCCAAGTCCAAGGTACCTACTTTTTTGGGGAATCTAGACCTCCTTCTGACATTGTTCAACCCTGTAACTTCTATTTCCTGAGATCTATCTACGAAGGACACTAGAGCGAGCACCCAAGTCTTAGAAGTGCTCTTGTGTCTGACTTTTCTTTAGATCCCAAATCCTTGATGCCTGTGAATCCTTCCTACAACTCCACTTTTCCCAAATGTGACAGCTGTAACCTTCAATCACAAGACTTGGTTTGGGGGTTGTGGTGTTTAGAGGCTTGCCTCATTCAAGCCCCGAAGGACACTTAAGTCTCTAAACACCATTGTCAGATGAAGAGTGTGTGCCCTTGTGAGGTAGAGGTAGAAACCAAATGAATCAATGATGAAAACACAATATTATGTCACCTTGTAGTGAAGCTGTAATGAAGAAAGATGCTCTTCATGCCATGAGGAAATTGATGCTCAAATCTGGAAATATCAACACACAAAACATACAAGTCTGTTCTTGCAACACAATATAAGCCTTGAATCACCTTGAGAATGCCTAGAGTTCACAATGATCATCTAGTTTACAAATGAATGCCTAAACATGCTTATATATGCAACTACAAGCCTTACCACCAATATTTTAAATATCAAACTTTATCATGTTGGAAAAAGAACCAACTAATGGTCATAAACCGACACCCAGAAATTAGGGCTGCCCAAAAATAGGGTAGGACTAGGGCACAGGTGCCCAAGTCCTCCCCCTATTTTGGGCAAGGTATAGCTCAAGGGGTCCAACTAGGTCCAATTTTCCATGGAACCTAGGTCTCATTCCATCGAGATGCCAAAATATGAACTAAAATGTCCTATATGCATACTAAAGACCTGGGACCTAAACCTTATGAGGAAAAAGCCCCCAAGGGGACATTTTATGACATTACATCAACCATATCTAAAATCAAATCAAATGAATATGACTCATACAATAAATCAAACCAAATATAATTTATTAATTTAAAATTCAATATTAGAATCAAATCAAATTCGTAGTATGCTTACAAAAAATAAAATGAAATAAAAATGTGTCTAGAAGTCAACAAATATTTATTACAAACTATGATAGGTTTAGCACTATAAGGTGTAGAAAAGGCATATATTTACATTGATTTTATTTTTCCTTTTGTTCATATGATCATCATAATCACCAATATCATCACTACATAGAGTATGAAATTTTTGTCCTTTAAATCATGCAGTAATGAGAATTTGACATAGGCAAAGATTTTAGAATTGAGGTAGTATATGATAATACCTTGTCATTCCCAATTAGGATTTCTTGTGTGCTCTTAGGGAGAGGCTTGAAAGAAAATAACTAGTTATATTGAAAAATCTTGAACAACAAAATTACATAGTTGAAAAAATAAATTATGATTATACATAGCTTCTCATAGACAAGAAAAAAAGGCACATTATTTTTATTCTAAATTGGTTTCTTTATTTACAAAATAAATAATATTCTACTCTAGCTTTAGTTGTAGCAATAGTAGGCTTTTTTTTAAAGAACTTTAATATTCATTAACATGCAAAAGCATGTATAAGCTCTAACTAGATCAATCTACATGCAAAGGAATAATTATAAAATAACAAGCTTGAAAAAATTAAAATTAGTCAGTGGAACAACAATCAAAACATGTAAATAAATCAAACTAAAGTGATCACTCCCTATAAATTTTAGTTGCATGGCCTCTATTGAACATGCACTACTTTAATCTCCCCCTAGATGATCAACATGAAGAGCCCTAACTATTGTCTCAAAGCAAGAAAACTAGTTGTGGGAACAACTTTGGTGATGATATCAATAATTTTCTTAGATGTATGACAAAACTATAGTTCCACTTGCCCATATTGAACCAAATATCAAACAAAATGATGTTGAATCTCTATTTTTTTGGATCTAGCATGGAACACATGGTTCTTGGTCATTGCAATGGTGTTGTTATTATAGAGAATAGTGGTTTGACACTCTTGCAACAAGTGTAGATATTCCAATATCATTCTAATCCATATGGCTTGACAACTTACTATTGTGACAACAATATATTTTTTCCAATTGAAGAAAGAGCCATAGTTTCTTGCTTCTTGCTACTCTAAGATACAATGCTAGAACCAAGTGAGAAAACATAGCTAGATGTTGATTTCCTATCCTTCACTAAACTAGACATGTCAGAGTCTGTGTAGCCAATTAGTTCACATTTTTAGTGAAGGATAATGAATTCCAAAATTTTGTGTACCACTCACATATCTTAATATTCTTTTTGTAGCATGCTAATGAGACTCATGTCTAAATCCTACATGAACCAAGAGTTGATTCTCACAGACCTAATATCAGGTCTACCTATAGTGATGCAGAGGTAAACGCAACAGAAGCTTACAAATGGGAAGGAGGAGTCATTAACACAACCAGCATGTTAAAATCCTGTACATGCAGTATGTAATACCTATCGGCTTAGCATTATCATCATATTTCTTGCTAACACAGATAGCATCATCATATTTCGAAGGGGCATGAAATATCCTCCTGCTGACTACTGTTCACTTCCTTATCGCCTTTCGCCGAGAGATGGTTCATCAGCCAAGGGGAAATGTCTTACCCCTGATGACTAATGTCACCCCGATGAATATATCGGTCGTATACCGATCGGCCAGACTTGGCTTATCGGCCGGACTCCAACACTCTGTCCCGATGTCCGATATCACCCCGATATCTCTTTTCATCGGTCAGGTTGCCTATCGGCAACACTTCTTCTATCGGCTAGGCTGAAAAAAGGTCTCCCCGACGCTATTACTCCTACTGATGCCGAAACACTTAACGTCAGCAGGATAAATCTGCATCGGGTGATATTCGCAATATCCTGATGACGATGACGTCACATGCACCTGATGATGATGTCACCCAGTTATAAGACTCTTACATCCTCCGCAGCATGATAATAAAATGTCGGGTGATACTATACATATCCTGATGATGACCTTTAAGATCCTGATGACGACTTTTAAGAACCTCTTGTCCTTAGCCAAAAAATGACTTTTCCCTCCCGCATACGATAGCGACATGCGGACGATGGATACACACGAAAGATGATCTTGACGATGATATGCACACTGAGTATATATCCAACCTATATCATCCTGATGCACTTGAAACATACAGTCTTCGTTATCTTCATAACCCGATCCGGATAGCGATATACTCACAGATGTCGATGCGATTCACTCCATCTGGAAAAGCACATGCAGATCCCTGTATATCCGTCAGCTGCATGCAAACTCATAGAACCACACAATTTCACAAAGAAAATATGATGATCAGGCTGGATCACCTTCAGATCAAAACTTAACAGTTTATCTTCCTAAATCCTAGCACATGAGGATGCTAGGTTGATTCACAGCATGCTACCAATCGATCTCCCACACAATGAAATGCATAAATAGAAAACTAAAATACAACCTAAACTAACATGTATGACCATTCCACCGATTCATAGAATCAACCGATGGAAGGGTTGAGAGAATCCATTAACTTGTAATCAGAACAGAAATTCAAAACATAAACAGCTGATAAACCAGATGATGCAATTTGATGAGATCTTATTTAGATGAAACACAAATGTCCTGTTTCTACAACAATGTTTCACAATGTCTGGACTGATCTCTGGATTTCACTCAATCACCAGCATAACATAACTACTACTCTCTACTACTCTCTCTGATCTGATCACTAGTACAACATAACATAACTACTACTCTCCTCTCTATCTGATATCAAACCCTAACTGATCTGAGTTATTTATAGCAATATCCTATGAGTACTACCAACTCGATTCCCAGCGGCTGGGAGCTTCCAAGCGGCTGGGAGAGGACAGCGCATACTACCTGATCACGAACTCTAACTGCCTGCACACTCTCCTAGGCTGATCTAATACATATGCATTGGTCCAATGGACCTTATTACATTATGAAGTCAACCATGCTAAAAATAGACTAATGTCCTGTCATGCGGACAATATCCTATCTTGTAGGGGTGCTCCTGCACCATACTCCCCAGAAGAAGAAATCTCAAGTCCACTTGAGATGAGAGTATGAAGATCTGCACCATGTTTCTGTATCTACTCTTCAATCATCCATACTGCTTCAGAATTAGGTTTTCCCTTCCAAGAGACTAGATACTCCAAGTACTGTTTGTGCCGGGTCTGTTTGACCACTCTAGTGTCCAAAACCCTCTGCAACTGTGGAGGATCATGCTTGGGAATGTTATCATGGACTGTATCCTGTAGGAGTTCCTGATCTACATCTGGATAAGACTTGTATGGAGTTAAATCACATACATTGAATATAGGGGACAAACCAAGATCAGGGGGAGTTGTATCTCATAAGCATTCTGTCCATGCTTGTGCAAGATCTGACATGGTCCAACTTTTCTCTGCATGAGTTTAGTATATTTTCCCTTAGGAAGTCTGTCCTTCTTCAAATGAACCCATACCAAATCTCCAACATCAAACTGTACATCCTTCTTCTTTTTATCAGCATATTCCTTATACTTCAAGGTGGTTTGTTGCAGTTGGGTCTTGACTTGATCATGAACCTCTTTTATGGCTTCTGCAAAAGCTTCTCCTTCTACACTAACAGGGTCTACTGTAGGTAGATCTCTCAATTCCAAAATTCTTCTGGGATGCATACCATAAACTATCTGGAAAGGTGATTTCCCTGTGCTCCTATTGACAGTATCATTATAGGAAAATTCAGCTTGAGATAAAATATTATCCCACTTTTCTCCATGTTGTTTTGTCAAACATCTAAGCAAATTTCCTAAGGAACGGTTCACTACTTCAGTCTGTCCATCCGTTTGAGGATGATATGCAGAGGAAAAAGACAAATTTGTTCCAAGTTTCTTCCAAAGAGTTCTCCAGAAGTGACCAATAAACTTCACATCCCTATCTGACACTATACTCAATGGCAATCCATGGATTCTGACAATCTCCCTGAAAAACAAATCTGCAATGTATGAAGCATCAGCAGTGGTTTTGCATGGCAAGAAATGTGCCATTTTGCTGAATCTATCCACTACAACAAAAACACTATTAAATCCTTTCCTTGTCCTTGGTAAACCCAAGACAAAATCCATACTTATGCTTTCCCATGGTCTGGAAGGAATGGGTAAAGGCTGATATAAACCTACATTAGTCGACCTGCCTTTAGCTTTCTGACATATCACACATGTTTCTACAAACTTTCTGACATCTGATTGTAACTTAGGCCAAAAGTAATGTCTTCGGACAAGATAAAGAGTCTTATCTAGACCAAAATGACCTGCCGTAGCTCCACAATGTTTCTCCTTAATGATGTTTAACCTCATAGAACACCTTGGAATACATAACTGTCCACCTTTGAACAACAATCCATCCTGAATCAAAAATTCAGAGAATTCAGCATGATATTTCTCTCCAAAAGAAGTACAGACATGATATATCTCCCCAAAATCTTCATCAGTCTCATACATGGTCTTTAGTGAATCAATGCCAACACTTTCTAACTGAATCTGGTTGACTGTTAGAACTCTCCTGCTTAAAGCATCTGCAACTTTATTCTTGACTCCTTTCTTATGCTTCAATGTAAAAGTAAAAGCTTGTAAGGTTTCTACCCATTTCATGTGTCTGTGGTTCAGCTTTTCCTGGCTGTTTATGAAACTCAGAGCCTGGTTATCTGTGAATACTATGAATTCCTTTGGCATCAAGTAATGCCTCCATTTCTTGAGTGACTGGACTAAAGCATACATTTCCAAATCATATGAGGAATACCTCTTTTTAGCATCATTGAGCTTCTCACTGAAAAATGCAATAGGTCTACCTTCTTGGCTGAGTACTGCTCCAATGGCCATGTGACTGGCATCACATTCCACCTGAAAGATTTTGTTAAAGTCTGGAAGTGCAAGGACTGGCTGCTGTGCCACCTTCTTCTTCAATGTTTCAAAAGAATCATCTGCTCTTTGAGTCCAAACAAATCTGCACTTCTGTCCTCCTTTGATGGTATCAAGCATGGTGCACAAATATGACTAAACCCTCTTATAAACTTCCTGTAGAAGGTTGCTAACCCATGGAAACTTCTGACATCATTCATAGTCTTTGGGGTTGGCCAAGACAATATGGCACTTACCTTCTCCTTATCCATTTGTAACTTTCCTTGTGAAATGACAAAACCCAAATATGTGATCTCCTCTTGCATGAACAAACACTTGTCTAAATTTATCATCAGCTGCTCTTCATGTAACCTCTTAAGAACCAAATCTATGTGTCTGAGATGTTCTGCTTTTGTGTTGCTGAAAATCAGAATGTCATCTAGATATACTATGACAAACTTACCAATGAACTCTTTCAAAACCTCATTCATCAACCTCATAAAAGTACTAGGTGCATTAGATAAACCAAAAGGCATAACCTTCCACTGATATAACCCTTCATTAGTTTTGAATGCTGTTTTCCATTCATCACCTGGCCTAATCCTGATCTGATGATATCCACTCTTCAAATCTATTTTTGTAAAATACTTAGCACCTCCCAAACAGTCAAGTAAATCCTCTATCCTAGGGATTGGAAACCTATACCTGATTGTGATCTTGTTAATAGCTCTGGAATCTGTGCAAAGCCTCCAAGTACCTTCCTTCTTTGGTGCTAGTACAGCTGGTACTGCACATGGACTTAAACTCTTCCCAATCAGACCTGAATCCAATAATTCTTCAATTTGTCTGGCTACTTCTGCATTCTGTTTTGGAGTTATCTTATAGGCTACTTTGTTTGGAAGTGTTGACCCTGGAATTAAGTCTATGCAGTGACTGATATCCCTGACAGGTGGTAGGGATCTTGGCATTCCTTCTGAGATGATACCTTTGTACTTATCCAATAGCTCTTGGATAGCTGGGTCTATGAACCTTTGCTTCTTCTCTTCCTTGACTTCTTGCTGCTGTTCTTTATTTACCCTCATACATGGGATTAGGGCATATGCAACTGCACCTTCTGCTGCTACTTCTTTCATGAACTGTTTACCTTCCATCAGCATTACCTTCACCTCTTTTCCTTTAGATTTCTCCTCCTTCTCCGTCAATGGTAGTAACTTTATATCCTTACCATCTTTAGTGATTGTATAGGTGTTTCTAATACCATCATGTTGTGCCTTCAAATCATACTGCCATGGTCTACCAAATAAAAGATTGCAAGCATCCATCGTGGTAATGTCAAACAACAACTTATCTTTATATGCTCCAATCTGAAATTCTACCCAAGCCTGCTCTTCTACAATTGTCTGCTGACCTTGGGTAAGCCATGAGACTTTATATGGGGAGGGGTGAGGCAATCTCCTAAGCTTAAGCTTTGTCACCATTTCTTCAGACACAAAATTTTCAGTAGAACCAGAATCAATCAAAACTTTACATGCCTTACCTCCTGCTTTGCAAATAGTCCTGAAAAGAGACTTTCTTTGAGGGGATTCTTTGTCAGGTACCTTCATGGTAGTCATTGTTCTTCTCATCATTAGAGACTCTCCACTTTCTGGGTATCCATAATTATCAGGAGCATTCACACTCTGAAAAGAAGTAGAGCCTGTCATACTTTGATTATCAGGTTCTTGGATCAGATTTGTTCTCCTTTCTCCTGTTGAGCTTGTGGCCTTTTCTGGACATCTGCTGGCTATATGGCCTTCTTTGTTACAGTTATAACATCTAATGGATCCTCTGCCCTAGGATCTTCCTCTGAAAGGTTTTCTACCTCTGAAGTTTCCTTGCTGACTATAATTTTCCCTCTGGTTCTGACTATTGTTTCCCTTACTATTGTCATGACTGAATTCTCCTTGATATCCATGTCCATGTCCTCTACCTCTAAAAGGACCTCTTCCACCCCTTTGTTGTCTTCCTCTTCCTCTATTGTGTTGTTCTTGTTTTCTCTTTAACTTCTCTTCCACTTTCAATGCCAACTGAAAGCATTTCTGAACTGTATCTGGATTATGCAGACTTAAATCTTCCTGAATGTTGAACCTCAATCCATTAAGGTATCTGGCTACCTTCTCTTCTTCACTTTCCTTTACCTTTGTTTTCATACAAAGTTTCATGAATTCTTCTGTATATGAGCTGACATCTAGCTCCTTCTGCTTCAAGTTTTGCTTCCTCTTGTGTAATTGGATACTGTAATCCAATGGGACATAGGCTTCTTTTACTAATGCCATCATTTTCTTCCATGTAGTGACTCTACGCTTTCCTTCCTATACTCTATCATCTTGGACGAAATTCCACCATGTCAAGGCAGCTTCTTTCATTTTTGACTGGGCTATTTTCACCCTCTGTTGTTCTGGTATCTCCTCTGTTTCAAAGAAATTGTTCAAGGAGTCTATCCACTCCATCACTGAATCAGGTTCCATCTTTCCTGTAAACACTGGAAAATCTAGTTTCACATCCATGGTTCTCCTCTCCATGGCCTTGAGGGCATTCAACAATGGTCTCTGGTCTGCAGGAACGACCTCCTCGTTCCAACTAGGGATCTCTTCTTCTTCCCTATCTTCTTCTCTACCAGAACCTACTCTGCTCCTCAACTTCGCTAACTCATCCTTCAATTCCTGATTCTGAGCCTTCACGACCTTGCTCTCTGCAATCTGTTTCTTCACCAGAACTGCCAACTCAACGTTGGTCATCCTTGCCGGAACCTCAGATGTTCCTTCATCATCTGACATCCTGCTATATCCTGATCTTTTCCAGAAGATCCTTCCTTTGCTCTGATACCACTATGATGCAGAGGTAAACGCAACAGAAGCTTACAAATGGGAAGGAGGAGTCATTAACACAACCAGCATGTTAAAATCCTGTACATGCAGTATGTAATACCTATCGGCTTAGCATTATCATCATATTTCTTGCTAATACAGACAGCATCATCATATTTCGAAGGGGCATGAAATATCCTCCTGCTGACTACTATTCACTTCCTTATCGCCTTTCACTGAGAGATGGCTCATCGGCCAAGGGGAAATGTCTTACCCCCGATGACTAATGTCACCCCGATGAATATATCGGTCATATACCGATCGGCCAGACTTGGCTTATCGGCCGGACTCCAACACTCTGTCCTGATGTCCGATATCACCCCAATATCTCTTTTCATCGGTCAAGTTGCCTATCGGCAACACTTCTTCTATTGGCCAGGCCGAAAAAAGGTCTCCCCGACGCTATTACTCCTACCGATGCCGAAACACTTAACGTCAGCAGGATAAATCTGCATCGGGTGATATTCGCAATATCCTAATGACGATGACGTCACATGCACCTGATGATGATGTCACCCGGTTATAAGACTCTTACATCCTCCGCAGCATGATAATAAAATGTCGGGTGATACTATACATATCCTGATGATGACCTTTAAGATCCTGATGACAACTTTTAAGAACCTCCTGTCCTTAGCCAAAAAATGACTTTTCCCTCCCGCATACGATAGCGACATGTGGACGATGGATACACACGAAAGATGATCTTGACGATGATATACACACTAAGTATATATCCAACCTATATCATCCTGATGCACTTGAAACATACAGTCTTCGTTAGCTTCATAACCCGATCCGGATAGCGATATACTCACAGATGTCGATGCGATTCACTCCGTCTGGAAAAGCACATGCAGATCCCTGTATATCCGTCAGCTGCATGCAAACTCACAGAACCGCACAATTTCACAAAGAAAAAATGATGATCGGGCCGGATCACCTTCAGATCAAAACTTAACAGTTTATCTTCCTAAATCCTAGCACATGAGGATGCTAGGTTGATTCACAGCATGCTACCAATCGATCTCCCACACAATGAAATGCATAAACAGAAAACTAAAATAAGGATCTTCTGGAAAAGATAAGGATATAGCAGGATGTCAGGTGACGAGGGAACATCTGAGGTAAACGTAAAGGATGACCAACGTTGAGTTGGCAATTCTGGTGAAGAAACAGATTGCAGAGAGCAAGGCCGTGAAGGCTCAGAATCAGGAATTGAAGGATGAGTTAGCGAAGTTGAGGAGCAGAGTAGGTTCTGGTAGAGAAGAAGATAGGGAAGAAGAAGAGATCCCTAGTTGGAACGAGGAGGTCGTTCCTGCAGACCAGAGACCACTGTTGAACGCCCTCAAGGCCATGGAGAGGAGAACCATGGATGTGAAACTGGATTTGCCAGTGTTTACAGGAAAGATGGAACCTGATTCAGTGATGGAGTGGATAGACTCCTTGAATAATTTCTTTGAAACAGAGGAGATACCAGAACAACAGAGGGTGAAAATAGCCCAGTCAAAAATGAAAGAAGCTGCCTTGACATGGTGGAATTTCGTCCAAGATGATAGAGTACAGGAAGGAAAGCGTAGAGTCACTACATGGAAGAAAATGATGGCATTAGTAAAAGAAGCCTATGTCCCATTGGATTACAATATCCAATTACACAAGAGGAAGCAAAACCTGAAGCAGAAGGAGCTAGATGTCAGCTCATATACAGAAGAATTCATGAAACTTTGTATGAAAACAAAGGTAAAGGAAAGTGAAGAAGAGAAGGTAGCTAGATACCTTAATGGATTGAGGTTCAACATTCAGGAAGATTTAAGTCTGCATAATCCAGATACAGTTCAGAAATGCTTTCAGTTGGCATTGAAAGTGGAAGAGAAGTTAAAGAGAAAACAAGAACAACACAATAGAGGAAGAGGAAGACAACAAAGGGGTGGAAGAGGTCCTTTTAGAGGTAGAGGACATGGACATGGATATCAAGGAGAATCCAGTCATGACAATAGTAAGGGAAACAATAGTCAGAACCAGGGGGAAAATTATAGTCAACAAGGAAACTTCAGAGGTAGAAGACCTTTCAGAGGAAGATTCCAGGGCAGAGGATCCATCAGATGTTATAACTGTAACAAAGAAGGCCATATAGCCAGCAGATGTCCAGAAAAGGCCACAAGCTCAACAGGAGAAAGGAGAACAAATCTGATCCAAGAACCTGATAATCAAAGTATGACAGGCTCTAATGCTTTTCAGAGTGTGAATGCTCCTGATAATTATGGATACCCAGAAAGTGGAGAGTCCCTAATGATGAGAAGAACAGCGACTACCATGAAGGTGCCTGACAAAGAATCCCCTCAAAGAAATTCTCTTTTCAGGACTATTTGCAAAGCAGGAGGTAAGGCATGTAAAGTTTTGATTGATTCTGGTTCTACTGAAAATTTTGTGTCTGAAGAAATGGTGACAAAACTTAAGCTTAGGAGATTGCCTCACCCCTCCCCATATAAAGTCTCATGGCTTACCCAAGGTCAGCAGACAATTGTAGAAGAGCAGGCTTGGGTAGAATTTCAAATTGGAGCATATAAACATAAGTTGTTGTTTGACATTACCACGATGGATGCTTGCAATCTTTTATTTGGTAGACCATGGCAGTATGATTTGAAGGCACAACATGATGGTATTAGAAACACCTATCCAATCACTAAAGATGGTAAGGATATAAAGTTACTACCATTGACGGAGAAGGAGGAGAAATCTAAAGGAAAAGAGGTGAAGGTAATGCTGATGGAAGGTAAACAGTTCATGAAAGAAGCAGCAGCAGAAGGTGCAGTTGCATATGCCCTAATCCCATGTATGAGGGTAAATAAAGAACAGTGGCAAGAAGTCAAGGAAGAGAAGAAGCAAAGGTTCATAGACCCAGCTATCCAAGAGCTATTGGATAAGTACAAAGGTATCATCTTAGAAGGAATGCCAAGATCCCTACCACTTGTCAGGGATATTAGTCACTGCATAGACTTAATTCCAGGGTCAACACTTCCAAACAAAGCAGCCTATAAGCTAACTCCAGAACAGAATGCAGAAGTAGCCAGACAAATTAAAGAATTATTGGATTCAGGTCTGATTGGGAAGAGTTTAAGTCCATGTGCAGTACCAGCTGTACTAGCACCAAAGAAGGAAGGTACTTGGAGGCTTTGCACAGATTCCAGAGCTATTAACAAGATCACAATTAGGTATAGGTTTCCAATCCCTAGGATAGAGGATTTACTTGATTGTTTAGGAGGTGCTAAGTATTTTACAAAAATAGATTTGAAGAGTGGATATCATCAGATCAGGATTAGACCAGGAGATGAATGGAAAATAGCATTCAAAACTAATGAAGGGTTATATGAGTGGAAGGTTATGCCTTTTGGTTTATCTAATGCACCTAGTACTTTTATGAGGTTGATGAATGAGGTTTTGAAAGAGTTCATTGGTAAGTTTGTCATAGTATATCTAGATGACATTATGATTTTCAGCAACACAAAAGCAGAACATCTCAGACACATAGATTTGGTTCTTAAGAGGTTACATGAAGAGCAGCTGATGATAAATTTAGACAAGTGTTTGTTCATGCAAGAGGAGATCACATATTTGGGTTTTGTCATTTCACAAGGAAAGTTACAAATGGATAAGGAGAAGGTAAGTGCCATATTGTCTTGGCCAACCCCAAAGACTATGAATGATGTCAGAAGTTTCCATGGGTTAGCAACCTTCTACAGGAAGTTTATAAGAGGGTTTAGTCATATTTGTGCACCCATGCTTGATACCATCAAAGGAGGACAGAAGTGCAAATTTGTTTGGACTCAAGGAGCAGATGATTCTTTTGAAACATTGAAGAAGAAGGTGGCACAGCAGCCAGTCCTTGCACTTCCAAACTTTAACAAAATCTTTTAGGTGGAATGTGATGCCAGTCACATGGCCATTGGAGCAGTACTCAGCCAAGAAGGTAGGCCTATTGCATTTTTCAGTGAGAAGCTCAATGATGCTAAAAAGAGGTATTCCTCATATGATTTGGAAATGTATGCTTTAGTCCAGTCACTCAAGAAATGGAGGCATTACTTGATGCCAAAGGAATTCATAGTATTCACAGATAACCAGGCTCTGAGTTTCATAAACAGCCAGGAAAAGCTGAACCACAGACACATGAAATGGGTAGAAACCTTACAAGCGTTTACTTTTACATTGAAGCATAAGAAAGGAGTCAAGAATAAAGTTGCAGATGCTTTGAGCAGGAGAGTTCTAACAGTCAACCAGATTCAGTTAGAAAGTGTTGGCATTGATTCACTAAAGACCATGTATGAGACTGATGAAGATTTTGGGGAGATATATCATGTATGTACTTCTTTTGGAGAGAAATATCATGCTGAATTCTCTGAATTTTTGATTCAAGATGGATTGTTGTTCAAAGGTGGACAGTTATGTATTCTAAGGTGTTCTATGAGGTTAAACATCATTAAGGAGAAACATTGTGGAGCTATGGCAGGTCATTTTGGTCTAGATAAGACTCTTTATCTTGTCCGAAGACATTACTTTTGGCCTAAGTTACAATCAGATGTCAGAAAGTTTGTAGAGACATGTGTGATATGTCAGAAAGCTAAAGGCAGGTCGACTAATGTAGGTTTATATCAGCCTTTACCCATTCCTTCCAGACCATGGGAAAGCATAAGTATGGATTTTGTTTTGGGTTTACCAAGGACAAGGAAAGGATTTGACAGTGTTTTTGTTGTAGTGGATAGATTCAGCAAAATGGCACATTTCTTACCATGCAAAACCACTGCTGATGCTTCATACATTGCAGGTTTGTTTTTCAGGGAGATTGTCAGAATCCATGGATTGCCATTGAGTATAGTGTCAGATAGGGATGTGAAGTTTATTGGTCACTTCTGGAGAACTCTTTGGAAGAAACTTGGAACAAATTTGTCTTTTTCCTCTGCATATCATCCTCAAACGGATGGACAGACTGAAGTAGTGAACCGTTCCTTAGGAAATTTGCTTAGATGTTTGACAAAACAACATGGAGAAAAGTGGGATAATATTTTATCTCAAGCTGAATTTTCCTATAATGATACTGTCAATAGGAGCACAGGGAAATCACCTTTCCAGATAGTTTATGGTATGCATCCCAGAGGAATTTTGGAATTGAGAGATCTACCTACAGTAGACCCTGTTAGTGCAGAAGGAGAAGCTTTTGCAGAAGCCATAAAAGAGGTTCATGATCAAGTCAAGACCCAACTGCAACAAACCACCTTGAAGTATAAGGAATATGCTGATAAAAAGAAGAAGGATGTACAGTTTGATATTGGAGATTTGGTATGGGTTCATTTGAAGAAGGACAGACTTCCTAAGGGAAAATATACTAAACTTATGCAGAGAAAAGTTGGACCATGTCAGATCTTGCACAAGCATGGACAAAATGCTTATGAGATACAACTCCCCCCTGATCTTGGTTTGTCCCCTATATTCAATGTATGTGATTTAACTCCATACAAGTCTTATTCAGATGCAGATCAGGAACTCCTATAGGATACAGTCAATGATAACATTCCCAAGCATGATCCTCCACAGTTGTAGAAGGTTTTGGACACCAGAGTGGTCCAACGGACCCGGAACAAACAGTACTTGGAGTATCTAGTCTCTTGGAAGGGAAAACCAAATTCTGAAGCAGTCTGGATGACTGAAGAACAGATCCAGAAACATGGTGCAGATCTTCATACTCTCATCTCAAGTGGACTTGAGATTTCTTCTTCTAGGGAGTATGGTGCAGGAGCACCCCTACAAGACAGGATATTGTCCGCATGACAGGACATTAGTCTATTTTTAGCATGTTTGACTTCATAATGTAATAAGGTCCATTGGACCAATGCATATGTATTAGATCAGCCTAGGAGAGTGTGCAGGTAGTTAGAGCTCGTGATCAGGTAGTATGAGCTATCCTCTCCCAGCCGCTTGGAAGCTCCCAGCTGCTGGGAATCGAGTTGGTAGTACTCGTAGGATATTGCTATAAATAACTCAGATTAGTTAGGGTTTGATATCAGAGAATATCATATCAGAGAGAGAGTAGTAGTTGTGTTATTGAGTGAGATCCAGAGATCAGTCTAGACATTGTGAAACATTGTTGTAGAAACAGGACATTTGTGTTTCATCTAAATAAGATCTCATCAATTGCATTATCTGGTTTATCAGTTGTTTATGTTTTGATTTCTATTCTGATTACAAGTTGATGGATTCTTTCAACCCTTCCACCGGTTGATTCTGTGAATCGGTGGAATGGTCATGCATGTTAGTTTAGGTTGCATTTTAGTTTTCTGTTTATGCATTTCATTGTGTGAGAGATCAGTTGGTCGCATGCTATGAATCAACCTAGCATCCTCATGTGCTAGGTTTAGGAAGATAAACTGTTAAGTTTTGATCTGAAGGTGATCCGGCCTGATCATCATATTTTCTTTGTAAAATTGTGCGGTTCTGTGAGTTTGCATGCAGCTGATGGATATACAGGGATCTGCATGTGCTTTTCCAGACGGAATGAATCGCATCGTCATCTGTGAGTATATCGCTATCCGGATCGGGTTATAAAGCTGACGAAGACTGTATGTTTTGAATGCATCAGGATGATATAAGTTAGATATATACTCAGTGTGTATATAGTCATCAGGATCATCTTTCGTGTGTACCCATCATCCGCATATCGCTATCGTATGCGGGAGGGAAAAATCATTTTTTTGGCTAAGGACAGGAGGTTCTTAAAAGTCGTCATCAGGATCTTAAAGGTCATCATCAGGATATGTATGATATCACCTGACATTTTATTATCATGCTGCGGAGGATGTAAGAGTCTTATAATCGGGTGACATCATCATCAGGTGCATGTGACGTCATCATCATCAGGATATTGCGAATATCACCCGATGCAGATTTATCCTGCTGACGTTAAGTGTTTCGGCATCGGTAGGAGTAATAGCATCGGGGAGACCTTTTTTTGGCCTTGCCGATAGAAGAAGTGTTGCCGATAGGCAACCTGACCGATGAAAAGAGATATCGGGGTGATATCGGACATCGGGACAGAGTGTTGGAGTCCGGCCGATAAGCCAAGTCTGGCCAATCGGTATAGGACCGATATATTCATCGGGGTGACATTAGTCATCAGGGGTAAGACATTTCCCCTTAGCCGATGAACCATCTCTCGCCGATAGGTGATAAGGAAATGAACAGTGGTCAGCAGGAGGATATTTCATGCCTCTTTGAAATATGATGATGCTGTCTGTGTTAGCAAGAAATATGATGATGATGATAAGCCGATAGGATTTTAACATGCTGGTTGTATTAATGACTCCTCCCTCCCATTTGTAAGCTTCTGTTGCGTTTACCTCTACATCATAGTTTTCCCTCCCGCATACGATAGCGATATGCGGATGATGGGTACACACGAAAGATGATCCTGACAACGATATACACACTAAGTATATATCTAATTTATATCATCCTGATGCACTTGAAACATACAGTCTTCGTCAGCTTCATAACCCGATCCAAATGATGATATACTCGTAGATGACGATACGATTCACTCCATCTGGAAAAGCACATGCAGATCCCTGTATATCCGTCAGCTGCATGCAAACTCACAGAACCACACAATTTCACAAAGAAAATATGATGATCGGGCCGGATCACCTTCAGATCAAAACTTAACAGTTTATCTTCCTAAATCCTAGCACATGAGGATGCTAGGTTGATTCACAGCATGCTACCAATCGATCTCCCACACAATGAAATACATAAACAGAAAACTAAAATACAACCTAAACTAACATGTATGACCATTCCACCGATTCACAGAATCAACCGGTGGAAGGGTTGAGAGAATCCATTAACTTGTAATTAGAACAGAAATTCAAAACATAAACAGCTGATAAACCAGATGATGCAATTTGATGAGATCTTATTTAGATGAAACACAAATGTCCTGTTTCTACAACAATGTTTCACAATGTCTGGACTGATCTCTGGATTTCACTCAATCACCAGCATAACATAACTACTACTCTCTACTACTCTCTCTGATCTGATCACCAGTACAACATAACATAACTACTACTCTCCTCTCTATCTGATATCAAACCCTAACTGATCTGAGTTATTTATAGCAATATCCTACGAGTACTACCAACTCGATTCCCAACGGCTGGGAGAGGACAGCGCATACTACCTGATCACGAACTCTAACTGCCTGCACACTCTCCTAGGCTGATCTAATACATATGCATTGGTCCAATGGACCTTATTACATTATGAAGTCAACCATGCTAAAAATAGACTAATGTCCTGTCATGCGGACAATATCCTGTCTTGTAGGGGTGCTCCTACACCATATAGTAAGGTACTTGAGGCTCCAAACTAGACTTCTATATAAAGTAGCATCTACTTGGAACTTTCATATTCTTGGTTTATTTCTCATCAAGTGCTAAGGGAGTTGTAATTGTTGTGCATGTCATCATTTTAAACTTTTTCAATAACTTGGCTACATACTTGGTTAGAGAAATGAATATACATTTTGATTATTGTTGCACTTTCACACATGGCCATTTACACCACATATACCTTTTCATCCATATAAACCACATCCAATGATCTTCCCCTCATCTATCCCCAACTAATAGAATAGGAGAAATAAGGGCATCCTATCTTTGGCACCTTCCTAAATGATGAGGCCATAGCACAACTTATTGAAGTGAAAGAACATATTCCCTTGGGAGATCACAAAGCAGGGTATGCCATTGAGCTCAACACATGTGCCTACTTTGGGGATACCATAAAGTTCCTTGGTCACAAAAATAAAATATCAAAATCACATCTCCTAGTGAAAATCACCACACGACACTTTCATATGACAAGAAAGTAAAAAATAAAGGACATTTCCTGTAGTGAAAATCTCCCTGAGGCACTAGAGGATGAGGATCTTGATCTTTTCAAAGTACAAAGGTTCTATCAAAAGAAGTCCACAATCTTGATAGAAGAAGTAGAAGAAATGAATCTAGGAACCACAAAAGCACCAAAGATCACCTTCAGAGCTATGTTACTAACCCCATTGGAGCTAGCAAAATTCATATCATTTTTCAAAGGAAGGTGTCACAACTTTTTGCGGACCTATGTAAATATGCTAGGATTAGATCCTAAACTTGTCTTGCACTATCTTGCAGTCCATCTAGATACTAATCCCATTAAACACAAACTAAGAAAGATGCATACATAGATTGCACTATTGGTAAAATCTAAACTACAAAAGTTGCTTTAAGCTAACTTCATTCACCCTATTGATTATTCTAAGTGGGTATCAAATCTTGTCCTAGAAGCTAAAGTAACAAGGGGCATCTACATTTACATAAATTTCAAAGATCTTAACAAGGCATGTCTTAAGACTAATTTCCCCTTACCAGACATTGACATCATTTTCCATTTGATAGCAAGAAATGAAATGTTATCACTCATGGATGGATTTTTAGGGTATAACCATATCCGTATAACACTAGAGGAACAACATAAAACAACATTCACATGTCCATGGGGTACATATTGTTGGTAGGTTATGTCATTTGGGCTTAAGAATGCTAGAGAAAATTATCAAAGGTCAATGACTATGAAATTCCATGACATACCATAAAAAACAATGGAAGACTATGTTGATGATATCTTGGGAAAGTCAAGGACAATAGAGACTCACTTGCAAGTTTTGGGAAACATCTTTAACCATTTGGAACAATATAGCTTGTGTTGTAACCCTAAAAAGTGTCTTTACGACAACATCTAGAAAACTCAGGCTACATTGTTTCTCAAAAAGGCACCAAAGAAGACCCTACAAAAGTCAAAGCTATAGTAGACATGCCTCCACCAAAGAATTTAAAATAACTATGAAGCCTTCAAGGGAAATTGCAAGCAATCAGATGGTTTATTGTAGAGTTGGCTGATAAGTGTCATCTCTTCTCACATCTCCTATGGAAAAATGTAGCATTCCATTAGGATGAAAAAGATCAACAAGCATTTGATCAACTAAAGGAATATCTTACTTCCCCTCCAGTGCTCATGCCTCCTAATTCAAATCAGCCTCTACTATTATACATTTCAACAACATTAGAAGCACGAGGGCCTCTTTTAGCACAACATGATGATACTAGAAAAGAATGAGTAATATATTACATCAGTATAACATTAGTGGGATATGAGCTCAACTACACTCCCATGGAATGAGAATGCCTGGTGCAGGAGAACCAAGAGTTTGGAGCCCATGTATATACCTTCACATTTTTGGTATGATGTTTTTTATTTTCAAATACGAAACAGCGGGAACATGCATTTGGTTCAATAGAGTGGTGATCGACTATGGCGGTGAGAGGAACTGGTGGTAAGGAGTCAACTAATGCATATGAGAAGACATCAGTGTGATTGGGTGTATCGGTAGAATAGGACTGGAGTTCTGCCAAAGTAGTAAGTCTGGCTGATAGGCAAATAAGACATTGCAGGCCCCACCGATGACATGTCAAACTATGTATACTCAAAGTGGATCCATCGGCGTGAGGTTAGATATCGGCAGAGCAGGAGTGAGTTAGACCGATAGGAGTTGTGTTGCCGATCAGGGTAACAATGGACATCGGGAGGAGATATGAAAGTTAGGCCAATGGTGGGAGGTTTGGCTGATGGGTCAGTGTTCATTGGCGTAAAGGGAGTCATCGGCAAATGAGGTTAAAGTCTTAGTGATGGAGAGGGTCTAGCTGACATAAGAGAATCAAAGGTCATCGAGGAGAGATGACATATCGGTGGGAGAGATTCTGGACAGATTGATAGTTGATGTCTCACCGATAGGCAAAGACCAAAACTACAGACTATTGTATCGGGGTGACCGGAGGCATCGGAAGACCTAAAGAGCACCCGGCCGATAGGCTAAGTCTTTCTAACATTGAAGTCAAGCAAGCCGTGATGATGAAGACAGGGTTAAGTGAGACATATCGGTGTGAGATAAAGGATCGGGAGACAGGGTCAAAGTCTGAGCCATGGAAGGAGTCTCACCGAAAGTGAAGACAATACAATGCATATCGGCGTGAGTGTCAGTATCAGAGGAGAGAAGTGAAGTCCAGCCGACGACAAGAGTCTGGCCGATGGGATAGGACGAAGGCTCATCAGAGTGACTAAGGATATCAGCAGGAGAAGTTGAATGTTGGCCGATGTTGAAAGTCACATCGACAAGTGTGAAGGGAAGACTCATCAGGGAGAAGATGGGTATCGGCCAGAAATAAGAAGGCACCACTAATAGAAAATGTCTTACCGAAGGTAAAGCAACTGTATATGTCGATAAGACAGTAGATTATCTTGCCGATGATAAGCGAATGGAAAACCTAATCAAATAGACAGAAAACCTAACCATCCGATAATAGACATGACGAATGGTATAAGAACTGTTCTTGGCTTTGTAAATGGGTTAGAATGTTGGACAAAGATTGAAGAACATACATTGAATGTAATAGAGAAAATTCTGATAATAGAAACACTAACGGTTTGAATCCATTTGTATATTGTCTATAGAGTACTTGTATAATCTATTTTGCAGTAGAGTAGATAGTTTAATTTCTATTCTTTTGTTTCTGTTTGTATAAGATGTCTCTGTCTTGATGCCCCTACATTTTCCTTATATAGTCATGGAGGGCCATCAAGCAAAGACCTTGTTTCTTTTGTTTCTGTTTGTGTTAGTGATTGGATTGTCAGAGAGAGGCCATGTGAACTTATACTAGGTGAGTTGTGCTATAGCCCAACTAGGTATGTAAGTTACAGTCTAGGAAGACAGGGGTGAAAAATAGAGTAGAAAGAGTTGAGCACCAAGCAATCAGAACCCTGGACCTGTAGAGGAGGGCTGATAACGGGCTCAAGAAGGCTATAAGCCTTGGAGATTGGGAATCTTGGAAGCAGTGAGGACAAAGAGGAATACCTCACACCAAGAAAGCATTGTCTGTACTAAAAATAACAGGCAAATAGGTCTTTCACCTCTGTAATAGATTGTGTCGGTTGGATTAGGCATTTTGGGTAGAAAATTTCTTTAAGCACTTGAATTGGTAGGGAGACTTGGGTATGCTTTAGGTCCTGAAGTGTTGTGTCAAGATAGGTTTTCTAAGCCCATAGGCCTCCCCATCAAATTGGTATTAGAGCAAGTTAAAGATTTGGGCTATTCCTAGGTTGGAATAGAAGACGTTGTATGTCATCACTGAGTTCAAGTGAGTCTGTAGGTTCAGCCAGAGAGATGGTGACTAATGCAGAATTGGCAAAGAAGGTTGATGATCAAGAAGAGGAGAATAGGCTCCTATAGGAAAGACTAGCTAAAATGGAAAGTAAGCTAGGTGCAATGATAATAAAGACTGAAGAAGTCAGTCAGAAAGTCAAGAGTTCTAAAGGTAAGGAAGAAGGTGTGTCTATAGAAGATGAAGAGCCCACACCTGATCCTAAGATGGAAGAAGAAACTTTCTTGAAGGCCTTGAAAGCCATGAGTGGTAAGTCATTGGAAGGGGTTCCTCTTTTTAGTGGAAAGATGGAACTTGATTTGGTTATGGAATGGATAGAAGGTATAGAAAATCACTTTGAATGTGATGGAGTGACTAAAACACAAAAGGTGAATGTGGCTAAATCAAGACTCAGAGGAGCTACCTTGACATGGTGGAAATTTGTTCAAACAGAAAGAGAAAAAGAAGGCAAGAAACCTATAGCTTCTTGGAAAGGTATGGTGGCTAAAATCAAAGAAGTCTACATGCCTGGGGATTATGAAGTTCAGTTGCACAAGAAAAGATAGAATTTGAGACAAAGAGAATTAGATGTCAATGTATACACTGAGGAATTTCAAAAACTATGCTTGAGGTCTAAGGTGATGGAAGATGAAAATGTAAAGGTAGCAAGATACCTAAATGGTTTGAGGTGGAGTATTCAAGAGGAAATCAGCTTGTTCAGCCTTACAACAGTACAACAAAGCTATCAGCTAGCACTCAAGGTAGAGGAGAAGAGCAAGAAGAAACAAGAGTCGAGTAGTAGATCAAGAGAAAGAGGTAGAGACATCAGAGGAAGAGGAAGTTATGGTGGTAGAAACACTGATTAAAGACCCCAAGGAGAATCCAAACTCACAGAGCAGAGTGGGGAGACTAGTAGTAGAGGAAACTACAGAGGAAGGGGATCTAACAGAGGAAGATTAGGAGGATCAGGTAGAGGATCCTACTTTACCACTATGAAATGCTACAATTGTGGTCAATTAGGCCATCCAGCATATAAGTGGCCTGATAAGGGCACATCTTCTTCTCAAGGAGTTGATAAAAGGAATCATTATGTACAAGATGGTACTTCAAGTAGCAAATCACCTAAAGTTAGTCTAGCCTCAGAAGTGGGAGAGAACATCTTGGTAAGGAGAACCTTGATCAAAGAACCAGTGAAAGCTGAACCAAGCCAGAGGAGAGCATTATTCAGAATTAGATGCAAGATTACGAATAAGGTATGTCAAGTAATTATAGACTTAGGGTCTACTGATAACATAGTGTTAGATGAAGCAGTTAGAAAATTAAATTTGCAAAGAATACCTCATTCAAATCCATATAGAGTCACATGGTTAAATAAAGGTCAGCATGTGATAGTCAATGAGCAAACTTGGGTAGAGTTTGGTATAGGTGGATACAAAGACAAGGTACTCTATGATATCCTACCTATGGATGCATGTCATCTATTATTGGGCAGACCATGGCAGTTTGACTGGAAGGCCATACATGATGGTGAGAAGAATGCATATTCTTTTCAAAAAGATGGTGTCACCTATAAAATTCAATCATTGGAAGATGAAGAAGCAAATAAAACAAAAAGTCCTAGTGTCTTAATTGTGAGTGGTAAAGAGTTTTTGAACACTCTTAAGGAGGATGGTATTGGCTATGCTATCATAGTAAAGCCTAAGGAAGAGCAAAAAGACAAAAAAGGTAGTGATCCCAAAAGAGGTACAAACTATACTGGAACAATATAAGGACATCATTAGTGATGGAACACCAGCAACACTACCTCCACAAAGAACTATTAGTCATCAGATAGATTTGATTCTAGAAGCATCTTTGCAAAACAAAGTCCCTTACAAGATGACTCTAGAACATCATAAGGAGATAGCTAGACAAGTGCAAGAGTTGCTTGACCAAGGATTTGTTAGAAAAAGCATAAGTCCTTGTGCAGTGCCTACAGTGTTGGCACCAAAGAAAGGAGGAACATGGAGATTGTGCATAGACTCCAGAGCTATCAATAAGATCACCATAAGATATCAGTTTCCAATTTCCAGAATTGAAGATCTTATAGACTGTTTAGGAGGAGCTAAGTATTTCACCAAGATAGACTTGAAAAGTGGTTACCACCAGATCAGAATGAAGGAAGGTGATGAGTGGAAAACAACCTTTAAAACTACAGAAGGACTGTATGAATGGCTTGTTATGCCATTTGGTTTATCAAATGCTCCCAGCACATTCATGAGGCTCATGAATGAAGTCCTCAAGGACTATACGGGTAAATTTATAGTTGTTTATCTAGATGACATCTTGATTTTTAGTCAAACTAAAGAAGAGCATCTTGAACATGTAAATACTATTTTGAAAAAGTTACATGATGAACAACTAACTGTTGGCCGAAGATGCACAAAGATGTCAGAAAGTATGTGGAGCAGTGTATCATCTGTCAGAAGGCCAAGGGAACTTCTTCAAATGCTGGATTGTATCAACCATTACCCATTCCTTCCAGACCATGGGATTGTGTAAGTATGGATTTTGTAGTTGGTCTACCAAAGACTAAGACTAGTTTTGATAGTATTTTTGTAGTTGTTGATAGATTCAGCAAGATGAGTCATTTCATTCCCTATAAGGTGACTCATGATGCTAGTCATATAGCTCATTTATTTTTCAAAGAGGTCATAAGAATTCATGGACTTCCAGCAAGCATCGTGTCTAATAGAGATGCTAAGTTCATGGGACATTTCTGGAAAACTTTATTGCAGAGGTTAGGAACAAATCTATCTTTTGGATTAGCATATCATCCACAGATAGATGGCCAAATAGAAGTGGTGAATAGGACATTGGGCAACCTATTAAGGTGTTTGACAAAAGAATATGGACAAAGTTGGGATCAAGTCATTTATCAAGTAGAATTTGCCTATAATGATAGTGTGAATAGGACTACTAGAAAAAGTCCATTTGAGATAGTGTATGGAATGCATCCTAGAGGTGTATATGAACTCTGACATCTTGGAGACATGGAGTATAGAAGTGGTCATGTAAAAGATTTTGCACAGTCTATGAAGGAGATTCATGACCAACTGAAGTAGCAATTGATGGAAAATACCCTGAAGATCAAAGATAGGGTAGATACACATAGGAAGGATATTCAATTTGCATTTGGTGATTTAGTCATGGTTCATTTGAACAAAGCTAGATTACAGAAAGGGATGCCAACTAAATTGTAGATGAGACAGATTGGTCCTTGCAAAAATCTGAACAAGTATGGAAACAATGCTTATAGGATTGATTTACCAGCAGACTTGGCAATTTCACCAGTGTTTAATGTTTAGGACCTGGTACCTTATAAAGGTCCTCAGTCAGCAGTAGGGGGATCTAGTTCAGAAGCTACACAGACAGTGAGTGACATGACCTTGCCTCCAAAAATCAAACCACAGGCTAAGAGAATTCTAGATTCTCGAGTGCAGAAATAGACCAGACATGGCGTATACATGGAGCATCTGGTCAAGTGGCAAGAATTGCCTGAAGTAGAGGCTACTTGGATCACCGAGTCTGAGTTCAAGAAGCGGGGCATTGATTTTTCCTTGTTGTCACCGGAGGTGACTTGACTTTTTCCGCGCAGGGGGAGTATGGTGCAGGAGCACCAAGGGTTTGGAGCCCATGTATATACCTTCACATTTTTGGTGTGATGTTTTTGATTTTCAAATAGGAAAGAGTGGAAACATGCATTCGGTTCAATAGAGTGGTGACCGATTGTAGCGGTGAGAGGAACCAGTGGTAAGGAGTCAACCAATGCATATGAGAAGACATCAGTGTGATCGGGTGTATCGGTAGGACATGACCGGAGTTCCACCGAAGTAGTAAGTTTGGCCGATAGGTGAATAAGACATTGCGGACCCCACCGATGACATGTCAAACTATGTATACTCAAAGTGGATCCATCGGCATGAGATTAGATATCGGCAGAGCAAAAGTGAGTTAGACTGACAGGAGTTGTGTTGCCGATCAGGGTAACAATGGACATCAGGAGGAGATATAAAAGTTAGGCCGACGGTGGGAGGTCTGGCCGATGGGTCAGTGTTCATTGGCGTAAAGGGAGTCATTGGCAGATGAGGCTGAAGTCTTAGTGATGGAGAGGGTCTAGCCACTGGAAGAGAATCAAAAGTCATTGGGGAGAGATGACATATCGGTGGGAGAGATTCTGGATAGACTGATAGTTGATGTCTCACTGATAGGCGAAGACCAAAACTGTAGACTATTGTATTGGGGTGACCGGAGGCATCGGAAGACCTGAAGAGCATCCAGCTGATAGGCTAACTCTTTCAGACGTTGAAGTCAAGCAAGCCATGACGGTGAAGATAGGGTTAAGTGAGACATATCGGTGTGAGATAAAGGATCAAGAGACAGGGTCAAAGTCTGAGCGACGGAAGGAGTCTCTCCAAAAGTGAAGACAATATAATGCATATCGGCGTGAGTGTCGGTATCAGAGGAGAGGAGTGAAGTTCGGCTGATGAAAAGAGTCTGGCCGATAGGATAGGACCAAGGCTCATCAGAGTGACTAAGGATATTGGCGGGAGAAGTTAAATGCTGGCCAATGTTGAAAGTCACACCGACAAGTGTGAAGGGAAGACTCATCGGGGAGAAGATGGGTATCGGCTAGAAATAAGAAAGCACCACTGATAGCAAATGTCTCACCAAAGGTAAAGCAACTCTATATGTTGATAAGACAATAGATTATCTTGCTGATGATAACCAAATGGAAAACCTAACCAAACAGACAGAAACCCTAACCGTCCAATAACAGACATGACAAATGGTATAAGAACTGTTCTTGGCTTTGTAAATGGGTTGGAATGTTGGACAAAGATTGAAGAACATACATTGAATGTAATAGACAAAATTCTGATAATAGAAACACTGACAGTTTGAATCCATATGTATATTGTTTGTAGAGTACTTGTATAATCCATTTTGCAGTAGAGTAGACAGTTTAATTTCTATTCTTTTGTTTCTGTTTGTACAAGATGTCTTTGTCTTGATGCCCCTGCATTTTCCTTGTACATTCATGGAGAGCCATCAAGCAGAGACCTTGTTTCTTTTGTTTCTATTTGTGTTAGTGATTGGATTGTCAAAGAGAGGCCATGTGAACTTGTACCAGGTGAGCTGTGCTATAGCCTGGCTAGGTATGCAAGTTATAGTCTAAGAAGACAGGGGTGAAAAATAGAGTAGAAAGAGTTGAGCACCAAGCAATTAGAATCTTGGACCTAAAGAGGAGGGCTGATAATGGGCTCAAGAAGGCTATAAGCCTTAGAGATTGGGAATCTTGGAAGCAGTGAGGACAAAGAGGAATACCTCACACCAAGAAAGCATTGTTTGTACTAAAAATAATAGGCAAATAGGTCTTTCACCTCTGTAATAGATTGTGTAGGTTTGATTAGGCATTTTGGGTAGAAAATGTCTTTAAGCACTTGAATTGGTAGGGAGACTTGGGCATGCTTTAGGCCTTGAAGTGTTGTGTCAAGATAGGTTTTCTAAGCCCATAGGTCTCCCCATCAATACCTAGTAGTTGTCTTTACTACCCAAAAACTAAGACATTTCCCACAAAATCATAAGATCAAGATCATCACAAAAGTAGACCCACTTAAATACTTGTTTTCAAAAGAAGCACTCATTAGACACATGGAAAAATGGATAATGATCCTAAGTGAGTTTGATATTGAGTATGTTGATAATAGGGCCATAAATAAATAAGCTATAGTAGATCAATTAGTTGATGCACCTGTTTAACCTGACCATCCACTTATTGTAGAAGTCCCTGATGAACTTGCATCTGTAGTGACTCTAGTGACCCCATGGAAATTATATTTTGATCCAGATCATACACTTATCATGGTTTAGGAGCTAGAATTTATTTTATCATGCTGTAAGGTGATTGCATCCCTAAAGCTTATCGGATCACCTTCCAATGCACAAATAAGATAGTAGGGTATGTGGCCCTTATCACAAGACTAAGAATGGTCATCCAATAGAGAATTAAGACCTTAAATGTCTATGGAGACTCCCAGCTTATGATCAAATAGGTTAGTGATGATTATCAAACAAAAGATGACAAGTTAATTCCATATAAAAGAATGGTAGATTATCTCAAGGAGAATTTTCATGAAATCCACTTTGAACAAGTTCCTAGAGCTAATAACAAAGTTGTAGATGCCATGGCCACTATTAGATTTCTCTTAGACATGTCAAATAATAGCCACAAGTGAGAGTTCCTTGTTGAACAACTATTGGTACCTTCTTATGATCCAAATTTAGAACTCATTTGCAAACTTAATGGTCCCTTGTCTCCATGGTATCAAGACATTTACCTTTACCTCCATGATAAAACCTTACTAGCTAACCTAACCAACACCCAATACAAAAATTCATTTGCCACTCATCTCATTACACAATCCTCAGTGATACATTATATCAAAGGAGTCTAAATGGAACCCTTATTAGGTGCCTTAATAAGGGAGAAGCTCAAACTGCCTTACAAGAGGTACACAAAGGTATCTGTGGGTCATACTCTAGTGGTCTAACCCTATCCAAGAAGCTTCTAAGAACATGGTATTACTAGCCAACCATGGAACAGGACGCCCAACAGTTTGCAAAGATGTTGGCAATGCCAACAACATGGTGATTTAATTCATGCACCTTCTTAAGAGCTACAACTAATCACCACTCCTTGGCCATTTTCATAGTGGGGACTTGACGTCATTGGTAAAATTACCCCTTCATCATCTAATGAGCACTAATTCATCATTACTACCACTAAATATTTTACAAAGTGGGTTGAAGCCCTTCCACTCATATCACTGGCAAACAAATATCCATGTTTATCCTACATTACCTCATATGCCGCTATGGGATACCTCATGCCATTGTCACAGATAATCAAAGACCTTTCAAATAACAAGAGGTATGACCCCTTTGCCAGCAATTCCATATTTAGCATTGCTTATCCACACCCTATTACCCATAATGTAATGGCCAAGCTGAGGCTTCAAACAAGACCATCCTTAAGATACTTAAGAAAACAACTAATGAAGTTAGTCGTGACTAGCACCTACAACTTAACTCCTCCCTTTGGGCTTATCACACTAGCATCAGGACACCTACCAGAGCCACATCATACTCCCTTATCTTCATTCTTGAGGTTGTTTTTCCAATCGAGGTCCAGCTCCCCTCACTACATATATCCTTGCAAAATATTATTGATAAAGAGGAATATCAGGTCTCCTGATTACATGAGTTAGAGATATTGGATGAAAGGCATATTAGTGCCTTAAATCACCTGCAAGTCTATTAGAACTACCTCTCCTATAGCTACAATAAGAAAATCAAGGGTAGAGAATTCAAAGTAGGCAATCTTGTGCTCAAAGAAAATCAGAGGAATCAGAAAGATCAAGAGAAAAAGGGTAAATTCAAGACTAATTGGTTAGGGCCCTTTATTATCACTACAAATTATGGATTAGGACCATATTAGCTTTCTACACTAGAGGGCTAGCCCCTAGAAGAACCAATTAACAACACCCATCTAAAAAAGTTCTACACCTAGCATTGGATATCACAAAAGTCAAAAAGCAAATAATCTAAAAAAAACAAAAAAAAAGTTACAAAAAAATGAGTGCAATATAGTCATCAAATGGTGAAAACCACTTTGGTTGTGCCTTAGATAAGTACCATGGTGAAAACCTATCTCAAGCATCATGAGTAGTAGCCTTATCTACCATCTAATAAATTCTTGTTCATCCACTTCATTCAACTTCACTTCATACACATATCCTATCATTGCTTGAACTTGTAAACTTTAAGTGTCTGCACTTCCCTCCCATGATCATTCCACACTAAGGGAAAAATCCTTGAGTCTAGATAAATAATTGGATCTTTGTATGCATGCTATGGATCACTATAAAATTTGCCTCATGTGTCCCTTTTACATACACTATTCCAAAATACGAAAAAAATAAAAAAGTCCAACAAAATACCAAAAAAAATCCTAAAATTCCAAAAACAAATTAAAAAAAAACCTTCAAAAACCAAGCAGTAAACCGAATGCGCCCAAATCAAGGACAAAGGACAAACAAACAAAACAAACACCACATGTAAAAACAACATACCAAAACACTTATCCCACACTAGACCAAACCTCCAAAGACCATAAAACCATCATATCTTGTGCCCATCTTACAACATACACCATCACAACCTATGCCTTAGGATATATCATTCCCACAATAGGTGTATCCCAATCACATCTAGTCCACACTCTTGGCAAGAGATTCAATGGTTGTTGGTTTGTATGTTAGTTGGTCCTTTGTTTTTCACTTATCTTTATATACCCCTTCTACACTTACAAAAAAACCACCTTGATCTTCCATATCTTTATGTATCATTGGATAGTATAGAATGGGGCAAGAGTCATTTGTTGTTGTATATTGTGTTTGTTGGATGTTCTTATTACTGCATCTATTATTCATGTCTTGTGTGTGTTAGAATAGATTTTTGCATAACACTTGTCCTTTTCATCTAAGGCCTCTACCTTTTGTGCACTAGGACTACCATGCTCTAAGTCTCTTTCCCCACATGTATAGACAAGATTGTAATATGTTGGGAATGAGTAAGCACACCCTCTTGTTTGAGTATCATGTCCATGCAAATATTGGACATACATCTTCACCTTAGTCTTCTATACCTTGGTGAACAATATCCTTTTTCTATATTAAAACTTAGCATTTCTCTAAAACATACCGAAACAATCCCAACCCCTATCTTTCCTATCATACTCACCCACCCCCATAAAAAATCCATCACTATTGATAAAATCCCCACCCTTGGATTTGCATTAATAAATATGGGGACTTGTCCTAATTAACTTTCCCCCCAACCTCCTCCAAAAAAAGCCCAATCAACCCCCATCCTAACTAATCTTCTACCCACCCTCCCAACCTTATTACTAGCCAGTTTATGCAATAGTATGGTCTATGACTTGATTCTAGCTTTTCCCCCAACCACCCCCAATAACCCCCCATCCCTAAATCCACCTAATTAGCCCTCCTCATAGGTGTAAGGACACTTTGTATCATGACCTATAAAAATCAATGCACCATCCCCACAACCATCCACTGCATCCACTTGCATCAACACATAATCATTGCATCCTCATAACCAACCAAAACCACCCGCAACTTCACAATTAATCACTCAAACACATAATATGAATTAGACACACATGCAAATTCAAATCCATAAGTTTCCACCAATTATCTCCCACTCATCATGATCCTAACAACCACATCACAACATCCACCCACATACATACTCTCTTGAACATCCAAATATATGCCTAAAGAAAGTTATTAATTTGAATGCACTACATAGGCATACTTCACCACCCATGCTTGGAGCTAACTTGAATTAAAACTTGATTAAGTGTATGAATGTACATAGAAGGCTCCATCATAATCACCATAACCACAACGCACAAAAGATTGAATCTTTTTTATACAACACATCAAAGTATCATCGCTTATAAATAGTAGCTATACATGTGAAGTTAATGCAAAATTAAAGAGATTTAAACAAAAAAATTAAAAAGATTCAAACTAACATTTCACTCATCCACCTACCACATCATAACCAAGCAAGATTAATTCCTTTTTATATAAATCAAACCAAGATTTGGTAGTCGTGACACAAGAGATTTCATCTTATTCATGTCTAGCTATAGACCCATGAAAAAAAAAGGATTAAAACTAACACCTAATCATACATCACATCATCCTAGATACACAAACCATAATCATCATAACCATCCATCTGCATGAACCATCTACAAAACGAAAGTCACATAACATAGGTCATCCAACATACATCAATACATCCATAAATCATACCCCACAAATGCCATCAGAAGAGAAGAAGCAAGGGAGCTTTATTTCATTGTGTACACCTAAGGAATAATCACAAACACATATCATGATAACATCATCATAAAACATGTCATAAAACACAACACACGTGATCATATCAAAGAAATGCAATGGAATTGATTTCCCAGTAACTCCCTTGGAAGGTTGCAAGTGAGCTTGCTAACTATTTCATTGTGTACCTCTGAATGTCCACCTCATCCACTACACATGTCAAAGAAATACATTAGAATTGGTTTCCTAGTAGATCCCTCCAATGGTTGCAAGTGAGCTTGGTAACTTTTTTTTTGTGTACCTCTAAATGTTACACCTCCTAGTACATAATCCCAACATAACCATCACATCAACAACATCATAATCCATACATCAAAACACATCATATAATCACACCATGCTAACATGCATCACATTACATGTTTATCAAGGCTGTCCATCTATTTGCAACATAGAAAAGTTATTAATGGTAATTGTTGTGATGTTCAGAACACGCCCCATTTTACTCAGCAAAATGAGGACCCCTACTGTGGCTTTTGTTCTTTGCTTTTTTGTGTGTTGTTTTGTCTTGGTGGTAAAAGGGGAAAAGGGGGTTAAAATTGCAAACTTTGTTAAGAATAGAGAAAAAATGGATTTTTAGTACCAAGACATGATAAGGTTGGATTCCTTGTGAAAAATGAGCTAGGGTTGCTTTTTGAATCATCTTAAAATTTGCCATATTTTGCAAGTTATGATCATTTTGGTAAAATGTAAATTTAGGTTTGTATATCACTTTACATATACCAAGTCATTTGTATATGCAAAGACTTTCTATGTTTGGTTGCATGGGCAATCAGGTTCATATAATAAGGTTGTTTGCATGTTGAGTTGGTTGCATATTGCATATACAATCCCTTTTGTATATGGCTTTCATATACAAAGGCGATTGTATATCCTTGCCTTGGATGCATTTTAAATAAAAGATTTATTTATACATACAAGATGGATCTGAAATAACTTAGAATTGAAATAAATAGGTATTTGAGTTCCATTGCATATATCTCACATTGTATGTTTGGCAGGTCAAAATATACAAGGTAAAATGTATTGGCCATATACATCGTGCGGAATTCAAATGTTATGAAACATGCTTAATTTATTGTATGTCCACGGGCTTGTATGTTTGGGTAACATACAATGAAATATACAATGGCAGACGTGAAAAAGGTTTTAAACAGTGTTAATTCATTGTATAATCTTGGGTTGTATATTATCAAACATACATCGCACATATACAAGTGTTGGAGCCGAAAATTTATCAAACAAGGTTAAGTCCATGTATGTTTGAAACAATGCATATCGAAAGATACAAAGGAGATACATATAATGTGGAATAAAAAAAAGAGAGTAAAATCTGATTAAATGCTTACATCACATCTGAATGTATATCGAATGATACAAGCACAATATGCATCCAAGTATACATTAGGTGGAATTGAAAAGGTTATAGAATAGAGTTAAGTGCTTGTATATTTTGGTGTTTGTATGTTTTGATATACAAACCGATATGAATTGCATACATGCAAGCCGCGCAATTGAAAAGATTGAAATATGATTTAATAAATGTATCACGTCCGGCTTGTATATCAGAAAATACAAAGATTTAAACAAGGAAATGAGTGGGAGAACAAAGCGTTGAAATTTTGAGGCCGATTTAGGGCCCGAATGCATATTTCTTGGTCAGTGATGGTTGACTCGATTGGTTTAGCATTGAATATACATTTTGGACTTGCAATTTTTGTGATTTTGGGGCCTGATTTCTGCATTCACATAGTCACGACTGGATTTAGCAAGCTTTTTTTTGCAGGTTTATTAAATGATGATACTTATTGTTGGTCTGTTTTTGCAGGTTTGCATTTAAAGAAGAAGCTGAAACTTGATGGCGATGACGTCATGGAAAGGAAATTCAATCTCAAGAGCAGAAGGAGATAAGAATGAAAGGTGAGGAAGTCAAAGGGTCTTCATTGATGAGGGCAAAATGCAGTTGAAGACATCATTACAGCAGATAGCAGAAGTTATTATTGAGCTGCTAGGGTTTCTAGAAAGGCATATTTCGCCCATATTTGATGTATGCTCAAAGATATTTTGGGAGAGTTGTTCTCCAACATTTATTGTTGTAACTAGAGGTTTGAACCATTGTTTAACTACGGTTTTGAGCTGTGTTGAGGACAATCAAGTCTATATATTGTGCCTCTCTACACTGTAAAATTTTACACAGGGGCTACATAGGTATTTGTAGCAGTAAGAATTTGTAAAGTAGTATTTAGCATAGCATTTAGGAGTAGAAGAAGGAGGTCACCTGTGTCTGCAATAAGGAATGCGTGGAACATCTAGCTTCCTTATTGTATCTGTAAAGCTTTTAAGTTTTTCTATAATTTGATCATTGAAGCTAAGAGTCATTCAGACATTGTAAATCTTATATGATTGTCTATTTCTAATACAATTGAATCTAGAATTCTGCATCTATCTTCTAAGTGTTTTCCCGCTCTTCATTGTGTTTGAAACATTTTCTCTTAGAGCTTGCAATCTTCAGTGTATGTTTGTGAAAATGCTCAGAACTTACATTTAAGGTTTTTATCTGTGGATTTGATCAAATTGCTGTATGATTTATAAAGTGCATAACATAATAATTAAATCCTTTGGTAGAATGAATGGAGTTTAGTTTAGATCTTTCTAACTTTTCCCAACCCATCTAAAATACTTAGCTTAAAATGTAGAAATTTAAAGGAAATTTGTCTCATATTTAAAAAAGGCATGCATAACAGAGTTAAAAGTAGACAGTTTTCATAGATATTTAAGAGGAGAAAGCTGCAATAACTCAAGAAAACCATTTAAAGCTTTGCAGCACAATAACATTTTTTATGCAAAAGAATGAATAACATGGTAATATTTATGATCTTTTGCATAAGTTTGAGTCTAGTAAACCAACAAGAAACCCTAAATCGCGTAAGGTCCCTTGAACATTATAGCTTCACATCGACCAACTGAATTTGCCCAACAGGTCAAGACCTGACCATATTAAACATGGGATTAAGCGAATCTTAATCGATTCCTTCATATCTTTCAACTCAGTTTTGGTTCATTTTATGTAAATTTAAACTATTGTTATGACTGTCTCAAAATGATCATGAACATTTTCTTGGCACTAGAAGGAGGGCCAACTTGAGTTAGGGTTTGTTTCAAGAAAAATTGGCTAATAATAGTGATAGAGTGACTAGGTCTAGATCTAGTTCAAGGGATATATTTGTGCAGTTACCTGATATAAGAAGAAGTAAGAGTCCTTTGATTTGGAACCCTAAAATAACACACCCCCGAGATCACCTTATACTATCCATAACATTGTGAGTCCTGACATTTCTTCATTCAGATCTTTAAATCTTAGTTCAGGTACTCCTAGAGGTCTTAGTCCTCCTAGAAATACAATCCCACCACTAAATCCGAGTATTCGCACAGGTCCAGGTCAAGCACAAATACCTGTAATGGCCTATTTTAATACCAACTCTCCCATACAGTTCAATGATTATAATGAGATGACCAAACATCTGGAAAAGATATGTCCCAAATACCAGTTGCACCAAGACCCAGAAGACCATATTAGAATATCCAAGGAGGCATGCTTTAGGGCTAGATTAAAGCACAAGGACGTGGTGTGTAGATTGTTTCCCTACACCTTTAATGAACAAGCCTCTAACTGGTATGTAAACTTACCCAATGGCTATATTTCTTCTTGGTCACTCATGGAGGAAGCATTTCTGTCTAGATTTAGAGGATCCATTGATCCTTGCATCCTGTATCATAAATTGGCTACCATAAAAAGAGGTGAGGGAGAGTTGATTGATAACTTCAATGACAGGTTTCAAAAGGCCTACTCTAGGTTGGTAGTTCCTTACACCATGGATGATGATACCTTGTTGGCTATGTACTATGCTGCCTTGGATCCTTTAACTACCATGTTTGTCAAAAGAAAACCTGACATAGATTCAATATCCAAAGCCTATAAAGAGGCAGCCTCAGTAAACCAAGAGATGAGGCATACAACTTATAGCCCATTTGTTAATGGAGGAAATTTTGGGGTACAAAATCAGGCACATCCATGGAATGGAGTCCCTATGCATCACACTCCATTATTAAATCCAGTTCCTACATACACACCTGTGTATAGTCCTACCCCAATCCAAGCCATAACTCCTTACACATGTAACACTGCTAATAACAGTCAGAATAGTGGCCAGCCTTTCTTTTGACCTCCTAGAGATACAACTGTGGCAAAAGCACAGGAGGAAAAGGAAGAAATCAAAGAGATCACTGTACATTTGAAAAGGTTGACCACCGAAGTGACACAACTAAGAAATAAGAATCTTTATGGAAGAGGCAACCAAGGATTCAATCAAAATTAGAATTATAACCATGGCCCAAATCAGAACTATAGTTCAAATCAAAATCAACATTACAATCAAAACTACAATCAGAGCCACAACCAAAATAACAGCCAAGCCCAATGTTCAAATCAAAGACAAAACTATAATCAGCATCAAGGTCATAACCAAGGGCAACTAATGCAAAATAGAGGGCCAGTGGTAGATAATAGGGCCTGGGGTAACAATAATAGAAATTAGAATCAACCTAGGCCACCCAAAACATGGAACACTAGACCAAAGAATGGTACTCTAGCTTCTCCTTTTGAGAATATAGATAATCATGCTACAAAACAAATAGTTAGCATCCAAATGGCCAATACATCACTAAAAAATTGACGCAGATTTCACAATACCAATGCCCATGCTAAGCTTGACTGTCCATAGTTCCATTTAGCAGCCAACATTTTTAATATAGATGTGCAGCTTCCTACTTCTGAATTTCTCATTCCCAAAGGTAATGAGGTAGTACCCTTAGGGTATGATACAGCTTTAGTTTTAGAAACCTTTACCTTTGCAACTATAGAAGAGAAAGAAGATGAATTGTTAGAGGATGAACCATACTTTTGTGAAAATCTTTATCCTGAATCAGTCTATGTGTTAAATGCTTTTAAGTTTCCTTTTGAAACTAAAAATGAAGTATTGACTGAAATAGAAGAGGTGCAGGCCTTTCAACAGACAAATAAAAACCACACCTACAATTTAAGGAGCAACACTAGGTTAGGAAGACCTTTCACCACTTCTATTCCTCCTAACAACTTCAATACACTCCCAGATCAGAATGCTAGCAACAATCCTACCATACTTAAGGCTAATCATCATACAAACAGTGGAACAGTAGTACAGAAGGTCCAAACAAGTAAAATTGAAACAATAGAGACAACAAGATTAATGAGCTACTTGTCAAAGGAAATAAAGAAAATTAAGGTCAGTATACCTCTGAATGAATTATTGAAAACCCCAGGGATCAGAAATACTTTTATAAAATCTCTGGATACATCCATGATAGATGAGGTTGCTGTTGATATAGCTGCTCCTAATAGAGATTTACTACCTAAAGAGAAAAGTAAGAAAGTTGAGCACCCTTCTGATACAAATGTAGTAATATATGCTGATAAGAGGGATGCTCCTCCTTTCTTGTTAATTGTTAGATTGTGTGGAAAGAACACACACAATTGCATGGTGGACTCTGGTGCATCAGCCAACATAATGCCCTTGGGGATATGTAAAACTCTAGGGCTAACTCCCACCAGATCTGCCAAGGTTGTCACATAGTTAGATAAAACTGAGGTTAGTGTGATAGATGAATTGATGAACATTCAAATGCAATTAGCTTCAGACCCTAGGGTAAGCCAATTCATTGACATTCAAATAGTGGATATACCCGTAAATTATGGAATGTTACTGAGTAGGGATTGGTCCAAGACATTGAACGGATATATGGCCACTGATTTTTCACATATGTGGCTACCTTGGAGAGGTGTCCCAAACCAGATTAGAATAGAGGTAGAACCCAAGATGAAACATATGATAACAGAGTATAATTGAACAAGTGAAATATTATATGCTGCTATTGAACCTAGTGTTTATAGAATCACTAACAATGGGGTACAAATTGAAGAGAACATGATGTTAAACTTTAAAAAAAGACATGTCAGCAAGGAGACAACATTATTCATTGAGTTTGATGGAAATTCTTCGGATGAAGAAAACAGTGCAATGGATAAATTTGGTCATGTCATTAGACAATAGGTGGAAGAGTGCATTAAACAAAATCTGCCAGTCCAATCTAAATTGTATAAGGATAGATGTAGAGTTCACAATAGGTCACATTTTGAGGAGAGTTGTGGAATATGCAAAGACATTATTGAATATGAAAACAAAAAATGCACGAGGAGGGTAGGGTTGCAAGAGGAAAATGCGAGCCCTGATCATCCACATAGATACTTTCAGAGTAATTTAGATGCTTTGATTTTAGAGGAAATAAAGGACAAGGGTAATTGTCTTTCTGATTTACAAGCTAAAAATATACATATGTAAGTTGACCAAATAGAAATACCCATGAATAAACAGACCAACACCTCACAAGTGATAGAAGAGACAAAGCATGCCAAGGTAAAAGGTCAGAAAAGTAAAGATGGCATGTGGACACTAAAATGTGACGGGTCCAAATCAAAACAGGGTGTGGGTACAGGAGTTGAACTCATAGATCCTTAGGGTAAATCATATCTATCAGCATATAGACTGCAGTTTTCCTGTACTAACAATATTGCTAAATATGAAGCCTTAATTTTGGGACTTGTCATGGCCATCAAGAAAAGGGTGAAAACGATTAAGGTATTTTTAGACTCTGAGCTAGTGGTCAGACAAGTAAGGAAACTATATGCTTGCAACTACAAGAAAATGATTAGTTACAGACATAGGGTATAGGGTTTAATAGATTCATTTGATGCTTTCAACATAGAGCATATCCCTAGAGAACTGAACCACAGGCCAGATGCACTAGTAGTTGCTGCTAGCACATTAGAGCCATTGATACTATCAAGATTGAGATGAATTGCTATTGAATTAGTTAATGTTCCCAGTATCCTAGACAATGTTACATAGTTTCAGGTATTTGGAGGGGATCAGCAAATTATTGATTTTCTAACTTGTAATGAGGTATTTGAGGCTCAAATCATTGACGAACAAGAAAGGCCTGAGATAACATGAGACGAAGAAGATATAATCAACTTGAAGAGCAACTTCTTACCCAAAGGAGTAATTGAATTAGAGCATTTTTTGACTTTGATGGAGTAATAAGATAGAAAGACTTACCCAAAACAGAAGGGGGTAAGTGTGATCTACACAATTTAGGGACAGAGCAAAATCCACAAAATGTGCTAATTGAAAGGGCTTGCTCTGAGAAAATAACAAAAGAAATTTTATATGCTCTGAAAGAATACAAACACATAATAGCATGGACATATGAAGACTTGAAAACATACGATACATCCATCATAACTCACGTGATACCTTTGAGACCAGATCTTAAACCATTTAGGCATAAATAAAGGCTTGTGAATGCCATTTTGGAGACTTTAATCTGAGGAAGTAAAGAGGTTATTGTCTGCTAGAATAATTTTCCCAGTCAGACATTCAGTCTGGGTAGCTAACGTAGTACCAGTGAGGAAGAAAAATAGAGACATCAGATATGCATAGACTTTAGAAACTTGAACAAAGCATCTGAAAAGGATAATTATCCTCTGCCTCCAATAGACGAAGTGTTGCAGGTAGTGAATGGGGCAAAGATGATGTCTTTCTGTGATGGTTTCTTGGGCTATAACCAGGTTTTAATTGATAAAGATGATAGATTAAAAACCACCTTCACTTGTAAATGGGGAAATTATGCATATAGACGAATGCCCTTTGGTCTGATCAATGCATGTGCCACTTTTCAAAGAGCCATGGACATTGCATTCCATGGATTATTAGGTAAGTACATTGTTGTGTATATGGACGATCTAACTGTGTATTCCAAAGATGCATCCACTCACATTGAAGATCTCAGGAAAATACTTAAGCGATGTGACAGGTACGGAATTTCCCTTGACCCTAAGAAATGTTCATTCAGGGTAACTGAAGGTAAATTACTAGGGCATGTCATTTCTAAAGATGGAATATCAATTGACCCAGATAGAATAGAATCAATAAAAAAATTGCAAATACCAAATAATAGGAAAGAGTTAAAATCATTTTTTGGTAAAATTAACTTTGTTTGAAAGTTTATTATGGGTTTTACAGAAATCGTGCAGCCGTTAAATGCCATGTTGAAGAAAGATGCACAGATGGAGTGGACGTTGGTGGTTAGGGCTGCATTCGAAGATGTCAAGCGGGCCATTTCTGATGCCCCTGTACTGACAAGCCCGGACTACACAAAGACATTTTATATCTATTCCTTTGCATCCTCACATTCAGTCGCAGCCACCTTAACTCAGAAGGGTGTAGACAATGAAGAAAAGCCCATAGCTTTTATGAGCGCACCTCTGAAGGATGCACAACTAAGGTATCTAGATACCAAAAGACAAGCATTCACACTAATAAGGGCCATGAAGAAATTTAGGCATTATATTTTGCGCAGCCAAGTCAAAGCCATAGTGCTGGACGCAACGGTAAAGATGCTGCTGATGCAGAATGAACCTAGGGAAAAGAGGGCCAAATGGATCACCATGCTGTAGGAGTTTGACATGGAAATCATTCCCATGAAGCTGGTCAGAGGGCAGGCGTTGGTGCAAACAATAGCGAACATAGACCCAGATTTGATAAAGCGGCAGTATGTGTTGAATTCCCACGATGCATCAGATTGGTATGGCGATTTAAACACTTTTTTGATAGCTGGAAGGTACCCAAATGAGATGAAAGCTTCTCAAAGGAGAGATTTGAAGATTAAAGCACAAAAATATATGGTACAAGGAGGTCTTCTATTCAGGAAGAACCATGACAGAATTTATTTGAGATGTCTAAATAGAGCTGAGGTAGATAAGGTGTTAATGGAGTTGCATGACAAGTACAGAACAGGTCATGGTTCCCATCTAGCTACAACACACAAAATATTGAGGGTGGGCTATTACTGGCCCATGATGTTCAAAGATACAGAGGGTCACATCAAGAGTTGCCACACCTGTCAGACTACACCAGATAAGGGAAGACATCAAGCCAATCCATTACAACCTGTGATTGAATTAAGACCATTTGCACAGTGGGGCCTAGATTTCATTAGAGTCATCAATCCTCCATCTTCTGCAGGACACAAGTTCATACTAACGATAATAGACTACTGTACAAGGTGGACTGAGGCCACATCCTGCAATTTCTCCACAACCGAGGTAGTTATCAAGTTCCTTAAAGAAAACATCATAACTAGGTTTGGAACTCCCTATTCATTGGTATGTGACAACGGCCCTACTTTCTCTTCTTTAAAGTTTTTTAAATGGGCATTTAAATATAGGATTGTTTTAAAGTTTTCTTCAAATTATTACCCTCAAGGTAATGGATTGGCTGAATCTACGAACAAAATTTTATTAGATATAATCAAGAAGCTAATTGCAAAGAATCCTAGAGAGTGGAATACATTATTGAAATATGTGTTGTGGGTAGATAGGACCAAGTTTAAAACAACTTTAGGCAGTGCACCTGATCATTTAGTTTATGGGATTGATCCCATACTTCTAGTAAATCTAAGAATACCAATCTGGAAGTTTGCCAATGAGTATTTAGGCTTTGATGACCATAGGAAAGCACGGGTAGTACAAATGCTACAACTAGATGAGAAAAGAGCTCAAGCCATCGAGAAATTTGCCAAACACCAAGCATTAGTTAAGAGGTGGTTTGATAAGAGAGCAAGAGTCAAAACATTTAGGATATCAGACTTAGTGTTGTGCTGGGACAAAGCACATGAGAAGAAGAGGACTCATGGGAAATTCAACAAACTATGGTTAGGTCCATTGCAAGTCTTGGAAATAATAGGAGACAACACAGTTAGACTTAAGACCTTGACAGGGGAAGATGTACCATTATCAGTTAATGGCCAACATTTGAAACACTACTTCCAGGCTTGAGGTAAAGGGCTGTCCATATTTTGTGTAATATAGTGTAAAGTTGTTTGTATAGTTTTCTTTTTTCTTTGTTTTCTGTTTTCCTTTTGTTGTTTCCTTTTGTACAATTTGTTTGTTGTTTCTTTCTGTTTTGTTGTTTTTGTTTCTTTCTATTTGTTGTTTGTACAGTTTTGTTTTCTTTTGTTATGTTTTTGTTTTTCTTGTATAGTCTGTTGTTGGTTTGCTGTTGTCTCCTCAGCAGGGATCTTTGTTTTTCTTTAGAGTATGAAGGAGCAAGTTAACAAACATTGAAAACAGTATAAAATTTAGAATATTCAAGTTAACCATTTGCAATTTATGCATGACTTGTTGTGACTATCATGAATGTAGAGAGTTGTTTAGCTTTTGAAATTTAGTATTCAATAATAGTGATTGAGAATTCAAGGGAAGTTTCTCATGATGACACACCTAAAATCCTTGGGTTTGTTGAACCTACCAGTGTAGATATTAGGTGAAAAATCTGAGGTCACCCTTGCTACCATTACAATTCTCAGCTTAATTTCAGCAAGTGCTCATTCCTTGCATCATAAAGTTACAAATTGCTATATCTTGTGAAATTTCTATCAAATATCAAAATCAATAAAATATAAAGTATAAAAATAAGTGGATTATACTAAAAATCCAAATTAAGCCATCTAAGTAACTCTACTAGGGCTATGGATGCTCGCTGGCAGTGGGGGTCTACTTAGGAGAATTGTAATGATAACCTTACCGGGGCTATGGACGCTCGCTGGCAGTGGGGCTCTACTTAGGAGAATTGTAACGATAACCTTGCCAGGGCTATGGACGCTCGCTGGTAGCAAGGCTCTATCCGGTTGGCTATGAGGGAATATCCTCAACTACGTAGGCTAATGTCAGTCACTGGTTTGTTCAACCAATCTTCAAGATGAGGATAATTAATCATGTGCACACACTTAAACTGAAAATGAAAACTCATGCACCCTTATTGAATACCTTAGGTCTCAAGTTGAACAATAATTTACAGGAAAGATAGTTGGAAGTTATGGATTTATTTCATTTAGAATTCTTGAATGCTTTGAATTTAATTGTTTTGTTTGGTTTCTAGTTGTTGTGATGTTCACAACACGCCCCATTTTACTCCTTAACAAAATGAGGACCTCTGATGTGGCTTTTGTTCTTTGCTTTTTTGTGTGTTGTTTTGTCTTGATGGTAAAAGGGGAAAAGGGGGTTAAAATTGCAAACTTTGTTAAGAATAGAGAAAAAATACATTTTTAGTACCAAGGCATGATATGGTTGGATTCCTTGTGAAAAATGAGCCAGGGTTGCTTTTTGAATCATCTTAAAATTCACCATTTTTTGCAAGTTATGATCATTTTGGTAAAATGTACATTCAGGTTTGTATATCACTTTGCATATACCAAGTTGTTTGTATATGCAAAGACATTTCTATGCTTGGTCGCATGGGCAATTGGGTTCATATAATAAGGTTTTTTAAATGTTGAGTCGCTTGCATATTGCATACACAATCTCTTTTGTATATCACTTTCATACACAAAGGTGATTGTATATCCTTGCCTTGTATGCATTTTAAATAAAAGCTTTATTTATACATACAAGATGGATCTGAAATAAGTCAGAATTGAAATAAATAGGTATTCGAGTTCTGTTGCATATATCTCACATTGTATATTTGGTAGGTCAAAATATACAAGGTAAAATATACATTGGCCATATACATCGCGTGGAATTCAAATGTTATGAAACATGGTTAATTTATTGTATGTCCGCGGGCTTGTATGTTTGGGTAACATACAACAAAATATACAATGGCAGACGTGAAAAGGGTTTTAAACAGTGGTAATTCATTGTATAATCCCAGGTTGTATATTATCAAACATACATCACACATATACAAGTGCCGGAGCCAAAAATTTATCAAACAAGGTTAAGTTTGCGTATGTTTTAAACAATGCATATTGAAAGATACAAAGGAGATACATACAGCACGGAATCAAAAAAAGAGAGTAAAATTTGATTAAATGCTTACATCACATCCGAATGTATATTGAATGATACAAGCACAATATGCATCGAAGTATACATTAGGTGGAATTGAAAAGGTTATAAAATAGAGTTAAGTGCTTGTATATTTTGGCATTTGTATGTTTCAATATACAAACTGATATGCATTGCATACATGCAAGCCATGGAATTGAAAAGATTGAAATCTGATTTAACAAATGTATCACGCCCAACTTGTATATTAGAAAATACAAAGATTTAAACAAGGAAATGAGCGGGAGAACAAAGCGATGAAATTTTGAGGCCAATTTAGGGCCCGGATGCATATTTCCTGGTCAGCGATGGTTGACCCAATTGGTTTAGCATTGAATATGCATTTTGGACTCATAATTTTCATGATTTTGGGGCTTGATTTCTGCGTTCACACAGTCACGACTGGATTTAACAGCTTTTTTTTGCAGGTTTATTAAATGATGATACTTATTATTGGTCTATTTTTGTAGGTTTGTAGTTGAAGAAGGAGCTGAAACTTGATGGCGATGATGTCATGGAAGGGAAATCTGATCTCAGGAGCAGAAGGTGATAAGAATGAAGGGCAAGGAAGTCAAAGGGTCTTCATTGATGAGGACAAAATGTAGCTGAAGACATCATTGCAGCAGACAACAGAAATTATTATTGAGCTGCTAGGGTTTCCAGAAAGGCATATTTCACCTAGATTTGATGTATGCTCAGAGATATTTTGGGAGAGTTGTTCTCCAGCATATATTGTTGTAACCAGAGGTTTGAACCATTGTTTAACTAGGGTTTTGAGCTGTGTTGAGGATAGTCAAGTCTATATATTGTGCCTCTCTACACTGTAAAATTTTACACAGGGGCTACATAGGTATTTGTAGCAGCAAGAATTTGTAAAGTAGTATTTAGCATAGCATTTAGGAGTAGAAGAAGGAGGTCGCCTGTGTCTGTAATAAGGAATGCATCAAACATCTAGCTTCCTTATTGTATCTATAAAGCTTGTATGTTTTTTTGTAATTTGATCATTGAAGCTAAGAGTCATTTAGACATTGTAAATCTTATATGATTGTCTGTTTCTAATACAATTGAATCTGGAATTCTGCATCTATGTTCTGAGTGTTTTCTTGCTCTTCATTGTGTTTGAAACATTTTCTCTTAGAGCTTGCAATCTTAAGTGTATGTTTGTGAAAATGCTCAGAACTTACATTTAAGGTTTTTATCTATGGATTTGATCAAATTGTTGTATGATTTATAAAGTGCATAACAGAACAATTAGAACCTTTGGTAGAATGAATGAAGTTTAGTTTAGATCTTTCTAACTTTTCCCAACCCATCTAAAATACGTAGCTTAAAACGAAGAAATTTAAAGGAAATTTGTGTCATATTTAAAAAAGGCATGCATAACAGAGTTAAAAGTAGACAGTTTTCATAGATATTTAAGAGGAGAAAGCTGCAATAATTCAAGAAAACCATTTAAAGCTTTGCAGCACAATAACATTTTTTATGCAAGAGAATGAATAACATGCTGATATTTATGATCTTTTGCATAAGTTTGAGTCTAGTAAACCAACAAGAAACCCTAAATCGCGTAAGGCCCCTTGAACATTACAGCTTCATATCGATCAACTGAATTTGCCCAACAGGTCAAGACCTGACCATATTAAACTTGGGATTAAGTGAATCTTAACAGATTCCTTCATATCTTTCAAGTCAGTTTTGGTTCATTTTATGTGAATTTAAACTATTGTTATGACTGTCTCAAAATGATCATCAACAGTAATTACTAGCATCTATGTGCAATTAAAAAAATTTAAATACATGCATTAGGTCTTGATTACCATCCATCGCAAATCACCCATAAACATACATAATTCACATCATAATACATTCATCATAAAGCATATCACTACCCATTACATAATTCACATCATTTAATATACATACATATCATAATCCATCATGCATACATGCATCATCCATAGTATAATCCATAATCATACTCCATGATCCATAACATAATCATAATCCATGAAATAGAACATAATCTATAACATATCATAACACAAACGATAACATCATCCATTGCATAAACCATAACATAAAACATATCCATAATCCATCACATGTAATCACATAGTCTATATCAAAAACATCCATCAATAACATATCATAAATATCCATCCATAAACTAAATCATAAACATCCATCCATAACATAATATTATCCATCACATCAATAATAACATCATAGTCCATCATATAAGCTGCCCACAAAATGCTCATCATATATACATCAAAAATTATATCATGATATAAAGTGTGCCTGAAAGCTCAGTACATAAATTGTCTTGTACAATACACATTAAATACCACTAAGTAATGCTATCCCTAGAATCTGTTAGAGCCTATAATCCTACTAATGAGGGCCCCACCCCTATAGCCTATCCACCTATCCCCTTAGTCCTTGTCCCTAGTGGTGGCACTACTGACACCTTTGTTGGTGGAGACATAGCCCAAGGGGGTGGCATAGATAGACGTATCACTGAATGTGTTTTGGACCTACCTGATCAGCTAGCCCAGGTTGATCTACTATGTGCACTATAACTAGGCTAACTCTACTCCTCTAAAACTACTAAATGATGCAATTATTAGAAACACGGTTGTTGTTGCACCAAAAGGTTGACCTATTAATGCCCGATACAACCGTTAGAGTTAATGAATCCATGAGATGCGGTTAATCCATGTCACGAATCCTGTGAGAGATGCTGGCTCTCTACCAACAATCCCCCAGCATCACTTATGGGAGCCTGCATCACTCATGAGGGAGATTCAAACCTAGAACCTTTGGCTCTAAGACCAATCATTTGAAACACTGTTGCCATTGCACCAAAAGGTTGACCTATTAATGCCAAATACAACCACCAGAGTTAATGAATCCACAGAAGGTGGTTAAGGCATGTCACGAATCCTGTGAGAGATGTTGGCTCACTGTGAATAGCAATGTCTTGTAATGTTGTGTCCTAGCCCTTGACTCTACTAGTTCTCCCTATACTCAAGCTAGATCACCCTGTATGCATACCAAATTGTGCCACATATCTCACAGCACAGCCCCTACCACTTCCTATTGCATAGTATCCCTCTTCAATTATATAAAAGCCTCCTATCACTCTACTTATTACTGTTACATATGGGTTGCATCCCTCTCTTCCAAACTATATCTCACTCTTGGATGACATGATCTAGCTCCATAGGATCCACCCGTCCTCCCTATACTATAGTCATCTTATCCATTAGTCCCCTCACAACTCTAATCTCCCCTTGTAGCCTATCCACCTCTAACTCTACCACAGCCAATTGAGCCACGTATGTGTATCTCTCAACATGGGTACTGGCTAGCTCACCCATCAAGTCATGTATCTCAGCCCATAGCACCTCTAGATCAAAATCCTCCTCCCCTTCTCTACCAAAGCTTCCTGTCACTCACCAATAGCCTATAGCACCTCTAAATCCACCACCTCCTCCTCTACTCTGCCTGAGACCCTTGCCACTGCCTCTACTCTCTGGTGAACTCATCGGCCACCAATAGCCATCCCACCTCTACCACCTCCTCTATCTCCACCATAACCCCCATCATCCTCCTCCTCATCCTCCTCCTCATCATCATCCTCACTACTCTCAACCTCTACCAACTACCCAATTGGAATGGTCAGCCTCATCAGTTGTTTCTCCTGCCACTAGACATCGTAGTCTGGTGTAGTCCTAGAATCTATGACATCCTATCCCCACTTCCAGGAGACTGACACCAAACCATGAAATGTAGTAATAAATATTTGAGGATCAATGGGAACACCCCACCATGGTGACTCCCTCGTAACTCAAGGGAATACAACCTCTACTTGTGGCTCCCCCTGATGAAGTTCTAATTGCCTCATTACATGATCTAGTATCTACAGATCTATGATGTGCTCTGTCCTACCCATCAAGTATCTACCCTATTGAGTATATGGTAGATGATCCTCATCACCATCCTAGGCCTTGCACTCTCACCATGGCTGCCATATCACTAAATCTAGGTCATCAAAATCACATCGCCAATATCTCAGGGTACCTAGATGCTGATGTTGTAGAACTCCCTCGTATAGAAACACATATGATTGTCCCACTAATCTATCATATGCACAGACCAACCACATCATGGCAATGTGCTCTCAACCTTAAACATGGAGCAGAGTGACACCACATCCAAGGCTCACCCCCCATCTATACACTACCAAGTGCATGTCATGGTATAGATGAGCCAACACACATGGCCCCCATGCATACATGGTCCCCTCCCCGTATATTCTCTCTAATACAACTCCCCATCCAACTGAGAAGCGCATGACCTCTTTTCTGGGACTAACAAACCTCTAATCAATGTAGCAATATATAGATCCATCCCCTCCAAAGTGTCCATCACATCTGACCATATAAGCTCTCTACCCCTCTTATCTAGCAGAAGGACATCTGGTGTGAACACACACCTCAAGGTCGCTACACCTACATCGTGGTCATACACGGCTAGCTCTCTATGTATAGGGATTTGTAGGATCCTCCAAATGTCCTCAAGTGTGATAGTAATCTCCCCCATAGGTAGCAGAAACATACCTCACTCACTCTGCCATCTCTCTACCAAAGATGTGATCATGGCCCATGGGCCCGAATCTTTGGCATATATCCTAAGTATTGTAATCCAAGCCACTCTAACACCAACACATCCGTTAGCCCGAACCTCTCCCTAAAAGACAATGGAGGTGGACTTCAATTCCTCAACTGTAGTGCAAACAAACCCTCCTACATCGATTACGCCACTTAATTATCATTTTGTTAAAATATTGTGCAAAAGCACTAAGTCCCCCCATGCTATCTCTGAAAGGTGTGCATGTGCAAACAGAAGCCACGTTTGCACTAAAGCATGTGCAAGTGCTAACCTATCCTGCACTGGCACCGAAGGGAACACAAGCACTAATAGAACATGTGATTGTGTCAATCAACGTACAAGCACCAATAGAACCTGCACTAGCATTGAAAGGCACAGAAGCACTACCCTATCTAGTGTTAGTGCCAAAAGGCACAAATGTGCTAACTTTTCTTGCATTGGTGCTAAAAGGCATCCAAGCACTCATCCCCCTAGTGTAAGTGCTAAATCAACATGTATGTGCTAAACCACCTATCAAAGGTGCTAACCTCTCCCCTAACTACCCATTTTTGGAGTAACAAAGGTGCTACTCCACAATAGAGGTACTAAACTAAGATGAAATCATTAATCACTTTGTCGTAGGTGCTACACCTGACTTGATTGCACCAACCTAGTGCTTTAGTGTAATCATTGACCCTAGTCTACTCTGCATTTATTATGCCATAAATACCCCAAACCCAAAGTACAAAGCAAGGATAGGTCCATATGAACTCACCAGCCTCTGAAGGTCATCAGTACTCTCAAACTCGTTCCACATGATGCTTGTGACGTGGAATTCTCATCATGGCTTTTGTGCTCTATCACTCTTCTCTATCCAAATCACTCAAGCCTAGGTGCGGAAATGAGGAATATGGGCCCCCATAGCCTATTTGTAACCTCCCCCTACACCCTAGCCTTAATTTTTCTAGTACAACCCCTTTTCTTCACTCCCGCGCCTCATAACATATCCAATTTTCCCCATTTGTGCTTCTTTTGATCCCATTTTTCACCCCGCATCCTATTTTACCTACGATTTTCTTCTTTTCAAGAGTTCGTGCCTAGAAAATTTATTTTTTCCATTTGATCTCTTGAGGGAGCCAAATCTCATGTCTCTATCCTCATAAATGCAAAATCTTCCCAAGGTAGAATTAAAAATTGCAAAATAATGAGAGTCGTTCATCTTTGTTGATGAAATCTTAGTCCTTGATTTCACTATGAAACCTCCACCCTTGGATCTCACCTTTGAACCTCCACCATAGATTTAAAAATCCCCAAAAATCTATAAATAAGAGCCTTCTCATGGCCATTTTTACACTACATTACACTTACACTTACATTGCATTACACTTATCAACTTCATCACCTCACTTTCATAGCCAAATTATAGCCAATTTGCATCCAAATCCTTACCTCCATTATGTTAGTATTGCTTGAGCAATCCGCATTGATTTTGTGTTGGGTAAAGCTAGGACTTTCACTTGGGTGCATGCATTTCCTCCACTTTATCAAGGAGACTAGAATGGAGGAGATTTAAAAGTATAATCACTTGTTTTTGATTTGCTATATGTTTCTAACACCTTTTCCATTTCAGCATTTTCAAATATCATTGACCCACATTTCATGAGTAGTGGTTCACAAGAACCCATTTCTCATGAGCATGAATGGTCCACTTATCACTCATTGCATCTAGGTGATGCTCACAAGGGTAAAACATTGGGACTTCCTAGGTGGTCATGTTGAATACACAAAAGTACTAAGGTGGGGGTGAATCAGTACTTAATCAAATTCTTTCCTTCTAAAAGCATTCAATCAAATGTTAGCATTTAAACCATGAGAAACAAAAGAGCACACAAGCACATAACACCATATTTACATGGAAACCCAAGATGAGAAATGTCACTGTGAGCAAGTTGCTTGGATCTACTGTCCAAATCCAGCCTCACAAATAAAAAGAGAATTACAATGAACTTTATGGGCATCAACTCAAAGGAAGCTCTAACTACCTGATACAAAGTTTTATGGGATCTAACCCAAAGGAAGATACAACTACCTAGAGTGTTACAACACTTACAAAATGAGGCTCCAACCTTTGTACCAAAATACTTGACTGATTTAGATGATCCTTCTTAAAGTTATAGAACTATTTCAATCTCAATATTCTATTGATCTCTACAAACTCTATATTGTTATCTTCTTGGACATTTACCTCTACACAATCACTATATCAATCTTTGCAATATCAGAATTTCTTCAAGTATCTCTGTTCTATCAAAACAACATCACAACTTCCTCAAATACCTCTACAACAACATCAGTTCTGTATTGACCTTAACTAAATTGATCTCTTCCACACTTCATCATCATACTGCCTCTAAAAATTGATTGTATTCACACATTATCATTGTTAACATATTAGAGACATACATCACACCTTGCAACAATCTTGATCTTTCATTTATATGCTCAACAAGTCTTCAAAACTTCACCTCTGTCAGTATTGATGAAACGTATAACATGAAATGTGTAACCGACCTAACATGTTGACTCCTAAATCATCTGTGGTAATGTAAGAATTAAATCTTGTTGTGCAGTTCATACCAAGTGATCAACTAGATCCATTTTACCTTCTCTCAATCTTTCTTGCTGGTGCACACTTTTACACATGCATCACAATCACTCAAACACACCAAGTCAGCTCTGCAAACACTTATCCTTTCATGCCTTAGCTCCAAACCCTATGTAGTATTGGAGAAGAGGGATATCATCATGTGGTTAATGCCATGAACACCATATGACATGCTAAGCATTCTTATACATTCATTTCTTTAGTTTATTCTTCATCTTGTTGGTGCAAGCAATCAAGCTTTGATGCAGATATCCCTTACACAATCAATTACACCATCTTGATATAAAACATTGAAAAACATACTTGCAGTAATCCAAAACACTTGTAACCTAAAATAAACATATATACTAACCATTTGAGATTATCTTTCAATCAGAAAAGCCAAATATCAAAATGCAATGAAATGCGGTGGCTTTCTATACTACCTCTGATAACCTTATATATCAACATGACTTGTTCTTACTTAGCTAACTTTGGAAACCACTGTGGTAACTTTTATGCTCTAAAATTTAGATCACGCATACTTCATACTTGTTTCTAGCTATCCTCCAAACCATAAGGTCATATCTTCAAGTGTAGAGAAATGCAGAGCACTCTTTTGTACCTTTGAGACTACAACAACACTGTAACACTACTGTCTTCACTCTACTAGCTCTAGAAAACCTTACGGTAGTTCTTGTGCTCTCAAAATTGAATCACACATAACTTATAGCTATTTCTAACTAACTCTAAATTTGCAGGCTCATATCTTCATTTGTGGAGGTATGTGGTACATTTTCTTGAACCTGTGACACCCTTCATAAATGGAAATTTATTTAAACAATTTTCTTCAATTTTTTTGCAACTTTCTTCATCAATCGCCAACCATAATGACTCCATATCATCAAAAGACAACATATGCAACCAACATAACACATTAAATACAATACTTCAAACACTTTGACAACTTACACTTATTCATGAACTTCAAAAAATAAGGTACAATTGTGTACAGATGATATTGATTCCTTATATCTTTCATCATCATTGATCCTTTGATATGCTCCCTGACATCAATGAAAACATATGCAATAGGTTACCCATCCCAATACTAGTCAAACTCAAGCAAAGTTAACCATGGGGTTTCTCCAAGATCAATCCCACTTAGCTTTCTACCCTATTTTCTAAAGCTTGGGCAAGTGTTATGCCTTAGGAACCATACATTATAGTGCTCCTTAGCTCATTCATTATCAAGTAGGTTGTGTTTTGGTAATATGTCAAATTATGTTATGTTTTATCAAAGATTCAACTACCTAATTTTTTTGTCAATTCAAATGTCCAATAAGATTTCTTAGTGGAAAATGTGAATAATAGTTTAAAATAACTAATCATCCAGTAACTCAATGGAAATTGATGTAAATACAAGTAAACAAAGATTATACCTTTGAAGACCGTTTTACCTCTAAGCTTCCATATTTCACCTGTCTCTTCTTGATCTTGATGGGAATGGAGCTCTCAGAAGTGTGCACTTCCTTTCCATTAAAGATGACAAGAGTAGAATGGCTATAGGTGGATAATGCAATGGAGGTTACACTACAATGCAATACTAATGGAGATGAATTGATGGAGACATGATTAGATGATGATTATGATAATGAGGTTGTGTAAATGCAAATGGAGATAAATTTTTCAAATGCATGCTGATATTATTCCTATAGAGTAAGATTACAAATGTTTGAGTTGATGCAAAATGGGTGTGAGAACCTCATTTATATAGGCTCAAGAGAGGCCAAATCCAAGTGTCAATAGATCCATGACTGGAGGAATTAACTATGAGGTGTACAGTTGAGGAAGCTTGAGGGAATGCCCGCATATCATAAGAGGATACGTGTCCAAGCCTTCTTCGTGAGTTATAGGAGTTAACTGAATAGATTGAGGAGTTAACTGTGATGATTGATCAATAGAATAGATTGATCATTGAACTCAATTGGCTAATTAGTTAATAGATTTGATTGATGAGTTAACTAATTTCACTGGAGGATAAATAGGACATGTGGGTGAGGGAATATTAGCTAATTAAATATTAAAATATTTAATTATGTGTGCAACATGGTGAGGTGGAAAGGTGATGTGGATTTATGGAATTAGGACTTACGATAGAGGAATTTATGATTAATTAAATAATTTAGGATTATTTAATTAGATGAGACTATAGAAGAATTAGGGAATTTAATTAAATAAATTAACTTTATTTAATTATTGGAGGGATGTGAATCATTGAAATAAATTATAATATTTATTTAATTGATAGGATAATGAGAATTAAAATAAATATTAAAATATTTATTTAATTCGATTTAGCCATTTTTAGGTGTATACATTTTTCCCCTCTTTGATGCAATGTGTTTTATCACATTGTTTCAAACAATAAAATAAACTTGTTAGTATGATACATGCCCCAGCTTGCCCTTGGTATAGGTTTATGATGATAGGATGCCCCCTCAGGAGATTGGATGGGAAGAATGTGACGATGGGATGACATATAATCTCATAATGAGATAGGTTGACAGGATAGATTGGAGGAGAAATTGGTCAATGCAGAAGAAAAGTGGGATGAACAACATGCACAAGGTTAAACACCTCTACTTAGGGTTAAATGTGTTATAAATAGGAGTGTGGAGTCACATTCCTAGTCATTTGCACACTTGTCTTGTCTTAAAGAGGTTATAGGAGATTAGAGCTCAGGTGCTAAAGAGAGTCAATAACAATGCAATAGGTTCTAGTTGTGCCACACTGATTTGAGAGGATCCAATAGTTCAACCGTCTAGCAGTATACGGGCCATCGGTAAGTACAATTTCAATTTTAGCTTAGGTACATTTATGATGTTCATTTTTCTGGGTCACAGTTAGGTAGTTTGAATGTGCAATAGGATTGATTCTATGCATTTACCTCCTAAATCGGTGCAAATGTTCTGATTCTACACAAATGCAGGGGGAATCTACGTAAATACTAGGTTTGTGCAAATGAATGTTAGTCCTACGTAAATACCAATGGTTTCTACACATTTAGATTATTGTTGTACATTTGTCACAAGTCTTCACAAATGCCCTAAAGATGTGCAAATGCCACCGAAAATGACGCATTTGTGTGCTATTGCACATATGCAAAGGGATTTTATGTATACGTTGTGAATCTGTGCAAACAAACAATAGAACTACACATCTGATTTGGAAAGAAAAAATACTTAGGCAATTTGATAAAGTTGGCATTGAAAGTGATGTTTGCTAATTGATAATTCATCACTGAGATTGATAGAATCATAGGAGAAGATGATAGGATAAATATCCTGATAAAATAGATAAGTATTTGATGCTTGATTGATAGATTTTATAGTTTAGCTGATTAGGTTTGGTTAATGATTGCTTGGCTAATTGCAGGAGGAGTTGAATGATATACTCATGTCACGGGAGTGGTTTTTGATGACATAGCTTCTGAGGCCATACTTGACTAAGATTGACCGTCTGGTATTGGGATTAATAGGTTTGTCATATGCATTCTTTATGCTAGGGATTCAGGTGAATCTCGGTATGCTGACTGCACTGTCGAAGCTTTTTCACAGCGAGGATGGGACATTTCATCTTCCTATTGGGGAGATTACAGTTACACTGGAGGATGTCCACCGAATTCTACACATTTCGATAGATGGAGAGCTTGTTGATATGAATCTCAGATAGGGGCTGGATTAGATAAGTGCCGTGAGCTTTTTGATGATGAAACCATCGAGGGGATAGAGATCAGCTAGGCAGACATGGTTGACTACTACAAGCCTCTTCCATCTGTGGTTGCTGGTTTGATCAGAGGGATAGTGTGCCTCGATAGGAGATCACATGGGTTTGCAGTTGGATGGGGAAGGACTCTGGAGTATATTGTTATTGAGGGGACTCGATTTGCTTGGGGTTCTTGCTTGTTAGCACACCTCTACCATGACTTGCATCAGTTTGTATATGATGGTGTAGCCCGTTTATCCTGTGAAGTGTTCTTGCTATAGATATGGTCTTGGTGCTACATTGCTATCACTCGGCCTATAGGTAAGGCTCCTTGAGGTAGAGATCAGTCGTATTCATATATGTTCTAGGAGAGTCTTTCCTAGCCCAAGCTGGGGAAGCTAGAGTATTGGAGGCATGCATTCAACAATCTAGATCAGGTCATTTGGCACCCTTATCTAGATTGTGAGGTATGGGAGGATGATGCATCAAAGTAACCATTTTGTTTTCAGACTAGATGGCTTATAGGGAGGACTCCCTATATTTTGGAGAGGCACATTGTTTCTCGTGTGTACTGGCAATTTGGCAAGATCTAGGGGAATGCCATCTTTGCTAGGACACGCAAGGAGCATCCACGATGGGGTCCTAGTGCTTCATTTGAGCTAGCTTGGGAAGAGTTTTCACAGTTACCATACTAGCCATGGTCGATGACAAGGATAGTTGTAGATGTTGGTATGACACAAAATTACACAGTTTCATTTGCAGCACATCCATTCCCTCACTACTCTAGACCTAGAGAGAGAGCCCCAAGACCAGACAATCAGGAGGAGGATGATGAGGGGCCTTCAGGGTAATGTAGTAGCTGAGGGGGATGATGCAACAGAGGTGGTAGAGATGGCACGGATGGGAGTGATGATGGAAGAGGTGGTGGAGGAGCTGGTGGGGATGATGGGAGTGATGGAGATGATGGAGATGGTAGGTGAGTTAGACAGCGGGTTGATGTAGATCCCACACAACAGGTAGAGGTTAGACAAATGCCACCTTCTAGACAAGAACATACATAGGTTGTATAGAAGTCATCTCTTGGATAGGCACAAGGATAGGTTGGACATATGCCGCCTCCTAGGTAGGTACAAGGACAAGGTGATGGTGACGTTGCAGACCTACGAGCCCAGGTAGCTCAGTAGTAGGTACAGATGGCATAAATGCAGATGCTATTAGGGAAGATGCATGGATAGATCAGCCAGCTATAGGGAGAGTTACAGATAGCAAGACTGGAGAGGATACTTCCATCCAGCGGTATACCAGGGCAGAGGGGTTACTTGAGAAGGTGCAGCAGACTACAGTACAGGGGCCTACAAGATAGAGAGTGTCAGAGATGGTCAGGGTTAGCCAAGAGATATTCTATTGGTGAGGTTTATTTGAGAAGGTAGTGCCCCCAGAGTGGTGATCAGGCAATTTTAGACCTTGCTACTGCAATAGGTCTCATAGGACTTTCATAGAGAGTGGAGGGGTGATGGGACCACATGGTGACATTAGTGGTAGGGACATCAAGTGTTGGTGGGGATGGTTAGTTAGAGCAACCTCAGCATCCCCAATAGCTGGCCCTCTTAGGAGGTAGTGCCTCCTTGATCTTTCTGAGACATGTATCATTTTTACAGTGGGACTTTTGTATACACCCATTATGGACATTTTGATATGTACTTTCTATATTCTTTGATATCACAGTACTCTTGGACATGATTATTATTTGATATACGATGATGATCTATATGAGTTTGACGTACTAAATGTATGTGTTCCTATGGATGGATTTATTTATTATGCTTATGGTTGTATTTGATGCTTCTAACATGTTTATGTGATTCTATTATGCACTTGATATCTATGTGACATGATGCTTTTATGTGATATATGATGGGCATGATGACTTTTATGTATGTTTATGATCCTATATGCTAATAGGTTATTATGAACTAATGCACACTATGGTGATATTGTAAGATGTAACACATGATCGTTTAATTATTTTATGTATGGATGATGATCTAATATGCAAACACTGTGATATTTATGTTTTTGTAGATTTTTGATGTGAAATGTTATGCAATTAGATAAATGACATAACTATCATGGTTTAAATGTTTTAAGGTCACTAATGCACCTAAATAATAATGAACTAATGATGTACACACCTATTTATTATATGCAATATGTGTTATGAATTGTTTTTATTGTCCAAGTATACACAATCATAAAATAAAAGAACACTTAGAAGAAATGGATTTAAGAACTAGCACTACAATAAATCCCTATGATTAGCTCCCTTTTTTGCTCCATTTTTTGCTTCCACCCACTATTTTTATGTATTTTTCTCCATTTTTTTGAAAAAGTCAATGCTATTTATCGGGATGGCGGTATTTTTGGCATTTTTTGTGTTGATCAGAACACGTAAGTGATAATTTAGGCACAAATTAGTGCCTAATTTAGCACCAACTTTAGTGCCACCTTTAGCACCTACATTAGCACTGACTTTAGCATCAACTTTAGCGTTGACTTTAGCACCGACTCTAGCACCGAATTTAACACCTATCTGTGTTAGATAAATGTCACATGGTGGAGGATGGTGTCAAGATGAGTGATGATTGTTGTGGCAATGCTATGGTCAAATGTGTTATGAAAATGAGGTGGCATAGGTAGTGGTCTATCAATGTGGGGAAAGGGGTTAGGGAGGATGTAATGAAGGAAGGGATGTGTGTCATGGTATAATGTATATATATATATATGGAGAGAGAGAGAGAGAGAGACATTAATATGTGCCTAGTTATGATGGATGATTATAGAAATTATAATGAGTGTGATATGAACTTGCTATTGGTGATTTAAGCTTTAGTCTAGTAAAGAAACTAATTTGTGCCTAGTTATGATTTTAGTGAAATTTAATTGATGTGCAATTTAATCAATTATATCTCTCTATAATTGCAAGTCCTCGCTATTCCATCCACCTTGTCTAAATCTGTGAATTTGTTGTTATGATCTCCTCCAAAAGATATGCTACGGCAAATGAACCATTTAAGCACTCATGCTAATAAGCATTAGCCTATCATAAAAGAGTGATTGTAAGGCACTATACTAATTCATGATCTTCAGGTTGAGCTTATGAGCTAAATTACATGTATTTTGCATATGCACCTAAGACAAGTCAAGGTTTGAACAACTTACACAAATTTGTACCAAAAATTGAAGACACTTGATATAAGTTATAGTATAAAAAGATGCAAATTTCATGTGAAAAGTTTATTTAAAAATAAAGGAATTAAAACTTTTATTATCGACATCTTTAATTTTGAAGTGCGTATCATACATGAGAAGATACAATACAAAAACTAGAAAATGAACACAATTGGTGTCGATGTTCTATGCATATGATATTGATTAGTGATTTCATAGATACTTTTCTCCTCAAGCATGAGTGTTGACATTGGTTTTGATTCACAAGAAGGGATATTACTTCAAGCAACTCTAGATTCTAATGCTAAATTTGAATGGCAAATGCACAATTGAATACAATAGGATAAGACTTTGGGAAAGAATTATAACAATATCCAAAAACAACTCTTTGATCTAAACACTTCAATCAATACTTTCTTCTCTAGCTCATCCATCTCTGATCAAAGGAGCCACTAATGCATAGAGTTAAAATAATGTTGTCAATTGTCATTTGAGAATTAATTACTTTCTACACAATTAATGAAAATAACTTTTGCAATGAAATGTACAATTATATATATGCCCACACAATGACTCTTCCAAAGCCACTAAGTTTTGATTTAATAGCTACTAGAATCATGATAAAATCTGCCATGTTTTGTTAATTACAATTGTATTTCCCCTTCTGATACCCATGACTACATATATTCCCGTACATTTTGTTCCATGTTCCAGAAGTAAAAAATCAATTGCATACCAATAACAACATCCTTGCAAAAATATAGATAAGTACAGTTTATATAACAAAATTAACACTATTATCACCTCCAAATCTAACTACATTAGAGGTCATTTATTTGCAACCCCTTTCTTTTCTCATTGATATATCTACTTGTTGTATGTTTTGAATTCTATTTTTGGTCATTTGTTGACATTAATAGAATTATATGGAAGGGTTTAATGTATCTAACATCTTGATAATTTTATTTCTTTCAAACTCAATTAGTTTTCTATGTATTTGACAAATTCTCTATGCACTTAACTTTTTCTAAATAGTCTTTTGAAAATAGTTTAAATCTTGTCCAAATCTCTAGACAACTAGAATTGAAGTAAAAGGTTGCCTTATTTCCTCAAGACTAAAGATGGTAAACAATATATAGTTACAAGGAACAATATGCATTCTACTTTACAAGTAATTCACAAATGTCATCTAAACCAACTACCATATGACTTGTTGATGATTATTTTATTTTACTATTCTAATACATACAACCTTAGACATATGCCTCCCATAATGAACTAGAATAACTACCATATAAATTGCATAACTCATTTTCTATAAGCACAAAATAATCTTGCACAGTTGATTGTTTGATGTTTAGTTTGCATCAATGACCTACTCTTAATTCATGTTTAGTCAGGGTGATTTGAAGGAAGATCAAAGTTGCACTCCAAGTAGATGTGTGGATAAAGAAGGGCTTAGCGGAATATGGAAACCTTTAGATTTTGTGATTTTTGTTTTTCCATTTCAAAACTATTTGTTTGCTTTCTTTACTAATGAATATTTATTTAGAAGCCCTTTCCTACACTCAAATCTCTAGTTTTAACCTCACTTGCATGGAAGATACATTAAAGGTATCAATTATATATGTTCCATGATTTAAATCCATTATTTTGTGGTTCTCAGTATGATAAAAAGAAGGATGTTGTTGCTTCTTAGACTTGTTACACACCTTGCACTAGGTTCATAGGCTAGTGGAATGGTATCCAAGGACACAATGGCTCTCATATCAGTTTTTTTTGAAAGGAATCAATTTAAAATGGTCTGAGGCCTAGCTTTCATTCCAACCTAGGATTCCATCACAATAATGTCATATTACAGTCTTCAAATATGTGTATAGCTTATGTGCACGGTAGTAACCATTTAGTAATAATTCCTCACACACCACACTGTAACTGAGATATGTGAATGCCCTAAAACTATACAGGTTCAGTCCAAATGCTATCATAAGATCATGCTTGATAAGATCATGGATACATCATAGTTTAGGTTTCTGAATGCGTAAGTCCTCCTTTGTCAGATGTTGTAGTTGCAAATGCCTTGTTAGACATGTATGCAAAATGTGGAAGCATAGACAAGGCATGTGAACTATTTGACAGGATTCCTCAAAGAAATGTGGTCTCATGGACTGCAATGACTGTAGGATATGCACAAAATGGATTTGTTGAAAAGGCTTTAGAAATTTTAAAGCAAATGCAATTCGCTGGTGTAAAGCCAAATTCCACAACTTTTCCTTGCATCCTCCCTACCTGTGTCAAAATGGGAGCTTTGGAATAGGGTATGGACATCCATCAAAACATAAAGAATAGAGGAATTTTGTCAGATGTTGTAGTTACAAATGCCCTATTAGACATGTATGTAAAATGTGGAAGCATAGACAAAGCACGTGAAATATTTGACATAATGCCTCAAAGAAATGTGGTCTCATGGACTGCAATGACTGCAACATATGCACAAAATGGATTTGTTGAAAAGGCTTTAGAAATTTTAAAGAAAATACAATTGGCTGGTGTAAAGCCAAATTCCACAACCTTTGCCAGCATCCTCCCTCCCTGTGTCAAAATAGGAGCTTTGGAATAGGGTATGGACATCCATCAATACATAAAGGATAGAGGAATTTTGTCAGATGTTGTAGTTGTAACTACCATATTAGACATGTATACAAACTATAGAACCATAGACAAGGCATGTGAACTATTTGATAGAATGCCTCAAAGAAATGTGGTCTCATGGACTGCAATGATTGCAGGATATGCACAAAATATGGAATCATAGATAAAAAACGTGAACTATTTGACAAAACTAAAATATGTTGTAGTCATCAAATCCTCAATCATAACATCCTCGCAATGAATCAAGGCCATTGTAGAGTTAAGCCTAAGGTTTCTTCTTAGTGGAAAATGAGGATTAGGTTGAGACCTTGACATTAAAGCAAAATATAAAGAAATGAAAAGGAAATTGCATCCAAGTAATCCTAATTTTTTCTACCAACAATTCATATCAAAGATTGAACAATTTAAGGATATTGCAATAGGTAATTTGTATCGACACAAATAATATTATTGAAGCATTAAAAAGTTTAGGCCATAAGAATCATCCTTTTTTAAACATGGATTGCAAATAATTCTAAAATTTGAATAATTCTAAAAATTTAAAAAGTCTTGGTCATTAACATTATTGTCTACTACAATGTCATCAAGTGTATCATTGTCAATGTTCATATGTTCTTTCAAGCATCTAATATTATCATCATCCTCATCTTGACCTGCATCATCTTCATCATCATTGAAATTTGACTATAGACCATCTATATTGTTACCAGATGTATTTGGATCATCATTTCTTATACCATCCATATTGTTGTCTTCCATAACATCATCTAACTTTAGATTGTTGTCTTCTTGTGCTTGAACATAACCATCTTCAACATCATCATGGATGTCAATTTCTTTGATGTTCTCTAATCCCTCTCTCTCATTTTGTTGGCAATCATTGTTTTGCTCAGTATCTACTAATGCATCGTCAAATACATGCCTTAATCTTGGATCATAATATATGACAAATATCCATTTTAGGTTTAAAATATCTTCATAGAAAAATACCTACACATGAATGACATACATATATTAGACATATGGTATAACAATTTTATTGATTAATAAATAGATGTATATATTTGCAATAAACTATGAATTAATAGATTAATGATCACTACCGCTACTTGTTTGAGTTAAAGAAATACCTACTCACAATGAATTGGTAGAACATAAGGCTCCTTATCCTCTGGTAGGAAACACGATGAATCTATAGAAAACAATCCACTATGGGTATCATGTCTTCATGTCCTCTCAAATGCTTCATACCATCTACACTTAAAAACACAACATTTAAAAGAGAGGTAATCCAACTCAATAATTTCTTGTATTTTCTAAACATATTGTAGATTCCCTTCAATTATATTCTTATCTTTTGAGCTTGATCAACTAGATTGCTTGAAGTCAACCACGATGCCACAATCAAAGCATCATCTCTTTACATCTACACTTTCCACACAATAGTGTCGACCATATGACCACATTGCTAGATATTTCTTCACCTATGAAAGACCATTTATTTCAGTGAAAACAAATATAATTCAACAAATATTAAAATAGTTAATAGTGTCAAAACTATAAGGAAACAACATTTTGTAAAATTCTAACTATACCTTTCTTTCACATCCTCTAGACATTTTGATTTAGTCTTCTGTTATGTTTGAATCTATACCTGCATCTTCTATTTAATTTTGAATTTGTTCAGTAACCTATTCTAGTGTGAAATCTTTGCCCCGTTCCCCAAGCAAATCAATGGGAAGTAGAGTATTCCTTGGGTTCAATCTCTTAAACTCTCTCCTTGATTCTAGCACTTTCATCCACACCTATTACATGTCAACATGTCTATTTCAAACTCCAAATGTCTGCATGTTGTTAATTTGACAAATAAATTACAGAGTAAATTAATGATTGCAAGAAAAACAACCACACTGACCATGAATTTACTTACTAATTTCTACTTGAACACCATTAGATTGTGGTTTTTCTCCATCAATAATATTTGATGCTTGTTCTTCATCCTAGAAGCGTGGCCCATCTTCAAAATCCTTACCAAGGAATTCACATAGGAAGAAAAATGCTTCATTCAATACATACCCTTTAGCCATGCAACCCTCTAGATGTGACTTTTGTCAGACATATCTTTTTAGATTTTTCATATACCTCTCAAAGAAAAACATCCACCTTGTTGATATGACACCCGCCAATTTAATGTCATCGACTAGGTGTATAAGTAAATGGACTTGTAGGTCCATGAAACTTGTAGGGAGCTCCTTCTCAAATACACATACAATTTCTAAAATTTCCTTCTTCCATTTTGGCACTTCACATTCGTGGATCTCCTTGGAGGTCACCCACCTAATATACGAATAGTAAATTGGTATGAATCTTTAGTCAAAAATTAAAATGCAATATAATATCTCTATGTCTCTTACACATGAACATTTCATATAACCACATACCTTGTAAATGCTGACAATCGACTTATGGCATTCCTTAAGTCAACTATAAGACATGAATCCCCCCTGATTGCCAATGGCATGATATTCTGTCAAACACATTTATGAAAAGGTCATTAGTAATTTTTCCTCGCACAACAAAATATCAAAATATATTTAGTACTTAATCAATGTTACTAGTAAATGTTAAATGATGATATATAATACCTTCATAAAATTATGAAAATCGTGTGTTTTAAATCTTGTGATATATCCATCAACTGTAAAAGCTTAAGCCAATGATGACCCATAGCCAGTAGGTGTCCTTATTGAATAGATGACATTTTTCAGTTGGTCTAGCTCTTTTTTTTTCAAAATCCATGGAGTTTCTGCATATGTTTCATATTCCCTATTTGGCCACAAATTTTTTCTATCAATTTTGGTATGCGAAAGAGCAATATCTCTCCTCGAAGGCAAGGTGTCCTTCTCTTTGCCTAATATATGTTGAAATATAGAATTGGGGACATTTTTGAAGATGTGCATAGGATCTAATAGGTGAGATATTAATAGATCATTCCAGTAAGGGAGCTCATAAAATATGGATTTCATTTTCATTCCTTGTGGCATATTAACTACAACTTGTTCTGGTTCTTCAATTGAATCACCCTGATCAAAAAAATCCTCCCAAGCATTCAATTCATTATATTCATACTTCTTAACCCAATCACCTCAACCCATAATCATGGGAGGGCCTCTATTTTCAACTTTTCCATCAAATTGATTCTTCGGGTGATTTCTAAACTTATGATCTAGTGGTAGAAAAACCCTGCTATTTGCATAAATAAATTTATGTAGATCTTTAGAATATCGCCCTTGAAATTGTTTTGTACATCTTGGACATGCAAATATCCCCTTTGTTTGAAGCCCTGCAATTCAATAAGTAATGTTAATAACATCAAAAAAATAGTATAAAACTAAGTATGAAAGTTGGGATGGAAAAAAATTATGAGTATAAATATGTAAATATTTTATCTTACTAGAATAAACACCAAGTCCTAGGAAATCATGAATAGTCTAACATAGCTCACCATACAACATGAAGGACCTATTTGATAGGGTACGTGATATGTCATACATTCTTATGCCTTTCCATAGCAGTTGCATCTCATCAATGAAAGGCTCAAGATAAACATCCATGTTTTTAACTTGATGTTTTCCTGGAACAATGAGAGTTAGCAAAAGGTGCTCCTTTCTAGCATGCATCCATGGGGGAATATTGTATACTATCAATCTGACTAGCCAAACACTATAATTTGAGCTTAGGAAGGAGAATGGGCACACTCCATCAATTACAAGACCAAACCTGATACTACGGGGTTCATCTTTGAATTTTCTTGGCCATTTTTCCTCTATATTTCATTGCTTTGGAGTCAGTCAGAATTTGCATGAATCCATCTTTAGTCATATTTTTTATATGCCAATCCATCAATTGTACAAGTGACTTGCAATGAAACATTCGTTGAAGTCTAGGTATAATTGGCATGTGACATAAAACCTTCTTTGGAACTATAGGACCTTGTACATCTATATGATATCTCTTCTCTTTGCATGCAACACATTCTACCTTGTTTTCATATTCATCTCTATATAAAATGAAATCATCTTTACCTGAATGAATTTGCTTATATTCAATCCCCAAATCAACCAACAACAGATGCGCCTCTCTGCAAGTTGATGGCAACACATTCTCTTTAGGGAATATCTCAATTTTTAGTGCCTTGTAAGATTGCTAGAGATTAAATCAATTGAATGTTTGACTTATGATAAACATGTTTCATATGTCAATCTATACTAGGACTGTCTATATACAATATATGGTTTTAAATTCCTCTTAAAGAAATATAAACGAAGTTGATGAATGTTGATGAATTATGTACACCAATTGACAATGCAAAGTAAGAAATGGATTTCATCTCACTTTAGTAGGGTAGTGAATACTTTGTCTGACCAACCAAATAGTGACTTGATTTCTAATAATATTAATGTGCATGCTAGTTTTGAAGTTCTACTTGCAATCGATTTGAACAGGGGTGTCTTCGTTGCTTGCTTGATGGAGTCTTTCAGGTTGTTATCATCAACATTATGTTGGTGGTAATTACCCCTACTATCATCGTTAATGTCAACCATATGATCATTATTGTCATCATTGTTTCCATCTCTAAAAAAACTTGTAAGCATTTCATTCAATCCTTCTTCATGCACTGCATTTTCACTATTATGATCATCATCATTAAGGCTAGCCGGCATGTCATCAATGTATGTGGATCTCATCATCAGTTCAAATTTCTTAGCTACTAGTATTCTTTTCAATGTTTCTCTTTTCTACCTGGTATGGTTTAAAGGATGGTTTGGATCATCCCGTCCAAACCTTAATAACCCAGTTGGATATTGGGTATTAGTATGTGTTTCATCAACATCTTCTACCTATCAACAAACACAAGCATTATTTAATGTTTGGCAACAATTGCACTAAATTCAAACTATATCAATTTCAAAGAAATATAATCAAATATGGCTTAAAAAATAAAAATATAAATTGTATGAACATATATACATCAATTGAATAATGGAACATTATTTTATAGACTACCTTTTATATACAATAATTTAAAAAAAACACAATTTTGATAACATAGTTTATAAAACATCAGTCCACACTCATTTATTATTCTTTGGTTTTCTGCCCTTAAAAACATCCTTAGGGAGACCTTGTTCTTCCCTTTTCTTTCATGCATGAGTGCATTTTAAGAAGGGGTAATCAATCAATAACTCATCCCCAATGGTAAGGTCCATAATAGCCTCAACCATTATGAATCTATCAACCTCTCTTTCCATATCACTATCTTTATCATTTATAACCTCAACAAATTGACAATTCAGTCTTACATTAGGGTCTCTTCCCTTACTACTATTTATAAATCCTACAATATTTTTGTGTGTGTATGCACGCCCATCTATATACATAAGATGACCTCTATTCATTTCTTTTTCACTTTCCAATTGGAGATGATGTGTATACATATTCAAATTTAGACCATATGCTGACATGCTAGGCTTATATTCTACTAGCCTTCTCCATTCACCACTGTAATATGATGGACCATAATATATGACATTAATCTCCTAGTGGTTTGTTCTGAATTGTTTCTATGTTTAGATCCCACATGTACATTTTGGATGACAAAGAGGCCTAGATTCACTCCATAAATATTGGAGGGTCATATCATGTAGCTGTATTCCCAAAATTGAAACACCTCATACACTCTAGGTAGTTGTTGATCATTAGGCCAAGCACAATATAGTCAACGATCAAATGTCTCTTTGTAAATTGATCTCAAACTCAGGGGCAAGTCATCATCTCCATCACATTCATCTCATAGGGTATGTAGTCCAACTTCCCCTTGTCTTTAAGGAAATTATGCATCTTTAAACTGGTTCTTGTTCTGTTACTTATTTTCATCAATTCCTCATCTTCAGATCTGGTATATTGGCACATATTTTTTTTAGATGTATCATCTGATGAATGATCATTGTCCTCTAGGCTGGAAGTTGGTGATCCAAGAAACTTTAAACCAAGAACTTTATCCTGCAAGTATCCATTAAGAAAAAAAATAGTTATTTAAATAATATAAAACAATGTTTAAATGAAGTATACATGTTATTTATATCAAATTGGAAAATTCCTTACCACAATTCCTATTGGATTTGAATCAATTCTAGGAGGCATACTCCCAACTGGAAGCTCATCATATATGTAATGTCTTTGTACAATCAGTCCTTTGAATTGTTTCTTTCCATGACATACAGAACATCCACAAATAACAATTTTCTCAAAGTATTCATCCCATGTACTATAGTCCTGACCAACCTCTTGTTCAGTGCAATCATTTGTTCTGTCTGCAGGATCCATTGTCATATCCTCTTCCACCCATTGTTGTCTACGTGATTTAACAATTTTAGGTCCACATCCACATACATATCTTTTTCTTTTGCTAGTTGAATGCTTAGGCTCTGCATTTGCTCCAATGTCCATCTAAAATAATCAACAACATGCATTAATTTATGTCAAGATTGGATAACACATTATAAATTTCAATAATACTGTGAAAAAAGATGGACGTATCACAAAATGCCATCAAATCAATTTTTCCTAAGTTAAGTCAAAATTTGAGTACCTGATGTCCCGCTTCATCTGTCGTGTCCTCATTTGATATGAAACAATCTGTTGCAATGGCCTTGTCTGGCCCCTATAATACACAACATAGTAAATAATGTTTAGTACACCAATTATATCATTTCAATGAATATGCTATCCAACACAAAACCTCACTTTAGTCATATATGTGACATATTCATATCATGTTTTGGCCATCCTAATTTTCAAACTTTTCCCTTGATCATAGAATCACATTTAATCACCATTCCTATGCATTTTCAACCAATAAGTTTGACCTCAGAGGCCTCATGGACAAAAAAATGACTTTATCTCCTCTATGTTGTAGCATTTGTGAATTCATAAATACTTTCCTCCTTTGGTTGAGGTTTCTTTCTCTTCTTACCTCTATTGTATCTATAGATTTCGTTGTCATATCTATTTCCACCCACTTTCCTCTCTATGATTTAGTAGTTCTACACCATCCACGTCCTCTCTCCATGGCCTCCTTTGAATCTTGTAATACACAACAATGACAATAGTCACATAATAGTTGTGCACCAAGAGGTTAAAAGGAGCCAATCAAGATAACCACACATGAGCAAGAAATGTGTCCTGACAGATTATATAAATTTCCTATATGTTTGCATTTATCCTCTAACCTTTCTACATCACCCCTCAATTGTGTAGACCTCCTAGTTGTTATATGCAAATGATTTGTATCCTTGCATTCCTATTGGCAAATATAGTGAACTGATTTGAATCCTCGTATAACCAATTTGTAGGTACAATAAATTAATTTGAGTTTTTGCATTCACAATTAAAAAATCATAGCGAGATGGTTTGAATCCTTGAGTTTTAAGTAAAATGAAATGGGTGAGACTAGTGCCTTGTTGGGTAAATGGAGTCAAATGAAAATCTAAGATAAGTGGCTTATATTCGATAGTAATTCTAATTGTTTGGCACAGTAATATTAGTTAATAACTTGTATAACTATGCAAGAAAATAATTGACAGACTCTTCTTAATAATCCAACTGACACAACTAGGTTACTTGTAATTTATCAAAAGGATCTTTAATCCCTACTTGAAGGAACCAATTGAATAAATCAAACAAGAATAGTAGATGATATCAACTTGGAAACATAATGCCAACCCTAATTATGTGGTTCTTCTTACTGATCCAATTAATACTCCCAAATTACTGTGATTTGAAAATATTGTTGGTAATATTTTGGGATATCTTTAATGGGCTCTCGGTATCACTAAAAGTAACATAGGGGAGAGGACCTAATTGCTGAGCATGTTCCAATAGCTGTGATAGTGTTTGTGGACTTAAGGCTCAATATTTTTAAAAACTTTAGCACTAGTAGTTGTAGCTTTAAGGTTATTAGTGTTGACTATAAGTACCTATAATTGAATGAAATGTGCCCTTTAGATTTAAAAACAACCAATTATGTGATGCCACATCAGCACACCAACAAAACATGAATTAATGAACAACTATTGGTCCACCTTTGTTTCAGGAACTATTAGACACCTTAACAAAAAGCATGTTGAGCAACTATTGGTCCACCTTTGGTCAAGAGCATTGCCCTTAGACCTCACTCTAGTTTTAAAAAGAAAAAAAAAAAAAACATTTTGAACCATGCTAGATGGAAAAACAACATTTTTTTTTAATTTTTGACTTTTTTCCAATTAAATCCCAAATATTTGAATTACATTTATTCTTTTAGTTTGCTAAGTCTATCTTTATCCTAAGTAATGCTCCTATGGCCCTAGAAGAGATACAAACACATAGCTCCACAAAGAGATAGCAATTTTGGACTGAATGATACAAACTTCTTTCTACCATAATTCATGATTCCATATTATAACTTTTGTTTTTAATGCCATGGATATTATAATTGATAAGTTTTATATTCCTAAAACACTTTGACAATATTCATATATCTAAAAATGTTGTTTCTTTTATACTTGATCTTAGTGGCTTCTATTAGATTAGTTTATTGTGTCTTTAAAATTTATTTAATAAAGGGTGCATGAAACTAATTTTAAATCCTTAAAAATCTCTGTATTTAATTGCCTAGTCTTCACTGAGTTTTGACCAAATCTAAGCATAGAATTTAAGGTCAAAAAGAATCCAAACCAGTCAGATCAAACCATCATAAATTTTTATATGGCAGGTAGCTGTGACAAGAGTCAATACTAGAACCTATAGTAAAGGAAACCATCATAAATTTTTATGTGGCAGGCAACTATGATATATCAATTTAAATAATAAGGAAACTCTAAAATGGAGACAACCAAATAATTGAATAACTTTAACAAACAACTGATACCAATATGGCACCACAAAATCAGAGATTTTAAATTAACTTCTTCAAAATTATGCTTGCAACATGGTCTTTGAGTTTGTAAATATTATGGAACTTTTTTCTACTATCTACCACTACTTGTAGGAGTACAATCAACACTAAGAGTGGGCCTTGAATCAGTGTTGATACACAAAAACCAATTTTTATGTCCTCTCTAAAATTGTTAATAAGATTTGTTTGAATTGAATCAATTATCAAAAGAATATTCACCAAATCTTCAATTGTATATGACACATGAAATTATGAAAATAATCAACACAAGAAATTATACAAGACATCAGCACAAGAAGAATTAACGAGTGGAAAACCCTCTTGGGGTAGAAAGACCACTCAAACTGCCTCACTGGCTTAAGTATAAAATCTTCAACTTTACAAAGTCTCACTAACTTGTGATTGCCTCATTGGCATAACATGTCTCATTGACTTAATATTGCCTCAGTGGCAAAATATAATCACCATGATCAACATATAAAATATTGTGTGCAAGAAATGATTACAACTCAATCTGATTTGCACCATTGCATACCCTCATTCATCTCTTTTACATTTTCTGATAGATGCATATCTCATCATTTCTTTCAATCCTTTGAACAATTCATCCTTGAAATCACCTGATCCTCCATCAAGAACATTTCACAAAAATGTGTCTTTTTCACTGCAAATTAGTTCACACATACATTCATCAGTATTTTCCTTTTAAGAGAATCTTCATAAAATTATCTTCACCATTGCATGTTGATCTGCACAACAACACACCAATCAATACTCCTGCAATACCATTAAATATAAAATGGCCTTTCATATTCTTATATTCTGCATAAATATTTCTTAAATTTCTTCAACCTTTCACCTTCTCTCAATGAAGAACAAATCCTCATTTTCACAGCCTGCATCATTATTAATTTTTTTGTTTTTATCCTGCAAAAACATTTCAAATCCTCTATGACCATTCTCTTTCTTCTATCTCTCTAATTCATTCATTCTTCTCAATCTGCAAATAACTTCCTTCATAAAAACATTAAATTCTTCTAAAGTCTCTTCATATTCCCACCATAAGAAACTCTTCATCACCTACAAATAAAGAATCTCAATAAAATTTTAATCAAAATTCTATGAAAAAAATATATCCTTTCATATTCGAACCCTCTTCATCTCCTACAAAAAGAATAAGTCATAAAGACTCATATGCTTCTTCACCATTAGAAAAACATCCTCATCACTTCAAAAAAAACTCTCTTTTATCTCTTCTATGCCACAATAGATAAAAATAAAAAGAGATCTTCGAATAACATATCCTTGATTATCTCAGCCGATGATGGCATGGTTCGGTGGTTAAGTCGCTCAGGATGTAGTGGCGGCCACCAGAGTTCAAACCCCCGCTGGGCCAATGAGCTCGCAAGGCTTTACGCCTTCGCTGGGCCAATGAGCTCGCGGGTTTGAAGTGTTCTTCCTAGGGGATGAGGTCCCCCAGTTGTGGCCTCACCGGTTCATTGCTCCGGGCAAAAGCATTCGCGTGGAGCCGGAGGGCGTGTCGCACCAGCGTCGCCGGTCACGTTAAAAAGTTTACCAGGCGCATTTTAAAAATAAAAAAAAACATATCCTTGATTATCTCACAAAAATCTGCCTAATTTTTAGGACTAAAAATAGGCTTAACTGTTGTTATTTGAATGATGACACTCAAACACATGTCAAAATTATAGTAGGGGAGTGAGAGCATAAATTTGAATATCGTCCACTAATTTTGAGAAGTGTGCTCAAAAACACATTTAAACTTGACCATCAATCTAACTTGGCGCTCAACCTTAATGGAGATTTACCTTTGATATCGGTGTGGCTAGGAGAGAGGGTCGGTTGCCTGATGATGAATAACCCCTCATGTTGTCACTTAAGTGGCAAATTACCTGCGATAACAGGTCAACTGAAAAATATAACAAAAAAATGCATTATATGCATACGGGCAGTGAAGGGTAACAAAAGACTAAGTGAAAGATTTGTTTAGACTTAACACTAGGTTTAAGGAAATTTTTATGTGCATAACTAGAATAGAAATATCACCATGATACTTTGTTCTTTACAAGATACTGAAGCAGACCACCTGTATTACTAGTCTGTCTTCAACAATCTGCAATAACCTCTTGGAATACCCTGATCTCATTTATGAACATAAGCCTTGTAGCATGAAATATATGACAACTCTTGTTGATCATCATAAAAGACTTCTTGAATAAGGATGAAGAATATCAAATCATGTTATGAAATATGATGAATGAAAAACTTATTTCTTCTCTTGTATTTGCTTACTCCATGAAAAAATCAAACTTATAACTATCACAAGAATGATACAAAAACTTATGTATAATACAATCTGTCACGTTCTTTCAATCATCTTGTCAAACCATATATTGTCTCTGCATTGAACATCTTCCTCCTTGAAATATTCTCTGCAAGTACCACTTTCTACAAGCCTTAACATAACATCAAAATGGGTCCATTCAAATGATAAGCAAACTCTTGATAAAGATATGAAGACAATGATCTCCAATCACTTGTGGATAACATTTAATTACTAATGCAATCTCATTATGGATAACATTGTGCTCTTGTGCCCTTGAGAACACATTATCAACATGAAGAGCTCCTGAACACACTGAAGCAACACACATCCTATCATGAAGACACCCTCATGTACCACCAAGAAGTATCAAACCGAAGATCCTAAACCATGATGAACTATAAATAGGATCTTGATGCATCGTATAACTTCCAACACCAACAATATCCACACAACACAACATTTGCACAACATGAAGCCATCTACAAAAGTCATCTAACATGAAACAATTCTTTAAGGTTTTGAACAAGAACACCATGACATAACATCCTGTAAACAATATCAAGGCATCCCGACAACATTAAGATATCCAATCAACAACTCAACACCTTCAATACCTTTTTGACATCAACGACAACCTAACTCCATCACTACTAGCTCCTCTCTTCCCCTCATATCTTTTTATTAGGTCTTGGTCTCTCTTTTTATAGGAGAGGCAAACAAGCTTCAGACCTGTTACAATAGAAAAGACATAACTATTCATAATGGTTAAGAAAATACTTTAAAACTTAACAAAATATTTTTAATTAGAAAAGACCAATCCGTTATTCACCGAATAGAAACTTGTGACCATTCAAGGCCTAAGCAAGGCATTCTATTTTCTGATGTGGTATCTCCTCTTCACATTCAATCCTCTTCATAACCTAAATATGTTCATAACTATTCATAAATATTAAGAAAATACTTTTAAACTTAGCAAAATGTTTTTAATTAGAAAACACTAATCTATTAATCTACGAATAGGATCCTGTGACCAATCAAGGCCTAAGCAAGGCTTTCTATTTTTCCATAAGGTGTTTCATTTGTCTGCTAGGTAATTTACTCCCTCTAAAGAATTCATGTTGGAGTAAGTCATATCAATTGCTCTGTACAGGAACATATTAATTTCAAATAAATGTTCAATATACTCCTGTTTTGCATATATGTCAGCATTAAGGGCTATCCCTTTCATCTCGTGCCCCATGTTCATCATTTTCTCAAGATAATTGTGAATATTTTGCATGATCATATCTTCATTATTAATTTCTTGTAAAGAAGTATTTAGAACTATGGATACATCTTCCTTCCACTCTTCATATTTTCGCAGTTCTCTAGTATCATCATGAATTGAGGGAGCGATATTAAAAGAATTCAACTCCTTATTTAATTTATTATGATACTTTTCATGCATCTTGACCAACTTATCATACATCTACAATCCTTGTTCTGTTAAAAGTTTTTTGTCTGAAAGTTCCTCTTTCTTTTCCATCATCCTCTCTTGCAATCTTTTGTTTTCTATAATGGCTGAATATGTTTGTTGGATTGATTTCCAACAAGTATTTGCACATTCCCAAATCTTTTTGAACATTTCTTTTATTATTTCAGAGGCCATGGTGTATTTGAGAGTCTTTACTTCCCTAAAAAGATTCTCACATTTTTTCTGGGATTTAGAATGGCATTCTTTCCAATAGATTACATCTGTTAATACCTCTATCATTTCTTTGTCTTTTTGGATCCATGGGGAATGTACCTCAAATGCAAAAGAAGAAGCTCTTTCCTTGTGGTATATTAATTCTTTCTTCATCTTGTCATTTTTCTTGATTAATTTCTCAATCTGGGCCTTAGTGAACTTTGCTACATTAACATTTAGTTCAACAGTTTCCAAGGGAACTGTGTCTCCTATCCTTTTGACCAAGCATTTGATTTGGGTCACTGGTTATTATTGGTCTCTTATCTTGGGGATAAAATGACCAAATCAATAAAGAGACTTCATCTGCATTGTACCCCAACCCTGAGTATACTTTGTCACTTGCTTCCTCTATCAAACTCATTATTTTATCTTCCCTCATCCTGAATATGTCAAATACAATGGTAGAACTCATATCCCAACCCAGCACAAGCAATACCTTGGTTTCTTAGAGTAGTTGTCTTCCTCTTTCTAGAGTAATAAACTCCATTTCTCTGTCAATCTATTTTCTCAATTCCTACAAGGCGGTAGTTTCTTGCTTAGGGGTAGTATCTTTCATTTTTTGCCTCATTTTATTTCCTTGATATTCATATACAAAAGATTTAAATTCAAGAGTCTTAATAAATTCATCATTAGAGATAAATTTTTGAGTAGCCATAACTCTGATGTCATCAGATAGATCCTCAAAAGTCTCAAATTTTACATGGTTCAATTTTGCAGGAGGCTCATAATGTGGAACAACATGAGCACTTATTGTTTGCATTTGTTCAATTTCATCATCACTCACTTCTTCATCTATATCTCTATCTATCGAAAATGATATTTCAGGGGTTGGCTATGAAGGTATGTGAGTCAGAGGTTGCACCTCTTGAGCTTGTGTCCCAGAGTATTATATGTAAGCTATATCAAAAGTAATTAAAGGAACACCCTCAATTAGCTAATATGCATGAGCAATAAGCTGCTCAACTCTTGATAATGGGTCTTCAATTTTAGAAAAGGCTCTTGAGTATGAAGGAACATTCTTGCATTTCCAATCCTCTGTAAGTAGAATTTTATTAAATATAGCCATTCTATCTTTAGTAGAGGCTTCGTCTCAATTTCTAATTATATCTACTTCTAAAAAAAGATGTTCATAACCAGACAGATCATGTGAGACCGTGACTCTATGAATAAAACCCTATGTATCAAAACCTTTTCTTTCATCTCCTATTGGGAGATCATACTATGCTAGTTTGGCATTGACTTCTTCATAACCCTCATTCATGACTATTGTGAATTCCCCAAAGTAGAAAGTGATGGGCATGAATGATTGCTTGTTGTTCCTCTTTAGATGAAAAGCATTAGATTTAGCCAATTGTCTCACAATTTCTAAGTATGCAATTCTATCTAGAACAACCCTAGGCAATAGATAAGGGGAACCCTCAAATCCATAGACTCATATCATGGTGCAGTTTGAAAAGGCATACCAATCTCCCCAGTTATGATTCACCTTAGTCTTTGGATCATTTTCCTTTGATTGAAGAAACCTTTGTATATTGGGAGAGAGGTTATAGTCATGAGAATGTCCCAATAGTTGCATTAGAGGCTTCACAAAATATTCTTCAAAGAAAAAATAATGAGATCTATCAAAACGACAATCCCACAGTGAAGTCCACATTTACACTAGTTTTGGGTCCCCATTGTCAAATGAGTCTTGAATTTTCATCTCTAAACTCCACCATCCTCTACCATGCCTTTCATGCAAAAGCAAATGCATTAACAAAGAGTAGTGTTTGAAATTAATTTTGTCACTATTATGTTTAATTTTCTCCAATCCATGGTTTAGAGCATTAGCTATGTAACTTGCATAATCAAAAGGCCTTTCTCCCTTTGTTTGAATATCTGTAGCTAACACCATAGGTGCAATTGAAATTTGTGGGGGAACCTTGAGCCCTAAGACTTGACCAGCAGCATAATAAGTGTAATGAAAGTACTCCTCAAATAATTCTTTAGAAAATGGAGGGTTCTCAGCATTGGAAAATTTCCTCATCTGACCCTTGTCATCTTTTAACCTGTATAAAACTAACTTGCCTCTCTTATAACTGGTGTCCATATGCCTATACTCCAGCAATAGGTCTCTGACTGTAATGGGCATGTCAAAGCCACATTCCAATTGAAAGACATTCACAATGAGATCCTTGGAAAGCACCAGTGTGTGATCTAATAGTTCTTGTTTTCAGGTCATATTTGCTAGCTAAGGCTTTAATCAAATCCACGTTGATAAATACATTAGACACTATTAACATTGCTAAATTTAACCTCCAAAGGTTGTAAATAGTATCATACCTTTATTATTTATTTAAATGATATAGAAACAATTGATACCCTCGAAGAGGGGTGCAAACATCTCCTAACTCCTTATAAGCATCTATCAATTTATCTATGGAGGGATTAGTCTAGGCACTTCTTTTGGTCTTGGCCCAGACCCTGGGCATTGGTCAATTAAATCTTGATTTAATGATCTTTTCTCAACCTTCTTCTTTTTAGCTTTATCTTTCTCTGGATTATTTTCCATAATGCAAAGTCCAAAGGTTCTACATAGTATAAATTTATAGTCAGGACTGATATAGTTACTTGAAATATATTTCTGGTTGGCCTTCTTCTGTTCCTTGCTCTACAAGAGGTCAAAACTCCTTTCTCCTTCTTTCTTTAGCCAAATCTTATAGGGGTGGAATAACTTATTTCAATTTCAGCTCATAAATGCACCATCGATGTGTATCTTGCCATCTAGCCGGTTTATTAATTGCAAATATTCAACTGATGTCTTGGAATGTCACATCAATCTTGCCTAACAATCATCGATGTATCGCTAAGACTTTGTTTTATATTCCACTGAAGTCCATCCCTTCCATCGATAAATTTCTTTTTCTCAGTCCGTCGGTGAGGTTCCATATGAAGTTTCCTTGATGTACCCTAGTCTCATCGATGTTCTTCATATCCTCAATGTTTTATAATTATTTCAGGCTATCGGTGGAAATTAATCCTTAGTTCCATCGATCCTTACATATGACAATGATGCTTTTGTCTTTGTTGGTTTTATTGGTATGTCAGGGGAACTCATATATAAGTTATGCTGAAGTTGACATGTTTCGGTGATATAACCTTCTTTAGCCAAATCTTACAGGGGTGGAATAACTTATTTCAATCTCAACTCACAAATGCACCATCGATGTGTATCTTTCCATCAAGCTAGTTTATTAATTGAAAATATTTGACCGATGTCTTGGATTCTCACATTAATCTTGTCTGACAATCATTGCCGTATCACTGAGGCTTTGTTTTATATTCCACCAAAGTCCATCCCTTCTATCGATAAATTTCCCTTTCTCAGTCCATCAGTGAGGTTCCATATGAAGTTCCCCAATGTGGCCTAGTCCGGCCAACGTTCTTCATATCCTCAATGTTTTATAGTTATTTCAAGCTATCCATGGAACTTCATCCTTAGTTCCACTGATCCTTACATTCTACAATGATGCTTTTGTCTTTATTGGTTTTATCAGCATGTTAGGGGAACTCGTATATAAGTTCTGCTGAAGTTGACATATTCCAGCGACAAGCTAACTCTTGTCAAGTTCATTGGCTCATCGGTGAGGGTGTGATATGTATTCCACCAAAATCCACATGTTATGGCAATATAACCTTCTTCTACCAACTTTATCAACCTATCAGTGGAACCATGATGTGGTTTCCACCGATGTTTGCATGTTTTCCCAATAAGCTCATTTTATTCAATTTTGTCAGTCTATTGGTGGGATGACCTCAAAGGTTACCTCGATAGATCATTGTTTTGCTGATATAGTGATACTATATCTTTATCAGGCCATCAGTATAGCAAAGTGAAAGCTTCCAATGATGGGGTCACATTGGGCCAATATTTTCTTAGGAAAGGCAAAGGGTACAATTCATGGAATGGATATGTAAGTCTTAGGTTAATTATGGATTTTGTAACACAATTGATTACTATTATGAGATTAAGGGTATAATGTTCTAATCTTGGTTGAAAGGGGGATGGATAGAAGTAAAGAAAAATTGCAACATTTTCCTATCCCGATAGGGTTTAGGGTTTAAGGATGAGGGTTTAGGGATTACGGTTTAGAGTTGAGGAATTAGGGTTTAGAGTTGAGGGTTATAGTCCCATTAGAGAATGATGTCCTCATGCATGGACCATTTCTAGTTCCCTCATTGATGTTGGTAAGGGATACAAGGAAGGCAAATGGATTAGGCATATAGTGGAGTATGACGTGGATTCTAGAGGGGAGAAAAGTGGATTATGACGTGGATTATCTAGGGAAAATTATGGATTATGATGTGGATTATGTCAGACTTATGCCAAAGAATGGACAATAGGTATGGTATGTGGAGGGTATGTAGGATAGTGGATGAATGATGATAGATTTTTTGGCTTTATCAGTAGAGGCATCTAATTTTGCATTTATGGATCCCTTTGAAAGGAAGCAAGGTGCGCAGAAATCGCTTCCTACACTAATCTAATGAGGGGAGAACTATACAAATTCAAATTAATCCTTACAACTACAACAACATTGAACATCTAACACAGATATTGCAACAATACACATGAACCAAAAAGAAGATAGAAGAGAGACAAAGATATACGGTGGGGAAAACCCTTATCAGGTGAAAAACCCCACACTCGGAAACCTGCACAATGTATTATCAAAATTGAATAAGGCTTACGATACACTTGCAATGGAAGCTTCAATGGTCTTCGACACTCATGTCTGCAGTCAATCCAGAAGCATAATAGTACCTGTAAAACCTGTAATACATTTCCTCCTCCAATCACCTGTTTATATAGAATATAGAAGGCAATATTGGTCCTATCTTGAGATGCGCATCCAACCTGGCCTCATGGCCTAAAACCCACACCTAAGGACACTTGGTCAACATTGTACAATGTGCCTAACACTTTTCCATAGCTCCCATCCCAAAGAGGTCACCTATTTCCATAAAGGGCTATGACAGATGCTCATACGACACTTATGACCATCATAGAATCTGTCATAGTGGTTACAACTTATAGCTATAAGAGAATCTATCATACATAGGCTATAAATAGTATATTCTCTTAGAACATGTCATAGTCCACTTTGGGGCACCCAAATATTCATTTTTCAAAGATGCTTCATGACACATGTCTTCACTTGCCTTACATGCATCTATTTTTGACTCTTACATGTCATAACTTCGTCATAGGAATCCGTCATAACTGTTTCGGTCAACATTCCCTTACACAACATCTAAGATGCTGACACATGGAAAAATTATCCTACCACTAAGTGGGACACCTATCTACTAATGTGAGGACAAAATTACAAGTCATCATCTTCCATGTAGGATGACACATCACCGTGCCACATCCCACAATATGACAATATGGAATTTACAATTTGTTTACAACATAAGCAATGAATTAATAAATACAAACATAAATAATGCAAGGAATTACCAAGGTTGAAAAACCTTAATTCCCAACATTCTCCCACTTGATGAACACCTTGTAAGAGCCAATAGAATAACAGGATTTAACTGCTATAGGCCGAGAGGCCCATAGACTCTGAACACCATCTGAACTTCTCTGTGCTCACTAGCTTCGTCAATGCATCTGCAACATTCTTCAAAGTATCTACCTTCTCCAAATATACCTTCCCATCCTCTACCATGTAATGTACAAAGTGAAACTAAATATCAATATGCTTTGTTTTAGCATGGAAAGTTGGATTCTTCGCAAGGAAAATTGCACTCTGATTGTCACAACTGATCATGATCTGACCTGTATCAACACCAATATCTTAACACAATCTCTTAAGCCAATTGGCTTCCTTACAAGCATGTGTTGCTGCCATATACTCATCTTCTGTCATGGACAAAGCAACCACAGGTTGTCTCTTACTCATCCAACTAATAGCACCACCAAACAATGTAAACACATAAGCACTGGTGGATCTCCTGCTGTCAATGTCACTTGCCCAATATGAGTCCACAAATATCAACAAAATGTGGAGGTCCTATAGTATTACCATGATAGTAAATGGAATACTCAGAAGTACCCCTCAAATATCTAAACACTCACTTAACTACATCCCAATCAACCCATCCATGATTAGCCATAAATCGACTAAGGACTCCCACTACTTGGGTAATGTCTAGTCTTGTGTAGACCATAGGATACATCAAACTACCAACAACACTAGCATAAGGTAGTTTGCTCATGTCCTCCACCTCACTAGGAGATTTGGACAATCCTCAATAGACAACTTTGTCCCCAAAGAAATAGGAACACACAATGGTCTACAATCTACCATGCTAAACCTGTCCAACATGGTCTTCACATACTTACTTTGGCTTAACCAAAGTTTTATGTTGGTTCTATCTCTTATGATTTCCATTCCTAGAATGTACTTGCCTGCCCCTATATATTTCATTTCATATTGTGCTGACAACTAAGATTTGAAATTAGAAATCATATTCTTACCCTTCCCAATGAGCAACATATCATCAACATACAGTGCAACAATGAGAATACAATCACCATCATACTTAAAATATACACAGTCATCCAATTTTGATCTCACAAATCTAATAGACAACACAAAGGCATCAAACTTCAAGTACCACCTCCTAGGAGACTGCTTCAAACCATACAAAGACTTCTTTAATTTGCAAACCAATTTTTCTTTACCTTTCACCATGTAATGCTATGGCTGTGACATGTAGATTTCTTCCTCCAAGTCACCATGAAGGAAAGTTGTCTTCACATCCATCTATTCTACCTCTAAGTCATAAGCTACTACAAGAGACAACAGGAGTCGAATGGATGTCAGCTTTGCAATGGGAGAGAAGATCTCACCATAATCTATACCCTCCACTTGTGAAGACCCCTTCACAACTAATCTGGCCTTATACTTCTCAACACTGCCATCTACACCAAATTTGTATCCAACGGGTTTCCATCTAGGAGGCAAAGGCACCAAGTCTAAAGTTTGATTCTTTTCCAAAGAAGGTATTTCATCCTCCATGGCCTCCTTCCAGGAACTTACATCTTTCATGTCCATAGCCTCTGATACAGTTCTAGGTTCATCACTGTTAGTAAGCAAAGAAAAAGCACAACTAGAATCAAGCAATGTAAAACCAAACCTTTCAGGTTGCTTTCTTATCCGTGTAGACCTCCTCAAGAGCTGAGGTTGAGGTTCATCTTCTTCATTTGAGCTTTTAGAGCTGTAAGAGATCTCCTCATCATCAGGTCCAACATTGTCTTTATGTTCAGTCTTCTTAGGTGTAGGCAGAAATTGAACAACATCCTTTTTCTTCTCTTTTTCTTCTGGCTATAAAATAGTGGAAGAGGGTGTAAGCTCTCTGAAGATGACACTTCTCTTATAAAAAAATTTCAGCCACAAGGTCCCAAAGCTTGTATCCTTTCATGCCAACACCATAGCCAATAAAGATACACTTAACAACCTTGTTCTCCAATTTTGACCACTTCTCCCTAGGCACATGTACATATGCCTCACAACCAAAACCACGAAGATGCCTTTAGGCTTTCTACAAGACTGCACCTCTATGGGTGTCTTACTAATAAGAGCTAATGTAGGATATCTATTTACCAGATAGCAAGCAGTGGCAACAACTTCAGCCCAAAACTTTTGTTCTAGGTGAGCTCCACTAAGCATACTTCTAGCCTTCTCCATCAGTGTCCTGTCCATCCTCTCTACAACTTCATTTTGTTGCGTGGTGTATGGAGTTTTCTTGTGTCAATCAATCCCAAGTTCCTTGTAATATTTATCAAATTATGTAGAATAGTACTCACCACCATTGTCAGTTCTCAAACATTTAATCTTTATAACAGTATGATTTTCAAAAAAGGCCTTAAGCTCCTTAAACTTACTATAGACTTCAGATTTGCTTCTAATAAAATAAGACCATGTCCTTCTACTGTAGTCATCTATAAAAGATACAAAATATAGAGATTTTGATAATGAAGGAACATTAACATGACTGAGCACATCAAAATGAATAAGGTCCAACACACCAGAAGACTTATGAGAACTCAAATAAAACTGAACACAGTTTTATTTCCCATATATCCAATGTTCACAAAAGTCAAACTCAAGATTACAATCATCCAACCCCTCAATGAGGTTTTTATTTTTTAGGGTATGCAGACCCTTCTCACCAATGTGGCCAAGTCTCTTATCCCATAACATTGTCTTTTCAGCAAGAAGCTTAACTTCCAATGCACGGTTACAACCATCAAAATTAGAAACAACAGATTTCTTCACTGCTTATTCGGATGGTGTGGATGAAGTGATTGCTTCCCTCTTACTTGAGTCAGAAGAATTATTGCATTGTGAAATACGTGCCTCCAGCAGAAATAGAGTACCTCTCCTAGTACCCTTAGGAAGCACCATAGCTCCTCTAGTCATCTTGCATCCTTCTTTCGAAAAGACAACCTGCACACCTGCATCATTCAACATACTTACAGAAAGTAGGTTATGTGCTAAGCCTGGGATGTGCATAACCCCAGAGATCCCCTTCACTCATCCATCAAGGAATCGGATAGAGACTCTTCGACAACCAACAATCTTTAGATGAGAGTCATCACCCAGATAAACCTTTCCACCATTGAACTCCTCATACTTGGTAAACTAGTCTCAATGTGAGGTCATGTGGAATGATGCACCAGAGTTAATCAGCCACACTTCATTAGATGCATGGGTTTCCAAGGCTGTGATGAAGGCATCACCATCATCTTGTGACTTGTTGGAATCTGAATCTAGGTTCTTCTTCTTATTTTTCTTTTCCTCTTTGCATTCCTTTCAAAAATGCCCAGATTTACCACAGTTCCAACATATAGGCTTGGACTTTCTAGGAGATTTGGATCTACCCTTCTCAGCTTTCTTGTCCTTATTTTTCCCTTTCTCCTTGGGTCTTCCACGAACCGTAAGAGCCTCTTTAGCTACCTTAGAAGACTTTCTCCACATCTCTCTAGATAACAGTGAAGATACCACTTCATCCATTTTGAAAGTGGATGTGGTGCTTCTAATAGCCATGACAAGATGATCCCATGAGTCTAGCAAAGAACAAAGCAAGGTCATACAGGGATCCTCCTCCCCCATCTTCACACCAATGAATGTTAATTATGCAACCAGAATGTTGAAAGCATTCATATGTTCGGCAACGGATCCTCCATCCTCCATTCGAAGAGAATACAACTTCTTTCTCAGAAAAAGTTTGTTAACTAGGGATTTGTCTTGATACACGTCTCTCAAATTCTTCCAAAGCAAGTTTACAGTAGCCTCCTCATGGACATTTAACATAATAAAATCAGCAAGACTAAGTCTTATGAGACCCTTATGGTGCAGGAGCACATTCTCTACAGTGCAGGGTCATCTTTTCTTTTGTTTTCTCATAAGGCTCTTAAGCCATTTCATTTTGTAATAGCGGTCAATTTGGTCCCATGGATGTACATGTGCAAGGCAAACAAGTGATTTGCTTGTATGAAGGGTAACCCAACGGCTAACTGATTTGAAAATCAGTTTGCACGGTTGGAGGGGGGATAACTGATGTCTCTACATCTTCTTTAGAGGCAGGTGGTATGTCACACGGAGCGGAGAAGTGTGTGTATTACAAGTTCTTTTGATAAATGAATAAAGAGAGTTCTGGGTATGATCTGTGTTGATTTCTCTTGGGTGTTCTTGGCGATTTAATATCTTTATCCTAATTTTGTAAATAGAAACCCTAACCGGATGCTATCTGTCAATCCATAGTGTCCCTGTAGAGTGCAGACGGTGTAAAACCAACGGTTCCACAGTGGCTGGTTTGTAACCTAGGAGTAGGGTTTTGATTCATACATGGAGGCCCTTTCCTCTATCCACTGAAGCCCTATGTAGTATCAGTGTGATGGGGGAAAGACTTTTCACATTTGGTGTTGTTAAATTCTTGCCCAGGAAGCTAGAGAACTCAGTCAGGTTCAACTAGACATCTTCATGTGGCTAGTCGGGAAATCGGGGTGAAATTGGATAGCCTTGATGTGGGATTAGATTGATACAAGTGATCGAGGGTTTGATATATGAATCAGCCAAATTCCATTGTTCTATCGAAGGAATCCTAGTTCAGCATCACAGAACAGTTGGGGATCCATTGGCGTAAGATCGAGTGTCGGAATAGCTTTTAGAAGACCCTCCGATAGACAATCCCTACCCTATAAATAGGCATCGGTGATAAGCGAGTACTGTCTGGCCGAAGATACATTCTTCAAATGTACATTGTGTTGTGTAGTGTCAGAGACACACACACTAACTGCCTTGTATGATTAAGGAATGTGGACGCCATGGATGGAAACGGCTAACGGTACGGAGGGAGTCATCAGTGAGAAATAAGGTGTCAGTGTAGGTGAAAGGAGCTTCACTGAAGGAGGAAGTTCGGTTGACGAAGATTGTTTGAGGGTTCATCAGAGTGCCAGAAGATATTAGCCTAAGATCTATTAGTATCGCCGATGATTAAAGTCATACCAACAAGGAAGTGGGCGTCGGCAAGACGGAGTACATCGGCCTAAGCTATTTCTCGTTGTCTGATAGTCTGGGCGTTGCTGAAGGTAACCAATGTCGAACTTTTCATCAGCGTGAGGGAAACTTCAGGGAGACTTCTGGTGGATTGCCCGATATATATAAGGTGTTGCCGATAGGCAACTAATCGATACAGAGATATCAGTGAGACTTGAGTCGTTGGAAGAGGGGATCGGAGTCATAACGACGGAGGAAGCCAACCCGATGAAGAGAGTATCGGTGTGAGGAATCTTGTCGGGGGAAGTCAAAGAAGTCACTGTGACCATTAGAGTCCCACCGATAGAAGCTCATCGGAAGGAGTTCAGGAAGTCTCAGCGACGAAGGCAACTAACTGTGGTGGTTAAGTATTTGGGAGCCGCAGTTATCGGGAAGAGAATTACGATCAGTGTGGGAATCAAGGAACATAGCGATAACATATGTCTGGCCGATGTGCCTGATGGTGTCAGTGGGAACTTGGTCATTAGGGAAAAAGAATGAATAAAGGCCGATAGCTCATGTCTTTCCGATAGCAAAGACATCCTTGGCTTCGGTGAAACACTGGAAGACCTCTTGCCGATAGGGAAGATATAGACAAATTTCAGTCACCTCTGCTGGCACTCTGCATCACCTTAGCCTTCTGATCCTTGAGATCCCAATCAGCTTGAGACATTGTAGCTAGTTTTGTTCCATTGATAGTTTCCCAGAGGTCTTGGTGTACAAGCATGTCTTCCATCTTGAGCTTCCACAGCTTGAAATTAGTGCCATTGAATTTCTCCACCTCTATCCTTCCAGATGTGATTACCATCTCCTTTCTACAATAAGATTCAGAATACTTTACATAGACTCCCACTCAACTTAAGATCAGCTCAAAAAACCCCTACCCAACAACTAGGACCAAAGGTGATCAAACTCTGATACCAACTGAAAGGAAGCAAGGTGTGCGAAAATCACTTCCTACACTAATCTAATGAGGGGAGAACTATACAAATTCAAATTAATCCTTACAACTATAGAAACATGGAACATCTAATAGAGATATTGTAGCAATACACATGAACCAGTCTAAAGAAGACAAAAGAAGAGAGACAAAGATATACAGTGGGAAAAACCCTTATTGGGTGAAAACCCCCACACTCAGAAACCTACACAATATATTATCAAAACTGAATAAGGTTTAGAATACACTTGCAATGCAAGCTTCAATAGTCTTTGACACTCATTTCTGGAGTCAATCCAGTAACATAACAGTACCTGTAAAACATGTAATACATTTTCTCCTCCGTGCACCTGTTTATATAGAATATACAAGGCAATATTGGTCCTATCTTGAGATGGGCATCCAACCTGGCATCATGACCCAAAACCCATGCCTAAGGACACTTGGTCAACATTGTAGAATGTGGCTAAAACTTGTCCATAGCTCCCATCCCAAAGAGGTCACCTATTTCAAAATGGTCTATGACAGATGCTCTTACGACACGATCGTCACAGAGTCTGTCATAGCGGTTACAACTTACAACTATAAGAGAATCTGTCATACACAAGCTATAAATAACATATTCTCTTACAACATGTTATAGTCCACCTTGGGGCTCCCAAATATACATTTTTCAAAGATGCTTCATGACACATGTCTTCACCTGTCTTACATGCTTGTATTTCTGACTCTTACATGTCATAACTTCATCATAGGAATCTATCATAACCATTTCGGTCAACATTCCCTTACACAACATCTAAGATGTTGACACATGGGAAAAGTCTCGTACTACTAAGTGGGACGCCTATCTCCTCATGTGAGGACAAATTAAAAGTTGAACTATCTTCCATGTAGGATGACACATCACCGCGCCACATCCCACAACATGACAATATGGAATTTACAATTTATTTACAACATAGGCAATGAATTAATAAATACAAACATAAATAATGCAAGGAATTACCAAGGTTGAGACACCTTAATTCCCAACACCCTTGAGGATGGTGGAATGAGTGGAAGCTTTAAGTTTAGCTTTGAGATTAGGGTTGAGGGATTAGGGTTTAAGGTATAGTGTTGAGGGTTTACGATTGAGGGTTGAGGGTTTAGGGTTTAGGGGGTTTAAGGCATAATAGTATTTAGGGTTGAGGTTTTAGGGATTAGGTTTAGGATTTAAGGTTCAAGTGTTGAGGGTTGAGGCTTTAAGGATAGGGTTTAAGGTTTAGCAATAAGGGATTAGGGTTTAGGGTTTAGGGATTAGGGTATAGTGTTGAGGGATTAGAGTTTAAGGTATAGTGTTTAGTGTTGAGGGTTTAGGGTTTAGTATTGAGGGATTAGAATTTAAGGTATAGTGTTTAGGGTTGCAGGTTTAGGGATAGGGTTGAGGGTTTAAGGTTTAAGGGTTGAGGCTTCAGGCTTTAGGGATAGTGTTTACGGTTGAGGGCTTAGGGTTTAGGGTGGAGGGATTAGGGTTTAAGGTATAGTTTTTAGGGTTTTGGGTTAAAGGTTGTGTTACACTACAATGAAAGGTTATAGTCCCATTAGAGAATGATGTCCTTGAGAATGGACCATGTTGAGTGCCCTCATCGATGCTGGTACGAGATACATGGAAGGTAAATGGATTAGGCAGATAGTGGATTATGATGTAGATTATAGAGGGGAGAAAAGTGGATTATGACATGGATTATGTAGGTAAAATAGTGGATTATGATATGGATTATGTCAGACTTATGCCAAAGCATGGACCATAGGGATGGTATGTGGAGGGTATGTAGCATAGTGGATGAATGATGGTAGATTTTTTGGCTTTATCAGTAGAAGCATCTAATTTTTCATTTCTGGGTTCCTTGAGGATGGTGGAATGAGTGGAAGCTTTAAGTTTAGCTTTAAGATTAGGGTTGAGGGTTGAGTGTTTAGCAATTAGGGTTTAAAGTATAGTGTTTAGGGTTGAGGGTTGAAGGTTGCATTACGCTGCACGAAAAGGTTATAGTCTCATTACAGAATGATGTCCTTGCACATGGATCATGTCGAGTGCCCTCATCGATGTTGGAAAGGGATACATTGAAGGAAAATGGATTAGGCAAATAGTGGATTATGATGTGGATTATGTCAGACTTATGCCAAAGCATGGACCATAGGGATGGTATGTGGTGGGTATGTAGGATAGTGAATAAATGATGGTAGATTTAATGCGGAATGGAAGGGAACCATAAACAATGGTTGCACACATCCCCATAAAAGTTAAAGCTTGTGATGTGGAGGTGGTATAGGGTGTAACGGAGATGTTTGCATAGGAGATGGATGATGAAGAGCTTTAGGAACCCACATAGACTTAGGCATTTTATTACTTTTGTTTTGCTTGTGGTATGGAATGTTTTGACACTTTTGAGTAGAATGGGAATTTGAGATGGGAGTAGATGGTTGGGATTTTTTCAAGGTAGATGCCTTATTTAACTTGATTTCTTGTTGCTTAGGTACCCATACCATTTTGGTCTTGGACTTTGCTTGTGGAGGTATGGGATTGGATAACTTTTTGGATTGATTTTTCTTTGACTCTTTGTTTTTATGTCTTGAGGCATGACGACCCTTAGGATGTTTGTCTTTATCAGTAGAGGCATCTAATTTTGCATTTCTGGATCCCTTGGGGATGGTGGAATGAGTTGAAGCTTTAAGTTTAGCTTTAAGATTAGGGTTGAGGGTTGAGGGTTGAGGGATTAGGCTTTACTGTTGAGGGATTAGAGTTTAAGATATATTATTTAGGGTTGAGGGTTTAGGATTTAGTGTTGAGGGATTATATTTTAAGGTATAGTGTTTAGGGTTGAGGGTTTAGGGATAGGGTTTAGGGTTTAGGGTTTCAGGCTTTAGGGATAGCCTTTACGATTGAGGGATTGGGGTGGAGGGATTAGGGTTTAAGGTAAAGTGTTTAGGGTTGAGGGTTGAAGGTTGCATTACACTGCACTGAAAGGTTATTGTACCATTAGAGAATGATGTCCTCATGCATGGACCATGTCGAGTGCCCTCATCGATGTTGGTAAGGGATACATGGAAGGTAAATGGATTAGGCAGATAGTGGATTATGATGTGGATTCTAGAGGGGGAAAAAGTGGATTATGATGTGGATTATGTAGGGAAAATAGTGGATTATCATGTGCATTATGTAGAACTTATGCCAAAGCATGGACCATAGGGATGGTATGTGGAGGGTATATAGGATAGTGGATGAATGATTGTATATAGGTATAGTGTTGAGGGTTGAGGATTTAGAGTTTAGGGTTTAGGGTTTAGGGATTACGGTTTATAGTTGAGGGATTAGGGTTTAAGGCATAGTACTATTTAGGGTTGAGGGTTTAGGAATATGGTTTAGGATTTAAGGTTCAAGTGTTGAGGGTTGAGGCTTTAGGGATAGTGTTTAAGGTTTAGTGATTAGGGATTAGGGTTTAGGGTTCAGGGATTAGGGTTTAGTGTTGAGGGATAAGAGTTTAAGGTATAGTGTTTAGTGTTGAGAGTTTAGGGTTTAGTGTTGAGGGATTAGAGTTTAAGGTATAGTTTTTAGGGTTGAGGGTATAGGGATAGGGTTGAGGGTTTAAGGTTTAAGGGTTGAGGCTTTAGGATTTAGGGATAGAGTTAACAATTGAGGGATTAAGGTTTAGGGTGGAGGGATTAGGGTTTAAGGTATTGTTTTTAGGATTGAGGTTGAAGGTTGTGTTACGCTGCAATGAAAGGTTATAGTCCCATTAGAGAATGATGTCCTCACACATGGACCATGTCGAGTGCCCTCATCGATGTTGGTAAGGGATACATGGAAGGCAAATGGATTAGGCAGATGGTGGATTACGACATGGATTCTAGAGGGGAGAAAAGTGGATTATGACATGGATTATGTAGGGAAAATAGTGGATTATGATGTGGATTATGTCAAACTTATGCCAAAGCATGGACCATAGGGATGGTATGTGGAGGGTATGTAGGATAGTGGATGAATGATGGTACATTTTTTGGCTTTATCAGTAGAGGCATCTAATTTTGCATTTCTAGATCCCTTGAGGATGGTGGAATGAGTGGAGGCTTTAAGTTTATCTTTAAGATTAGGGTTGAGGGTTGAGGGATTAGGGTTTAAGGTATAATGTTTAGGGTTGAGGGTTGAAGGTTGTGTCACACTGCACTGAAAGGTTATATCCCCATTAGAGAATGATGTCGTCGCACATGGACCATATCGAGTGCCCTCATCGATGTTGGTAAGGGATACATGGAAGGCAAATGGATTAGGCAAATAGTGGATTATGCATGGATTCTAGAGGGAAGAAAAGTCAAATATGATGTGGATTATGTAGGGAAAATAATGGATTATGATGTGGATTATGTAAGACTTATGCCAAAGCATGGACCATAGGGATGGTATGTGGAGGGTATGTAGGATAGTACATGAATGATTGTAGATTTATTGCGGAATGGAAGGGAACCATAACCAATGGTTACACACATCCCCATAAAAGTTGAAGCTTGTGATGCGGAGGTGGTGTAGGGTGCAATGGAGATGTTTTCTTAGGAGATGGATGATGATGGTGCTAAATTAGGTGCACTTAGTGCTGGTTTTGCCGTCACAAAGAGATTACATTTAGGGCTGAAATTTGGCGCAAAAGTCTGAGTTGGAAACACCAACTTTAGCGTCGACTAATGAATCCAAAAAAAATTTAAAATTTCTACCAGCGTTAAAACATACCACACAAATAAGTTAATACATTTAAGCCCACAACACAGTGTACTCTGCCTCTGTTTTAGGTTTCCTGCGAAGCGATGAATTTATTATGTCCAAAACAGAAGTTACTGAAAGGTTTCTACAATGGATCCGTGAATTTGTATTTTATTTATTTTTGGTTCTAGACATTGAGAAGATAAAAAATTTCTCTAGCTAGCTACTAAATTTGGGGTTTCTAGCTACCTCAACCATTCAATCAAGCTTGTTTGTGTACCTTTTAGCAAGTAAGTTAACTCTTGACCTAGGTTTTTATCAATTTTGATATAATTTTGAGCTCAAAGAAAGTTTTTCTAAGATGTTGTATTCACGCTTTAGGGTAAATTTGAGTAGTAATGTTGTTAATTATCCTTGCTTGCAGTATAGCTTGCATTTACCATTTTTAGAACGCCTGTAGAAGAAGGTCTCTTTGTACATCATACCCAAAATACAAGCTGTTAAGTTTTGTTTTGGGCTACGATTGGTCAAGCACGCTATTAATTCTTACCTGGCTACGATTGGCTCCACAGATTGGATGAAAATAATTTGCCCTAGGTCACCTCAAAATGTCAAATAATAGGGGAAAGGGAGCAAACTCTAGCCACAATCAGGTAATTCATTGTCAATTTATAGATTTGTAAATGTTTCCATTATTTCTTTGATTTTTAGTATTTAGTTTTCTATTTCTAAATTTAAAAAAAGAAATTTATTTTATATATATAGTGACATGAGACTGACAAAGATAAAGCGGCATTGGATTCCATATTAGGGGTAGACGTAGTGAATAAATTGGATGGTGTTGACTTGACAATGCTTTCCAGATACATAGAAAAATGATCTAGTAAAGCCCCTGAAACATTGCAACCAAATCAACAGTGTTAAAGGGAATCAATTGATTCCCCAACCAGTCATGGATTAGGCAAAAGATCTAGGAGGAAATCAATAATATTAACCTCTAAGAATGTGGAACAAGGAGTAGAGGCTTCCAATGTCCCAACCACTCCTGGGACATATACTTCTTTGACAACCACACCATGTTTTGCATCTTGCATTGGTAGCTACGATACCAAGATAGAATATAATATGGTTTCAAGGGAATTCTGAATGACAGATGTTGGAATATAGTTTGTGAATAGGTTGAAGGAATCATGCCTTCAACGATTCAAAGACTATCTACATTTTCCATTCTCAAAGATACCCATGCACCTGCAAAAAGTAGTTATCAAGACATGGAGACTAAATTTGGCATAGGTTGGTCTGTAAAGAAAATAAAGCTACAAATATCTCAAAACTACAAGAGATTTTGGTGCAACCAAACAAAAATGATAAAAAAAACCCCTCCCGAGTGAAGGCTCAAAAAAAGGCCAATTGATGTAAGTCTCAAAGTATAGAAAGAGCTTGTAAAAGCATATGAGAAGTCTGATGCATAGAGGAAGTTTGGTGAGGAGGTATGCAAGTATTTGAATTTGCTCATATAATTATATCAAATTTATTAAATGATTTGTAAATTTTATTTGTGGTTTACCTAAATTGAATTAGTATATGTTTCAGGACATGGCCTCCAAGGCTAGGCTTGACAAATTTCGTGCCACTCATCACAGTGGTCAAAAAGGTTTACAGGCCTTGATCTATACATTTGTAAGTATATTTAATATGTTAAATGATATTTTTTTTATTTCCTAGGAAAATGTAAATGATTGCATATTAATTAGTTTAACTAGTCCATGTGCCATGTTTTGACAGGAGGAGAAATATGGTCGGCAACCAATGCAATTTGAAAAGGAAATGTTACAAACCAAAAAGTGGACCGATTTTGTAATTTGGATGGAGAATGATGTATCAATAGTTGATTTTCAATAACTTAGTGGGATATTGTTGTGTTAATATGTCAATTTGCATTTCTTGTGTTGAATTTCAATAATCTTTGAAGACATTATAGAGTGATACTTGAGACAAATAGTTATAATTGTACTCTGTTTGTTGTGTTTTGTTTCTATTGGTCTTCTTGTCTTTTTGACTCAAGTGGATTGTTATTCATAGGTTGCTTGTCATTCTTGTTGATCATGTGGATGTAGTTATCATTGAGTTTTCAGGTGGTCTCCTAAGTGAACAGACCAAAGGGTTTATCTCAAGTCTTTGTTTCCTAACCTTTTTATTATAAGACTTAAAGGAGGGCATGCATTACAGTTACGTTGTTGGTTATATTTCAAACCTTTGAAATATAATAGTGGACATTTAAATTTTAATATGCACATTTTTTTGTTGAGAAGTTGCCATCATTGGTATTAGGCATTAACTTTCCTCTGTCATAACAACTTTGGGAAGTACTAGTCTTTAATGTGCTTGGTTTTGGGGTATGTGAGGGAGAAAATGAAGGAGTGGGGAACCATTTTGGGGGGGAATTCATCTTTTTACCTTGTGGTCAAGGAAGGAAGGTTGATGGTTGGACTATAAGTGATTTTGAGGAAGGGAGACTTTGGGTGTGCTCATCATGTTGGCTGAGTGTCTTATTGTTTGGGTTGGAGACTAAGATTCAAATCACCAACTAGTCTTCTTCAACTAAGCTAACCTTTCTTTGAAGTAAAGCTCCTTGTCATCCATTCTTGTAAAATTACACTGACCATTTTGATGAAACATTTCCTTTAACTTGTGTAACTGTATGTGGTCTTGTGAAAGCCTATGCTAAAAGGTTTGGATGAAAAAAAAATTGTTAATTGTGAGAGTTCAGACTTAAGATCATGGGACTTACGAACTATACCAAACTATTGGTTATTGTGTTCTGGATTTCTATCATGAAGGAAGCTACATTAATTTGGTCACAGTTTGAGGTGGAGTTTCAAACTCTGGCTAGAATTGCTAGAATGCTATCATTGCAACATACCATGAGTCTTGAGGAAACCTATCCTGGTTCATGGTTATCTATTTTGACATGGTTGTAAACCCTAACAATGTTGGTATTTCACCTATAAATGTCCAGTCTCTCAATTGTGGATGCGAGGTCTTCTTGGGATTAATAATGCCACTCCTAGGTGGGCTTTTGGGATGGTTTTGGATCCTTGGCTCAGGTCAACTTGCCCCCGACACTCCCTCCAAGGTTATGAGGTTTGCATTACTAAAGCCACAATGGAATACAAATGTTGAAACAACACTACATGATTGTATTTGATTACCAGTTGACTTTTGGAAAGAATGGGTTTTGTCAATTGCATACAATTGTGTAACATTGCAATAGTTGTATTAAACTTGTAGCTAGAATAGTCTATTGTGAAGGCATTTGTTCGATGACAATGACCTTTGAATTCATTATAATGACTTGCACTAAATTAGAAATGTGATTTCAAACTAGTATTTATTAAATTGGAGATTGTTTGTGAACAAATTTATCTTAGTATGGACTTCCCTATGCTTGAATGTCTGAGCACTACCCACAGAATAGTAGATATTATGTACTTGTGATCACTATGTCATTTGGATAGAGGACTCATAAATGGAATATATGACCTTATGTTTCATTGTCCATAAAATCCTAAGGGTTGATTAAGTTATTATGCATGGATGTAAATGGAAACTTTAAGCTCTCTGCAAGCTTGCTTATTGTTTGTAAAGTAGCATTAATTTCTTATTTTAACTATGGAAACATCTTGTGGACACTAGTATGGTGTTGACTAAGGAATTATCTTGTAAACACTAGAAAGGTATATGCATGTTAAACAAAGGTCTATGAATGTTAATCATAGACTGTAACCCTACATTTGGAAGGAAATTGTTACTGTAGATGTGATATATACTATACAGTGGTATCTAGTCTATGGCATGACATCTTTAGTAGGAGGTACCTTTAGATTTCTGTAGCATCATGTGTGGGCTGAGGTACCGTAAAGTTAAGTATGTATTGTATGGTATTATTGTATTGGAGGTTTCTATATGCAAATCTACAGTGATATAAGGAGACTCAACTCTCATCATTTCATTACATAAAGTGAGTGACAAAACAACTACCTAGTTCAAAATTGGCCCTTCTTTAAGCAACATATGTAGCAATGAGACTTAGGATTCTTGGAAATGAGAAGCATCCTTCTCTCCATACAACCTACTAACTAGGGCCTCTCTATTTATGTGCATGGTTTACCTCCTTGCCATTGCTAGCTATTGTGAAGACACCCTAAACTTTATCATTGAGATACCTGCTAAATCTATGCCGGTTGTATGCATGTGTTTTCTTAGTGCCTATAGATCACATATGAATATAGACTTAGGAGTATTTATAGCAACAATGCTTTTTGTTTTGGATCCTAAAAATGTTGCACAACTTATGTTCTTCTCTCTAACATCTATCCACAAGTGGGCAGGTGTGGTGAGGTAAGGAGATTGATGAAAGATAGAGGAATTAAAAAAATGCCCGAATGCAGTTGGATTGAAGGGCATAAAATGGTACATGTGTTTTTGTGTAGGAGATAGATCACATCCATAGACAAAGGAGACCTATGCAAAGTTAGAGAAATTGGCTTGGAAGATGAAGGCAGCAAGTATTTTCCAGATTTAAGAATTTACTTAATGTTGTGGAAGGATGGGGAAAGGAATTATTTCTCTACCACCATGGTGAAAAGTTGACAATAGCATTTGGTTTGTTAAACATGCCCCATGGAACAACTATTAGACCTTTATCTTAAGGTTACTCATGAACCTTAAGATAAATAATTATTGAAAAAAAACCGTGCATTCATTAATGACATGTAAGAGAATTTAATGGACTACTACTTAAAAACTCTTTAATGTTTCTATCTAATGCAGGTTATTAGATTAATAGTGAAAAAGAACATACATTGACCATGCAATTTGTGGCACTTAAGGTTATGTAATAGAATTTACAGTTGATAGTTAAATTGTATAACAAATTTTTTTATGATCTTTAGTAATGTTTATTAGAATTATTGCATGTTTTACATCATTGGAATGACATATTAGCTGTAACTTTTTTGAAATTTTACTATGGTATGTGCACTTTGATATGATGTAATATGAATATGGTTTCGTTTCATATGTTGGAATGTTAGATATATAACAAAAAAAAATTATTACATGAAATAAATAATAACTTTTTATTTTAAATATTTTTTTTTGCAGAACATGGGTCTTCTAGAAGATGAAGATGATCCTGATGATATAGATCCAGATTATATTGGTTCTAGTACAGATCACATGGCAGAGGATGATGATGATGTAGATATAGAAGACAAGGAGGTCAATGACCATGATGATGATGATGATGATCATGATGATGATGAGGTAGTTACTGGTAGTAGCCAGTGACATTCATGATCATATAGACTACGTCATGGATCATTGCTAATATATCGTTATGCTACCTCTTTTCATAGTTACAATCATATGTATCATTTTAACAGCCTGTAATACCATATTATTGAGTTGTATCATTTTCACATGTATCAATTTGACTTATATCATTTGGACATGTATCATCTTGACTTGTATCATTTTGAGTTACATAATTTATCATTTTTACTTATATCATTTGTACATGTATTATATTGACTTATGTCGACTGTTGGACATGTATCATTTTGATATGTTATTAATCTACTAGCATATTTGACTTTCACTTGTTTTAGTTATATATGATGATGATCTTATCAGTATTGACTTGTCAATTTATATATATTGAAAGTGGTTGATGATTTTTATATGGATATTTATTACGTATGATGATTTTAATTTACAGCAGAATGGATGTTGTAAAATTCAATTAAATTATAGATATTTGACTCACTTGTTTTAATTATAGATGATGATCATGTTATAATAATTATCTTGTTATTTTATAATAATTATTTTATTTTTTATATAATTATCTAGTTATATTGGAAGCAAAACCCAAAGCAACAAAGGAGGTCATAATGGAAGCAAAACTTGGCATCAATTAGGAAGCCAAAAAAGAAGCTATGTTAGACAACATACAAGAAGTAATACGAAGCATGACTAAGAGAAAAAATAGAAGCGAAAATGGGAACAGATATGGAAGAAAAATTGGAAGCTAAATTGGGTGCCAAATCCGGTCCTAAATTGGAACCAAAATTGGAAGCAAAATTGGAAGCAAACTTGGAAGCAAAAATAGAAGCAAATCTAGAAGCAAACCTGGAAACAAAATCAGAAGCAACATTGGAAGCAAAACTGGAAGCCAAACTGGAAGAAAAACTAGAAACAACACAAGAAGCCAAACTAGAAGCAAAATTAGAAGAGAAATGTGGCACTAAATTGGAAGCAAATCTGGAAGGAAAATGGGAAGCAAAACTGGAAGCAAAAATTGAAGCAAAACTAGAAGTAAAATTGAAAGAAAAAACTAAAGCAAAACTAGAAGCAAACTTGGAAGCAACACAACAAGCAAAATTAGAAGCCAAACTAGAAGCCAAATTGGGTGCCAAATCCAGTACTAAATGGGAAGGAAATCTAGAAGCAAAATGGGAAGTGAAATTGGAAGCAAAACTAGAAGCAAATATGGAAGCAAAACTGAAAGCAAAACTAGAAGCAAACCTAGAAGCAACACAAGAAGAAAAACCAGAAGCAAAATTGGAAGCCAAATTAGGTGCCAAATCTGACGCTAAATTGGAAGAAAATTTGGAAGTAAAATTTGAAGCAACACTGAAAGCAAAAATGGAAGCAAAACAAGAAGCAAACTTGGAAGCCAAACCAAAAGCAAAATCGGAAGCCAAATTGGGTGTAAAATCTAGTGCCAAATCCAGTTGTTGCTTTCTGGCGCAAAAGTCAGCACAAAAGTTGGTGCTAAATCCATCGCTAAAGTCGGTGCTGAATCTGGTGTGAAAGTAAGCATGCAAAATTGACCGAGTTTTGTGTTAGACAAAGTGTCCAATTTCTAAGCTCAATTGCACTAAAATCTAGCACTATTTTAGGTGCTAATGGCCTATTCTATTGTAGTGTGGGATAAATGGATGATGCAGAAGAAATAAGTTGGATAAATAGATAAATGGATATTTTGACACTTGGAATTTGGTCAAAGATGCAATGCTTATAATGAAATGGAATGTTATATGTATGGATATTTGGATTGTCATCTTTGTATATGCAAGTATTTGAATTACTTTATTTCATCATTGAGATTTTTTAAAATGTTGTAAGAAAATACAAGCATATAGGTATAATTAAACCGAGATGACCTAAGTATCTCTTACATGGATTTTGATTTAGCAAGTTAATACAAGCATCTAGTCAAAATTGAATCTAGATGACCTGAGTATGCCTTGCATGTATCAACAGACAAGGATTGCCTTGTTTCATGTTTAGACCTAGAATGTCCTCAATGATCTTTTGTCGATCATGTCATTAGACAAAGTCATCACATTACTAAAGATTGATCCACAAATAGCAAACAAATAAGATAATTATGCCCCCATCATAGCTCCTCTAGTTTTTTTTTGACATCCTTGACTAACATAAAAAGAAATAATAAAAATCAAGACTTTGTGACTTAAACCTTTATAATAGGCACAAATTTTCTTTCCATAGTTATGTTTTCTTGCAACGAAAATAGATGCAATCATCATGGTGGTTGAGGCCCATTGTACCTTGTTTACAGGTCTAGTTCTAGCATCAAGGGTTTTGTTGAAAAAGTATGTTTGTAATGCTACCTGATGTCTAGCTATAGTATCACGATCATTACTATTATCCTCTGAGGTGCGTGACATTCAAGAATCCAATTCGACAACTAGGTCAAGGATTTGCCCCTAGTAAAGTAAAGGATTGATTTATTGTGGATGAACTAACAATAGACATGAAGAAATAGGTGCTAAGGGACTGACCTAGTGCCTCAGGGGCTCATTGATAAATGGCCTTGCCTATGTGATGACACAGAGGCAATGTAGTTCAAGGTGTGTACTTTGTGGACCTAGGACCTAGGCGATGGGAAATGGTGTGGATTCAGATGGACCAAAGGATAGGTGACACAAGATGGAATGGATGGGAAAGGATCCTTGGGGGCACATCAATGGTGGCCTTGCCTACGTGATAGCTCAGAGGTGATGTAGTTTGACAACAATTCAATGGATTGGTGTAAGACAGATGACAAGATGGATGCAAGTTTGGATTGACAGCCTGATGGGAGAAGGCAGACAAGGACGAGTGAACAACAAGCCATGGTAGGTATCTTGATGTGATTGGGTAGATGTGGTTAGGAGGGATGAATGAGGAACAAGGTCTAAAAAGATCGAGGAGGCAGTTTATCACAAGTAGCACATATTTACCAGGGTTTCACCACTTGTTTTTATTTTCCCAATAGCTAAAATACACATGATTACTGTTTGCCAAGTTTTCATCATGGTATCTATCCAAGGCACTTGTTTACCAAGTTTTCACTAGAGGATGATTTTTTTGTTGTTATTTTTCTATTTTTTAATTTTTTTCCTATTTTTGCATCTTTTTGATCTCTTTTCTATTTTTGCATCTTTTTGATTTTTTTTCTATTTTTGACTCCCTTGCATTGGGGTTTAGGTGTAGAACTTGTGAAGATGCATGTTGTTGATGGGATCATCAAATAGTTCACCTTCTGATGTAGCCAATTGATAAGCACCTGATCCATAGGCAGCAATGATGACATAAGGATCTAGCCGGTTGTATTCAAACTTACCTTTCTTCTCTCTATTTTGTTGATTCCTAGGATTCTCTTTGAGGACTAGGTCACCAACTTGAAATACCCAAGGTTTGACTCTTTGATTGTAACTCCTAGACATCCTTTGTTGATAAGCCTTGAGATGTTTAAAGGCATGTTGTTTTCTTTCTTCAAGCAGCTCTAACTCTTGAAGTCTGGATACTTTGGACTCTTCATCAGATATGAGGCCTTTTAACAATACTCGCAGGGATGGGATCTCAACTTCAATGGGCAAGATGGCTTCAGAGCCATAGATGAGGGAATATGGTGTTGTACCTATGGGTGTGCAGATACTTGTGCAATTGGCCCACAGCGTGGGATTCAGTTAGATGTGCCAATCACGGTTAGCATCATTAAAAGTCTTTTTAAAAAATTTTAAGATAGTTTTATTTGATGCCTCTACCTGGACATTTCCTTGGGGGTAATATAGGGTGGAAAAGCGGTGTTGGATGTGGAATTTGTCACATAGCTCTTTAATATCTTGGTTTTTAAATGGTCTTCCATTATTAGTGATAATGGATATAGGGATACCATAGTGGTAAATGATGTAATTTAGGATGAAAGAGGCAATTTGTTTACCTATGACATTGGCGAGGGGTATGGCCTCAATCCACTTTGTAAAGTACTTAGTGGTTGTGATTATGAATTTATGGCCGCTGGATGATGGAGGGTGTATCTTGCCCACTAAGTTGAGTCCCCATTGACAGAAAGGCCAAGGAGTCATTAAAGGCTGCAGATCCTGCGCTGGTGCATGTATTAAGTTCTCATGGATTTGGCATTTCTTACACCTCTTCACAAAATGAGAGGAGTCTTTTTCCATAGTTGGCTAGTAGTATTGCATATGTATGAGTTTCTTAGCCAGGGTAGGACCACTAGAGTGGGTCCTGCATATACCATCATGAACTTCGCTTAGGATCGTTTGATATTCCTCACTATCAAGACACCTTAGGAGAGTACCATCTAGTCCTTATTGATACAGGGTGTTAGCAACAATTGTAAAATAGGAGGCTTGACAGATGAAGGTTCTTTTTTGGTTACTAGATAGATCAGGTGCTAGGGATGTTCTCTTTCAGATAAGTATACACTGTCGTATAAGGGAGAATCAGATCCTACAATATGGCAAATGATGTGGGATTCGGGGGTGTCGTATGTAGGATGGGAGACTGGCTCCACCAAGAACTCATAACGTGACTAGTTTTCTGGGATATCAAGGAGAGATGCAATTATTGCCATGGTGCCTGCGACTTTGTTCTCCAGCCTAGGTGTCTGCTCAAAAGAGATCACAACAATGTATTTTCTGAAGTCGTCTACTATACATTTGTATGGTAATAACTTCTCATCCTTTGTTTGATAGTCTTTGTTCACTTGGTTGATGACAAGCTGCGAGTCGCCATACACATGAAGTTCTGTGATTTTCCATTCCTACTACCTGCTTGATGCCAATGACTAGGGATTCATACTCCACCACATTGTTAGTGCATGGAAAGAGTAGTATGTATGTCTTGGGAATGGTATCTCCATTAGGTGTGATCAACAAGATACCTGCTCCAGACCCATGCTGAGTATATGATCTATCAAAGTAGAGTTTCCAAGTTGTTATGTGAAAGATAGACTCATCTGTAAACTCAACACTTTTATTTATGGGTTGTCATCTATTAAAGGTGTATCTGCCAGCTAATTTGCAATCACTTTGCCTTTATTGCTCTTCTATCTACATACTCGATATCAAATTCATTGAGTATCATAACCCATTTTGATATTCTACTAGTAGGGTAGCTTTGTTGAGAAAGTATTTTAATGGATCAATCTTTGTGACTAGCTTCATGGAATGTGATAGCTAAAAGGATGCAAGGTACGCCGAACACACTTCCTACGCTAATCTAACAAGGGAAGTAGAGTGCAAATTTCTTTGAAATCCTTACAATTACGGTGTTATCAACCCAATAACAAAGATATTATAGAAAACAACATACACATAGAATGACACAGAAGAAGAGAGAGACAAGATTTAACATGGGGAAAACCCTTTCGGGAGAAAAACCCCACACTCAAAAACCTGCACAATGTATTAAAAATCTAAATGTTCTTTACAATACACTTGCAATGCAAGCTCTCAGGAGTCTTTGACACTCATATTTGGAGTATTCCGGTAGCATAACAGTACCTGTCAATCACATAATGCAACTCCTCAAAGCACTTGTTTATATAGAAAATACAAGGCAAAATTACCTCTATCTTGGAATGGGCGTCTAACTTGGCCTCATGGCCCAAAACCCATGCCTATGGACACTTGGTCAACATTGTAAGATGCTTCTAAAACTTGTCCACACACCCCATCCCAAAGAGGTTGCCTATTTCCAAAATGGGCTATGACAGATGCTTTTATGACTCTTATGAGCGTCATAGAATCTGTCATAGCTATCATAACTTACAGCTATAAGAGAATCTATTATACACATGCTATAAATAGCATATTCTCTTACAACATGTCATAGTCCCACCTTCAGGTGCCCAAAGATGCCTTTTTTCAAAGATGCTCTTCGACACATGTCTTCACCTGCCATAGAATCTCTTACTTTTGACTCTTACATGTCATAACTTTGTCATAGGAATCTGTCATGACCATTTCATTCAATATTCCCTTACACAACATCCAAGATGCCGACACATGGTAAAATACTCCTACCACAAAATGAGATGCCTATCGCCTCATTTGAGGACAAAATTACAAGTTGTTATCTTCCATGTAGGATGACACATCACCGTACCACATCCCACAAGATGACAATATGAATTTACAAATTAATTTACAACATAGGCAATGAATAAATAAATACAATAAAAATAATACAAGGAATTACCAAGGTTGAGGACACCTTAATTCCCAACTTTCTCCCACTTGTCAAAACACCTTGTAAGAGTCTATAGAATTAACATGATTTAACTTCTATAGGCCATGAGGCTCATAGACTCCAAACACCATCTGAACTTCTCTGTGCCCACTTGTCATGCCCACATTTTCCATGTGGTCACAACACACATCGCACGTGTCATAGCCACATCTGTCATGTGGTTATGACACGAGATATGAAAAACTTTTCTCACACTGTCCTAAAAAACCCCTTCGCATGCGTACACATGCTCAACGGTGTTCTCTCCATGGCGAAACGCTACACTCTTCGGCGGAATACAAGTACAATTGCGTGCATCCAGAAGTATATAGATCCACAAGAGGGTCTATACAATGCTGCTAACGTCATTGCAAAGAGTGAGATTACCAACGTTCTTAAATCAAACCCTCGGCAATGTTCGGTAGCATAATGCCTTACGGCGTTAGTGGGAATTACGCTGCACTCATTTACGCACGTGGTTCGCTGATAGAGGATCCACTTCCCACGACGCCTTGTTCCGACTAAACCGGCTAGTGATCTCCCTATTTAGTCATTTTTCAGCCAGGCACGGTTGTCTGTCTCCTCTCTTGTTTCCTGAAACATACTTCTCCTATGACTTAGCATTTTCAACAAGGCGGTTTGATTGCCCTCTCTTCCCTTTTCACAAGTTCTTAATTTTGATTATATCTTTATCGCCCTTACCTTAACTATTTCTTAGTTCATTTAGTGTGTTTATATTTCGGTCTCTCTCTCTCTTTCATTTTCTATGCTTTCTTTATGTGCATCCTGACCTTTCTTCATGATTTACGTCAATCAGGGTTATTACTGCAGCTATTGTTGATATTAAAACCTAATTTCAGGATGATCTAGGTCACAAAAGCTGGTTTACTATTTCGCTGGACTCGGTCTCCTAATCTTCCCCGATCTAGGTTCCTCCTCTTCGTATATACTTAGTCAACTTGTTCCTAAGCAAATTTGGTAGAAGGGTCCGTCAACTTAGTTCTCTTATCCCGTGTGAGAAATGTCACGCATTTTCTCCTCTGTGTTTTCCAATGTTAGTTTTTTCTTCTTCGGAACCTCTTATAGGTTTACATATGAGATCGTTTGCTACAGTTGAGATTAATATGGCCACATGGATTGTCAGTGGTGGCTTCTTAAGTTTATTTCCAGTGTTCTTTTGAGCAAGGAGTTGTGTAATTTTCCTCTTCATTTTCTGGGTGATTATTAGTACATTAATAGTTGAAACTTCTGAGAAACTCTTTCCAGAGTATCACTGAATATTCCTAAACTCTCTTTTACATTATAATTTTATTTTCTCTTGTTTAGAATTACTGTTGTTACTGTTACTCTTAATTACGATTCATACACTGATTGTGACTCGTATGACGTTGTCAATAGATGTAGGTGGTTCACCACTTTATAAAACTCTGTTCATGGTAATATATCTTCTTTGGTTGTTGTGTTCAACACTTAATAACATCTACTGTGAGAATATAATTGTTATATATATTTTTTTTCTCTATATCCATGAGACATAGTTTATAACGATTTTAAATGAGGGTCCAACAAAATGGTTCATAGATTTACTCCTATCGATATGATATATATATATATATATATATATATATATATATCTATATATATATATACATATATATATAATATATTTATTTTAATGTCTATGCATAGGACGAAATTGGTTTACCACGATTTATATATATCGATATATATATATATATATATATATATATATATATATATATATATATATTATATTTATTATATAGCTATATACATAGACATATATAGAATATATATATGCCTATATATAGAGTTATATAAAAACTGTATTTATATTTAAATAAACCAATCATTTGTTAGGGCCCAAGCCCTAACATTTTATTGCATTAGATGACACAGCCGACGGCGGCCATGGGCGGCGGTGGCCGCTGTGACAGAGAAGCAGGGTCGGGTGGCCGCAGAGCGGTGGGCATGTGCAGGCCGCGGGAGGTATAAGGGATTGGGGGGGGAGATGTGGAGTGGGGCGGAGCCCCACCCACATTCCCACGACGTGGGGTGTGGGTGGGGCTCCGCCCCACTCCACACCTCCAAATGTAACAAAAAACCTGCGGTGGGGTTTTCTCCCCACCGCCCATTGTAAATAGCGACTGTGTTTTTTCTATCCGCGGCTTAAATTTTAACCGCCATTCTTATGTGCTATTCGTTGATTTCTCTCAACAATAAAATATATATATATATATATATATATATATATATATATATATATATATATATATATATATATATATATTCATATATATATATATATTTATATTTATCAATGATTATAAAATTAGATATATATATATATATAACTATATATATATATACATATATATATCTATTTTGATATTGATATTTATCAGTCAATCTCATAAAAATGATAATTTACTTTCAATTTCTCTATTATTCTAGAAAATGATAATTACTCAAAATATGAAATATATATATATATATATATATCTATATATATACATATATTTAGAATTTATTTATATATAAAAATATTCTTATATGTGCTTAACTAATTCCTAAATTTCTCAATTTCACTACTTTATGCATTTTCTCCAAATCAACCTGTTATACGAAATTGTCATAACACTTATATATATATATATATATATATATATATATATATATTTATATATATATATATATATATATATATATAATATATATATATATATATATATATATATATATATATATATATATATATATATATATATCCCAATTTCACTTAATTGATAGAAATGGTAACTAACTATCCCCTTATTATAAGTATAATTTTCCATTTTCATAAACATTTAAGACTTCGTAAATTTACAACAGATTATATATTTACATGCTAGATTTCCTCTAAATTATCAGAATCCATGAGAATAACTCCAATATTTAAAACTGTCGTTTCCATTTTAACATTGAACTATAAAGAAAATTAGCATTTCAGTGAAGCAATTCCAAACTTTCAAATGTAAACAACTCAGATTAAATTGCAAAAACGAACTTGTTCCTTTCAGTAATACTTGAAACACAAAAATTGCTATTGAACAAAGTTTGCAAACATCAACTTAAAATTTAAGCACATTCATATTACAGCTTCTCAACCATGAATACCAACTTCCCAGATATGAACTTTCTCCTCCCAAATAGTATACCACTGAAAACTTATGACAACCAATAAAGTCCAATAATAACAAGATCAGGGAGGTGATTTTCTTCACTCCCAGAATATCATTAATTTACAACAATAACAAGAGAGGTGTTCTCTCTTCATCTCTATGAAATGAACTAGGCCTAATTCTCATGACAAGAAGATGAACTGTTTCTTCATAAATAGCCAACCAGAAGCTCCAAGAGAAAAACCTGCGTATCAAAGTCAAACAAGAAGAAAAGACCACTCGTCTAGCTCTCCTCCCTACCGTAGACCCGCAAGAGGGTCACCCCCCGAGCTAGGGAGACCATACTCACCACCTGGGTACTCAAACACTCCACTTCACAACAGAAACAACAACAATCCCAAAGCACAAATACACCCGTGGGTATTTTACACAATACAGAAACTCAACTACAGTGAGTTTCATAAGGGGCAGGAGAGTGGACACACTCGACTCCAGAGTGTCACCCTGACAGATAAATGAACTAATATAAATTTCTCTTGGTCTCAACCAAGTGTGATCACAATTTGTAAGAAATCTGTATATGACTCTCAAGTCAAAAATACAGTCACAGATACATGCCCTCAAGGCTTTCAACATCCCAAAAGATGGAAACAAGTATGCACCCGAGGAGGATCTCTCCTCCCCTACCCCAAACTTGATGAGCATTTCTCCCAAGTGGGAGACGCTCTGTCAAACAACCCGACAAGAACCCACAGAAAACAAATTTAAACACATATTTCACACACATTTCATGCACATTTCAGTTCTACCAAAACAAAGGTAAAATTCAGACCAACCTTGCAAAGCCCTCCTGGGATGAAGTTGTTGCAGAGTCCATAGAGTTCACTTCCCACCTTAGCCACCAACTCCCTCTCCCTTCTCTATCTTCCAAACTAACTTCTCTATTTTTGGTAAGGCCAAAATGAAAGTTTTTCCCCCAAAATTCAACTAACTCCCTCTCATCCCAAAATTTTAAAATAAATAACCCAAAATTCTCTTTCCTTCTAATTTTGAGAAATGGGGAAGTGACACTTGTCACCTCCTCACCCTTCCCAAAAACCACTATTCTGTCCAGGTGGCTTATGTCACTCTCCATTCTCAAGGGTACTCCTTATTCCTCTCATGTGACTCCACTTTCTCATGGGAGAAATAAAAAAAAAGAGTTAAATGGGAACAAGACAGGTGACCCATGCCTCTTTCTCCTTTCTTCACATGGGTGTCCCCATAGTACATGGGGGAATCTTACTAAAGAAGAGGTGACTTTCACTAATGGATGGCATCTCTTATCTAGGGAAAAGTAGAGGGGATGGGTTGAGTGTTGGTACAACCCATCATGTCCCCTCCTACCTCCAATTTTCGCCACTTAACTTCAGGGGAAGGTTAAGTTGACTAGATGGAGGTTACTCAAGGGTTACCCATGTCAAATGGGCCCCTAGACCCATGGGGTAGAACCCAGGGTCAAATTTTAACCCATACAAGACACCCCAGGTCAAGGTAAAGCACAAGAAAAAGGGCCTCATAATTTAAATATAAAAAAATAGAAATTTCAAATTCAATCTCTTTACAACACTTACTTATAAAAAAAATAATGTTACATGAGGGTAACCTAACCCACTCGACCATACGAAAGACCACATTACATCATGACATCAAACACAAAGAGATCTTGGTTCCTCGTGGAACCAGATCGGCTTAACAGGGAATAACAAATAACAAGGTGTGGAATGATCTCCGAAATCTGTGGTTTGATTAGTAGTCCCTGCACACTCAATTACAAGATCAGTAACCACATAAATTCATCATAGCCGAAGCAACTTAAATAACACATGCATTCTCATGCCCTAGTACAATTTAACATAATTAAAAATCATATTACAATTTTCCATCATCACCTAATTCATTTTTCTGAAAAGTAACTTATCCAAACATCACCCAATTAGTTTTTTCCAAAAACATAATAAAGTTAAATAGTCTGACAAATTTCGGGAACTGCTATCCCACAAATATGAAAGTAACAATAACAGTACTGTAATTAGTCATAACAACAGTAGTAAAAAGGGCGGTCCTCACATCCTCACCCCCTAAGACGGTACTTCCTCCTGGAAGTCGTCAAAAAGGTGAGGATACAGGGTCTTCAATCTCTCTGCATCTTCCCATGTTGCAGTGACTTCATCGTATAAGTCCCATTGGACTCTAACCTGGTCCAGCTCTCGACCTCGAAGGGCCAGCGTCCGACGAGCCAATATGCGAATTGGCTCCAACGCCAGTTGTCCGTCTGCTTCTACCTGAAGAGCACTCCAATCCAACACATGAGATAAGTCAGAAATATATTGACGTAAAACTGATACATGAAATACATCGTGGATACGTGACAGGCTAGGTGGCAAGGCTAGACGATAGGCTACTGGTCCTATCCGCTCCAAGATTTCGAAAGGTCCTACAAATCGAGGTGCGAGTTTAGAGCCTTTTCCGTAACGGATTGGACTTTTGTGCGGCCGCACTCTCAAAAATACTCGTTCCCCCACAGAGAAGCTTCGGTCTGTCCTTTTAGCATCGGCATACTTTTTCTGCCTGTCCTGTGCTTCCAGAAGCCTCTGTCTTATCTGTTTAACTTGCAGTTCCATATTCTGAACTATCTCTGGTCCGATGACTGTTCTGTCCTCTATACGATCCCAACTCAAAGGTGTTCTGCATGGTCTGCCATATAATGCCTGGAAAGGAGGCATACCCAACGAGCTATGATGCCCATTATTGTAGGCGAATTCAACTAGATACAGGTACTCCTCCCATCTAGACTGGTGGTCCATCACATACATGCGAAGCATGTCTTCTAACACCTGGTTAACTCTCTCTGTTTGTCCGTCGGTTTCCGGATGATATGCGGAACTGAAGTTGAGCTGTGTGCCCAATGCCTGATGTAAGGCTTTCCAGAACGATGAAGTGAATACGGAGTCTCTGTCAGATATAATGCAGCGAGGTACCCCATGAAGTCTAACAATCTGATCAAGAAACACCTTTGCCACTGATGGTGCATTGTATGTTGTACAAATTGGTGAAAAATGCGCCACTTTGGTCAGCTTGTCAACTGTCACCATAATAGCATCATGGCGACGCGATGACATAGGTAGACCAACGATAAAATCCATAGAAATGGTATCCCATTTCCATTCAGGTATCGCGTGAGGGTACAACAGTCCTGCTGGATGCTGATGTTCGGCCTTGACCCTCTGACATTCCAGGCAACGAGCAACAAATTCGGCAATGTCACGCCTCATCCCAGCCCAATGATAAAGCTGTCGTAAATCAGCATGCATCTTCTTCACTCCTGGGTGTGCTGCGTAGGGTGCTCTATGAGCCTCTGATAGGATTACTGTACGAAGATTACCCGCATGGGGTACATAGATGCGTTGCCGATGTCGAAGCATTCCATCTGAATCAAGGGTATATCCTGTAAATTTGCCCTCAAGGGCCTTCTGATTTAGTACTGCCTGCTGCACTTCAAGAAACCATTCGTCCTCCGGCAGATGCTGTAAGATGCGATCCTTCAAGTCCATCTTCAAGGTCAGGGTCTGGATCTCGTGACGTCTTCGACTCAAAGCATCAGCGACCACGTTCTCCTTCCCTTTGATATAATGGACATCGAAGTCATATTCGCATAAGAATTCCATCCAACGCCGTTGGCGGGCGTTCAAATTAGGCTGTGTAAAAATATACTGCAAACTATGATGGTCTGAATGGAGTTCAAAGCGTCGCCCTAAGAGAAAGTGTCTCCAGCGAACCAAGGCATGAACAACAGCTGCAAGCTCTAAGTCATGCGTAGGATAGTTTAACTCATGTGTCTTTAGTTTCCGCGATTCGTATGCGATCGCTCGACCATCCTGCATAAGCACGGCTCCCAAACCTTCTAATGATGCATCCGTGCAAACTACAAACTCTTCTGAAGGATCTGGAATTGCTAAAATAGGAGCGCTCGTAAGACGCTCTTTGAGGACTCCAAAAGCCTTTTCACACTGCTCGGTCCAAGTGAAACCCTTCCCTTTTCGCTGAAGGGAAGTAATGGGATGTGCTATCCTGGAGAAACCTTCGACAAACCGACGATAATACCCGGCTAACCCCATAAAGCTTCTGACCTCTGTCACGTTCGTGGGTGCCGGCCACTCCTGGATTGCTCTAATTTTAGATGGATCTACGGAGATGCCATCGCCTGATAAAATGTGTCCCAAATACTGCACCTCTGTCCTGAAGAAGGCGCACTTCGCCAAGTTGCCATAAAGTTGCTGCCCTCGTAATTGCTGCAAAACTTGACGCAAGTGCTCTACATGCTCCTCCTCAGTCCGTGAATAAATCAGAATGTCATCTAGGAATATGATCACGAACCGGTCTAGGTATGTACGGAACACCCCGTTCATGAGACTCATGAATACTGCAGGAGCGTTCGTCAACCCGAAAGGTACCACTGTGAATTCATAATGGCCATATCTAGTTCGAAAAGCAGTTTTATGAATATCTGACTCCGTGATGCGCAATTGATGATACCCAGATTTTAGATCGATTTTCGAGAACACTCTGGCTCCCTGCATCTGATCAAAAAGGTCGTCAATCCTAGGTAGAGGATAACGATTCTTCACCGTCACCTTGTTCAACTGCCTGTAGTCCATGCATAGACAAAGAGACCCATCCTTCTTCTTCACGAAGATCACTGGTGCGCCCCATGGTGAAACGCTAGGTCGGATGTGTCCCTTCTCATGTAATTCTTCCAACTGCAGCTTAAGTTCTGTGAGTTCATGGGTCGTCATTCTATAGGGTGCGCGGGATATCAGCTCTGCACCTGGCACTAAGTCGATGTGGAAGTCCACTTCTCTACGTGGAGGCATACCAGGTAATTCTGGCGGGAATACATCGGCAAACTCTCTAAGGATAGGGTGATCATCTAAAGTAGCCTCAGGTTCATCCTCTGCTCTATCACTGACTATGATGGCAAACATCTGACATCCCTTCCGCATACAGCGCTTAAGTTGTTGTGCGGATATCATACGAACCGCCGTGGGCTTTTGAATGCCCACTATCTCAACCGACGAACCATGATCGTCTAAACAGCTAATCGTTCTCTGGCGACAATCAAGCTTGGCTCTATGTGCCGCAAGCCAATCCATACCCAGAACTACTCCGTAAGACCCTAATGGCATAATCCTAAGGTCGCATGTTGTGGTGAAGGGTCCCAATGTGATCTCATAGTCTTTAACCAAGGTATCTACTGACATCCTGGCCCCTGAGGCCAACTCAACTTCCCACCTAATGTCTTGCCTAGAAGCCACCAACCTGCAACGCTCCACTAACGATGTAGACAAAAAGGAGTCAGTAGCTCCTGAGTCAAAAAGGATCGAGATGGGAAAGTCTCTAATCGTACCTGCTGCCTCGATGACAGAAGCCTGGAAATCGGCCTGGCGGTTATCAATCGCTGCAAACATGTGGTGAGATCTGCCCACGTCACCTACGGTCTGCTCAGACCCTCCTGATCAGGGCTGACCCCCTGTAGTAAATCCCTGCGGACACTCTCTAGCCAGATGCCCTGCCCCACCACATACATAACATGGTCCTCTAACTTGTAACTGCCCTGACTGTGTTCTGCCCGATTGTTGTTGCCCGGTCCGTCCGGTGGATCCCTGTGAGCCTCTGTAAGACTGCTGGGACCTTGCGGGTCCTGCCGATGAACCCTGCTATCTCTGATCCCTGCGTGGTCCCTGCTGCTACCATCCACGGTTCTGTCCTCCCTGTCCCCTCTGTTGAAATTTGGATTTTTGCTGATGTTGCTGTTGCTGTGGAGGCCTAGGAGGTAATGATGAAGGATTATATCCTCCTCTCTGTGTTGTGTTTTGAGGCCTTCGAAAATTTTGCTGTTGTTGGGGATTCCGTTCCTGGTACTGTGGGCGTGAATTCTGTCCTCGTCCCTGAATTTCCTCTGATATAAGGGCCTTTTCAACAGCCTCGCTCATGGTTTGGGGATTTGCCATACGAACTGGTCCTGCTATCCCGTGATTTAGCCCCCTGATGAATTTGTGTATTAAGATTTTCTCGTCATGGAGGTATTCCGCGTAACGAGAAAGCTCTATAAATCGGCTCTCATACTGAGTAACAGTGAGTCCCCTCTACTGTAGATCATGAAACTCATCGATTCTGCGCTGTCTATAATGTTCAGACAAATACCGCGCATTGAAGCGCTCAATGAAGGTGTCCCATGTGAGTGTATCCACAGAGAGTCGGCGCTTGCACTCCTCTGTGCGCCACCAGGTGGCTGCTGCATCCCTAAGAAGATGAACTGCCACTCGTGCTTTCGTGTTGCTCCCATACGGTCGCAATGCGAAACACCTGTCTAAGCTAATTAGCCAAGCCTCAGCCACAACTCCCTCTGTAGCTCCTGCGAAGGTGGGTGGGTTGAGCCTTAATAGATCTCTGATAGGGTCCCCTCTGTCTCTAAGTCTCCCAAGTGGCTCTTCCACACCATCCTCATATACTCCCTGCTGAACCTGTTCTTGTCTCAAAAGTCTCGGAGGACTCCTGCTCCGTGCTCGGGAGGCCGACCCTACCTCCTCTACTGTTGTGTTGGGAATCTCAACGAAGGGCTCCACACGTAGCACCTCTAGTGGATCAACGCGGGGCTCCATACGTGGCTCAATACGTGACTCGGCACGTGGCTCCTCTCGCGGATCAACACGAAGCTCTATACGTGGCTCAGGAATCACTGGTGGTAACCTGTCTAGCATAGTCTGTAGTGCCTGTAAGATCTGTGGACCTATATCCGATACTGGTGTCGCCTGTGGTACTAGTGGTGCTTGTGGTACAGGTGGTGCAGGTGGTGCTGCTGAATCTGCGGGTGCCAGTCCCTCAGCTGAGGAATCGCTGTGCACCTCGACTGACGCTGTGTGGCGTGATCGCGCTCGTCGAACACGTCGGGGAGGCATCCTACAAAACAAGGTAGAAACTAATTAGCCAAAGTTGCGGAATAATAACGTGCCCAAATACGCCCAGTGTTTACAAACTTGGCTCTGATACCAAATGTCATGCCCACATTTTCCATGTGGTCACAACACACATCGCACGTGTCATAGCCACGTCTGTCATGTGGTTATGACACGAGATATGAAAAACTTTTCTCACACTGTCCTAAAAACCCCTTCGCATGTGTACACATGCTCAACGGTGTTCTCTCATGGCGAAACGCTACACTCTTCGGCGGAATACAAGTACAATTGCGTGCATCCAGAAGCATATAGATCCACAAGAGGGTCTATACAACGCTGCTAACGTCATTGCAAGAGTGAGATTACCAACGTTCTTAAATCGAACCCTCGGCAATGTTCGGTAGCATAATGCCTTACGGCGTTAGTGGGAATTACGCTGCACTCATTTACGCACGTGGTTCGCTGATAGAGGATCCACTTCCCACGATGCCTTGTTCCGACTAAACCGGCTAGTGATCTCCCTATTTAGTCATTTTTCAGCCAGGCACGGTTGTCTGTCTCCTCTCTTGTTTCCTGAAACATACTTCTCCTATGACTTAGCATTTTCAACAAGGCGGTTTGGTTGCCCTCTCTTCCCTTTTCACAAGTTCTTAATTTTGATTATATCTTTATCGCCCTTACCTTAACTATTTCTTAGTTCATTTAGTGTGTTTATATTTCGGTCTCTCTCTCTCTTTCATTTTCTATGCTTTCTTTATGTGCATCCTGACCTTTCTTCATGATTTACGTCAATCAGGGTTATTACTGCAGCTATTGTTGATATTAAACCTAATTTCAGGATGATCTAGGTCACAAAAGCTGGTTTACTATTTCGCTGGACTCGGTCTCCTAATCTTCCCCGATCTAGGTTCCTCCTCTTCGTATATACTTAGTCAACTTGTTCCTAAGCAAATTTGGCAGAAGGGTCCGTCAACTTAGTTCTCTTATCCCGTGTGAGAAATGTCGCGCATTTTCTCCTCTGTGTTTTCCAATGTTAGTTTTTTTCTTCTTCGGAACCTCTTACAGGTTTACATATGAGATCGTTTGCTACAGTTGAGATTAATATGGCCACATGGATTGTCAGTGGTGGCTTCTTAAGTTTATTTCCAGTGTTCTTTTGAGCAAGGAGTTGTGTAATTTTCCTCTTCATTTTCCGGGTGATTATTAGTACATTAATAGTTGAAACTTCCGAGAAACTCTTTCCAGAGTATCACTGAATATTCCTAAACTCTCTTTTACATTATAATTTTATTTTCTCTTGTTTAGAATTACTGTTGTTACTGTTACTCTTAATTACGATTCATACACTGATTGTGACTCGTATGACGTTGTCAATAGATGTAGGTGGTTCACCATTTTATAAAACTCTGTTCATGGTAATATATCTTCTTTGGTTGTTGTGTTCAACACTTAATAACATCTACTGTGAGAATATAATTGTTATATATTTTTTTTTTCTCTATATCCATGAGACATAGTTTATAACGATTTTAAACGAGGGTCCAACAAAATGGTTCATAGATTTACTCCTATCGATATGATATATATATATATATATATATATATATATATATATCTATATATATATATATACATATATATATAATATATTTATTTTAATGTCTATGCATAGGACGAAATTGGTTTACCACGATTTATATATATCGATATATATATATATATATATATATATATATATATATATATATATATATTATATTTATTATATAGCTATATACATAGACATATATAGAATATATATATGCCTATATATAGAGTTATATAAAAACTGTATTTATATTTAAATAAACCAATCATTTGTTAGGGCCCAAGCCCTAACATTTTATTGCATTAGATGACACAGCCGACGGCGGCCATGGGCAGCGGTGGCCGCTGTGACAGAGAAGCAGGGTCGGGTGGCTGCAGAGCGACGGGCCTGTGCAGGCCGCGGGAGGTATAAGGGATTGGGGGGAGATGTGGAGTGGGGCGGAGCCCCACCCACATTCCCACGACGTGGGGTGTGGGTGGGGCTCCGCCCCACTCCACACCTCCAAATGTAACAAAAAACCTGCGGTGGGGTTTTCTCCCCATCGCCCATTGTAAATAGCGACTGTGTTTTTTCTATCCGCGGCTTAAATTTTAACCGCCATTCTTATGTGCTATTCGTTGATTTCTCTCAACAATAAAATATATATTTATATATATATATATATATATATATATATATATATATATATATATATATATTCATATATATATATATATATTTATATTTATCAATGATTATAAAATTAGAGATATATATATATATATATATATACATATATATATCTATTTTGATATTGATATTTATCAGTCAATCTCATAAAAATGATAATTTACTTTCAATTTCTCTATTATTCTAGAAAATGATAATTACTCAAAATATGAAATATATATATATATATATATATATATATATATATATATATATATATATATATATATATATATATATCTATATATATACATATATTTAAATTTATTTATATATAAAAATATTCTTATATGTGCTTAACTAATTCCTAAATTTCTCAATTTCACTACTTTATGCATTTTCTCCAAATCAACCTGTTATACGAAATTGTCATAACACTTATATATATATATATATATATATATATATATATATATATATCCCAATTTCACTTAATTGATAGAAATGGTAACTAACTATCCCCTTATTATAAGTATAATTTTCTATTTTCATAAACATTTAAGACTTCGTAAATTTACAACAGATTATATATTTACATGCTAGATTTCCTCTAAATTATCAGAATCCATGAGAATAACTCCAATATTTAAAACTGTCGTTTCCATTTTAACATTGAACTATAAAGAAAATTTGCATTTCAGTGAAGCAATTCCAAACTTTCAAATGTAAACAACTCAAATTAAATTGCAAAAATGAACTTGTTCCTTTCAGTAATACTTGAAACACAAAAATTGCTATTGAACAAAGTTTGCAAACATCAACTTAAAATTTAAGCACATTCATATTACAGCTTCTCAATAATGAATACCAACTTCCCAGATATGAACTTTCTCCTCCCAAACAGTATACCACTGAAAACTTATGACAACCAATAAAAGTCCAATAATAACAAGATCAGGGAGGTGATTTTCTTCACTCCCAGAATATCATTAATTTACAACAATAACAAGAGAGGTGTTCTCTCTTCATCTCTATGAAATGAACCAGGCCTAATTCTCATGACAAGAAGATGAACTGTTTCTTCATAAATAGCCAACCAGAAGCTCCAAGAGAAAAACCTGCGTATCAAAGTCAAACAAGAAGAAAAGACCACTCGTCTAGCTCTCCTCCCTACCGTAGACCCGCAAGAGGGTCACCCCCGAGCTAGGGAGACCATACTCACACCTGGGTACTCAAACACTCCACTTCACAACAGAAACAACAACAATCCCAAAGCACAAATACACCCGTGGGTATTTTACACAATACGGAAACTCAACTACAGTGAGTTTCATAAGGGGTAGGAGAGTGGACACACTCGACTCCAGAGTGTCACCCTGACAGATAAATGAACTAATATAAATTTCTCTTGGTCTCAACCAAGTGTGATCACAATTTGTAAGAAATCTGTATATGACTCTCAAGTCAAAAATACAGTCACAGATACATGCCCTCAAGGCTTTCAACATCCCAAAAGATGGAAACAAGTATGCACCCGAGGAGGATCTCTCCTCCCCTACCCCAAACTTGATGAGCATTTCTCCCAAGTGGGAGACGCTCTGTCAAACAACCCGACAAGAACCCACAGAAAACAAATTTAAACACATATTTCACACACATTTCATGCACATTTCAGTTCTACCAAAACAAAGGTAAAATTCAGACCAACCTTGCAAAGCCCTCTTGGGATGAAGTTGTTGCAGAGTCCACAGAGTTCACTTCCCACCTTAGCCACCAACTCCCTCTCCCTTCTCTATCTTCCAAACTAACTTCTCTATTTTTGGTAAGGCCAAAATGAAAGTTTTTCCCCCAAAATTCAACTAACTCCCTCTCATCCCAAAATTTTAAAATAAATAACCCAAAATTCTCTTTCCTTCTAATTTTGAGAAATGGGGAAGTGACACTTGTCACCTCCTCACCCTTCCCAAAAACCACTATTCTGTCCAGGTGGCTTATGTCACTCTCCATTCTCAAGGGTACTCCTTATTCCTCTCATGTGACTCCACTTTCTCATGGGAGAAATTAAAAAAGAGAGTTAAATGGGAACAAGACAGGTGACCCATGCCTCTTTCTCCTTTCTTCACATGGGTGTCCCCATAGTACATGGGGGAATCTTACTAAAGAAGAGGTGACTTTCACTAATGGATGGCATCTCTTATCTAGGGAAAAGTAGAGGGGATGGGTTGAGTGTTGGTACAACCCATCATGTCCCCTCCTACCTCCAATTTTCGCCACTTAACTTCAGGGGAAGGTTAAGTTGACTAGATGGAGGTTACTCAAGGGTTACCCATGTCAAATGGGCCCCTGGACCCATGGGGTAGAACCCAGGGTCAATTTTAACCCATACAAGACACCCCAGGTCAAGGTAAAGCACAAGAAAAAGGGCCTCATAATTTAAATATAAAAAAATAGAAATTTCAAATTCAATCTCTTTACAACACTTACTTATAAAAAAAAATAATGTTACATGAGGGTAACCTAACCCACTCGACCATACGAAAGACCACATTACATCATGACATCAAACACAAAGAGATCTTGGTTCCTCGTGGAACCAGATCGGCTTAACAGGGAATAACAAATAACAAGGTGTGGAATGATCTCCGAAATCTGTGGTTTGATTAGTAGTCCCTGCACACTCAATTACAAGATCAGTAACCACATAAATTCATCATAGCCGAAGCAACTTAAATAACACATGCATTCTCATGCCCTAGTACAATTTAACATAATTAAAAATCATATTACAATTTTCCATCATCACCTCATTCATTTTTCTGAAAAGTAACTTATCCAAACATCACCCAATTAGTTTTTTCCGAAAACATAATAAAGTTAAATAGTCTGACAAATTTCGGGAACTGCTATCCCACAAATATGAAAGTAACAATAACAGTACTGTAATTAGTCATAACAACAGTAGTAAAAAGGGCGGTCCTCACACCACTGGCTTCATCAATGCATTTGCAACATTCTTCAATGTATCTACCTTCTCCAATTTACCTTCCCATCCTCTACCATGTCTTACATGAAATGAAACTGTACATCAATATGGTTTGTTCTTGCATGGAAAGTTGGATTCTTCACAAGGTAAATTGCACTCTGACTGTCACAACAAATCATAATCTTCCCCGCATCAACACCGATATCTGAGCACAATCTCTTAAGCCAAATGGCTTCCTTGCAAGCATGAGTTGCTGCCATATACTCAGCTTATGTCATAGAAAAAGAAACCACACATTGTTGCTTACTCATCCAACTAATAGCACCACCAAACATTGTGAACACATAGGCACTGGTGGATCTCCTACTGTCAATGTCACCTGCCCAATCAGAATCCACAAATCCATGAATACAAATTGAATGTGGAGGTCCTATAGCATTGCCATGGTAGAAAATGGAATACTCAAATGTAACGCTCAAATATCTAAACATTCACTTAACTGTATCCCAATGTACCCATCTAGGATTAGCCATAAATCGACTAAGGACTCCCACTGCTTGGGCAATGTCTGGTCTTGTGCAGACCATAGCATACATCAAACTGCCAACAACACTAGCATAAGGTACTCTGCTCATGTCGTCCACCTCACTAGGAGATTTTGTACAATCATTAACAGACAACTTTGTCCCCAAAGAAATAGGAACACACAATGGTCTACAATTTTCCATGCTGAACCTATCCAACATGGTCTTTATGTGCTTACTCTGGCTTAACCAAAGTTTTCTGTTAGTTTTGTCTCTTCTGATTTCCATTCCTAGAATGTACCTGGCTGCCCCTAAATCTTTCATTTCAAATTGTGCTGCCAACTGAGAGTTAAAATAAGAAATCATATTCTTACCCTTCCCAATGAGCAACATATCATCAACATATTAATGCAACAATAAGAATACAATCACCATCAAACTTATAGTAAACATAGTGATCCGATTTTGATCTTACAAATCCAATTGACAACACAAAGGCATCAAACTTCAAGTACCGCATCCTAGGAGATTGTTTCAAACTATACAAAGACTTTTTCAATTTGCAAACCAAATTTTCTTTACCTTTCACTATGTAATTCTCTGGTTGTGACATGTAAATCTCTTCCTTCAAATCACCATGAAGGAAAGTTATTTTCACATTCATCTATTCTACCTCTAAGTCATAAGAAGCTACAAGAGATAACATAAAATGAATGGATGTCATCTTTGCAATAGGAAAGAAAATTCACCATAATCAATTCCCTCCACTTGTGAGTACCCCTTCACAACCAATTTGGCCATGTACTTTTCAACACTACTATCTACACCAAATTTCTTCTTGAACACCCATTTGCATCCAATAGGTTTCCATCCTTCAGGAAAAGGTACCAAGTCCCATGTTTTATTCTTCTCCAAAGAAGCCATCTCATCTTCCATGGCCTCCTTCTAGGAACCTGCATCTTTCATACCCATAGCCTCATGGCCTCCTTCTAGGAACCAAACATATCAAATTGCTTTCTTATTCATGTAGACCTCCTCAATGGCTGAGGTTGAGGTTCTGATTCTTCTTCTAAGCTTTCAAAGCTGCTAGATCTCTCCTCATCATCAGGTCTCACAGTGTCTGGTTGTTCAGTCTTCTCAAGGGTAGAAGGAAACTGAACCACATCCTCTTTCTTTTCTATCTATTCTGGTTGTAGAACAACTAAAAATGGTGTTAGCTCTCTGAAGATAACACTTCTCCTATACAACACCTTTTCAGCCACAGGATCCCAAAGCTTGTATCCTTTCACACTGACACCATAGCCAATGAAGATACACTTAACAACATTGTTCTTCAATTTAGACCTTTTCTCCCTAGGCACATGTGCATATGCCTCAACCAAAAACACAAAGGTATCTAATTGAAGGCTTCTTCCTAGACCACACCTCCATAGGTGGTTTACCAACAATAAATGATGTAGGAGATTTGTTTAACAGATAGCAAGCAGTGGCTACAACTTCATCCCAGAACTTTTGTTCAAGGCTTGCTCCATTAAGCATACTCCTAGCCTTCTCTATCAGTGTCCTATTCATCCTCTCTACAACTCCATTTTGTTGTGGGGTATAAGGAGTTTTCTTATGTATTTCAATCCCTTTCTCTTTATAGAACTTCTCGAACCATCGGTATTAGTTCTCAAACACTTAATCTTTTTACTAGTCTGATTCTCAACAAAAGCCTTAAACTCTTTGAACCGACTAAAGACTTCAAATTTGCTTCTAAGAAAATAAACCCATGTCCTTCTACTGTAATCATCTATGAAAGATACAAAAGATAAAAATTTTGAAATCAAAGGAACATTAACAGGACCAAACACATCAGAATGAACAAGATCCAATACATCAGAAGACTTGTGAGAACTAGAGTAAAACTGAATACGGTTTTGCTTTCCATAAATGCAATGTTTGCAAAAGTCAAACTTGAGATTACATTCATTTAACTCCTCAATGAGGTTTTTATTTTTTAGGGTACGTAGACCCTTCTCACCAATGTGGCCATATCTCAAATGCCATAACATTATATTTTCAGTAAGAAGCTTATCTTCCATGGCATGTGCACTACCATTAGAACTAGTTACAATAGATTTCTTCACTGCTCGTTTAGATGGTGGGGATGGAGTTATTGTAGCTCTTTTCTTTGAGTCAGGAGAACTATTGCACTGTTCAGTGCATGCCTCTAGCTGAAATAGAGTACCTCTATGAGTACCCTTCGCAAGAACCATCTATGCTCTAGTCATCTTGCATCCATCCTTCGAAAAGACAACTTGCACACCTGCATCATTCAACATACTTACAGAGAGTAGGTTCTGTGCTAGGCTTGGGATGTGCATAACCCTAGTGATCCCCTTCACTTGTCCATTAGGGAATTGGATTGAGAATCTTCCACGACCAATAATCTTCATATGAGAATTGTCACCCAGGTACACTCTTCCACCATTGAACTCTTCATAATTTGTAAACCAGTCTCAATGTGAGGTCATGTGGAATGATGTACCAGAATCAATCAACCACACATCATCAGATGCATGGGTGGCTAGGGTTGCAATGAAGGCATCACCATCATCTTGTGACTTGTCAGAATCTAAATCAGGAGCTTTCTTCTTCTTTATCTTCTTCTCTTTGCATTCCTTTTAGAAATGCCCAATTTTTCCACAATTCCAACAGAGAGCCTTCAACTTTTCAAGAGATTTGGATCTCCCATGGGATTTGGATATGCCCTTCTCAGCTTTCTTGTCCTTCTTTTTCCCTTTCTCCTTGGGTCTTCCACGAACCACAAGAGCCTCTTTGTCAGCCTCAGAAGACTTTCTCCACGTCTCTTCAAAACAATAGAGAAGATACCACTTCATCCATTTTTAATGTGGATGTGGTGCTCCTAATAGCCTTCACAAGATGATCCCACGAGTCTAGCAAAGAATAAAGCAAGGTCATACAATGATCCTCCTCCTCCATCTTCACACCAATGGATGTCAATTGTGCAACTAACATGTTGAAAGCATTCAGGTGATCTGCAACCAATCCTCCATCCTCCATCCTCAAAGAATACAACTTCTTTCTTAGAAAAATTTTGTTCACCAGGGATTTAGCATGATAAAAATCACCCAACTTCTTCTAAAGGTCTTTTGTGTTCTTCTCCTCATGGACATTTAACAGGACAAAATCAACTAAACTGAGTCTTATGAGACCCTTAGCATTCTGATCTTTGAGATCCTAATATGCTTGTGACATTGCGGTTGCTTTTACACTAGATATAGTTTCCCATAGGTCACGATCAACAAGTAGGTCTTCCATCTTGAGTTTCCACAACTCAAAATTAGTGCCATTAAATTTCTCCACCTTGATTCTTCCAGATGTGCCTGCCATCTCTTTTCTACAACAAGATTACATAATACTCTGCACAAGATAGCAACTCAAACTAAGATCAGCTCAAAAGACCCCTACCCAATAACTAGGACCAAAGGTGATCAAGCTCTAAAACTAAATGAAAGAAAGCAAGGTACGTGGAACACACTTCCTATGCTAATCTAACGAGGGAAGTAGAGTGCAAATTATTTTTTATCCTTACAATTATAGTGTTATCAACCCAATAATGGAGATATTGTAGCAAACAACATACACATAGAATGACACAGAAGAAGAACAAGACAAGATTTAACATGGGGAAAACCCTTTCGGGAGAAAAACCCCAAACTTCAAAACTTACACAATGTATTAACAAATCTAAATGTTGTTTACAATACACTTGCAATGCAAGCTCTCCAGAGTCTTCGATACTTGTATCTAGAGGTATTCCGGTAGCATAATAGTAGCTGTCAATCACATAATATACAACTCCTCCTCAAAGCACCTGTTTATATAGAAAATACAAGGCAAAATTGCCTCTATCTTGGAATGGGCGTCCAACTTGGCCTCATGGCCCAAAATCCATGCCTATGGACACTTGGTCAACATTGTAAGATGCTTCTTACACTTGTCCACACACCCCATCCCAAAGAGGTTGCCTATTTCCAAAATGGACTATAATAGATACTCTTACGACTCTTATCACCATCATAGAATCTGTCATAGCTGTCATAACTTACATATGTAAGAGAATCTATCATATACAGGCTATAAATAGCATATTCTCTTACAACATGTCATAGTCCACCTTGGGATGCCCAAAGATGCCTTCTTCAAAAATGCTCTTCGACACATGTCTTCACCTGTCATAGAATCTCCTATTTCTAACTCTTACATGTTATAACTTCATCACAGGAATCTATCATGACCATTTCAGTCAATATTCCCTTACACAACATCCAAGATGCCGACACATGGAAAAATACTCCTACCACAAAGTGGGATGCCTATCTCCTAATGTGAGGACAAAATTACAAGTTGTCATCTTACATGTAGGATGACACAGCACCGTGCCACATCCCACAAGATGACAATATGAATTTACAAATTAATTTACAACATAGGCAATGAATAAATAAATACAATGAAAATAATACAAGGAATTACCAAGGTTGAAATACTTTAATTCCCAACAATAGCATGTAATGTCTCCATTTTTGTGAAGCAAAGACCACAGTGAGGCATGCTCTTTCAATTGATGTATATTGTAGCTCATAACCTACTAATGTTCGACCGATGTAGTAGATTGCTTATTCTTTTCCTTCATGGTTCTATTGTGTTAGCAAAGCTCCAAGAGCTGTTGGTGTGGCTGAAATGTAGAGTAGCAATGGCTTACCCTGAATTAGTAGTATTAAGATAGGTGGATTCATTAAATACTCCTTTAGATGTTGAAATGATTTCTCACACATGTCATCCAATTTGAAAAGAATGTTTTTGTGTAGGAGATGTGTGAATGGGTGACACTTAACTGCCAACTAAGAGATAAACCTTCTGATGGATTGTAACTTTCCATGTAAAGACTACAATTGACTCATATTCTTAGGTGGTAGCATTTCTATGATTACTTTGACCTTGGCTGGGTCCACCTCTATTCCATTAGCTGATATGATATATCTAAGGAGTTTACCAGATGCGACTCTGGAAACACACTTTTTTGGATTTAATTGTATATTAAATTGCTCTAGTCTTGTGAAGATCTTGTCCAGGACTTGTAGATTCCCTTCTCTAGTTTTTGATTTGGCTAGAATGTCATCTACATAATCTTCCATGATGGTATGCATCATGTCATGAAAGATTGTTATCATTTCCCGTTGATATTTTGCCTACAGATTCTTTAGCCTAAATGGCATGACGCACTAACAATAGGTACCCCATGGACAAGTGAATGTTGTTTTATGCTGATCCTCTGGCGCTATCTTGATTTGGTTATAGCTAGAGAATCCATCCATTAATGACAACATAATGTGCCATGTTGTTAGATCTACAATGATGTCGATGTTAGATAGAGGGAATTCATCTTTGGGGCAAGGCTTGTTCAAATCCCTAAAGTCATTACATGGTCAAACTCTTCCATTTGGTTTGGCAATAGGCACTATATTTGAAATCCACTCTGGATAGTCTATTGGTCTGATAAACCCAACATCTAGTAGCTTCTTTAGTTCTTCTTTTACCATGAGTGCGATATGCATGTGCATCTTCCTTAGTTTTTGCTTAACTGGCTTAGCTCCTGAGGCTAGCGATAAATGATGCATTATAAGATTTGGATCTAGACTCAGTATATCTACGTATGACCAAGCAAAGTTGATTTGTTTCTTTTTGAAGAATTGAGTAAACTCTGGCTTCTCTTGTGCAATTAAGGATTTTGCCATATGGATCATCTTTGGATTTTCACTTGTGTTGATGTTGATCTATTTTACTGGTTCCATCAATATTGATTATCTCTCCTAATGTGTTAGATTGTGAAGAGTGTCAAGCCTTTCATCCTTCAGCACCACAGAGAGGTTTTCATCGTTGGATAAGTCTTTTACATTTTCACTATTTTCATGATCTAACATTGCCACAGAGCGGTTTTCACCATTAGATCTATCTTTCATTTTTACTTTTTTGAGACTAAAAGGCTTGGTACTCTCTCCAAAATAAGCTCTGTCATTAATCTATGGCATAGCTATCTCTGTGATCCCCTATGGGTATATGGTCTCTAAGTTCTAGATAATCAATGATGGCCTCATCATTTTGAAAGGTATTTAGCTTAGGGGTAGAGTCTTGCAAATCCCAATCTATGAGTTCTAGATGCAATAGTGGTAACGGGTCATCAGATTGGTCTGGTTCGAGGCTAGTGATGATCAAGATGGAGGAGTTAGTGTGGTTATTGTAAGCATTGATAATGCTTGCAATGGTACTCTCCACAAGTTGATATGTTAAGTGTGGCATCATTCTTTCCTCATGAAACTCACTATCGTTATTATGCAGATCAAACTCTAGAGGTCTAGACCTTGAACTTTGTCTCTCATGAGTTGCATGGATAGGGACATATTCATGGACCACATCAACATATTTTTCATCACAAGATAGTTCAGAGAAACTATCCCATTCATACTCATTAGAGTCTATCTCACTCCATCCTTGTAGTTGGTGATTCTGCTCTACTAGGTTAGTAGTAGATGTTTGTGGTTATTTTCCTTTATGCTTGTATGTTCCTTTGGTCTTTGCTTTACCTCTGTAACCTTGCCCTATAGTGTCTTAGGCTATTAATGAAGGAGGTTGGATAGGTTCGATGATACCTTCTTTCCTCAATCCTATGGACCCATGACCTTCATATCCCATTCTTTGTAGTATTAAGAATCCTTGACCATACTATTCAGTTTGCAATGTGGATTGATGGTCTTGTGGCTTAGATAAACTATCTTCATCCTTATATAGCCATTGTAGGATGTCCTTTTCATCACTCTCATCATTAAGGCTTCCCCATTTTACAAATGAACCTTTTGGAGTTTCTAATGACTTGGGTTTGCTCATGGATGGCTTTCCATAGGATCTAGGGGATATAGGTAGTTGTGCTAAGCAAAAGGATTGCTTGATGGTATATTCCACTACACCCTTGTCTTTGAGCTTGAGGTTGATTTCAGATGCCTTGGATGTAGAAGGGAGTGAAGTTGGGTCAACACGGGATGAAGATGAAGCAGAGGCATAATTATTGGGAATTACAATGTTAGGTTTGGATTGTATGGAATTGTAATATTGAAATGGCTTGGGATCACCTTGGATGGTGACTTCTTGGTTGTCATGGGGGAACTTGATACACTAGTGATAGCTGGATGACACTACCTTCATTGTGTGTATCCAAGGTCTTCCAAGGAGAATATTATATGCGAGTTCCATGTCAAGCACTTGACACACCACATCCTTTACTATAGGTCCCACTCTGATTGGAAAAATAATGGTCCCCTTTGATGTTCTTTCCTCTTCATTGTAAGCTTTGATGGAGATTTTCATTTTAGGATTGATAGAATTCTCTGAAAAACCCAATGCAAGGATTAACTTTAAGGTGAAAATATTTAAACCCACTCCTCCATTGCTTAGAACCCTTTTTATTTTATGCTTGTGGATGAAGGTGTCAATGTGGAGAGATGCATTGTGTGGTTGGGTGATTGACATATCATCCTTTTCTCTGAATGATAGGAAATGAGGTGTGATTAGGTGACCCACCATGGTCTAAGACTACTCTTCGATGAGATTGGTTGGGATGGTGGTTTTTGAAAGATCCTATTCAAGGATGGATTTGTGGGACAAAGATAGATACAAAAGTTCTAAAATGGAAATGTGTGCAGGTGTCTTGTGAATTTGGTCCATGATGTTGTACTAGTTGGATATAGAGGATGGTTTGGATAGAGCTCCCTTAAGAGCAACCTTTCCACTATGAGTGGTCACATTACAATCAAGGGTTTTATTTATAGTGATCACATTGATATGTGAATCACTTCCAGAAATGTGGTTAACAACATAGTCATATGACATGTTTGTATAGTTGGCATTGTTAGCCCTATTTTTGTTTTGATTTGAAGAACTTCCCTTCTCATAGTTGGGGAATGGATTCTTGAAATCTATATGATCATCATTTGAGGCATGCCCATCAAGTGATATCCATTTTTGATCCAACAAGTCTTGAATGGTGTGCTTTAGTTTCTAGCAATCGTTGGTCTTATTGCCTTTACTTCCATGGTATTACCAAAAGTATGTGTCTTTCCACCAAGGAGGTTTAAATTCTGGTTCATATTCTAGTGTTTCCCCTAGAGATGTGAACTTTCTTCGAAGAGGAAAGTTTGTAGACCATGATTCAGTGTTTTGTGGTTTGTTTTGTGGGTTTGATAAGTTGAAAATTGGTTGTTTGGGCATGTCACATTTTTAGAAATGTTAGTGTAAAATGTGAATAACAGTTTAAAACAACTAATCATCGAATAACTCAATGGAAATTGATGTAAATACAAGTAAACAAAGATTATACCTTCGAAGACCATTTTACCTCTATGCTTCCATTGTTTGCCTATCTCTTCTTGATCTTGATGGTAATGGAGCTCTTAGAAGTGTGTACTTCCTTGCTATTGAAGATGACAAGAGTAGAATGACTGTAGGTGGATAATACAATGGAGGTTACACTACAATGCAATACTAATGGCGATGGATTGATGGAGACATGATTGCATGATGATTATGATAATGACGCTTATGTAAATGCAACTAGAGATAACTTTGCCAAAGGCACACTGGTATGATTCCTGCAGAGTAAGATTATGAATGGTTGATTGGATGCAAAATGGGTGTGAGAACCTCACTTATAAAGGCTCAAGAGAGGTCAAATCCAAGTGTCAATAGATCCATGACTAGAGGAATTAACTATGAGGTGTACAGTTGAGGAAGCTTGAGGGAATGCATGCAAATCAAAAGAGGACAAGTGTCCAAGCCTTCTTCATGAGTTATGGGAGTTAACAGAATAGATTGATGAGTTAACTGAGATGATTGATCAGTTAATTGGGTTGATTAAGGAGTCAACAGAATAGATTGACCAATGAACCCAATTGACTAATTAGTTAATAGATTTGATTGATGAGTTAACTAATTTGACTGGAGGATAAATAGGACATGTGGGTGAGGGAATATTAGCTAATTAAATATTAAAATATTTAATTATGTGTGCAACATGGTGAGGTATAAAGATGAGGTGGAAAGGTGATGTGGATTTATGGAATTAGGACTTAGGATAGAGGAATTTAAGATTTATTTAAATAATTTAGGATTATTTAATTAGATGAGACTATAGAAGAATTAGGGAATTTAATTAAATAAATTAATTTTATTTAATTATTGGATGAATGTGAATCATTTAAATAAATTAGAATATTTGTTTAATTGATAGGAAAATGATAATTAAAATAAATATTAAAATATTTATTTAATTCGACTTAGCCATTTTGAACACATGCCTAGCTATCAATAGTACCAACACATGGAAGCACATTGTTGGTCTTAGTGGTAATACCTAGCTAAATATTGAGTTTATAAACTATCACAATTTTTTTATAAACAAAACTTTAAATCAAGGAAGATTATATTTAAGTAAAAATAGAACACTTATATAAAGTTTTATTTCATCAAGAAAATTGAACTTTACTTACTGCTAATGCAACTTGTTATTATTTTGTATCGAGAAAGCATTTCCAATATAGAGAGAAATTTAGGTAGTGAGCAAGTGGAGATGGAGGTTGATGGCCAGGCCATCAACAGGGGGAGGCATTGGATTAATAATCACCTTTTCATTCACATTTACCAAATCCCACAAAATTTTAAAGAAATGCCCTATACAATAAACATAAAACAAAGAGTTAAAGTATGTTGTTGGCACTAGAATCTCACTTATTGATCCCAAGGGAAAATAAAATTTAGGCTAGAGTGCCAAGTGTTTGACATAAAACCCTTTAATCTGGAAGATTTGAGATTTCAATTATCTATGAGAATTCTTCCCAACCAACCTCAAAATAAAAGTCTAGGCTCATGGGCAACTTCAAACATGAAACAAGCTTGTCACAATGAATTTTGAATTGTTAGTCAACCAGTTGATAAGCCATGATATATATAGGAGCTTGGGTTTGGGTCTATTGGAGAACATGCAAGACATCATTGGATGTAAAAAGTTAGATATACTTCATCAATGTAAAGCTTGGGTCCACATAGCTCCAAATCTTCTAGACTTGAAATGAACTTTTAATAAGTGAAATCTTATTTTTTTGCATCCAATATTCACTTGTCTTGTTTCTTGAGGATCTGAGTTGCTCTATATAACTAAGTTGAATGGGTGTTAGGAGTTTGAAATATCAATTTGAAGTTTGTTGGGCCCACATTTGGCAGTCCCAAGAGTTTTATTAATCAAATTCTAGATGACACCTTGTGTTTGAAGTTTACTTTGCCCCATGCCCATGTTCCTAGCAAGCCAAAAAAATCTTATGCAGTGTGAATGGCCTCGATTCTATGGTGTTTATACTTTCAGTTCCATGATTGCAAGGAGGTGCTTAGATGAACTAGGGTTGGACATGTGACTTAGGAGTGACATGGATTATGGCTCAAGGAAATCAAGACTAAATGCATGGCCAACTCTATCAATTTTATTAAGCCTTTGGCCACTTTTTGAGTTCCTTGAACATGAGGAAGAAAATACTATTTAATTGATCAAATTAGACTGGGTCTAATATTGTTTGCAAATTCATGGATTTAAGATCTACAACACAAGCTTAATATAAACGTTGATCTAAGTTGCTTTTAGGTATTTCCAATAATCTCACCAATCCTCAAAGCTTAACAATGTTATATATAAGAAACTGACTTAATCAAAGTTGAATGAATCTTCCAAGGGCTCATACCCTATTCCAAACTTCCCATTTTAGCATAGGCAAGGAGGATGTAGTAAGGTTTTGGAATTTGGTTTTACACTTGTTAATTGTGCTTTCTTATAACTCTATTAGGGCCTTTTATAGTCACTCTACACTTAATATTTCAGCCTTAAATTCTTTTAATTTTATTTTTTGAAGTTTAGACAGTGTATTGCTTTGTTTAACGCGCTATAAAGGAATGAATCTGTTATTGTAGAGGCAATTTCTAGAATGTTGTATAATGCTTAAATAAATGATACATATCATTCTTTTGTCTTTTTATCAACTTTGTCAAATGTGAAATGTATTGTATTAAAAGAATATGCAAATTAGTAAAACATGTTTTCTAGTGAACCACTACATGGGACAATCCTACCTTTTATTATAATGGAAGAAAAAGAAAAATAAAAAAAACATATGAGCCTTAGAAGAACTATAACTTATGTGTACACATTGTAATTTATATTTTATGGTGCATGGATTGAATTTCAAAGATTTCTTGCTTATAAAAAGGGAGTCTTTGCCTAAATAATAGGAAGGAGAAATGTAAAAGTATAACTTATTATACTTTTAATAATCTATCTATTGAGTCACTGTTTGCCAAGATGACTTGGAGGAAGGAGGAATTCCAAAGAGGTCTTGTGATCTAAAACTTCATAAGCAATGCCCACATACTAAGTTGCATATCCCAACTGTGTAAATGTAACAATATTTTATATCTTAAAACAACAAAAAATCATAATGCGTTTTAAAAATTTTGATTGTGGGAAATAGATAGAATTATGTAAATATTTTATGTTTCAAAGTATCTTTCATTTCTTTTTTTTCTTATGGGTATGATTGTTCAACTTGTTAGTCATTGGACGAAATTGATGGAAATTATGTGTGGGTATTCCAACCCCTTCCTAACTACACTTTGTTCCTTGATTTTTGTTGCCAATTTTTAATGAAGTTTAAGTTTCTTTTAAATTTTATGTTTGAAATCTAAAAGGCTTTTTCCATCTAATATTTATTTTTTTTTTTTCTTATGGACGTGAGCTACCTTATATAGTTAGGTTGAATGGACTTTTTTGGAGTCCAAAATATCAATTTCGAGTTTGTTGAGCCCATGTATGTCAACCTTGAGAGGTTCATTAATAAAATTATAGAAGATGCCTCATGTCCTAAGTTCACTTGAATCCATGCCAATGTTCTCAACAGACCTCAAACTCTTATGTAATAGAGCTTAGTGAGTGGCCTTGAGTATATGGTATGTATACTCTCAATTCTAGAATTCTAAGGTGGTACTTAGATGAATCATGGTTTGAGATGTGGCTTGGTAGTGAAATGGGCTATGACTCAAGGGAATCAAGAGTAGATAAATAGAAAGCTTTATCAACCATTTACCAAGGTTTTGGCCAACTTGCAAGTTCCCTAAACATGAGGAATAAGATACAATACACTTGATTGAATTAAATCGGGTTTGCTATTGTCTACACATTCATGGTTTTAAGATCTCAAACACAAGCTTACTATAAACTTTGACTTGAGATGCTGTTAGATCTTTCCAACACTCTCCATGAACAACCAAGCTTGACAATGTTCGACATGAGAAAGTGACTTAATTAGAGTTGGTCTTGAATCTTTCAAGGGCTAATGTTGTGTTCCAAAATTCCCATTTTGGCACTAGGTGATTAAATGCATAAAAATAATGGCAAGAAGATAATTTGATTTCAAAAATTAGAATGTAAAAATCTTTAAAGTGTTGAGCAAATTTGTATCTTGTATTCATATTGATTTTGTGAATCTCTACCAAAAATGAAACAAAAGAGAACATTTTATCTTTAAATCCCCTACAAGATGAGAGAACCCCAATAGTAGAACCTTACCAAGAAAACCGAAAATAAGAACATGCCTCCAGAAAAGGAACCAGGTTTGCAATGAGATTTGCACATGTATTTATAGCTCACTCAAAGACTTGGGAATACAAAAAATCATTCCCTCCAAAAAGTCACAAGTGGACAAAATACAAGAAATATGAAGAGCCATTTGAATATCTTTCATATTTCAAACATTACAATATTTTACATAAAAATATAGTACATTATGTATTGTATATTGCACATTAATTCACCCTAAATAAAGATTGTTTTTGTTGGTATGCCTAAAATTTACAATTGTTCTTTTTACCAACTTTCTATTTGGACCATCGTAGTGCATAAATCTAACATCCACCTAAATAAACCCCCCCAGAAAAGAATCATGAACTGATTTATAATTAACTCCTTTCTTCTAAAAATCCTCACAAGAGAGCCACATTCTCATCAACCTGGTAATTGAGAAAGAATCAAAATTTCCTTCACTTGGGAACTCTAGTTTTAGCACTTCTTCAAATTGTGGCTTCACATCCTATACTAATTTTAAATTGTTCTTCTCATCATAAAGGTCACATCCTATTCCATTTACAAAATTATTGATATCTTTTATTGTATATTTCATGAGATTATACCTATGTACAAATGTGTCTTTGCCATCTATGAGACCTTCTTTAATAAAAAAAATTGGGGATCAATCTTTGTTATTTGCACAAGATAAGGAGGATCTACATTAATATCCTTCATTTCATAGTTAATTCTCTCATCCATGGTTTTCATTACATCCTTCCTTATTGAATATCTTCTACACTCATCCACCATTATTTCAATCAATTTGTGTTCCAATGGTAACAAGTCACTTCTCCAATTCCTCGTAGTTGTGATAATGATTTTTACTTCAAGAACTTGAACTTGTAGCTATAGAAGGGTCTAAAGATGTGGCCACTAGATCAAAAGTACCCACCAAGTTCTCAATATATGTAACTTAATTGGGTAATTTCATCCTTGAGCTCCTGCTTGGTGGCTTTGTCCTTCTTGATTTTATTTATCATCCATTTCATGGAAGATTTTTCTATTTGCTCCCCCTACTCCCAAGAAGGCTTATCAAATGAAATTGTATATACTATGAAGTTAGATGGTTGCAATTGTGTCTCCACTACGTCTTTCAAAGGTGTCACAATCTAAGCTTTCTAGGATCCTTGTGTATCTATCATTATCATAAATCTGACTCTAGTTTTCTTTTGGGGATGTAGATTCAACATTATGGATGATAATTCTTCCAAGTCATCTAGAGGATATTGTAATACCCTCTTCTTGCTCTAAATTAATTAGTCAAACCACTTAGGAGTATTATTAACTAGAGTCTTCTCTTTGGACAATGCTTCTTCTTGAGTGTTTTTTTTATTGTTTATTTTCGTCCACTTCTTCATGTAGCACCTCTTCTTGATGACCCTATTCTTGGTGGACTTGTTCTTGATGAAGCATTCTTGTAGAAACACTTAGGGATCATCAACATTAAGGACAACATTAGTTTAAGGTAAGGGACATGCTACATTCTTAACCTCTAACATGTGTGGTGATATGTGTAGTGAACTTGTGGCTATTATAACCTTTAATTGAGTTATACAATCATTGCTATTGTTTTTAATATAGGTATTTATGTCAACCAGGGTGGTCTCCATAGCATAATTATGGTATATAAGAGGTAGTGGTTAATTTATTATTATAATATTATAAATTATGTTCTTATTGAAGATTTTAGACGTTGCCCCTCAAGGTGGCTAATTACTATCAAGTATTATCAAGCCCTATGAAAACCTCTAGGAATAACCTTGATAAAGCATCACACAATTTAACACACTACAATAAACATTACCTACTTAATAATTGAATCTATATAATTTATTAACATCTAAATATTAATAAAAATTTATCTTATTTCTTTATATTAAAATGTTCACTTTAAATTACATCAACTTCAATTATAATCCTTCAACTAAAATAGAGAACATTCAAACTAAAAAATATAATTCAAACTATAATTTTCTTTTGTAACATACACAAACTCCATTTATAATCCTTTGCATTTTCAATACATATTTATCCCTCAATAGTGGCAACACATGGAAGCACATTGTGTTGTGATCTTAGTGGTAATAGCTAGCTAAATATTTATTTTATAAACCATCAAAATTGTGTCTAAATAAAACTTTAGAACAAGGGCAATCATATTTAAGTAAAAAATAGGACGTATATAAAGTTTTATATCATTAAAAAAATTAGACTTTACTTACTACCAATACAGCTTGTTAGTCCCTGCCTTGGTAAGGGTACTTATGCATTCGATATGCAATATTGTTGCATTAGTTCTTTGAACTGTTGACCAATCATCTTCTTTTATTTTTCTGATGACTATAGTTTGCATAGTTGGGAAAAATATTTGATTAGCTATTGTTGTTTACCCTCTTATTGCTGCCTTCACCTGAATCGAGGCAAACATTAAATACTGAAGTCAATATCAGCCATACCTAAATTAAATGAAGTGAGTATGGCCCATTCTTTAAGTCCAATCAAATAGACAATATTATTGTAAAAGTCAATATTCAAATCAATATTAAAATGACATTTCCTATAGGCAATCTTATTGAATCTCATGAAATCTTATCTAGAATAGTAAGCTTTCGTTGCCCTATGGTGACTAAATTCATTAATTATTGATTGTGCCTGCTGTATGTAGTTCTGTGTTGTGGGGGACTTTTTATCCTGTGAGGCATCTTGGATGCAACCTCCACATTCTCCTTCACTCGCATTTGAAAACTTATAATTCATCCTGAAGAAATTGTTGGCTGCCCTTCGGTATGTTGTACATGGCTTCAGCCGCAGCAATGGACAACTCTCTGTCATGGACCGCTGCTTTAGATCAATCCAAGGTTGTTCCTTTATTGCCATCAGATCGTGCTTTCAAATAGAGGATGAGTTTATACAATATCTTGAGAAAGCTAACAAGAAGGCGGTCGTTCCTGTAGGTCTTCTGCAACCCGATCTTCCCCAGTAGGGAAGAACTAAGCTTTCAGAGCTGGACTCTTACTGTCTAAGATGGTTGGATAAGCAGCCGATTTCATCTGTGGTGTATGTTTCAGGTTGGCAGCGAATGTTTTGTTTCCCTTGCTTTTCGAACCAAGAGAAACCGACGGCATCAGCGTTGTTGCCCGGAGAGAGGTCTTGTTTACACCGCGTGGGCTCTCTGTCAACAGGTGATTAAGGACTTCAACTATTGAAAAGATATCATTTTTCTCGAAAAGATATCCTAAACACAGTGATTAAACTGAAAGTTGCAAGTAATATCATTTTTTGTTGGCCCACAAGTTTGTATTTTCTGGAATGCCACCCAACACCAGGTTTGCTTTCGTCCTCCATGAAAGGCGAATGCAGATCTTTTGCTTCTCCTCCTCCCATCATTTTCTTCTTGTAAGAAATGAGATCTTTTCAATTTCGCTCTTTAGTTAAATCGATCTTACACATATTCAAATGATTTAATGGTTTCAGGACACATGTTTTAATGGGCCAAGACCTATCTGTAGATTATTATGTGCGCGGAAATGTTCTGGTGGAAGCACGACAGCAGCTGGAACGACCGAACGGCCTCAGAGCCTGCATCCGGCCATCTCAATCCTCTTCACCCCTACACATACAACGCCATAAAAAATGTGGCGTCCATGTTCCCGGATCATTTCTATCACAGTGGAAACGACGAAATAATCCAAGGCCAGAGAGGAACACTCAGCGAACTGCCTTCAAAATCCACATAGTGTACTCTCAGAGTTAATAGCTTCCCATGCATTATGAACAATCTGAATAGCTTGCCATGGTGCTGCAACTTCCACTTTAGTCCACTTGCAGCTCAGCCCATGGAGGATATTCCTTTGCCCTTGATACACAGTAGAGAATCAAATATTTTATGGCTTCTATCTTTGACCACCAATACCAGTTTTTTGTTGAAATTTTCTTTAATTGAAGCATGACTTCACCCAGTCACTGTCCTAATCAAATAGTCTTCACCCGACAGTGCCTTGACCATTGTTCAAGCGTCTCAATCCACTGGGCTTTTGCTATTGGAAGGCAAAAGCCCAGATCCAAAAAATCCAAGGCCAGAGAGGAACACTCAGCGAACTGCTCGCCAAATTTGTGAACAGAACCCACTACGCATGACGTGGAACAAACGCCCTACTAATACAAATCTGATTATTGTTCTACTGCCTTATTATTGTTTTCTCCTCCATAATCAGAACTATATACACACTTACCCAACTATTTTAAAATAACATTCACTTCAACAGACAACAATTTTGGCCAATAACAATAAGATAAATATTTACTACTTTTTGTTGTGAATGAGGTGTAAAATTATTATTAACTGTTTGACAATTCATGTGGACGATATCTAAATAGAGTGGATTTACCCATGCTAATGAAGATTACAAGTGGAATATTCTTTTTAGGTGCTAGAATATCTAAGAGAGTACAGGAATTAAAAATCAAAATTTCCTCACACTATTCCTTTCATGAAAGCACAACTTACAAGAATTTGTTTGGATTTTCCATATTGCAATGTCAAAATAATAAATCAATTTTCATCTATATGTGTACACTCAACTATGCTCTACTATCTTTTTATTCTCTTTTAAAACAAGGTAAAATAAAAACAAGTATCACTTGTCATCTATTTGAATTTGGTTTAGCAATATTTGTTGAAGCACAATTACAAAACATTTTACACCATTATGTTCTAATAAAAAACATTGTTTTATGTTCATAAACTATACTCGCTTACTTACAATGCATCATTCCACAAATACATATACAAACAAAAACAAAAGGCAGGTACTGGCCACTACGTGGCACTTGTTATTTTTTTGACTTTTTCAATCCAAAAAAAAACAAACTCCAAGTACTGCATCTCCAATATAGAGAGAAATTCAGTTAGTGAGCGAGCGGCGACGGAGATTCATGGGCAGGCCATCAGAAGGGGTAGGAAACGGATCAATAATCACCTTTTCATTCACATTTACTAAATCCCATTCAACATTTTTAACAATGTTGTGGACAAAGACAAGAATTACCATTCGTGCAAATTCATTGCCTGGGCACATTCGTGGGCCACCCCCAAATGGCACAAATGTATAAGGAGCTGGCCCCTTTCCTTCAAACCTTGATGGATCAAATTTTTTTGGATTTTCAAAATATTTTTCATTTTTATGGGTTGAACTTGTTGACCAAAATAACTGCAACACATTCACACATAACCAAAATCTAAGAAATTGAAGCCACTAATAATAAATTCTAGTAAATTCTAGAAGTAGAAAACTACCAGGAAAACCTCCTATTACTGACAACAAAAACCTCCTAAGTTGAAGGCACATACCTTCCATCCCCTGGGGATGGTGAAACCAGCATAGGAGATGTCTACAATAGCCTTGCGCGAGGTACCTTCAGCTGGAGGATAAAGTCTGAGCGTCTCCTGAGCAGCTCTCCATGTATACTTCATCTTTCGAAGGTCTTCCCACTGCAGCACAGCCACCTGCCTTGCTTCCTTCTCCCGCGTTATCTCCATTTGCTCTGCACTCCTTTCCCAAATCAATAATCCTATCTAGACAAGTTAAAATAAAAAGTGTTTACTATAGGGCACTTACTATATACCTTCGAGAACCTTTCGGTAGCAGTCCGGATTCAGAGCCAGATACCTTAAGAGCAACGTTACAGTGACAACGCTGGTGTCATGCCCAGCCATAAGAAGCAGCATAATGTTATCCTTAATGTCATCGTCTCTCAACGCATTCCCACTCTCATTGGCATTGCAAAGCAGGAAGGAAAGCAGATCCTGCTGTGGCGATGCGGAACCGCAAGCCAAATCCGCTCTTCTCTTGTCAATAACTGCCTGCAGAATTCCGCGGATATGATTACTCCCAACTCTGGCTTTCCGGTACAGAGTCCCCGGAAAATCCAGAGGAATCTGCAACATTCCGTTTATTAAGTCCATAAAATGGCGATACAAATCAGATTGCTGAGTCCCTTCACCCATGCTGAGAAACAGACTACAAGCCACCGCAAACAAGCAACGCTTGGAGAGAGGAAATGCCTTGATTTGGCTTTCATCAAGCCAGAAACGTTTAACGTGGTCACTGATAATGGAATCCACTCTGCCGACAAATGTTTGCAGAGCTTCTGGCTTTAGAAAAGTAAGCAGCAGCTTCCTCAGCTCTTTTGCTTCGTCCCCAACTTTACTGAGCAAAGAATTTCCAAACAACCTGCTAAGCGAAGATGGCCAAGTGCTTTGGACGAGCTTGTTTTCGTTGGAGAAAAGAAAGCGGTTACCCTCAGGACTGTAGAAGATTGCTGTAGGGAATCCGAGCAATTGGGTTTTAAAGATATCTCCTCCATACAGCTTAATTCTCTTCTCATAAAATTCTTGAACTGCGCTAGACCTTTGGGCTGCTAGAAATTGTAGAGTCTCGCCGAGTAGCTGCCAACCAAAGCTGCCCGGGGGAAGATTAGGGATTGACGTGCTTGAAGTGGGGCTTCTAAGAAGGATCAGCAGAAAGAGCACAAATCCTATGGCTAGAGCCACCGCGATCATATCCATTCTTGTCTGTTATGAGAGAGAAATCAATTTCTGTAACAACTTTGCAAATCCTCACACCTATTAAAGATAGTGGTGCCCTCGAAGAACTACTTGTGATAAGGTTCAACGTCTCTATTTTGAGAGAGAAATTAATTTCTGTAACAACTTTGCAAATCCTTACACCTATTAAAGATAGTGGTGCCCTCGAGGAACTACTTGTGATAAGGTTCGACGTTGTAGCCACGATTACGTGGCGCGTTCCGGTCTCAATTTCAACTTTCTGGAAGTTTGTAGAAATACCTAGCATAATTAGCAGTTGTAACTTGCAAATTTTTATTTATTTATTTATTTTTATGAAAATGTCAAATTATTTATTGATCATAAGATAAGAAAACCACTTTCACAAAAAATAGTTTGGGTGGTAAAAATGCACACACCAAAAAGACGGTCGTATGGGCATAGCCTAGAAAGTTCTAGAATGTCTATGGGTTCACATTAGAAATAACATAACAGAAATTATAAAAACAAAATACTAATCAAAATTATGCAACCCAAGTAACACTCGTAGATAGGGGATCCGGGATGACATCTGGTGGAGCCCAGCCATCATCGTTCTGATTTTCATTCTCTGCATTAGCTTCCTGGTGCTCTAGTGAGATGGACAAATTTAAGAGTGGAAAAACCTTGTTGCTATCCCAACCAGTGTTGGTTGGATTGGAAGTACCAGGAGCAGACTAGCCTGTATTGTCACCAACAAGCTAACCTGTATTGACACCAAAGGGCCAACCTGCATTGTCAGTTGTAGCACCCGTAGAGCGACCAAATGTTCAATCACAAGTACATGGAGAGGTCGAGCGCCTGCGACAGTGAGGTGCACGACGCGGAGGATGCTGAGAACGTGGCCGGGAATCCTTGGAAGATCCACTCCTTTGCCGGTGGCCATGAGAAGGTGAACGAGCTCTGACAAAGGAAGGAGATGGAGGTACTCGTGCCACTGTGCAAGGAGCAATACCCCAGTGATCTAAAAGTTCTTGTAAGTGAGCAACCTCAAGAACCACTTTGTTTTCTTGAACTTGTATCTGTAGTAGAACATTAGAACACAAAATAGCTTTAATATAAAGAGATACAGTTGTTCCAATGTGATTGTCTAAAAATATACAAGAATTATGATCCTTCCAAATTGTGAAACAATCTCCACCCTGAAAATATGTCAAATCTGAGTAAATCTTGTAGGGAACTTGGGAGAATCACCCAAAAGTATTATATGTCATCAAAGAGGCTCTGATCTGAAAGGTCTAAAGAAATCATATATCCATAGCCAAAATTGCCGAGCCCTGGTGCAATACTAGAAGAGATTTTAAAAGTCGCAGCGTATCCACAAAATGGAAATCGGGGATCCTGAACCCCAAGATGAAAAAGCCTTGCTCCAACTAGTAAACCTTGAAATAGAAGGTACCAAGCAAAATGTCCTAGCTTTGGCTCAACGCTGGTTGACCAAATAGTAGAAAATCTATTATGCCAAGTAGACACTGAAGAGTGAAGCATCTATCGCTTATTGAGAGTATCTATAATTGGCAAATGAGGCAAGAGTCAACTGTAACCAAGCCTAGGCTTATAATGGTGCATTGGTCTTTCTGGATACCATTTCTAGTCTTTCCACCAAGGTCTGATGGAATGGATTCCCACTTTGTGAAACATTTATGCTAGAATGACACTGACAATTCCATCATATGTAGGTTGATCTTTCCTTTGGAGGCCAAATTTAATTCCAAGAGGTTCCCATGCCATAAGGCTCATGGTGGGTCTATCTCATGGTGGGTCTATGAAAAATATGTTGAAGAGTCTAGATACCTTTTTTATAAAATCGAAGAGCTTTTATCCAGGGCAATTTGGCTAATGGTTGGCCTATAGTGCTCAAAACAGGTGACCAGCAAATATTTTGTTGATTGAAAGAAAGACCATCTTGAAACCCATCTCCAATCCAGTGGAGCCAGAGCTTAACTTTCTCCCAGACTTTCCAAATGCTCTTAGCCACAAAGGTTCCTATGATTTGAATTGGTTCTCTCATGACAAGGATGGTTGAAAAACCAATCCCTTTCCATGCATGTTTGTGAACATGATGTCCCATTTCTATATTGTGTCTAAGTAAATTTTTTCACGCCTTATTGCCTGAGAGCGCACGAATGATCCATTTAATGCACAAAGCAGTTCCTTGGTACTGGGTAGAAAGAAGACCAAGGCCACCTAAGTCTCTGGGTAAGCAGCAAAACTCCCATGCAACACGGTGAAAACCATGGTGAGTTTTAGAAGACATCCAAAGGAAATCCCTCAAAAGTTTGTCCAGTTTGGCATAGGAGGCTTTGGAAGGAGTCTAACAAGAAGAGTAGTAAACATGAGTTGCTGGTAAAACTTTAGAACATACCTGGAATTTACCAGCCATAGAAAGTGGCTTAGTAATCCAATTGGTGAGTTTCTGTTCCACTTGGGAAAGAATTGCTTGCCAGAGATTGGCAGAGGTGCCTTGGAAGGCAAATGAGATGCCAAGAAATCAGAAGATTTCACCATGAGCAACCCTGTACTAGGCAGAGTGCTGGATCCAATGAGGAATGGGAAAAATTAATTGCCTGTAACATAGAGTTTTGTGCCAATAGATGGAAGACCCTGAGGCTAAACAGAAAGTTTGAAGACATCCAAGAGCATTTTTCACTATAGTTTCTTCTTCCAGAAATGTCAAAAAAGAGCCATCCACAAAATGGCCTTTGACTAGTTGACTGGAGGAATTAGGTAGAGAAATTCCATGAACAAGCCCATGTAATATAGAATTCGCTGGAAGGTAGCCAAAGCCTTCGGCAACTACAACATACAGAGCTGTTGCAAGAGGACAGCCTTGACATATTGAATGAAAGAGGCCAAAGGTATGAGATTGCTGACCATTGATAGTGATATAGGCAGATGCATCGGAGAAGAGCATTTTGATAGATTGGATGAAGGATGGACCAAATCCTAATGATGCGAGCATCACAAGAATAAAACACCATTCAATGTGATCATAGGCCTTTGCAAAATTAATTTTGAGGAAAATAGCTTTTTTGGTCAGACTTTCTTGCCCATTCCATTCTTTCCCAGACTGCAATGATATTATCTAAAATAATGCTAGATTTAATAAATCCAATTTGTTTAGGACAGATGATCAAAGGTAGCAGATTGCAAATCTTGAGTGAAAGGGCTTTGGCAATGATCTTATAGGAAACATTAGGGAGTGTAATGGGTCGCCAGTTGCAAATGCCTTTAGGATCTCCAGCTTTAAGCATGAACTTTATATTGCCTTGATTAATAAGCTTGCCTAGAGAGTTTGAATGAAAAGTTTCAAGGTAAACATTATGCAAATCTTTTCCTAAGTAGTCCCAAAGGGATTTGTAAAATTCACATGGAAAGCCATCAATTCCTGGAGCTTTGTCATCAACCATAGAGCAGACTACTTCCTTTAGGTCTTCAATGGTCAGTAACTGATCACTGAAGCATGTTTGGGTTGGAGAAAGTTTTTCTGGAACAACTGCAAGACAATCTTGTAATGCAATTTGTCACTCAGAAGTATATTCCTGAGCTGTGAAAACTTTTTCATAATGTCTTACAAATGCCTGGAAAATGGTAGGTAGTTCTGAATGAACAATATTATCCTCCTTGATTTGCTTAATACCGTGTGAGGAATGTCTGGCTTGAAGAGCTAGAAAGAATTCCTTTGAGACACAGTTGCCTATTTTTAACCAGTGCATCCTGACTTTGAGTTTTGCTCCTCTGGCAGCATGATTTACATCTATTTGCTTATGATGCCTTCAGTTGGCAACACTAATTTGAAAAGAAGGAGAAAATGGGTCAGTTGTCAATGTTACCATGGCCGTTTTCAAAGTAGCAGTTGTAGCCTCATAGGATCATCTTCTGAAATTTGCTGACAGCCATAAATGCAAAGAAACCTCGCAGTGCGGGTGATGGCATCATTCGCCCATTGTATCTAGCCAGTAGTTTGTATTGGGAGACATTCTAAATTCCATATAGTAGCAATGTGTGCCAAGGTGGGTTGGTGGGACAACACAAATGTGTTAAGAAAAAACTAAGACTTACTGGCACGTGGCTGAGTGACTTGCCATTCAATGGAAAATTGAATTGGAAAGTGGTCTGATAACATCACATCCACTAATGGTTGAACTAGGAGGGAGTCTGACGTAGAAAAAGAAAATAAAGATTGGGCCAAGATCATGGCACAAACAAGGCATTTTAAAACCCTGCCAGATCCAGCTCAAAAATTACACCAAGTATACCAAAAAGGATGGGATTGATAGCAGACAGTATTGGGATCAAAGAAACCCAATTTATTGTGCATGTGTGAAACCACACCTCTCTCTCGCCTACTGGCCACCGAAAAGGTAGAATGCCATCTTTATCATGCGCCGTTTTAACCATATTGAAATCCCCACAAATAAGCCAGGTGGCCACTAGCAAAGAGTCTGCAATCCACTGCCAGAGAATAGATCTTTCCATTGCATCATTCGATGCATAAACATTAATAATCCCAAAGGAATGATTATCAATATTGAGTAGTGTCCAATCTAAACGGTTGGCGCCTAATCCACTCCATGGGCCACCACTGAATCTTTCCACTGAGGGGACAAAAGGGTAGCAATGCCACCTTTTCCAGCCTCATGAGCAGTGCAAAATAATTTACCGACTGGCCAAATAAAATGGCAAGACAAAAACAATAGGAAACCTGTAACTTTAATCTCTTGCAGACACAGCACATCAATTGCAACATAGTGTTGCATAGTAGCTCTAACAAAATACTTCCTAGAGAGGTCAATTAGACCTCAGACATTCTAAGAGAGAAACTTCATTGTAAATCCTCCACCATTTCCTCAAAATCTAGATTTTCAAACGAAGAAAAACAATTCTATAGGAATTCAGTGGGGTTTGGTCCAAATTGAATAGGAGGAGGTTGCTGCTTCTTATCCTCCTAGACAATTTCTCCCTCCTTAAGAGGTTTCTTCCCCTTTCGTAGAGGGATTTGAAATGTCCTTAGCTAGTTCTGCAGCTTTGGGAGCCTCCACAGGAGCCTTAGTCTTGTGTTTGCAGGTGGTAACAGTAGCCCAAGTGTCCACTAGTTTGGGAACCACTTCCATGGACACAGCTGCCTCAACTTGGCAAGGTTGAGTAGTCTTAGTAGCTTTCCTGGGTGGAGCCTGAGGGTGAGGCACAACAAGAGGATAATCCCTAATTTTATGCTTGACTGACTGACAGCGATAGCAAGTGTTTGGCAAATTAAAGTAGGTAACTTTTTGAGTATGCTAAAGGGGACCAATCTAAATGTTAGTGAATTCCTTGAGATCTTTTGAAAGATCCACCTATACGCAGATGCATTTTTTAGGGTGAGCTTGAAAGAACCTATCTGGTTCAACGCAAATTACTCTTCCTAGTGAGGAAGCAATGTTATGCAAGAAATGCAAGCAAGGTAAAGGCAAACCAGGGAATTCAGTCCACATAGGGACCCGTAGTTTGGTATCATCCAAAACCACAAAATCACGGGTCCACTATTAGAAAATAAGCAAGGAAGAGTAAACATACCATGGGCCATGATTCAGGATTGCCTGGACATGTCTAACCTCTACAAAATGGAAAAGGAAAAATCCTTTGGTCAGATTTTGAACCATGTATCAAGGCGGACCCCATGAGGGACCCAAGCCTTTTGAACCCAGTCTTTGAGCATAGATTCAGGGGGAGTTCTCCCAACAAAGTATCGTATAAGAGTATATTGTTCTAACCATAAACAAGCAGAATCAAATTCCTGCATCAGAAAATTCATATCAGCAGGAGAATCTGAGGGCTTACCTCATGAAAGACCTTCTGAACAAACTTCCAAGGACGCTTGGTTGGTGGAGGAACCATTGTGCAGAGCCGTCAAACTGCCAACACCAACAACAAGTGCTGGGTTTGAACTGGTAGAAGGCATTTCAAAGGCCAAAATTCTGCAATAAATGTGGACATACAAAAGGAAAGGCTATAATTCCTACGCCTAGAGCATGGTATGACACTTAGCAAAAACAATGGAGACCAGCTATAGATGAAACCCTAGCAGAGCCATATTTTCAAGCTGCCACTTTTCGAAACTTAAAGATTTTAGTGTTTAATCTTAATATCTTATTTATTTTTAATGTTAGGCATTTATGAAAGACATGATATTTATTTCCACAGTTGTTTCTAATTAAAAAACTACATAAAATCACTCTCAATAATTCATCGTGAAGATAAATATATTTTTATTATCAGTAATGTTTCCTATCTTCATTTGCCAACAATGAATAATGTTTTGTCAGTTTTATTTTTGACAATGTTCATTGTGAGAGGCACAATAAGATATTGTATTTTAATAGGCAGCTGAAAAATAGATAATAACTATAATCTAACATCACATTCTAAGGAACTTTTAGACCACTTAATATTTTGTAAATGAGTGCTCTAAGATTATACTACGTCTAAGTTCATCAAGAGTAAAACTTACACACAGTATAATCCTGAAGCACTCATTTACAATATTATGGACTGTGGAAATATGATGTCTATTAACTTAATATTTTGTTGATTCTATTATTGTAAGCTTGAAGCATCCTCTATGCAATGTTAAAACTTTATATGCTAGCTTGGAAGGTTCACAAATTTGTAAGAAAAGAATTGATTGGCTATTTAGTTTATTAGTAATTGTTTAGACATTTTTCAAAATTTTTAATCTAGAAATTTTTTTTGATTGGTTATCAGAGTCTAGTTTTGTTTCCATATGAAAATAAATTATAAAGAACAAGTTAAAATGAATTAGCCTATCATCAAATGTAATTTCAGATAAAGCTAAAAAGAATGCGTAATACAAATGAAATTTACTAATTAACAACACATGCAAATCTTGATTTTTGGATATGCTTCTTGATATTTGATGTGTTAATGCTCCTCAGACCAACAACATAACATTGCATTGTATGGAGTCTTGAAAACGGATTGGGTTGATGTCAATTTATAGATTTATGGATGGTAGATTGGAGGGTTGAAATGTTAGTGTGGGTTTTTATTTTCATCGTCAGTTAGTTATTTTCCTACACTTTTATTAAACTTGCTTGCATTAAATAGAGTGAGTTTAATTAGTGAATGGGTGATTTGAGGTGTCAGCATCCTATAAGGGATGTGGCATTTTCTATCTTGGGAAGATGCTCTTGCTATCTTTAATCTGTATGGTGGCCTCTCCCTATTGGTCGGTTTTGTCACCTCTCCCCTCTCCTTGGTCTTTATAAATTCACTACCTATCATGTATTTAGTATCTGGAATGCATTGTCTAGTTACTATGTCATTCTTTGTATGAAGCTCTGAGCTCTTAATGCAATTCTATCACATTGACATTTGCATATCTCTCAAAATCGCTGGTTTGCTTTTACTTTGCATTTTCCAACTTATGTAGCTTAGAATCTCTCTCATAAAATTCCTAGTTTTCACATCTTGTTCAAGATTTCTAAGATGGTATCATAGCTTTAGATCTGCGATCTCCTTCCCTCTTTGCTAAGAGTTTCTGTAAAGAAATACTTTTTGGTGCATCCTGGTGCAATCTTGTAGGTTTTAGCATGCCTTTGCTTGACTTAGGTGGCTAAGTCAACTTCTACATGTCATTTTTTATTGTTAAAGGCTTTTTATTAGTTCCACATCTTCTACATGTCAAATCAAAAAACACTTTCTAGGTTTTGTTTGCCACATCAAAAGATTATCTGGGTATTTGTTAATTTTTGCATGCAGAAAACGGATCATGCACAAACAAAATCAGAATTTTTGGCAAGCCCCCTCTCCATTGACATTTTGATTTTGGCAGTCAATCTTTGTATGCCTCTAACCTGCTCATATTTACTCCTTTTTTCAATAATTTTTTTTTTGTTTTGGGATAGAATTTCATAGGCTTCATTTTGTGATCAAATTTTGGTTTCGGTGTCTAGTTTTCCTAGAAATTACAAATTTTCATCGCTGTTGCTGAGCAGTTCCCATTTTTGGAACTTCCGAGGCTCTGTTTGGGCTCATATGGTAACATTTTTTGGTAAATTTTTTTCAAAGCACCTAATTTTTTTAACTGCTTCTCAGATCTGTAATCAATTTGATCTAATTTTACTCAAAAATTATACATTTAGTTATAACCTAATTTTGGCATTTGGATGCACTAAGATCAAAAGACCACCTTGCTATTTTGGCTTGTGGAAATTGTAATTGCACTAAGTATGAAGTGTCATGATCATTTCTTGTTGGGGGTTTCTCATGATTTAGTGAATTTTGGGGGGATGCTCTTGTGGTGATTTTTGTGTTTGTTGGTGTAATCATGTCTCCTAGTTTGTGGAAATTAAAATGTTGAATCCTCTTCTTGATGATGGATCATTTAGTGTGATCTAAAACATCAATACAAAGAAACATACATAGTCAAATCCAAAAGAACTTCTTCTAACTTAAAATGTGATTATTGTGGGAGAAAAAGACATACTAATGATTAATGCATGAGTAAAATTGAATTGATGATTTGAGATTGCAAATTGAGCTTCATCAATTGAGATAATTATGTATTTATGATGGAATTAGTTTTCCAAATTCTTCTAATCTAGCATGTGTAGACACATCACCAACACTTGTTTCTACATTTGAGTCCAGTGATGCTTCTTTGCAAGTTTCAAATGCTTCTTTGCAACATGATGTTTATTGTTTTTCAGATCCACCTCATTGGGACTCTTATTTTGCAAACATATCATTCTTGTTTGTGGAGTCTTACATTTTAGATTTGGAGGACATATTTGAGGGGTTATCTCTCCTCTTTGATGATAGTCATAGAACAACTATTATCACACCATCTTTGTCTTTGGAGCTTGATGATCTTAAGTTTCCAATTGGTTCCAGATTGTCACCTTCATCAGTTAGGCTTGGGACTCCAGATTTGATTGTGGCATCTTTCAACATCAATATGGAGACACATGCAAACAACTTTCAGAGACATCATATTTCATGAGACTTCCTTCCACATCTCTTATTTTGGAGTTGGAGTTTCTTCTACATCTACCAATGGATTGGTTTCTTCCTAAGGGGAGAAATGTTGTTTGTCAGTTTTGGATCCTCTTTAGTCTTCTTCTTCATGCATACACCATTGGCACAGGAGCTACTTCATTATCAAGGGGACTTCTTGTCTCATTCTTTGCCTCGATCTACTGATTGTATATTTGTGTTGGATGTAGTACTAGGGGGTCTTAAGTCTTCCTTCCATCACTTATTCCATCACTTTGTTTAATCCGTTCTCACTTTTGGTTTTCTCCTTTTCTCCATTCACAACACATGGCTTCATCACAAAATGCTTTTGCCTCTTTGGAGCCATGTTCTATTCCATCTATACTCATGGGTGATGACAATCCTACTAGAGTGCATGGGAGAGGGTCTATTAATGTGGGCAAAGAAACATTTCATGATGTTCTTTATGTTCCATATTTGTCAACTAATCTCCTATATGTCTATTAGATCACTCACACTAGCTATGACAAGTAGGTTGAGTTCACTCCAGACACAGTGGTAATTAGTGAGTTGCACAATGGGTCTATAGTTACTGTGGGAAAAGTTGATCATCAGTCGAGACTATATCAGTTTTCTCACTTTGTTCTGATTCTCCTTCAGTTGCTTTGATCACTCACTTAGATGAGGTGATTTGTTTGTGGCATTAGTGGTTTGGCCACTTAAACTATCACTACTTGCAGCAGCTCAGTCAAAAGGACATGGTTTCAAGGTTGCCTTCTATTCAGTTTTCTTATGGTGTTTGCCAAGGATGCATTCTTTGTAAGCATCATGATGAGAAATTTGATAAAGGAAAATCATAGAGGGCCACACAACTTCTGGAGTTGGTACATAGTGACTTGGCAGGACCATTTCCACATCCTTCTTTTAGAAGGGCTCGATATGTTGTCACATTCATTAATGATCTTTCTAGATACACATGGGTTTATTTTTTTAAATGGAAGTCTAGGGTCTTTGAATCTTTTCAGGACAGTCTGAGAAGTCCATCAAGATATGCATACAAACAATGGGGGAAGTATGTCAACTAGAAGTTTCAGTAGTTTTTTGTTTCAGAGGGCATTGATCTTCAACACATAGTTCCCTACAGTCCATAGAAGAATGGCATCGTTGAATGCAAGAACATGTCCTTGAAAGAGATGGCAAATTATATGATTCAGTCCCATGGCACCTTAGTATTGGGCGAAGGCTATCAACTATGCGTGTTACATCTAGAATCAGGTTCCTCAGCGAGCTGTGAAAGGGATCACTTATTTTCAAGCTTCAACTAGTTGAAAACCTACAATAAAGACTTTTGAGTGTTTGGTTCTCCTACATGGGCCCACATTCTAGTACAGAAATGCAAGGCTATGGATCCACATCTAGCAAGCCTTGCATATTTGTTAGGCATCCCGATGGTGTCAAAGGCTACATGATTCTCCACCCCACCACTCATGAGTTGTGTTGTGCCTTAAACAACACACCCCATTTTGCTTCAAAATGTGGAACCCTATTTTTTATCACTTCAAGTTAATTTGGTCTCTCTGATTTCACTTGTATGATTTGACGCTTTCATATGCTTTGACATGCTTATCTGGAGTGAGTTTGGAGTGTTATAATTTGTTTGATAAGTTTTTTTGACCCATTTGATTGCAAGCTTTATCCTCAGTCTTTTCAGGGATTTTTGCGCTTTTTAGGTTTTCAGACTGTGTCATTTTTGCATGTTGGAAGGGGCAGGCCCAAACCCCTACACTTTACCTTTGTATTCTATTGGGTTCACATTTGGAAGTTTACTTCTAGTGCTTTGACATTTTTCTACCTTGTCGAGATTACGAGGTTTGTCATGCTAGGATGACAATAGAAAAATCCCCAAAACCGTGACATTACCTTTTGTGCATTCCTTGTTTACCGACACACTTGTCGGTTTGTCGGGGTGGGTCATCTTGGCATGACTGTAAAAGAACCCCCGACATCTCAACTCCCATAGGATGACATTGGGTTGATGTCTCACCTCCGTCAAATTTTTGGAGTTGGTCATCCCAGCATTACCATAAAGGAATCTCTAATATTCGGCATAGGTTTGATGACATTCCCGATCCTGATCCTCGACACCAAACTTGGTCTCTCAGATTTGGTTGATTGAGCCTTCCCATTTTCGCCTACCGTTTATGCATGGGTAAACTAGTATGCCTGACTCTCGCCAATTTCTTGACTATGTGTTTTTCAAAGTCATGACATCAGGCCTTCTCATGCCACCTTCCTTTACAGAAGGTGGCAGAGGTTCCTCCCGACCCTGACTCCTGTTGATTTCTCACCTATGTACTTTTTAGAGCTATGGCATCGGGCCCTCTCACTCCACCTTTCCATTTTAGAAGGTGGTAGAGGTTACACCCGACTCCCGATCTCCGATAACTCCTTGCTTTGGCTTGTTTTCTTGAGTTTGACTTGGATATTCATGTGCTTTCATTTGATGTCTTTGATTCCCTTTGGTCATTCTAAATGCTTGTGTACACCTTGTGATCTTGATACGCTTGAGTTTGAGAATCTTGATTCAAGTGGTGTGCCATTGCTTTATTAACTCTCCTAGTTTATATGTAGACCATGGTTGATGATCTTGCCTTTATATCATATAAGTGTTCTTGGAAGAGTTGTCTTATTATGTACATGGGTTTGAGATCTTCGGTTTGATTGAAGTGCATTTCAAAGACTTGCAATTTGTTTTTCAAACTTGGCTTATACAATTGGGTCCCCAATGTACTCAAGAAGATTTGATGTCATATTTCATCTTGATTGGCTTGTGTGTATTAAAGCCTATGTTATGTTGTTAGAAGAAGTTATTCAATTTACATCACATCTGTATTTGAGAATATGACTACCAATACTAAGTAGGTGCTTGACCTCATATGTTTGAGTTTACATGTATTATACCATACTTACATACGTGAAATAGGGTTTGTCTCATATAGGTACCCAATATTGATGCATCCTTCATGATTAATTTGAGTCTTCATCATGCGAGGGATTTTAGCATTGCCTTGGAAGTCCTGAAATAAGTTGATGTTGCTCCTTAAGGCAGCCGTGAGACCCCTTCAAAAGCAATTGAGTTGCCTTGAAATCCCTTGTTAGGTCATAAGAATGGTTTAAATAGGCTTGGCACCCAAAATTCAAACTTAAGTAGAGGGAAATGGTCCAATTTCTGTTTTCTCATTAGCGTAGATCTTAAATTTGATAGCCAAAACTGAAAACCCCATTAGCCCGTCCCTATCCTCTCGGGATTATTGGTGGATATTATGAGAAACTGAAGTTTTGGAGAGACGAAATGTGAAGTTTTTTGGTTTTTTCCATTTTAAAAACTAATTCTTTCTTTATAGGTAATTTCTGAAGGGCCCATTGTTCTGACCTTTCAGAGCTAAATCTATCCTTTATTCTAGTATGACATGTTGTCTGGACCATCGTAACAACTTCAGAGTGATGAAACCTAAATACATAATAAATTTCATGTTCTTAGATCCTCCATAGACAGGTTGCATCGACAGCAGATAGGTCCTAATATGATGAGTATTGGAGAATGGCAAAATCTTGAGACTTATAGATTAACAGAGGGTTCTTCTTCTGTCTAGCAATAAGTGATGTTTTATCTCTTGCAATCTAATGATTTTTTCATGATCATAGTGGCAGGCTTGTAGGAATTTTGAGGAAATTGAACCTAGGGTTTGGTTGCCAAAGGCAACCCACCAAACCCTAGGAAGAACATGACTTGAAGAAGTTACCTTTGCGTTTGATGTCATTTGATCTTATTCTTAGTACTAATGCATATCGTATTGACTGCAGGGCAGAACTTTATCAGTATTCATCCGGCATACATATGCATGCATAGAAGCCCTATAACAATATGTCCTTGTGCAAAACACAGTCACTTTGAATATGAGATTATCACAGAGCCGCAAGTCATGGTCCAAATGATATCATGTGGGTAGAACATTCATAAGGTTACACTTAGTGGAAGCACTGATACAATGTAGTCTAGGCATAGCTAGGAGTTTTGGGACAGTCATGACCAAAAATTCTTGATGGTGTGCATGTATCCCAAGATCAATACCTATAAGGATGATGGAGTCATGTTTGCTTGAGGTCAAATGAAAACCCATTTTTGTGTCCTGAGCAATAGGAAAATAACTTTGTAAGTACTGCCATATCAATGGTGTTCAGGATAAGGAGCCCTTGAATGAATATCAGGTTGACATCCTTAAACTTTCTTTTGTTTCCTTGACTGTTGTTGACGAGCATGTCCAGGAGGAGGATTGCCTTTAGAATGTCATTACCTCGGCAAGAGATCATTCTATGTTGTTGTGTCCTAGTTGAGACTATCACAGTCAGGATTAATAGTATGAGAGGGCATTGCTGCCCCTGATAGCTTAATTTCCTCAAACCCCAAGTGTTATCTTCCAATCAAATATTGTTGTGTATGGATAAGATCTAAAGGGTGTTTGGTGACAAGTTTGGGGAATTGTGGTGGTCATAAGTCATAGAGGGATACTTTTAACTATTAATTGACCGTCCCAGTAATATATGAATTGCTAGACCTGTAGTGACTTTCATGATGTGTCAAGATAGTCCTCAATTCCCTGAGTTGCTACATGAGAGATGGAGTCATTGTGCCAAGAGTGATATTGTTTTAGCAAAGGCGATTAGTTACAATATTGATTGATATAGAGGGTAAAGGAGAGCTCAGAATGTTGTCAATTAACCATTCAAAAGAATGGATAGTCATGCATATTTATAGGGAAAATTACTACTGATTGAATGACCCATGTATACCATACAGAGGAAAGCAATCATGGTCTAAGATAATCAAAGACGATCCTCCATATCTTAAGTGACCATTAGAGTTGTTTGAGATGTTGATTTTAGTAAGAAAATGCTGCACAGTTACAAGTTGAAATATGCATTGTGTAATGTCATCACGGTGTTTTCTGGGACCGGCAGGGGACGCAATATATACAAATTTATGGAGAGAGAGAGAGAAAAATTTCTACAAGTTAATGGACAGCAGTATAAGACTACAAGCTGAATAACAATAATAAATATTAACAACAGCATAACAGCAATAAAATTAGTCATGATAGCAATATAATGGCAGTAACTTTAATCATGACAATAGTATAACAGCAATAAAATTTAATCATGAGAGCAATATAACAACAATTTAATCATGACAGCAGTATAATGACAATATTTCATTGCCCATTGTGATTTTTTTTCTCTAAACATTATAAAATGTTTAAACATTATAAAATGTATGTTTGATTTTGGGGACGACAATGGGGATGGGGGACGGGGATGGAACACAGGTTGAAGTTCACATTGTGAGACACACACTATTAACTATAGAAAGAATTTACGGTATTGTGATCCTAAGTCCTTTGGATGGGAGACTTCAAGTCTTGTCTTGCTTTGACAGGCTCTCCAACTAGACCCTTGATGGTTGGTTTCCCTCCTAAGGTGGCAATGGTTCTTTGACATTAGAAAGATTATCACCTCGACAAAATTTAAATCCTCTTCATCTCTTTCAGAAATGCAAAGCCATAACCATCCCTTGAACTGAGTAGTCATCCAAAAACTGTCAAATGTTTGCAAAATCTCTAGCATTGGTAGGTAAAAGGGGAATGAGGATATTTTTATTTGAGTTCTTTAATATCAAAATGATTTTGGGGATTCCCCAATCCTTTTCCCAAGATCCATAGGGCACTGTTATACATAAGGGGCTGTCACACAATCAGCAGGACTTGCCTAACAGACAATTCGATCAGTCTTACACTTAGTATCATCCATAGTCATCTCGGGTTCCAGTTTCTATTCACGGTAACTTAGGTCTCCAAATGGGAGGCTTGTGATTATGACTGTCCTGAAATCTTGGAAGTTAGGGGGTGGTATGAAATGAAGGAAGTTATGAAAATTAACCCTTATGCGTGTGGAACTGTCACCACAGCATCTTTTGCTCTCAAATCTAACCAGTGACATGAGATTTGTTGAAACACTATGGGTAAGTGGCTTCTGGAAAAGGTGAAGCAGTGACCATCAGTTTTATACCTCCAGAGGGCATTGGAACCTGATTATAAATTCTAAGTCTCTGAAAATTACACAGTGATTATGGTGTTTGCAAGAAGATCCAAGTATTATGAAAGCAGTCTTAAAGGTGCTGTCCCAATTGTAGCAGAAACGCTCGGGTGAACAAACCTTTTATGATCTGATTACCCTGAATAGTATAATTGATTGAAGTATGATCATGGAAGGATAGACTCTAAGATGCAGATCCAGAAATGGAAGGCAATATTTGTGAAGTTGCCAATGGCAACAAATTTCCTTGAATTCACAATTGATGAAGTCAGAATGATGTAGCATATTGACTATTAATGTTCTTTGGTTTATTATAAGGATTTTGATGCCACTTCTTGTTTTTTTTGCAGGTATAGGTGGCTGAAAAGTGTTGTGAACGCATGCTAGGTCGTGATGAAGGCACATTACGCTTGGAGAAGCCTATCTTCTGCAGCTGCTCAAGGTCATTGGTGCTTGTAGGATGGAGAGCTATACTGCAGGAAGAAGACATGGGAGGATTGTAATTTGAGATGCAAATAATGTAATGCACAAAGAAGGCTCAGCGGACCCATGGCAAAGTATGTAGCGTGAAATTGAAAGTTTCTAAAATTAAAAATGTAAGCGACTTAGGCAATGTGTGAAATGTAATGCATTGTAACTCTTATAAAAAGGAGATATGTTTTGCATTTTGAGAAAAAAAAACACAGGGAGACAAGGCCAAGCGCACAAGTCCAAAATGGCAGCGAAGGTATGAGAATTCTTCTAAGTTGTCACATGCAAGCTAGTTCTCCAATAGGCAGCTAAGGCAAGTAATATACATAGGGAGTGTGGAAGCCTGCTCATTTGTAACCTTCTAGTCTTCTACCAATCATAATTCTAAGGGCAAATTCCCTACAAAATGTATTGAGAATTATCCATTGGGAACATTTTCTTCCATTCCATATGGGGTTTTGCTGACTGAAGACATAAGAACTTATATTCACAACAAAATGGAAGAGTTTGACCATAGGATGCTTGGGGATATCTGGGTTAAGGAACTTACAGGAGATGATTTTGCACTTAAACCTAAGTATCAAAACCTAATTGCAAACAATTTTGATGTTTGGCAATGGTTCCTTAATTTTTTCTTTAACGACAAGTGGGTTAGATTAGCAATAAGCACGTTCCATGACAAATATGTTTGGTTGGATGTGCCTAGGATGAGTACTAAGGAAGTGATAAGGGAGGTTGTTGGTTAGTGTTCAAACGGATTTGTTCCAGTGTTGAAGTCAATAAAAAATGATGTAGTGATGGAGCTAACAGGGGCAACCTGTGACAAAAGAGCCCTCACTGTAAGCCCTATCCAGAATCTGGCAGTAAGATATGTTTCAATGGTAATTCAAGGTATAAAATTTACTTTACCAATAGGGAAAATTCAGTGTCTACCACCGCAATTAATGTGACCTATGAGATGGTAGAGAAAGGAGCACCTGTGTGAGATGTTGAGACAACAATTTTTGGAAAATCTTAAGCAAACAAAAGAGAAGAAGTATCCATTTAAGTTAAGAACTCTTGCCATTTGCATACTTTTCTACTTATTGCAAGAGCTTCCTAGAACCCGTAATGTTAGATGGATACAAGAAAAGCCTATGGCACACCAAATTGTAGATTTTATAAGAAGTATTGGTGACTCAAAGGCCCAGGATGATGCCTTTACTACTTTCTTTGTAGTATTTCAAAAGAAGATGCAGGCTAGAGAAAGGATTCCAAGGAAAATGGTTGAAAAGTACCAAGATGATATCACATTTTTTGTTTCTACTGATGAGTGCATGTTAGAAGTAGTTGAGCTATGGAATGTGTGGATCATGATGAGGTATAAACAACCTCATTCTTATGATGAGATAAATACCCCTTTTTGTTCTTACCAACCACCTCAGCCATGCCGATTTGTTTATTTTTAAAAGCAATAATTGCCTACTTTTTTTATAATGGTGCATAAATCTTTATTTCTCAAATTGAGTGGAATTAGCTAACTAATAATGATATAATGGTTTAGACTTTGAGTAATTGTGTAGGACTTATGCATGCCCTATGAAAGGAGTGGACTGCAAGTGCTTGAAGTCAGAGCGTCAGAAGTTGGAGTGCCAGAAATTTAAGCGTGCATAGTGGAAGACTTCTTTTAAAGCATTCGGTTATTTTTTGTTAAGACTATTTGAGACTTTACAGCTCCAATTAGAGCCTTTATTATGTTTTATGTCATGAACATCAGTTAGTTGTAATTCTATTTAAGACTTTTTCAATGGTATTTTCCCGCCATCTATAGATTAGGATTTTGTAATAGTGCAATATATGTGTACCTGCTAAAAATAAGGTTATGTTGTTATGATATATCCAGAATACTATTTAGTTATGTTCTCTGTGTTGTTACACTTTTATGATATGAATGAATGAATATTGTTGATATTGTAATGGGTAATTTGTTCTAAGTAATGGAAGTTCTATGAATGGATTTACTTTGAAGCTCCAAAAGTACTACATGTGATTTGAACTAATAGTAGGAATGCCCAAGAGTTGGCCACTCGAGGGATCTCATAGAGTAGATAAGTATTTTTATCATTAATGTTGTTATCTCTATTATGTGCATGTTATGTTTAGATAAATGTTATTCTGTGTTTAGTTTTGTTGTGTGTTCCTCTAGGTTGTGTTTTTAAGTTATTGATCTCTGAGTTTTGTTCATTTGGAATTTTTAGAGCATCCACTCTATTCTTAAAACTATTGTTAGCTATTGATTAAAAGATGTTAAGTGTACTTTCAGTTAGTAGTTAGTCATTAGCAGTTAGTCACCTTTGTTTCAATTTCATATATAAATTGCAAGTGTTGAATTCTTAGATAGTTTACATACTTTATAGAATAGGAAATTGAATGCTTTCTAGCTTAAACAATTTCATGTTTTCTAGTTTAATTTCTATTTTCAACCATTTCAAAAATTTAGAAAATCTTACTAAGAGAGATGGCCAAAATATCCCAATTGCATACAACCTTTGGACACTACCCGGTCGATATAATTGACATATTTGTAACTAAACTGTTAGGACCTTATGACAACTTGTCACTTTTTGGCACCATTGTCGGGGACATGATTCTTTTCTAAGTGTTAATAGGAGACTACACTTGGATACCTCTTTTAGGAAAAAAGAAAATAATTTTCAAACTTCTTTTTCTAGATGGTTAGGAAACAAGGTCCACATAGAGGATTCATACCAAGAATCCCCCAATAATAGTTCCAACCATAAGTAGGGAGGTAGAAGTCTCAGCTAAAGAACTTAGTTACGAATTGATCGAGCAGGATCAACTTGCGAGCTCCCAAAATATCCTAGAAGTTCAACCATCAGACCTGACCTTTGAAGAGGAGATCATTTAGCCAACAAACCCAATCTTTGAAGAGGAAAACATTCCTTTTAACATCATGGCTAATAATAACAACAATGACCCTTTCAATCACTGAAGAGAAAATAATGAAGATGGGAAATCAAACCAAGGAGATGGTGATAACCCAAGAAGAGGAACACATACATTTATTTATCCTATTTCTCTCAATGAAGATGACAATGTACCCGTGAAAAACATTTCACCCTCCATTTTACCAACTCTCAGAGGATTATTCTCTGAAGATTTTGACCAGTTCCTCTTCAAGTTTAATGTCTTGTGCCAAACATACAACTACAAAAATGAGAATGAGAAACTTAAACTCTTTCCCTCCATGCTGAGAGATGTTGCAATGCATTGGTTCTTGGGTTTAGTTTCAGGGTCAATAACCATGTGGGATGACATGGAAGCCATCTTTTTAGACAAATACTAGAGTTATTGCAGAGTAAGTGATAGGAAACAGGAATTGCTTAAACTAAGGAAAAAAGAAGATGAGAGCTTGGAAGATTATCTTGATAGGTTCATCTTCCTAACCAAATGATGTGGTAAAGTTCAACCATAAGCCCAGAAATTTTGAAGACCATATTTCTGAAATGACTTGATGAGGATGCTAGGAGAATTCTAGATTTAATGGGAAAAGGAGATGTGTCCCAACTTGAACTCGGTGATATTGCTAAGCTATGCCAAAATTTCTCCTTTACTCAGGGAGGTATCTGTAAATCTAGTCTTTTGAGAGGTTCAAATGAAATATGTAAACTATGCAAGGAAATATCAAACTTGAAAACTGACATTCTTATTCAGTTAAACACCACTTTGGATGGAATATAGGCCAAAACACATAATCCTAAAACCTTATCCATCTACTACCTTAGATGTCGAAATAAACATTTGTTAAGAGAGTACCCTTTGGATAAAGCTTACAATTGCCAAATTTGTGAATAGAGCCATGCCACTGATCAATGTGAGATACTAAATTCAATCAAAAATTCCAAGAAAAGGACATCTTACACTAAGGAGGAGATCAATTTTGTAAATCAAAGACCTGGAGGGAATTTCTCTTATGGCCAAAATTCAAATCCCTCATGGCGACCTCCAAATAATTGGAATAAGAATCAATGGACAACACCTTGGCCTCAAGCACCACCTAATTGGGGACCTTACCCTTGGGGACCACTTGAGTGGGAAAACTAATCCTGGGGAAACCCCCAATGGTTGAACCAGACTCAACATCAATGGTATCCTCAAAATATGATGCCTCAATGGAATCAGGCTCCAAATCAATTCTATCATGGAGCAAGGAGGATGCCTAATCCACAAAAGAACTTTTACCAACTCCCCAAAGCCCCCAACAAAATGAGCAGGTCAACCAACCACAATTCCTAGCACAACCTGTCCCTAATCCAAAGAATAACCATCAAGCCACACATGTGTATTCTATGGAACAAGAAAACATGGTTGGAGTTAATCCCATCTATTGTGGAAACCTACAGTTGAGGTCAGAAAAACACTCCAGTAGCCTACCATAGTCGAGATCCTTGATGAACCAAATGTAGCATCTACTGAAGGGACTGAGTCACCTTCCATGCCTTCAGATAAAAACCCATTGAGTAACCAAGACAAGCCTCTTCCACAATCCTCACCTAGAGTTTTCGAGTCACCTCAAGAAGAAGTTGGACAGCATTCAATAGATCTTTTAAAGGAGGATCCCACCATGAGAAAGAAATGTCAAGCACCTTTTCCTAAACACCTCAAGGAAACTCCTTTGAATAAACCTCCAGAAATGACCTTACCTACTAAAATGGTGTTAATCCAAGAAATTAAGTGACTCCATATTGAGATTCCCATGTTACAGGTGATTAAAGAAATTCCTAAATTAAACTAGCTAGTTAAATAGTTGTGCATAAAAACACCAGGAAGGAAACCAAAATAAATTAATATCATGCATATCAATGGATACCTACCTGACCTTCTGGCTTGTGAAATATCAACCTCGAAATGTGGTGACCTAGGTAGTCCACTCATAACAGTAATAATCAACAAGGTAGAAATACCCAATGTACTCGTGGACTTGGGAGCAACCATTAATGTCATGACGGTGGATGTTATGGAAAAACTAGGACTCAGTAATTTATGTCCCACAACCACCATATTGCAAATGACAAATCAATCCATAGCTATTCCTAAGGGTGTCCTAGAATGTCCCTGTCAAGGTTGACAAGTGGTAATACCTAGTAGATTTCCAAATAATCTAGTCCCTCACACCCAAGGAGAGTTACCCGATCATATTGGGTAGACTGTGGTTAGTGATAATTGTAGCTAAGATTAACTGTAGAGCATGAGGAATGACCATTTCACATGGTCCCAATAGAAAACACTTATTCCTGTATCCCCCCACTCAACATGCTGAGCATAACCAATTCTAGGTTGATGAACCAAATGGTTCTGACAAGCAAGAGAATCTAGCTTCACTTGCTATGGTAGTCATTAAACAACATGGTAAAGAGTTGGAAGATGAACTAGAAAATGACATGCAAGATCTTACCGTAGACTCAGGTGATGAAAAAATTTTAGTAGTGGAAGAGATTTTATGACACTTGATCCACACTGATGACACCAAACATGATTACACCAACTTCACAGCATTACTTTGTCCTCTAGCTAACATCATTCTGAAAATAGATCACTTCTTTGAAGATATTTCCAGACTTCACAAAACTATACCTCACAGCTTCCCTCTCAACACCTTAATGATAGAAGTTCATACCATCACTTCCAACTATCATGGAACCCAAACTATCATGTTACTGTTACCTAATTTCACTACTAGCTCAATCAGGTAGAGCTTTTCAAGTTTTAAAGAAGAGAAAGGTACATTTTATTTCTGCTACTATATTACATGCACGTGCATAAATAGAATCGGAAGGTTACATTACACTAGATTGCATTTATGCAAATGCAGATAACATAGAAAGGATTACACAAACCTTTTTAGGAAGAATAATTTTTATTGATAAAATAAATGTATAAGGTCTCACACAAGCCGTGAGACTAACCGTGTCATTGCAAATGAAAAGAGAAACTATACATTTATAGAAAACTAAAGAGATAAATATGCATATGAGATAGGGTGACTCATCATTGCCTGAATGACAAGTCTTGGTCTTGCTTGTGTTGTCTTGCATCATCCCATGTTGTCCCCATGTCCTACATCTAGCTGTCATCTCCTTGTTTCTCCTAGTTATTTGCATTAGAGGTTGAAAACTGATGTTAGAGAAATGATGAGGCATCATACATCATATGATATACATCTACAAATATACAATTTGACTTTCAGATGTAGTAAACCAGTTAGTATCACATGGACCTTCGAGAAAGCAACAAGATAATCAAGAATATCAATCACATGTACATGTTTTTCCTAACATGATTGTTTCCTGTGCAGATATAGAGCAAGTTATGTTACTGACTTGTTTATCTAATTTCAGCATGTGGGTTAAATGTGGCTCCCACAAGGGTTGAACCCAGCATGCTATCTTATTGTGCTTTAAAGATGCATAGAAAGTTTAAACCAATGCAATGATGTATTATTCCATGAAGGCATGGTATGAACATATATATGTGTGTATGAGACAACATGAATCAACAAGTGTAATCAGAAGTTGACATAATTTACATGATGATCAATGTTACAATATGTACATGATCAAGGCTATATTATCAACATGCTGTCCTAAACAGCAATGTAATGTAAATGGAAAATATAGTGATGCAGATGATTGAAGTAATCAACATACGATAATCATGGTTCCACGCACTATGGATGTCAACAATTATTGAATGTAGGTGGTTTCCAACCCACAATGAATACAACTGAAGTATCAGCCCTTCATATAAGGGCTAATTGGTAGTCATGTTTCTAAAGACCTAAGAAATGATACCTCACATATACTATCCCAAAAATTCAACATGTCCAAGACTAAGACAGCTTTGTCATGCAAGGAGTGCATTATACCATAGTCATAGTCATATAGCACAATGCCCATAATTTATTAGATAATAGTTTCCAAGAATACAATATAAGCTGTCACAATAGATAGAGAGACATTTTTCAGTAGTGATAGTCATAATGAACAAGGACTATGGCAAAGTTAGAAGAGCAAACCTGAAAAATCAAATGCATGGCATTCATTGTGATTGAGAGCTTAAAAGCCTTTCAACAAAGGTAAATGATAGTCTTTACAAGAGGATAACACAGTGATCAAAGGATATAGTGGTCTACACACACTTGTTGCAATAATGCAAGTGAGGAATGATTTTACAGAATGTATAGAAACAATCACATTGCCAAATGACTTTAACAGTCAATAGAGATAGTCACATGATTTGGCATACTAAGATGTTCACCATTGAACCTTTGAAGGCATGTCTATAAGGATAGTGAAAAGTAGTTAATGAGTGACATTAGTTTAACATGTTTCAACAATATTCTCATATAGAGATTTCTATTCCATACCCACAATCCTGTAGGTTCTCTAAAGTTTTGAAGAACAAGAAGATCATTGGTACCCATGCAAAGAAACTGATAATATATGTAGAATGTGTGAAAATGGTGATATGTAGAGATTCCATAGGGTTTTCATTAACAAATACAAGGAAAGATAGCAAAATACAAAGGACAAAAGATGCACTATAACAATGAACATCCTTAATCCTATGACAGTGCATTGAAGAGTGGAATGTGAGGTCTTTCAAAAGGTTGGCATTTGCATCGATGAAGATCATCACCATGTGAAAGAACAATGGACTCATCATTAGTAATTCTTTAGAGAAGTCATATAAATGACTGTGTATAGTAGACCTAGAGAAAGTCATAAGGTCAACAAAATGATAGTCACTTCTAATATGGAGCAGTAGTCAACATAGAAAGGGGATTGTTAAATATGTCTAGAGGTTTTGTTTCTAGGAGCATAAGGAGTGAAGGAATAGTCAAAACTATGTTGTGAGAGAAGGTATAGAGCATTATTTGCAAATTTTGCTCATCTAAGGCTTAGGGTTTGTCAAAGTGAAGGAAAGTTTCATAAAAAGATAGTGAGTTTTCTCCATCAATGATAGCAATCATGGACTTGATTTAAATAGTCCTGTCAAAGGAAGTACATTCAAGATTCAAGGAATAGTACACTATATTGTAATCTCTAGATGTAGGTAGAGGAGAAGAGGTCTATATGATCATTACCAATGTGAGCAAAGGTCTTAAAGAGTACAACCAAGCCTACATATGTGTTTTCACACCTGAGGACTTATCAAATATGCAGAGGTCTAATACAATGATAATTAGATAGATCTGCATATAATGTAAGGGAATAACAAGAAAATACAATGAGCAGTGGTCTTAGTGGGAAAAGGAAGTTACCTTTTTGAGTAGGTGAAAGAGACAATCATCAGCTTGTAACAAACCATTTAAATGTATACAAAGATTGCTTTAAAAGAATGGTTAAGATTTTGACACAGACCCTAGTTAGGGTTTCCACTGAAATGAAAGGACAAAGTTAATGAAGATGCTTACACCAGGAAGCACTAAAAGAGCAAGGTAAATAGGGTATATGAATGATTGTATCCAAAGAAGAAGTTATAAATGTCTCCAACTTACAAAACAGTGATACAGTAGCAGCAAATAACTTCCCAAGTTGTTCCTTACAGTCAACAGGATTAGGAGATAACAAGGGTTTGCTCACAAAAAACCCTTTTGAAAGCATAACAACAATACAACTTTCCATCTTTTGCATTTCTACTAGTTTTTTTAATCAAAAATATGAAATATCCATAAACATGATAGCAGCCAATACACAGAAGAAACTATGCACATAGTATAGGGTTTGCTTGACAAAACCTACTAGATTCAAAGCATGGCTGCTACAAACAATGAAGAAGAGTTTTTCATCAAGGGATAAATCTACATGAGTCTCATGAGAAAAGCATGGTGGATATACTCAAGCTTTACAAGGAGAATATATATACAGTGAAAGCATTGCTACTATAGAATGCCATAAAAAAATTAATTGATACAAGATATCATGAAAAGTTTATACACAGAGGAGATTCCAAGCACAGTGAAAGGTTTGATGCATAATATCCCAGTGCATTCGACATATAACTTCTATATAGTATTTAATAGCTATGTTTTGAAAAGGGAGCTAGGGTTTGTTTCTACAAAACCCTTATGAAGATATGCACATGACTAATATAACGAGCATATAGAGAATATATGGCTGCAACCAGGATACAAAACAAAGCATTTATCAATTTCCTTAGAATACAGAAGCAGAAATGACATGAATATTTAGTTTAAGCTTCAAATAAAGGATTTATTCTACTCACCTTAACAGTTTGAGACATTCATCAAGATTAGTAGCTTAAACCCTTTTAAATCAGTGAGAGAACTCTCCAGATAGTGCTACAGAAGACTCCATGGCAGTGCATAGGAAGTAAAAGTTGCAAAGATGAAAAAATGCCAAATTGAAATGCAAAAAAATGATGTCTTTTTGTCATGAGGGTTTCAACCCTAAAAGTGACTGATGGAGTAATATGGCATTTTTGCCTTTTTTCTTTCAAAACTTTGTAAACAACTAATACCCTGAACATGTATTTATCTGATGCTAGGGATGTGTCCCTTTTGGGATTTTTTCTCATTTTCCTTTGCATTTTTTGCATTTGACTTCCAAATGTTGAGTCATGATACTTTATTCTGCACACTTCTTTTATTGTAAGATATTAAGTAAGGTGATACAATTATAAATCACATTATTTAGTGTTAATTAATTCTGCAAAAGGAAAAAAGAGACTTGGTTGCATGTTTAAGTCAAAGGATGTAGTTGGGTATGAACCAAAAGCCAAAGATGTAGAGGTGGTTGAGGAAGTTGGCAAACACATGCCAAGTATATAGCTACTGAGTTGCCTTAAAGCTAAGTGGTTTGAATAAGTCATAGAGATAGTTAGTGGTTGAGTTGAGTGTTTGAGAGCATCTAGGAGGGTTTTTATTGTTTTTGGAGTCCTTTAGGAGTGGTTTTCATGTGTCATCATGTTAGATAAAGTCATGATGGACTTTTTTCCTCATTGTGAGCTCTTGTGGAGGGGATTTAGGTCCTATATTCTAGGCTTTTTGTGGGCATCCGACCCAAGGTAGTTTTGGGAACCTTTTTGGTGGAATCACTTGGATAGTGAGAGATATAGTCACTTTTGTGAGTCTTATTGTAACTAGTTCTGATTATGCAAATTTTAGAGACTTGTGATTTTGACAATCCTGGCTCAAAATTTTGATAGTTTGTAACTCATGTTTTTAGTTTACTTGATATGAAATATAGTGGAGACCTTGAGTATATTTGATTGAAGATTTTACCTACTTATCATTTTTTCATAACTGTACTTAGCAATTGATTGATGAAGTTAATTGTGAGGTAATTTTATTTCCTTTTAGTTTTGTCTCAGATTTTAGAGCCTTTGTGTAGAAAACATAATAATGTAGGTTACAAATTGTGTCGAGAAGGTGTGATTTGCTTTTTAAGTTGTGAAGTTATCTTCCTCTTATAAGTTTTTGAACATTTGGACCCGTTTGTGAAATACTTAGGCAAAGTTATAACAGTGGTAAGTCATGCACCTAGTTTTTTGTCATTATACCAAGTGTTTGAAATTGGTATTTTCATGTTCCTCATTTAGTTACGTGTATCACCCTTAGAATTTTAGTTTTCAGTTTTAATGCATGTACTTCTTCACCCTTTTCCCTATCAAAACCATAGAGTAAGTTGTTTTTAGGTGATATAAAGTTAGGAAGCTAGCCTTCTCTAGAGATTCACTCCAATTTCTAGTTGACCCATAGCCATAGGAATGATTTCATGTTCCTCTAGAGTACAAATTTTCTATAAATTGGTAGGGTGTAACTTTCAGAGATAACATTTTTTGGCATGCCTAGTGGGACAAGAACTAATTTTCAGTTCTTTTGTACATTATTTCACTGTTGTTTGGTGTGTATAGCAACTAATTTCTACCTTTTGAGGTGTTTTAAATACATACCTGGTGACTCCAAAGATTTGGTTTAGTGAAAACTAGTGTAGAACAGTTCATACATTACTGATATTGGTGTGTATGTCAAGCAAAACCTACCTTGGGAGGCAAGGAAAACACCCAACTTACAAAATAGTGATATAGTAGCAACAAATAGCTTCCCAAGTTGCTCCTCACAGTCAACAAGATTAGGAGATAACAAGGGTTTGCTCACAAAAAACCCTTTTGAAAGCATAACAACAATACAACTTTCCATCTTTTGCATTTCTACCAGTTTTTTATCAAGAATATGAAATACCCATAAAGATGACAAAAGAAAATACACAGAGGAAAGTATGAACACAATATAGGGTTTGCTTGACAAAACCTAATAGATTCAAAGCATGAATGCTACAGACAATGAAGAAGATTTTTTCATCAAAAGCTACAGCTACAGAAGTCTCATGAGAAAAGCATGGTGGATATACTCAATCTTTATAAGGAGAATATATATATAGTGAAAGCATTGCTGCTATAGAATGCGATAAAAAATTCATTGATACAAGATACCATGAAAAGTTTATACACAGAGGAGATTCCAAGCACATTCAAAGGTTTGATGCATAATATCCCAGTGCATTCGACAGATATCTGCTGTATAGTATTTCATAGCTGAGTTTTGAAAAGGGAGCTAGGGTTTGTTTCTACAAAACCCTTATGAAGATATGCACATGACTGATATAATGAGCATACAAAGAATATATGGCCATGACCAGCATACAAAACAAAGCATTTATCAATTTCCTCAGAATACAGGAGCAGAAATGACATGAATATTCAGTTTAAGCTTCAAAGAAAGGATTTATTCTACTCACCTTAACAGTCTGAGACATTCATCAAGATTAGTAGCTTAAACCCTTTTAAATCAGTGAGAGAACTCTCTAGATAGTGCTATAGAAGACTCCATGGCAGTGCATAGGAAGTAAAAGTTGCAAAGATGAAAAAATGCCAAATTGAAATGCAAAAAAATGATGTCTTTTTGTCATGAGGGTTTCAACCCTAAAAGTGACTAATGGAGTAAGATGGCATTTTTGCCTTTTTTCTTTCAAAACTTTGTAAACAACTAATACCTGATCATGTATTTATTTGAAGCTATGATGTGTCCCTTTTGGGATTTTTTCTCATTTTCCTTTGTATTTTTTGCATTTGACTTCCAAATGTTGAGTCATGGTACTTTATTTTGTAGACTTCTTTTATTGTAAGATATTAAGGTGATACAATTATAAATCACCTTATTTAGTGTTAATTAATTGTGCAAAAGGAAAAAGGAGACTTGGTTGCACGTTTAAGTCAAAGGATCTGGTTGGGTATGAACCAAATGCCAAAGATGTAGGGGTGGTTGAGGAAGTTGGAAAATACATACCAAGTATATAGCTACTGAGTTTCCTTAGAGATGATTGGTTTGAATAAGTCATAGAGGCAATTAGTGGTTGAGTTGAGTGTTTGAGAGCATCTAGGAGGTGTTTTATTCTTTTTGGAGTCCTTTAGGAGTGGTTTTCATGTGTCATCATGTTAGACCAAGTCATGATGGATATTTTCCCTCATTGTGAGCTCTTGTGGAAGGGATTTAGGTCCTATATTCTAGTCTTTTTGTGGGCATCTAACCCAAGGTGGTTTTGGGAACCTTTTTGGTGGAATCACTTGGATAGTGAGGGATATAGTTACTTTTGTGACTCTTATTGTAGCTAGTTCAGATTATGCAAATTTTAGAGACTTGTGATTTTGACAATCCTGGCTCAAAATTTTGATAGTTTGTAACTCATTTTTTTAGTTTACTTGATATAAAATACAATGGAGACCTTGAGTATATTTGATTGAAGATTTTCCATACTTATCATTTTTGCATCACTATGCTTAACAACTGATTGATGAAAGTTAATTGTGAGGTAATTTTATTTCCTTTTAGTCTTGTCTCAGATTTTAGAGCCTTTGTGCAGAAAGCATAATAATGCTAGTTACAAATTGTGTCAAGAAGGTGTGATTTACTTTTTAAGTTGTGAAGTTATCTTCCCCTTATAAGTTTTTGAACATTTGGACATGTTTGTGAAATACTTATGCAAAGTTATAACAGTGGTAAATCGTGCACCTAGTTTTCTGTCATTATACCAAGTGTTTGAATCTAGTATTTTCATGTTCCTCATTCAGTTAGGTGTATCACCCTTAGAATTTTAGTTTTCAGTTTTAATGCATGTAGTTCTTTACCCTTTTCCCTATCAAAACCATAGAGTAAGTTGTTTTTAGGTGATATAAAGTTAGGAAGCCAGCCTTCTCCAGAGATTCACTCCAATTTCTAGGTGACCCACGGCCATAGGAATGTTTCCATGTTCCTCTAGAGTACCAATTTTCTATAAATTGGTAGGGTGCAACTTTCAGAGATAACAGTTACTACCAGGAAAAACTTTAAATATCAACAGTTGGTTGAAAGAGTCAAATGAGCTCAAATTGTTTGATGTTTTGGTAAATATATCCAAGGCTTTTGCTTGAGATTATATGGACATGATAGGAATACACCAAAGTGTTTGTACCCATCACATATATACTGAAGATGTTAGACCTATTCTTCAACCTCAATAGAGACTCAACTGTACTCTAAAAGATATTGTTAAAATAGATATTGAGAAACTCCTGCAAGTAGGATGCATCTATCTCATCTCTGACAGCAAATGGGGTTTACCTTTGGTAGTTGTTCCAAAGAAAAATGGGAAGTGGAGAGTGTGCATCGATTATAGAGAGCTCAAAAAAGATACCTATATAAATTACTTCCGTTTACCTTTCATAGACCAAGTCTTAGATAATTCAACTAGAAGTGTTTCTCATTCATGGATGGATTTAGTGGATATAGCCATATAAAAGTAGTAGTAGAAGAATAAGATAAAACACCTTTTATTTGCACCTGGGAAACATTTGCATATCACATCCTTCCCTTTGGGCTATGAAATGCTCCTGCAACATTTTAGAGAGCTGTTTTGGCCATATTTACCGAGCTGGTAAATGACTATGTGGAAGTCTATATATGGATGACTTCACAGTGTATGGTTCCACTTTTGTTGAACATCTTAAAAATTTGGACAAAGTATTGAAATGATGTGAGGACCATTAGCTATCCTTGAGTCTCAAAAAATGTCTAATAATAGTAGAACAAGGGCTAGTGTTGGGACACCAAATTTCAATTGAAGGAATAAAATTAGATCCTAAGAAAATTGAGGTGATGCAACAACGAGAGACTCCAAAGAACCAAACTGATGTCAGAAGTTTCTTAGGACATGTTGGATACTACTGAAGATTCATATAAAACTTCAGCAAGATCGCAAACCCCATGTTCTCCCTTCTTGAAAAGGACATATATTTTGTCTAGACAACAGAATGTTAAACATCATTTGAAATCATTAAGGAGAAACTCATCTCTACTCATGTCCTATGTGGACCTAACTGGAACCTTATGTTCCATATTTATGCAGATGCTTCCAATGATGCCATTGGATAAATTTTAGGTCAGGAAGATGAGAATGGAGCAAAGTATGCCATCTATTTCATTAGTAAGAATTTGACTCCCATTGAATGAATCTATACCACTACAGAGAAAGAATTATTAGTTGTGGTGCATGCAATCAATAAATTTGACATTATATCACAGGGTACAAAGTAACTGTGTTCACACACCATTCAACTATCTAGTATCTAATGAACAAACTTGCAGTAAATGGAAGAATAATCATGTGGTTATTGTTTCTCCAAGAATTCAATATAACCATCATTAAAAAACCTGGGAAGTTCAACGTAGTCACAGATTTCTTATCCCAAATCAAACAAGACAATGGAGATTATGCTCTTGTACAAGATGAATTTCTAGATGAAAATTTATTTGCCATCTCCATTAAAACCCCCTGGTTTGCAGACATCACCAACTATCTAGCTACTTTTGAGCTTCCACCAAACTTTATGTCAAAACAAAAGAAACACCTTATTCGGACAAGTGATCAGTTCAAATGGATTAATGGAATGTTATTTTGATGTGGCCTTGATCTGGTTTTATGACATTGTGTCAGATCAGATGAAACATAAAACATCCTTAGAGCTTGCCATGATGACCTCTCTGGAGGTCATTACTCCACCAAGAGAATGTCCCATAAAATCCTAGGCATGGGATATTACTAGCCCTCAATGCATAAAGAAGTGAAAAACTATGTTCGATGTTGTCATGAATGCCAATGGATAGGAAGACCCACAACATCTGATGAAATGCCTCTGCAACCACAGGTAGTTTTTGAACCATTTGAAAAGGGAGGATTGAATTTTATCAGTCCCATAGACCCTCCTTCACAAGGCAAAGAATACATTTTGGTATGTACTAAGTATCTAACTAAGTGGGTAGAAGTCCAAGATTTGAGAGTTGCTAGGGAAGAACAAGTTTCTAACTTCCTGTATAACATGATTTTTCTCATATTTGGAGCTTCTAGATCAATTGTCATAGATCAAGGACCCCAATTTATGTCAAAATTCATCACCCTATCACCCTCAGTCAAATGGTCAAGTAGAAGTCACTAATAGGGGACTCAAAAATATCCTGACAAAAATAGTTTCATCAAGAAGAAGAGACTAGGCTAGAAAATTGCCTGAAGCCATTTGGGCCTATAATACAACTTGGAAATCAACCACTAGTCTTACTCCTTATGAGTTAGTCTTTGGGAAGAAACCTCTTCTACTCATTGAATTTGAACTTCAAACTATTAGAATGGTAATGGAGCTAGGTTTAGACCTCAACTGAGCTTAGGTAGAAAGAGTCTCGTAGCTTAGTGAATTAGATGAACTCCACTTAAAAGATATTCACCAGACTGAGCTAGTTCAACAACAACAAAAGGCGTGGCATGATAAACACATAAAATAAAGAGAGTTCCACAATGGAGATTGGGCACTGTTATTTAATTCCTAATATAAAGATCAAAAAGGGAAACTAAGGACTCATTGGTTGGGTCCATATGAAATTTCTAAGGTATTTCCAAATGGAGCAGTGCAGCTCAAGCCCATTGATAGTGATACTCAATCTCTCTTAGTCAATGGTCATCGATTATGAATCTACTACAAACCTTTTAATAAAGAAGAATTTACAAGAATGGTAGAAATGCAAGGAGAAACCCAATGTATTGACTCTACTACGACAGAGCCAATTTAATTTACAGTTATGGAAAAAAACCAATCTTGCATGTGTATGTACTTATAATCACTTCAGAGCATTTTTATTGTATTACCATTCTTTTCGACTTGTCTAAAGTTTATTTCTATTTTGTAGGACTTCATTTTTAATAAAATATAAATTCCAACACATCTTGCAAGGAAAGCGACTTTCAAATAAATGAAAAGACATGAGGTATGTACATCTTTTTTTTAATTAGGTATATTATTGTGGGTAAAAATAAATAAATTGGCACATTCCACCTTCCTTTCCAAATTTAGTAAATTGTGTAGACTCTACCTTCATTAGAGAGGTGGCGGCTCATGCACTCTATCCCATGCAAAATAATGATTCAAATGAAGCGAAGCCAAATGCTTGAATTAATCCATGTCCCATCAATATTCTCAAAGTACGTGTGGTCATAAGATTGCATTTCCTTTATTTCACCATTAGAGTGCCACAAAGTCAGTAGACACTTAGCAGAATTGCAAGAGACATAATGGGTGGGGCTAAGCGTAAGTCAACACCAACTTCCCCAGATAAATTGATAGCATTGAGTAATGTTTCTATGCTATTTCATAGTATAGGTTGGCTTGAGTTCATGAAGAAATTTGAGGGGCATAACACGCAACTGGTCAAGGAATTTGCTTAAAACTTCTCGGATGCGAAGACGATAGTGCGTGGCAAGAAGTTTAAGGTAAGCCCTCGAATCATTTCAAGCTTGTATGGCATTAAAAATGAAGGTGTGAATTAAATAGAAACTACAAACATTTCTTATCAAAGAATGATAGTACTCTTTATAAGGGAGGGAGAACTTCATCCTATGCTAGTTGTGAATAATTGTTGGCAAAATAAGGGGTTTTTAGAGAATGCCTATTGTAGATCCATGGAGAATGGTGGTTTCCTGAATCATCAAAAACTTTACATGTGAGGGGAAATGTACCACCATAGTCAGTCCCCCCTTCCAGTTACTCACTCACCTATGCCATGGTGTTGAAAACCTTGAAGTAAGGGTTTAAAATTGTTAACATGATTGAGAGGTTTAAACTCGGTTCAGGACCATTGAAACATCATTGTATCATTCACCTAATTTGCAAATGTCATTTCCTAAAGAAAAGAAAAATAGAAGAAAATTGGTAGAAATTTCTTCAAAAATTCAAAAACACTAAACCCTCAAGACATTTTGAGGAAGGTGAGTCATCTAGATTAGCGACTCAAAATCTGAAAGAATGTTGTTGGCAAGAGACATTGCTCTAGTATGGATCTATATGTTGTCATTGATGGCAACAAGGCTCAGAGATCCTATCACCATGACAGAAAAAGATATCTCTAGAAGAACATATTAGATTCCAGGTCCAGTTGACAGAAAATGGCTAAGTATGGAGAGAATGCAGAGTAGAAGAACAAAAGTTAGCCAGTATACCTCCGCAGATAATGATCTAGTAATGAAATTGAGGTATGATTTTAGTTGGTGTTTAATAGTGTTATACCTCAGAGATTAAGTCCCGATCCTCTCTGAAAGTTGTCTTGAAGAAATGTCTAAGTCTGGGCAAGCAAAGGTACAGTAGAATCAATGAACAGGGTCTAGTGTAGTGGTCTACATTCCTTTGCAGACAAGTACTTCATTATGGAATTTTGAGGGGTTGTAAACACTTATATGAAGTATCTTATTCCAAAGTTGGGAGATCTGAAGTCCACCAAAAGGTTAGCTGCAAGCTACTACATATCGGCATAGTGTTTAAGAGAGTTTGATAGAGATAGAGTCTGAGTTATGATGGTCCACATTTCTCTGTAGGATGATATAATGCCTTGTGGTTCTAAGGGAAAGATTAGGAAAATGTAAAGAGTCCTTGACATGATTTTGTAAGTGTTTTGTGATTAGCATTAGAAGTTGTAAGTTAGCATATGAAGTTGGTAAGCATGTTCTTGAGGAACATGTCGAATGGTGAGATAAATCATTGTGTGGAGAAGAGTAAATGTTTGGAGGACTTATGTAAGTAATTTAATGATTAGAGCCAACCTATATGAACATGTTTGGGAGATGATCTAGGTCCGCACAACATATAGTGCATTGGATTGAGTGACAATGTACACATTTCACTTCTTAGATGCTGGCATGATTATGGAGTAAATCATGATGTGGATATATAAAGGCGATGATCTTCAGTTGAGGAAAGGTGTGTGTGTGGAAAAAGGTGTGTGTGATGTGAGCATGTGAATTGAAGAGTAGAATTAACAGAGTAGCAGCGATGAACGCTTGGGATTCAGAATATAGTTGTTAAATGACTGCACCCTAGCATAGTGGCAGATGCTAAAGCAGTATTTAGATATCATGCATGATATGTTTGAAAGCAATTGTTTTTCATCAAGGCAGTAATATGGTAGTGAATCTTCAATAAGGTTTAACAACCCTCATTATAATCTTTCTAGGTATAGGGTTGAGGCAGTGAGCCTGCTAAATCTAGTTGAACTTCATGGTTGTAAGCCAGCATGTTCTAGGCCTGTGGAGTGACCAAACCTGAATATCATTTCTGTAAAGATTGCAATATATTTATTAGAGCTAATCCTCTCCGTGGTTTTTTGCTCTTTTGGTTTTCCACATAAAATCTTGGTGTTATGTGTCATGCTTTTGTGGATGCTATTTAGTTGTATATTTTACTTCTATTGGATTATTCTTTTGAAATGGTTAAAAGTAAAAGTACATGAAAAGATTTATAGAACACTGATTCAACCCCCCTCTTAATGTTCTTGACATTCAACAATTAGTATCAGAGAGAGGTTCCTTGGAAGAAGTTTAATAGCTTGAGGAAGATCTGGGATAGTGGGATCATTGTAGCAAGAAGGTATGAAAATTATGAAAGGTACAATCAACTAGAAGTAGCTCTTATGGATCTTAAAAACTTTGAAGTAGAAGTCAGGGATCTGAAGTAAAACTTGCAACAAGCATATGAATGCATCTTAAAGCTAAAAGAGCAAGTCAAGAAATTCAAAAAAAAATACAAAGAAGTCAGCGACCAACTGCTATAAACAAATGAAGCCCTAAATGATTTGAAAGAAAAAGTTACAGAAAGAATAAGAGCAGAAGATGATCTAAACTTGATTGTGAAAAATAGATTAGAAGTTTGTACAAAGCTTGAAAAAGAAATTATAAGTTTAAAAACAAAACTTGAAAAGGAAAGAAGTTTTGAAGAAAAAATCAAGATAAGTAATGCAAATCTTGATGAAATGATTGCTAGCCAAAGGAATGCTGATGAAAAACATGGTTTAGGATTTGAGAAAGGAGAAAGTTCAAACTCTAGGGAAATAAGCATTGAGCCAAGGAAAAACAAAGGATATCAGTTTAGAAATCAAAGAAGAAGACCTAGAAGAACTCAAGTTATACAACCAAATGCTCAAAGGTACCTATCTTTCAATGGTTATTATAATTCATGCAATAATTTTGGTCATAAGGCTACTTAGTGTAAAAGTAAAATAAATCAAAAGACTCCATTATTCTCTAGTCAGTGTTTCAATTGCAAGAAAATCGGTCATAGAGCAAATGAATGTAGAAATTAGTTCAAGAGAAGTTTCAACAATGGAAGGAATGAATAGTCATTCAAAGGTAAATGCTTAACTTGCAATAGGATTGGTCATAGATCTGTTGTTTGCAAAAGTAAAGTAAGTAAGAATCTTGTTAGGTGTAATACATGCTATAAATTTGGACATAGATCAAATGAAAAGAAGTTCAGTAAGAACAAATTTTCAAAATATCAGGAACACTCAATCATTCAATGGAAAGTACTTTGCATGCAATAGATTTTGACATATGGCTAATCAATGTAGACCAAATTCAATGAATAAAAGGATTCAAGGAAAAAAGAGTGTATTGTGCTTCAGTTGTAACAAATCTAGACATGTTGCAAGATTTTGTAGAAGAAAAAATATGAAGAAAAATTACTATTCTGAAGAAAGAGAAATAGAGCAGATAAATGGCAAAGGAAAAGAGAAAGTTGATCTAGTTGAAACAATGGACAAAGTATGGATTGATAAAGAAGTAATTTTAATTGAGGATAGATCCACACCAACATCTAATGCGGATACCTTCTTTGAAGAATGAGTTTGTGAGCACTGTCTTAGGGTGAGTAGTGTAGAAAATCCAAATCCCCATCTAGAAATTGGGTGCCAGAATCTAGCACGAAGATGTCTCATGAATCTGATGTGACACACTTATTAGAAGAAGAACCAGAATAAAAAGAATAAATGTGACATATTACGGAGCAATCCTAATCAACTATATTCTATAGTCAATGGTTTTGACATCTTTTTGGAATGAGCATTTAATGACAACTAGGTCAGGCCATGCAGAGGATAAAAGGAACATGTTTGGTTTCAAAAGTCACTTTGCACTTGGAGCTATCAAAAATTTAGAGAGATCAAAGCCAACTTTGAAAGGAAGCTAGGTGTACAGAAATGGCTTCCTACACTAATCTAATGAGGAGAGAAGAGTGCAAATTCTTTTCAACCTTTCCAATTAAAGTGTTATTAACCTAATAATAGAGATTTTGTAGTAAACACATACACAAGAATGTAAGATAGAAGAAGAGAGAGACAAGATATACTTGGGGAAAACCCTTATAGGTGAAAAACCCCACACTCCAAAACACAGCTCAAATGTATTATCTAAACAATAAGGTTTACAATATAGCCACAGAGCCAATGCTCTTGCAGGAGTCTTCAACACTCATATCTAGAGATAATCTAGCAAAATAATAGTACCTTCCAATCACATAATGCATCTCCTCTCCAAAGCACATGTTTATATAGAAGATACAAGCCAAAAAAGAGCCCATCTTGAGATGGGCATCCAACATGGCCTCATGGCCCAAAACCCACACCTATGGACACTTGTCCAACACTTTATGGTGTTTATGACACTTTTTATATCACCCCATACCAAAGAAGTTGCCCATTCCCAAGTTGGACAATGAAAGATACTCTTATGACTCTTACGACTGTCATAGAATCTATCATAACTGTCATATCTTACAGCTGTAAGAGAATCTATCATACATAGGCTATAAATAGCATATTCTATTAAAACTTGTCATAACCCTCCTTGGGGCACCTAAAGATGCATTCTTCCAAGATTCCTTGTGACACATGTCTTCACCTGTGATAGAATCTTCCATTTACGACTATTATGCATCATAGAACTATCACATGTTTTGGTCAATATTTCCTTACACACTATCCAAGATGCTGACACATGGAAAAATATTCCTACCACTAAGTGGTATGCCTATCTCATCAAGTGAGGACAAATTTACATGTGGTCATCTTCCATGTAGGATGACACATCACCATGCTAACTCCCACAAGATGACAACATAGGATTTGCATCCTAATTACACAATAGGCAATAAATAAATAAATACAATGAAATAATACAAGGAATTATCAAGGTTGAGAAACCTTAATTCCAAACATTCTCCCACTTATCGAACACCTTGTAAGAGCCAATGGAATTAATAGGATTTAACTGCTATAGGCCGAGAGGCCCATAGACTCCGAACACCATCTAAACTTCTTTGTGCCCACTAGTTTCGTCAATGCATCCACAACACTCTTCAAAGTGTCTACCTTCTCCAAATTCACCTTCCCATCCTCTACCATGTCTCGTACGAAGTGAAATTGTACATCAATATGCTTTGTTCTGGCATGGAAAGTTGGATTTTTTGCCAGGAAAATCACACTCTGAATGTCACAACAAATCATAATATGTCCTGCATCAACACCAATATTTGAACACAATATCTTAAGACAAATGGCTTACTTACAAGCATGAGTTACTTCCATATACTCAACTTCTGTCGTCGACAAAGCAACCATAGGTTGTTGCTTACTCATCGAACTAATTGCACCACTGAACATAGTAAACACATATCACTGATGGATCTATTGCTATCAATGTCACTTGCCCACTAAGAATCCACGAAAACAAACTAAATGCAGAGGTTCTATAGCATTACCATGATAACATATGGAATACTCGAAAGTACCCCTCAAATATCTGAACACTCACTTAACTGCATCCCAATGTACCCATCCAGGATTAGCCATAAATTGACTAAGGACTCCCACTACTTGGGCAATGTCTGGTTTTGTGCAGACCATAGCATACATCAAACTACCAACATCACTAGCATAAAGTACTCTACTCATGTCCTCCACCTCACTAGGAGATTTTGGACAATCATTAACAGACAACTTTGTCCCTAAAGAAACATGAACACATAATGGTCTACAATCTGCCATGATGAATGTATTCATCACGGTCCTCACATACTTACCCTAACTTAACCAAAGTTTTATGTTACGTCTATCTCTTCTAATTTCCATTCCCAGAATGTACCTGGCTTCCCCTAGATTTTCTTATCCCAAACAATGCTAACAACTAAGTCTTCAAATCAGAAATCATATTCTTACCATTCTGAATCAACAATGTATCATCAACATACAATGCAATAATGAGAATACGATCATTGTCAAATTTTTAATACACACAATGATCTAATTTTGATCTCAGAAACCTGATTGAAAATACAAAGGCATCAAACTTCAAGTACCACATCCTAGGAGACTTCTTCAAACCATACAAAGACTTTTTCAACTTGCAAACCAATTTTTTTTTACCTTTCTCTATGTAATGCTCTGGCTATGACATGTAAATCTCTTCCTCCAAATCACCATGAAGGAATGTTGTCTTCACATCCATCTGCTCCACCTTTAAGTCATAAGCTACTGCAAGAGATAAAAGGAATTGAATAGATGTCAGCTTTGCAATGGGAGAGAAAATTTCACCATAACCAATTCCCTCCATTTGTGAGTACCTCTTCGTGACCAGTCTGGCCTTGTACTTTTCAACACTGCCATCTACACCAAATTTCTTCTTCAACACCCATTTGCATCCAATAAGTTTCCATCCTTCAAGCAAATGCACCAAGTCCCATGTTTTATTCTTTTCCAAAGAAGCCATCTCATCTTCCATGGCCTCCTTCCAAGAATCTACATCTTTCATGCCCATAGCCTCTTTCACAGTTCTAGGCTCATCAGTGTTAGCGAGAAAAGAAAAAGCACAACTAGAATCAAGCAATGAATAACCAAACCTATCAGGTTGCTTCCTTGTTCTTGTAGACCTCCTCAATGGCTGAGGTTGGGGTTTTGCTTCTTCTTCTAAGTTTTCAGAGCTTCTAAAGCTCTCCTCATCATCAGGTCTTATAGGGTTTATTAGTTTAGTCCTCTCAAGAGTAGAAGGAAACTAAACCACATCCTCTTTCATTTCTATCTATTCTGGCTGTAAAATAATGGAAGAAGGTGTTAGCTCTCTAAAGCTAACACTTCTGATGTACAACACTTTTTCAGCCACATATCTCAAAGCTTGTATCCTTTCGCATCGACACCATACCCAATGAAGATACACTTAATGGCCTTGTTCTCCAATTTAGACCGTTTCTCCCTAGGGACATGTTCATATGCCTCACAACCAAAAACACGAAGATGTCTAACATAAGGCTTCTTACAAAACCACACCTCCATAGGTGTCTTACCAACAAGAGCTAATGTAGGAGACCTATTTACCAAGTAGAAAGTAGTGGCTACAGCTTCAGCCCAAAAATTTTGTTCAAGGCTTGCTCCACTAAGCATACTCCTAGCCTTCTCCATCAGTGTCCTATTCATCCTCTCTACAACTCCATTTCACTGTGGGGTGTATGGAGTTGTCTTATGTCTTTCAATCCCTTTCTCTTTACAGAACTTATCAAACTTTTCCAAACAAAACTCACCGCCATTATCAGTTCTCAAACACTTAATCTTTTTACTAGTCTGATTCTCAACAAAATCTTTAAACTCTTTGAACCAACTAAAGACTTCAGTCTTGCTTCTGATAAAATAAACCCATGTCCTACTGTAATCATCTATGAAAGATACAAAATATATAGATTTAAAAATTGAAGGAACATTAACAGGACCAAACACATCAAAATGAATAAGATCTAATACACCAGAAGACTTGTGAGAACTAGAGTAAAACTGAACATAGTTTTTCTTTCCATATACACAATGTTTGTAAAAGTCAAACTTGAGATTACAATCATTTAACCCCTAAATAATGTTTTTATTTTTCAAGGTTCTAAGACCCTTCTCACCAATGTGGCCATATCTCAAATGCCATAACATAGTCTTTTCAGTAGGAACCTTAACTTCCAAAGCATGAGAACCCTTGGGTACACAAGATGCACTACCATTAGAATTTGTTACAACAGATTTCTTCACTGCTTGTTTAGATGGTGGGGATGAAGTGACTACAACTCTTTTCTTCAAGTCAGAAGAACTATTGCACTATGAAATGCAAGCCTCCATCTGAAATAGGGTAGCTCTCTAAGTACCCTTCGCAAGCACCATAGATCCTCTAGCCATCTTGCATCCTTCCTTTGAAAAGACAACCTACACACCTGCATCATTCAACATACTTATAGAAAGTAGGTTTCGTGTCAAGCCTAGGATGTGCATAGCCCCAGAGATCCCCTTCAGTCATCCATCAGGGAATCGGATTGAGACTCTTCCATGACCAATAATCTTCATATGAGAATCGTCACCGAGGTACACTCTTCCACCATCGAACTCTTCATACTTCATGAACCACGAACCACAAGAGCCTCTTTGGCTACCTTAGAAGACTTTGTCCACATCTCTTCAGATAACAACAAAGATACCACTTCATTTATTTTGAACGTGGATGTGGTGTTCCTAATAGCCATAACAAGATGATCCCATGAGTCTGGCAAAGAACAAAGAAGGGTCATACAATGATCTTCCTCCTCCATCTTCACACCAACATATGTGAATTGTGCAACTAGCATGTTGAAAGCATTCAGGTGATACGCAATAGACCCTCCATCCTCCATCCTTAGAGAAAACAACTTTTTTCTTAGAAAAAACTTGTTCACCAGGGATTTGGCCTGATAAACATCACCAAGCTTCTTCCAAAGGTCTTTCGTAGTCTTCTCCTCATGGACATTCAACAAGACAGAATCAGCTAGACTAAGTCTTATGACACCCTTAGCCTTCTAATCTTTGAGATCCTAATCAACTTGTGCCATTGTAGTTGGGTTTACATCAAATACAGTTTCCCATAGGTCTCGATCAACAAGCATGTCTTTCATCTTAAGTTTCCATAACTCAAAATTAGTGCCATTAAATTTCTACACCTCTAATCTTCTGGATGTACCTACCATCTCTTTTCCTGCAACAATATTATAGAATACTCAGTACAATGCTCACACTCAACTTAATATTAGGTCAAGAAACCCCTGCCCACACAAATAAAACCAAAGGTGATCAAGCTTTGATACCAACTGAAAGGAAGCTAGGTGTGTGGAAATCACTTCCTACACTAATCTAATGAGGAGAGAAGAGTGCAAATTATTTTCAACCTTTACAATTATAGTGTTATTAAGCCAATAACAAAGATATTGCAGACACCACATACACAAAAATGTAATACAAGAGAAGAGAGAGAGAGAGAGAGACAAGATATACACGGGGAAAACCCTTACAGGTGAAAAATCCCACACTCCAAAACACAGCTCAAATGTATTATCTAAACAATAAAGTTTAAAATATAGTTACAAATCCAATGCTATTGCAGGAGTCTTCAACACTCATATTTGAAGTTAATCCAGTAGCATAATAGTACTTGTCAATCAAATAATACATCTCCTCTCACTAAGTGGGATGCCTATCTCCTCATGTGAGGACAAACTTACATGTGGTCATCTTCCATGTAGGATGACACATCACCATGCCAACTCCCACAAGATGACAACATAGGATTTGGATTCCAATTACACAATAGGCAATAAATAAATAAATATAATAAAATATTACAAGGAATTACAAAGGTTGAGACACCTTAATTCCCAACAAATTTGAGCAACGACAATCAAAATTTGAAGCATTTATAGAAAGGAAACCCTAACCCAATGTAACAAGGTACTTTCATTAAATCTCATTTTGTGAATCTGTTGAATCTTTGCTATGGCAACTCCACAAATTATAGATATCATTGAATGCCCTCAATTTAAGTTTTAGAAACACCCTTACAAGGAAACAAAAGTGGATCAAATGGATGCATTCTCAAAGATACGCTATGAAGTCATGTATGTGGAAGATGTTAAGGAATACACCCATGTGGCCCTATATGAGCCTGGTGGCAACAATTTTTTAGACTTATTTGTGAAACACCTATTAAAAGCAGTTAAGAATCAAATGGTTATAGATGCTACTGGAGTGCAATTCAAAAAAAGGGCATTAACATTAAATGATATCAGTAATCTTGCAGTAAAATTTGCCTCAATGGTCATAGGTTATAAAGTTTACTTCTCAAACTAGGAGAATTCAGTTTCTGGTACTGCAATATGTACACATCATATCAAATGATCAAGTAGAATGTGAACTATGATATGTGCGAACTGCTGTGAACCCAACTACTGGAGAATTTGAAGAAGACAAAAGAAAGCAAAAACTACCCATTCAAGTATGGTATGCTAATCATCTGTTTATTTTTCTATTTCTTGAATGAATTCCCTAATCATCAAGGATTGATTTGGTTGAGTAACAAACTAGTAGTCGTGCAAATTAGAAATTGTCTTAATAGGTTGGGAAGTTATAATGAGCAAAAAGAACCCCAATAGGGATTTTTCAAAATTTTTAGAGCATGATGCACTCTAGAGAAATAATTCTTGAGAAAATTGTTAATAAGTACAAGGATACAATATTTTTCATGGTCACTAAGGATCAATGTTTAATGGAGGCTATGGAACCAAGAACTGTGTGGGTAATGCCCATGGGTTATGTGCTAGATGAAAAATTCTAGAAATTTATGCCCAACACCTTCTTAGCAAACCAAAAGATATCAAAGAAGAAAGGTTTAGAATGTATGAGGAGTTGTCAATGAAACTCCATGTTGAGCTTAGACAAGCTAAATCTACCAGAAATTTGAGAAAAGAGGTGAAAGAAATTGCCGCAAGGTATGGCATCACTAAAGAGCAGCTCAAGGAATCTAGAGAAAAAGTAGAGAAAGCAAAGAAGGAAAAATAAAATGATGAGGCTAAGGTTCCAGAGAAATCTATAAAGAAGCTAAGAGAGGCTAAAGATACTCAAAGGACTACCTAAAGCTCTACCATTTCATCCAGTCCAACATCATCAAAGAAGCTATCTGAAAAGGACTCAAAGAGGAAGAAGATGAAAGGAAAAAGATTGTATGTGAGTGTGGGAGAAACGAATGAAGAAGAAATAGAGTCAGATGAAGAGGTCAAGATGATGAAAGTCTCTAGAATTAGTAGAGAAAAGTCCTCTAGAAAGGATAAGCCCAGCAAAAGATAGAAAAATGAAAAGCCTCCACCATTAGCAGATGTAATAAAATCTGTCACCATGAATGGGAGTTTAAAACCCATGATTGAGTACTATGATGGATATAGTGATATTGATAATAGAGGTCTAGAAGAAGACACTATGAAGTATCTAAACATTTTCAATAGAGCCCTTATTGAGATTATCTTTGAAACTCTAAAAGACCTATTAAATCTTCTAAGCATTAGAAAGGAGACTGCTAGAGCCAAAGATATTGAGCTAAGAAAACATGTTCTAACAGGATTGTGTCCTAAAATCAATCCGAAAGAAGAGAATTTGATCTCTAAGGAAACCAAAGAGAAATTTAGAACCAAAACAAGGATGAACTTGTTGATGCTGGGAGAAATTGACAAAGTAGTCAAGGAGACAGAAGAAATCACCTTGGAAATATTGAGAAAATACAATATTCCTACCACTCATGACAATGTGGCAACAGATGGTGAAAATGGTACACCTATCCCGAAAGTAAATCTAGAGAAAAAATCAAATAAAGATGACAAAGTGACTGAGCATGAAGAAGCACTTTCTAATGTTTTTGAGATAAGACCCTCTCTAGTACATCTTGCTGAGGTTGACACTGACAAGGAGAAGATTGAGGAAGAATAGGTCATGAAAATGAAACAAGAGGAGGATACTAATATGGATTAAGAGGATTTGGAGCAAAGCCACAAAGAAGAAGTCCCTATCACAACAAGAGACTCTGCAAAGCCTACAAAAGATGTGTTGGAGAAAAGAACACAAGCCTTGGATGAGACAAAATTTCTACATGGTCCAATAAACTTGGACACAATGTCACTGAAATAGAAGTTTAAGTTGGTTACAATATTAAAATTATAGATTGAGGATAGTAAATAGATTGATCAAGCAACTAGAATTTTGGAGAAGTTGCTATCCATGTACAAGAGGGATTCTTCCGTGCCCCCAACAAGTCATCTTAAGGGATTAATAAGTTCCATAAGCAAATAGTTTGAATCTTTTGAAAAATCTGTAGAAACAAAGGTAAGACAAGAATTTGATGAAAAACATCTGAAACAATTAAACATAACAATAGCAAAAGACAAAATCTCATTAAACAATATGATAGCCAGCATTCAGAAAGTTGTGAAGGATGTTGGAGATGTGTACAAGTTTTGTGTGTCTTGGCCCAAAGCTACTCAAGAGATTGAAGAAAAGATCAAAGATTTGGAATAAAAATTGATGGATATTTATGAGAAATTTGATCTAGAAACAGAGTCAGTCACAAGGAAAGAAACATAAGTCATTAAGATTCACAATGACATGATTGACTTATTCAATCAGAAATACCAAATAAAAAGTAGGATGGGACAACTAAGAAGACTAGTCTGTCCAAAGTTAGATTCATTGACAAATCTTATTATAGAGGCTAAGTTAGTTGTCCAAGCAGACATAACTTCTGATCTTCAAAAGGTAGAAGCCTTAATTTTCCTTCTCAACGGTCAAATTTAGATTCTAGAAAATTCAAAGAAAAGATGCGATGTTAACTGGACATTGATCAAAAACATATTTAATGATGTGCATAAAGACATGTGATATTAAAATGAAGATCGCACTTGTAAATATGTGGCATAATACATAAATTTTTGGGATTTTGACAAATGTTTGGTTCTGGATCAACACCCTTTTCCATTGATGTAAAAGGGGTAGAAGTAGATCAGTGAAAAATAGATAATCAACTTAGGAGGAGAAAGAAAGTATAGTGTATATAGAAAGGGGGAGAAGCCAAACATTTTCACTAAGTGTTGCCATCAATGCCAAAGGGGGAGATTGTTAGCAAGAGACACTACTCTGGTATGGATCTGTATGTTGTCATTGATGGAAACAAGGCTTAGAGATCCTATCACCATGACAAGAAAATATATCTCTAGAAAAACATATTAGATTCCAGGTCCCGTTGATAGAAAATGGTGAAGTATGGAAAGTATGCATAGTAGAAGACAAAAAGTTAGCCAGTGTGCCTCCACAGATAATATCTGGTAATGCGGTTCAAGTATGATGTTAGTTAGTGTTTAATAGTGTTATACCTTAGAGATTAAGTCCTGATCCTCTTCGAAAGTCATCTTGAAGAAATATCTAAGTCTTGGCAAGCAAAGGTATAGCAGGAATAGTGAATAGGGTCTAGTGCAGTGGTCCACATTCCTCCCGATACAAGTATTTCATTATTTGGTTTTAAGGTGTTGTAAACACTTATAGGAGGTGTCCTAGTCTAGAGTTAGGAGATCTGAAGTCCATTGAAAGGTTAGTTGCAAGCTGCTAAGTATCGACATAGTGTTTGATAGAGTTTGACATAGACAAAGTCTAAGTTTTGATGGTCCGCATTTCTTTACAAGATGATATAATGCCTTGTGGTTCTAAGGGAAAGATTAGGAAAGTGTAAATATTCCTTGACATGATTTTGGAAGTGTTTTGTGATCAGCAATAGAAGTTGTAAGTTAGCAGATGAAGTTGGTAAGCATGTTCTTGAGGAATAGGTCGACTACTGAGATAAATCATTATGCGAAGAAGAATAAATGTTTGAAGGACTTATGTAAGTAATTGAATGATTATATCTGACCTATATGAACATGTTTGGGAGAAGATTTGGGTCCATGCAACACATAGTGCATTGGATTGAGCGATAAGGTACACCTTTCTATGTACACATTTCACTTTTTGGATGCTGACCTGATTATGGAGTAAATCATGATGTGAATATATAAAGGTGATTATCTTTGGTTAAGGAAAGGTGTGTGTGATGTGAGCATGTGAATAGAAGAGAAGAGTTAAAAAAGAAGCAACGATGAAGACTTGGGATTTAGAGTATAGTTGTTAAATGACTGCACCCTAGCATAGTGGTAGATGCTAAAGCAGTATTCAGATATCATGAGTGATCTGTTTGGAAGCAAGTTTTTGTCATCAAGGGAGTAAGTTGGCAATGAGCCTTTAGTAGGGTTTAATAGCCCTTAGGGTTTAACAACCCTCATTGTAATCTTGCTAGGTTTAGGGTTGAGGTAGTGAGCTTGTTAAATCTAGTTGAACTTCATGGTTGTAAGCCAGCATGTTCTAGGCCCACAGAGTGACCAAGCCTAAAAATGATTTTTGTAAAGATTGCAATATATTTATGAAAGCTAATCCTCTCTGTGGCTTTTCCCTCTTTGGGTTTTCCACATAAAATCTTGATGTTATGTGTCATGCTTTTGTGAATGTTGTTCAGTTATATATTTTGCTTCTATTAGATTATTCTTTTGAAATGGTTAAAAGTAAAAGTACATGAAAAGATTTATAGATGACTGATTCACCCACCCTCTTAGTGCTCCTAACATTCAACAAACCTTCCCTTATGCCTCAAGATGTCCCTATGCCTCAAGATGCTAGAAAAGCTCCTGATGGCAAAGCATTGGAAAATCCATCAAACCTTTTAGACCCTAAGGAGAGACCTAAACCACATAATTTACCAGAGATCCTATAGAAAGAAGAAGGTGTGGATTTAGTGAATTGTAAAGATGAGAATACTCGTCTCCACAAAAAGGAAAAGAGGTCAAAGGTGAAATTGCAAAGACCTCCTCCTTTAAGGAGAAGCAAATGATTGGCTATTGACTTCAGTTGTGTTGCAGCTTGTGATCAGCTATATGTTCCTAAAAAGAAAAGATAAGATAGGCACTTTCATGCAATTGTAACCCAATCATATGATAATCTAGCCCAATTGTGTGAAATAAAACCCATATAGGTGAAAAGTAAACTATGGATAGCAATAAGCCCCCTAAGTTTGAAAAGGAGGATGTCCCATCTAAGATAGGACAAGGAGAAATAGGAGCACAATTTTAAAACTATATACTTGTTGAGGATGAGTCTGTTAAACCACTTTCCCCTTCACAACAACCCTTGGAAATGCAATAAATTAATATAGTCCCCGTAGGTGAATAATTGTCTCTCTTAGTTACTGATGACAAAAAACAAAGTCTACTGGAAGTAAATAATGCAAAACATGTGATTGACAATAATGTAGAAACCTCTATTTTTCCTATTTCCATTGATGCATAAATTGAAAAATATGATCACATAAAAACAAAATTAGAAGAGTTGACAACAAAAATTGTTTAGTTAAAAGATAGACTACAACAAAATGAGGAGCATATAAATAAGCAACAATAGGAAATAAGCACACAAACTAAACTTTTGAGGAAAAATGATCAAGAAATCACAACTTGAGAGGCTCATTAGAATAGAAGGATAAAACTATTGGAGAGTTATAGTCTCAAGTGCAACACATTGCTAGGAAAGATAAAGAGTATTTGGCTAGTTTATCTAAAAAAGATAAACAAAATAAGAGCTTAACTAATAATTTGGTGCAATTTCTCAAATCCTTTGTAGAAAAATAGGGAAGACAAACACTTGAACTCAATAGGACTTTGAGCAGAACTGCTGAGCTAGAGCAGGATTTGTAGGAAATTAATGTGAAACCAATGATGAAATCAAAAGAAGTGCAGACCAAGCTGACTAAGATAGAATGATTTCAAATTCACATTCCTACAATGCTAACCAAGTGGATGGAGAGATGCTATTTCTTGAGGCAACAAGGGGTAGAAAATGCCAAACTTAAGCATGAAATAGTGTTAATGAAAGAATCCTATGATAAACTCTACCAGGATAAAATTGATGCATGTCAGATTGGAGAACTATTACTAGCTTGTAGAAAGCCATCCCAATTAAATTCCATGTTTCTAAATGAATAGTTATTAAGATGGAATCTTTTGAGGATCTCCTACAATTTACCCCATGACCCAGATGATAAACATTTCCTAGAAGCATTCAAAGAGGCAACCCCTGTTCAACAAAAGCTACTATATGAATTTTTCATACATAATCTATTTTTAGAAAATACAGTGATTTATTTATCAACCTTTTCATTGGGGAGGTACAACTTAGAGCCTTAATTTCTAATATGTAGAATCAAATCCATTGGTTGGAGAGAACCATGGAGTATTTGCAAGCAGAGAGAACTGTAGGACTCCAAATGAGATATCCTAACCGAAAGCAGTTTTCCTTCAAGGCTCAATTTTGAAGGATTAAAAGCTATGAAGCTATGAAGAACAAATGTAATGATAGTATCTAGATTTGCTTTGAAAATTTCAAAGTTCATGAACCATAGTTAATAGAAAGGGCATGGAGTTCCTGTGAGGAGTGGTACACTCCCCTACCTATGTATCTCAAATAGAGGGAGATGATCTCCCACACCAACCTAAGGTGGTCCTATAGAAGGGCTAAGGAATTAACATAAATATTACAGCAGCTCAAGACCAAGTTGATAGGGATGCGATATAGACCTCCATTGCTCCTTCAACCAACCCTTGCAGTTTTGGTCACTGTAGAGAAAAATCTTGGAGAATTATATAATTGGTAGATGAGGGTTAAATTCAACAAAGGTTTTTCTTAAACACCCTAATCATTTGGATGAAGAGCTAGAAGACATGTATGATCTCAGCTCCAAATATGATGAACTAAATATGAAAAGGGATACAGAGAGGCATAGGACTCATTAGAGAGTAGGAGAACCTGCCCAGGCTTAGGAAGGGGAGGATGATGAGGTATAAACAACCTCATTCTTATGATGAGATAAATACCTCTTTTTGTTCTTGCCAGCCACCTCAGCCATGCCAATTTGTTTATTTTTAAAAGCAATAATTGTCTACTTTTTATAAAATGGTGTATAAATCTTTATTTCTCAAATTGATTAGAATTAGCTAACTAATGTTGATATAATGGTATAGACATTGAGTAATTGTGTAGGACTTATGCATGGCCTATGAAAGGACTAGACTTCAAGCGGTTGAAGTCAGAGCGCTAGAAGTTGGGATGCCATAAATTTACGTGCGCATAGTGGAAGACTTCTTTTAAAGCATTTTGTTATTTTTTGTTAACACTATATGAGACTTTACAGCTCCACTCAGAGCCTTTATTATGTTTTATGTCATGAACATCAGTTAGTTGTAATTCTATTTAAGACCTTTTCAATGGTTTTTTACTGCCATCTGCAGTTTAGGATTTTGTAGTAGTGCAATATATGTGTGTGTGTGTGTAGCTTCTAAAAATAAGGTTATGTTGTTATGATATATTTGGAATATTGTTCAGTTATGTTCTCTATGCTATTACACTTTTATGATATGAATGAATGAATATCACTGATATTGTTATGAGTAATTTGTTCTAAGTAATGGAAGTGCTATGAATGGATTTAATTTGAAGCTACAAAAGTACATGTGATTTGAACTAATAGTAGGAATGCCCAAGAGTTGGCCACTTGATGGATCTCGTAGAGTAGATAAGTATTTTTATTGTTAATGTTGGTATCTCTGTTCTATGCATGTTATGTTTAGATAAATGTTATTATGTGTTTAGTTCTATTGTGTGTTCCTACAGGTTGTGTTTTTACGTTACTAATCTATGAGTTTTGTTCATTTGGAATTTCCCTGGAGCATCCACTTTATTCTTAAAACTGTTGTTAGCTATTGATTAAAAGATGTTAAGTGTACTTTTAGTTAGTAGTTAGTCGCTAGCAATTAGTTGCCTTTGTTCTAATTTTCTAGTTAAACTACCAGTGTTGAATTCTTAGATATTTTACATGCTTTATAGAATAGGAATTTGAATGCTTTCTAGCTTAAACAATTTCATTCTTTCTAGTTTAATTTATGTTTCCAACTGTTTCAAAAATTCAGAAAATCTCACTAAGAGAGATGGCCAAAATATCCCTTATTGCATGCAACCTTTGGACACTACCCGATCGATATAATTGACATATTTGTAACTAAACTGTTAGGACCTTACAATAGCTTGTCAGATCCATGCTATGGGCTATGAGATTTATGAGCAAGAAATAGACAATTTGGTTGATGTGTTGCTAAAAAGCCCCAAGGATACAACCAATGCAAGGTTTGGAACTTTTGAAGAAAAATCTATTGAAGTACACCTAGAGCATAAGAAGCCTGGAATAAAGAAGAAAGTAGAGAGGATGGTAAATGACTATGTTGAGAGAATGGGATTTTCAAAAGACCAGGTGTAGAAAGCCAAAGGACAAGCTAAGGGAGAAACTAGTGTTATGGAGAGCTCAGGTAGATCAAGAAGATTTGCTAGACCTACTACTATCCCTCCTACCCTCCAGAAGTCCTCTAGGACTATGCCCTCAGCTAGAAGAGAAAAACTCCTCTAGTAGCCCAAGTTACAAAGGATGAAATGATGAAAACATCCACTAAAGATGACGCTACCACCACTACCAAGAAAAGAGTTAAGACAAAGGTAGTAAGAAAAAAGGATGTTAGCACAAGTATAGATGAGGAAGAAGAAGTGGAAGAAGTTGAGCATAAACTGATCTGAAAGAGGACAAAATATGTTTCGTAAAGTGAAGCATTTGCAAAGAGAAGAAAGACTCGGACTATAGAATCTAAGAGTGAAGAAGAAATAGAAGAAGAAAATAAAAGGTTTGTTTTACATATGCAGGAGAAGAAGAAAGAAAGCACCAAGATAGTGGCACCCAAAAAGAAGAAGACTGAAGCATGCATAGAGAGGTCTCTGACTGAAGATAAAGAACAAAGCCAAGTAGAACCGGTAAGACTTGGAACTCCCATGAAATTAGATTCTTTATTCAATAGTATTGTACAACATAATGCTTTGGGAGATACAATTCCTTTGTATAATGAGGCTAATGAGGTGGATAAGGCCACCATAGTAGATGCTATAGTGAAATATATAATAGTTTTGGAAGTAGATATGAAGAATATAGAGAATCAAATTCCTTCGAAGTTATGGGATATTTTGTTGAAGAGGAGACATGAAGCCATCCAACAGGAAGGGAAAATAGAAGAATATGCTCTATAGAAGGTTTGCATTTAATTGTTAGATGAGAACAGAGCTACATTATCTCAATGTTATTCAACTTAGTTTAGAGTAAAATAGAGGGTAACTACCCTAATGAGTAGAGATGCAAATGATTTTGAGAAATTGAAAAAGGGAACTATAGAGATGATTTCTGACATAACTTAGAAATATCAGATGTTCTCAGAGAGTAGTGTTCTAGAGGTTTCAAATGAAGAAGAGGTCCACAACATTCATGCTCAACATGAGCATGATATGGACAATGTATAGAATCTAGACATTGTTGAGATCCAATACTAGAAGATATAGCTGAGACTTACAAAGAGGTAGTGGAGAACATTGAAGAAGAGGTTGCCATTGGAAAGCATAATGAAAAGGAAGATGTATCCATTACTTCTGTAGTAACTAAAACTCTTGCAGATAATGTCAGTGAGAAAGGAGCTAAGGAAGATGCATCCAATTCTCCACCAGATAACATGGTGAAAAATTTAGAGGTAGTTGATGCAAGGAAATATGAAGAATAGGAAGATAATAAAGAAGAAGAGAAAGATAATGACAAAGAGGTCCCCAGAGATTTAGAAATAAAAGAAGAAAACTTTAAGGACTCCGGTGAAGGTAAAGAGAAGGAGCAAGCTATGGATTCCTTTAGTTCCTCCGAAGACTCCCTAAAGAACTTATTGAGTATTCAACTTGACTTCCAACCTGTTGTTTCCTCACAAGTGATACAATTGCCAATGCAATAGGGAAGCATAGACATGGACAAGATTTCTCCTCTCCAAAAGCTACAACTAGGAGACTTATTCCATGCATCCACTAGAAAAGAAGTAATAGAGACACATAAAAAAAGTAGAGATTTAATTGATGAAGTTGTGAAGGCATTGCAAGATGCCATACCTGGTGCAGATATTGATACATCTCATTCAGGTATAGAGAATTTGAAATCTTTAAACGATTCTCTTAAAGAGTATGCCTCTAGACTCAAGAAACAAATAGAGGATGAGGTTGAAAATAAGTTAGATGAAAAAAGAATGAAGGAGCTTACTGAGAAATGTGCCATTGCACATAAGAAATTTTAGGAAAAATAGAAAGATGTTCAAGACTATGTAAGTGAGGCTAAGGCCCTTTTCTATTTTGGCCTAAAATGGCTCGGAGCCACTCAAAGCATAAGAAAGGAGATGGACTCCATTGAGTCCCACATCAATAATGCTCTTGGTGCCTATAATCCAACACTAGATTTTGATGGAAGCACAAGGAATGCAATTGAAGACCTTCATAAGAAATATTTTCAACTACAGGCTCAAAAGGAAAATGTTATTTTGTAGTTTGGAAAATAGGAGATTTGGTAAATCCCAATTTTTTTATTATTTCAGAAGCCCTTTTGAGTGATGATAAAGTATCACAGGTAAATATAATTCCAAGCACTTTGGAAGAAGGTGACAAGTTCCTGATGGAGATTGAAACAAATTGCAGAATACTTGAAGAAGCTAAGAAATTCTAAGATGAAGGAAAATAGGATTGGTAAGCTTAAGTACAAAAGCTACAACACCTTCATCCATGTGATAAAACTTTTCTCTCTTTATGGATGTATAGTTGTTCTATTTCAGATTTCTTGTATATATGTGGATTGTTTAGAGCAGTTTTCGATACGACCCCTTTTTAGTTCTACCTTTGGTACATGATTTAGGGGGAGTCAAGTCACATTTTTAGTTTGTGCATATGTTTCTCAAGGGGAGTCAGTTCAAATCTATCATGTTATATGTACATGAGTATAGATGATAGGGGGAGATAAGGTAAAGACAGAACTTGTTTACACCCTTTGCCCTTGATGTCAAAGGGGGAGAGGTTTTGGAGATAGTTTGGTATGTTTCTATCAATGAAAAAGGGGGAGATTGTTGGAATAATGTCTTTGGGAAGTTATTTTGTCATTAATGTTGCTACTGATAACATGAGCATGGGCACAAGGAACATACAATTGTGCATTACAGTGTTGTCATTGATGTCAAGATTGTATTTTGCAATGATGCAGATTAGTTTGGTTCTTTACTTTGTAAGATGGTTTGATCCTTCATAAGGCACTAATTTGCAAGAGGGTTTTGATCAAAAGTGTGATCTAGTAAGGAAAACCTATTGTGAATGTGGCTAAGTATAAACTATGTATTTCTAAGTTATAGAGCATCTGGTATTTTGGTCCACATTTCTCCACTATTGAAGATTTTGCTCTGTAGTTCTAGGATGTTGTTTTTGGTTGTCAGAAGCTTCTAAATCTAGAATTTTGTATGTTTTTGACATATGGTTTGAAAGTTATGAGTAACAAGTGTTTCTAGTTCAGAGTAGGTGTGTAGGAGAGTCTGCATTCCTCCATGGATTGGATTTTGTTTTTGTAGTTTTAAGGGGATGTTAACAGATGTGATCACAGTGTGATTTCTAGTTTTCAAGTGATTTGGAGATATTTGGGTCAGTATGTGAATCTACAATTAAAGCATTTTTGTATTAGGTCTTTAGTGGAGCTGACCTAATAAGTGTGAAGGTGTGTGGAAGGTAATTAATCTTGTAGAGTTAATTGGGAGTTATTTTAGGTCCATGCCAACCTATTTCAAGTTGCTTCAAAGTTTGAATCTTGGTGTGAAGCGTGTACATGAAGGTTTGGGGCCAATAAGTTATGCATTGATATTTTGACCATTACACTTAATTAGGCTGACCTAATTAGTGATTATGCTTGTAGCAAATATATATATGAGATCTTTTTGATGTTTTGAATATATTTGGATATATGTATTGCAAATGGAATCATGTATGTGTATGAATGTGAATTTTTGTGGATGCTGAGCAAAAGATTAGAAAGAGAGGAAAGTTGTTCATAATCAGAAAAAGTGTACTAAGCTTGAATATTGTAATTCATTGGAACTATAGCCCATACATATGTCAGATGCAATTATAATAGTTCAACTCTGGCAGTGAGCCACTTTGTCTATCTCTTTCTTTTAGGACAGTAAGAATTACTAGATAGTGAGTCCAACAATTGTATCAACCTTAATTGGTTGTCTTATTATAATATATTGTTACTCCTCATCGTGGTTTTCCCATTTTGGGTTTTCCACCCAAAAATATTGGTGTTCATGTGTTATGAATTGTGGTTACATATTTTATGCTTAATTTCCTTTATTGCAATTGAATATGCTAAATGGATTAAAATGTTTGATGTGTAAATGGTTTAAGAGAATACTAATTCACCCCCACTCTAAGTATTCTAGGTGTTCAACAATTGGTATCTTAGCCAAGTCCTTTGGAAGGAGCCTAATCACTCAAGGAAGATCTTGGAAATTAAACACATGGGTGCTAGAAGATTACCTATTCCTCTAGAAGAGATTCGTGTTGCTAAATACATTGGAGAAGACTACATAGTTGACAAACCTAGAGTACTTAATGCTGCTCTTGAAGATCTTGAAATGACTGAAGGTGAAATCAAAGGCTTGAAGGAAAATGTTAGGAAGTAGATGAATCATCAAAAAATTGAGAGAGCAAGCCAAAAAGTTTAAAGAAAGGCATAGAGAAGTTAGTGAACAATTGAAGCATGCAAATGAATCTATCAGTGGTCTGAAAGTACAAGTTGAAGAGAAGACAACAATTAAGAAATGTCTGAATATGATGATGAATGGAAAAATAGAAGAATGTTCAAGACTTGAACAAGAAGTTGCAACTCTGAAATTAGATCTGGAGAAGGTAAGGATTCACGAAGACAAATTCAAGTTGAGCTCTACAAAGCTTGATGAAATGATTGCAAATCAGAAAGGTCCAAATGATAAAGAGGGTTTAGGATTTGAGAAAGGGGAAAGCTCAAAATCAGGTTAGACATCAAATGCTAAAACCAAGTAGAACAATCACAAGCAGTTTTAGAATCAAAGGACTAAAGCTAGAAGACTGCCAATTAGACAACCAAATACACATTTAGGTACCCATGTTTTAATGGTTTTTGCCATTCCTACAATAAATTTGTTGGCAAGAGACACTGTGTGGCTTCATAAGTGTTGCCATTGATGGAAAAAAATTCTATCCCACACATTCGCAGTACATAATATGCCTATACCGGAAGTCAGATTGAAGATTATTTTGGTCCAGTGAATAAGAACAGAGTATGTAACAAGGTCCAACAATCAGGTCTAGATCTCTCAGATGGTGTAACTCAGTAAGTTAAGGACTTGTACAAGTCAAGAGGGGTATCATGACTATTGTATTCCAAAGATTTAGCCTCTGGTGATAAAGCAAGAAAAAGATATGAGCATCTGAGTGTTGGGTTCTAGTCAGGGAGAGCAGACAAAGGAAGAATTGACTAACATAGTATCAAAATTCAATCCAGATGTGTAAAAGGTGTTGATCAAGCAATCTATGATATTATACATTGTTGATGATATGATCTATGAATTTTATGCCTATGTTTTTTATGCACGTCACTAATCAAGCATGGATTCAGTCGATAGACCAATAGCTTAAAAATATCTCAGGTGTTCTTGCTGCCAACTAAGAAGTTGTTGGAAATCCTTGTTGTAGATATATATACCTGATGGATTCAAGCTTGTAAGTGTGTAAAAGTGATAGTATGTATGATTAAGTGTGAAGAAAAGCATAGACAAGTGCGAAGGCAGTAATTCAAGCCTCGAATGTGACAGGAAAGTAATATTGAGTAGAGGAAGAATGAAATGTGCCAAATCAGTATATTGTACCTAACCGAAACTAAAATCATGCATGCATAGATGTTGTTCATCAGTTCAAACACCTTGGTATCATCTGTAAGTCTCTTGTAGGCAGTGGGCCTTTTGTGAGTAGTGTGCTCAGACAATGAGCCCTAATTGGCAAGTGCCAAATTTGTACTCTTTTTTCTTTTAACAGAGAATACAATCTTGGGTTAGTCACCCCATAGTTTTTCCCTTAACATGGTTTCCACGTAAAAATCCTTGTGTCATGTGTTAACTTATTTTTCAGTTCTCATGATTGCCTTTCTTTGATATAATATTAAGTGATAAGTTAAGAAAAGAAAAGAAAAATAGAAGATTTATCAGATAACTGATTCACCCCCCCTCTTAGTTATCTGCATTGTTTCCAACAATTGGTATCAGAGCTAAGTTCCTCTGAACAAAGCCTAACAGCTTGAGGAAGATTTGGGAATCTCAATGGATGCATATGGTATGAAGGAACAACTTTAGTCTACCGTAGATGATCTTGAACAATCTCACTTTAAAGTTAATAATTTGAGAGAAAGACTCAAACAAGATGATGATTTCATAAATGAGCTAAAAGAAAAACTTAGTATTTCTATCAAAAAGAGAAAGGAACTACTCCATAAATTTGCTAATCAAAGTGAAGTCAATGATACTGATGAAGATCTTAATGAGAAATATAAGCTATGTGAGAAGCTGTCAAAAGAAGTCATTATGGTAAGGCACGAAATGGAATCAGGGGTTATGAGATTCACTCAAGAAATTGAAGAAAATAGAAAGACTAAAGATAATCTAAAACAATCCCTGAAAGAGAAAATAGATGACTGCCACAAAATGGATAGAATAATTAGGCATATTGAATCTGATCTTGAAGAAGCTAGAGACAATGAAGAACAAATTGAGAATTAGATAGACACTCTTAAACATGAGTTAATGTTTATAAGAGGTTAAATTTTGGAGACAACTGATTCACCCCCCTCTTAGTTGTCTAGTGCATTTCAACAAGACAATGTTGAGCACTGTAAGGCTCCTTGCTGCTTCCTTGAAAGGAAAGGCTCTCTAGTGCTACATAGGGTTACCTACAAACTCAATTCACGAATGGGATGATTTAGGAACAAGGATCTATTAGTGTTTTGAGGACAAGGGTGATCATTTCTCCCTGATAGAGAAACTTGCCACTATAAAAAGGGCTCCTTATGTATTCATGGTGGATTTTAATTTTAGATTTCAAAAGACTTGGTACAAAATCCTACCATTGGTGAGGCCTTCACCTAATGTTACCTTCTTGTATTTTTTGATATCCATGAATAGTGGTATCACTGTCATGATCCAATCTCTAGGAGGAGATGTGTTACCTGATGCCTATAAGGTAGCCAGTATGGCATAAAATTATTTGATTTTGGCTGGAAAGGTTACCCCTAGGCCTCTAATGCCATTATTTCTAGAAGCTCTAGTCATGCATTCAATTATGGCACCAATTCCTATAACTAATGTGCCATACCAAACTCCCAATCATATATATCAGCCTAGCAAGCAACCTCGTCAGGGGAACAATCAAAGACAAAATCAAATGAGTTGTGTTAGGTCACTAAACTCCATGAACTCAGTGGCTACAAGTACATCAAGTGTGCTTGTCCCAATTCAAAATAGCTTAGCCCAAGGTAATAAGTGGTGCCATTCATGCAATCCATCAACAGCCCCCAAAAAATAGATTAGAAATAATCAGTAGGCCGTGTCGAGTTTGTGTTTCTGAATTGTCAAGTAGATAAGATTTCTTTGTTTCATGAGTTGTCTGATTAGATTGAAAATGAAGAATCCAGGTAGGTGACAATGGATACACAAAAACATAGGAGCAGTGAAAATAATGACAGATTGTTGCAAGTTGAGACCTGGCATGACAGTGAAATTCTAGTCCATAAAGAAGGGCGTACAAGTAGTCCTGTACTAAAATGTATAGAGGACTTGGAGGAAGCTCATTAATGGGATGAGCTTGATGTTTTCTACTCAAACCTAGATAGTAAATCAATGCCTCTAGATGAAGTAAACCCTAAGCAGTTTGAGTAGATGAAGGAGGTAATAATCTCTCCATTTGAGATAAAAGAGCCAGAGCATTTAGAGAAGTAGAGGGAGAAAGAATCAGAGAAGAGGCTTGAGATCAACCCATTTACTCACCTCTTGGCAACAGCACCAACAATCAATTTAGGTGGATAAGTGAGTTTATCCCCATTGTTGGGGAAGTGCTTCGTCAATTTGTCATATGTCAACTCCTTCCCCATCTCTTGCTAACTGCTCACAAGCATGGAAAACATTGTAGATTGTTAAGAAAGGGCTGTTACTTTCAAGAACTAGTTAATGGCTTTGTTTAAGGTTAGATCTGGTTGGTTAGTTTAGGTTTAGGTTAGTTTTGTTTCTGTTTTAGGTTTCCTTTCAATAAGTGCCCTTGCACTTTGATGTATTCTCATTAGGGAATGCATGCTTGTTTCATTTTGTTTTATTCTTGAGGTAGTGCTTAGTTTATGTTGGCCAACCCCTGTTCTTGTTGCTAACCCCTTGACACTATGCGCAATGGATTCTTAAGGCCTCTAGTCATTTTGTTTAGCAGTAAACATCCCCAAGAAGTCACCAAAATGTTGTCATATTTTGCCTAGCCCCAAAATATTATTGTTTCCCTCCTTCTATTAGAAAAATTCAATTAGAGAAAGCCTAAATAGAAGGAGGTAAAACCTTGCAAAAAATTCAAAGATCACTAAGCCATTTAGGAGAGCTTTTCTATTGTTGGCAGTTTGAAATGGTTTATAAGTTCAGCAGTTCCCTGACTCGGCTTTTTCTTGACAACAAAGGATGGAAGGTCAAACAAAAAATTTCATTATGGATTTAAGTGGGGCTTTCCCCAAGTCAGTGAACCCAAAGGTTTCTGAACCTTTTTCATAGGTTTGAAAGTTTAGAAGTTTAGCGACTCACCGACTTGCCGACCGCGAGTCCCTTGTACTTCCTCTTGCCTAGTGTGGTGCCCTTGTTTAAGAACAAATTTTATGCACATGCTCCACTTTTCTCTATCATACGATGGATACATGGCAGCATATCGCATGCCAACAAACCATTGAAGGTGAGATCACATTCCTTTTGCATGGTGTGAAATGAAGGAGGCTGTAAAGTATAGAGGGGGCCCATGGCCATAAGATTGATGACTCTGCTAGAAAAAGAAGATCACGCCATGTGTCAAAGGATGAGGAAGTGGGGCTGCAGCTTTGAAGGATCTAATGGTAGTGTAAGCATGTAGGGGAATCTTTCCCATGGGGAAGATTTCATGCATGTGACCACGAGATGTCAACATGTGGAAGGCTTAGTGCGCTTCCGTGAAGCCAAAACAAAAATAGCTCACTTGCTACTTCATGGCCCTAGAATGATGCCATGTGTCAAGGATGCTTGGGCTTACATCCATAGGATTGAAGATTCAAAATCAACAGAGGCAGTGCTACCAGGTGTTAGGTGGAGAGGTAAGCTGTAGTAAACTAAAGATCTAACAATGGCATGGTAGCACAAAGGAATCTTGTTTTCATGGAAGATTCATTGCGTGGCTGCGAGTTTATGACACATGGCCAACTTTTGAAGAATGAACAAGGCTTAGTGCACTCACACAGAGCCAAAAGGAGGTGGTCCACTTTCTACTACGCGTTCGCGATATGGTGACACGTGGTGTATTGGTGTTCATCCTCAATGAGAAATCAAAAGGGAACTTTGGAGGCTGTCGATCTTAAAGAAGACTCATCCAAGGTTTATATTCAAAGGAGACTCTTAGGCACCCTAAAGGTAGGAAATTTGTAGACTCGGCCAAGGAGGAATTCAGAGGTTGAAATTTCAAAGGTTTTTAGAGCTGATAAGGCACACGATCAAAGGGTTTGGAGATAAAGTATTGTAAAAGCTTTGCTCAAGGGCTTTGTCTCATCTTCCATCAATAAGACCCTATCTTCTCAGTTGCCCCTTAATAGATATTTGTTATGTTGATTGTTATAAGTTAGTGAATCAGCTACTCACATTAAGGGAGAAATATCTCCCATCTACCTCAGGGCTCTTGACATTTTTTGCATTGAATTCTTGTAGATAGGACATGCCTTTGCAGTGATACTTTCTATCAAAGCCTATAGGGGTGAATTTATTGTGGCAAGTGACTTAGCTCAAATGGAAAATCAAATGCTATATATACATGTGAAACAAATTTGTTATTGTTGGTTGTTCTTCTGGGCTACTATAGGATAGAGAATCTTTGTAATCAGATTTATGTAATACAATTGTAGGAACAACTAGATTTGATGGACTGTGCTCTGCTATCGAGCCTCTCATGTCTCTAGTATTGTTCAACAATGAATGTAATTGATCACTTTGTGTCTATATTTCTTGCATTATTCTCACTTTTTTAATAGTTATTTGACCTGTATAATCAATATAAGATATTATTTTGCCTCTCTTTTCATTTTAACACTTTGTCTACTCTTTGGATTGGTATGAGCTATGTATTATGTATAAAACGTCCCTTTCATTTCCCTACTTCTCTGTCCTGGCCTATGTTGGAATCAATCTAGTCTAAATCTTTCTGACTGTGAGATTATTACCATGTTGAGTCAGTTGTAGCTGACCTACCAAATCTAGTGCATCACCCTCTTTCCATTCATTTTCTTCCTAACCCTTTTCCCCTGTAGTATTAGCACTAGGTTCAGATAGTTTTAGATCTAAGAATTAGGCTTAGAATGAGGAACCAACCTTCTCTAAAGGTCTGATCTCAACTTCCAAGGTCCCACACCTTGAGATCATTCCCATTGTGTCATTAGAATGCTTGGACTCTCTCCAAGTAGGGTGCAATTCTATGTGACAATAGTGCTCAACCCTTCTTTGACTACAGGAACTTGTTTTATGATTTAGGGTTTCAAATCCTCATCTCTTTTCACTTTGAGAGAGTCTTAACATTGCTAATTTTGAGGCATGGTTTCACATTTTGACTACAATTTGGGCATTTGGTTTAGTGGAGGTTAGAGCTTGTGACATCCTACTCCTGCCACTACTATACTGCATTATTGCTTCAGTGGTGTCATCTATTGCTTCGATGATGAGAAAAACATTAACAAGGAGATGAGCATAGGAGCTCTACCTTTGTATTATCAAAGAAGGGTCACAACAAGACAAACACCTCCCCAAGAACCCCAAATTTCCTTTACCAATAATTTTGATAATTGTCACTTTGAAGGTTGGATGCCTCATGTCTCTATGTTTTCAAATTTTCCTATGTTTTAATGAGACTCATTTGCATTTTGAATTGCCTAAACTAGTTATGAATGGTGGAAAACCATGGTAATTGAACACCATTTGCTTGATTCCATGTACTATGAAAAGGAATCTAGAAAACGTACACATAAAAAGGAAGATGCCCATAGTTGTGTATAAGGGGTATCCACATAGAGATAAGAGAAATGTGTCTAAGATATGAGGACACAACTAGAAGAGAGGAAGATATATGATTCTTCAATTAGCATACTCTATTGCTAGGAATCACTAGGACTAGCATACTTTGTTGCTAGGTGATTCATCAAGTAATTAAATACAAAAAATGAAAAGTTCTATGGCACAAGAGAAAGAAGTAGAAGTTCTATGGAAAAGAGTTAAAAATAGAAGTGTTATGGCATAAAGCTAAAAAACTAAATGGAAGAATGAAGAAGTGGAATCAAATAAGAGAGGAAGTGACATGATTAGATGACTCAGCCAAGTGTGCCCTACAATGGGAAGAAGAATAGGAGATCTCTCCAAAAGGTAAGGTGTACCATGAATGAACATAGAATATAGTGTACAAATTGTAGACACTCAAAATTGTCCTAGGCCTGCGAATGACATTTTCACACATGATTTACCCTAATTTTGCATTCTACTTGTAGACACCCAAAATTGACTTATTATCATTAGCATTCAAACATCGCATTATATATCATCTGCATTTGTCTAACACACTTGAGCAATATCCCTAACACATCTATTTCTTCTATTAATTAAATAAATTTATATTTATTTAATTAATTCATTAGCTATTTCCTCTAAGCTATAATTAAACAATCTTTAATTATTTAATTATCTTCTTTCTATCTATTTTTAATTAAATAAATTTTATTTATTTAATTAATTTCTCTTCTCATTTATCTCATGAGCTGACATGTGTGCCTCTTTCATTTAAAAAAAGATAACTGGTACTACATCTTTTATTTAATATCTTTCACATGTAGTACTTTTTATGTACACAAGCACACATAAGCCCTATCTTCCCTCCACTTGTCATCTTCACATTCACTTATGTCTATCATTCAATCTTAGTCATTCACATAGCCACTGAATCTCCACCGTTGATTGATTTTGGTTGAGTTCTATATAAACACCCTTTCATTCCATACTACATCTATCCAGCATTCATATAGCATCTACATTATCATCCTGAGTATATTGAGCACTTGTGTATTCATAGCATCCATTGATCTTATCATCATTATCATCCATCCATCATGGCAGCTTTTATCTTCATAGTTGTTCATTGTTGAAGAAGCAATCCACATCATAAACAAGGAATCACACAATCTAGGTGATATTGTGTTTGAATTGCATGCTTTTGATTTCATTTGGATTAGATTCTTTGATGATGGTAGGGTTAGGTTTTCATGGCTATGCTTGATCTTAATAACCTAATTTTTTACCTATCACATTTTGACACACCGGTGGGACTCACGTCCTTGATTAACTTTACTATTTGAAGTTGTTTTTATGAAGATTAGATTTTCTAAGCACTTACGGCAAGTTCCAGTCAGTTTTGAGTGAAAACTAATCACTATCTGAATATGTGCATTGCTTTTGAGCTAAAACCTACCGCCTTTAGCATTTTCTGGATTGCTTATGAGCGAACAATAGTCACTTTCTATTTGTTTTACATCATTTTTAATTTGACAGTGATTGCCTTTAGCTAATTGAATCGCTTATTCTAAAACTAGGGTTTTTGTTGCATTATGTTTCTCCTATAGATCCGAGTCACTTATGATCTATAACCAGTCGCTTCTTGCCTTTTTGCATTGCTTGTGAGCTTTATCAATCTACATCTGGTGCTCTTGGCATCGCTTATGATCTATAATATTTTGCCTATGGTAGAATATAATTTGCTTTTGATCAACAGTGGATTGCCTCTGGTAAACTGTGTCGCTTTCGATCTGTATCATTTGCAGTTTGTTTTTCTTGGCTACTAATTCGGTATTTGTGTAGCATCTTATCAATTGTCTAAGAAAAGGAGGTTATTAAACTACTAACATATCTATTGTAGCTTCGATCAGTCCAAGACTTATGGTTTTTCACTAAATTAGGAACATTTAGGCTTGGTACTTAAAAGGAATCTTTGCTTGCTCTGTGCTTGATTTATCTTTTTTGATTGCTTGCATGTGATTGATTGTAACCCAAATTTAATAACAAAAGTATCCTCTCCCCTTGCCTATCAAATGGATCTTGGGTGTATGAGAACTTGTTATTATCTTTAGAGGGCCTACCTTCCTAGTATGAGAAAGGATACGACCCAAGTGGTAACATGCTAAGGCCAAGTCCTTCTGAACCGCTATATAAGAAAATTGTTTGTGTCGAAAGCCACAAATAATGGGTGTTGTTGTGTTATACCGATAGCCAACCTCCCCCAAAACCCTACAAGGTGTAACCCTTGAAGGCTGGGAGACTTCATAATGGAGAGTAGTGCTGTCGTACATATAGCCACCCAAATAGATGCCCTTATTAGCAACTTTATGTAGTAGCCAAATACCTTCTATTTATTGACGCAAAAGGTGGGACCTTTGAAGCCGCCCTAATTCACGTGGTTCTTAGAAGAGATAGCAGGGACAATCCTAAGGTTTGGTGAGGGACAGGCCTTTTGGGAAACCTAGATTTTGGTATGTGTGAGAAGTGTATGCCATGGAGGGGAGCTGCTGCTACCAAGATCCTGAAGCTATCTGCTATGAATAAGCATGGCCAGAGGATTCAACAAATATAGTCTTTTCCTAGCCTAGGTTGTACAAGATTGTTGTGAGTGTGAGTGACTACAATTACTATTTTCATGTCAAAAAACACAAATCAGACATATTTTCTGATAGACACAGTCACTTTTGAGCTTAAGTTGCCCGCATACATACAATTGAATTGCTTTTAAACAACAGTTAGCCACTTTTTACCTAAACTGAATTGCTTTTAAATAGTAGTTAGTCACTTTTTGCCTAAACTGAATCACTTTTAAACAATAGTCAACCACTTTTAGCCTAAATCAGATTGCTTATAAACAACAGTCTGTTGCCTCTGGTCTAAACTGCCTCGCTTCTAATCAGCAGTAAATCACTTTTGAGTTAATATTAATAACCTGTGGAAAATTGGCTTGCCTCTGGTTAATACTGTAACTTGCTATCAGAACCAAAACTAGCTCGCATTTAAGATATTACCAATCACCTTTGGTCTTTTCTGAATCACATTTGAGCTATTACTTGGTGCCTATGGTCTCATACCAGTAAATCTTAGTGACTCAATCAAATTAGCCACAAATCTAGCTTGCTCACTCTCAGCATTAGCTTTCAAACCTGTCTCTGATCATTACTAGATACCTGAACTTTGTCTCCTACTTTGAGCTTGCCAACCAATCAAATTTCATGAGCTTTTCATCTTCTTGAGATCCCAAATCAGCAAACCAAACATCAAACCAATCAATTCGATCAATCAACAAAACATCATCTCCTAGCTTTAGCTTCAGCAACATCAATAACATAGCAACCCTTAGCAAACAACTTTTCCCTTGAGTGTGTGAGCTATTCTCTAGGGAAGACTAGCCAACAACAAATCAACCAAGCAACTTAACACCAAAACAAATTAGCCAATCAAAACATATTAGCAACCAAACAAACCAACAAAGCAACCAGCAACCAATCAACCAGCAAACTATCATCTTTTTGGGTCTCAAAACCTTGACAAGCTAAAAGTTTAGTTTTCAACATCATTCATCATGCCTCAAACTAGGAGTCAATATAGAGCTGAAATGGAAGCTAAACTGCGAGCTGAAATGGAAGCCAAACTGTGAGCTGAAATGGAAGCGAAATTGTAAGCTGAGATGGGAGCTAAGATGCAATAGTCTAGATCAACACCTCTTAGAGACACAACTCAATTTATGAATGGTATGCCTCCTCATATGTTTATGCCTCATGGGTATACCATTAGAGAGTCATCTTCACAACAAGTGCAACCTCAAACATTTTTGAAGACTTTTGAGGAACAATCCCAAGAAGACTTATTAGAATTTCAGGATACACATGTGTAGGATCAAGTTGAGAGACTTGTTTTATCCAAGCCTAATCACTACTTCTTGTAACTTGCTCACATGGGTGCTAAATTACCAAGAGATTTTGACATATCCGCTATTAGAGAGCACGATCCAAACACTCCCACTGTTGTTGCAAAGGGACCATCTACTATAGTCACACCATCCCCCATAATATCACAAACTCCATCTTCCAACACATCTCTTTGATTGCCTATTGTTACTTCATTTGATCCACCATGCTCAGAGTACACTCTAGAACCTTTGATAATGTCAACCAATGTGCTCCCTTTCATTTCACAAAATTTGAACATTCCACCTTTCCATTTTCCTCAACATACTCCTTCTCCTACCATGACCATTTCCATGCCTCAAGTAACACAAGCTGTCCATGTGGCCCAAGCGCAAATACCCCAAATATCACAAGCTATCCCCATATCCCATAATACGCAAGATTCCCACACTATCCCAACAACACCAATAGTCCAAGCTTCATGACCATCGCAACTTGCTATATCCCATGTGGATACCACATCTCATATACCAACTGCTAATACACTTTCCACTATCTCTACTAATCCCTCCATTACACCATATAATCCCAATGTTAGTCTAATTGACATAAGTGACCCTCCTATCATTTCTCAAGCCAATCCTAGCACTACGGTCACTTATGTTGAGCAACTTGCATCCATTCTGTCATATTCTTACAATCCTTCACAAACCATCAATCCATCTTATGCTACCCATGGCTTGCCTATTGTCACCCAACACATGACACATATCAATCCCCATGTTGTCCAAAATACAAACCCAAGTGTCCATCCTTCTTTTGTATCCACCAATCCTTCCATCACTTACCATGTCACAAACCCAACTCCAAATTCACAACCATTAACTAGTGTCAATCCATCTTCCACTTCTCATGTGATGCAAAATCTTGGTGCCAAATCTTCACAATATACCCAACCACTGCTTGTGTCTCAAGGACAGCACTCCTCAACCACATATGTGTCACATACCAATCTTTTAACATACATTGTGAGTACACAACCTCAACAAATGGTCATGGTTCCATATATCCCACAGCAACAACCTCAATATACATCATACCATGTTTCACCCCCTTTGTAACAACAACAATTATCTCCAATGGATGTTCAACAAATGATCAACCAAGCGGTAGGACAAGGCAAGAAGACATTTTCTCTAGAAAACATATGTGCTTATCCATTTGACAAGTCACTTCATATGACACCTTTTCTGCCACACTTTGAAATTCCACAATTTGACAAGTACAAAGGAAAAGGAAATCCGAAAGACCATCTTAGAGCATTCTTTGTGGCATGTCTCGATGTTGCTCATGGTGATAGATATCTTTTGAGATTATTTCCTTGAAGCTTAGCAGTACAAGCTCTTGAATGGTTCTCTCATTTGCCTCTAGGAATTAAGTCTTTTTCGGAATAAGCAAATAAGTTTCAATCACACTTTGCTTTTAACATTGAACATGAAGTGAACATGAATGAACTTGTCAACAATAAACAGCGCAATGGTGAAGCCTTTTCTTCATTTACGCAATGATGGCGTAATATGGTTAGCAAACTATCATGGGAAATACTTGAGAAGCAACAGCTCGATATCTTTGTTCAAAATCTTCATCCTGAGCTATCATTCCAACTACAATTACAAAGTGCTAGCACCTTTGATGAACTTGTTTCAAAAGGAACCATCATTGAACGAGCTTTAATTGCTAAAGGAACTATCAAGATCTTTCACGATAACAAAGACTATCCTCAAAACTCCAATGATAAATCTTGCTTTTGGAATAAAAATAAGAATGTTGTCAATGATGGTGGTGTGGATGCAAAGAACATACAAACTATGAAAGCTCCCATTAACATTCAAGTTGCTTCTACAACAACACAACCCTTTCAATGAATGCGACAACGAAAAACTTCAAATCCATGTCAACAATTTACACCATTAGTAGAACCTATGGAGGTTGTCTTTCGAAAGCTTCTCCAAGTGGGTGATATTATGTTACTGGATGCACCACCCAATGGTGAACCGCTCTTCAAAGCTCCTTGGTACAAAGAAAATGAGTATTACGATTACCATAGAGTTAAAAGATAGAAAACAAATGGTTGTATGTGTTTAAAACATGTTATCCAAGATTGCATCGATCAAGGTGTAATCAAAATTACACCTTAAACAACTCAACCTGCACAACAATCAACATCAAACAATGATCTAGAGGCTTTCAAGAACCACTTCTATCTCATGACAAAACAAGTAACCCTCATGTTGGGAATACCATTTAGTACAACTATGAATCATCTACCATTGGCCGTATTGACCATGCTCGCATTTCTACCATTACTATCTAAGGCAAAGCACCTGAATGCACTATAACCACTTGAAGAGGTTGAGTCACCATTCAAGGAGCACGTGTTCATCCTCCTCGACTGTTCTCTAAATATAATATCTTGGATCACCTTGGGAAAACACTTGCGCACATATCCATTCTTGAGTTGCTTCACATATCCCCTACTCACAAAGCTATCCTTGACAAAGCCTTACAAGAATCTTCAGTGCCCAATGATATTGATATCACACAATTCCAATCTATGGTCGCTAGCATTGCAGCCCCTTGTCATTTAACCTTTTCTGACAAAGATCTTCAGCCCTCCATTCACCCTTCACACAATGAAGCCCTCCACATTGAAGTGTTTGTTAAAAACACCGTATCAAATGAATCTTGGTAGATGGTGGAGCTGATCTTAATATATGTTCTTTGAAATTAATAAAATAATTGGGATATTCTGAGAAAGATGTTGACACCTCCAAGGTTATTACTATCAGAGCATCTGATGATGCCAAGCGAGATACTAAAGGGATTATTTTCTTTCCTATCCAAGTTGGGCCAGTAACTACAGAAACCTGTTGTTAGGTTCTTGATATTGACCTTCCTTATAACATCATCCTTGGTTGCCCATGGATACATGCCCTCAAGGCAATTCCTTCCACATACCATCAATGTCTTAAATTTCCACACAATGGAGTTGAGATTACTATCCATGCTGATCCCAATCCATTTGAATTTTGTTGTGCCTTTCAAGCTAAATATCAGAGTCCAAACTGCATTCCCATCAATACCAAGGCATATCCGTTTTCATCCTATATAGACCCATCCGACCTACTCAAGCCATCATCTAGCAAAACTGCTTCCAACCTCTATATCAAGTACATCGAACATGGTCCTGGTGAGTACACATTGCAAGAATCTTCATCCACATTCATTTCTGATACAGAAGCTAGATCTTCTTTGGTAAGAGAGACTTCTAACTTTGATACCATCGACGATTCCTCCTTTCATCTCACCAACCTTTTTCTAGGATCCTCTATCTTTATGCTTTCTGTAACCCCTTCATCTCCATCTAATGATGAACTCAAGTCTAGTTCTCCAAGTGCTCCTAGTCCCAGTGTCAAACACTGGCCTCCCTAAGCTAAAGATGTTGGTAATTCCTCCATCCATTCTGAGTCCACCATTTCCCATCAAAAACCCCATTCTAAGCCCCACAAGCATGTGACCATACATCTTCCACCATCCAATTTACCTCCACTTCTTCCAACTCCTAAACTCCCACCATCAACTTTCCTTCCATATCCTCCACTTCCATCATCCTATAACTTTTAAAAAGCATGTGATCATCCATCTTCTACCATCCAATTTACCTCCACTACTTCTAACCCCTAACATCGCTCCATTTTCCTCACCTCCATTGTTACCAACACCTAATTATCCCTTTATCCATCTGCACCATTACATTCCTAATCATGACCAACAAATGCACATACTATCTAAGCATAAAGCTTCCACTCATTCCACCAACCTCACTTCTATCAAATCCATGGGATTCAAAAATAAAAATTTGGATGCCTCTACCTCTAAAGTTAAAAATCTTTCTAAGAATCCTAAAGATTCTCATGCCTTAGGGCATCAAAGAAAAGAATCACAATCTAGTGTATCTAAAAACTAAGCCTATAACTCCACAAGAAGAGCCTATGACCAAGATGGTCTAGGTTCCTAAGAAAACAAGCAAGTCAACCAAATGAGGCATCCTTATCATAAACAAAAAATCCTGATCATCCCCTTCCACCAAAAAAACTTCCATTCCATCCAACAATCCCACAAGCAAGGTAAAATCATAAAAATACTAAGTATCTGTGGGTTCCTACATCACTCCATCACCCATCCCCTAAGCAAGCATCTCTTTCACTCCCTACACTGACCTTTTCATCAAATGCTTTAATGTTTTAAACGGTGTGTGCAACCGTTTGTCATGGTTTCATCCCATCCCACATTTTCACATACCTCTATATCTCCATCTTTCATCCATTATCCTACATATCTCCCCATCACCTTCCTATGGTTCATGATTTTGTATAAGCCTTCCATAATCCCCTATCCTATTCATCTATCCTTGCATGAGCCTTCCATTTATCCTTGTGTGAACCTTCCACCATCCATATCCTAATCCATTACCCACCTAATCCATCTCCCATCCACGCAATCCCTTATCCACATCTATGAGCATAATGACATGGTCCATGCAATGACATCCATCTTTAACGGGACTACCAACATCCATTGAACTAGACACTTGAGTCCCTCCTATCCATTACCATGGTGAAAACCTGGCACACAGGCACCATGTGTAATCAACTATCCTAAAAAAAAAAATCCATCCAATAGTGAAAACCACTTTGTGGTGCTTTGGATAACAAAAAATAATAGTATAAGATAAATAATCTATCCTCTGGTGAAAACCTGGTAAACAAGTGCCTTGGATAAGTACCATAGTGAAAACCTGGCAAACAGGCACTATGTGTAGTGACTAGTCTCCATTATCTGCTTGGTTTGTTTGATCACCACTCTTCCTAGCATATTTCACCATCCTACCCCACATAATCCATATCATAATCCATGTCATCGCAATAAACAACTTTTCCATCTTCGCCTCTGTCAATGCTAGCTATCATACTTGAGACATTGTTGCAATAACTATCTCTTTTGGCACCTTAGCATCTTGACCGCATGCAATTTCCATCGTCATTCCTTCATAATAAACCTCATCCCACACTAGAGGCATTTGTTGAGTCTTATTTGGAAGTGGATACTGCTATTTCTAGCTCATAATACAATGAACACTTTAGCTCACAACATAGCAAACTCTCAACTTCAACCATAGCATTCATCCAATGACAAACATGGCAAACAACTTGAAACTAGGATTCATATCTTTACAATCAATTCGCGCTCATCCAACATCCAAAAATAGCAAAATATTGCCATAAGTAAACATGCAAGCAATCATCTAATTCTTTCAACATCACTTACCAGCGTAATAAGCAAGAACTACATCCCAGCTCTATCGTTAAAGCCTTGATCACGTGGATACAGGTTATGTAGGCAATCTGAGATGTGAAGGAAGCACTCTGATTCAGGCTAAGATGATAGCCCCTTCTCTTCATCATCCATCTTTCATCTTTCTTCTAATCATCCTTCAATCTTTCATCTCACATTATTCTATTTTTCATCACACATGTCATCAATAAAACCTAGAACTGCATATGCATCATGTCTTGTCTTCATCGTAAATGTGCTTTGATCCCGTGGATATAGGGTATGTAGGCAGTCTGGAATACAAAGGAAGTTTCCAGTGCTCAAGCACAAATGATCCAGCCCATCTTCTTCATCTTCTCTCATCTTCCATTTTCTTCTCGTTGATTAGCTCAAGCAGGAAGCAGACTATGTGTATACTAAAAGCTCAAGCATGTTAACCAATCAAGCATAAGCCAGAAGCTATTTGTCTGCATGTCTTAAGCCAACATTTTCTGTAGCAGTTTATCAATATCTTTAATCTTCAACAAGATGCAACTTTCCTCTTAATAAGGCACCAGCTTAAATCCATCTAAGAGCACCTAAAATTGGCAAGAGAATGTGATGACAGTATCTTTTGTTTTATCTTTTCTCCCTTTTCTATGCCTAATCAAGACTGCCTTGATCTATCTATATCTTGGTATGTTGTGATGAAGTAAGGAATGGGGCATGGTCATATTGATTTCGTATGCTGTGTTTGCAGGATGATCTTATTCTCTTCCTAAGCGTGTTGGTATCTTGTACGTGTTGGGATTAGCATCATACATATCAATATCTCTAGCATCTAAGAAGCTAGACAGTCTCTTATGCAGTTGAGACTATTCTATGTCAAGACTAGCTCCATACATATAACCAGCAAGCTGTCACTATGCATAATGGAGGTAAGCTCAAACCATTACTTGTAGCGTCAAAGTCCATCTTGAAACACTAGTTATTATTCATATCTTGTGCATGTTGGTTCAACATCTTGACCTCATGTGTTCAGATAAGATTGCAGCATGCTAATTGCGCATTGGATATCTCGACACCTTGGTCTTCTATACCCTAGTGCATAACATCCACATACTATATCAAACATAAGGATTACATTTCTTTTCATTTTGAGTAATTACTTAAAAAGCTGCCCATTGTACCATATATTCACCCTATTATTCATCTATATCATCCTCAACCAAGATCAATCAATTCCATCATCATTCTTCTACATCTCTTATCCTACAAGACAACTGTGTTAGACATACATAAGTCCATGACATATCATCTCATTACCATCTATCTATATGCATATGTCCATATCATATCATTACCATTTACATATTTGCCTTATTATACATTTCCATTCATATCATTTACATAAACATCCATATATAATCCATGAAAATACAAATACAACATGCATAACCATCATAATACCAACAATGCATCCATCACATCATCATGTAGATCAGAAATACCTCATCATATATATATATATATATATATACATGTGTCAATATACAAGTGTCTACATATACAAGCTGAGCCATCAAGAATGTGTGTACAATCAGCTCTAGGCCTCATCATGATACAACATAAACAAGGTAGCCCTAGTAACTCCTACCGACATACTCACCCTGAACATATATGCACAATAATGTAGGAAATGATAGAGCTGTCCATGAACACACTCCACCCATGCATATCTCATCCCATAAGAGAACATCCCCTCCATCACTGTCCCCCATCCTACCGGAAAACCTCTCGCTCATCTATTTCCCACCAGCCATCTGATAATAGCTACTACCACTAATTGCAGTCTATCACATAACTCCTCCATCCTCACCATAGGAATCTTTGAGCCCTCTACTCCAATGTCTGGTGTCCTGAACAATCTCTTGAATGCAGCTGGACCCATATCAGGATCATAATCTACTCAGTCCCCATCAATAGGAACACGCAGAATCTAGAACACATCCTCTAGTGTGATCGTAGCCTCTCATGTCAGCAACAAGAAAGAACTATGTTCACTCCTCCATCACTCCACCATCACCATCATTAGTCCTCGATGTGCCTACACCAACTCTAATCTAGACACATGCTCTAACCTGAGGATCTCTAACACTAGCCGCTCCTCTGCATCCAGCAGTCTCACCAACCGTAAATCCCTAGGATGTGGCTCTCATGATAACAAAGGCAGTATTATATCCTTCATCATTTCATTCATCATGTCAGTCCCTTGCACTACATACAACTACTATAAAATTGGATCGTTTACTGCTATACTATCTTTTACTTACTGTAAGAAACTCATTTTTCCATATGCACCTATCTTCTGATCACAAGCAACCTATTTTACTACATGCGCTTATTTCTCGCCCATATGCGACCTATTTTACCTATGTGATCGCTTCTTGACTAAGTGTGAGCTGTACTCCTATATGCGTCTACCTATATCCTATAAGTGAGCATCTTTTCTTTATAAGCAAGCTGAACCTATGCATGCGCCTACTTTTAGCCCATAAGCGACTTCATTTATCTCTATGCGCATTTTGCCTCTATTTGCCTAGTCGACTGGAAGTGACTTGTTATTTCCATATGTGACCAAGCTGTGCCTCAAAGTGACCTTAACTACTTTAAATGACGTGTTTCTCTTCCTAGGTGATCTGCACTACCTATCCTGATACCTCGTCACTTATGGTGACGTGTGTGCATTTATGATGCTTCTAGCCTACCAAAATCATGCTTTTAGCAAAGTTTTCAATACATACTGGTACATCTGATCCCTCTAGTCATCCATGTGTCCTCACTCGCTTAGCATGATGATCTCTACATGGAATCACTATCCTGATAAGCTCTACAACTCTCGTCGCACACCAACTCTAAGGAGCTCTAGATCTCTATAAGCAAATAAACACAAATGAGCACAAATGAGCCCATTTGCCCTTGAAGAACCTACTTATAGCCCTATCCCAACCCTCATTCTTCTATGCCAAATCCTTTTTTCTTCTTCCTTAACCCATTTTCCCACCCAACCCCTTTTTTCTTCGTGTCAACCTTGTGTCTTACCTTTTTCTTCTATCGTGAGTCAACCCAGCCCTTCCTAGTTAGCCTAGCTTACCTCTCCAGGGGGCATCACCTGCCAGTTACACTGGGGCATAACTTTGTTTATCAAAGGCATATCATATCTTCTTTGACACAATGCTCTATTGAACATTGTATCAAAGAGGGGCAAAATGTAGACACCCAAAATTGACTTATTATCATTAACATTCAAACATCGCATTATATATCATCTGCATTTATCTAACACACTTGAGCAATATCTCTAACACATCTATTTCTTCTATTAATTAAATAAATTTATATTTATTTAATTAATTCATTAGCTATTTCCTCTAAGCTATAATTAAATAATCTTCAATTATTTAATTATCTTCTTTCTATCTATTTTTAATTAAATAAGTTTTATTTATTTAATTAAAAATTCCTTTCATAAGCCCACTTTCAAATTAATTAAATAAATTTTATTTATTTAATTAATTTCTCTTATCATTTATCTCATGAGCTGACATGTGTGCCTCTTTCATTTAAAAAAAGATAACTGGTACTACATCCTTTATTTAATATCTTTCACATGTAGTCCTTTTTATGTACACAAGCACACATAAGCCCTATCTTCCCTCCACTTGTCATCTTCACATTCACCTATGTCTATCATTCAATCTTAGCCATTCACATAGCCACCGAATCTCCACTGTTGATTGATTTTGGTTGAGTTTTATATAAACACCCTTTCATTTCATACTACATCTATCAAGCATTCATATAGCATCTATATTATCATCCTGAGCATATTGAGCACTTGAGTATTCATAGCATCCATTGAGATTATCATCATTATCATCCATCCATCATGGCAGCTTTTATCTTCATAGTTGTTCATTGTTGAAGAAGCAATCCACATCATAAACAAGGAATCACACAATCTAGGTGATATTGTGCTTGAATTGCATGCTTTGGATTTTAGTTGGATTAAATTCTTTGATGATGGTAGGGTTAGGTTTTCATGGCTATGCTTGATCTTATTAACCTGATTTTTTACTTATCACATTACTATTAATTAAATAATTTTTAATTATTTAATTAATTCATTCCTCTTATGCTTTTGATTAAATAAATTTTATTTATTTAATTACTTAAGTCATTTTCTTCTAAAATCCTCTATAATTAAATAATTTAATTATTATTTAATTATTCATCTATCATACACCTGCATTCCTTCTATAATTTAAATAAATACCCATTTATTTAAATTATAGACATTACCCTAATTAAATAAGTCCCCCCACTTATGTAATTAAAATTCCTATACATTACCCATTCCTCACAAAAATTAAATAAATCCCCACAATTTATTTAATTTAAAACATTGCCCACCTCACCATTTCCTCTAATTTAAAATTCAAATTTGTCCTCTTGTGCTTGGAAACCCTAAAATATTCTCAGCCCTTGATCTTAGCCCTAAGTCAACTTTTCAACTCAGCCCTCCATTCACATTTCATCTTCTATAAAACCATTTTGACCCTCTCATTTTCACCTCACCACTTGTTAATTTATATTCTGTCATTTTCAACTCTTGAGCTCTCATCCAATTTACAGACTTGCAAGTCTGACTGCATCATTATAGCTAGGTTAGATAGCAACAATGGAGGAAATGCATTAGATATCTTAAGGTTTCTTGTTTTGTGCTTGCATGCTTAGATTCTAGGTTGTTTAAGAGCTCTATTGCATAGTTTGGGTTTTAATTTGTAGATTTTAGGACTGTAGTAGAGTTTTTCCCTAATTACATTGGTGAACCTGATGTGAAGCAGCCGTATAGTCAATGAATTTGGGGTTTTAAATTTTGCAGGTTTGAGTGATGCATAAGAAGGCTCATATAACACATCAGTTGATCAATGTAATGATTGGGTCATACTGTGAGACATTTCTAAAGTATCTGCAATGCATGTGCCAAATTTTGCAACGCCTATTACTTCATTTAGTGTAAAACTTTGGTATTTAGTTATTTTCAAGCTAACCCAACCGGTCTTCTTATAGGATTCTAACTTGACTTTAATGTTCTATGTGTTTAAATAACCCTCTGGTGCATGTTGTTTATTTATTAGGGTTTCATACTTTAGAGATTTCACATCTAGGGTTTATTAGGGTTTAATGCATAATGATTTTTTCTATTAGTGCCTAAAAATTTACTATCTTTCTAGCATTCTGGAAGCAACCTCATAATCTTAGGAATCAGTTTCCTTTTCCCTGAGAGACTTTTTCATAAACTATTAAGGTTTTTCTGTCAAAGTTCTATTTGCATATTACTGTGTGACGCATAAGCTAACCGGCATGACGCTTGAGCCATACAGTGTGACATTTGCATTGGATCTGCACCATCTCTAAGGGGTTCTGCAACACATACACCTATGTTTAAGGCTTGAATCTTTTTGTTTTAGATTTAAGTAACCCTAACCCAGTTTGTTTTGTAGGATTCTAACTTGTTTCATAGGGTCTATTTCCTTAGATTACTCTCTGGTTTTTATCAGTGATTAGGGTTTTTAAAGCATTAGGGGTTTGAATGTTACAAAGCCTTTTATCTAGGGTTTATACTTGGTTCTTTTACAATTTGGGTAAATCTTGTTGATGCTTGAAACTTCTCCATCTTTCTGGCATCCAGGAACTAACCTTACAGCCCTAGGATTTGACATTAGTCCATGCATTAGATTTTTCACTTGCTGGTTAAGGTTTTTTTCTGTCGAATTCTAGTTGCAGGCATTGTCTGACATCTGTGTGGGTTTTTGTAATGCATAAGCTTCTCAGTACACCACCTACGCTTGACTGAATTGCATATGCATAATAGTGCACTAATTTTGCTGGATTCTAGAAGGCATAAGTTTGATAGTGCACCGCTTAGTCTCTCTGTGTGGTGCCTGCGACTAGTATAAAACTAGAAAGTTCATTTGGCTTTTTCTATTTTGAAAAGTAGGGTTAGGGTTTTCTATTACTAATTTTTTATCTATAGCCTGTGGCATTGGAGAAACATTTTAAGTTACAAGCATAGTGTATCGCTTAAGGGTTTTCTTTATTTCATGAATGTGTGTATGGTTTAACTTAGGAACACTCTTTCTTAATTTGGGTTAAAAAGAACACAATTGTGCCCACAACCTACACTCATTTAGGATTAAAATGAACCTCATTCATATTGGATAAAAAGAACCACAACCTTACATTGCTCACATTTCATGGGATAAAAAGAACAACAACTCTACATTTTCACGGATTGGGTTAAAACAAACCACAAATCTCACATTCTCTCACTCATTGGAGCTTAAAATTAACTTGCATACTCACTCATTTAAAAAGATAAAAAATATTGCATCATTGCTTGCCATGTTTGGTGATTTTTGTTAAAGTTGTGGAAAGGTATATGCTCTTCCCTTGCACCATTTGGTGATCTTGGGAATTAAAAATCCCTCCACATCACTTACACAAAATCACACCACAATTAAGAAAAGATAAAATCAAAAGAACCCCCATGCGAGTGTGACCAAGTAAATGCATATGCTCTCCCCTCGTGTCTTAGTACAAACTTGGGGATCAAAAACATTTACTTCTGTTGCTTTTGTCACCCTTTAGAATGGACCTGATCTTGAGACACATCCACAAGGAGAACCCATTTGTGATCCCAAGCAGTACTTTCATCTAGTCCTCTATACAAATTAGGATAAGGCAAAAGCTAAGTCTAAACTGGTATGAGCTCTCACCATACAGTGCTAGCTCAAAAGGAGGCATACCTTTGAGTATATTAAAACTCCTAGTAGGGTTAGTTAATGCCTTTAGTGGCTTTCTAGATGCCCGTGGGGTGCCAGTCCCCTGGATATTCACTATGAACCATTGTTTAGTGTCCAAAAACCCTCTACTTGTTTGATGTAGGGGGTCGGAAGATAGATCCCTAGAGCCATCCTACACTCTCGTAGTTCTTAGCAGAGATAGAAAAGTACCTTAAGATCTACGCATCTTGAGGACTTGGAACTTGGTGTACCTGAGAAATGAATGCACTATAAGGGGGAGCCCATGTCACAATTTTCTGGAGCTATCCACTTTGAATAAGTGTGGATGGAGAAATCCAATGGGAACTCAACAAGTATAGTCCTTGCCTAGCCATAGGGTTGTTCTTGTCTTCAAAAGTGCTTTCAAATTTTGGTCACAATATGTCAAAAAAACAAGAGACACAGCCACAAAACTGACTACTGAGTGTTTTCATGTCTAATGTGCTTTCTAATTTATCACAAAACCAACAAACAGACTTAGAAAAAACTAATTTTTAGACCTGCTAAAACTGCAAGACGTATCCGCTGAATAGTGAAACGCATAGGAAACTTTCTGCAATGCATAAGACTAGGTAAAATGCATTTACTAAATTGTGAAATGCCTCTGCTGAACAATAAAATGCATAAGATGAATAGTTCAATGTATAGGCTACAGTCAAATGCATCCACCTCTTTCTACAATGCATTAGTGAAACAGTGTGATTCGCCAATGAACAAATTGGAAACCTTAGGGGAACCTTTGAGGTATTTTTCTCCCAACCAAGATTCAACTGCAACCATATCAAATACATTTCAGACCTGTTAATTTCAACCTATTAAATTCCATTTGTAAACCATTTCATCCCTTAGGACTTAGTTGCATATACAGACCCATTTAGGAATAGACTTCACCCCCCAATATTTTTAATATCATTTAGGCAACCTTAGAGCCTTAGGATTTTAGCCTTAAACATCAATAAAGTATTCCAAAAATTAATCTTCCTAAGTTGAAACATAAGGAGAAACTGTTGAAGTGTGACTACTTCACAAGTGCAAAATTGGACTAAAAGACCTTGGCATTATCCCCATTCAATCGATCATTTGGACCTAATACTCACTTGACTAGTTTGGGTCCATCTACCAAAAGTGAATTCTCACACTCATGAGCTCACTTTAATCCAACCATTTCTCCCACATCACAATTTTAAGGTCTTGATAAAACCAATTTGTACTTTGAAAGTCATTAGTAGACATTAGTATCCTATTGGAGCTAAACTTTTGGAAGATTAAAATCATTAACTTCTACTATAGTCTTGGGAATAATTCCCTTATATCATTGCATCACCATAGTTGCATCCTTGCAAGATATCCCAAGAAAATATCAAAAACATATCTCCATTCCCACCTTGCATGAACCATTTAGACCGCCTCATTAGCATACACTCATTTTGAACCCTAGAAAAGACTAAAAATATCCTTGCATTTTCATCTTTAGCATCATTAGGAATCATTAAGTGCATCCTCACCTTGCATTATCACCTTATCCAAAATATACCAAAAGCTTAGCATAAAGATATTTATATCCCTGTCCTTAGGATAAAATCATTTTCCTACCATCCATAAACTAGCAAGGTCTTTTATGGTTGAAACATGATTGCAAAGACAAAGAAAGGGAGAAGAAACCTTATAACAACCCCAAGATCTTCACACCAACACAATGAGATTTGGTACCCCTTCCAATGAACAATCCAACCAAAACATGGGGAACCCCTTTGACATCTCTTCTTGCAAGATGACAAACCTGGGGTTACACCCAAAGTCCTTGAGGTCACATCACAAGACCCTAGAGTATTGAGGATCCTAGATGAAAAGATTGCTACAGACCCACAAAGTTATCTTATGCAGCTTTTGTAAAATGGAACTAAACTTCCCGAAGGTGTTGACATAAATACTCTCATAGTTAGAACCAATAATGCCATAATGATGGGTCAAGGCTATGCCTCATCCTCCAGTAATCCTACAAATCAGACCCAAGAACATGTCAACATACTCCTAGGGCAAACTACGCATGAGTCCGTCATGGTAAACATACCTCCCCCTTTCAAGGATAACAACACAAATGTCATGACTCACACATCAAATACTTTTATTTTGTTGGCAAATATGCAAGGACAAGCTAAGAGAACATGAAGGATACACATTGTGACCTCACAAGCCTAAACCCAAGAAATTAATACCATGCCAAACACAAACACAAACTTTGGGTCCAACTGCAATACCAACACAAACAATCTCAACACCAACCCCCTCAACCAACATAACAACATGACTAGTCAAGCCTTGGGTATATCCTACGTCAACTTGAACCCCATAGATCCAATTGAAACCAACAACAATGTGACTAATACCTCATACATCAATCCCAACCAACAACAAGTGAATCCTAATGTTTCATTTCAAAACCTCAACACCACAAATATCCCATACCATTATTGATACATCAACCCTAACATATCCTTTACAAACCACAACCAAAACCAAAACAAAATACCATTACATAATCACTACAAAACAAACACCAACACCAACCCACTTGTTGGGAACATGGAAGCTTATAACATGATAAATCCTTACCTAGATACGGTCACAAACATTGCCAACATACCCATCGGAGCCCTCACCCAAGAGTTGGATAAGCTAAAGCAACAATTCTCAATCTTACAAGTCTCAAGAAAAAAGAAACCATACTCTATGGAGGACTTTTGCCCATATTCGTTTGACAAAAGCATTTACATGCCTCCTTTCTCCCCAAATTTCAGTGTGCTAAACTTTGACAAATATAGGAGAAAGGGGAGCCTCGTTGAACATGTATGTGAGTTCCATACTATTTGTCTCAAGCTCACCTCTAATCATACCTACTTGATGGGACTCTTCCCAAGGAGCCTCACAGGAAAAACTCTTGACTGGTTTACACACCTCTGCACAGGGATACGAACATGTACTAAACTTGTAGACAAGTTCATATCACACTTTTAATATAACATAGAGATAGACGTAAACATCACCACCTTGTGTGAAACAAGACAAGAGGATGGAGAGACATTTATCTCTTTCTTCCAAAGGTGGAGGGGCCTAGCAAGTAAATGCCCTTGTCACATTCCTAAGAATCAGCTTGTACCCATCTTTATAGAAAATCTCAAAAAAGAGCTTATGCATCAATTGCAAATCCATTGATGCACCTCCTTTGGAGAGGTGGTTGAGAAGGGGACAGCCATCGAAAAAGCTCTTATCGTTAAAGGCACAATAAAGATCTTTAATAAGAACCAAAATACCTAAAACATGCCCTACAATAAGAACATCACCAATGATCGAGTAGTGGATGCCAAGGCATTTAGGGCTGGTCATGTTATCATGCTCCAGTCATCCCCATGACAAACAACCAACTGCATGTGCAACAAAAACAATAACAACCACAACCACAATCACAACAACAATTAGTAAATGTAGTTCAAAACAATCAAAGGAGACCACCTCCTAGGAATAACACACCTTGATGTAATTATACACCTTTGATAAAACCAATTGAACCAGTCTTATAGAAGTTATTGCTAAATAATCTTATCCAATTGCCAGAAATTTGACAATATGACCCAGCTTTTAAACCTCCATCATGGAATGAAAATGACTTCTGTGATTAGCATAGAATCAAAGGTCATAAGATGTCAAACTATTACAAATTGAAAAAAATCATTCAGGACTTCATTGACAGAGTTATTGTAGGGGTAGATCATCCCACTGGTTCCTCCAACATTGATCATACCATCTTTACTGACCCTTTGCAAAATTACGGATCAGGAAAAGCCTCCACATCTGGAACCAAACCTCATGAGTGCATTGACTACAACAATGTTTCTTACAACTATACCATTAATAGCATCCACACATACAATAACAACATTTCCATGATCACCATCAAAGCCCATCTAGAGTGCATCATGACCACCTGAAAAGCCAAGATAACACTGCAAAGCATTCCTACCAACCCTAACAATACATCCATTCCACAACCCAAAACCCAATATAACCTTTTGTACCATCTAAAGAAGACCCTCACTCAAATATGAATCTTCTAATTTCTCCGCCTTTTGCCCAAACATAAGACCATTCTGGACAAAGCACTCCTAGAATCTTACACATTCCCACTAATCTAAATATTAATCAATTCCAGGCCATGGTGGGACATTTAGCCACTATGAAAAACTTGTCCTTCATAGAACACGACGTACCTTCACACCACCCAAATCACACCGATCCTCTTCACCTAGAAGTCTTTATCAATAAACATAAAATTTGATGAGTCCTGGTAAACGATGGAGCAGGATTAAACATTCATCCTTTAAAATTGGTAATAACACTAGGCTACTCTGAGGCTTGCATCGATTCAACCAAAAGAATCATCATCAAGGAATATGATGATGTTGAGCACTCTTCCAAGGGAGTCATCATCCTTCCTGTAAGAGTGGGACCCACCACACAAGATACCATATTCCATGTCTTGGATATCGAGCTACCTTACAACCTCATCCTTGGCTAACCATGGATCCATGCCATGAAGGCCATCCCTTCCACCTACCATCAATGCATCAAATTCCCCTATAATGGAATGGAAATCATTATCCCTGGTGATCCCATTACCTTCCAATATTGCAACCACCTAAGAGAGGTACCCCAACATCAGGTGCCTGTAAATAGGGGAATCTCACCATTCACTTCATCCAATTATGTCAATCCATCTATACTATCGAAATCCACTTCCACCTTCACCCCACCAACCAATCACAAAGTCTAAATCTAAGACAAAGAATGTGGTGAGTACAAGATGGAATGGTCATATTGCATTAGAAAATTGCCTACAACAACCAAGTCTCGAGGAAAACCTAGCCCTATTTTGCCAAAGCAAACTCTCTTAGCTGGTCCCACCACATTGATACAGTGGGGTGAACTCAATAAAGAATCCGTCAGCGAAGACATATCCACATGGCTCTATAAAGAAGAAGAATAAGAAGAGGTTAAGCATATCAAACTACCTATGGAATAGTATGGTAAAGGGTACAAATTTGTCAAAAAACAAGGATATGAAAAGCATAGTGGACTTGGACCCAATGGAAATGGACGCACCGAGCCTCTTCAACCAACAATGCAGCCACACAACAAAGGGTTGGGATATACCTCACAAAGAGATAGGGTTCCATGTACTAAGTTACTTCTAAGAGCAGAAATGAGTACTTCCAGAGAAGTTGAGACATCAAGGAACCCACTCGAACTTGAACCTGAAACATCCACACCTGATTTGCCTGCATCGTCCACATTCAATGCACCTGAATCCTCCACACCCAACCTCCCTAAACATGCCTCTTGGATCAATATCTTTTGGGATCTTGATAACACATCCATTTGCACCCTAACACCCATAACCGTAAGTTACCTAAACACTGATGATGGCTTACCCTTAGTCCATCCTGCGCTAATTGACTGGGACCAACAAGATCCACCTAGCTTACATTTCTTTGAGAATGATGAAGCGATAGCTAAATTCATGGGACTTCATGAATGTATACCTCTTGGGGATCACAAAGTTGGTTATATCATGGACTTGGATAACTCTGCACACTTTGGAGAATCCACTCCACCCTCTAGTCGTAAAAGTGAAAATAAGAAAGAAAAAAATAGGTCTCTAGGTGAAAACTGAAAGGCACCCTTAGATCATTTGAAAGTAAAAATAAACGATGTATCCAAGAATGAAAACCTCCCTAAGGTGCACAAGGAGGGAGGGTTGGAAGTGTTGCCTATCACGCAGGAAAAATTATTGTTGCTAGTAGAAACAATTGTGGAAACCAACCCTAGTACTGAAGAAGTGCCTAAGATTATTCACTTTGCTGAGTCACTCACATAAAATGAAAATCCTGAATTCAGAGATTTCTTCTCAGAATGACAAGTCAACTTCACCTGGTCATATGCTTATATGCCTAGACTTGTCCCACAGTTTGTCTTACATCACCTGCCGCTGTTGCCAAACATCAAACCAGTCAAGCAAAAACTATGAAAAATACACCCACATATCACATTACTAGTGAAAGCAGAACTGAAAAAGCTTCTTGATATTAGTTTCATCAGGCCAATAGATTATCCAGAGTGGGTATCTAATCTTGTACAAGTCATGAAACTCAATGGCTAGATCAGAATATGCGAAGACTTTCACAACTTGAACAAGGCATGTTCAAAAGATGATTTTCCATTGCCAAACATAGACATTATTGTCAAATTGACAACAGGATTTGAAATGCTCTCATTAACTAATAGCACCAGAGGATCAACAAAAAATAGCTTTCACATGTCCTTGGGGCACATACTATTGGATTGTCATGCCCTTTGGTCTCAAAAATGTAGGTGCTACATACCAGTGAGCAATGACAACTATATGCATACATGTATGGAAGATTATGTCGATGACTTGTTGGCCAAATCAGTCATAAGGAACACTCATCTAGAGGTGTTGGATAAAATCTTCAAATGATTGGAAGAATACAATGTCAAACTAAATTCTAAGAAATGTGTATTTGGCGTTACATCAAGCAAACTGCTGGGTTACATTGTTTCACACTGAGGAATAGAAGTCAACACAATGAAAGTGAAAGCAATAATGGAAATGCCTCCACCGACTACCCTAAAATAGTTGTCTAGCTTACAAGGAAAGTTGCAATCCATCTAGAGGTTTATTGCACAACACGCTGACAAAAGTCAACCTCTCCAACACTTACTCTACAAAGGGGTACTATTTGTGTAGATAGAACAATGCCAAGAAGCCTTTCAAAAGATCAAAGACTATTTGCTATCACCACTAGTTCTTAGGCTGGTAATACCAAGAAAGCCCCTTTCATTATACATATCAACTACCAATTTAGCAGTGGGGGCATTATTGGAACAGAATGATGAGAAAGGAAAAGAAAGGGAAATTTATTACATAAGCCAAACCTTAGTGGGATATGAACGAAATTACAGTTCTATCGAACGCGTCTGCCTTGCTATACTTTTTGCTACCTAGAAGCTATGACATTATATGTTGAATCATAAGATAAAGTTAGTCACTAAGATTGACCCACTAAAGTACTTAATAAAGCAGCCCTGACAGGACGACTAGCCAAATGGGTTATGGTATTGAGTGAATTTGATATAGAATATGTTGACAGAATAGTAATCAAAGGCTAAGTGATCGCAGACTAGCTCGTAGTAGCACCTACACCAGCATATCATCCAATAGTCATTGATTTCCTTGATGAATCAATATTCACAGTAGATGGACCCAAAATGTGGACACTATTCTTTGATGGCTCATGTACAAATCATGGTTCAGGAGCTCGTATTCTATTTATTACTCCTCAAGGTGATGCCATCCCCAAGGCATTTTGAATTATTTTCCCTTAGACAAATAATATAGCAAAGTATGAGGCATTACTCATAGGACTTCGAACGACTGTCAACTGAAAAATCAAAACATTACAAGTGTTCGGCGGCTCACAATTGGTCATCAAATAAGTCAACAAGGAGTACAACACCAAAGATGAAAAGCTCATACCTTTTAAAAGAATGGTGGATAGCTTTAGGCTCTATTTTGACCTAGTGCTCTTTGATCAGATTCCTAGAGTCCAAAATTGCATAGTCGACCCAATGGCAACCATTGGATCTCTCCTTGATATCCCAAGTAATGTAACTTAGTTCAAGTTCTTGGTGGATCAACTATTGGTCCCTGCCTTTGATATCCCAGAATCTGAGTTAGTTTGTGAAATTGTTGGTCCCATGTCACTCTAGTACCATGACATTTACACCTACTTACATGACCACACCCTACCCGCTGACCTCTCATCCAACAAACGTAAATCCTTCATCCGCCAAGATGCAAAATACACCATCATTGGTGACACCCTTTACCACCACAGATTTGATAATACCCTCCTGAGATGTCTCAACACTGAAGAAGCACTAACAAAGCTATGAGAAGTACATGAGGGTATATGTGGAGCTCACTTGAGTAGTCCTACCCTTGCAAAGAAGATCATTAGAGTGGGATATTACTGGCCTATAATAGAAAAGGATGCCTACCATTTTGTAAAGAAGTATAGATAGTACTAGATACATGGGGATCTTATACATGTACCTGCTCAGGACTTGCAATCACTTACATCATTGTCGCCTTTCTCTCAAATGGGACTCGACCTCCTAGGAAAAATCCACCCTACCTCTACAACTGGCCATAAGTTTATTCTCATTGCCACTGAATATTTCACAAAATGGATTGAAGCCATCCCTATGACATACATTACCAGAAAACAAAACACCTTAACTCATTTATAGTCATATCAAAATCATCTCTACCGTAGCTACAACAAAAGGGTTAGAGTCTGACATTTCAACATTGGAGACCTGGTTCTAAAAGAAAACCCTAAAAATCAAATGGAATGAGAAAAGCCAGGAAAGTTTGAGCTAAATTGGCTAGGGCCTTATGTCATTACTGTAGCCTATGGGTCTAGCACATATCAGCTAGCCACTCATGAAGGAGAGCCATTACCAGGGCCCATTAACAACATGCACCTTCAGCGGTATTATTCTTAAAAATAAAAAAAAGTCAAAAAAAAATCAAAAAGGTGAAAAATCAAAATAAAAAAAGAGTAAAGAGAAGTAATTCATCCAAAAGTTAAAACCACTTCAATGGGGCTTTGGATAAGTATCATGGTGAAATCCTAGCAAACAGGCACCATGTATAGTTGATCTATGCTCCATTGTCTATCATCACTCGATTACATATTCCATCTTTTGTGACAAACCATACTCACTCGATATCATACTCCATATCCCATGTCTGCCCTGAATCATAATGTTCCTCCTATGGCCTAGAAATAAATTAACATTTCATGTCTTCACATGCCCCTCACCTTGCCTTCATCCTAACATTATCATGCAGCTGACTGGGGCAGTTCCTGATCCTGAAATTGATGTTGGAGGACACCTATTTTCAAAAATAAAAAAAAAATCAAATATTATCAAAAATACAAAAACATTCAAATATTCTAAAAAATACAAAACATTCAAATACTTTCAAAAAACCCAAAAACATTCAAAAATTCTCAAACCTCCAAAAACAATCAAATATCATCCAAAATCACAAAAAATTTGCAAAGTCAACCAAAAAACTCCCAAAGCAATAAATGGTGTCAACCAATAAACCAAACTACGAAGCTTCTGAGCTTTCACGTAGGCAAGGCCATCTCTAATGTGCCCCTGAGGCATTCCCCCTAGGTCCTAGGTCAAACCAAGTCCACCCTTGTCAAACTATGACTCCTCTAAGCTTTCACATAGGCAAAGCCATCTTTGATGTGCCCCTGAGGCACTAGGTCAGCCCCTTAGGGCACATCACATTCCCCCCATAATAAGTTGTCCTTTCAAGAGATGAACACTTCAAGCAGACAAAACAATCAAATCTCTTACAAGATGTCAAACATCCAAACAATCAAACATGACAGTCAACAACACAACCAACACATCATCCCTAATCATTCCCATGGTGATGATCAAACATCACTATGACCAATCAACACATCCCAATCATGTGTCTAACAATAAGCATGGGATATAGTCAAAACTATGCTTTACGCCTTAGATGACATGCCTCATCTTCTCGACACCATCCTTTCTCACAAGCCAATCATCTTTCCAATTTTCAACACTCTCAAAACCATACCACATGTCTTATATGAGATGTCCTCCCCTATCATCTGCCTTATACAAGAGGTCACATTACCAAAACTAGACTCGATGTCTGATACGACATGCTCCTTATCCTGAAACTAGGCATCATTCAACCGATCATAATCATTCAGACAAGAACATGTACACATAGGAAAAGACCTAATGGTTGTTGGCTTTATCTCATCCTACATTTCGGATTTTTTTTGCGATCTCATTCCTAAGCTTCTCAAGGAAGTCCTTACGTGATGAAGAGAAGCGAGGAAGGGGTGAGATCTCTTTTCTTTGATTGATGTTTGTGGTTTATCTTGGCAAAAGGACTAGGGCAACTAAGTTCCTTGTGTGCGACGGGGATACTACTGGGTGTGAATCAACATATCCTATGCATTGGAATGACTAAATGCTTCCATGCATTAGGACTTATTCACCTAGAGTTTTGTCATCACATGATCTGACAAGGCACCTTACTGACTTAGTCCGAGCCTGGCAAATTCTTGTCTATTTTTTGTGCCTATTTCCCAAAGGACTATAGTTTGTGCCTTGGTTATACTTTGCCATGGTATTTATCATCCTTTGATATAATAAGCACTATGATGATACACAGTAACTGCACTAAAGAAGCTCACAATCTATCATGGCGAAGTCTGAATCCACACTTCTCACACAAATTTTTCATCCCTCATCCACCTCTTCATCTCGCCTTATTCTTTTGATCTTCTTCCATCCTACTGTGACACACCAAAAAACAACTTTAGGTCATGTAACCTACATCCATGCACATGTTAGTTCATCATACATCATCATAATCAACATAATAGGTCATCATTATCATCATAATAAGTCTTCATTCTCATAATGATCATACTAGGTTATCATTATCATAAGCATAAGCATAGACATTTACCATACAAAACCACATCACATCATCATTATCTACATAAAACCATACATATAGGCATTTACCATATAAGCATTTGCATCCATACATAAGCATCACATGAGAAATAGAATACCATTGCATAACAATCATAAGCATCATAAACATCATATAAACATCACATAGAACATCATAACCATCATAGCTTCTAGTTCTGCATCATCATGAATCATCAAAAAACATAGCATCATAATCATAAAATCCATCCATCATATGCATATAGGAAATAACAAAATCGATCAGAATAGATCCATCTCATATATATATATATATATAGGAAATAACAAAATTGATCAGAATAGGTTCATCTCATATATATATGGAGCTCACAGGCTCAATCATAGGTAAGAGCACATAGGCTCGATCAAAATAGATCAAGACTATCAAAATAGCCTAACTAGCACCATCATGGCCTCCTAATCCTACTCGCCCTGTGGGAGGACCCCTATGCTTTGAGCCAGCCCTCGATCCAGAAGGCCTATCATATGGTGATAGCCACCTTTGTGAATGCCCAACACTGCTAGGTGATCTATGAGAGTGAGACTGACTGGCGCTCCTAAAACTAGGTGCCCTCTACTCTACGAACACTAAATTCTCATATAGGCCCCTATAATACTGAGCCTCTTGAAAGACCTAACCAAAGCCTATGCAAACTATTTTGTAGGCCCACTCATAATCGCTGCAAGATCAATACATCACTGCTTTGATCTTTGTGCTCTGATCATAACCATATCTCTCTCAGCTATCCTCCACACAAGCTAACCCTCTACCTCCTAGACCTGTTGTCATATACTCTACATCTCAATCTGCATAGTCTCTATCTGAGCCTACATGGCTATTATCTAGGCCACTGCATCATCTTCTGATCACCCCTCTCCTCCTCTACCTCATCATCCCCAATCTCCACAATCAGAACATCCTATAGGGCCTGCTCATAGATATGCTCCTCCTCATCAACCTCCTCATCAGCCTCCTCCTCACTCTCCTCCATCTCCTCTCCACCACCACCTCCATCACCAGCATCCTCCATCTCCACATCCTCCTCAGCATCCCCCACCTGCATCTCACCTACACTAGTAGCCACCTATCTTACTGCCTCCTCTCCCTCCTCCTGAATAGGGGTAAGTACCACACCCCTCCCCCCTCCATCTCTGCTTTGACCTCCTTAGCCTCTACCTCCACCACCACCTGCTCCACCATCATCTCCTTCGTCATCACCTCTAGCTCTTCTGGTCCTGCCTCATCCTCTGAACGGCCTCTTAGCCCTTGACCCAATTGCTCTACTAGTGTTGGTGCACGAGGAGGCAAATACGAAACATGCCTATGTGTATCCCACCAAGCATCATATGCAGGATTCGTTCCTAGATCTACGGCATTGCCATACCCCCACTGCAATGGTTGCAATACCACAATCTCATCTATAGCCATCTAAACCAGAATCATTGACCCCACACTAGAATCTCTCATGTTAGCTGCATAAACTTAGTTATACCAGCTGGCTGATCTTGCCACTATCCAAAATGTCTAAGCACCCATGATGGCAGATGACACTCTATAATATGTTGAGCCTGTACCATCTGGCCAATCAGATATTGAGTGTGCCTATAGTATAGTAGTTACTCATCATCCTCTGACCACCTCAAACACTCCCTATACGACATCCAAGTGAATGTATCCATGTGATCAATCACATACCTATAGTAACCAACATCCCCCATCTGCACCTGTGGCACTGCCCCAATGTAGCAAAAGATGTATGGTAACTCATCAAGTATCTCTTGATCCACTGGTGGCTTATAAAATACAATATGCTCCCATGCCCATATCATAAGAAAGGTCACCCCACATCTTATGGACTGCTCCCCATGATAAACCACACCATGTAATTGATGATATAACTGTGCCAAGAGATAGGGTCCCCATGCATATGATGTCACCTTTACCATCATCCCCTCTAGCATCTCCCCCAACCAATGGGAAATCCATGATCATGCCGATCTGGACATACTAGACCACTGATGTAAGTGCAAATGACCACAATCAGCCAATGATAACGATATGTCAATGTGTCCCACGGAATTTCATGCTCCTTGGTACCCAAAGCTGCATCGTATGTGGTCTCAAATAACCAATGTAGTGTAGACAATCCAGTCTCTAGACTATATATCAGTTGCTCCCTATGAATGCGCAACTGCAGAATCTACCACAAATCAAGCAGAGTCACCATGGCCTCACCTATCAAAAAATGGAATGAACTGGTCTCTAAGTGATATCTCTTCACCACAGTAGTCAATAACCCCTGGTTAGCCCATATCTTAGGCATAAAAGTGACATCATAAAATCCTAAGGCATCCAGAATGTCCTACTTCGTCATCGATAAGGAATTGTGCAACTGATGGCCAGTTGAACGACACTCCCATGTATAAATGGGTGACAACCTCAACTACATCATGCAACAGAGACACCATGTCAATCACAAATAAACCTTAAATGTAGTATATTCAGTTAAACATGGGTAAGAATTGGGGTAAAATCCATTGTTTCTGGATAAAACAGCCCATGCATCGCACTGCTCAATGCATGTGATTCTCCTAAGCCCAAGCATCACATTGTCAAGCTCATGCGTCATACCTTGGCATAAGCGGTGTGTTGTTCATCCCAAGTGTTGCCACTAGTGGATGTGCACCACCTAAGTGTAGGCATCACACCCATTGGTGCATGGGACTCTAGAAACTACATGTGTCGTACATTGGCATAGGTGGCGCATCACCATACTTAAGTAGCACATGCGATGGTGCACGTGATGCACAAAATTGAACCACATGCATGCCCTCCTTTTGGGCCCTAAAATCTACGACAAAATGGAAAAATCGACAAATCAAGGTTAGATACATGCTCGGGCACTTGTCTCAGGAAGCATCCATGCATCCGAACTATTGATCCACGGTACTAGTGAAGTGGTACAGGTGACATCCTTGTAGAAGCTCTGCGCAAAATCTCCAAGGGCTCACTCTACACTCTCTCAAAATTCAAAAGTTCCAAATGCACAAATGAGGTTTATGGGCCCTCTAAGGGATATCTATGGAATCATTTGACCTAAGTGGACCACTTTTTTAGTAAATTGACCAACCGATAGCTTTCTTTTATATGCAGGTATCTTTTATAGCTATTTTCTTACCTTCAGATCACTTTGGGCACCCTGCAAAATATTTCAAAAAATTTTCCAAATTTTTTGAAATTTGTTTAGAAAATTTGAAAAATTTCTTGAGGGGGCATAGGACCGTCACGCTTCACCTAAAACACACTGGGACACATTTAGAGCACACTTCTCACAATTTTCTTTGATATAATGCTAGATTCAACATTATATCAAAGAGGGGCAAAATGTAGACACTCAAAATTGTCCTGGGCCTGCGAATGACATTTTCATGCATGATTTACCCTAATTTCACATTCTACTATTAACTAAATAATTTTTAATTATTTAATTAATTCATTCCTCTTACGCTTTCGATTAAATAAATTTTATTTATTTAATTACTTAAGCCATTTTCTTCTAATATCCTCTATAATTAAGTAATTTTATTATTATTTAATTATTCATCTATTATACACTCGCATTTCTTCTCTAATTTAAATAAATACCCATTTATTTAAATTATAGACATTACCCTAATTAAATAAGTCCCCCCACTTATTTAATTAAAATTCCTATACATTAACCATTCCTCACAAAAGAGAAATAAATTCCCACAATTTATTTAATTTTAAAACATTACCCACCTCACCATTTCGTCTAATTTAAAATTCAAATTTGTTTTCTTGTGGCTAGAAACCCTAAAACATTCTTAGCCCTTGATCTTAGCCTTTAGTCAACTTTTCATCTCAGCCCTCCATTCACATTTCACCTTCTATAAATCTACTTTGACCCTCTCATTTTCACCTCACCACTTGTGAATTTAACTTCTGCCATTTTCAACACTTGAATTCTCATCTAATTTATGGACCTGCAAGTATGAGTGCATCATCATAGCTAGGTTACTTAGAAGCAATGGAAGAAATGCATTAGATATACTAGGATTTCTTGTTCTATGCTTGCATGATTAGATTCTAGGTTGTTTAAGAGCTCTATTGCATAGTTAGGGTTTTAATTTGTAGATTTTAGGACTGTAGCAGAGTTTTTCCCCAACTACACAAATATTAGTAATAGACTGAAATCACTTCTCATAATGAGAATGGAGAATTGGATCAACTTATATAGGAATAGGGATAATGTTGGTAATAGGATATAAAGTAGAATTAGGAGAGTTCTTGACAGTGGAAATATGTTTTATAGAAGGGATGGGTATAAAAGGGGAGGGGAAAGCATGGACTGGTTTGCATGAGTCTTGATATCAAAGAGGTAGTGGTCAACATCACATGTATCATATCTCAAGGATGTATCATGTGTATTCTTGGTCTCATCTACTAATGTAATAATGTCATCAAGAGAAGGTAAGAGAGTTGTATCATAGAAAGAGAGAGTGATAGTACACTCATCAATGATACCTTGAATATTAGACCCTAGATCTTGATAATGGTAGGGAGAGTGGTTAAACATCATATGATATGCACAAGAATGGTGGGATGAAGGGTCATGCTTTGGAGGTTTTCCAAATTGGGTAGGTGGAAGGGTTATAATATTAGATTCTAAGAGGATGGGTAGGATATGGTTAGGAGGATCAATGACAGATGTACATGATTTTTTTAACCTTGGGATGTGTTACCAAATTGTGCTTCGCAGCCAATTTGGTTAGGTTGTAACAACAGTTTATATTTCTAGTTTGGAGAGGAAAACACGTCAAAAGGTGGGGAGAAGAAAATTCAGGTTCACATGCCAGTGTAGAAGGCACACGGTTCTTGTAGAGGACCCTTACAAAGATCACAGTACCAAGACCTTGTATTAGCTAAACCAGAGCTGCTACATGAGCCAGATAGGGTGATAGGATACTCCACCAGGGTAGGAGGTATCCTAGGTCTAACAGTTGAAGTTGAAGCTAATATAGTTATGGAAGATCATGTTTCAGTTGTGGTTCTTGCAGATCATTCATTGCAGTTTTATGCATTGTAGAAAGGTACATATAACTTTGTCAAGTTTTCATGATTATAAACATTTATCACATGCAATAATATTTAGTTATGTTATGCAATTAATTTACAAGAAAAAAAATATACACAAGTCATATTGCATGAAACAACTAATTATAATCAATGAAGAAGTGTTTATATGGTCCCACACAAGCTGTGGGAGTAACTGTATGTGATTCAATGCACAACAATAAGCACATATGAACTAAAGGAAAGCATATAAAGTAAATATACGACTCGTCATTGCTTGAGTGAATGATGAATCCCATTGCCTACACCAGTATCTCAAGTTGTCCTAGTGGTGGCTCCAATTGAACCTATAGGAGGAAGTGAAAAGTGATGTTAGAGCTCAGGTTTCATCTCTATCTCTATATGCAGTAACTCAGAACGTACTTATTATTTCATATTAGATCAACAAAATGGAACATATAAATAGAGCATCAGATGCATAGGATGAAGTAGGAAGGAGAAGACCTAATCAGACCATCAAAAGAGAGGCTTCAGCCTTAATGTTTTATCTAACATGTTTGTTCAATGTGCAGATATATATTGTTTTTTCTATCATGAAGAAGATACTTATAGAAATCACGAAGCAACTAGGTTATATGCTTAGAGTATTGACAGTATAGGAACAAATACCATGTACAGTCCTAAGAAGTGTATTATTGTCATACTAAAGTGAAAAGAGCAGCAATATTCATAACAAGGAGTAGGGCATGAGCTAAATAGATAAGACAGTGAACATCTGTATATGTCAAAAGGGGAAACAAGCACAATCAAACCCTCAAGGTACAGTGTAAGGAGTAAAAGGGAAGAACAAACACCATCAGGAGCAATCCAACTGTCATTAGAGGAGTGCCTCATCTTGGTTATCATAGTGAGAGAATCTACAGTCCAACAAACCAAGAATGATGGAACAGAAAAATGATCATCATGAGATTAAAGAGAAGGAAAAGTCCATGAAGGTCTAAGACTATAGATAAGTAATGAAAGCATAGAAATAGGAAGCTCTAGGAAGCAGCCCATCTCTTGACAATGAACAACAATCAAGACAATACCATGGACTGTCACAGTCACATCCCTTAAGGTAAAGCATATAAATGAAGAAGGAGCAGTGATTCTTTGTATACAATAGGTGGAGTTCTCCTGTCATTGGCAATAGCTAATGAGAAAAGGGAAACCATCCAAATATATTCTCTACTATTGATTCTTGTGGAGTTATTTTTGCATATCCAAAAAGCTTTCAGTCCCTTTTGATAAAATTTGCCCATGCTTCTAAGTCTCTTAAAAACTGATTCAATTCTCTGAAAGGAGCCTCAAAATACTCTATCTAGGTGGTCAATAGGTCCGATCACACAAATTTCTTGAAATGATTGTCAGAAGGTTTCATTAAGAGGAGTGAGAATTGTAAAAGATACGAAGGAAATAATTGCTTCAAAAAGACTATTCTTAAATAGCATCCAACCCAATAGACAAGGGCTAGTTTGAGTAGTAAAAATAAGACAAATACTTGCCACTTTGGGTTATGTTGAGGTGTGATATTTTTAGTGAATACTTGACTGATTGAGATGGTTGATATTCAAGTAGAATAATATTTCAGTGGTCCAAACATAGGAAAAGCCTTTAGGTGAGATAGTCAAACATTATGAATAGACAACATTATACAAAGATGCATAGTGAACAATAGTATTATTGTTAAGAAACAAAGTTACAATAGTATTGATATCAAAAAAGAAAGCTACAACAATATTGTTGTTGCAACAAATAAAGAAGGAACAACAGTATTGTTGTTACAAAAGAAAGCTACAATAGTATTGTTGTCATAGCATTATGGAACAGCCATAATATTTACCACTTATGTTGTGAATGAGGTGTAGCAGTGCTAATGAGTGTTTGACTAATGAAATAGATGATATGCAAGTGGAGTGGTTTCAAACAGACATCCTTGGTGAAATCTATCAAATCCACTAGTTTGTATTAAGGAATAAGATCCTTCAAATAGTATTTTGAGAAGAGTGAGAATACAAAAGAAGTAATGTGTCCATCCTAACAAAAATCATGTAGCAGATGCAAGGAATAGTCATGCTAGGATTGATAGTCTAGAAATGCAAGAAATGGTAGCATGGTTTGAAGAAAATAAAGGAGACATGCAATAAAAAGTGAAAACAAAGAGGTCTTAAGAGGTGCAATCCATAGAATTTACCAGATAGATAGTACAAAAGGATAAGATACAATACATAGAGATGAGGAGAGCAGTCTTCTTATGACTTTCACACAATAGTTAGCATCAAGCATGAGAACAATAGTCAGCTCTGCCTAGGAATAGGCTATAAGAAGAGCTTACTTAAAGACATGAAGACATTGGCATAGGTTTCCAAAGAGGCATGACTGATAACAACTACCCCAGGAGGTCAAGACAATAAAAATGACTATACTTATGCATTCATAATGAGTCATAAGATAACTATTTCAGTAGGGACAAACACAAAATATTAAAAGAGGAATCATTTTAAGAAAGATAGCCACATAAGTAAAGTTTTAAGGGGCAGTCTACATAAGGAAGAGTCCATAACTTGTAAGACCCTCATAGCATAGTCAAAAATAATGAGCCACAATAGAAATTATTTTTTAAGTATTTTCTTCATAAGTTGGAGCTATAGTTTTAAAAAAAGAGTCAATGCAAATAATATAGTATACTATGGATGTGTATGATGAAAAGTAAAAAGGCCTGAACAGAGCAAACAAATGAGTATATATGGCAAGGAATGGCATCTTAAAAGATAATATACAACTATCAAGAGTCAAAATGCACAGGCAAGTACTATCTCAACCACCTTATGACTGGTAAAGCTTTCCCAAATCTCCTAGAAACCCTAGCTATTTTTGAAAGAAGGCAACAAAACCCTCACTCTTTTGCATGAAATGATTACAGGGAAAGTTTTCAAAGCCTTTATAGAAACCCCAATAGAGAACAAAGACAATAAGGAGGTATGATATGAAGGCCAACTTACAATTTTTACCATATCTTCATAGTAGGAGTATGTTCTACCTCAAATATTTATGAACATTTAAAAGGATTTGAGATAGGCATTCATACTGCTCATGAGAAGGCTAAAGTTATCAGACATCAACAGAGGTTTTAGTAGTTTTGTCCATGAAAAATGAATAGAAAATACATTGTGGGCATAGACCACTGAACCAAAGGAGGAGAATGCACATGGTTTAAATCCTTATAGAGAGCAATAATGTTCATTTTTCCACATGTTCAAGGAGATAACACATGAAACATGAGAAGCCACTGTAAAGGCATGACTGTATCTTACAACAAGATGTCATACCACCACAAAATGAAAGGAAAAATATAGTATAAATAGAGATAGAGAGTCTCGGCATCAAAAGATGGAGAATATTTCTTACTAGTAAAGGAGGTTAGCCGTCTAAAGAAGAGAACTAGTAGTTCAAACCCTTCAGAGCGCTTGGCATAGATACAACAAGCCCTACAAACCTTTGAACTCTTGGCGGCACTGTACCTCATAAAGATGAGAAGTGAAAAGAAAGAATGAAGCAAGTTTTAGGGTTTGAGAAGTGTTTTTGAGTCATTTCATGCCCTAACCGTGATTTACTTTAGCTCTTTTGACTTTAGATATTAAGAAAATCATTTAACAATCAAATATGCCCGTGGACTCAAACTTGAACTCATGATGCCTAACACAAAATGAGGCACAATGGGAGTCATAAGGACTGTGCTAAAGTTTGGCAATTTTTGATAATATTTTAAGCCTCAAGTAAAAAAAAAGCACAATTATGACTAAGGGTTGTGAAGGCAAATAAGGGTCTTTTGACTCTAATTTGACTTAGACCAATTTGAAGAGGATTGAGATCTTTTTGACAATGACTAAGGGCAGAATAGAGGTTTTATTTTCAATGAAAATAAAGAGGGTTTTTTTTGTCTTAAGGGTTAATGTGGACTAAATAAACCCCTTTTATTTTTGCATGAAGTCAAGACAAAAATAATGTATGTGACATATATTAAAGGTAATATTATGCAAATTACCTTAATATTTGTCATGTAGTAGAAGTAAACAATCACATAACACTTATTAAATTAAATCATAATTGATTATCTTTAATATTTGTTCAAATAGTTTATTCTTGTCCTAAAATCATGTAAAAAATAGATGGAGTTGAACTGAGCTCTCAAACTCATGCAGAAACATATTTGAGTTCTATTTTTGACTTGCAGTCAAACTGAGCTAATTCTAGCTTTCTTTTGGTCAACTATTCTTGGAGGAGAAGTTTTGAGCATTTTTTACTCATCTTGGAGGAATTTTGGGGCCTAAATTTTAGGATTTTCACTTGTGCTCGTCCAACAACTTGGAGTTTCTATTTTAGACTCATTCATGCATATTTTGGAGTCTAGTTGAGCTGGAGTTGACTCCCCATTCACTTTTAGAGACAAATTTTGTATTATAGGGAAAAATCTCATGCCTTTTCCAGTTGTTGCTTTTTCCGTTGCCTTTGCACATTGCAATGATAGAGGTACAGACTTGTAACTCAGCCATTTTTTATAGTTTTATGTAGTAGCAGCAGTTTATTTTAGTAGTTCATTGTTATTTTTGCAGAGTATTCCTTCTATTATCAATACAATTAGTTGTTCATCTATTCAGATCCAGGTGTCTTGTCTCATTTTGAGTGATTTGATAGGAATTTACTATGTTTTTCTTTAAAACCATTGAATTTTCTATCTCATTTATTGAATGCAAGTACACAAAGTGCAATTTTATTAAAAGTTACAGATTGTCCAAGTCATTTCATGCCTTTCTGTGAAACATTTATGTGGTAAATTTGATCAGTTTGAGTTGTAAGAATAGATGTATTGGAAAGTTATGGTGAATCAGATTGCAAATTAGAGTTAAAACATTGGTGCATCACCCCCTTTAAGATAGATTTCTATTTAGTTCAGTTTATTTAAGCATTCATCTATCTCTTTTGATGAAAGTATTTAGATCCAAAGGGGCATTTGAAGGGAGTCAGCTCTTCCAGAGGTTCATTCTCGTAACAGACAAACCCATAGTCTGAGAATGTTCCCATGTTGCATGGGATTGCCAAGCTTGTAAAGCCTTAGCATTCAGGGTGCAATCCTTCATGACAACAGTTTTTGGCTTGCCCAATGGGACTCTAAACTAAGTTCAAGCCATTAAATACCATTGTAATGGGTAAAATAGGATAATAAAATGAATTACAAAAACCCAAAAACATCAATGGAATGTGCAAATAACAAAAACTTTTAAAGTAAGAGTGATACTTACAACCTTTGTTACATCACGATTTCCATTGTTCACCTATTCTCATTTGATCTTCGGTGATGAATGTAGCCCTCAGGAGGCTTGCTTCCTTGCTTTAATTCCTCAAGATGGAAAAAGAGAAATGGCTTGGATACTTGTAGTGCTGAAGGTGAGCTTCAACACAAGATGAAATGGCTAACGAAAGATGTGATAGTGGGGGTACCAATGGCATGCTATGGATTCTACAGCATAAGTTTATTTGAAAGCTTGATGATATCAGAATTGAAGAATAGAAGGGTATTTATAGAATTGTGTGAGAGACGATCAATAATGTAGAATAAATAAGAAGATCAATAGTAGAGGATGTTTGAGGGAACATGCACAAATAGAAGGACATGTGTCATTCAAAAAGATGTTTTGTTGAGTTAATTGCTTTCTTGATGAGGATCATCTTTTATTTCTTAAATTAGAACATATTTTTTTAATTTAAGAGTTTTGTTGATAGTTTTAAATTAGTTAACTCAGATTTTACTTTTGTATGACAAGAAGAATTTATGGTTAGAAGATTTTTGAGAATTTTTTAGAAGATAAGAAAAAATAATTAAATAAATAAATTTGTTTAATTACTCGCACATGATTTGGAGGAATAAATAAAATATTTAATTATATTTTATTTTTTGGACATTAAGAATTAATTTAAATAAATTTGTATTTTATTTAAATTTGGAAGAATGAAAGATTTAATTAAATAATTAAAATTATTTAATTATTTAGAAGAATAAAGTTGATATAGATGGAATTAATTAAATAAATGTAATTTATTTAATTAATGGGAGAAAATGAATCAAATAAATAAATTGATTTATTTATTTATTGATAGAGGAATATTAAGATGAAATAAATATTTAAAATATTTATTTAGGTAGAGTCATGTCATTTTTAGGTGTATACATTTTGCCCCTCTTTGATTGAATGTGTTTTATCACATTGTTTCAAAGAATAAGAACTTTTGACAATGATACATGCCCTAGTTTTTTGTTTTTTTTGTCCCTGGTACAAGTTTAACGATAGGATGCCCCCTCGGGAGATTGGATGAGAAGATGGAAGAAAGCATGAGACGGACAATCTCACGAAGAAGAAGGTGGAAAGTGGGTTAGGATGAAGAAAAATAGGACATGGTTTGGAGGAACAAACATGGGAAGTAGTCATAGTTGTCACACAATCAGCTATGGTTAACTTGTTATATATAGGAGTTGGGTCCACAAGTCTTATTCATTTGCACACTTGTCCTTAGTTGATTGGTCTTTGAGAGCTTAGGAGTGTAGAGGAGCTAGAGTAGTCGATAGAGATATGGATATTCTGCATGAGAAGCACCATTTTGAATGAGTTTGACTGTTCGATCAGCCACCCGAGGTAGGACCACCGGTTTGTAGTTTGACAAAACTCACTAAAAGTCATTTATTAGGTGAATAAATGCTTAGGAAAAAAAGCTAGGATAGATGTGCCGAACTATAGTTCAGTGCATATGTATCCCAAAATGGCGCATATGCTACAAAATTGTGCATCTGAGAGATCTTATGGCACATATGATAGATGTACGCATATAGGACAGGAGTTGGCGCATCCATTGTGGAACTACGCATGTGACACAAAAAGTGGCACATATGCTAGAATGGCACATATACGTCAAGGATTGGCGCATTCATGGTGAAGCAGTGCATCTGATATGAATCGGTGCATTTGCCACCTGGTTCGGTGCATTTACACTAGGATAATCAGTTGACTTAACAAAATTAACCCAATTGGTACCTTGATCGATGCATCAATTGATAAGTGATCTTCAAGATTGCCGAGAACCTAGTCAAGAGATGACATGCTATTTTGATTAATTTGATATGTTAAGTATATGATAGGATAGTTTTATTGCTTTGAGTAGGTTTTCTTGGATATGGATTTCTTTGACACTATGCTTTCTCTAGTTGTAGGAGGATATTCGGATACCTTGATGTCACGAGAGTAGTTCCCTTTGCCGTTGTTATAGCGGTATATGTTGACAGAGATGGACCACGAGGCTCTTGGTGCTATGGGTCTTCATTACATTTGTTTCATGCCCAAGGTTCACACGAACCGTAGTTTGTTGACTGCAGTGGTGGAGCAATTCCACAGTGAGGATGGGACATTTCATCTACCAACCAGGGAGATGGCGATCACTCTGGATGACATGTGCAGGATTCTACACCTCCCTATTTAGGGAGAGTTGGTAGAGTATGATCCACAGTATGATGCGGGATTGGCTGAGTGCAGACATGGTTTTGATGACCAAATTTAGTTGAGTAGGTGATTTTGTGGTAGGACATTCATGACTGCTATGACTACTTCTCGGGCATAGTGGAGGGATTGATCAGTGGCATAGTATGGCCCGATAAGAGGTCACATGAGTTCTTGATTGGCTGGGGGAGGGTGCTGGAGACTATGATTACTGATGGGACTCAATATGCATGGGATGTGTGCATGCTAGGACACTTGTACAGGGATATGCACCAGCCTGTGTATCATGGAGGGGCCAGTTTGTTAGTAGGTGTATTTCTTTTATAGTTTTGGATATGGGAGCACATAGCTATCACACGGCCAATATATCTTTTTCATAGGCAGAGAGGTGAGCCCTACAGCTACGAATATGTAGGCGTGATTTCCCAGTACAAGCTGGGGAAGCTCAAGTATTGGAGACACGCGCTAGATAATGTGGATCTAGTTATCTGGTGCATATACCTAGATTGCGAGGTATGGGAGGATGAGGTTGATGAGTTGCCTTACTGTTTCTAGACTTGGTGGCTTTGGTAGGATGAGTTACATATTAGTTCGGGAGATTGTTAGCAAAGTACAGAGGTAGTTTGGCAGAGTGTAGGGTAGGCCACAGGGGCAGGTGTGATTCATGAGGACCCATACAGAGAGATATAGGTGGGGTACCATGGCATCGTATGAGGAGGCCTTGGTAGACTTTCGTCAAATCCCCTATTCAACTTTGCCTATGAGGAGGGAGATAGTAGATGCGGGCATGACGCCAAACTATGAGGAGTGGTTCATTGCTCATCGATTTCCTAGATATTCAGGACCTGGAGAGTTGGCTCCTCATATAGATGAGGAGGATTCAGATGACGAGGGTGGAGCTAGTAGGAGGAGGAGACAGAGGGGGGTAGACAAGGTCAGGGAGATGATGGTGGAGATGGAGGAGGAGGAGTAGATGGTAGACTAAGATAGAGGAGGAGGAGGAGATGGTAGACTGAGATAGAGGAAGAGGTCTAGGGAGGGACCTTCAGGTTAGTAGCATGTTGTGCAGCTGCAGGCTGTAGGGCAGGTGTAGGTGCTAGCACAGTAGGTGGCACAACAAAGACAGATGTCACCACCACAGCAGGTGGCACAGCATTAGGTGCAGGGGCAGGTGCTAGCACAGCAAGTGACACAGGGATAGGGACAAGGACAGGGATAGGGAGGGCAGGCTCCGTAGCTTGAAGTACGACAACAAGCCATTGTTGCACTACAAGGTTAGGTTAGGCAGTTTAGGGCCCACCTGAGAGCAGCAGAGTCTTGGAGAGAGACAAATGCATGATGGATATAAGAGATCTCTAGAGAGCGAGACACAGCCTTAGCAAGTGTGCGGGTAATTAGAGCGGAGAGAGATGCAATAGTGGCGGCCCTAGGTATAGATAGTACTATGAGATTTTTGGTTGCATAGGTACAATAGCCACAGACACAACTGGCCCTGGTACAAGGTGAGCTTTCCAGAGCATAGGCTCAGACTCAGTACTACAGAGGATTATATCACAGGGTAGTGTTAGCAAACCACCATGTGCCTAGTTATAGGAGTTAGTCCATAGCATCACAGAGAGCAGGTTGAATTTGATCTATAGCATCAATGAGAGGCCCCCAACAATTAGGGGGTGATAGAGGAGAGGGTAGTGTAGGAGCAGTGCTCCACGTCAGCAGGGTTAGCCATATTTTGACACTTGTACCAATTTTTGGCTTGATGTACACATTTTTGATGGCTGAGATAGTATGCTATGTATTATTTTGCCCCAAGACATGTATCACTATCTTTTTGTACTTTCTATACTTTTCATGACATGACTCTGAGAGATGGATAGATATTTCGATATATTACACAATTGGACATGTTTTTACGTTTATATGATGACGTAGTTATTGATGTTCTACATGCACATCTTCTATGTTTATATGTGATGGATGTAATCTATCTTATGATGCTTTGTATATGTGATGCATAATAGATGGATTAGGATGATTTGATATGCCAATGTAGATGTGAAATGTTATTGATATGATTATGCAGCTCTATATGTATTTGTCTATATTTTTTATTTTTGATATGATATATGGATGTACATATATATGGATGATCTGATGCACTTATTATGTACACAAATGATTTAATCATGTGAATGACTATCTCATGTGATATGATATGTTATCTATGATATATTTTTGATATGTCCAAATGTACTCAATCGACACAGAGATGATATAGACAGGTGGAAGAAAAGAAATGAAAGAAATATGGGATTTCATATGATACTCTGTAGGATTTTCTTACTGCATGGTGGATTTCTAGATATGGGATGGATGTGGATACTTTGCCATCATTAAAGTGCAAGTACTTTGCTTTCATCATTGGGCATTTTTTGTTTCTTTTCTCTTTTTGAAATGTTGTAAGAAAATACAAGCATCTAGGTATAATTAAACTGAGATGACTTGAGTATTCCTTACATAGATTTTGATATATCTAGATGACCTGAGGACTTCTTGCATTTCAACAGACAAGGATTGCCCTTTGTCATGTTCAGACCTCTGAAGTCCTAATGATCTTTTGCTGATCATGTCATTAGACAAAAGTCGTCACATTACTAAAGTTTGATCCACAAACATCAAACACAGAAAAAGATTATGCCCCCATCATAGCATCTCTAGATTTTGGCATCCTTGAGTAGCATAGGAAGACATAATGATAAAAATTCAAGACTTTGTAAGTTAACCTGTTCACAAAACATTCTTGCATTAGATGTGTATTTTTCCCATAATTGATATAGAATTAGTCTGAGTGTTTCAGTATGCATTTTTACTTTGCTTTGGATAGGTTGATGATTTGTGCCAAGATTTTTGTTTGGAAGCTTGCTTTGTTGCACGTGCTTGTCTAACGAAAGGTATCACAATCCTTTATTGGTATCCTCTTAGAACATGTGACATTCAAGAATCCAAATCTGCAACCAAGTCGAGGACTTACCCCCAGTCAGTTAAAGGATCGACTATATTATGGGTGATATGACAAATAGATAATGGAGAAATGGACCCTAAGGGACTGACCTAGTGCCTCGGGGGCTCATTGCTAAATGGCCTTGCCTACGTGATGACGTAGAGGCAATGTAGTTTGGGGTGAACCTGGTGGACCTAAGACCTAGGCGATGGCAAAGGTGCAGAAATGGTATGGACAGTGGGATAGATGATACTCAAAGGAATGGAGAGGAAAGAAATGGAGTGGAGCGAAGTGGAGCCTCGGGAGCGCATTGATAATGGCCTTGCCTATGTGATAACTCAGAGGTAATGTTGTTCAACAACGGTTCAAAGGACTAGTTCAAGATGAATGATATGATGGATAAAAGAGACATGAGGTCACAATAAATGGATGAAGTGGTTTGTTGCAGATACCACCTATTTACCAGGTTTTCACCACTTGCTTTTATTTGCATGAAAGCTAAAAGTACACATGATGCCTATTTGCCAGGTTTTTGTCATGGTACCTATCCCAGGCACCTGTTTGCCAAGTTTTCACCAGAGGATGATTTTTTTTTATTCACTTTTTCAAAAAAAAATTGAATTATTAAGGACTCCCTTGCATTGGGGTTTTTAGGTATAGAACTTGCAAAGATGCATGCTATTGATAGGATCATCAAATAGTTCACCTTCAGATGTAGCCAATTGATATGCCTCTGACCCATAGGCTGTAATGATGACATAGGGACCTAGCCAATTGGGTTCGAACTTGCCTTTCATTTCTTGATCTTGCTGATTTCTAGGATTTTCTCTGAGGACTAGATCACCAACTTGGAATACGCGGGACTTTACTCTATGGTTGTATCTTTTGGACATTCATTGTTGATAATCTTTTAGGTGGTTAAAGGCCTATTACCTTTTCTGTTTGAGCAACTCTAACTCTTGGAGTCTGGACACTCTGTACTCTTCATCAGATATGAGGCCTTTTAACAAAACTCGCAAGGATGGGATCTTGACTTCAATGGGCAAGATGACTTTAGATCCGTAGACCATGGAGTATGGTGTTGCACCTGTAGGTGTGTGGATGCTTATACAATAGGCCCATAGCACTGGATTTAATTGGATATGCCAATCATGGCCGATATCATTGACAATCTTCTTTAAGATTTTCAAAATGGTTTTATTCGATGCCTTTGCCTAGCCATTGCCTTGGGGGTAATAGGGGGTGGAAAAGTGGTGCTGGATATAGAATTTATCGCATAGTTCCCTCACGTCTTGATTTTTGAAAGGTCATCCATTATCCGTGATAATGGACGAAAGGATACCATAGTGACAAATGATATAGTTCAAGATAAAAGAGGCAATCTACTTGCCTGTGATATTGGCTAATGGCACGGATTCAATCCACTTTGTAAAGTAATTGGTGGTGGTGATTATGAATTTATGGCCGCTGGATAGAGGAGGGTGAATCTTGCCCACTAAGTCATTTCCCCACTGACAGAAAGGCCATGGAGTTGTTAATGGCTACAGCTCCTGTGCTGGTGCATGTATCAGGTTCCCATGGATTTGGCACTTCTTACACTTCTTTACAAAATGATAGGAATCTTGTTCCATGGTTGGCCAGTAGTATCCCACGCATATGAGTTTCTTGGCTAGGGTAGGGCCACTAGAGTGGGTCAAGCATATACCATCGTGTACTTCATTCAGGGAAGTTTGATATTCCTCACCATTGAAACATCTAAGGAGAGTACCATCAAGACCTCTGTAATATAGGGTATTGGTGACAATGACATACCGGGATGCCTGACGGATGAAGGTTCATTTTTGGTTACTAGAGAGATCAGGTGGGAGGGTATTGTCTTTAAGATAGACAAATATTTTTCCATAGAGGGGGGAATCATCTCCAACAATGTGGCAAATCATATGGGATTCAGGGGTGTCATATGCAGGATGGGACGCTGGCTATACCAAGAACTCATAACGTGATTGATTATTTGGAATATCGAGGAGAGATGCAATCATTGCCATGGCGTCTGTAGTTTTGTTCTCAATCCTTGGTATCTACTCAAAAGAGATCTTGACAAAGTATTCTTTGAAGTCATCTACCATTCATTTGTAAGGGATTAATTTCTCATCTTTTGTCTAGTAGTCATCATTTACTTGATTTATGACCAGCTGTGAGTTGCCATACACCTGAAGTTCTTGGATATTCCATTCAACTGCTAGCTTGATGCCAATGACTAGGGCTTCATACTCTGCCACATTGTTAGTGCAGGGAAAGAGTAATCTATATGATTTTGGAATAGTGTTGCCACTAGGGGTGATCAACAAGATACCTGCTCCTGATCCATGTTGAGTATATGAGCCATCAAAATACATTTTCCAGGTTGCTGTGGTTATGTGAAAGATAGATTCATTTGGAAATTCGAAACTCAAAGGGCTATCATTTGTTAGAGGTGCATCTGCTAGTTGATATGCAAGTACTTGGCCTTTTATTGCTTTCCTGTCTACATATTCGATGTCAGATTCATTGAGAAGGATGACCCATTTGGACAATCTACCTGTAAGGGTCGCTTTGTTGAGTAAATACTTGAGTTGATCAATCTTTGCTACTAGTTTGACAGAATGTGACAACATGTAATGTCTCCATTTTTGTGAGGTGAAGACCATAGCAAGACATGCTCTTTCAATTGGTGTGTATTGTAATTCATACCCAACAAGTGTTTGACTGATATAATAGATTGCTTGTTCTTTTCCTTCATACTTTTGTTGTGCGAGGAGAGCTCCTAGAGCTGTTGGTGTGGCTAAGATATATAGTAGCATAGGTTTACCCTGAATCGATGGCATCAATACAGGTGGCTTCATGAGATACTCTTTTAACTGCTGAAATGCTTGCTCACATGAATCATTCCATTTGAAAGGGGCTTTCTTATGTAGCAGGTGGAAAAATTGGATGGCACTTGTCTGCCATTGAGAAATGAACCTTCTGATAGATTGTAGTTTTCCCTCTTGGGACCTTATCTAAGCGATATTTTTAGGAGGCAGCATTTCCATGATGGCCTTTACTTTAGTTGGGTTCACTTCGATTCCATTGTCAGACACTATGGATCCAAGTAGCTTACCTGAGGTAACTCCAAACACGCACTTCTTTAGATTGAGGTGTACATTAAATTGTTCTAGTCTTTTGAAGATTTTGTCCAGTACTGTCAGGTGTCCTTCTCTTGTGAGTGATTTTTCTAGGATGCCATCAACATAATCTTCCATTATAGTGTGCATCATGTCATGGAAGATTGTAGTCATAGCTCTCTGATATACTGCACCGGCATTTTCAAACCAAATGGCATGACACACCAATAATAGGTGCCCCAAGGACATGTAAATGCAGTCTTGTGTTGGTCTTCAAGTGCAATTTTTATCTATTTGTACCCAAAAAAACCATCCATTAGTGACAACATGGTGTGCCCTACTGTGAGATCTATAATAATGTTAATGTTTGGCAGGGGGAAATCATCTTTCAGACAAGCATTGTTCAGGTCCCTGAAGTCATTACATATTTGGACTCTGCCATTTGATTTGGCCACTTGTACTATGTTTGAAATCCACTTAGGATAGTCTATTGGTCTAATAAATCTGACATCTAATAGTTTCTTCAGCTCTTCTTTCACCATGAGGGCCACATCTGGGTGCATCTTTCTGAGTTTTTGCTTTACTGGCTTAGCTCCTAGAGCTAAGGATAAGTGATGCATTATGAGATTCAGATCTAGCCCTGGCATGTCCACATATGTCCATGCAAAATTGATTTGTTTTCTTTTGAAGAATTCAATGAATGCTACCTTTTCTTGTGCGGTTAGAGACTGTGCCATATGAATCATTCTAGGACTATCACCTATGCTGACATTGATCAGCTCTGCTGGTTCTATCAATATTCAAGATCTCTCTTGATGTGTGATCTTGGGTAGAGGGTCAAGTTTTCCATCCTTTGGCACCTCAGAGAGGTTTTCACCATTGGATAAGTCTATATTTTTACTTTTTTCATGATCTAACACTACCGTAGTGCGGTTTTCACCATTAGATCTTTCTTTCATTTTGACATTTTTGAGACTGAAAGGCTTGGCACTCTCTCCAAAGTAGGCCTTCTCATTGAGTTCTATGGCATAGCTAGCTTTATGGTCCCCTACGAGTATATGATCTCAAAGCTCAACATAGTCTATGATGGCTTCATCATTCTGAAAAGTATTGAGCTCAGGGGTAGTGTCTTGTAAGTCCCAATCTATGAGTTCAGGGTACAACAATGGTAAGGGGCCACTGGGCTGGTCTAGTTTGATGGTATTTATGGTTAAGATAGAGGTGTTCTAGAGGTCATTCTAAGCATAGACAAGTCTGTGATGGTACTCTCTATTAGCAGATCTATCAAGGGGGGTATCATTCTTTCCTCATGACTTTCACTATCGTTATTACGTGGGTCAGACACTAGTGGCCTAGCCCTTGGACCTTGTCTCTCATTTGCATGGGTTGGGTCATACTCATGGACCACATTGATACCTTTTTCATCACAAGATAGCTCTGAGAGACTATCCAACTCATATTCATTGGAATCAGTCTCACTCCCCATTTACAGTTACTGAATTTGATCAACTAGATTACTAGCAGATGTTTATGGTTGTTTGTCTTTATTCTTATTTGCTTTGTTGGTTCTTGATGTGCCTATGTAACCTAGCCCTATAGTGTCTCGGGCTGTCAAGGTATGATGTTGGATGGGTTTAGTGATACCATCTTTTCTTGAACCAAGTGGACCATGTCCTTCATACACCATTCTTTGCAGCATTTGGAATCCTTGACCATATTGTTTAGTTTTGATAGTGGTGCGATGGTCTTATTGTGTTGATGAATTACCTTCATCTTTATATAACCATTGGAGGAAATCCTTTTCATCGCTCTCATCTTCAAGGCTTCTCCATTTGATAAATAGACCTTTGGTAGTTTTGTCTGCTTTGGATTTACTTAGGGTAGGTCTTCCATATGATTTGGGAGATAGGGGGAGTTGTGCCAAAAAGAGGGATTGAGAGATTGTGTACTCACCCAATCCCTTATCTTTGAGTCTGAGGTTAGGTTGGGATGCCTTTGAAGTGGAAGCAAGTGAAGTTGGGTCAACATGAGAGGAAGATGAAGTAGAAGCACAGTTGTTAGGAATCACAACTTTAGGTTTAGATTGAATGGAGTTGCAATATTGAAATGGGTTGGGGTCACCTTGGATGGTGATCTCTTCACCTTCATATAGGATTTTGATACACTGGTGGTATATTGACAGTACTGCTTTCAGAGCATGTATCCATGGTCTCCCAAGAAGAATGTTATATGCTAGCTCCATATTGAGGACTTGGCAACCCACATCTTTTACTATAGGTCCCACTCTGATTGGTAAAGTAACAGTTCCCTTGCAAGTTCTCTCCTCCCATCATAGGCTTTGATAGTGATTTTCTTTTTTGGATCTATAGCTTTCTTCACAAACCACAATGCAAGGATTATCTTCAAGGTACAACTATTCAAACTAGCTCCCCCATCGATTAGGACTCCTTTTATCTTGTGTTTGTGGATGCAAGCTTCTATATGAAGAGAAGCGTTATGAGGTTGAGTAATTGACATATCATCCTTTTCAGTGATTGATAGGGAGTGAGGTGAGGTAATGTGACCTACCATGGTTTAAAACTATTCTTCGGTGAGGTTCATTAGAATGGAGTATTCAGAAAGAGCTTTATCAAGTATGGCCCCATGGGACGGGGACAGACACAGAAGTTCCAGGATGGAGATATGTGCTGGTGTCTTATGAATTTGATCCAGGATACTGTACTAATTAGCCAGAAAGGTGGAGGCTCCTCTAAGAGTGAGTCTATTACTGCGGGTGGTAACATTACAATCTACATCTTTTCTATAGAGATCACATTGATGCATGAATCACTTTCTGAGATGTGGTTAACAACATAGTCAAAGGAGACATTTGTGTAATTCACGTTGTTAGTTCCACTGTTGCTTTGGTTGGAAGACCCTCCCTGATCATAGTTGGGAAGAGGATCCTTGAATGCCTGGTGATCATTATTATAGGTATGTTCATCAAGTGACACTTTGTTTTGCTCGATCAAATCTTGGATGGTGTGCTTGAGTGCAATCATTGGTTTTGTGCCCCCTATTTCGGTGGTACTCACAGAAATCATTGTCGTTCCACCAAGGAGGTTTGACTTTTGGTTCATATTCCCATACTGTTGGAAGTGTTATGACCTTACTTGTGATTAACTTCCATAAAGGTGTAAATTTTCTCCTCAGTTGAAAATTTGTAAACCATGATTCAGTGTTTCTTGGTTTGTTTTGTGGGGGCTTGTTTTGAGGATTTGATAAGTGAAGATTGGTTGTTTTGGTGCCACATTCTTGGCATCTACCACCCCATCATTCATAATGTTTTAGTTCTTTGTCTAGAATCTTGGTTTATCTACATTGGTATTGGTACTAGGAGTGTCTTTATAAAGCTTTATTTGACCCTTTGTGATTAAAGCCTTTTTGATGATTAGACCCATCTCAATGACCTTACTAAAGGAAGTAGGACATTGCATTTGTATCTGATAGCTTAGGTCAGTTTGTAGTTTATGGACAAACATGTCCAGCATTTGTTTTTCAGGCATTTGATGTGGGCACTTACTTGCCAACTGTCTCCATCTTTGTAGGAAGGCGGCAAAAGATTCTCCACCTTTTTGCTTGGTGTTACAAAGATTTAAGATTAAGGTGTCATGATCAATATTGTAGGAGAAGTGTGTGACAAATTTGTCCACAAGTTCATTAAAGGTTCTAATGCCAGGCGGTAGTCTAGAAATGGTTGACTTTCATGATTCTAATCAGATCTTAGGAAAACTAAGACAAATTTGAAATGGGTTTTTTGAAAAGTTGACAGTTTTTCTCCTAGGAAGTATGGAATATCTATTTGGATTGGATGCGCAGCAGTAAATGCGTCGGAACATATGGTAAAAGAACCACAAGTGGAAATAAATGCATCGATCTAGCAAATTTTATATGCACAGCAATAGTGATCAAATGCATAGCAAGTCTAAGTGTATGCGTCGTAGGTCACAGCAGATACACCGTTCTGGTTTTCATTTTTTATTTTGTAGAGTTTTTTTGGCATGCTTTTCAAAAAATTTCTATTTTTTGGTTGAAAACTTGGTCTTTTTGAGTTCTGATTTTCAATTATGGCAGATAAAGACATAGCAAGCGCATAGAAGTTTTCATGATTGTTATCTTTTATTATATTTTTTTTGTATTTTGAACTTTTTGACATAAGAACAATTACAACCTAGGTTGGAAAGGATAGTATTTGTTGAGTCCCCTAGCTGTGCATATTCAAAGCATGTAGCTCCAAGATTTGGTAGCACTAGCTCCCCTCTGTGGTACTCACTTCTCACGCATACTAGATCTAGGTTTCCTTAGGCTCGTATCCCCACTGATCCATAGGATTGTCCCTGCTACCTCTACTAAAAATCACATGAATCAGGGCCGCTTCAAAGGTTCCACCTTTTGCACCAACAAATAGGGGATTTGGGTATAGGAAACAATGGCTAAGTAGTCAAGGCAACCAATCGAGTGGTTACACATGCAGCAGTGCTACTCTCTGTTATGGAGTCTCCCAACCTCCAAGGGTTAAGCGTTCGAGGGTTTTGGGGGAGGTTGGCTATCGGTGTAACACAGTAGCACTCATTGCAAGAAGCTTTCCCCTCAAGCACAATTTATTTCAAGTGGATTGGTAGGGCTTGGCTTTATCCTGTTTCCACTCAGGGTCATTCCCACTTGGACAGGTGGGCATCCAAGGGCAGGCCCCTCTAAAGTTTATACACAAGGAATAACAAGTCTGCCGTTCTAGTCACCCAGTCAATGGGAGAGCATAAGCCTATTGTCATTCAACAGACACAGAAAATAGTGGTTCTTTCACTCCTATTTAAAAGGAAAAAAACTATATGTGTTACACTACTTGGGTACTCACACATTTGTTAACTTTGAAGTGGTTAAAGATAGCAATGGTTCATTCCTTTTTTGAGATAGCAATTTTCTAAACTAAGAAAGATAGTAATAATGCAAACATAGCAGTGATGTTCATTACTATCCCCCTAGTTAAGAACTACGTGAGATTTTTATGAAAACATTTTTTTACTTTTTCCCCTAATTAATCTATGATGAATTAATTAGTGCAGCTAAATGACTATCCAGCTCCTAATCCTGCAAGACAAACATTAGTGTTAACCTAAAAAATCATGAGAAATCCTAAAATCACAATGAAGAATAGATACATCGCTTCATAGTCTATATGTGCAAAAATAGAGACTATAAGCACCACATTACAAATGCGCTAAGACAAGTGTCAAAAGCACAGGAATAAGAGACAAATGCATCGTTTCTACAAATGCATCATTAAAAAGAATGTAAGCACTATGTCTGAGGATGTATGTGCTAGAATATCACAGGCTCCGAGGATGTATGCGTCGAAACTTTCCATGCACTAAAACAAGTTGTAGATGCACTGGTTTAAAGGATGTATGTGCCAAAAGTTTGTATGCACTGGAATAGTGCTTAGATGCACCTCGAGATCAATCAGATGTGCCGACTGAACCTATTTGAAGCCTGTATAGAATCTGTATGGAACTTGTCACTCAGAAACTCAATTTTTTGGTTAGATTAGGGGCAAAGACCCCACGGTGGGCACCAAAAATTTAATGGGTAAAATGGAATAATAAAATAAATTATAAAAACCCAAAAAACATCAATGGAATAGCTTTTAGAATAAGAGTGATACTTACAACCTTTGTTGCCTCACGATTTCCATTGTTGGCCTATTCCCATTTGATCTTCGGTGATGAATCTAGCCCTTAGGAAGCTTCCTTGCTTGCTTTAATTCCTCAAGATGAAATGGCTTGGATACTTGTAGTGTTGAAGGTGTGCTTCAACACAACATGAAATGGCTAACGAAAAATGTGATAGTGGGGGTGCCAATGGTGCGCTATGGATTATGAAGCATAAGTTTACCTGAAAGCTTGATGATATCAGAATGCAAGAATAGAAGGGTATTTATAGAATTGTGTGAGAGAAGATCAACGGTGTAGAAGAAATAAGAAGATCAATGGTAGAGGATGTTTCAGGGAACGTGAGCAAATAGTAGAAGGACATGTGTCATTCTAAAAGATGTTTTGTTGAGTTAACTACTTTCTTGATGAGAATGATCTTTTATTTCTTAAATTAGAACATATTTTTCTAATTTAAGAGTTTTGTTGATAGCTTTAAATTAGTTAACTCAGCTTTTGCTTTTGTATAACAAGAAGAATTTATTTTTAGAATATTTTTGAAGATTTTTAGAAGATAAGAAAGCGTAATTAAATAAATAAATTTATTTAATTACTTGCATATGATTTGGAGGAATAAATAAAATATTTAATTATATATATATATATTTTTAGATTAAGATTTAATTTAAATAAATTTGTATTTTATTTAAATTTGGAAGAATAAAAGATTTAATTAAATAATTAAAATTATTTAATTATTTAGAAGAATAAAGTTGATATAGATGGAATTAATTAAATAAATATAATTTATTCAATTAATGGGAGAAAATGAATCAAATAAATAAATTGATTAATTTATTTATTGATAGAGGAATATTAAGATGAAATAAATATTTAAAATATTTATTTAGGTAGAGTCATGTCATTTTTAGGTGTATACATTTTGCCCCTCTTTGATGCAATGTGTTTTATCATGTTGTTTCAAAGAATAAGAATTTTTGACAATGATACATGTCCTAGTTTTTTATTTTATTTTTTCCCTTGGTACAAGTTTAACGGTAGGATGCCCCCTCGGGAGATTGGACAAGGAGATGGAAGAAAGCGTGAAACGGACAATCTCACTAAGAAGAAGGTGGAAAGCAGGTTAGGATGGAGAAAAATAGGACATGGTTTGGAGGAAAAGACATGGGAAGTAGTCACAATTGTCACACAGTCAGCTATGGTTCACTTGCTATATATAGGAGCTGGGTCCACAAGTCTTATTCATTTGTACACTTGTCCTTGGTTGATTGGTCTTTGAGAGCTTAGGAGAGTAGAGGAGCTAGAGCAGTCGATAGAGATTTGGATATTCTGCACAAGAAGCACCATTTTGAGCGAGTTTGATAGTTCGATCAGCCACCCGAGGCGAGGCAGGACCACCAGTATGTAGTTTGACAAAACTCCCTAAAAGTCATTTATTAGGTTAATAAATGCTTAGGAAAAAAAGCTAGGATAGATGCACCAAACTGTATGGCTCATGTGCCATGAAATCACACATCTGAGAGATATTATGGTAGATATGATAGATGTGCACATATAGGACAGGAGTTCGCACATCTATTGTGGAACTATGCATGTGACACAAAAAGTGGCGCATATACGTCAAGGATTGGTGCATTCATGGTGAAGTGGCACATCTGATATGAATTGGCAAATTTGCCACCTGGTTTGATGCATTTGCACTAGAATAGTCAGTTGACTTAACGAAATTAACCCAATTGGCACCTTGATCAATGCATCAATTGATAAACGATCTCTGAGATTGCCGAGAATCTAGTCAAGAGATTTCATGCTATTTTGATTAATTTGATATGTTAAGTCAATGGAAGGATAGTTTGATTGCTTTCAGTAGGTTTGCTTGGATATGGATTTCTTTAACGCTATGCTTTACCTAGTTGCAGGAGGATATCCGGGATACCTTGATGTCATGAGAGCAGTTCCCTTTGTTGTTGTTGCAGCGGTATATGTTGATAGAGATGGAATGTGAGGCTCTTGGTGCTATGGGTCTTCATTACATTTGTTTCATGCCTGAGGTTTGCGTGAATCGCGGTTTGTTGACTGTAGCGGAGGAGCCATTCCATAGTGAGGATGGGACATTTTATCTACCGACTGGGGAGATGACAATCACACTGGAGGATGTGTACAAGATTCTGCACCTCCCTATTCAGGGAGAGTTGGTAGAGTATGATCCATAGCATGATGCGAGATTGGCTGAGTGCAGACATATTTTTGATGACCCAGATTTGGTTGAGCAGGTGATTTCATGGGAGGACATTCATGACTGCTATGACTTCTTCCAGACCATAGTGGCAGGATTGATTAGTGGCATAGTATGCCCCAATAGGAGGTCACATGGGTTCTTGATTGGCTGGGGGAGGGTACTAGAGAGTATGATTACTGATGGGACTCGATATGCATGGGGTGTGTGCGTGCTGGCACACTTGTATAGGGATATGCACCAAGTTGTGTATCACAAAGGGGCCAGTTTGTCAACAGGTGTGTCTCTTTTGTAGTTTTGGTTATTGGAGCACATAGCTATCACACAACTGATATGTCTTTTTCATAGGCATAGAGGTGAGCCCTATAGCTATAGATATGTAGGCATCATTTCCTAGTACAAGCTGGGGAAGATTGAGTATTGAAGACATGCGCTAGATAATGTGGATCTAGTTATCTGGCACCCATACCTAGACTATGAGGTATGGGAGGATGAGGCTGATGAGTTGCCTTACTATTTCCAGACTCGATGGCTTATTGGCAAGATGAGGTACATATTAGAGTGGTAGATTATTAGCAGAGTATAGAGGTAGTTTGGAAGAGTGTAGGGTAGGCCACATGGGTAGGTACAATTCATGAGGACCCATGCAGAGAGATTTAGGTGGGGTCCCATGGCATCATATGAGGAGGCCTTGGTAGACTTTCATCAAATCTCCTATGCAGCTTTTCCTACGAGGAGGTAGATAGTAGATGCGGGCATGACACCAGACTATGAGGAGTGGTTCGATGCTCATCCATTTCCCAGATATTCAGGACCTGGAGAGTTGGCTCCTTGTATAGACAAGGAGGATTCAGATGATGAGGGTGGAGCCGACAGGAGGAGAAGGAGACAGAGGGGGGAGAGGAGCTCAAGGAGATGATGGTGGAGATGGAGGAGGAGGAGGAGATGGAGGGGGAGATGGAGGAGGAGGAGATGGTAGACCGAGATAGAGGAGGAGGTCTGGGGAGGGACCTTCAAGTCAACAACATGTTGTGTAGCCGCAGGCTATAGGTCAGGTGCAGGTGCTAGCACAGCAGGTGGTACAGTAGAGATAGATGTCACCACTGCAATAGGTGGCACAATAGTAGGTGCAGGGGTAGGTGCTAGGACAACAAGAGGTATAGGGACAAGGATAGGGATAGGGAGGGAAGGCTCCATAGCTTGAGCTCTAGTAATAGGTCATTATTGTGCTACAGGGTCAGGTTAGGTAGTTGAGGGCCCAACTAAGAGCAGCAGAGTCTTAGAGAGAGGTAGACACAGGATGGATATTAGAGATCTCTAGAGAGCGAGACACAACCTTGGCGAGTGTACAGGCGATCAGAGCAAAGAGAGATGCAGCAGTGGTAGCCCTGGGTACAGTTAGTACTTTGAGGTTTTTGGTTGCATAGGTGCAATAGATAGACACAACTAGTCCAGGTACAGGGTGACCTTACTAGAGTGCAGGCTCAGACTCAGTACTATAGAGGATTATATCACGGGGCAGTGTGGGTGGACTAGCGTGTGCCTAGTTACAAGAGTCAGTCTATGGCATCACAGAGAGTAGATGGATCTCAATCTGTAGCGTCAATGAGAAGCCCCAACAGTTAGGGGGTGATAGAGGAGAGGGCAATGTAAGGAGCAGTTCTCCATGTCAATAGGGTTAGCCATATTTTGACACTTGTACCAATTTTTGGCTTGATGTACACATTTTTTATGGCTGAGATAGCCTACTATATATTATTTTGCCCAAAGACATGTATCACTATCTTTTTGTACTTTGTATACTTTTCATGACATGACTCTGACAGATGGACATATATTTCAATATATTGTACCTTTGGACATGTTTTTACATTTATATGATGACACAATTATTGATGTTCTACATGCACATGTTCTATGTTTATATGTTATGGATGCAATCTATCTTATGATGCTTTGTATATGTGATGCATACTAGATGGATTAAAATGATTTGATATGCCAATGCAGATGTGAAATGTTATTGATATGATTATGCAGCTCTATATGTATTTGTCTATGTTTTTGATTTTTGATATGATATACGGATGCAAATATATGTGGATGACCTAATGCACTTATTATGTATGCAAATGATTTAATCATGTGAATGACTATCTCATGTGATATGATATGTTATCTATGATATGTTTTTGATATGTCCAAATGTAATCAATCAACATAGAGATGATATAGATAGGCGGAAGAAAAAAATGAACGAAATATGGGCTTTAATATGATACTCTACAGAATTTTCTTATTGCACGGTTGATATGGATTTCTAGATATGGAATGGATGTGGATACTTTGCGATCATTAGAGCACAAGTACTTTTATTTCATCATTGGGCACTTTTTGTTTCTTTTCTCTTTTTGAAATGTTGTAAGAAAATACAAGCATCTAGGTATACTTAAACTAAGATGACTTGACTATTCCTTACATAGATTTTGATATAACAAGTTGATACAAGCATCTAGTCAAACTTGAATCTAGATGACCTGAGTACTTCTTGCATTTCAATAGACAAGGATTGCCCTTTGTCATGTTCACACCTACGAAGTCCTCGATGATCTTTGCTGATCATGTCGTTAGACAAAAGTCGTCACATTACTAAAGTTTGATCCACAAGCAGCAGACAAAGAAAAAGATTATGCCCCCATCATAGTATCTGTAGCTTTTGGCATCTTTGAGTAGCATAAGAATACATAATGATAAAAATTCAAGACTTTGTAAGTTAACCTGTTCACAAAACATTCTTGCATTAGATGTGTCTTTTTGCCATAATTGATATAGAACTAGTCTGAGTATTTTGGCATGTGTTTCTACTTTGCTTTAGACAGGTTAATGATTTGTGCCAAGATTTTTTTTGGAAGCTTTCTTTGTTGTGCACGCTTGTCTAGAGAAAGGTATCACAATCCTTTATTGGTATCCTCTTAGAACATGTGGAATTCAAGAATCCAAATCCGCAACTAGGTTGAGGAGTACCCCTAGTTAGTTAAAGGATTGACTATATTATGGATGATATGACAAACAGACAATGCAAAAATAGACCCTAAGGGACTGAGCTAGTGCCTCGGGGGCTCATTGCTAAATTGCCTTACCTACGTGATGACATAGAGGCAACGTAATTCGAGGTGACCCTGATGGACCTAAGACCTAGGCGATGGCAAAGGTGTAGAAATGGTATGAACAGTGGGATAGACGATACTCAAAGGAATGGAGAGGAAAGAAGCGGAGTGGAGTGAAGCGGAGCCTTGGGGGCACATTGATAATGACCTTGCCTATGTAATAACTCAGAGGTGATGTAGTTTGACAATGATTCAAAGGACTGGTTAAAGATGAACGATATGATGGATACAAGAGACATGAGGTCACAATAGATGGAGGAAGTGATTTGTCACAGATAGCACCTATTTACAAGGTTTTCACCACTTGCTTTTATTTGCACGAAAGCTAAAAGTACACATGATGCTTGTTTGCCAAGTTTTCACTAAAGGATAATTTTTTTGTTATTTTACCATTTTTTTTATTTTTTTATTTGTTTTTTATCACTTTTTCAAATTTTTTTTGAATTTTTAAGGACTCCCTTGCATTGGGTTTTTTAGGTATAGAACTTGCAAAGATGCATGCTGTTGATAGGATCATCAAATAGTTTGCCTTCAGATGTAGCCAATTGATATGCCTCTGACCCATAGGCTGTAATGATGACATAGGGACCCATCTAGTTGGGTTCAAACTTGCCTTTCATTTCTCAATCTTGCTGATTTCTAGGATTTTCTCTAAGGACTAGATCACCAACTTGGAATACACAGGGCTTTACTCTATGGTTGTAGCTTCTGGACATTTGTTGTTGATAAACTTTTAGGTGGTTAAAGGCCTATTGCCTTTTCTCTTCAAGCAGCTCTAACTCTTGGAGTCTGGACACTCTGTACTCTTCATCAGATATGAGGCCTTAGAAAGAAACTCGCAAGGATGGGATCTCGACTTCAATGGGCAAGATGGCTTCAGATCTGTAGACTAGGGAGTATGGTGTTGCACCTATGGGTGTGTGGATGCTTGTATGATAGGCCCACAATACTAGATTTAACTTGATATGCAAATCGCGGACAACATCATTGACAGTCTTCTTTAAGATTTTCAAAATGGTTTCATTCAATGCCTCCGCGTAGCCATTGCCTTGGGGGTAATAGTGGGTAGAAAAGTGGTGCTGGATATGAAATTTGGCACATAGTTCCCTGACATCTTAATTTTTGAAAGGTCGTCCATTATCAATTATAATGGATGAAGGGATATCATAGCGACAAATGATATAGCTCAAGATTAAAGAGGCAATCTGCTTGCCTGTGATATTGGCTAATGGCACAACTTCAATCCACTTTGTAAAGTACTCGGTGGCGGTGATTATGAATTTATGGCCGCTGGATGAAGGAGGGTGAGTCTTGCACACTAAGTCGAGTCCCCACTGACAGAAAGGCCATGGAATCACTAATGGTTGCAAATCCTATGCTGGTGCATGTATCAGGTTCCCATGGATTTGGTACTTCTTGCACTTCTTTAGAAAAATCATAGGAATCTTGTTCCATGGTTGGCCAGTAGTATCCCATGTGTATGCGTATCTTGGCTAGGGTAGGGACACTAGAGTGGGTCCCAGATATACCATCATGTACTTCATTTAGGGCGGTTTGATATTCCTCACTATCGAGAGATCTAAGGAGAGTACCATCAAGACCTCTGTAATATAGGATATTGGCGACAATGGCATATCAGGATGCCTCACAGATGAAGGTTTGTTTTTGGTTAATGGAGAGATCTGGTGGGAGGGTATTCTCTTTAAGATAGGCAAATATTTTTCCATAGAGGGGGGAATCAGCTCCAACAATGTGGCAAATGATATGGGATTTAGGGGTGTCATATGCAGGACGAGACGCTAGCTCTACCAAGAACTTATAACATGATTGATTATTTGGAATATCAAGGAGAGATGCAATTGTTGCCATGGTGTCTGCAATTTTGTTCTCAATCCTTGGTATTTGCTCAAAAGAGATCTTGACAAAGTATTCTTTGAAGTCATCTACCATTCATTTGTAAGGGATTAATTTCTTATCTTTTGTCTGGTAGTCATCATTTACTTGATTTATGACCAGCTGTGACTCACCATACACCTGAAGTTCTTAGATATTCCATTCAACTGCTAGCTTGATGCCAATGACTAGGGCTTCATACTCTACCATGTTTTTAGTGTAGGGAAAGAGTAATCTGTATGATTTAGGAATAATGTCACCACTAGGGGTGATCAACAAGATACATGTTCTTGATCCATACTAAGTATATGAGCCATCGAAATACATTTTCTAGGTTGTTGTGGTTATGTGAAAGATAGATTCATCTAGAAATTTGAACCTCAAAGGGTTATCATCTATTAGAGGTGCATATTCCAGTTGATCTGCAAGTACTTGGCCTTTTATTTCTTTCCTGTGTACATATTTAATGTTGAATTCACTAAGAAGCACGACCCATTTGGACAATCTACCTATAAGGGCCGCTTTGTTGAGTAAATACTTGAGTGGATCAATATTTTCTACTAGTTTGAGAGAATGTGACATGTAATGTCTCCATTTTTGTGAGCCAAAGACCACAACGAGACATGGTCTTTCAATTGGTGTGTATTGTAATTCATACCCAACAAGTGTTCGATTGATATAGTAGATTGCTTGTTCTTTTCCTTCATAATTTTGTTGTGTGAGGAGAACTCCTAGAGCTGTTGGTGTGGCTGAGATATATAGTAGCAGAGGTTTACCTTGAATCGATGGCATCAATACAGGTGGCTTCATGAGATACTCTTTTAACTGCTAAAATGCTTGCTGACATGAATCATTCCATTTGAAAGGGACGTTCTTATGTAGGAGGTGGGAAAATGGGTGGCACTTGTCTACCAATTGAGAAATGAACCTTCTGATAGATTGTAGTTTTCCCTATAGGGACCTTAACTGAGTGAGATTTTTAGGAGGCAACATTTCCATGATGGCCTTTACTTTAGCTGGGTCGACTTCGATTCCATTGGTGGACATTATGTATCCAAGTAGCTTACCTGAGGTAACTCCAAACATGCACTTCTTTGAATTGAGGTGTACATTAAATTGTTCCAGTCTTTTGAAGATTTTGTCCAGTACTACCAGGTGTCCTTCTCTTGTGACTGATTTTGCCAGGATGTCATCAACATAATCTTCGATTATAGTGTGCATCATGTCATGGAAGATTATGGTCATAGCTCTCTGATATGTTGTACTGGCATTTTTCAAACCAAATGGCATGACACACAAACAATAGGTGCGCCAAGGACATGTAAATGCAGTCTTGTGTTGGTCTTCAGGTGCAATTTTTATCTGGTTGTATCTAGAAAAACCATCCATTAGTGACAACATGGTGTGCCCTACCGTGAGATCTACAATAATGTCAATGTTTGGTAGGGGAAATCATCTTTCAGACAAGCTTTGTTTAGTTCCTTAAAGTCATTACATATTCAGACTCTGCCATCTGGTTTGGCAATGGGTACTATGTTTGAAATCCACTTAGGATATTCTATTAGTCATGAATCTGACATCTAACAGTTTCTTTATCTCTTCTTTCACCATGAGGGCCATATGTGGGTGCATCTTTCTAAGTTTTTACTTTACTGGCTTAACTACAGGAGCTAAGGATAAGTGATGAATTATGAGATTCAGATCTAGCCCTGGCATGTCCGCATATGTCCATGCAAAATTGATTTGTTTTCTTTTGAAGAATTCAGTGAATGTTGGCTTTTCTTGTGCGGTTAGAGACTGTACCATATGAATCATTCTAGGACTATCACCTGTGCTGACATTGATCGGCTCTGTTGGTTCGATCAATATTGAAGATCTCTCCTAATGTGTGAGATTAGGTAGAGGGTCAAGCTTTCCATCCTTCAGTGCCTTAGAGAGATTTTCACCATTTGATACATCTTTATTTTTAATTTTTTCATGATCTAACACTATCGCAGAGTGGTTTTCACCACTATATCTTTGTTTCATTTTGACATTTTTGAGACTGAAAGGCTTGGCACTCTCTCCAAAATAGGCCTTGTCATTAAATATGATCTCGAAGCTCAAGATAGTCTATGATGGCTTCATCATTCTAAAAAGTATCGAGATCAGGGGTAGTGTCTTGTAAGTCCCAATCTGAGTTTGGGGTACAACAATGGTAAGGGGTCATTGGGTTGGTCTGGTTCGATGGTATTGATGGTTAAGATAGAGGTGTTGTCGAGGTCATTATAAGCATGGACAAAGTCTGCGATGGTACTTTCTACTAGCGGATCTGTCAAGGTGGGTATCATTCTTTCCTCATGACTTTCACTATCGTTATTATGTTGGTCAGACTCTAGTGGCCTAGCCCTTGGACCTTGTCTCTCATTTGCATGGGTTGGGTCATACTCATGGACAACATTGATACCTTTTTTGTCACAAGATAGCTCTGAGAGACTATCCCACTCATATTCATTGAATTAGTCTCACTCCCCATTTGTAGTTGCTGGATTTGATCAACCAAATTACTAGCAGATGTTTCTAGTTGTTTGCCTTTATTCTTATTTTCTCTATTGGTTCTTGATGTGCCATTGTAACCTAGCCCTGTAGTGTCTCAGGCTGTCAATGTATGAGGTTAGATGGGTTCAGTGATGCCACCTTTTCTTGAACCAAGTGGACCATGTCCTTCATACCCCATTCTTTGTAGCATTTGGAATCCTTAACCATATTGTTCAGTTTGTATAGTGGTGTGATGGTCTTGTTGTGTTGATTGATTGTCTTCATCTTTATATAACCATTGGAGGATATCCTTTTCATCGCTCTCATCTTCGAGGCTTCCTAATTTTTTAAATGGACCTTTGGTAGTTTTGTCTTCTTTGGATTTGCCTAGGGTAGGTCTTCCATATGATCTAGGAGATAGGGGGAGTTGTGCCAAACAGAGGGATTGAGAGATTGTGTACTCACCCAAGACCTTATCTTTGAGTCTAAGGTTAGGTTGGGATGCCTTTGAAGTGGAAGAAAGTGAAGCTAGGTCAACATGAGAGTAAGATGAAGCAAAAACACGGTTGTTAGGAATCACAACTTTAGGTTTAGATTAAATGGAGTTGCAATACTGAAATGGGTTGGGGTCACCTTGGATGGTGATCTCTTTACCTTCATAGGGGAATTTGATACACTGGTGGTATGTTGATGGTACTTCTTTCAGAGCATGTATCCATGGTCTCCCAAGAAGAATGTTATATGCTAGCTCCATATCGAGGACTTGGCAAGCCACATCTTTTACTATAGGTCCCACTCTGATTGGTAAAGTAACAGTTCCCTCAGAAATTCTCTCCTCATCATAGGCTTTGATAGTGATTATATATTTTGGATCTATAGCTTTCTCCGCAAACCCCAATGCAAGGATTAGCTTCAAGGTGCAAATATTCAAACCGGCTCCTCCATCAATTAGGACTCTTTTTATCTTGTGTTTGTGGATGAAGGCTTTGATATGAAGAGATGCGTTATGAGGTTGAGCAATTGACATATCATCCTTTTTAGTGAATGATAGGGAGTGAGGTGAGGTAATGTGACCTACCATGGTTTGAAATGGTTCTCTGGCAAGGTTCATTGGAATGAAGGCTTTGGAAAGAGCTTTATCAAGTATGGCCCTATGGGATGGGGACAGACACAGAAGTTCAAGGATGGAGATATGTGCTGGTGTCTTATGAAGTTGATCCAGGATACTCTACTAATTAGCCAGAGAGGTGGAGGCTCCTCTAAGAGTGACTCTACTACTGTGGGTGGTAACATTACAATCCACATCTTTATTTATAGTGATCACATTGATGCATGAATCACTTTCTAAAATGTGGTTAACAACATAGTCAAAGGAGACGTTTGTGTAATTCACATTGTTAGTTCCATTGTTCTTTTGGTTGGAAGACCCTCCCTACTCGTAGTTGGGAAGAGGATCCTTGAATGCCCAGTGATCATTATTAGAGGTATGTCTGTCAAGTAAAACTTTGTTTTGCTCTATCAAATCTTAGATGGTGTACTTGAGCGCAATGCAATCATTGGTTTTGTGCCCCCTGTTTTGGTGGTACTCACAAAAATCATTGTCATTCCACCAAGGAGGTTTGACTTTTGGTTCATATTCCTGTATTGTTGGAAGTGTTATGATCTTACTTGTGATTAACTTCCGTAGGGTGGTTTCCAATGATTCTCCTAAAGATGTAAATTTTCTCTTAGGTTGAAAATTTGTAAATCGTGATTCAGTGTTTCTTGGTTTGTTTTGTGGGGGGTTGTTTTGAGGATTTGATAAGTTAAAGACTGATTGTTTTGGTGCCACATTCTTGGCATCTACCACCCCATCATTCACAATGTTTTTGTTCTTTGTCCAAAATCTTGGTTTATCTACATTGGTATTGGTACTAGGAGTGTCTTTATAAAGCTTTATTTGACCCTTTGCAATTAAATCCTTTTCAATGATTAGACCCATCTCAGTGACCTTACTAAAGGAAATAGGACATTGGATTTGTATCTGATAGCTTAGGTCAGTTTGTAGGTTATGGACAAATATTTCCAGCATTTGTTTTTCAGGCATTTGATGTGGACACTTACTTGCCAACTATCTCCATCTTTGTAGGAAGGTGGCAAAAGATTCTCCACCTTTTTGCTTTGTGTTACAAAGATCTAAGATGGAGGTGCCATGCAAAATATTGTAGTAGAAGTGTGTGACAAATTTGTCCATAAGTTCTTTAAAGGTTCTAATGTTGGGCGGTAGTCTAGAAAACCACTCCATGGCTTGTTCTCCTAAGCTTCTTGGAAATAGTCGCATACGATAAGTATCATTATGGGCGACTTCAAGAAATGCATCATTAAATTCCCTAATGTGGTCCTTTGGATCACCCTTTCCTCGATATTTATCAAAATTTGGTACCTCAAATTTAGAGGGGAAAGGTATCATGATCAAGGTTCTATCAAAAGGATATGGTGAAATATCCTCTAGGGAGTAGTGTTTAGTTGATGCTCCTATTTGTATGTCTATGAATTGTTGTTCTAAATCTTGAATCTATTGGGCCATTAAGCTTAAGGCATCCATGGAATCAATGGTTGCTTTTCTTTTGTCTGTGGGTATTTCCTTGTGTGTGCTTCCCTTAGGGTTTCTTTCTCCCTCAGGTTCTTTTAGAGCTTCTATGTCAAAATCTTTAGGGATCTTGACTCCTTGTTGTGATAAGTGGAGAAAGAATTTAGTCTTGGGCAAGTACCTTATCCATTATGCATTGAAATCTTCAATCTTGCTATGTTTGTTGGACCTCTTCCATAGAAATTTCCTCATCACTATCGTGAGAGGTCAGAATAGTTTTCTCAACCATTTCAATTTGTTTTTGTTTTCGAGACCTCGTTAAGACCATGCAAGGTGATGAGAGATGGGATGGAGCGAGTTTGAAAGACTTGAACAAAGGGTGCTAGAATGTGTCAAGATTTGAGAAAGGTTCTTCTTAGATCTAGTTGGTGTCAAACAAGATGGGTGAACAAAACTATAGTCAAAGTAAGGATGATAGAAATTTGTTTACTTGATGTAGACTATTCTTGCACAAACCACTAGTGGAGTTCCGAGAGAAAAGGATGATTGATCCTTGATAGTGGAGACTCGCTAAGTTTGTTTGAGGTTTGATGTGATCAAGAATAGCTTGACTCTAACCTTGTTGGATTTGTGAATTTTTGCGATGTTTTGGATGATGTAGTGTGGGAAAAGTAGTTATGGTACAGAAGAAGAGTGCAATGGTTGACTTGCATGATTCGAATTAGATCTTGGGAAAACTGAGATGAATTTGAGATGGATTTTTTGAAAAGTTGATAGTTTTTCTCCTAGGAAGTACGGAATAGCTCTTTGGATTAGATGTGCAATAGGAAGTACACCAGAATAGAAGGCAAAAGTGCCGCAGGTTGAAGCAAATGCATTGATCTAGAAAATTTTATATGCTCAACAAGTCTAAGTGTATGCACTGCAGGTCACAATAGATGTGCCATTCTGATTTTCAATTTTGATTTTGCAGAGGTTTTTTTTGCACATTTTTCAAAAAATTTCTATTTTTTGGTTGAAAACTTGGTCTTTTTGAGTTTTGATTTTCAATTATTGTAGATAAAGACATAGCAAGCGCATAGCAGTTTTCATGATTGTTATCTTTTATTATATTTTTTCGTATTTTAGACTTTTTGACACAAGAACAATTACAACTTAGGCTGGAAAGGACAGTATTTGTTGAGTCCCCTAGCTATGCATATACAAAGCATGTAGCTCTAGGATCTGGTAGCACCGTCTCCCCTCCACAGCACTCACTTCTCACGCATACCAGATCCAAGTTTCCTTAGGCTTGTACCCCCACTTAACCATAGGATTGTCCTTGCTACCTCTACTAAGAATCACATGAATTGGGCCCGCTTCAAGGGTTCTGCCTTTTGCACCAACAAATAGGGGATTTTGGTATACTAAACAATGGCTAAGTAGTCAAGGCAACCGTTTGAGTGGTTACATGTGCAGCAGCGCTACTCTCTATTATGGAGTCTCCCAACCTCCAAGGGTTATGCCTTGGAGGGTTTTGGGGGAGGTTGGTTGTTGGTGTAACACAGCAACACTCGTTGCAAGAAGCTTTCGCCTCAAGCACAATTTATTTAAAGTGGATTGGTAGGGCTTGTCTTTAGCCTATTTCCACTTAGGGGCATTCCCACTTGGACAGGTAGGCATGCAAGGGTAGGCCCCTCTAAAGGTTATACACAAGGAACAACAAGTCTGGCATTCTACTCACCCAGTAAACGGGAAAGCATAAGCCTATTGTCATTCAACAGACAAAGAAAACAATGGCTCTTTCACTCCTATTTAAAAGGAAAAAAACCATATGTGTTACACTACTTGGGCATTCAGACATTTTTTAACTTTGAAGTGGTTAAAGATAGCAATGGTTCATTCCTTTTGTGAGATAGCAATGTTCTAAACTAAGAAAGACAACAATAATGCAAAGATAGCAGTGATGTTCGTTACTATCCCCCTAGTTAAGAACTACGTGTGATTTGCATGCATACATTTTTTTTACTTTTTCCCCTAATTAATCTATGATGAGTCAATTAGTGTAGCTAAATGACTATCTAGCTCCTAATCCTGCAAGACAAAAGTTAGTGTTAACTTGAAAAATCATGAGAAATCCTAAAATTGTAATGAAGAACAGATGCATCACTTCATAGTCTATATGGGCAGAAATAGAGACTATAAGCACCATGTTATAAATGCGCTAAGACAAGTGTCTAAAGTGCAGGAATAAGAGACAAATGTGTTGTTTCTATAGATGCGTCACTAAAAAGAATATAAGCATCGTGTTTGAGGATGTATGTGCCGAAATACCGCAGGCACTGAAATAGATTGTATATGTGCCGGCTCTGAGGATGTATGCGTCAAAACTTTGCATGCTCTAGAACAAGTTGTAGATGCATCAGTTTAAAGGATGTATGTGCCAGAAGTTTGTATGCACCAGAATAGTGCTGAGATACACCTTGGGATCAATTAGATGCATCAACGGACCCTCACTCTTTTGCATGAAATGATTACAGAGAAAATTTTCAAAGCCTTTACAAAAACCCCAATAGAGAACAAAGATAGCAAGGAGGTATGATATGAAGATCAACTTATAGTTTTTACTAGATCTTCATAGTAGGAGTAAGTTCTACCTTAAATTTTAATGAACATTTAAAAGGATTTGACACATACATTCATACCTCTAATGAGAAGGTTGAATTTATCACACATCAAAACAGGTTTCAGTAGTTTTGTCCATGAAAAATAAACATAAAAACTATTGTGGGCATAGAGCACCGAACCAGAGGAGGAGAGTGTACATGGTTTAAAGCCTTACAGAGAGCAATAACATTCATTCTTCGACATATTCAAAGAGATAACACATGAAACATGAGAAGCCACTATAAAGGCATGACTATGTCAGATAAGAAAATGTCATACCACCACAGAATGAAAGGGAAAATATATCTAAATAGAGATAGAGAGTCTCCCTATCAAAAGATGGAGAATATTGCTTACCAATAAAGGAGGTTAGCCATCTGAAATAGAGAACTAGCATTTGAAACCCTTCAGAGAGCTTGACACAACTACAACAAGCCCTACAAACCTTTAAACCCTTGGTGGTGTAGTACCTCATCAAATGAGAAGTGAAAAGAAAGAATGGAGCAAATTTTAGGGTTTGAGAAGTATTTTTGAGTCATTTTGTGCACTAGTCGTGAGTTACTTGAGGTCTTTTGACTTTATATTTTAAGAAAATCATTTAACAATCAAATATGCCTGTGGACTCAAACTTTAAGTCATGATGCCTAACAAAAAAGGAGGCTCGATGGGAGTCATACAGAATGTGATAAAGTTTGGTGATTTTTGATAATATTTTAAACCTTAAGTCAAACAAAACCATAATTATGACTAAGGGTTGTGAAGCAAAATAAGGGTCATTTGACTCTAATTTGACTTAGACCAATTTGAAGAAGATTGATATCTTTTGACAGTGACTAAGGCCAGAATAGAGAATTTATTTTCTATGGAAATAAAGAGGTTTTCTTTTTTTCCTTAAGGGCTAATGTTGACTAAATAAACCCCTTTTATTTTTGCATGAAGTCAAGGCAAAAACAATGTATGTGACATATATTAAAGGTAATATTCTACAAATTACCTTTTATTTTTCACGCAATGCAAGAAGTAAACAATCAAATAACACTTATTAAAGTAAATCATAATTGATTATCTTTAATATGTGTTCAAATAGTTTATTCTTATCCTAAAATCATGTAAAAAATAGATGGAAGAGTTGAACTAAGGTCTCAAACTCATGAAGAGGCATATTTGAGTTCTATTTTTGACTTGGAGTCAAATTGAGCTAATTTTGGCTTTATTTTGGTCAACTATCCTTGGAGGAGCAGTTCTGAGCTATTTTTGCTCATCTTGGAGGAGTTTTGGGGCCTAAATTTTAGATTTTTCACTTGTGCTTGCCCAACAACTTGGAGTTGCTATTTTAGACTCATTCATGTATATTTTGGAGTCCAGTTGAGTTGGAGTTGAATCCCCATTCACTTTTGGAGATAGATTTTGTATTATAAGGAAAAAAGATCATGCTTTTTTCCAATTCTTTCTTTTTCCCTTGCCTTTGCACATTGCAGAGATAGAGGTTCAGACTTGTAACTTAGCCATTTTTTATAGTTTTATGTAGTAGTAATAGTCTATTTCAACAATTTATTGTTATTTTTGCAAAGTATTCCTTCTATTATGAATACAATCAAGTGTTTATCTATTTAGATTCAAGTGTCTTGTCTCATTTTGAGTGATTTAATAGGAATTTACTATTTTTGCTTTAAAATCTTTGAATTTTCTCTCATTTATTGAATGCAAGTACACAAAGTACAAGTTTATTATAGGTTACAAATTGTGCAAGTTGTTTTATGCCTTTCTATGAAACATTTATGTGGTAAATTTGATCAGTTTGAGTTGTAAGAACATATGTATTGGAAAGTAATTGTGAATAAGATTGAAAATTAGAGTCAAAACATTGGTGCATCACCCCCTTTAGGATAGATTTTAGTTTAGTTCAAATTTTTAAGCATTCTTCTATCTCTTTTCCATGAAAGTATTCAGATCCAAATGGTCATTTAAAGGGAGCTAACTCTTTCAGAGGTTCATCCTCATAACAGACAAAATCACAGTTTGAGTATGTTCCCATGTTGCGCTGGATTGCCAAGCTTGTAAAGGCTTAACATTCAAGGTGCAATCCTTCATGACAACAGGGTGGATTAGAATAAGGTTGGGCAAGTAGAGAAAGGTCACAAAGGGGGATTATCCTTTGGTGGAGATGTAGAAGAGGGACTATCATATTTTATGTGACAATGCTCTAGAAGAGTTTGGTCAACTTCAATGGAGCAAAGGGGTAATTTGGAAAGAAAATTAAAGTGTAGAAAGATTAAGGATTTTTTGATGTGGAAACAAGTTCTCCTAGAAAAAAGGTATGATAAGGTTGTTAGGATGTTGGCACCACCAATGAACAAGCATAGCAAAGAAGTGAGAGGAAAAGGCCCTAACACTTCCACAAGAATCTTGTTTACATTGGGTGAAGTGTGTAAAGGAGACTTTAGGGTCTAGGTTATATTGAAAATGGTAGATAAAGGCATGGGTGACATTAGAAAAGAAGTATAAGGAACCTTCAGGTAAAGTATATAACTAGTATAGGGTGTGACCTATCAACATGCTAGGAAAGATTTTGGCTAAAACATAGTAGTCAAGGTATAGGTTAAGCATATGGTATCTAGAAGTGCCTCACATAATGCAAGGGATTACCTTGGCCATTATACTTGTCACATAAAGAGTCCTAATATCTAGACATGAGAAGGGTAGGTGAGAATCTCAAGAGAAAAAAGAGCATAGTCATGTAGGTGTAGAAGGAGCTATAGGACGAAAAAGAAAATTATCCAACTTTGAAGGACACTCCTCAAGTGTAGAATAGACATGTAATAAATTAGGGGAAGAGAAAGAGGGACTAAAATGTGTGTTAGAATGATGTAATAATATCTAATGTGTAAAGGTAGAGGTAAAAAATGGAGTAATAGTTGGGAAGGATGTTGTAATAGGAGGAATAGAAGACAACTTGCAATAAATAGATGGTGAGGCTCTAGGAAATAAAATGGTACGGAAGGGGCAGTGTGTAACAAATATAGAGAAATATGTTGAGAAGGATCTAGGTCTAGGAGAGGTACCTTTAATATAGGAGAAGAATAAATGGATGAAGATCCATGAGAAGGAAGATCAATGTATCATGCTTTTGGAATGTCCGCTAATGTAATGCAAGTAAATTGATTGATGATGCTAGCATGCTCAATATTATCCCCAGGTCATGGATCATCCTCCAAAATAAATAAGTAATAGAAGGGTACATCCTGACAAGAGAAAGGATCAATATGAGCATGAGCCCCATTATTATTTGAAGAAGAGTCATCAAAGGTACTAAAAAATGGAGTATCAATAAGTGTGTAGGATTCATGTCATGAAGGAGTATAATCAATAATATTAACAGGATCCTCATATGTAGTTAGAGAAGTAGAGAAGGAAGTAGCATCTTGTGAGAGATCAAAGGGGTTGGAAGATGTGGCTAGAGGAGGATGAGAAGTGGGCAAAATAAGGTTAGTATAGATAAATGAAAAGACAAAAAATGACAAATCATGAATGTATGGATATAAATAAGCCCAAGAATAAGACCATCATGGACTCATGGAAAAATATGTAAAATAAGAGGTTAATAAAAAAGTTATGGAAAAGGTGTAATGGAAGATAAAAATAGATGTTGGGAAGAGTAGTTAGAATGATGTGAAGGTTAGATCAATGGAGAAAGAGAATGGGGGATTAATTTTATTTTCGAGCTGGTTGTTGGATTGATTTGGGAAGTAAATAAAAGGAGAAAAGAAAGGGAAGGTTTGGGTGCTAAATGGTTGAATTTAGAAAAATGAAAGATAAAATTTAAATGCTACCTTATTGATAAAGTGAGGTTAAATTTAATCTTTCTAGTGCATTAATTATACTAACATTATATTACTTTCCCTTAAGAATAAAATATGAAAAAATAGAAATAAAATGAAGGTTAGTCTAATCAATGATTTTGATTTTTGTTTTCATAAAAATAGAAATGCTTTGATAATAAAATTAGATTACAAAAAGGAAATATTCTAAGAATGTGAACATGGTTAAGGAATATGAAAATTGAATCAACGATTGGTTGAAATTTGATACTAATACAAGGACTATTTTTTTATTTCAAGACACAAACACACCTGTGGGAACTTTAGTGTGGCTACGATCTAGTCCTCTATGTATAGATTATATATTGATAATAGAATTAAATAGCAAGAGACTACACAACAAAATATATACACATTCTTTGACATAGGCCACTCAAGTATGGATTTTATCTTTGCATGGTCTACACATATTCCTTTAGCTGAAATAATATGCACTAAGTATTGTATCTCTTTCAAAAATAAAGTACACTTAGAAAGCTTCCAAAATAATTTATGTTTTCTCAACTGTTGCAAAAGTATCCGCATACGTTGCAAGTGATCTTCCTCATTCTTAGAGTAAATAAGAATGTCATCTAGAAACACTAGAACAAATTTGTCTAAGTAATCTTGAAAAATATTGTTTATCAAATTCATGAATGCAACAGGGGCATTTGTAAGTCCAAAAATTCAAACTGTGAACTCATAGTGCCCATATCTAGTTCTAAAAGCAACCTTATGTATGTCCTCTTCTTTTACTCACAATTGATGGTATCTAGATTGCAAATTAATCTTAGAAAATACTATTGTGCCATGTATCTTAGAAAAGATTGGTCTAATCTTAAATTCTCTTTGCATGCCTTGCAAAAACACTTTGTTTCATATATCATCTAGACACTCCACTATTTTTGCAAAACAGTCGACCTTAGCTCTATGCCTCCATAGCCAATTTATTCCTAAGATAACATCATAGGAACCTAGGGTGGCTACAAACAAATTAACCTTACTTGAGAAACTAGGAAGATCAATCTTAGCTTTATATATGTATTAATCTGGTTAGCATATTCTACTGACCAGGATTTACCCATATATCTAGCTCTTCTAGGGGATTTACTTAATACTCTTGGAGAAAAAAAAAATTAGTTGCTCCAGTATCAATCAAAATAGAAATAGGAACTCCAAACAAAGTATCTATTGCCTCAATGGGAGTAATCTAGTACTATGCCTAGAGATTGTCCAAAGTTGCATGAATCCTCTGTTGAAAAGTTGCTTGCTAAGAGGTAAAGCATTACCACACTTCTGAACTTGCTAGTTCTTAGTTGGGCATTGATTTCCATAGTGATCTCCACCACAGGTGAAACATCCTCTAGATGTCCTCACTTCTTAGTAGGTTTAATTGAATTATTATCATTCCATCAAGCATTTCCATTATTTGAATTCCTAGGTCCATTCCTATTATTTCTAGAAATCTTGTCTCTTTTCTTAGCCATATCTTGCTTGCCATCCCTTTTCTGGAATATCTATGAAGTTAGTGTCTTACTAAACCTCTTGCAATTCTTCTCATGATATGTAGAAATTGACTTCAATTTTTTCTCTTGCTTAATTGCCTTTTCCAAAACTGGGTCCATATGTGCATCCACTTCAACACCTATCTGGGCATTCAAACCCATGATAAATTTCCTAATTATGAACCTTTCATCTTTTTGATATTAAGGAACATATTTTAGGAGACGGGTGAAATTTTCCCAACATTTGACCATTGACATATCTCCTTGTCTCAGATTCTAAAAATTAGTTAGCTTTTGGTCAAATAAAAGTTCCAATAACCACCTTTGGTGAAATAAGACAACAAATTGATCCCAAATTAAGCTCAAATAACTTAACCCCAGTTCCATCTTCTTGTTCATCCACCACATGGATACTTCTCCTGCTTGTTGAAAGGCACCCCATACTGGCTTGGTTATCTCAGAGTAAGTTTAGATCTCGAAATACTTTTCCATCTCTGTCAACCAAGCTTCAGTAGCATCACCACTTTCAGTTCCATCGAAATTGGGTGGAATGACTTTCTTCATATCTCTAGATAACTCAGAGGCAAGTCTACTTTTCTTCTCTTCTTGATACTTAGTCTTATCGGCATTATCCCTCTGCTTAGTATGAATACTAGATTCATGGACATATTCATCAACTTCTTGAGGTGAATCCTCATGTGCTGCTTTAGATTTACCTTGACCTCTAACCTCCTATTCCAAGTTTCCAAGCATATCCTTGGTTTCATTCAACATGGTCAATATCTGATCCAGCTTGGCTATAGGAGTTCAAACCATGATGATACTCTATATCACACCTGATATTTGTATCCAATTATGAATTATAATTCAGAATAATGCATCTCATTAATTCAAAATTCATCAATAAAATCCATTCACAAAACCTCTAATGGAAAACAATATCATCTTTATTATAGTTTATTCTTGGTATAATTACATCCTTTTTTAGATAATTAACACAAGAAGACTACATGTCACTGCCGATTAAAGGATATTTCAAGAGTTCCTGTTCCCCTTGGAATCCAATAAAACAAACTTAGAGGGTGGATGTACATGCAGGTACTCCTCCAACACCTCTTTTCCTATAACAGAAGTGTCACAACCACGTCCAAATGGCATGTCGCATTTAGCAGAAGGTTTACTTGGAATCCTCTAGCCAAACACCATAAACATAATTAATATGCTCCTTGAGTTTTATCTTCTATATAGGTTCCTTCTCAACCTCTAACTTGTACAATGTTGGGGAACAAACTTTCAGGTAGTTTTCTTTGTTCTTCTCCATGTCATTCTAGTATAAAACCAATTTTAAATATTATGTATCTTCTTAATGTTGACTAATTTTCTTGTAGTAAGCACCTAAGTCCATGTGTTGAACTTGGTTTGCTCTGATACCATATGTAACATGCCTTCTCATATTACTCAGAATTACACAAGCAATTTAGTAGGAAAGTATAAGAAAATGATATACAAGAGGGAAATATTTTTTTAAAATATCATTACTTTTGCTAAACATCAATAAATAAAAGTACATCTTATCTAAATATTTTTCAAACTTTAAAATTCATTATATTCAAAGATAACTTATAGTAAAAGCATTTCACCTTACACTTACAAACATATTTCTCTTTAGCAAGGTAAAGTTTTTTTTACATCATAATCATGACATAAAATTTTACACAAAAAGTACTATCTCTGGAATGTTGAAATTTGTCTTCCAAATCTTGGCAAGTCTTCTACTACAGAAGGAGAGCATCATCTGAGTGCTTTACCATAGACTGATGGTCCCCCACTCACCTTCCTTCCAAGAAGTGGCCCTACCCTTCACAAAGAGTATAGATATGTGGATCTATCCTATGTGCATTGCATGCATGATCAATCACCACATACCAACAATCTCCCACTTGGAGGCTGATCAGGCTCCATAGAAAACACCTCTAACTTGATTTGAAGACTATCTCATCCTATAGTTAAACTGATTTAGCTAGTATCTTTAGACATAATTGTCTTGACTAAATTGTTCTTAGACAATCTGACTTAGAATTTAATGCTTAATCTAGGATATCTACTTATATAGGATTAAAAGAATTAACCTTTTTGTGGTTTCTTAATGGAATTCCTCCACACATTAGAGTTCATGACTTCCTATCATTCTACTCCTCAACTCAAGATGAAATACTCTAGTGCTATAAGTCATATTTTGACTTCAACAAAATATTATTGAACTTCATCAAAAAGATTGTTAGACTCTATAATATTTTAGACTATGGTTTTCTCAACTGTATGTAATTGACCACAAAATACATAGGACTAACACAAAGTCATAGTTTGATTAGAGAATTTATAAGTTTATCTACAGCCTTATAGATAGATACTAGGGTTTAACTTCTCTAATCTCAATGGTATGACAAGAACACTTTAAGAAAATTTTATCATATAGAGACAAAGACCTATAGTCTTCTTTAAACCACTTAAACATTGGTTGAGTTTATATCTATTAATATAAATCATCAGGTATAACCTTAATAACATAAAATAACATTACTATCATAATGTAGTTTGTACATACGATATGATACCACCTATCTCAGTATTTTAACAATACTTATATCATATTATTAGTTTTATAAGATAGAAATTTAGATATCACCTATCTTTTGATAAAGCACAATATCATTATTACATAAAAGACTAAGAAACTAAGGACCTATCTCAGTCCAACTATCTATCTAACTACTGGTTTACTAATGGAGTCTATAGATATATATAGTCTTGATCTCTAAATAAATAAAAAGTCTTAAGATACTACTAATAGTAAAGAGATAAGACAATAGTATAATGGGCTCAAAAACTTCTTCTAAGTCTTAAGATCACACAATGTAAACATTACTCAGTAATCTAAATATAAAGGGTTGTCGTTACTTAGCAAGGCTATTGTGGAATGAAACAATGTATAAAATGTTTAATAGATTAGCTAAAGCTAATTAGACAAGGATATAATAAAGTCGACCTTCATGAGTAAGACCATTATATCTTTCAGTCTACAAAGGTCCAATGGTTTTAATACTAAACCAAACAATTTCATGGCCTATCGGCCAACACTGTTCACTAATCTAACATAGAAGACATCTATCTTTTCAGCCTGACAGAACATTCTTATAGGTCTCAAAAGTTGATATCATAGTAAAATTGTGATAACTCTGATGTCTATAGATTTCTACTAATGATACTATAACACAAAATACTATCTCAACTATTCCAATCTATTGGATATAATATGATAATCTAGGTTTTCTTGACCTAGGTTTTTTATAGAATAAAGAACCTATTCTTTATGGCAACACAATCATAATAAACCAAAATCAATTTGCTAACAAAAATATGGTGTCATTATAAGGCATCCATACCTCTCAAGCCTTTGAATCAATGACTAAGTTAGCTTTGTTTTGATCTTTTGCTACATAGACTCAACACCCTTATTCCTCTATGTTATTTTCCACTCTAAATCTTCAAGGGCTTCCTTATGATACTCCTCACAAAAGTTAACACAATCCTCATAAAATTATGATCTCCTTCAAAGATACCATTTGTGTGCTCCCACTCTCTCTGCATAACTCTTAATGATTCAATCTTTTATGGATTCATACTCCACCTTCTCATGGAGTCTAAGGTAGATTCTATGCCTATTAACGTGCTTTGATAGCATGTACAAAGTGGAGTCATTGGTCCTTTATGGCTACTCTCACATACTGCTCTTTATCTTCTCCAATGGTGTGGAGATGGGAGTCGAGTGCTCCATACTTACATGGAGAGGCTTTTAGTTGAATAAATGACATCATTCCACGATGCAAAAGAATCTCTTTCACATAATATTATAAGTATAATGTAGAAATAATATTAAATAAATAATATAACAACAACATAATGAAGATATATTAACGTATCGTCTTGTTGATCCAAACACTAGAGAAAATGTGTGAATGGGGTCGAGAGATTCTCCCCCTCTATTTTGTGTGAACACTACACAAAATTTTACCAAAAGGAAACTTATCAGAACACACCAATAATAAATAGTTTTACCACTAATATTAAATGGTTATAATAATACTATATTCAAATCATATAAAGAAGAATAACACCTATCGACTATATCCTATCGCTAATCGATCTATCCTTCTTGGTTTTTATGATAAAACCTATTCCATAGGAATTTGACATCAAATCGATTGCTGTCAAATCAAAATCCCACTAAACCAGTAAAGTCAAACTTAACTTACCCAACTCAATAGGATTCATAAAACTAAACAAACACAAGACCTAGATGGAAACAAACTATTCTTTCCATACGTCTATTCACTTCTCTCTGATGATGCTCTTCCTCTCTCTCTCTCTCTCTTGGAGGGTGGAAAAAACTATTTTCCTAGTTACACTTACAATGAACCAAACTGGGATTAGTGTATCATTAGTTAACACATATATCTTATGAATGAAATAATCATAACATTATATAATCACATGTCTAATTCTAAACATAGAAATTCAAACTCAAGAGATCATTTGATTTATCCTAATGTTTTCACATAACGTCAAATCATTAAATCATACAAAAATTATCTACTAATTACATTCAAGTAAAAAGTAAACATAGTCAAAATTAGGGATGTGACAGCTAAAGACCTTATTCATGGATGGAAAAACTTAGTGGTCCTATGAATTGAACAAGCTAGAATGTCAGTCAAACTTTAAGACAACAAATAGATCATGTTGTGGAAGTCAATAATCTGAGTTTGAAACTATTTTTTTAGGGAAAAATGGTCAAATGAACATCCATGTAAGTCAAATACCCTTTGATAATCAGTCATGCTAGACTTATATTAGTCAAGAGGGTAAAATTGAAGGACCAATAAGACCATCCAGAGGCTATCCTAGACCTTGGATTAGTTCAACATAACTAGCAAAGTGAAATAAGGGAGTATCTTTATGATTTTTGTATTGTTAATCTAATTCATTCAAATGAGTTATCTAGGGAAGATCTTTTTTCATCATGTATTGATGGTTATAACCTTATTGATGATGATCTTCAACTAGATTCACATATCATTGATGATGATATACAGAGGTTTGATGAGTAAGTGCAATAAGTTGGGTCCATTTTTTGGCCAAAAAGTGGAAATCATTTTCCTCAAAATCAAAGTTTGTCAAAGTAAATGTTTCAAGAACTTACACATAAAATATTAACATGATGTAAAAATATAAAATGTAGAATTTTATTTCTAATTTTCAAATATGTAATTTATTATAATACCTAGATGATAAAAGTTTGTTTTCTATGGGATGATCAATCCTTTCCTTGGTTGTCCATGCCCCATCAACACCACCTTAATTTGAAGCCACATGTCACCAATAAGGTTGAATGTGCATACAGTTTGCTCACACCCTTTTGTTTTCATTCTCACAAACCATAGGTGTTTGGACCTTCATTTTCTCATAGTCCTTCCAAAAGTGAAATGACAACTTCAAAATGTCATTTCATCATTAAAACGTTTATTAAAAACAATAAACTAGAATGAAGGTATTATTTTATTTTATTTTTTATATGTTGTTGCCTTTATTCAAAGGTCATGCAAAACCTTCATTTGAAGGTCATGACAATTTCTCCTTTGAATGTAGGGACCTTCATTCAAAGAAAAACCTTCAAATAATGGTGTTTTCTAATGTTCATGCCCATTCCTCTTCAAAAATCCAATGTCCCAAGTTTGAGAATCACTATTATGAGTCAACCCTAAGATGCCCATCAATAAGAATAATTCTAAAACTATATAATTAAATCTTGATGAAACATCGCATAATTTAACATACTACGATAAACACTAATTAATAATTAAATCCATATTTATTTATTAACATCTAAATATTTATATAATATTAAATTATATCCTTGCAATAAAATATTCATTTTAAATTACATAACCCTTCTCATAAAATATAGACAATTTAAACTATATTTATCCTATGTAACATACACACAACTCCATCTATAATCCTTTACATTTTCAACATATGCCAGCCCTCAAGAGTGTCTAACACATGTAAGCACATTGTGTTGTACTCTTAGTGGTAATACCTAGCTAAATACTTCAATTATAAACCATCACAATTTTGTCTAAACAAAACTTTAGAACAAGGGTGATCATATTTAAGTAAAACTAGGACTTATATAGGTTTTATTTCATTAAGAAAATTTAACTTTACTTACCACTAATGTGTGTTGTTATTGTTTGACTTTTTCAATAAAAAACAAAAATAAGTTCCAGGTACTGAACAAATGTCTCCAATATGGAGAGAAATTTAGGCAGCTAGCAATTGTATGTTTACGATTAGGATTCTTCAAATGAACAACAGATGGGGGACGACCATTGAAGACATTTGTTTGCTCATTGAGTACATTCATTCATGGTGGCAATCGATGGTTATTGCTCAGATGTATCAATCTTTCCCATCTACTTGTATGGCGGCACAATTAGCCTATTGAACCAAGCAAAGCTTGTAGATTAGTCATTTGAATCTGTAAACCATGAAATCCTTCCATAGTATTGTTATTAGCAATGGCACAAGAAGACCAATTAATTTTTGTTGTACACTACTTAAATATCATCCACTTCAATGGTTAAACAATCAATAGCAATTTTACACCTCATCCACAACAAAAAGTGGTAAATAATTGTCCTATTTTTATTGGCCAAAATTGATCTCTGACTGTTGAAGTGGATGATATTTAATAATAGCCATTATGATGATTATGGTGGGCATGGCTTTTTCCACAAGACTAAAGGTGCTCAACCCTTCTTTGACTACAGGCACTTGTTTTATGATTTAGGGTTTCAATCCTTGTCTATTTTCACTTTAAGAGAATCCTACCATTGCTAATTTTGAGGCATGGGTTCACGTTTGGGTTCATGTTTTGACTATGGTTTGAGCATCTGGTTGAGTGGAGGCTAGAACTTGTGATCTTCTACTCCTACCACTACTACTATATTGTATTGTTGCTTTAGTCATCTATTGCTTTGATGATGAGAAAAACTTCGATAAGAGCTCTACCTTTATACTATCAAAGTGTTGGGAATTAAGGTGTCTCAACCTTTGCAAATTCCTAATGTTGTATTTATTTATCCCATGTTGAGTTGGCATAGTCAGCATCTTGTGTACATGCAGCAGGATAAATTTTGGTGACTTTTATTTAATGACAAGTGTCGGTGAGTAGCTTTGCATGAAAGAAAGGCATCTTTGGGTGGTCAAGGGAGGTTATGACATGTTGTAAGAGGAATATGATATTTTTAGTCAGTGTATGATTCTCTTACACCTATAAGTGTTGTCAGTTACCATGGATTCTATGATAGCTGTAAGGTGCATAAGAGCATTTGTCATAGCCTATCTTGGGACAAAGCACCCACATTGGGATGGGATGTTGGACAAGTGTCCTTAGGTGTGGGTTTTGGGGTATGAGTCCAAGATGGATGCCCACCTCTAGAAGGTTCCATATTTACCTTGTAAACTCTATAAAAATAGGTGCTTGGATGGGAGATATATAATTTTTGTACAAGTACTATTATGCTGCCAAAATATCTCTAGATTTGACATTTGAAGACTCCTAAAAGGGCATTGGCTCTGAAACTATATTGTAATCTATTATTGTTTGCTGTAACACATTTGAGATGTGTTTTGGAGTGTGGGGTTTTTCACCCGTAAGGGTTTTCCCCACATATATCTTGACTCTCTGTCTCTTCTATCTACTTTTATGTGTACGTGTATTGCCAGAATATCTCTGTTATTATGTTAATAATGTTGTAACTGGAAAGGTTACTTTTAATTTACACTCTACTTTCCTCATTAGATTAGTGTAGGAAGTGTGTTCTGCATACCTTGCTTCCTTTCAGCTGGTATCAGAGCTTGATCACCTTTGGTCCTAATTGTTGGGTAAGGGTTTTTTGAGCTGATGTTAGTTTGAGTGGGAGTCCTATGCAGAGTATTCTATAATCTTGTTGCAAGAAAGAGATGGTATGCACATCCAAAAGAATCAAGGTGGAGAAGTTTAATGGCATTAATTTTGAGTTGTGGAAACTCAATATGGAAGACCTACTTGTTGATCGTGACCTATGGGAAATTGTATCCGATGTAAAACCAACCACAAAGTCACAAGTAGATTGGGATCTCAAAGATCAAAAGGCTAAGGGTCACATAAGACTTAGTCTAGATAATTCTATCTTGTTAAATATCCATGAGGAGAAGAGCACAAAAGACCTTTGGAAGAAGTTGGGTGATGTTTATCAGGCTAAATCCCTGATGAACAAACTTTTTCTAAGAAAGAAGTTGTTTTCTCTGAGGATGGAGGATGGAGGATTAGTTGCAGATCACCTGAATGATTTTAACATACTAGTTGCACAATTGACATCCATTGGTGTGAAGATGGAGGAGGAAGATTGTTGTATGACCTTGTATTGTTATTTGCTAGACTCATGGGATCATCTTGTTATGGCTATTGGGAGCATCACATCCACATTCAAAATGGATGAAGTGGTATCTTCATTGTTATCTGAAGAGATGCAGAGAAAGTCTTTTGAGGTAGCCAAAGAGGCTCTTGCAGTTCATGGAAGACCCAAGGAGAAAGGGAAAAAGAAGGACAAGAAAGCTAAGAAGGGTAGATCCAAATCTCCTGGAAAGTCCAAGGCTCTTTGTTGGAACTTTGGCAAAACCAGGCATTTCTGAAAGGAATGCAAAGAGGAGAAGAAAAAGAAGAAGAAAGCTCCTGATTCATATTCTGGCAAGTCACAAGATGATGGTGATGCCTTCATCGCAGCCCTGGCCACTCATGCAACTGATGATACATGGTTGATTGATTCTAGTGCATCATTTTGCATGACCTCGCATCGAGACTGGTTTACAAAATATGAAGAGTTTGATGGTGGAAAAGTGTACCTAGGTGACGATTCTCATCTGAAGATTGTTGATCGTAGAAGAGTCTCAATTCGATTCCCTGATGGATGAGTGAAGGGGATCACTACGGTTATGCACATCCCAGGCCTAGCATGAAACCTTCTTTTTGTAAGTATGTTGAATGATGCAAGTGTGCAAGTTGTCTTTTTGAAAGATGGATGCAAGATGACTAGAGGATCTATGGTGCTTACTAAGGGTACTCAGAGAGATACTTTGTTTCAGCCGTAGGCATGTACTTCACAGTGTAATAGTTCTTCTCACATGAAGAAAGGAGCTGCAGTCACTTCATCTCCACCATTTGAATGAAATATGTTGTAACAAGTTCTAATGGTAGTGCACATGCTATGGAATCTAAGCTTCCTACGGAAAAGACTATGTTATGGCATTTGAGATATGGCCACATTGGTGAGAAGGGTCTGCATACCCTAAAAATCAAAAACCTCATTGAGGGGTTAAATAATTGTAATATCAAGTTCAACATTTGCGAACATTACATTTATGGAAAGCAAAACCATGTTTAGTTTTACTCTAGTTCTCACAAGTCTTCTGGTGTATTGGATCTTATTCATTCTAATGTGTTTGGTCTTGTTAATGTTCCTTCAATTTCAAAATCTATATATTTTGTATCTTTCATAGATGATTACAGTAAAAGGACATGGGTTTATTTTCTAAGAATCAAGACTAAAGTCTTTAGTCAGTTCAAAGAGTTTAAAGCTTTTGTTGAGAATCAGACTAGTAAAAAGATTAAGTTTTTGAGAACTGATAATGGTGGTGAGTTTTGTTCGGTAGAGTTTAAGAAGTTCTGTAAAGAGAAAGGGATTGAAAGACATAAGACAACTCCTTATACCCTGCAACAAAATGGAGTTGTAGAGACGATGAACATGACCCTGATGGAGAAGGCTGGGAGTATGCTTAGTGGAGCAAGCCTCGAACAAAAGTTTTGGGTTGAAGTTGTAGCCACTGCTTTCTATCTGGTAAATAGATCTCTTACATCAGCTCTTGTTGGTAAAACACTTATGGAGGTGTGGTCTAGTAAGAAGCCTTTAGTTAGACATCTTCATGTTTTTGGTAGTGAGGCATATGCACATGTGCCTAGGGAGAAACGGTCTAAATTGGAGAACAAGGTTGTTAAGTGTATCTTCATTAGCTATGGTGTCAGTGTGAAAGGATACAAGCTTTGGAATCCTGTGGATGAAAAGGTGTTGTATAGCAGAAGTGTTATCTTCAAAGAGATAAACCATCTTCTATTGTTCTACAACTAGAACAGATAGAAAGGAAAGAGGACGTGGTTCAGTTTCCTTCTACCCCTAAGAAGACTGAACAGAGAGACCCTATGATACCTGATGATGAGGAGATCTCTAGCAGCTCTAAAATCTCAGAAGAAGAAGAAGAACCTCAACCTCAGCCATTGAGGAGATCTACAAAAACAAGAAAGCAACCTGATAGGTTTGGTTATTCGTTGCTTGATTCTAGTTGTACTTTTGCTTTACTTGCTAACACTGATGAACCTAGAACTCTATCAGAGGCTATGGGTATGAAAGATGCAGGTTCCTAGAAGGAGGCCATGGAAGATGAAATGGCTTCTTTGGAAAAGAATAAAACATGGGGACTTGGTGCCTTTTCTTGAAGGACAGAAACCTGTTGGATGCAAATGGGTTCTCAAGAAGAAATTTGGTGCAGATGGTAGTGTTGAAAAGTACAAGGCTAGACTAGTTTGAAGGGTTACACACAAGTGGAGGGAATTGATTATGGTGAAATTTTCTCTCCTATTGCAAAGCTAACATCCATTCGATTCTTATTATCTCTTGCAGCAGCTTATGACTTAGAGGTGGAGCAGATGGATGTGAAGACAACATTCCTTCATGGTTATTTGGAGGAAGAAATCTACATGTCATATCCAGAGCATTACATTGTTAAAGGTAAAGAAAATTTGGTTTGCAAGTTGAAAAAGTCTTTGTATGGTTTGAAGTGGTCTCCTAGGATGTAGTACTCAAAGTTTGATGCCTTTGTGTTGTCAATTGGATTTGTGAGATTGAAATTGGATCACTGTGTATATTATAAGTTTGATGGTGATCGTATTCTCATTGTTGCATTATATGTTGATGATATGTTTCTCATTGGGAAGGGTAAGAATATGATTTCTGATTTTAATCTCAACTGGTAGCAGAGTTTGAAATGAAAGATTTAGGGGCAGCCAGGTACATTCTAAGAATGGAAATCAAAAGAGACAGAACTAACATAAAACTTTGGTTAAGCCAGAGTAAGTATGTGAAGACCATGTTGGATAGGTTTAGCATGGAAGATTGTAGACCATTGTGTGTTCCTATTTCTTTGGGGACAATGTTGTCTATTAATGATTGCCCAAAATCTCATAGTGAGGTGGAGGACATGAGAAAAGTACCTTATACTAGTGTTGTTGACAGTTTGATGTATGTTATGGTCTGCACAAGACAAGACATTGCCCAAGTAGTGGGAGTCCTTAGTCGATTTATGGCTAATCCTAAATGGGTACATTGGGATGTAGTTAAGTGAGTGTTCATATATTTAAGGGGTACTTCTGAGTATTCCATATGCTAACATGGTAATCATACAAGACCTCCACATTCTATTAGTATTCAAGGATTTGTGGATTCAAATTGGGCAAGTGACATTGACAACAAGAGATCCACCAATGCCTATGTGTTCACTATGTTTGGTGGTGCTATTAGCTGGATGAGTAACTGACAACCTGTGGTTGCTTTGTCCATGACAGAAGATAAGTATATGGAGTAACTCATGCTTGTAAGGAAGCCAATTGGCTTAAAAGATTGTGTTCAGATATTGGTGTTGATGCAGGATAGATTTTGATCTATTGTGACAGTCAGAGTGCGATTTGCCTAGCAAAGAATCTAACTTTCCATGTCAGAACAAAGCATATTGATGTACAGTTTCACTTTGTGTGAGACATGCTAGAGGATGGGAAGGTAAATTTAGAGAAGGTAGACACTTTGAAGAATGTTGCGGATGCATTGACAAAACTAGTGGGCACAGAGAAGTTCAGATGGTGTTCGGAGTCTATGGGCCTCTTGGTCCCTAGAAGTTGAATCTTGTCATTTATTTTGGCCCTTGCAAGGTGTTTGACAAGTGGGAGAATGTTGGGAATTAAGGTGTCTCAGCCTTTACAAATTCCTAATGTTGTATTTATTTATCCCATGTTGAGTTGGCATAGTCGGTACCTTGTGTACATGCAGCAGGATAAATTTTGGTGACTTTTATTTAATTACATGTGTTGGTATCTTTGCATGAGAGAAAGGCCTCTTTGGGCAGTCAAGGGAGGTTATGACATGTTGTAAGAGGAATATGATATTTTGAGTTAGCGTATGATAGATTCTCTTATAGTTTTAAGTGATGTCAGTTACAATGGATTCTATGACAATTGTAAGGTGTGTAAGAGCATCTGTCATAGCCTATCTTGGGACAAGGCACCCACATTGGGATGGGATGTTGGACAAGTGTCCTTAGGCATGATTTTTGGGCATGAGTCCAAGATAGATGCCCATCTCTAGAAGGTTCCATATTTTTTGTGTAAACTCTATACAAACTGGTGCTTGGATGGGAGATATATAGTTTTTGTACAAGTACTATTATGCTGCCAGAATATCTCCATATTTGACATTCAAAGACTCCTGAAAGAGGATTGGCTCTAAAACTATATTATAATATGTTATTGTTTACTGTAATACATTTGAGCTATGTTTTGGAGTGTGGGGTTTTTTACCCGTAAGGGTTTTCCCCACATATATCTTGTCCCTCTCTCTCTTTAGTCTACTTTTGTGTGTATGTGTATTACCAGAATATCTCTGTTATTATGTTAATAATGCTGTAACTGGAAAGGTTAATTTGAATTTGCACTCTACTTTCCTCGTTAGATTAGTGTAGGAAGTGTGTTCTGCATACCTTGCTTCCTTTCACAAAGAAGGGTCACAACTAGATTGATGTCTCCCAAGAACTCCAAACTTGCTTCACCAATATTCTTGATAATTATCACTTGGAAGGCTGGATGCCTCATGTCTCTACGTTATCAAATTTTCCTATGTTTTACTGAGACTCATTTGCATTTTCACTTGCCTAAACTAGTTATGAATGGCAAAAAACCACAGTGCCTGAGCACATAATCTAGAAAACATACGCATAGAAAGGAAGATGTCCATAGTTGAGTATAAGGGGTATCCACATAGAGATAAGAGAAATGTGTCTAAGAGAAGAGGACACAACTAGAAGAGAGGAAGATATATGATTCTTTGGTTAGCATACTCTATTTATAGGATTCTAAAGAAGATGATAGGAACCACTAGGACTAGCATACTTTGTTTCTAGGTGATTCATTAAGTAATTAAATAATAAAAATGAAAAATTCTATCCCACAAGAGAAAGAAGTAAAAGTGATATGGAAAAGAGTATAAAATAGAAGTGTTATGGCATAAAGCTAAAAAACTAAATGGAAGAATGAAGAAGTGGAATCAACTAAGAGAGGAAGTGAAGTGATTAGATGACTTAGCCAAGTGTGCCTACAAGGAGAAGAAGAATAGGACATCTCCAAAAGGTAAGGTGTACCAAGAATGAACATAGAATATAGTGTACAAATATCAGTAATAGACTAAAATAACTTCTCATAATGAGAATGGATAATTGGATCAATTTCTATAGAAATAGGGATAATGGTGGTAATAAGAGATAAAGTAGAATTAGGAGAGTTGTTGAGAGTGGAAATATCTTTTATGGAAGGAATGGGTAGTAAAGGGGAGGGGAAGGCATGGAATGGTTTGCATGAGTCTTGATATCAAAGAGGTAGTGGTCAACATCACATGTATCATAGGTCAACGATGTATCATGTGTATGCTTGGTCTCATCTCCTAATGTAATAATGTCATCAACCGAAGGTAAGAGAGCTATATCATAAGAAGATAGAGTGATAGCACCTTCATTAATGATACATTGAATATTAGACCTTACATCTTGATTATAGTAGGGAGAGTGTTTAAACATCCTATGATATGTACAAGATTGGTGGGATGAAGGGTCATGCTTTGTGACAAGGTGTCATTGTACATCATTTAATCTATTTTCAGATGTCAATAATCTAGGGGCTGTGTCCTCGGCTGTTTGCAACTAGGGATTCTACAGTTACCAGTTTTCCTAACTAATCTTAATAGCTTCTACTAATTTGAAAAGATTAATCTGTCTCCTTACTAAATAAACTTAAGGAATGCTGAAAATAGGACTAAACAAGAAATTTACTCAAAGCAATCTTAAAAATAGTAACATGCATCTATCTATCAAAATCAATAAATACTTTTTATAACAGAAAGCTGAAGTAATAAAATAGTGGTACTAGCCACCTGCCTTGGTGGTGAGAGTGAGCCCTTGCTCCACACCCTTAGGGCTAAAGGCTATAGTAGAAAATTAGCACAAGAGAAGATCACAACTAGATCCAATCCGATTCATTCACTTTGCATTCACGAAAAATATTGCTATCACAGAACTGAGGTTACCGAGAATCAGAATAATTTAATCATTGTATATTTCTTCTGTTGTTTCTAAAAATATATATTAAAAAGAGTGATGACATATTACTTATCCTATCTATCAGTTCTTCTATGAGATGGCATCCATCTCTTTATTACACTAGTTGTTTAACTATAGAAAATGATCATGCAAAAAAAAAGAAGACTGAGTGGAATAGAAGTCCACTCAGAATTCTAAGTTTGAGTCTTAATACATTTGGGCAGCGAGGCCCTGAAAATATGGCTATTGAATTAGTTCTATCCGTAACTCATGCAAAAATTTTATAAAGATAAAAACTCCAGTAGTTTAACTAAAGATGACCCTTCACCACTCAGGTGATGATTTGAGTGAAATGAGAGGTATTAAGATCACTGCTGAGAGTGCCTAATTAGCAGCTTATGCTGGAAATATACCCTGCTCTTAGGAGGTGCTGGAGATAACTGTTCTTGTCTGTAGCTTCAGAGATATGTCTATAGCTTTCTCTGTTCAGCTCTGGAGATGCTCCCAACTCCCGCAGAGCTCCGGAGAGGCTTTCCTCATTTCTTCAAAACTTCAGGTGTCATGGTACTTTGGTATTGTCTTCGGAGATCATTGAAGACTATCTCTAGAGATGCACAAAATTGTTGTTCCTAGCATCTACACCTATTGATTAAAAAAGAGAGAAGTTTCTACATTTTTCCATCAATTCCATGCACATTAGTCACTCAATCAGAAATTATAATCTTAAGTAATCTATCTCAATTAATCATTAACTAGAATGATCTTACTAGCTTATTTGGGTATAAACATTAGGAAAGATGGACTCAAAAAGGAGTTAAAGAGAAGTAAAAAGATGTATTTCATGGGTGCAACTTGGCACTCATCATCCCCCCATACCTAAGGTTTGGCAGGTCCTCCTGCTTCTCACATTCTAGATTTAGTCTAGTGAAGTAGCTTGTCAGTCAAGCTATAATCCTGTGCATAGGTGGTCCAAGTTGTGTGATTGATATTATCATTGCCTCTGTATTCATCAACCTGTTTCATTCAGTCCTGCAATTTCTCATCTTCCATCTATTCTACCCAGATAGGGATTGGTTCAATTATTAGAGAGGGCCTTAACCGTCCACCTATCCATTCCTACTTATGGTTATCCATCATTTTGGATATCAACTTTGATTTTCTCATAAATAATCTTAAGTTTGCATGGGTGACCACCTCTCTCATTTTCTGCTCTAGGGTCAAAATATTCCATCTCTTCTTTGCTATGGCAAGCACTGGGTTTTCTGAATTGATAATGAAAAGACCAAAATCGATGGAGCATTCTTGCAAACTTTTTAGGTATAATGGAAAAATTATGTTCTTATTATTAGGATGATAGATAAGGGACCTAAATTGAATGTTGAAAGCATTAGGATTGGGACATTCCTTCCTGATGAAGAGATCTATTTTTAAATCTTTCTTGAGAGGATCTTCCATCCTTTCATTCCAGATCTGATGATTCCTTATTAGGGACATAAATGCCTTAAGTTGGCATTCCCCCACAAAATGATTAAGAATGAAAGTTATATCATTAACACAGAACCCATGCAGGTATAATTCACATAGGAAGTTCTTGTCCTCATCATTACTCCTTGTATATGCTGTCATGAATCCTTCTGTTGTCTCAGTATCCCCAACTGGGTCAAATAGAATTAAGGAGAATTTCCTCTGTAGGACTCTTTCTTGTAAGAACATAGAATAGCTGGCACTTGGAGGTCTGTAAGATAGAATTTCTGAAGAAAGGGAGGCCATTTCAATTATTTTGCCTTCCAGAGTTGCTATTCTGTTTGTTTTGGTAGTGACTACCCTTTGTAACTGCAACATAGGCTTGGAAGCCTGATATTCTCTACATTTCTTCTACCAATGGAACAGGGCTTTAGGAATGTCAATGGGGATTCAACCCACATAGGCATTTATTTGTATTTCTTGCTCATTGGTTGCCCTTGGGCTAGCCAATTCTTGAATATATTCCTCCTGGTCATCTAGTCTGTTATTGGCCCAAGTTAATTGTCTTTCCTATCTTTGTAGTTTCTCAATCAATGCTACCATTATTGTGAGGCTATTGTCTCTAGCCATGGTAAGCTCAGAAACACTCTGTGCTGCCTCTTTCTCTTTTTCTTCCAACAGTTTGGCTACCTCAATTTTCTGTGCCTCCAACTCTGCCTCTTTCTCAATTCTTTGGGCCTCTAATTCTACCTCTACTCTGACCTTCTTGAGGTCAATAATAATCAAATTCTTCCCCCAGAGTAATCTCTTTAAGTTTTCCATCTCTTCCATCATTTGCTATTCTTTTGAAATTTCCACATCCTCTTGATCAGAGGGATGAGAGAAGGCTTCTACTTCTGCTTCTGTTGCTTCTTCTGTGGCTATTGGCTGATCATCAGGGTTTTCCATGGTCATCTACCCTGTACTGTCAATTGTACCCATTTTCCCTGCTTCATCCTTTCCTTCAGGCTGCATGTCCTAAGGGTCTTCTTGGGGCTCCTCTGCTTCTGCTGGTATCGATGAAGGCCCAATTTTATCCTCATATGTTCTAAAACCCAGGAGTACCTCAGCTAGGAGGGTAGTATCCTCCTTAGCCTATGAGAGTTGTCTCTACCTTTTGCTTCTTCATAGCAGAGGTGGGGCAGGTGCCTTCAGAGTAGGTCTGTCTTCCTCAGAATCTAAGGAAATAGTAAAAGTTTGTATGTGTTCTGTCTCTGAAGCACATGATGGTTCTAAAATTGGACTCTTTGGAGCACATGACGGTTCTAGGGAAACTTCTCTTTGATTTCTCTTCCTAACTAGAGGGATCTCATCTGAATCATGAGATGGTTCTTCAGCCCACTAGCTTCCCTCTATTCTCTATCCTGAACTTCCCTCTATTAATTTCTTAGGGCACGATTCCTCAGTTAGAGTCATTTTTCTCCTAACTGATCGAGTCATGTATGGGGTTTGTCTAGGAGTAGACTCTGTAATTTCTTTGCCTTTCCTCCTTTTATCAAGAACAGGGGCTGTAGATGAAGATGCCTCTTGTGATGGTTTCTTTCCTCTTTGAACAACTATGGAGGAGGTTGAAGGCTCATTTTCTTCTTCTTGGTGGGTAGGAGGATTGTCACCTCCTGGTTGTGCCATCACTAGTTCTTTGTTTTGAGAATTCTGCTCAAGAAAGTTTTTCCATAATTCTTCCCCATTGGCCTGAGATAGGAAGTGGTGTTTAACTACTAGAAAGATGAGACCATGATGTTTCATGGGACCCTTATTCCACTGATATTTCTCTATAGTTGCCCTGATTGCAGAATACAGGAAATTGGGAATGTTTATGCTATACTCAGGGTGTCTATTTCCATGTCTTAGAAAAATTAGCATTTTCATGATTGGCCCTAAAACTAGAGAGAATTGACCATCACAAGTAAAATATTTCATCAACCAAGTGGCAATAGATTGCCAAGGGTTTGGGAGTGTGGACCTCAGAATTCCTTTTACTTCATTCTTATTTGAATGCATTTGCATAGCAGGTTCACTACGAATAGAGAAATTTTTAATCAAATCAGTGTATAAGGTTTTCAAGTGGTAAAACCTCTCACCTTGTTCAGGAAGTCTAGAAATGTGGTTGCTAGTGGCTAAGGAGAAATTGATTCAAACTCCTCTAATAGCTGTCTGGTTGTCCCTTAAATTTTTGAGGAATTCATCCAGAACATCTTCCTAAAACCCTTCAAATTTTCTTAGGAAGTCTAACCATCCTGCAACTCTTAGAATGTTTGCTGCAGCTTCATCCTACAGAAGACCCGCAGCACTTTCTGGCTCAGACTTCTTCTTTACCCCCATTGCTAAATTAGTTCCACCTTCTGTGTTTAATTCCTCACCTCCTCAATTTGTAGTTTATCCCTTCCTCTTATCTCTGCAAGCTCCAGAGGACTATTCAATTTTCTCTGTAGGCTCCAGAGGACTATTCAATTTGCTCTATAGGCTCCGAAGGACTATACAGTTTGCCCTATTCTTTAGGGTACTTCGAAGGTTCGAATGAGGAATGCTATGTTTCTCAGCTTAGGCTTATGCAGATTAGTTAGAGTATTGAGGCAGTCATAAATGCAATAGAATGACAGGACACTCCGGAGGCAAGGTGGTAATATAGTATAGTTAGCAGCATGTGTGAATTTTAGAAAGAGAATGATGGCAGGAGGACGTGTCATAGTGGTGGCACCCAAAAACAGAAAGATAAGATAGTTTCTATTAATGATTAATTAAAGATAGAATTACCTAGATTACTCTTAATGATGAGGGCGATGTACACAGTAGAGATGCTGCGTCATTGTTGGAGACTGCATGCATCATGGCACATGAGCAATTTTTGGTGGTTGGAGATGATGTCCACTACTCCATTGATACGTGAACTGCAATCATTTCACTAAGTGGTTCAAGAATCCATGTTCCTTGGATGACGTTAGTACCGGCTTTACGAATACCCCTTCAAATGATATGTGTGCCAATTTAATTTATTCTTGTGGTAAAGTAGAGGATGAGTCATGATGACCTCATCATGTGATGTGTCCACTTTACCGCCTGGCGAGGTGGGTCCTCTCTCTCATTATTGAAATTGACTTCTTTATTGATAGAGTGCTGGAGGCACTCCTGGTTTGGGAAGTGTTGGAGGTGCTCCTGGTTTGGGAAGCGCCGGAGGTGCTCCTAGTTTGATAGAGCGCCGGAGGTGCTCCTAGTTTGATAGAGCGCCGGAGGTGAATTTGACTAACTCCTAGCACCTGATCATCTTCAGAGCTCAAATGTTTCCAACTGTCCTAAATAAGGGAACCGCCATTTGCTGGTTTTCAACTCCCTTGGTCGAGAAAGATAGCCATTTACTGGTTTTCCATCTTTCTCTTTTTTTTTAGAAGGTAGTCATTTGCTAGTTTTCAACCTTCCTTTTTTTTCTTCTTTTTTTTTTCAATCCAACACTATGACAAAGGAGGTATCCCATGTATCAAAACACAAATCATTAGGAAACTCCTCTTTAGTAGATGCTCTTTTATAGAGCCTAATTCGATGGCCATTTACTAGAAATGTGTCTGTGCTTCCATCAATAGGTTCCAATAATACAGTTCCATTTTCAAAAGCTTCCTTTACTTGATAAGGACCCATCCAATGAGTTTGTAATTTTCCCTTGAACTCTTTGAATTTAGAATCATAAAGAAGAACCCAATCACCTTGTTGAAATGTCCTCCTTTTTATGTGTTGGTCATGCCATTGCTTCCTCTAATATTGAACTAGTTCTATTTGCTGAATGGCCTCTATCTGAATTTCATCCAACTCATTGAGCTGAAGAATTCTATTCTATTGAGCTATAGACAATGGTAGACCAATATCCAATATAGTTTTAAGTGTCTGGAGTTCAAATTCTATAGACAAGATAGGTTTTTTCCCATAAACTAATTCATATGCTGAGAACTTTGTTGTGGACTTCCAAGTGGTGTTGTAAGCCCAAAGTGCTTTAGGTAATCTGCTAGCCCAATCTTTTCTGTTCATTTCTACTGTCCTTGTCAAAATATTTTTAAGTTCCCTATTGGTTACTTCTACCTATCCATTTGCTTGAGGATGGTAAGGTGAAGATTTTATGTGCTTGACTTGGTACAAATCTATGAATGCTTTGATTACTTGTGAAGTAAAATGAGGTCCTCTATCTGAAACTATTGATCTTGGGGCTCCAAATCTTAAGAAAATCTTATTGTAAAGGAAATCAGCAACTTTTTCTTCTCTTGCAAATTGTAATGCTTGAACCTCAGCCCATTTTGTAACATCATCTGTGCATACTAGAATGTACTCCTTGCCTGATGATGGTGGAGAAATTAGTCCCACAAAGTCTAGACCCCATTGCTCCAATGGTTCCATCATGACTTGAGGATGTAGTAACATCTCCTGGGTAAAGGTTGGTTGTCCCATCCTTTGGCACTAGTCATAGTGCTGCACATACTTCTTTGTATCTTTATGAAGAGAGGGCCAGTAGTACCCAGCTCTAAGGATTTTGTGGACTGTCCTGTGGAAAGAGTAATGGCCACCAAATTGTTCATCATAACATGCTCTCAAGACATCAAAAATATCATTATCTTTTAGACACCTGCGTAGAATGAAATCAGGACCACATTTAAATAGTAAACCATTCAACCATTTGTAAGATAAATTTTCTTTAACCAAACATTTTCTTTGTTTTGAGGTAAAATGGCATGGATACAAGCTAGTGTAGTAGAGGATATAGCAAAAAGATGTTCATCTGGGAACTTGTCTTCCACTGGTTGGTTTTCTCCTCCTGTATGCAATCTTCACAAAAAATCAGCAACCAAATTAAACTTTCTTGGATTATCAACTATGGTAATATCAAATTCCTGCAATAACAATAACCACCTGATGATCCTTGCACCCACTACTAGTTTATTCATTAGGTACTTGATGGTTGCATGATTAGTGTGCACAAATATCTTATATCCAGTGATATAATGCCTAAATTTTTTTATAGCATAGATGACTGCTAAGAATTCTTTTTCAATTGTGGTGTAATTTCTTTCTACAGAGGTAAGGTTTTTGCTGATGTAATAAATGGCATGCATACTTTCTCCTTCCTCTTTTTGTCCTAAAACTGCCCCAACGGACTCATTTGAAGCATCAGTCTATATGTGAAATAGCAAAGTCCAATTTGGTCCTCTTAAAATTGGTGTGACAGTAAGCTTCTCTTTCAAGGTTTCAAATGCTAATTGACATTCCTCTATCCATAGATATTCTATGTCTTTTTTAAGTAGGGTAAATAGGGGAGTTGCTATTCTGCTGAAATTTTCTATGAATCTCCTATAGTAGCCTACATGACCCAGAAAACTTCTAACATCTTTCTGATTTTTAGGTCAAGGCAACTATGTAATCACTTCTATCTTGTTTTGATCCCCTTTGCTGAAATGTGGTGTCCTAAAACAATTCCTTCCTCTACCATCATAAAGCACTTTTCTTGGCTAAGGGATAATTGATTTTTCTGACAGCATTTTAGTACTTTCTCAAGGTTTGTGAGAGCTTCTTCAAAATTATCCCCATACATAGTAAAGGCATCCATATATACCTCCATTCATTCATTAGCTAGTTTAGCAAAACTAGCTAAAACAAGTCTCTGAAATGTAGCTGGGGCATTGCATAGTCCAAAGGGAAGAACTTTGTAAGCAAAAGTTCCCCAAGAGTAGGTGAAGGTGGTTTTGTCCTAATCTTCAGGTGCTACTTGAATTTGATTGTACCCACTAAATCCATTTAGAAAAGAGAAATACTTTCTCCCAACAAGGTTGTCCAAAACTTGGTCAATGAATGGTAAGGGAAAGTAGTCCCTTTTTGTGGCCTTGTTGAGCTCTCTATAATCAATAGACACCCTCCATTTCCCATTCTTTTTAGGCACTATGACAAGGGGTGAGACCCATTGACTATCTAAGATTGGATATATGAACCCTGCTTGAAGTAATTTTTCTATTTCAATTTTCACAATGTCCTTTAAAGAAGGATTCAATCTTCTCTGGGGCTATTTGATAGGTTTAATATCCTCGATGTATATATGATGGGTACAGATCTCAGGAGGTATGCCTTTCATATCTTGGTATTCCCAAGCAAAAGATGTTGAATGGGAAATCAAAAGTTGGATGAGTTTTTCTTCCTGATTGGCTATTAACTGAGTATTGATATTAAGTGTTTTCCCTGGTAAAATCATGACCTGTTTTGTGATTTGATCCATCGATGTAGTTCATCTGCACATTGGAGTCATAGTATTAAGAGGATAAGAATGTGGAAGCAACATATGGAAAGTGGCTAAGTCTCTATAAAAGGTTTCCGCACAAGGAATGATGTTGGCAAGGGTACAATGAGAAGAAGTAAGAAGTTCTCTCCTAAAGTCTTGGGCGAGTTCCATCACATCCTCATTGATTAGGATGTGAGTAATGTCTTCTATTGTATCATAGTATATTTCTTCTTCTAACTCTCCCAGATGTTCCTTGATGGTTACCATAGCTACTGAGGCACTGTTGTCATTGTTCTCTAGTTCATCCACCCATACTCTTCCTGTATAATGTATTGATGGTTTAGCTAGAGGATACAAAGATATTTTCTTTAAATCTATCCCATTAGAAATGACCATATCTCTAGTTTGACAATTAATAGATGCTGCTTCTATAGCCAGCCATGGTCTTCCTAAGATCAGTGAATAAGTATTTCTCTGGTTTCTAGGTTCTAGTATCAGGAAATCCACTGGAAATTCCCATTAATCTATGACAACCGGTACATCAATGATTACTCCGTTTGGAATAGCTACTGACTGGTCAGCAAGTTGAAGAATTGTAGTTGTGGGTTGGATACCTGATAGAGCTAATTTGTCCATTGTGTGGACTGTCATCACATTAATTGCTACTCCCAGATCAACCAGAAAATTTGAAATTTCTACCCCTAAGATGAAAACAATTGTGACAGGATTTCCAGGGTCTCCATATTTTGGGAGGATAATTTCTCCCATCAATAGATCTACTACTTTTCCTTCCACCTATATTGTGGAGGGAAAGTTTTTCTTCCTGCCCTGCATTTTGATACAATACTGTTTAATGAACTGATTTAGTTCCAGTACATCTCTGATTGCTTGGAGAATAGGAATTTCAATGTTTAGTTGCTTGATTTCTTGTAAAAGTTATGATTCCAGGTTGGTTTGGATTTGTTTTTGTAAGATCTTTTCTGCGAAACATTCTATTTAAGTCATTCTAGGTATGGTGCTAGTTTTTCCATCTCTAAAGCATCTCTGGAGCTCTTGTCAGAATTGTGTTCAGGAATGTTCTCCGGAGTCAGTCTTTTAGGAGTAACTCTGGAGTTGTCCAAGGATGATTCTTTTAGCAATTTTTCGTTAGTAATCTCCTCCGGGGGTTGAGTGGATGAATTTTTAGGTTCCTCATCATTGGTTACTTCAACTATAGTTGGAGGAGATGGTCTTGGGAATGCTTTCATAGAACGTAGTTGGAGATTATTTAAATATATAGCATTAATTCCAGCTAGATTTTCTTGCTCTATCATGTAAATAGCTACTCCCTGTTTATTCTGTGGGTTTGGTATAGGATGAGCTGGTAAAGGTGGTTAGCTAACTGGTTCATTTTGTGCTTGACCTTGTGTGTTGGGGGGTCCAGTTAGTAAAGCTTGTTGTTGAGGCTGGAAACGTCTAGGTTGTCCCTGGTATTGGTGATTATAACCCTACTAAGAACCCCATTAAGGTTGCATGTTTTGTGATCCAAACTATGGTGGCCACTGTTGATTTCCCCAAGGCTGATTTTGCTAATTTTGGTTTTGCCAATGTTGATTTGGCCAATCCTATTGTCCCCATGGAGGAATATTTTGAGGCCCATGCCAAGTTGGATTCCACTGATTATTTCCCCAATTAGAAGGACCCATGTAAGAAGGTTGGTTTGGATACTAATTATAAGGGAAATTCCCATCTTATTTTTGTCCCACATAGTTCAATTTCTCTTCTATTACAGCATTTTTCTTACTCAATCTTTTCAAGGCTAGAAGTTGACTACATTGACTTGTAGGATATTCCTTATCATAGATCTGACAAATCTCTAATTTTTCCAAAGGGCATTCTCTCAATAGATGTTTGTTTCCACACCTAGGACAATAGATGGAGAGTGGTTCAGTTGCTCTGTTTTGGTCAGTTGTTCTAGTTTTTGCTTGAATCCCATCCAATGTGGTATTTAATTGGACCAAAATGTTTATTTTTAGATTTGCAATCTCTTCCATTAACTGTCCTATTTCATTCTTCCCTTTAAAAGTTTTGGATGCCCTCACTCCATCTTGGGTTCTAGAATAGTTCCTGCAGAGTTCTTCTATAGCAGGTATTTCTATTTTGTTGATATTCCCTTTTCCCATTAGATCCAGTGTTTGTTTTGATTCTTTATCCAATCCTTTAACAAATAGGGTTCTGGCCAAGGAGTGATCCACTGGGTTACCATACCTTCTTAAGAAAAAATTAACCTATCCACATAGTCCTCTAAGGTCTCTTCCTCCCCTTGCCTAATTTTAAACAATTCTTCATTTTTATTATTGGATCTACAGTAATCTTGGTATTTTTCCAAAAACTTTGTTTCCATCTGATCCCAAGAATGGATAGAATTCTAGGGTAAACCTATAAACCATCTCATTATAGAATCTTTCAGAGTTGAAGGGAACAGTTTGAGTTTTTGGTTATTTGATCCATAATCATAAGTTTGGCAGACTACTTTGAATTCAAACAAGAACTGATCTGGATCTTCAGAAGAAAGTCCTCTAAAATTTGGCAAGTGTCCTAGTGAGATATTCTTCATAGGAGCATTGTCTCCAGTAGCCAAAACAATAGGATAGGAGAAGGTTCTTGGAGCCTGATTTTCCTCTTCCTCATGATTATCATTTTCCATGTTTAGTACTGGTTCTTCTCCCTGAGGTTCTAGGAAATTAGGTTCTATTAAAGGATCTACCTGAAACTTTTGTTGTAATTCCTAGATATAATTGGCAAGTGGAAGATTTGGAGGATCTAAGGGAGTATTGTTCTGAGGTGCAGCTTCCAAAGTAGGTTTTAGGTTTCTCTCCTCAACAAGATCTTGTGCCACCCCACTACTTTCCCCTATGGCTTGTTGTTGGGGTGTCTGCTTGATATATCTTCTTTTTAAATCTAGCTCTAACCATACAAATCTATCCTAAAAACTATTTTAACTAAGTTTCCTAATTAACACAAGATTTCCCTGGAAATGGTACCAAAAATGACAAGGTGTCATTGTACCTTATCATTTAATCTATTTTCAAATGTCAATAATCTAGGGGCTGTGTCCTTGGCTGTCTGCAACTAGGGATTCTACAGTTACCAGTTTTCCTAACTAATCTTAATAGCTTCTACTAATTTGAAAAGATTAATCTGTCTACTTACTAAATGAATTTAAGGAATATTGAAAACAAGAATAATAGGAAATTTACTCAAAGCAATCTTAAAAATAGTAACATGAATCTAGCTATCAAAATCAGTAAATACTTTTCATAACAGAAAGTTGAAGTAACAAAATAGTGGTACTAGCCTCTAGCCTTGGTGGTGAGAGTGGGCTGTTGCTCCACACCCTTAGGGCTGAAGGCTATAGTAGAAAATCAGCACAAGAGAAGATCACAACTAGATCCAATCCAATTCATTCACTTTGCATTCATGAAAACTACTAATATCACAGAACTAAGGTTACCGAGAATCAGAATAATTCAATCATTGTATATTTCTTTTGCTGTTTCAACATGTATATATCAAAAAGAGTGATGACATATCACTTATCCTATCTATCAGTTCTTCTATGAGATGACATCCATCTCTTTATTACATTAGCTGTTTAACTATAGAAAATGATCATGCAAATAAAAGAAGACTGAGTGGAACAGAAGTCCACTCAGAATTCTAAGTTCAAGTTTTAATACATTTGGGTAGCGAGGCCCTAAAAATATGGGTATTGAATCAATTCTATCTGTAACTCATGCAAAAACTTTATAATGATAAAAAATCAGCAGTTTAACTAAAGATGAACCTTCACCACTCAGGTGATGATTTGAGTGAAATGAGGGGTATTAAGATCACTGCTAAGAGTGCCTGATCGGTAGCTTATGCTAGAAATATGCCCTGCTCTCAGGAGGCGCCAGAGTAATTGTTCCTGTCTACAACTCCAGAGATATGTCTGTAGCTCTAGAGATATGTCTGCAGCTCTAGAGATATGTCTGTAGCTTTCTCTGTTTAGCTCTAGAGATGCTCCAGACTCCCGTAGAGCTCTGGAGAGGCTTTCCTCATTTCTTCAAAACTTCAAGTGTTATGGTACTTTGGTATTGTCTCTGGAGATCATTGAAGACTATCTCTAGAGATGCACAAAATTGTTGTTCCTGGCATCTACACCTGTTCATTCAAGAAGAGAGAAGTTTCTGCATTTTTCCATCAATTCCATGTACATTAGTCACTCAATCAGAAATTATAATATTAAGTAATCTATCTCAATTAATCATTAACTAGAACAATCTTGCTAGCTTATTTAGGTGTAGACATTAGGAAACATGGACTCAGAAAGGAGAAAAAGAGAAGTAAAAAGATGTATTTCATGGGTGCAACTTGGCACTCATCACTTTGAAGGGTTTCCAAATTAGGTAGGTGGAAGTGTTATAAGTTTAGCTTCTAAGAGGATGGGTAGGATATGGTTAGGAGGGTCGATAAGAAATGTACATGATCTTTTTTAACCTTGCAATGAATTAGAATAAGGTTGAGCAAGTAGAGAAATGTCACAAAGGTGATTATTCTTGGGTGGAGATGTAGGAGAGGGACTATCATATTTTATGTGACAATTCTCTAGAAGAGTTTGGTCAACTTCAATGGAGCAAAGGGGTAATTTGGAAAGAAAATTCAATTGTAGAAAGATTAAGGATTTTTGGATGTGGAAACAAGTTCTCCTAGAAAAAGGTATCATAAGGTTGTTAGGATGTCAGCACCACCAATGAACAAGCATAGGAAAGAAGTGAGAGGAAAACACCCTAACACTTCCACCGGAAACTTGTTTACATTGGGTGAAGTGTGTAAGGTACACTTTAGGGTCTAGGTTATATTGAAAATGGTAGATAAAGGCCTGGGTGACATTAGAAAATTAGTATAAGGAACCTTGAGGTAAAGTATATAACTAGTATCAGGTGTGACCTATCAAAATGCTAGGAAAGAGTTAGGCCAAAATATAATTGTCAAGGTATGGGTTAAGCATATTGTATTTAGAAGTGTCTCATATAATTCAAGGGATTACCTTGGCCATTATACTTGTCACATGAAGAGTCCTAATATAGACATGAGAAGGGTAGGTGAGAATCTCAGGGGACAAAAAAGAGCATAGTCATGTAGGTGTAGAATAGACATGTGACAAATTAGGGGAAGAGAAACAGGGACTAAAATGTGAGTTAGAAGGATGTAATAATATATCATGTGTAAAGGTAGAGGTAAAAGATGGAGTAATAGTTGGGAGAGATGTTGTAATAGGAGGATTAGAAGGAAGCTTGTAAGAAATAGATGGTGAGGCCTCTGGGAAAGAAAATGGTATGGAAGGGGTGGTGGGTAACAAATATAGAGAAATATGTTGAGAACGATCTAGGCTTAGGAAAGGTACCTTTAATATAGGAGAATAATAAATGGATGAAGAACCATGAGAAGGAAGATCAATGTCTCATGCTTTTGGAATGTCAACCAATGTAATGCAAGTAAAATGATTGATGATTCTAGCATGCTCAATATTATCCCCAAGTCATGGATCATCCTCCAAAATAAATAAGCAATAGAAGGGTACATCTTGACAAGAGAAAGGATCAATATAATCATGAGCCCCATTATTATTTGAAGAAGAGTCATCAAAGGTACTAAAAATGGAGTATCAATAAGTGTGTAGGAATCATGTCATGAAGGATTATAATCAATTGTATAAAGGGGATCCTCATATGTAGTGAAAGAAGTAGAGAAGGAAGAAACATCTTGTGAGAGATCAAAGGGGTTAGAAGATGTGGCTAGAGGAGGATGAGAAGTGGGCAAAAGAAGGTTGGTATAGATAAATGAAAGGACAAAAAATGATAAATGATGAATGTATGCATGTAAATAAGCCCAAGAATAAGACCATCATGGACCTATGGAAAAATATTTAAAATAAGAGGTTAATAAAAGAAGATGTGGAAAAGGTGTAATGGAAGATAAAAATAGATGTTGGGAAGAGTATGTAGAAAGATGTGAATGTTAAATCAATGGAGAAAGAGAATGGGGGATTAATTTTATTTTTTATCTGGTTGTTGGATTGATTTGGGAAGTAAATAAAAGGAGAAAAGAAAGGGAAGGTTTGGGTGTTGAATGGTTGAATTCATCAAAATGAAAGATAAAATTTAAATGCTACCTTACGATTAAAGTGAGGTTGAATTTAATCTTTCTAGTGCATTAACTATACTAACCTTATATTACATTCCCTTAAGAATAAAATATGAAAAAATTGAAATAAAATGAAGGTTAGTCTAATCAATGCTTTTGATTTTTGTTTTCATAAAAATAGAAATGATTTGATAATGAAAGTAGATTAAACAAAGGAAATATTCTAAGAATGTGAACATGGACAAGGAATATGAAAATTGAATCAATGATTGGTTGAAATTTGATACTAATGCAAGGACTATTTTTTTTATTTCAAGACACAAACACACCCATGGAACTTTAGTGTGGCTACGATCTAGTCCTCTATGTATAGATTAAATATTGATAATAGAATTAAATAGCAAGAGACTACACACCAAAATATATAGAAATTGAAATAAATAAAGGAAATTTCTAAACTGATAAGAGGGGGTCAGGAATACAAAGACACTAAATAAAGTGTTAATTTCATAGAAGAAATATTTTAACACAAAGCCTATGTTTTGGATAGGAAAAATGTTTAAGACTATATAGGAGCTTGTCAAGGTAGTTAAGCCCCTATTTTGGTCTTTTGACTATATTTGTAAAAAAATATGGTTACATAGCATCACCTCTCATGTGCATTTACTAAATAAGGAATCCTTATAATGGAATGAGGCAACAAAGGAAATATTTGAGGAATAAGGAAAGCCATGTGCACCATTCCAAATCTAACAATGCTATAATTTTCCAAAAACCTTCATTATATAATATGATGCTTCAAGGTATGGCATAGGAGTGGTACACATGTAAGAGGGAAGACCTATTGTATTTGATAGTCACCAACTTAAGAGTAAGAATTTGTTGAAGGCCATTATGAGAATGAAATGATGGTACAAGTCCTTCATGTATTCAAACAATGGTGGTCATATCTAATGGGAAGACACTTTAAGGTATAGACATATCATGATAGCTTGAAATACTTGTTGGAACATACATTTTAGCTTGAAGAACAACAAAAATGGGTCATTAAGATGTTGGGATATGAATTTGAGATCATCTACAAGCAAGGAAAGCAGAATATTGTGGTTGCTACCCTATCTAGGATGACTAAATCTAAAAAATCACTATCATGCACCATTTCCATACTACAAGAAGATTGGGTGAATGAGGCATGAGAAGAATGAGACAAGGACATGGATATACAAAATATTGTTTAGAAACTCCAATAAGATTCAACTATGTCATATAAATTTGTGTGGAAAGGAGACACTCTATACAACAAAGACATATTGTACCTATATAAGAAGGCAATACTTAAGTTTAAGGTTCTATAAGAGCTCCATAATTCTCCTATTGGTGGGTATTTAGGCTTCTTAGAGACTTTCATAAAATCATGCAGGACTTTTTTTAGGAAGCATTCAAAGGGAATGTTTAGAAATTTATTGAAAAATACATGGTATACTAGAAAAACAAGGTGGAAACAATTAATACCCTGAGTATTATGTAACCTATATTTATTATTAGCCAAAGGGGAAGTGGTGTGCGTGGATTTTATCACTAGTTTGCCTAAGTCTAAAGGAAAAAATTTCATCATGGTTTTTGTGGATATAATAAAAAAATATAAACATTTTTGTGCTGTATCACACCCATGCACGTAGCAAGTACTATAGTAGGCACTTTTATGGACACCATTTAGAAGTTACATGGGACCCCCAAATCATAGTAAGTAATTGTGATCAAATATTTACAAGTAACTTTTGGGCTAATATTTTTCATATTTGGGCACTATTCATGCTCATAGCTCATTATATCATCCCAAATTAGATAGAAAAATTGATGTGATAAACAAGTGCTTTGAAGGTTATCTTCATTTTGTTGATGGTTTCTATAGGTAGAATGGTGGTATAAGACTTGTTTCCACACTTTATCCAAAATACCTACATTTTTGGCATATGTGGGTACCATATACCATCCATCACCTCTTCTTTAAAGCCACACTTGAAGTTTAGAGTAGTCAAAGAACACATTCAACACTAGCAAGAAGTACTCTCTAGTCTTAGGGAAAATTGGGCAATGATACAAAACAATATGAAGCAACAAGATAATTAACATTATAGTGAAAAAAATGTTAAAGTAGGAGATCATGTCTTTGTGCAATTATATCCATATAAGTAAATGTCACTAAAATAAAATAAAAAGGATAACAAGATTTCACCCAAGTATTATGGCCCTTATCATATTTTATAGAAGATTGGCAATGTAGCATACAAACGAGAGTTACCTAAGTCAACAAAGATACATGTCTAGTCTTCTATGTTTCCTGCTTGAAGAATGTCATTTGTCAAATAATTTGAATCAAAATAGAGTTACCCAAGATTAATCAGGAGGGTAGAATCATTCTAAAACCTGAGGGAATCCTTTAGACATGCACTATAGGGTTGATGATGAGAATAAATATAGAGTACTAATCAAGTCAAAGAATATGGCTAATAATGATATGACCTAGGAAGATGAAGCATTCTTGTAGAAGAATTAGGGATTATTAACATTGAGGGAAACATTATTTTATGGTAAGGTGATATGTGTAGTGAACTTGAGGCTAGTACAACTATTAATCAACTTATATGATCATTTCTTTATTTTAATATAGGTAATTATGCTTGTCAAGGCTATCTCTATAACATAATTATTGTTAGAAAAGGTGTCTCAACCATGCAACTACAAAAGGTTTCTATTCTTCCTAGTTTTGGTCTTTTTGAATACCATTTATCTTGAAGAATAGTTTAGAACTTTCAGAGTTTGCAAAAGGGACTAAAATTGGCTGGGCTTACTATTTTTAGTAAGTCTCCATCGGAGCTCAGATGGACCCAAAACTTTCTCAAAAGGTGTGGAACTCCCAAATAAACATCTTGGGTGAGTTTTGATTCAAGATTATACCTGGATTGCAAGGTATTAAAGTTTCCATTTTTTAAAACTCCTGAAACAAAGTTCAAACTCGTATGTAAGGCACATAGACGTCCCTAAATGCCCTAAAAATTTTCATAACTAGATAAGTGGCTTATAGCTTGATAGATCTCTTCACAATCTTTATGATGCATCAAACAGTTCGTCAATTGGACACTCGGATCAAAAGTTATATGGCCTCCGGAAGTTAGACCTCCTATTTTGGGAAATGTGAAAACGTGTTGGACACTTAAAAGAGTTGTAAAGGGGAGAGTTACACATGTTGGTATGTGATTTGGCACATCACAAGGCATCTTTGATTGGAGATAATTATGGCGCCACTTTTGGGTGGTTTTTGGCTTATGGTTTTGTAATTACCATTGACGGTTTACTATATTGTATCTCCTATATATCAAGAGCTTGAGATGGAGGTTGTGTAAAAGGAGTCATATAGATGTTGATATTCCCACAGATCTCTGGTTAGTTATACTATTGTGAAAGATTCCTATGCAAGTATATTGTAATCTCTTTGATTACTGAATAATATATTGGGTGGATTTGGACTATGGGGTTTTTCTCCCGAAAGGGTTTCCCCATGTAATTACGGTGTCATTGTATGATTTCTATTTGTGTTCATTTATGTAACTTCTATAAAGATCTGAAAGGTTCTACATATCCCTCCCCTTAAGATTAGTGTAGGAAGTTATTTCACTACCTTAGTTTCCTTGCAATTATGACATATATAGGAGGTAGTGGTTATTTTATTATTATCATATTATGAATTATGTTCTTACATTAGAGGTTTCCTCCTCAAGGTGGATTATTATTATTATCAAGTGTTATCAAGCATTTGCATCTTATTTCCTAGCATATTGTTCCATTATGCATGAAATTTCATTACATTCTAGGTATGTTTAGATGTTTAAAGAAAATTTGGCTATGTGAATATTTGTTGTTTCATTGTTTCATTGGCTATGAGTCTAGTTCTTATTTATAGATTCAATTTATTAATTTTTTTTCTTTTCTAATTATGATTCTATTTTTCAATTAATAGAAAGCAATCCTCTTTGGTTGAACGATCAATCTTATCATTAAAATATATATCTTGTACCTTTTAGTAGCTTATGAGTAGACAAGGTTCTAGTCATTTACATTATTCAATAATATAATCATGTATGGAAACTTGAGAGAGATTTAATTTTAAATACATCTAAAAAATCATGCCTATTTGGATTCTGAGTTGCACATGCATATGAAAGATTAAGGGAATTCACCAAAGTGGATCATACAAATTTGTTTCATGTCATTAAATGCATGTGTAATAGTGTTTTCATTTTCTTAATAAAGGTCATGTAGGTCTCATTATATAAATAATATATTATGACATTAGTGAGAGTGGATTAGGGTTCATATGTACATTGGACATGGTTGTTAAGGGCCTAGCTATGTTATTTTGTTTCTCTTTAATTGCAATGTGAATACCTCTATGAAAAACCTCCAAGGTTTATTAGAGACTAAAGAGAAGAAGAGATACCCTCTCTTAGTAATTAGCCCTTAATTGCCCATGGTCTAATCATGATTATATCTTAACACCCTAGGCTGACATATATTCCCAAGCCTAGGTTTGGTGTGTAATGTCTAGAATTGTGGATAATAGTTTTGAATGTTAATAGGTTGCATTATGTAGACCAATCCATTTGATTTGGCCTTCTCTACTAGAAAAAATTTGTCATTTAATGCAATGGTCTAGTATGCAAATGTCATGTTTCTATGTGAAAGTTGTCAGTTAGTCCTAATCTAAGATGAATTTGACTCCAATCACCCCAAGGATCTAGATCTAATCTACATACTTCTCATTTTTGGTCCTAATTCAATCTTTTTATTATTTACCTAAACCAAATTCATGGCACAAGTGTGGCTTTGACCCATGAATTCATAAAATCAAATTTAATTCTAGGCACAAGCCAACTCAATCTCAACAAGTCATTACCTACCAACATAAGCATGAAATATTTAAATTTACATGCTATCTCATCTTGTATAAAAAGGACCATAGCCATAGGTCATTTTATCATCACTTAGCAACACATTTACACATTGCTTAATAATTACAAGAGCACATATAGCACTATAGCATCAACATCTACACTCATAAGGACATATTAGGCATTTGCATTCTACTTGGTGTGTTTGTGAACATGTTAGAAATATTAAATCAATCAAAGGGCTTGACTAAGGTGAAATGTGGGAATCTAGTTACCTTCCTCTCCTAGCACAAGAAGTTCCAACAGTGCTTATCAACACCATCTTTTCCCAATTCTTAGAGGTGAATACAATTTTGAGAAAAACAAAGTAACAGGTTTAAAGACACATAAAAGGTTCAATGCAAGAGGTATGGGATTGAAGTATAATGAAGAATGATTAATTTTATAGTCTATTGGGATGCAACTTATGCAAATATACTTGCTAATCACTAAGGTAAGACATGTGTATGCCATACAACTAAATACACCTATCCTCTTTATCACATATATCTAAACTAATTGAATGCATTATGTGATATTTCATCAAGTTATAGCTACATAGTTTTTGAGTTAATATCATTGACTTGCATTTCATGAGTAGTTGTTCACAAGAGCCCATCTCTCACAAGAATGACTAGTCCACTTAGCACTTATTGCATCTAGGTGGTGCTCATAGGGGTGAAGTATTGGGACTTCCTAAGAGGTCACCCATCCTAATACTACTTTGACTCAAGTGAAATTAACCATGGAAATTTTCCAAGATCAAGCCCACTTGACTTGCTACCTTATTTGCTAAACCTTGAGCAAGTATTCTGTCTAATGAACCATTCATTATAGATCCCTTAACTCATTCATTATCAAGCAAGTTGTGTTTTTGGTAGTCTATCAAATTATGTGATGTTTTATCATGATACAACTACGTAATTTTTTATTTAATTAAGATGTCCATCAATAAGATTAAGTCAAAAATTATATAATTGAATCTTCATAAAACATCACATAATTTAACACACTATGATAAATACTACCTATTTTATAGTTAAATCTAAATTTAATTCATTAACATCTAAATATCTATATAAAATAAATTTGTTTCCTTAAATAAAATATTCATTTTAGACAACATATTCCTTCTATAATAGAGACAATTTAAACTATAATTATCTTAAGTGACATACACACAACTCCATCTATAATCCTTTGGATTCCCATTCTCATCGGCGTTGCAAAGCAGGAAGGAAAGCAGATCCTGCTATGGCGAAGCGGAATGGCAAGCCAAATGCGCTCTTCTTTTTCTCAATAACAGTCTGCAGAATTTGGTGGATATGATTACTCCCAACTCTGGCTTTCCGGTACAGAGTCCCCGGAAAATCGAGAGGAATCTGCAACATTCTGTTTACCAAGTCAATAAAATGGTGATACAAATCAGATTGCTGAGTCCCTTCATCCATGCTGAGAAACAAACTACAAGCCACAGCAAACAAGCAACACTTCGAGAGATGAAATGCCTTGATTTGCCTCTCCTCAAGCCAAAAATGATTAACGTGGTCACTGATAATGGAATCCACTCTGCCCACGAATGTTTACAGAGCTTCTGGCTTTAAGAAAGTAAGCAGCAGCTTCCTCAGCTCTTTTGCTTCGTCCCCAACTTTACTGATTATAGAATTTCCAAACAACCTAGAAAGAGAAGACGGCCAACTTATTTGGACAAGCTTATTTTCATTGGAGAAGAGAAAGCGGTTACCCTGGGGACTGTAGAAGATAGCTGTAGGGGATCGGAGAAAGCAGGTCTTAAAGATATCTCTTCCATACAGCTTAATTCTCTGCTCATAAAATTCTTGAACTGCGTTAGCCCTTTGGGCTGCTAGAAATTGTAGAGTCTCGCTCAGTAGCAGCCAGCCAAAGCTGTCCAGGGGAAGATTAGGGATTGAAGTACTTGAAGAGGGTTTTCTGACGACGATCAACAGAAAAAGCACAAATCCTATGGCTATAGCCACCGTGATCATATCCATTCTTGTCTGCTATCAGAGAGATTAATTTCTGTAACAATTTTGCACAAGCTTATATCAAAGATAGTGGTGCCCTGGAGGAACTTGTGATAAGGTTCAAGGTTGCAGAAACAATTACGTGGGATGTTCCGTCACAATTTTATTCTAATAGTTAAATGTCAATTTTAGTCACTTTTTAATATAGATGAGGTGTTTGACGAGGTGTATAATTTGTTATTCATTGTTTGGTGACTTTTTTAATATAAATGAAGTGTAATTTTTTTATTAATTGTTTGACCATTAAAATGAATGATGTTTAATAGATTGCTATTTTAAATTTAAATTTATACCATAAATTTTATTTATTTGGCCGATAGGCCATTCTATATGTGCACACATCTTGTAACTGCCAAAAAATTGGTAGTCCCACTACTTTCGTCATCCACAAATTTTTAAAAAAAATTGGTAGTCCTTCATTACTTGGTAGTCTTTAGATTTTTTTTTCTCCAAAATTTAAAAATAAAAATAAAAAACCTGCTACTCATAAATCGTCATCCATTAATTTTAGTGGAGCTAAGTTTAGTTTATGAGAATATGGATGATGGAAATGAAAGTAGAAGAGTCATGGTGGACATTACAAGAAGGAGAGATAATGGAATGTTTTTTTCTATATATTTCATGTTTAGCCTTTGGAATAAGAGGCAGATTTGGGAAGGCTTCTGTTTGGGAATATGGATTGTGTAGGTTTTGCATGATTAATCTAGCATCAATTCCATAGCAGATACAAGGTAACTTGCTTTGGTTGCCCTTTTGATTACTTTCATTCATTTCTCTATAACTTGCTTTGTTGCGCCTATACTATGATCATTCCATGAGATGATGTCTCCTTGAGATATTTTGTCAAATCAAGTCGCAAGCCTTGTGTGTGTTTTCACAACATCAGTAAATTTCTTGAATCTTAGTTTTCTCTTCCGTGGCATTAAGTAAATGTTTTGAATCTCAATTGCTAATTCTGCTAAATAATAAAGACAAAATGGATGAAAAGTCTGATTTTGGACCTTTTTTTAATGCTACCTTTGCAAAATACGATAGATCTCCTTTGAAAATCTCTTGAATATCAGTCTCTAGATGCTTTAAAACAATAAAAAATCACCTTCTTCCAAGCTGAACCTACACAAAAATGGATGCTTCTCTTTGAAATATCTCGAAAAACCTCTTTTATATGGCTGGAAGTGATGATTTTTGCCTCTGTATAATCTGAACCTGCATAAAAATCTTTCAATTTCTCCTTTTAGATGCTCTTTAATGCCAAGAATGTGCCTTCTAGCTGCATATATCTATTCTCGATCATTAATGGTAGATAAAATCAAGGTTTAATGTGAAAAATATCTCCACAAAGTGAAGTGCTGCCCTTGCCAAGTCCCAATCTGCCTTGCAAATGATAAAATCCAAGCACAAATGCTTGTTTATAATAGAGCACTACCTTCTAGGTCTTCCATTTACTTTTTTAATTTTTAGAATGATTTCTATAATTTTGGAAATATGCCAAAAAAAAAGGGAGTGAGGTTGAACTAAAGTTATCCTCCTCTACTTATATGCAAAAAAACAAAACTGAAGTGTTGCATCCCTCTTTCATCCAAAGTCATCTTTTGTTAAAAATAGAAGTGTTTTATTTTAGTTTGAGCACCTATTTATGGGTTGGCGTCAGCCTTTTCAAGAGTCGCACCTTTTTCCCTTGGTGCACGCGCCTTGGGAAAAGTGCACCACCTTATGTGGCATTTTTCCTTTGTTCTTCCTTGACCCTTGTCGCCTTGATCAAACACTCCCTGAAATGTCCCTTTTTCGGAAACTTGCAAATTTCGGGGGGATGTGTCCCACTGGAACTATGCTATAATTTGAACTGCACTCCATCATTTTGTGTGACAATAATTTGGTGAAATTAATAAATTGTTTGTTAATATCATACTTTCTGCTACAAAAAATATATTAACACCTATTAGTGAATTATCATAAACTAGTATATTACATTTTTAGCACAATTATTTTGGAGCATAAATTAATGTCAGAGAATTTGTTGATTAATTGACGAGTTATGTTATATACATGCCCTGATGCTACAGTGCACTTGGAGTGCTATGTTGGTATTGGTGCTGGCATAATCTTGAACTGGGACAATATATCAAACATAAAGAAATTGACTGCTTGTATGAATAAAAGTTTGCTATAAGACATAATTTGGATTTGGTTTGTATATTACTTCCAAGTAGTAAACAGTGCAGACGGAGAATAAAATAGGAGAACTTCTCATGCTTATGAAGAAACAAAAGGGAATTTAAAGAAGGGACTACACATAAATGGTATAAATCTACTGTGCTGCTTCTGAAGATGGTCTGTAGAATTATATTGTAGATGGGGTCAGAGTAGTGTGTAGTGGTTAGAGGGTTAAGCCCATGGCAAAGAAAATAATTGAGACAAGGTAAATTGACTTTGAAAAGTTATGACCATCTTAGTTTGAAAGTGTTACAATAAAATGCATTGATCTGTTCAAGAATTGTTGAGTAACTATTTAAGCCATGGTACCTTACAAACATAGAAAGATGAATCAAAACTCGCTAACAGTTCAATAAATTCAGTATCAAGAAATGTAATTAGTTTAGGATACATTCAATTAGACTTATGATTACTCTCATCATCTATTACATAATTTTGAATTACATAATTTTGAATTATATAGATCTTTCCAACAGGCATATATATTCAAAAGACAAATCACATAGAGAATCACACACAATTGAACACCAAAAGATTGGTTAAATAATTTACAATAATCTAAAATTATCAATTAAAGAATACCAATACCTCTAAACATATGCCAATTCCATATGTGCCATTATTCAAAACTAATCGATCAAACAATAAGATTAATCAACAAAAACATGCACAGACTGTGTATAATCAATATGACAGAAAATATCAGCGCAGTTGAGATCTAATCATTTCAAATTGTATCAATTCTGGAAAATAGTAGCATTTGAGTTGTATCTTTACAAAACAATTGAAATAAAACATAGAATAGTACCTAGCACAGAATATTGTCAACTTATCACCTTAAACAACTAAAATTAATAAGACTTAAGTCCAGGAAACCAGGAAAATACCACTATCAAATAAAATCTCAATGTTCTTAAAGCCCAACATATCATTTTAAATTTACTTGGCAACAAAGCCAAGTACCATGATTGTGACATCTAGATTTACTCGAAGGCCCATTGATTTTCACACCTGACTTCTTCCTCCTCTTCAGGAGTGTAGTCATTTTTTAGGTTTAGTATCATTCGGATCTCATTTGGGGTTTTTCCCTTAATCATGTCAGCTACAGTTTGGCACGTTAAGTCCAGAAGATTCTTTATACCTAGGTACTCAGCAGCCATGAGGAGATAAAAGAGAGTATCCTGATCTAGCTTGACAAACTCCTAATCCCACGTCTTCACATCCTCCTCTGAGACGACGCTCTTCTCTTCATTGGTCTTGGGTGCAGGCACATGATACTCACAATACTCAATCTCCTTCACCAAAATTTTGCTAGAAACATTGAACAAAAGCACAGTGCTCTCCATCCCCGTGTCTTCGATCATGTTCTCTACCATCTGCGACTCCAAGGCCACACCATGCTCTACCTCGAATATCTTGCCATCTGAACTCTTCAATTTCACCTTACATTCCTTCATGGCCGCATTAGGGTCCTTTGCCATGGTTGTATTGGATTTTAAGATAGGGGAATGTGACAGACGAGATGGAAACTACGATCTACAAAAGCGGTTGGGCAATCAGGCTTTGTGATTTTCTATATATATGGGGTTTTGTTTATCTTATCTTGAGATTAGGTTTTTCTTTCTAGGTGGTCGGTTAATTTTTAGTTTTCCAAAATGTGCCGACTCTTTGATTATTTTCTGGATTCAACTGCTTAACTAGCATTATTATTTTCCAACGTTTAGAGCGTTGGTAATGGACCATGTTTATGGAAGAAGAAACATTAGTGAGTTATCTTTGAGGCTTCAAATGTTGGAATAGATTACTACAAAACATTTCAATCCAAAAATTAAATCAATCTTATAAGATCTGTACTTTAAAATATAAATTAATTTTTGTTTCTTCTTTCTATGAGATCATCATTTGTGAGGCTCCAAATAGTGGAACAGAATAATGCTACAGTTCAATCTAGAATGTCAAATCAATCTCACAACATTTGTATTTACAATATGCTGAATTTGTTTTTTGCTTCTTCCTTATGATGAGCTCATTCCATAGGGAGTATCAATCTTGGTTGTTAGTAGGCATTTTGGAGTAAACTTGGGGTATATTCTGAATATTTGAATGCAAACATAGTTTAATGGATTCCACGTTCTTTATACTACAAATTTATCTTCTTTGCATGCATGGAAAATAAATTATTGATTAAACACAATTGCAAATATTTTATATGATGTGTTGATAATTTGTTTAGTTTTTAGATTTGATTTAATTGTTTTCTTTTTTATAATTAGGGTTAGAGTTTATAATTTTATTTTTAGCTTAACTTAGATTTAATTTCTAATTTTACGATATGATTTTTGTAGTGCTTATCGATGGGAAAAAGGACAGAGAAGAGGCCCATTGTGGAGGAAAAGGAGATCATGACTCAAAAACCTATAGTAAAAATAAATAAAAAGAATAAGCAGATTTTTAAGATGTACTTGTTTAAAACTCTCAAGCAAGTGCACCCAGATATCAATATTTCAAGCAAAGCTATGGTAATTATGGACAAGTTTATCAACGAATGTTTGAGAAAATTGCACCTGAGGCAGCCAAATTTGCTCGCTACAACAAAAAGAATATCATCAACATACAAGAGATTCAAATAGCTGTCGGGTTTGTCTTCCTCAAGAGCTTGCAAAGCGTGCAGTTTCTCACTATTCCAAGATTGTTGCTGAGTTCATGAAGGCTTGAAGTTTTTTTCTCTATTTTGAATTAGGTTTTAGTTTGTGTGAAAGGTTATTATCTTTAACTTTTGTATTCAGCATACTTTACATAAATAATTTATGAAGGATTTTTTGGTTTTAGATTATTCAATCTTGATATTAAAATTTCATATTAATCTTTTAAATTATGTCATACTTTTTAAAAATAAAACTATAATTTTAAATATTTCCATTTCTAAATTTAATTATATATAGGCTTAACACATGATTGTTTTATTTTTTAATACTAATGTATATTAGTTTGTGTAAAGGGTTAGATTAAGATTTTTTGATAAATGCTCATAAAAACTAATATAAGAAAGTCCTTTAATATAGATCATACTAAAAATTCATCAATATAAATTAATCTTATAGTTATAATATTTATTTTAAAGGACAAGTAGAGATAATTACTTGGTATTAATGAGAACAAGAGCTTCAAGAAATATCTTTGATAAATTTAGATATATTAATATACTTTATATTTTAATATTAATCTTAAATATTAAAAAATATCTAAAACTAAACAATAGTTATAAGTTTTTTACAATGCATATTAATATTTTTTTCATGTTTAAGGTTTTTTCCTTTAAATTTAAATTAGGTAAGTTTTTTTTAAATGTAACTTAGAAATTAGAATATAAGTTGTATTTTAAATAAGAATGTATTGTTTTTAAAAATAAAATTTATGGTTACTAAAAAGTATTGAGATCATTTAGGTTGCATATAAGTTATATTTTAATTAATAATATGATGTTGTTCAAACAACAAATGATAATTTTTTGTTCAACTATTAGGAATTCCATGATAAATTTTTGGTCAAATATTTTTAAAATAATTTTAAGGATGCTTCTATTAGACACGCTGATGTGGTGAGTTATGTGATGAGTTACCTCCAAACCTTAGGTGTAGATAGATAAGAGTCAATTTTAATCTCTTTTTTATCTCAAAAGTTTGAACTTAATTTTACCTTTGATGAGCTACATTGCTATTTCAAAATAAGTTCATGTCTTGAAGTTTGAGGATAATAGTTGCTTTTAAATTAAGTGGGTGATTAAAGAAAACTATCTAATGTTATACTTGCTCATGAGATATGCACTATCTTCAACTTCAACATAATGGCAATTCATCTTGTGCTTAGATTGATATTGTAAGCATAAGGAAATAAAACTAATTGCAATAATCTTGAGGAACTTAATTTTTAGAATCCTACATAAAACTATATATTTCATCATTAAAGAATTTCGAACAATACAAGGTTACATACCACTACTTTATAGAAGCCTACATATAACTATATATTTCATCATTACAACATGCATAATTGCAAATAAGTTTAAGACCTACTCTATTCTCACTTCATATATTCCCACTAACAAATGAAGATAATAACAAGTTTAGTTGCATCTGTCTAGAACTCATTTTCTTCCAACTACTACTATAAAAATTGGATTAATTTTTATTAAATTTTCTAGATAAAAGCCACATGAATGACAATATAAACAATAATACAATTTTTCTTTATGATTTATTTCTTTTAATGGTTCATTCACAATTTAGTTCATGTTGTTATTCATTTAATATCATTCAATTATTTTTATTTGCCAAAAAATAATTGAATTTCTTATAGTATTTATAGCCTTGTCCACCAACTACTACATTTAATAAATTTTCAATAAAAATATAAATATAAACTATTTAGTGATAGGCCTATAAATATATATGCCTATCAGCCATTTGATAACACCTTTGATGCTTTCACTAGTTTATTTTTAATGTAGATATTTATGAACCACAGTTGTATACAATGTTCCTGATTAAAACTACATAAAATCACTCTCAATAATTCATAACGAAGATAAAGGTATTTATTATAAGTACCGTTAATTTTTGTTCGTTTTATTTTTACAATAAGACATTTTATTTTAACACGCAGCAGAAAAAACAGATAATAATTACTGCCTGGCATCACATTCCACCAAATTTTCAGACAACTTACTATTCTGTTGATTCTGAAGCATCATCTGCGCAATGTTAAAACTTTATCCTAGCTTGGAAGGTTGGCAGATTTGTAAGAAAAAATTGAATTGCTGTGCAGTTTATTAGTACCTGCTGAGACAGACACTCAAATGTTCTATATGCAATTTTTTATTTTTTTAATGTGAAAAAAAAATTGATGTCTTGTTAGAGTTTACTTTCGTATTGTATATTTCAATTAATATCAACTATATATAAAATCAAATCAAAAGAATATGATTCATATTATAAATCAAATCAAATATAAATTATTATTGTAAAAGTCAAAATCAATTAAATCACCGCTATGCATACCCAATATAAAATAAAATGAAATGTTTATAGAAGTCAACAAATATTTATTACAAACTATCATAGTTTTAGAACTGTAAGGTGTAGAAAGACATATATTGTACAAAATCTTATGGATAATAGTAAAAAATTAGATATAAATATTTACATTGATTTTGTTTTACATTTTCTTCATATGATCATAAGAATCACCAAGATCATCCTTGGGTAGAGTAGAAAATTCTTGTGTGCTCTCACAAAATTAAATATAAATATTTACATTGATTTTCTTTTTCATTTTCTTCATATGATCATAAGAATCACCAAGATCCTCCTTGGGTAGAGTAGGAAATTCTTGTGTGTTCTCATAGAGAGGCTTGAAATAAAATAGCTCTTACCCAATATAGAAAAAATATTTAAAAGCAAAATTACATAGTTGTTCATAGACTAGAAAAAGAAAAGAACGCTATTATTATTCTGAATTGGTTGTCTTCATTTACAAAATAAATCATACTCTACTCTATCTTAAGTTGCAACAATACTAGGCTATTTTTTATTTTTAAAAAAAATTTAATATGCATTAACATGCAAAACTATATATAAGCTCTAATTGTGAGAGTAGCTGATTGACTCAAGTTGCCAGGATAACCTGCAAAACCAAGGATTTACCTTCTACAAGAGGAAAAAAAGTATAGAGGATTAACTTGCACAATATTAGATGTAATAATGAAATTGGATTAATGAATTACATGTGATAACTTGCTTTTATGTGAGCAAGATAAAAAAACCTAAAAATGACTTAATAAGCCCTAAATCAACTTAATAAAGTGTAATCAAATATTTAATTACACCAACACCCCCCTTAAGTGCAACTTAGGGTGAATGAGAAACATACAAATAATGTAAGAATAGGTCCCGGCTACAAGGCCATATTAGGTACCCATGTACAAATAGGAATCTCTCATAAAGTTGAGAAAATGAGAAAAACCCTGTGGGAAAGACCCCTCTCCAAAAGAGACAAAACAAGAAGGTACAAGAACATGTGATGGAATAAGGACTAACATTAGGACCCCCCAAGTGATGAATCCATCACAAGAGTATAATCATGAAGCCCGCCCGTAAGAGAGATAAAATAGAGAATACGAATCCCCTCCAAGAAGAAGCTCTAGAACTAATGAAGAGTGCCTGAAGAAAAAATCCAATCCATTGCTTGCAAACAATACTTTTCCCTTTTGGAAGAAATAAATCCATTGGGGAATGAAGAAGTTATTCCCAAATCCTGGATTAATCAGGAATCCATATCAAAATTATATGTGCCTCTGAATGCAATTCAAGTGACCTCATACTAGGGAAAGATGTCTTTTGCAAAACAAAAATGTCTGCCCAATCAGAGAAGAAGAACTAGGATAGTATATGATCTAAACTGCATCTAAAAACACAAAAAATGGTGGTGATGCAAATCCACCTATGATGGCATCAAATAAAAGATATAAATCCTCAAATGTGTCCTCTAAATCAGCAATGCAAGACTCCACAAAAAAAGATGATATGTCTACAAGATAAGAGTCCCAATGTGGTGAATTTGAAAGATTGAAATTGACCTATTGCAAAGAATCATTGTAATCTATGAATGTAGTAACACTAGAGTCATATGTAGCAATAGGTGATAAAAGATCTATGTGATCTTGATAGAATGAGAACATGAAGTAGAAGAAGTCTCTGAGTCATCTTAACAATCAAGACATGCAATATACTCAAGCTTCTCTAAAATATAATAATCATAGGGTATAAAAATTTCATCATCAAGTGGAATGAGGCAATTGGTAGCAAGATCATCTAGAAATGGTGAGACATGATGCTCTCTATATAACTCCCAAATGCTTGTCCAAAGTGTGCATAGACACTCAATGTCTGAAAGAGAACACAAAGTGTCGTCATCAACACTAGAACAAATTAATCCTACAACATGATCAGCATTATTAACTCAAACATATTTCTTCTAAGGCATATCTAGTTTAGGTATGAATCCATAAAGATAAGGAAAAAGATGCAGCCACCTGAGATATGTTAGGATACCTTTTTGCCAAGACTCATAATTACTCTTAATGAGATTGACCATAGAAGGATGAGTGGAAAAACCCATGATACCTCCTCAATTATTAAATCAAAGTTCAAAAATGTATTTATGTTTATAAATGAAGCCCATAGAAGCAAACAAAACTTCTCCAAAAGCCATAAAACTAACAAACTGAATAAAAGATACATGAGCCTAAAACTAGAAGTACATAGGTGGCTATGTAGAGATCGCTAATACCCTTCCAATACCTATTTAGTTGCAAAAAATAGAGATTCTTGGTGAAAAAATGGAGCTTGGAAGCTAAAAAAGATGTCTAGATTTCAAACAACAATGAAATGGACCAACAAAAAAATCAAAAGAAAATACCCATACCACTAGAAAGAGCACAGAACCAGATTTTTGTTGTCTATTTTCTTGCAAAATTTGGACACCGTATTCCCAAGTTATACCCAATTTCACAAAAGTGCTTCAATAGGCTTGAGAGGCAAAAGAAATAGCTCCCTGGTTAAGGGCCTAGCCACATGGATCACCTGGTGCTAGGTGCAGGTGGTTGGCAACTTGATTTTAAGGGCCCCTAGTCACTAATCTAACCAAGGGCTCAACCTGCTGGGATTTTCCACTAAGATCCTGGTTGCACACACGATCGAGAGCTAAAACATTGAGCACTAGATCTGAGCACCTAGATGCTAGAGGGTGGTCACAAATGTCTAGGTAAATCATATTCGATCTAATCCTTTTTAACATATATTTTATATATGTGGTTCTTAAATTGTCTCTTGTGTAGGTTTTCATTGTCGAATATTATGGTTTTACAAATTATTAGTCTGGGGGCTTGATCCCATCATTGAAGAACACTCTACGACCTCTACAACATCATTTTTGAGGTAATATTTATGATGTTATTTTTTTATGTGCTTTAGCATAACATATTACCTAGGGTCATAAGACCACTACAGTGGGGGCTAAATGCAACATCAAAAATTGCATACCCATGCAATTTCACACTATATTTGGCACTCATTTTGGTGTCCACTCCCCTACTATGTTTTTAGGCTTATTTTAGCCTTGCCTTAGCCTCTATCCTTAACCCACACATGTGCATTTGTGTTATGTTACAGATTTGTGTTTTTTTTGTTGAAATCTAATTTAGATTCTTATTCCTCTATTCATCCTAATGTGTTTCATGTGACTAGGAGCTAAATTCACTTGGACACTACCACTTAGCATGAACATTTGTGTGTTGTGGTAGCATCTTGTGTCTATGTAGTGCTAAGTGATCATTTCTAGGCATTATTGGTCAACTTCAGTGACATTGGAGATTCTTTATATTGCATATATGCCTCCTAGAATGTCCTTCTTTGACCTATCTTCCTCATTTTCCCTATATTGCTGCATTTTGAACTTGTCTCCTTCATTCTCAAGCAGTTTGTTAAAACCCTTTGGCTCTCTTCTGCAAATTTGTGAGATTTTTATGAACTATTTCTCTTCTTGTGCCCATCTATAGCATTCTTTTCGCATTGTCAAGGATTCTCCATGGTTATGCTATTGTTTACATGATAATGTAAGGTTTCTTAAGTGATTTTTCATTCATTCATGGATTTTTATTGAGACCATTGATTGTTGGATTGTTCTTCCTCAACTGGGTAGTTTGCACCTCCTTTAACCAAGTGGTTGGGTTTCATTTACCAACTTTTTTTGTTGTAGTGTAATCCATTTTTTTCTTGGTGCAAGTTGTGGGTTACCTCCACTTTCCTTTCTCTTCTCCCATTAATCACACTAGTTTGCTCTCTAGCTTGACTAGATTAGTTTACTTTTGTGAATAGCTTGCCACTATTGGTATTCTATTCTATACATACATAGAAAGTAGTAGCATGCATATCTATTTCCATATTTTCTATATTGGCTTCCCATGGAGATCAAAAGATTAAAATAGGGGCTTGACATAAAGGCAAGCTCCCAAATAGTCCCAACCAAATTATATCTCCTTTTTATAGCTTACAAATTTAAGTGAAAAGCTTCATTCCTCTTCATGGGTTTTGTGTGTTTTTTACTTGAATGCCTTAGTTTCTATTATTAATTTTGATTATTTAAGGTTGTATAGTTTGACCTCTTCTGATTCTTACTTATTCTTGTCACTCAAAGACTACTGGAGTGGTATTTTATCTTGTGTTGTGCTATATAGGTGACTGGGAGTGAAGCAGATCCGAAACCTTTTATTTTTTGTGTGTCTCAAATGATAATGCAACACACAAACATCCCTACAACAGGCTAGCATCCCTAGCAGAGGGCTTCTTCTTCTAACACTAAGTTTCTCTATACTCTTTTTTTCTATTTTGTATATGAAATATTTAAGTTATGTTTGCAGTACTCTGTTTCTTGTATTTTTTTAGCATTCCTTTATCACTCAATTTGTTAGTTTAGTTTCTATTCATTTTTTGTAACATAAAAAGGGTCTTTTAACATTATTCTATTGAAAACAAGTAGATATCAAACCAAAATAGTCCCTAGTGTAGTTGTAGTGGAAAATTCCTTTGGCTAATACATTTTAGTCAAGGTGTATTGTTTTGTCCTCTACAAGGAAAACATTATTTTTATGGGAAGGGACATGCTATGTGCCTAGCCTATAATATAATTATATCATACATGGTGATATTTGTAGTGAACTTGTGGCTAGAACAACCTTTAATTGAGTTATATGATCATTTCTATAGTTTAATATATGTAGTTATGTTGGCCAAGGTGGTCTCTATATCATAATTATGGCATATATAGGAGGTAGTGGTTAATTTATTTATTAAAAAAAAAAAAAGGTGATGAGGTCACCCATACCATTAATAAAAAGATTACAAGAGTTCATAGGAAGCCATTAAAGGCCCAAAATTACAAACATATCACAATAACCTACAGATAGGGAAAAACAAATCAACCACCCTAAAACAAAGAAGATTGAAAACACAATGGCAAACAAACAACAAAAATTAAGCCTTGAGGGTGGTTGAGTAAGTAGCCTCAAGGGTGGTTGAATATGTAGCCTTGAGGGAGGAAGGATCCTCAAGGGGAAACAACAAAGGTAAATCCATCGACGAGGGTCTAGGTGCCCTATTGGGACAGTGGAAGCGAATGAAATTTATAGCCCTAAACAGTTCCCATGCTTTATCTTCTAGACCAGGAGGTAGTTGGAAGCCATGCTTTTCTAGAACATGATTCAGAATGTCATAGCTCCTTGAACATATACCATTCTTGAAAGAATTGTAGACAGAGGGAATGATATGTGATGCATAAAGTTGTTCATGAGTAAAGAGACCACCTGTAATAGGGTTGTCAAAAAATAAATTATAGTTTTCAAGGGCAGTTTGCCAATGGTTAGCATCGAAAATGTGTGCTCAAAGGAATGAGAATGTAATAGAGACCACAAATTTTTAGTCCCAAACCAAATCATAGACATTAGAGAGGAAAATATAGGCCACATTAGAGTATTTGAGATCGTTCAGAAATGCCATAAGAAGAGGGTTATTGATAATGATTCTGAAAGAAAATTTAGAAATTCTACATTAGAGTATTTATAGGTTTATGCTTTATAACATCATTGTCTTGTAGGTTTGTTGTCTAATGTACTTGTTTTTTAGGTTCTTAGCCTAGGGGCTTAGTTCTTCTACTTGAAGAGCTCTGCATCCTCTACAGTATCCTTTTGGTGTTATGATGTTATTTACTTTAAGTATCATCCTCTTTGCTTTAGCATGCATATTCATGTAGTGTCATAAGCCTACCAAAGTGGGGTCTAAATGTAACATTAAAAATTTCATACCCTTAAAATTTCACACTATATTTTGTCCCTACTTTAGTGTTCATTCCCTTAGTTTGTTTTTAAGATCATTTTTACCCTTGCGTTATCCTTTTTCCTTCCCATGGTGCTTAGGCCTTGTTTCTTGTGTTATCATTTTATTAAATTTTATTCTCTTTTGTGTTATCCTTGTGGTTTTCTAGTGTCTTGTTGTTTTTGAGTCCAAAGTGTCTAGACACTACTACTTCATGTAGACTTCCACATGATGCACTAGTTTCCCATAAAAATTCTTGTTTGGTAGTCATTTCTACGCATTCTTCCACTGGTCACCTTCCCTAGATGTTAGTGCTAACAAATCAAGATTTATCCAAACAACTTGTTAGCTCCTTCCTCTTCTCCCTTTCTCTCTTTTTCAACCTATCTTTTTCTCTCTTGGCTCTTTCCTGAAACTTTCTAGCACTCTACAACTCTCTGATATTCTTGGCTTTTTCAAGCCTTTGCATGCGATATTGTTCTTGTCTCATTACAACCATTTATTTTGTTGTGACCAAGCACCTTGGGATATTCACATCCTTCAATGTTTCATTTTAGTCATTATTCTTATTCCTAGTTGTACCCAGATATAAAACACACACTATTTTCTATCTATCTAACTATTGGCTACTATGGACCTGTAGAAATACCAAAGTAAGGGTTTGACCTGAAGGTCCCCAACAAGTTTTTCTTGTTCTTTCCAACTATAGGAGAATATATCTAGCTTTTGGGGGGTTGGTGATATCTTTGCTTTCCCTTTCTTTATCATTTCTTTATTCTATTTAAATAACTTAATTAATAGTTTGTTATTTTAGTTCTATTATAATTTGGTATCTTGTTAGCATGTTCACTTCTTTGATTTTTTATTTTGGATGAACTAATGGGTTGATATTTAGCATTTTCTAGGAACTATTCAATTTTTTGGGCCAGATAGATGGAAATGCTTAGCATGAATATCCATGTAACATGCTAGCATCATGGCAGTGGATTCCTTCATCTAGCTTCAGGTTCCTTTCTTTGTCCTCTTTTTTGCTATGTAACTTATTTCTGTAAACTATTCTCTAGCTTTCTATAAGTTAACATTTTATATTCCAACTAATATGAATGTAATGTAGAAATTAGTAGTAGCTTAATGTTTATATTACAACTTAATCATTACAAGAGCACATATAGCACAATACAATCAACATCTGTACTCATTAGGACATATTAGGCATTTGCATTCTACTGGGTGCGTCTATGAACTTGTTAGAATAATTAAATCAAATCCAAGGGCTTGACAAAGGTGAAAGGTTGGAAGCTAGTTGCCTTCCTCTCGTAGAACGAGAAGTTCCAACAATTCTTATCAGCACCATCTTTTCCCAACTCTTAACTAGGTGAACACAATTTTGAAAAAAATCAAGCAACATGTTTAAAGCCACATAAAAGGTTCAACGCAAGAGGTATGGATTGAAGTATTGTGAAGAACAATTAATTTTATAGTCTATTGGGATGCAACTTATGCAAATATACTTGTTAAGTACTAAGGTAAAACATGTGTATGACATACAACTAAATATTTGCACATTATTCATAAAACTAAATACACCTATCCTCTTTATCAATTTTAACATTGGTAATTAAATATAATTTGTTTAATATTTCATACAACTCATATATCTAAACTAATTGAATGCATTAAATGTGATTTTTATCAAGTTTTATCTACATAATCTTTGAATTAATATCATCGATTCACATTTCATGAGTAGTGGTGAAGCATTGGGACTTCCTAAGAGGTCACCCATCCCAATACTACTTTGACTCAAGTTAAAATAACCATGGAGATTTTCCAAGATCAAGCCCACTTAGCTTACTACCCTATTTGCTAAACCTTGAGCAAGTGTTGTGCCTTATGAACCATTCATTATAGGGCTCTTTAACTCATTCATTACCAAGTAGATTTTGTTTTTGGTAGTTTGTCAAATTATGTAATGTTTTATTATCATTCAACTACGTAGTTTTTTATTTAATTAAGATGTCCATCACTAAGACTAACTAAAAAATTATACAATTGAATCTTGATAAAATATCAAATAACTTAACACACTATGATAAACCTTGCAATAAAATATTCATTTTAAACTACGCAATCCTTATCTTAAAATAGAGATAATTTAAACTATAATAATCCTATGTGACATACACACAACTCGATCTATATTCCTTTGTATTTTAAACACATGTGGGACCCTCAATAGTGCCAACACATAGAAGCACATTCTGTTGTGTTCTTAGTGGTAATACCTAGCTAAATATTTAGATTATAAACCATCAAAATTTTATCTAAACAAAAGTTTAGAACAAGGCCGATCACATTTAAGTAAAAATACGACTTACATAAAGTTTTATTTCATTAAGAAAATTAAACTTACTTACTGCTAATACAGTTTGTTTTTGTTTCGACTTTTTCAATCAAAAACAAAAAGAAATTCCAGGTACTGAGCATCTCCGATATAGAAAGAAATTCAGCTAGTGAGCGAGCGGCGACGCAGGTTGATGGGCAGGCCATCAGAAGGTGTAGGAAACGGATCAATAATCACCTTTTCATTCACATTTATTAAATCCCATTCAACATTTTTAACAATGTTGTGGACAAATACAAGAATTACCAAATTCATTGCCTGGGCACATTCGTGGACCGCCTCCAAATGGCACAATTGTGTAAGGAGCTGGCCCGTTCCCTCGAACCTTGATGGATCAAATTTTTTCTGGATTGTCAAAATATTTTGCATTTTTATGGGTTGAACTTGTTGTCCAAAATAACTGCAACACATTCACACATAACCAAAATCTAAGAATATGAAGCCACTAATAATAAATTCTAGTAAATTCTAGAAGTAGAAAACTACCAGGAAAACTTCCTATTACTGACAACAAAAACATGTAAATTGTGATAATTATATATTAATAATAAGTGTAAGATAATTATGGAAGTTGCAAACGGTTTAAGCATTATTTAACTGCTGCTGTCAACGAGGAGAGCTCTAGTTGAAGGCACATATCTTCCATCCTCTGGGGATGGTGAAACCAGCATAGGAGAAGTCTGCAATAGCCTTGCGCCAGGTACCTCGTGCTGGAGGATAATGTCTGAGCGTCTCTTGAGCAGCTCTCCATGTATACTTCACTCAAGACAAGTTATCTCCATTTGCTGCTCTGCACTCTTTTGCCAAATCAATAATCCTATCTAGACAAGTTAAAATAAGATGTGTTTACTATAGGGCACTTACTATATACGTTGGAGAACCTTTTGGTAGCAGTCTGGATTTAGAGCCAGAAACCTTAAGAGCAACGTTACAGTGACAAGGCTGCTGTCATGCCCAGACATAAGAAGCAGCATAATGTTATCCTTAATGTCATCGTCTCTTAACACATTCCCACTCTCATCGGCGTTGCAAAACAGGACGGAAACGGAACCGCAAGCCAAATCTGCTCTTCTTTTGTCAATAACAGTCTGCAGGATTCCGCGGATATGATTACTCCCAACTCTGGCTTTCCGGTACAGAGTCCCCGGAAAATCCAGAGGAATCTGGAACATTCCGTTTACCAAGTCAATAAAATGGTGATGTAAATCAGATTGCTGAGTCTTTTCATCCATGCTGAGAAACAGACTACAAGCCACAGCAAACAAGCAACGCTTGGAGAGAAGAAATGCCTTGATTTGGCTTTCCTCAAGCCAGAAATGTTTAACGTGGTCACTGACAATGGAATCCACTCTGCCCACGAATGCTTGCAGAGCTTCTGGCTTTAAGAAAGTAAGCAGCAGCTTCCTCAGCTCTTTTGCTTCGTCCCCAACTTCACTGAATAAAGAATTTCCATACAACCTGGCAAGCGAAGATGGCCAAGTGCTTTGGACGAGCTTGTTTTCGTTGGAGAAGAGAAAGCGGTTACCCTCAGGACTGTAGAAGATAGCTGTAGGGGATCCAAGAAAGTGGGTCTTAAAGATATCTCCTCCATAGAGCTTAATTCTCTGCTCATAAAATTCTTGAAGCGCGTTAGCCCTTTGGGCAGCTAGAAGTTGTAGAGTCTTGCCCAGTAGAGGCCAGCCAAAGCTGCCCGGGGGAAGATTAGGGATTGATGTGCTTGAAGAGGGGTTTCTGATAAGGATCAGCAGAAAAAGCACAAATCCTATGGCTATAGCCACCGCGATCATATCCATTCTTGTCTGTTCTCAGAGAGAAATTAATTCTGTAACAATTTTGCACATCCTTATATCAAAGATAGTCGTGCCCTCCAGGAACTTCTGATCAGAACTACATAAAATCACTCTCAATAATTCATCACGAAGATAAATATATTTATTATAAGTACCGTTTACTATCTTCGTTTTGATTATTTTAATTTTAACAGGCAGCTGAAAAAACGGATGATAATTACAGTCTGATATCACATTCTTGGAAGTTTCAGACAGCTTAAGATTCTGTTGATTCTGTTAGCGTAAGCCTGAAGCATCCTCTGCGCAATGTTAAAATTTATATGCTAGGTTGGAAGGTTGGCAGATTTGTAAGAAAAAACATTGATTGGCCATTCAGTTTATTAGTACTTGCTTAGGCAGATCATTTTTATATGCATCAACCTTTTTAATGTGGAAATTTTTTAATTGGGTATTAGAGTTTACTTTCTTATTTTATTAATTGATGTGTATATTAAATACTTCAATCAATATCAATCATATTAAAAATTAAATCAAATGAATATGACTCATACCATAAATCAAATTAAATAAATCAAATATAATTTATTATTGTAAAAGTTAATATTAAAATCAAATCAAATCAATACTATGTATATCCAAAATAAAATGAAATGAAATGTATCTAGAAGTCAAGAAATATTTACGCTGATAAGAGTTTCACTTCAGAGCACGTTGAGCTCCGTACATGAGCAGGGCATGATCGAACGGTTTGGATTCTCTTACAGGTAAAGGCCGATCTCTTACAGGTACATGCCGACAATTGAATGGATCGCAGCCCTTCACGTGTAGTGCCTGGTACATTTTCAAACTAAGACGATTTTCCACACGATCTTCCATACAGCTAGATGGAAATCAGAATTTGAAAGATCAACACGACATAGATCTTAGCCGAAGCTTGCCTGACAAGATAGATTTTTTGCTTGCATGGTTCTAGCATTAATGCTTCGTTGGAGTGCTCAGACGATGAAATAGGGCTATGAAATGGAAAGATGTCATCTGTTTGTATATTCATCGTTCCTACTTTGGTCTCCTACAAGATTGCTCAAGATTTGGTGAACCGTGAAATGAATATAGAATTAAATCACAAGTCAAGACCAACATCTTTGTTTGTAAAGGATTAGTGTTGTTGGGTATGAAGAAGAAGCTTTAAGCATTTCGTCTATGCAAATATACAAAAGCAGTATGTTATATATGAAATGTAGAATTAGCAAGTACCCATGGAGCAACTAGTTACTACTTGTAGCAGGTTTTTATTTTTATTTTACCTCCTTTCTTTTGGGAGCTTCTTCAGAGTGACTAGTTTCTTAGCCTTGTTAATACATACAATATGGTTTTCAACAAATCAAAAGCGTCTTTTTTCTCAAATGTATGCACAAATTGTAACGTGTAATGTTCTCTCAACTACGTTCTCTTTGAGCGGTTGAAAAATGCTTGTTTTGTATGAAGTTTATTGTGGTGGATAAAGGCCCTTTTCCTCATGGCCCAAGAACTTCAACTTCTCTACAGGGGGCAAGCAAGCAGTCATAGGCTTGAAATTTTAACGAATCAACTAACAATTTGATAGAGAAGATAGATAAAAATGTCAACCAAATTTCTTCATGTGTTCTCTGATGATCCCAACTTGGAGAAACAACTTGAGAAGCAAATTGGGTGGACCATAGGAATTTTCTAGTTGTTTGATAGGCATTAGATTTTGACTGTGAAGCGCTTTTATGGCCACAAGAAGCTTCGCGCAAGTTTGTTTCTAAGAAGACCTTGCATCTTCCACAAGTATGCCTTTTGCTTAGAACTACTCTTCAAGTCTATCTTTCTTCTAAGGCACAACGAATGCAAATCAAATGATAGAAGGTATGCTTAAGTTTCATTGATTATTGTTTTATTTTCTTTCTGTTCGACAATATTTTAGTTGTGAAAGTCCAAGGCCTGATGACAAGACACTTTCTTTATAGTATGTGGTAGTCCAATGTTTACCTCATAAGTTAATTTTATCTGGTTAATAAGAATAGAAAGAATTACATTGCAACATACTAGTGATTTGAGTAAGCATCATGTCTCTATTCTAGAGGCAAATACATATCAAGAATTGTGCTTTTTTCTCTGCTAAATGTAGGGAGGTGATGATAGCCATAGATCACCAGTCGATTCTGTGGGACATTCAAATGCAGAACAAAGTTCTTGAGGAACCTCAAGGGCTTCTTCTGTTGACTATATTAATAGCCAGAATCAACGCCATTGGAGAAGCTTGAGGCGGCTGCGAGGATCTCCTGGGATTGACAAAGTCACGAAAAGCATGAATACAAAAGATTCTCGAAGGTTGTCAATGGACAACAGGGGAAATGCCTATATTGTGTCCAAAGAACCACCTTCTCCATCTCTTAATTCAAGACAAGCAGGAAGGCTCTCTCTTGATATCAGAGATGTATAAGGGATTCATTCTACAAAGATTGTCCTAGGCTCTCTGTTGAGATCAAGGTTGATGACAGAGCTCAAAGAAGAGAGGGACACAAATATGTTCTCAAGCCAAAGGACTCCCCAAGGCCTCCAATCGATGTAAGAGATGCAAGTAAACAACAATAGCCACCAGTAAGTCTCCCACCAAAAGTGGGAAAAAAGCCCAGGTCACAGACTCAAGTTTCATTAGACGGCAACTCAATGACATTAGCAGTAAAACTTTAGAAGATATAACTAAAAATTCTCCTTATCTGGACTCTTGTCACCTCTCCTTTACTTGTCTTGGGGGACATTATTAGGAAGATAAATAAGGCTTAGTTTCAAGTTCCTTGTCGAACCATCAAGTATCCCAAAGAGATTCTGCCATTACCATGGTACCAAGGGACAATTCCTAATATGGCAATAGCAGGCTTCTTTCCATTCAGCGCCATATACATTGAGCTTTACTATATTTTTGCAAGCTTATGGGGTCACAAGATTTACACAATCTATAGCATCCTCTTCATTTTATTCATTATTTTTATTATTGTAATTGCATTTATCACAATTTACTTCACATACTTTCATCTTGCTAGACCATGAGTGGTGGTGGAGGTTAGTACTATGTATCCAACTTTCTCTTTTAGTGTAACAGATTTTCTATGCCCTGTTTCAATTGATTGAAGATTTTTATGTTCTAAATTTCAAGTAATCTAACTGAAACATGTCGTGAATTTTGATATAGGTATATCTTATGTGGCGGATGAACTGGTGTTTTCATTTTTAGGTACTGCTTCTATTATTTTGCATTATCGTATATGACTCGCTTTATGAAGACATCCTTTTCCTTTGGATACATGGCTTGCATATGCTATGGATTCTTCCTAATGCTTGGAACTGTTGGTTTCCATGCTTCTTTGATTTTTGTTCACCACATATACCATTCAATAAAGTGTGAGTAGCCCTATGCTATACAAGGAAAATATGTACTCTTTTGTCACTCTACATAGAGGGGGAGGTTTAAGATAATTTTTGAGACAATTTTTGAGTAAATTGTCTTAACTTGAGACAAAAGAAAACTTGTGTATTGTCTTAACTATTGTCTTTAAGCGAGTGTCTCAAATTATTGTCTTAAAAAATTGTCTCTGTAAAGACAATATGAAACAGAAGTATTTTTGTCTCTTTAGAGACAATTTCACTTTTGTCTCTTTAGAAACAATAGTTGGGATTAAAGACATATTGTATCTCTAGAGACAATATGTCTCTAATCCCAACTATTGTCTCTCTAGAGACAATATGAAAAATGTATTAAAAAAAAAATTATTTTAAATATTTTTTTAGTGTGGTTTTCAACATTCAATGTTTTTAGATTCTTGTCGTCCTCCTGTTTGATGGAATTTTTATTTTTATTTTTCCAAACGTAGTGGAAATTTGATCTGTGTACTGAAAAATCATCCTCATCTTGGGCAGGTCAACATTGGAAGTGGAAAATGTATATCATTCCAAGAGCAAGAAGAAGTTCCATTTAAAAGTTCATCTTGCAAGGCTTTTTCTATTAGAGGTTATGTGACAAATATTCAAGAAACAGCTATAAGAAAATGTTGGCCTTTTCCTCTGCATTTACTGCAAAGAAGAATAAGGAAAAGCACAGTCCCTTTACTTCCCCTTCTTGATCAGTCCCTTTAAATCATCCATGAATAGATCAAATTTTACGCATTAAAAGATGTTGATGGTCTGTACTCTGCTAGGTATATTATGATTCATTCTTGTTCCTACATTCTCATTTGGCAACTCTGTCATATGAATCTCTCTGTAACTCACAATAATACGTGGAAATGACTAGTGAGAAAAAGCTATTAATTCCACAAAAAGATCCTTAATCATTGCTTATTAATTACAAATTTGAAATTTTTGTTTGAATGGAATGAACAAAGGTGACGGTTGCCTCAAGTGAATTGATGGTGACGTCTGCCATAGAATTTTTGTCACTGTGGAATTTCCGCCCCTGTTCAAGATGTCATTTCTATTCCTCTATTTATTATTGCCAGATACATATCCATGAGAGATCAGGCATATCAGCTAAAAATCACAAAATTAAGTGTACCTACTTCCTCTGATGCTTTAGCTTGGAAATTAATGAGCTTTATAGTAGGTGGGCTGCTTTTCTAATTAAATGGAGAAGCCATTTGATTTTAAAATAAATAAAATTACTTCTTTATTGAACGAATTGCTTTTAGTTGTTAATTTTTATAAGGTGAATCGAGAGCTTGAGTAGTTAGCCAACCATGAAATATGCCGATGAAATATTTTACCTTCACTGACTTTAAAGTTCACAACCTAAATAAGTCACCAATAAAGGATATTTTGAAATTTTAATAGTCTTTCAACACATTAATAAAATGTGAATAAACAACCTTGAAATTCTCCAACTTTTTCATGTCAAAAGTAAATAAAATTTATCCTCTGCATAAAACTCCTTTGGGTGAGATATCCTTATAATTTCCAAACCTTAGGAAAGCTATCTAATATATTTATTCCCCATATTATTTGAAAGATGCCGAAAATTATTAATTTCATAACTTTTGACTAGAATGCAATTTTTACCCACAAACTGGCAATGTGAGGTGAAATAATACCACAAAGCTCCTTGCAAACCTATTTCACTATGTATTCCATATAACTTCAAATTTAATATTTCCTGCAAATTGGCAAGCCTGAATAGGAATTTTTTAAATCTCTTAATCTGTGAAGAATTTCACCTCAAAACTTCAACCACATTAGGTGAAAAGGAGTCAAGAAACTCATTGTAAGACAGTTTTTTCCAGCATCAACTGATCTCCATAATCAATTATTTCGGTAGAGGTCACTTAAATTGCACAACTTCCTTTAGGTCTTTGTCTGAAAGAAGTTAGGTGTTTTACATTGAACGTTCTGAACTAGAGAAAAGAATTGGTTGGATGATACAACAACACCAACAATCATGAGAAAGTTTAAATTCAGCTGAGTTTAAAAATAAGGCCAACATGTATCTCTGACTAAGGACAAGGATTGTAAAGGATGTAGCAGGGACCTAGAATCTCTGGCAAGGATCGGTGCCTTATGCATTAGGCTATAGAGTCAAGAATAGAATGCAACACTATGAGGAATGAGAGAAACTAAAAGGAAAATAGGACAAAACACACAACCGAAAGAGAAAGAGAACCAAAAACCAAACACAACAAAAACTCCAACCTAACATATATACATGATAGGACAATGCTACATCAAACACGATTCAGGAAAGTCACATGAATCTATTGACAGGCTAGGATAAACATGAACCTGTATGGAAAGGGGATGCATACCCATGTAACACTTGTGAACTCAGCTGACTACCAAAAATGAAATGTGTATGATGATAAAACTGTATGAACAGTGACCCAAATAACCATTTTTCATCATAAAGGTTTGAATTCTCCTAAATCATAATAGAATTGCTGCTTTGTGTGGTGTTGGTTATATACTCTTGTATCATCATGAACACACTAATATTCCCTATTTGAAACTGCTTTAGATCATTTAGATAAGAGAGAATGAATCCTTGCATTAAACATTTTTTATGTAACTTGTGAATTAATGAGACCCCTGTAGAAAAGTTTTTATCTATACTTGCTAGAGAAGTAAAGGAAATAACTTCACCATAAAGAGGATCGCCATCTGATATACATTGTATCTTTGCACTATAAATGTTTATTCTTGCAAGCATATGATCACCACCTGTAACAGTAGTTTCCTCTTTATTAACTATAATAGAAACCCCATGATCCAACGACAACACAACAATGCATAACCATGATAAATATGTTTCATGAGTCACACTGATTAAAATGACATTTCCCACGAATGATGGAGAAGAAGAATAGATGACTTTATTACCATAGACAAATCCATTGTTAGAAGCCCCCAAGCATTGCTATAAAGAGAAGATATTTTGGAATTGCATACTCAATTGAATTTAATGGGAATGGGTGTTACATATTTGTTGTTATGTTGATATTCTAGGGTCTTAAAATTTATTTGCAATAATCTGATTAGAACATTCAGAATCACAACTAATCTGTTTAACATTCCTCCAAAGTGATGGTGAAAAGGAGGACAAAACACATGATCCCTCACTAATTACATGACTGTTTGTAATTAAAACTGTACCCTTTATAAAATCAGAAATTTGATCTCCTCTGTTATTTTCATCAAAATTATTTGGATTATATTTTCTAACAACATTATCCTGATTTTTTATTCTATTTGATATACCAACATTCAATAATATTATTCTTAATCTCTTCTTGTGCAGATCTAACTTTAGTTAGAAAGGTCTTTTCCTTAATGGTTGAATGATTCAATCCAAATCTTTCACTTATTCATTTTGTAAAGCTATGCCATGATAGAATTCTTTAATAGCTTTGAGATCAGTTTTCAACAAAAGGTCCTCACTCTTTTTTGAAACAACATGGTCATAAAATTCTTCATTAAAGGAAGGGGAAGGAAAAGGTGTATTCGTACCTTTAATTTCTTCAACAGGGCTCCCTTCTTTAGTGATCAGTGATGAATGAATAAGAACATCTTCTTCGCATAGAAAATCATCATCTGAAGCATCAAAGTACCATATTGGAATGTAAACATCATGAGGATACAGATCTATTTCACTAAACTCAGTCATTTGATTATCTGATTTCTCATCTTTTCCTTCATCACTATATCCCTCACACCATGGATTCGTAGGATTTTGGGGACTAATGTCTTGAAAATTTAAATATTTGAAAATGGGATGATTTGTTACCCCTATTTGTTGTATTTATTCCTCAAAATCTCCATCAGAAAACTTGAATACTTCATAATCAGATTCCATGCAAGTAAGACTACAAAAAATTGACTATTTTTTTTCTTCCATTTCAAGTTGGCCTTTAATTTCTTTTTTAGTTTTACAAATCAATGATTGTCCCTCCTACTTTCAAAGGAAAAGACTTTCATTTCCAAAGAAAGAGAAATCATTTGTGAAGACTCATTTGCATTCACCTCTTCATTAGTTATGGTTGTGAAAGACTATGCAATAGAGGTCCTTGAAGTAGAATTGGTCACTGTACTTTCTAACTGAATGTAGTGATTTCTAGTACTTTGTGATGGGACTGAAGGAGTATTAATTCTTTGATCTTCATAATAAATTTTTGATTCATCATCATTGTCTTCAATCTGCAAATGGTATATTTCTTCACTTTGTGTATCATAAGACTAGGTTGTTGAGTGAACTTAATGATCTTGAAACAAATCCTCCTCACCTAAAATTGTGAGATTCAGACAATCACTTGAAGATGACATTAATTTCATCCTTTCTCACTGAGACTATGTGGAGTATAAGTATGCTTTTTGGTTTTATAAATTTGATTTTGTATAGAAGACCCTTTTATCAATTTGTTTCTTGAAACTTTTGGAACACATTTCTTAGTACATTTCTCTTTCCATAATCTAGATAAAATTAAATCACCTTCTATTTCAATGGCTTCCTTTTGTGCTTTATTCCACTTGAAGACAAAACTAAATTAGGATGTAATGTAATAGTAAAGGTACACAATTGATTGGCTTCATTTGGCTGGTATACCAAAGGAATCTTCTTTATAGTTCAATTGAATCAGTCCACAAAATCTCTTATGGGTTCACTTTCTCTATTATGAATTAAGAAGAACTAAGATAGAAGTTCACAACCATCAATATCTATATTAAATATTAGAAGAAATTTTACCTTCAAACTATCCCAGCTTGTAATGCATCCATCCTTCAAGTGTTGAAACCATTCTACAACACATCCAAGAAGATTTTTGACAAATAGTTACACAAACACGTCATTTTCTATAACTCTCGGGATACCACAAGAAACTGTGAATACAAGAATAAGATTATCTGCATTCTTTGAGTTCGCTCCAGTGAAATTTGGAAAATGCTTTCATGATCCAGCAAATAAAGATGTGTATTGAGGCAATGCTAATGGGTCGACATGAGTTTCCCATGGCTGAGAAAGATTTGATGCTATGGTATGGTCTAATAATAAGGACAATAGATATCTCACTTTTGTAGAGTCGCCAACATCCACTCCATGGGAGATATCCATTTTTTTAGGATAAAGCTGCACCAATACTTCGCATCTATCCCTAACAAAGTCACCAAAAAACTTTTAGTAAATAGATTCTTCACTTCAAAATAGAAATAAAATTATGACTTGCCCAATGAGGTGTGACAAAAACTATCTACAATAGCTGGAGAGATCACCAACTGAATGATGATCTACTCCTTTCCGAGATGATAGAATTTTGCAAGCCCCCAATCAATGAAATGAAGCTTTTGTTGTTTGTGATTAATCATCACATTGTGTGGTTTGACATCACGGTGCATAATGCCTTGTGAATGGAAATAATCTAAAGCCTTAAGAATTTAAAAAATATATTATCAAATGTCATAATCTCTAAGAGTTGGATATAGACTTTAAAGTATTTATTGTTCACATATTCAAAAGTAAGACTCAGATTTTTTGATTGTTGATCATGAACTATGTCAAGACGTTGCACAATATTTGGGCCCTCACAAAGGTTCAACAATATCTTGATTTCTCTCTTATTCAAAAGATAGAAGTTTGTAGTCAAATTGACCATTCACTTCAAACCAACATACTACAATTAGTTTAGATGTTTCTTTAAAACTGGCATCATCTTGAGAAATCCAATGTCAATATCAATTATCACTTTCCCAAATTATACCCAAATCTCTTGCAGACAACATAAAGCATAGATTTATCATGGCTTTGTCTAGTCAAAACTTCCTCACTAGTGTGGGCTGGGAGATGTTGGTTGTGGAATGTGGTGTTTACCTTTTCTATGCTTGTACATTTTAGATACAGATTTATAAGAGTGCTTCTGACTATAATCTCAGACAAGAATCCTCCAATAAAGTCATTTGTACATACCCTGCAATCATGGTGCAAAAATAAAACAACTAATGTTCCTTGTCTATGCTTCCATGATTTGGCATACATGCCTACTAGAACATTTCTAACTATAATATCTGACAACAATCCCCCTTTCAGACGTTTTTATGGCATCCATACTCTAGAAGCTATAGTTTCTTGAAAGTTTACAATGGTTTTAATGGATGTCCATTTCTGTTCCAAAATCTCCCATAAGATGCATGAGGAGGGAGATGTACATGGAGGTTGCGGAATTTTGGTTGGTCACATGTAGATTGTAATTTTCTAGAAATATCTTAAATCGGTTCAACAAAATAATTCTATACATATCCTGCAATCATGCATTCCATAGAAAACTGGATCGGTCATGGATAATGCTGGAGGAGAAGCAAAATCCTAATCTTTCATATCGCTCATGAATTGAGTTTTAAAACTTCCCGTATAGCTAATAAATTAAGTTTTAAAACTTTTAACTAAGCACATCGCCATGTTTTAGAACTTTCAAACCTCTCGATTAAAAGGTAGCATCGGCCAATCAATCTCGAGTTTGGTTTCCTTTCAAGAGACGTGGTGCATTCTTGTGTTCTACCTACATGTTGATGAATGTGTCAGAACATCCCTTAATAAGAAATGGCATTAGAAAGAGGGCATGAACAAAGAGTATTCATGGTTACTTGCATATTTTGGATGAATTAGATCTTGGGAAGACCTAGCTTCAATGGGAAGCCCTTTGTGTATACTAGGGGGTCTCCATGAGATTCCTTTTCATGTACACAATAGACTACCCTTTTTATTCTACAAGAATGGAAAAAATTCTTTAAATCATGTGAGGATTTACAAAGGTTTAATGATTTTTCTTAAGATTAATCATGAGGATGTTGGTTTTCATCTATCTGTCAAGCCACTAGAAGGTGTAACACTTCAATGGTATATGAGCCTTTTGCCTAGTTATATTTTCTCATGGGCTGAATTAGAAAGTTTATTCTTAATCTAGTTTGATCCTAATGTGGGTACACAAGATCTATTATTTCAATTTGTAGCCATGAGGACACCCCTAGAAGAGTTTATTTCTCAGTTCAATAATAGGTTTCTTCTCATGTATCAAAGGGTTCAAGTTTCAAATCAAATGGTAAGTGATTTAATGTTGAAAGAGAATTATCTTTGGGTTTTGGATGTCTTATTTTTAGGAAATATCAGACAATTTAGTGAGGTGGTGACCCTAAATGGTGCATTCAACAATGCTCTCCTATTGGCACAATATGGATATGATATCATAAATGGTACAAATAGCCAGGGTGGAAGTTGTAATACACAATTGCTTGCATGTTTCCAACAACTGCCAAGCCATTCAATATGTCTACTTAGTTACAATCATTCCAATCAATAAACTATAACATTTTCAATCCTCAAAGCATGCAATCAACCAATGCAATAAATCAGATTAGCCACTTTCAAGGGCAAGATTTTAGTCAATTGGGCTCAACCATGGTCATGTGTGCATATGTCCTAACTCATACAAGTCTACATTCATCTGCATCATCTAAATATAGTTGGAATACAACACCATGATGGTAAAATTATTCATATGATGATAATTTTTCAAGTAAAGGTGATTCTTATTAGTCATATTAGAATCATGCCAGTTCAATGAAAGGTTAATGCTAGGGTAAACATAAACAAGATGTGGCCATGAATGTAAGCATTTCACCTTCTAATGATGTTTCCATGAATATACCATTATTTGTTAGTCATACTCCAGCACTTAATGCATCAAAACATGATGAAGTTTCAAGTGGAGAGCTTGTGGATCAATAATATTAGATTGACAGTTTGTTTAAAAATGAAGATGAAATGGATCCAAAAGTTGATCACAATCAAGAAGTCAAGTTCCCATGTGACTTATCTATGAAAATCAATGATGAAACACTAAGAAATGATGACCAAATAAAACAAAATGAAGCATTCACAATGATGTCCCATAACTATTGTCATGAGGAATTAACAAGCAAAGAATTTTTCTCATCTTCGCAAGGTACTCTTGATGACTCTTCTGAGTGTGAGGAAAGTATACATAATAAAGGTGTGTCCATACATGGTTCACTTGAGATAGATATTCCACTTATGAAAATTGAATTGAACAATAAACTTCAAAAGTTGGGTGTTCCTATGTCATTATCAAATTTTACATTGTTGGATGGATGTAGGATACATCTCACAAACTAGCATTGTCAGCTAAATTGCACTACTTTTCTTCGAAATATAGACTTGTACTTTAAACATATCATCACTATTGAGGAAGTATTCATTCCTTAAATAGATCATTGGACTATTTAATCAAACAAGGAAGAAGATGAACATGATCAACTTCAGCAAGATGAGACACAAGAGGTTGTGCAATCACCTAATGAAGTGGATGAAATGGATAGCATGCAAGAGAGTGGTGATGATCCTATTCCTAACCATTATCTAAATGATAAGAACATTCATGAGGTAACATCTAATCCATCATCATTTCATGCCAATCCTACATAAAATAGTGAAGTGGATTCATTGTTTAGAAAAGAGTTTCAATCTTGTTTGGATCCACTAAATGAATAATGTGAGTTTATAGATGCATTCATGTAGATGATTTAATGACATGTGGGAATGATATACTTGTTAGTTTAAATCAAAATCATGATGAAATGGAGAATAACATGTTACTAGATGAGATTGTACATGATTTCTCCTTTCCTCTACGTGATGGGATAGGAAATAGATCTTTTGCTATAGGTCAAGAAAATGACCTACAACTTAATTCTTGGGGAGTTAATGTAACATGTCTTTTCATATTACTCAAAATTGCACAAGTAATTTACTAGGAAAGTAAAAGAAAATGATATACAAGAGGGAAATATTTTTTTATTAAATATCATTGCATTTGCTAAACATTAATAAATAAAAGTACATCTTTTCTTAGTATTTTTCAACCTTGAAAATTCATTATATTCAAAGATAATTTATAGTGAAAACATTTCACCTTACATTTACAAACATATTACTCTTTGGCAAAATAAAGTGTTTTTTACATCATAATCATGACATGAAATTTTACACAAAAGTAGTCTCTGGAATCTTGATATCTGTCATCCAAATCTTAGCGAGTCTTCTACTATAGAGGGAGAGCATCATCCGAGTGCTTTACCTCCAACCACAGACCAATGATCTCCTACTCACCTTCCTGGAAGTGGCCCTACCCTTCATGAAGAGTATAGACATGTGGATCTAATAAGTTGACATCTGATTCCTAGAGTAGTGTCCTACATAACTCAACTGCCCATACAACATTAGAAAATCTTCTAACTAAGTATGATTATACTGACCAGCTTTGCTATCTAGACACTGTGAACCAACTACTACATGCAGAGACAAATGTATCACTTTGGCCAAAGTTTCTGTATAAATGAATGTTTGCAACAAATGTAGTTGTGTGTTCACACACCTCTAACTTGATTTGAAGAGTGTCTCATCCTATAGTTAAACTCATTTAGCTAGTATCTCTATCTAGATATATGTCTTGACTAAATTATTCTTAGACAATCTAACTTAACATTTACTCCTTAATCTAGGATATCTACTTATATAGGTTTAAAACAATTAACCTTTTTGTGAGTCCTTAGTGGCATTCCTCCATACATCATAGTTCATGACTTCCTGTCATTCTACTCCTTTACTCAAGATCAAATACTCTAGTACTATAAGTCATATTTTGACTTCAAAAAAATATTATTGAACTTCATCAAAGATCTTCTTAGACTATAATATCCTAGACTATGGTTTTCTCGACACTTATGCAATCGACCACAAAATTCATAGGACTAACACAAAGTCATAGTTTGATTAGATAATTTATAAGTTTATCTACACCCTTGTAGATAGATACTAGGGTTTAAATTCTCTAATTCAACCTCAATGGTGTGACAAAAATACTCTAAGCAAAATTTATCATACAGAGACAAAGACCTCTAGTCTTCCATAAACTACTTAAATATTAGTCAATTTTATATCTCTTAACATAAATCATCTAGTATAACCTTAATAATAGAAAATAACATTACTGTCATAATGTAGTTTGTACATACAATGTGATACAACCTCTCTCAATGTTTTAACAATATATATATCATATTATTAGTTTTCTAAGATAGAAATTTAGATATCACCAATCTTTTGATAAAGCACAATATCATTAATACATAAAAGACTAAGAAACTATGGACCTGTCTCAGTCGAACTATCTTACTACTGGTTTATAATGGAGTTTATAGAAATATAGTCTCGACCTCTAAAGAAATAAAAAGTCTTAAGATACTACTAAGAGTAAAGGGATAAGACAACGATATAATGGGCTCGAAAACTTCTTCTAAGTGTTAAGATCACACAATGTAAATATTACTCATTCATCTAAATATTCAGGGTTGTCGTTACTTAGCAAGTCTACCGTGGAATGAAGAAACATATAAAAATATTTAATAGATTAGCCAGAGATAATTATACAAGGATAAAATACGGTCAACCTTCATGAGTAAGACCATTCTGCCTTTCGGTCTGCAAAGGTTCAATGGTTTTAAGTCTAAACCAAATAATTTTGTGGCCTATCGGCTAACACAGCTCACTAATTTAAGATAAAAGACATCTATCATGTCATCCTGTAAACTACGAATAACAAAACATTATTATAGGTCTCGAAAGTTGATATCTTAGTAAAATTGTGATAATTCTGATGTCTACAGATTTCTACTAATGAAACTATAATACTGAATACTATCTTCACTGTTCCAATCTATTGGATACAATAGATAATCTAAGCTCTTTTGGCCCACGTTTTCTACAGAATAAAGAACTTATTCTTAACTACAACACAATAATAATAAAACAAAGACAATTTGCTAATGGCAAGATGGTGTCATTATAAGGCATCCATAACTCTCAAGTCTTCGGATCAACGCCTGAGTTATCTTTGTTTTCATCTTTTGTTGCATAGACTTGGCACCCTTATTCCTCTGCATTATTTTCTACTCTAAATCTCTATGGGCTTCCTTATGATACCACTCACAAAAGTTAACACAATGCTCAGAAAAGTCTAATCTCCTTCCAGGGTATCGTTCATGTCCTCCCACTCTCTTTGCATAACTATTAATGATTCAGTCTTTATGACTTCATACTCCACCTTCTTGCGGATTCTAAGGTAGATTTTATGCCTATTTACGTGCTTTGATAGCATGCACAAAGTGGAGTCGTTGGTCCTTTATGACCACTCTCCCATACTCCTCTTTATCTTCTCCAAGGACATGGAGATGGGAGTCGAGTACTCCATAATTACATGGAGAGGCTTTTAGTTGAATAAATGCCATTATTCCACAATGCAAAAGAATCTCTTTCTCATAATATTATAAATACAACTTATAAATAATATTAAATAAATAATAAAACATCAACATAATGAATATATATTCACGTATCCTCTCATTGATCTAAACACTAGACAAAATGTGAGAATGGGGTCGAGATATTCTCCCCCTCGCTATTTTGCACAAACACTATCCAAAATTTTACCAAAAGGAAATTGATCGGAATAAACCAATAATGAATAGTTTTACCACTAATATTAATTGGCTATAATAATACTATATTCAAATCATATAAAGAAGAATACTGACTATCGACTATCATGTTGATGATCAATCTGTCCTACTTGGTTTTTACAACAAAACCTATGCCATAAAAATTTGACGTCAAATCGACTATTGTCGAATGGAAATCCTACAAAACTAGTAAAGTCAAACTTAACTTACCTAGCTTGATGGAATTCACAAAACTAAACAAACACAAGAATTAGATGGCAACAAATTGTTCTTTCCATATATGTCTATTCACTTACCTCCAATGATGCTCTCTCTCTCTCTTTGAGGGTGGAAAAACCTATTTTTCTGGTTACACTCACAATCAACCAAACTGGGATTAGTGTATCATTAGTTAACCCATATATCTTATGAATAAAATAATCATAACATCATATAATCACATGTCTAATTCTAAACATATAAATTCAAACTCATGAGATCATTTGATTTATCCTGACATTTTCACATAATGTCAAATCATTAAGTCATACAAAAATATCTACTAATTACATGCAAGTAAAAAGTAAAACATAGTCAAACTAGGGATGCGACATATCTCCCCCCATAAGATTCATCATCCTTAATGATCCAATGTATCAAAATAATATGTTAAAGTTTTTGTTTATCTTTGAAAATCATAAAACAAATGTGGGAATCTCTGTTGAAAATCATGATAATTTTCCCATGTAGCACTATTCTCTACATACTTGTCCCGTTGGACCTAACACTAAGTAACTGCTCTCTTATGCAAGTTGAGCTTGTGAACTTCAAGCACTTTGAGAGGCTCTATCATGACCACTCTTGGGTCCTGCACCTATAAAGCATTCCAATCAAGAATACGATTATCATCTATTATATGCTTTTTCAAATATGAAACATGAAAAACACTATGTAACCTAGCAAGAGTTGGTTGTAGAGTAGTTTTTTAGGCAACTGGATTGATCACTTCAAGAACTTCAAAGGGTCCTACATATCTAGGAACTAGTTTGGAAGACTTTCCAAACTTTATGAAAATTTTCGAAGGCTTGACCCTCAAAAGAAATTATTCTCCAATGAGAATTGCCTTGGTGTAGCTTTTCTATCTATCATTTTTTTTGACTAATCTTTTTCTGATCAGCTTAACCTATTCTTCCATTTCTACCAACATTTCTGGGCCAATGCTTATCCTATCTTTTAGCTTATCCCAACTTATAGGAGTTTAGAATCCTCTTCCATACAATGCTTCAAATGGAGACATATTAATAGCAGAATTGTAGTTGTTATAGAAAACTCCACAAGCAGTAGATACTCTTCCCACTTTTATTTTTGATCCATACAATACATTCAACATAAATCTTCTAGAACTTGATTCACCCTTCCTGTCTAACCATCTGTCTCAGTATGATAAGTCAAGCTTATATTAAGTTGAGTTCCTAGCGCTACACATAAAGTTTACCAAAATCTTGAAGTCATGTGCTCATCTCTATATGAGATAATCTTCTCAAGAACTCCATGCAATCTAAACACTTCCCACACAAACTTGTGAGCTATGAATGGTGTTCCATCTGTTAAATTTCTAGGTATAAAGTGAGCTACCTTGGTGAGTTTTTCCACTAATACTAAAATAGCATCATGTCTATTTCGAGACATTGGAAGGCCTTGCAACGAAATCCATGCTAATAACCTACCACTTCCACTCAAGAATATTGTGTTGATATAAAAGTCTTGTTGGATGCTGATGCTCAGCCTTAATTCTCTAGCACTCTAGGTAACTTGCAACAAATCTTGTAGCTTCATTCTTCATTCCTTTCTAGAAATAAAGAGGTTTCACATTAGCTAGGAGTTTAGTCACTCCTAGAAGACCTGAATATGGTGTAGAATGAACTTCCTTCCACACATGGTTTCTTAATTCTACCGAATCTGGAACAAAAATTCTTCCTTTATATCTTAGAAGTCCATCTAGTTCAAAATAGAACCCATCATACCTCAAATCTTGAGGATTTACAAAGAGAGTCTGCTTAACTTTCTCAAAAAATTCATCACTTGTAGAATTCTACAAAACAAAACCCTTGAAGTTGGAGTGAATAGAGACAATCGACAAGATATGTCTCCATCAACTTAGAGTAGGCGCCACATGATTATCTTTGCCCTTGATATAATTTATTTCAAAATCATAGTCAAATATAAATTCCAACCATCTTCTTTGTCAAGAATTCAGATGGGGCTGGGAAAATATGTACTTAAGACCATGATGATCTGACTTTAACTCAAAAATCTTTCCTGATAGGTAGTGTCACCACACCAACAAAGTATGCACAACTATTGATAATTCCAAATCATGAGGAGCATAATTCTACTCATATACTCTAAACTTCTTGGATTCATAGGCCACTACTTTCTCATTCTGCATAAGAACTCCTCCCAAACCTTCTCTTGAGGCATGAGTAATGACAATAAATTGACTTTCCGAATCTAGAACTTTCAATATTGGTGAAGTTGTCAATCTTTCTTTCAACTAATCATATTCTCCTAACATTCAACTATGTAGTCAAAACACTTTCCTTTTCTTTGAAGTGAAGTGATTGGGTTTGCAATCTTAGAAAATTTCAAAAAAAACTTCCTATAATATCCTACTAATGCCATGAAACTATGCACTTCATGTACATTCTTTGGCATAGGACAATCAAGTATGGATTTTATCTTTGTGGGGTCTACAAATATTCCTTCAGCTGAAATAAGATGCACTAACTATCCATAGATGTTGTAAGTGTTCTTCCTCATTCTTAGAGTAAATAATAGAGTAATCTAGAAACACTAGAATAAATTTGTCTAAGCAATCTTAGAAAATATTCTTCATCAAATTCATGAATGTAGCAGAGGCATTCCTAAGTCCAAAAGGTAAAACCGTGAACTTATAATGCCCATATCTAGTTCTGAAAGTAATCTTATATATGTCCTCATCTTTTACTCTTAGCTGATGGTATCCAGATCGCAAATCAATCTTAGAAAATACTATTATGCCATGCATCTAATTAAAAAGATCATCAATACACTGTAAAGAATACTTATTCTTCATCATTGATTTGTTAGGCATACGATAGTCTATACATAGATGTAAGGTTCCATACTACTTTTTGACCAAGATCACTAGGGCTCCCCAAGGAGAAACACTGGGTCTAATCAATCTTTTAGCCAATAGCTCTTGAAGCTAGGCTTTCAATTCCATCAACTCCGTAGTAGTCATATGATATGGGGCTTTAGAAATTAGCTTTGATCTAGGTATAATATCAATGAAGAAATCAAAATCTCTCTTTGAAGGTAATCTTAGAAACTCATCTGGGAAAACATCCTAAAAATCTCTAAGGAAAGGGTAGTTCCCCAAAGATACACTTTGCTTACTAAGCTCTTCTTCTACTTGCTCCAATTTGACTACAAAAATTTTACAACCTTTTCACCATGCTCTCTTCAGTTGCATAGCAAAAATTGGCCTGATCTTAACTTCTCTTTGAGTGCCTTACAAAAAGACTTTGTTTCCTACATCATCTAGACACTCCACTATTTTTGTAAAATAGTCAATCTTGGCTCTATGCCTCCATAGCCAATTTATTCCTAAGATAACATCATAGGAACCTAAAAGGGCTACAAGCAAATTCACATCAGTTGAGAAACTAGGAAGATCAATCTTAGCTTTAAACATGCATTTCTCTCCCTGAGCTCTAGTCTAGTTACCATATTCTACTAACTAGGATTTAGACATATATCCAACTCTTCTAGGGAATTTACTTAATACTCTTAGAGAAATAAAACTTCTAGTTGCTCCAACAACAATCAAAATAGAAATAGGAACTTCAAACAAAGTATCTGTTGTCTTAATGGGAGTAATCTGGTAGTCTGTCTGGTGATTATCCAAAGCTGCATGAATCCTTTATTGAAAAGATGCTTTCTAAGTGGGTAAAGGATTAGGTCACATTGTCGAGCTCCCTGGTTCTTAGTTGGGCATTGATTTTTATAGTGATATCCACCATAGCTGAAACATCCCTCCAGGAGGTCCTTGCTTCTCAGCAGGTTTACTTGAATTAGTATCATTCCATCAAACATTAACATTGTTCTTCTTCTCATTCTTGGGTCCATTCCTATTATTTTTGGAAATCTTGTCACTTTTCTTAGCCATATCTTGCATTCCATCCCGTTTTTGGAATGGCTATGAAGTTGGTGTCTTACTAAACCTCTTGCGATTCTTCTCACGATATGCATAAATTGACTTCAATTTTTGCTCTTGCTTAATTGCATTTTCCAAAACTTGGTCCATAATAGAAGGGCCATGCGTATCCACTTCACCACCTATCTAGGCATTTAGACCCATGATAAATTTCCTAATTATGAACCTTTCATTTTCTAATATTGAGGCACATATTTGAGGAGATGGGTGAATTTTTTCCAATATTTGACCACTAACATATCTCCTTGTCTCAAATTCTGAAAATTAGTTAGCTTTTGGTCAAAGAAAAGTTGCGGTAACCACTTTGGTGAAATAAGACAACAAATTGATCCCATGTTAAGCTCAAAGAACTTAACCCCATTTCCATCTTCTTGTTCATCCACCACATGGATTTTTCTCCTACCAGTTGAAAGGCGCCCCATACTGCCTTGGTTATCTCAGAGTAATTTCAGATCTTAAAATACTTTTTCATCTCTGTCAACCAAGCTTCAAAAACATCACCACTTTTGGTTCCATCAAACTTGGGTGGCATGATTTTCTTCATATCTCTAGATAACTTAGAGGCAAGTCTATTTTTCGTCTCTTCTTGAGACTTAGTCTTATCAACATTCTCCCTTTTATTAGTATGAATACTAGATTCATGGACATATTCATCATCTTCCTGGTGTGAATCCTCATGTCCTGCTTCAGATTTACCTTGATCTCTAACCTCATGTTCCAAGTTTCCAAGCCTATCCTTGGTTTCATTCAACATGGTCAATATTCGATCCAGCTTAGCCATAGGGTTTTTAGAAGGATTCAACTCTCCTTGACTATCTTCAAGAGTTGTTTGAGTTTGAACCATGATGATAATCTATATCACACCTGATATTTGTATCCAATTATGAATTAGAATTCAGAATAATGCACCTCATTAATTCAAAATTCATCAATAAAATCCATTCATAAAACTCTAATGGAAAACAATCTCATCTTTATTATAGTTTATTCTAGGTATAATTACATCCTTATTTAGATAATTAACATGATAAGACTACATATCAATGTTGCTTAAAGGATATTCCTCAAGTTCCTCTTCCCCTTTGGAATCCAATAAAACAAACTTAGAGGGTGGATGTACATGTAGGTACTCTTCCAACATCTCTTTTCCTATAACAGAAGTGTCATGACCACAGCTAAATTTCATGTTGCATTTAGCAGAAGGTTTACTTGGTTTAACTACACAAGTAGGTCAATAGGATTCTTTGTATGTTTAATCCGTTGTTTCCTTTCTAACCATATACACTTAAGAGCATTAGCTAAGGTCTTAGAATCCTCCAGCCAGGCACCATCAAGATAATTAATTTGCTCCTTGAGTTTAATCTTCTCAATAGGTTCTTTCTTAACCTCTAACTTGGGCAATGCTGGGGAACAAACTTTCAAGCAGTTTTCTTGGTTCATCTCGACATCATTCTGGTATAAAACCAATTTTAAACATTATCTATCTTCTTAATGTTGACTAATTTTCTTGTATTAAGCACCTAGGTCCATGTGTTGAACTCAGTTTTCTCTAATACTATATGTAACATGCCTTCTCATATTACTTAGAATTACACAAGCAATTTACTAGGAAACTAAAAGAAAATGATATACAAGAGGGAAATATTTTTTAGATAGCATTACATTTGTAAAACATCAATAAATAAAAATACATCTTTTCTTAATATTTTTAACCTTGAAAATTTATTATATTCAAAGATAACTTATAGTGAACACATTTCACCTTAGCAAAGTAAAGTTTTTACATCATAATCATGACATGAAATTTCACACAAAAATAATTGTCTCTGGAATCTTGAAATTTGTCGACCAAATCTTGGTGAGTCTTCTACTTCAGAAGGAGAGCATCATTCGACTGCTTTACCTCCAACCATAGACCGATGGTTCCCCACTCACCTTCCTTCCTAGAAGAGACCCTATCCTTCACAAAGAGTATAGACATGTGGATCTAAAAGGATTCCATCTGAGTCCTAGTATTGTAATCTACATAACTCAATCAACCATACAACTTTAGACAATCTTCTATCTAAGTATGATCACACTGACTAGTTACACTATCTAGACACTGTGAACTTACTAATGCATGTAGAGACAAATACATCACTTTGGACAAAGTTCAAATACTCTAGTGCTATAAGTCATATTTTAACTTCAACAAAATATTATTGAACTTCATCAAAAAGCTTCTTAGACTCTATAATATCTTAGACTATGGTTTACTCAACTTTTAATCAATCAACCACAAAATACATAGGACTAACACAAAGTCATAGTTCGATTAGAGAATTAATAAGTTTATCTACACCCTTATAGATAGATACTAGGGTACTTCTCTAATTCAAGCTCAATGGTGTGACAAAAACATTGTAAGAAAATTTTATCATATAGAGACAAAGACCTCTAGTCTTCTTTAAACCACTTAAACATTGGTCGAGTTTATATCTCTTAACATAAATCATCGGGTATAACCTTAATATCAGATAATAACATTACTATCATAATGTAGTTTGTACATATGATATGATACCACCTCTCTCGGTGTGTTAACAATGCCAATATCATACTATTAGTTTTCTAAGATAGAAATTTAGATATCACATATCTTTTGATAAAGCACAATATCATTAATACATAAAAGATTAAGAAATTAAGGACATGTCTCAGTCCAACTATCAATCTTACTGTTGGTTTACTAATGGAGTCTATAAAAATATAGTCTCAACCTCTAAAGAAATAAAAGGTCTTAAGATACTACTAATAGTAGAGAATTAAGACAACAATATAATGGGCTCAAAAACTTCTTTTAAGTCTTAAGATCACACAATGTAAACATTACTCAGTAATCTAAATATAAAGGGTTGTCATTACTTAGCAAGGCTACTATGGAATGAAGAAATGTATAAAATGTTTAATAGATTAGCTAGAGATAATATGATAAGGATAAAATAAAGTCAGCCTTCATGAGTAAGACCACTCTATCTTTCGGTCTACAAAGGCTCAATGGTTTTAAGACTAAACCAAATAATTTTGTGGCCTATCAGCCAACACAGTTCACTAATCTAAGATAGAAGACATCTATCCTATCATCCTGCAAACTACGAATAATAAAACATTCTTATAGGTATCGAAAGTTGATATCTTAGTAAAATTGTGATAACTCTAATGTCTGTAGATTTCTACTAATGAAACTATAACACAAAACACTATCTCAATTATTCTAATCTATTGGATATAATATGATAATCTAAGTGATTTTGACCTACATTTTCTATAGAATAAAAAACTTATTCTTGACCGTAATACAATAATAATAAACTGAAAACAATTTGCTAATGAAAAGATGGTGTCATTATAAGGCATCCATATCTCTGAAGAGTTCAAATCAATGCCTAAGTTAGCTTTGTTTTGATCTTTTGTTGTGTAAACTCATCACCCTTATCCCTCTACATTATTTTCTAGTCTAAATCTCCATGGGCTTCCTTATGATACCACTCATAAAAGTTAACACAGTCCTCATAAAAGTTTGATCTCCTTCAAAGATACCGTTCGGTGCTCCCACTCTCTCTGCATAACTCTTAATGATTTAGTCTTTTATGACTTCATACTCCACCTTATTGCAACGTCTAAGGTAGATTCTATGCCTATTTATGTGCTTTGATAGCATGCACAAAGTGGAATTGTTGGTCCTTATGTCCACTCTCCCATACTCCTCTTTATCTTCTCCAACAATGTGGAGATGGGAGTCGAGTACTCTATAATTACATGGAGAGGCTTTAGTTGAATAAATGCCATCATTCCATGATGCAAAAGAATCTCTTTCACATAACATTATAAGTACAATTTATAAATAATATTAAATAAATAATAAAACATTAACACAATAAAGATATATTCATGTATCCTCTCATTGATCCAAATACTAGACAAACTGTGAGAATGGGGTTGAGATATTCTCCCCCTCTCTATTTTGTGCAAACACTACACAAAATTTTACCAAAAGGAAACTTATCAAAACACACCAATAATGAATAGGTTTACCACTAATATTAATTGGTTATAATAATACTATATTCAAATTGTATAAAGAAGAATAATGATTATCAACTATCCTATCGATGATCAATCTATCCTACTTGGTTTTTATGACAAAACCTATGCCATAGGAATTTGACATTAAATTGACTACTGTCAAACTAAAATCCTACTAAACTGGTAAAGTCAAACTTAACTTACCTAACTTGATGGGATTCACAAAACTGAGAAAACATAAGACTTAGGTGACAACAAACTATTATCCTCATATGTCTATTCACTTCTCTCCGATGATGCTCTCCCTCTCTCTCTTGGAGGGTGGAAAAACCTATTTTCCTGGTTATAGTTACAATCGACCAAATTGAGATTAGTGTATTATTAGTTAACCCATATATCTTATGAATAAAATAATCATAACATCATATAATCACATGTCTAATTCTAAACATATAAATTCAAACTCTTGAGATCATTTGATTTATCTCGACATTTTCACATAATGTCAAATTATTAAATCATTCAAAAATTATCTACTAATTACATGCAAGTAAAAAATAAAAATTAGTCAAAATTAGGGATGCGATAGCTAAGGACCTCATTCATGGCTGGAAAAAACTTAGTGGTCTAGGGAAATTAGTTATATCAGACCTACAATAGCCATGAAGATGAAATTAACAATGTAATGCCCTGCCACAAAACCCTAGAGAAAAACTTAACCAAGCAATGCAAAAGGCAAATATATATATATATATATATATATATATATATATATATATATATATATATATATATATATATATATATATGGAAATTAGTTATATCAGACCTACAATAGCCATGAAGATGAAATTAACAATCTAATGCCCCACCACAAAACCCTAGAGAAAAACTCAACCAAGCAATGCAAAAGGCAAATATATATATATATATAATGAAGTAATTATTAATGAAATGCAAACCATGTTTAATTACACATCTAAGTTAAGCTTTAACCTCTAGGGATTACATGGCTACACTACTAAATATTAACATGATCTAATTAATAACTATGGTTTGTTCTAAATCTAAATGCATCAATTGAATACCTACACACATTTTGGAGAAATAATAGTAATGCAATTAATAGGGTGGTAATTTACAAATTTTAACTTAGTAAATTTTAGATTACATAATGAGAGTATATCAACATTCTTTGTAAATGAAATATAAGATACAAATGCTTTAGATTAATTTATACATATGTATACACATTTACCATAGTGCTAGATAATTGTCCATATGCCAGTTGGAAAGATACCTTCTTAGTTTTAGAGTCCTACATAGCTATAGATCTCAAATTGTACATCTAATGAAATATTAGTCCCGCATAATTATAAATTGCACAATACAAATATCAATTGCATCAAATGACTAGCCTAAGGCCCTAAGGGCTGACCTAATGTCTCCAGGGCTCATGATGGCCTTGCCTACATACGCATAGTACAGAGACTTCATAGTTCAAAAACTAAACTTACAACCACTTTAACACATCCATACATATGACAAATATCAATAAATCAATACAATAGTATATAATCATCTAACCTTTATTCCCATTTTATAAACCTATTCATAGGTTTAAATTTCAAATCTTACCCATATTAGAAAAAGCCATAAAATAGATATTAACAAAACCTCAATGAACATAACAGGAGGACTCTAGTTCAACAGGCTTATAAGTTACCCCTAACAATATTCATATTCCACTCACATGCATTCCATAAATCAATCATTCATGATCTAAAAACACTTTATTCTTTTTCCATAAACATATACTAGAGGGAAGGATCATACACGTGTGTTGTTCTAAACTATGACACTCCTATTTTAAAAAAAAAAAATGATTAATGACTCAAGATATGAACCTGATCAATAAAGCAAGAAATACAAGATAAGATTGATTTTCAAGAATTATTTATTTCAAAAGAAATATAAAAGTATCACCATTAATGCAATAAGTTCAATTCTACATGCTTGTCTATCTATGCAATAAAATATAGATATGATGGTTCACTCTTTAACAACCTTAAGAAATAGAACAATAATAATCCCAATTCAGATTTAAATTCAAGAATAATTATTCAAAATCATGAGGATATACAATTCTAAGATAGAACACTTACCACTCATAAGACAATTAATCAATCTCATAACTCATACTTACTATTGTTGATTTTTAAATACACTACTAATTCTAATAGACAAAAATAAGCTATAGAAACAAATCTACCTCAAAATATAAGCTTGTCTTCGGACATAAAAGAATACTCTCAAGTTGTATACATACTCACTCAGCATAAATGAATAAGAGATATTAAAAGAAGATACTATTTGCAAGAAATTTATTACTGAGTTTCTCCCTCAACAGTGTCCAGATTTTAAAAAAAAACATGATTTACACATGGTGCATGGTGATTATCGTGAAAGCTGCCAAGAGGTTGGTGAAGAATGTGGCCCCTTGGCAGTCTAAACATATATGGTTGCGATTTACTATAACCTTAACTTGGAAACACCCACGCACACAAGAATATACAATCCACTTTAATAGTATTATGGCAGCAATAACAATCCTATGCACAAGATATGCTACGGCTCAAAGCATAATATTGAATATACATCAATAGATGAATCTGTAGCAATATAATTGATTTTGCAAGTAAATGATATGGCAACGCCACCAAGAAGATCTGTTACAAAATTTTCCTCCTACACAACTGTACACCTTATCCAAACATAGCATTACTATTTTGAATTAGTATTTACTTGACTTAAAAGTCACCTAAGTAATATCTAGAGTTGGTATTTCATTTTCAAGAAAAGTTAGCTTCATTTCTGAACTTATTGACTACAACTTGTGTTCCTCTCTTTTAAGCAAATGAGAAACCTTGCGGCTTTGTGCCAACTTCTGCAGACAGCTAACTAAGGTAAGAAAACTCTAAGCATGCACATCATAACAGATAATCCTGCAATCTAGATATTGAACCAAGTTGACTAGGTCCTAGATAAGTCATAATCACATAAGCACCGACAAATAACAATAAGAGAGCCGCATAAATCTCCTAATATCACCAATTTGTTTTCTTTCATAAATATAGTTTAATAATACCAAAATAATACAATGTAATGATACGAACAATTCTATTCACTTCTCCAATAGTATCGCCATCACCTACAAAGACCTACAAAGGCGCGTCTTAGACATATTTGGGGATTTTAAATATTACAAATGTAGAAGCATAGGCAAGGTACACTATTGGTTAAGATAATACCTCAGATAAGTCTTTGTAGGTTACACATTGGAATATGTATAAAGCAGATTTGATGTATAAAATGTGGGGACTACACATTTATCTGTATGCTCAACATTAACAAATATCATTATTTTTACACCTATGTTCTCAATGTAACATCATTTCATGGTATGTAGTGATTGCAGCATATGCACAAAATGACCGTTAAAACAAAACTTGTATGTCAGGATGCGTGGTCTGTTTAATAAATGTCGTAGATAGATGTTATAAAATTTTAGTAAAAGAATAAATCAATGAGATACAACCTAGACACTTTGTATGATGGTCCTAATGATCGCCAAATTTAGAATCCATGATAGGCATTAACGCCTAGATGGTTAAAATGTCAAGTCATTCCAACAATAATACTATTTTAAAGTAAAATAAAGTTGCCAAGGATAATACAATCTGTTGTAAAATATAGTAACACAACAATGGAAACAGTAAAAAGCATTCCATAAGCACGCAGGGTCTAATGCATTAAGGAAGCCTCAAGACAATTAGATATTGGATATAATATTTGAAATAATATTGAAAGGAAGCTTAAAACCTTCAGGAAAATACAAATGAAATATGTAAACTAAGATCCACAACCCATGGCAGCATTCAGACAGGGTATACGATCTGATTGACAAGATAACATCTTGTAGAATCTAATGGTTGAAGAATATGCACAAAATGACTTTGTGATAAAGCTTTGAATCGATGTACAAGAAGCATGTAGCCATGATAGGAGACGAGTTCAACCTCATGAGTAATCCTTACTGCATAACTGTTCAATCGAGGATTCAAAAAATCCAAAGTTGTGGTAAATGATATGATCTTGATGGTGGAAACATAATACAGAGTGCAGGGAAAATGGGTTTACTTCACAGACCAATGGGTACTAAGGGTAATGGATTTACTGTCAAATATGAGATCATCAACTTTTAACAAATTTATTTGTTTCATATTCATAATCCTCCATTTCAAGAAACATAACAAGTAAAGTAATGATGCATCATGCAACTTATGTATTTCAAAAAACCATTCAATTTCTTTATCAATAGAGTATTTTTAATAACTGACTATGGCCTATGGACGACGTACCTGATTCGGATGCATAGATAATTATAACTTGGTTAAATATTCTTACCTGGAATATTCCACCTCAGTCGTCTTACCATTGTAGTGTTATCTCATCATTTTTCACCTCTACATTATCTCCTTATTATTTTAAACTATTCCCTTCCCTTTCAGAGGCATCAAACCGCCGGTCTTCAACGATTGTCCTCCTCCATGACGTTCGCCCTTTCCCCCTTCCCCAATGCTAGGAATATAATTACTGATTTATTATGAGCGTCTGACAGAAAATAATGTCAGTTGTTTCAAAATAGGCTGAATGGTTAAGGAAATGAGTTGGGCCGATAGGAGCAACCGACGTGTTCAAAAGATTCCTCCCAAAAGCTCATGACTATTCTTCCCGCTGATCTTAAATGTCATCCACTTCAATATTTAATGGTAAATTCTGGCCAATGAAAATTTTTCCTATATTTACCATTTTTTGTTGGGAATGAAATATAAAATTGCTATTGGCTATTTGACCTGTTTGACCATGGAAGTGGATGACATTTAAGTAGAGCGTGTTCTTCCAGCTAGGTGTATCAAGGTAGTTTCTTTTTCTAGTAACCAAGGCAATAAAGAACACAATATAGTAAAATGGAGTTAGGGAAAAAAATTACAGATAGAACTCTTCTTTAATGCCTAATGAATTTTCAAGCATTGTGAAAGCATTTAGTGTTGTAGCTACCCTATATTTGACACAAACATCTAGACAATGCAATACAATTTCTTAACAAATCAGCTATATCAGAAAACTGTTAATGGGTTACTTTATTAGTATGATAATAAGGATGGAACTTGGAGCAATCATTTACATTAAGCTAATATCCTTCTGTATAGGGCTTAAACACAATTTAGAAAGTAAAAACAAGTAGAGAAATAACTACTACACGATTGCACATCTTTCCCTGTCTAAAACAAAATTGGATAGAGTGATCGGCTAGGGAACATAGTGCATGGGTACCCCTCGTTTATCCCCATATGTCTTGCAACAATAGATGTTATTTCAAGAAAAAGATGAATACACAGTGTAAGGAAATGATCAAAATACCTAATGAATGATATCTAATTCTAATTTTCATTTAAATGTATCAAAGGTAACTAATAAATAATATTATCTAGTAAAACATACTCGCCTCTTAGAAAAAATTATGTCCTAACTTTCCAATCTAGTGATGTCCAATGTACCAGAATTTCCTCTTAGATCATTTAAATGGATGTTACCAGAAGAGCTAGAAATAGAAGTTGATTTTGAAGTTGACACAACAACGGTGAATGTGGAGGGGAACTACATTATCCCTCCCTAAAACTTGACTTACTCCTAGAAGTTGCAAACTAGGGTAGAAACATTACACATTAGTAACAACATCAAAACTAATTCATTCCATAAAAATAATATACACTAGTTGGCTATGGAAAGGATTTATAATTTATAAACTTATATACTTCATTTCAACCATAGTTTACACTTCTAGTTTTCAATATCACAATAGTAATACAATCAAACTTGCATTTCAAAATGATTCTATAGTACATAAACCACTCAAAATCCTTAGATGCCAACATTGATACCCATCAACTTCCCCAGGGTGAAGAAAACATTGCACCCTTTTAAATCCTAACTAGTAGAAATTCTCATATCATAAACATGTAAAGTATCTAATTTGAAATACACCACCATCGCAATTCCTCTTCCACTTTGCTATTAAGAAATCAATAGGTCAGAATGCTACATTTTCACAAAATATCAACATATTTATACACATAAAACACATATTTTCCACTGAATCTCGTAACATATTCAACATAAAGATCACGATTTTTCACTTTTTTTTTGAAGCATGGAAACACAATTTATCATTTCATATGTACAAATTTCATGATTTACCATACCTTCTTAACATACACACTAATATACATCATCGGGATTCACATCACAAGGCTACACAGGGATCCATCTGGATATCAGAAACAACATACTAATCCATGAGCCATGAGCCAAAAGCCAAATCCATCTCACATAATCCATACCTCACACTTAGTGACTTGTTGGTGTTAGGCTACACTCATAGGGTGATCTACCATCCAAAGAAGCCATAATGATTTCTCTCTTGTTGTATAAGGTGGTTAGCCTCCAAGATCTATAGTCATCACACATAGGTGGGTAGTGGGTCCTAGCTATATAATAGCCTCACATACCTCCATCCTCAAGGTTCCCTATGTCTTCTTCCTCATATACACTCACCAAGTCTGCCTCATACATCCTTGGAGAGGAATAACAATACAACAGATGGATGACATCAAAAATAATAAAGATAAACTAGTTTAGCCACACAAGTCATAAGGAAGATTAAATAAAACATTCAATTCAACAATAAAGCAAGAAATCTGTGCCTTATCAACACGAAATCAAATGTAACCATGAGGGTTATTTGTAAATAAGATTACAAAGTGTGGCTAAACCATCACAATTAAATAGAAACAAAGTGCTGGCCATCACAATCAATAGAAAATCATCAATAACCATAGAGAAAGTCCACAATCTTCGAAATTGCACTGTACAACACTATGTGACTAGATACTAGCCACCAAACAAGGAAGGACAGAACAACATCAGGCTATAGTAGTAGCCCTCATGTGGTGCAGAGTGAGCATGCCATCCACATGGATCAGAGTGTACTCCTCGGCTACACCCTGCATCACGTCACCACACGACATGGACTAGCCAAGTGGCCCACGCACTCCTTGGCTGCCTACATGGAATGTGCTCCTCGGCCACATCCCGCATCACATCTTAGAGCAGCATGGTCATATGCCAGCTAGAGAAGGTACATATTGGCCATATACTACATGGTAGTGTGCTTGTGGCTCCACGGAAGTAGGAACATGTAGAACACACCCTGCATAGAGACACCTCGTGGAAAAGGCACACACAGGTACTCGCTGTAGCCAAAGTTATACATGGCTAGGATATACCCATATGCTAACTGACCCAAACACTATTGCAAGCAAATATGAGTACCCCTCTACAAGTGTGCGAGGCCCTATTATGCTCATCACACAAGTAGGCTATAACATAGTCTCATAGTGCACCTTCACGTGTCAAAGCATGTGGCATCGTGTCCTCAAGCCCAACTCACTACCATTAGCAACACGACATCATCTCCAACACTGTGTTAGAATATCAGTGGAGTGTGGCATCGTACCTATTGCATCATGTTGGAACATTTGTAGATATAGAATCTATCTCAGCATGGGTAACAAACCTCCCTCTATGTGCTAGACTTCAAAATATACATGGGGCTCATGGTCCCACTTGGGTTATCCCTACAGGTCCCTTTACTCTAGACCCCAGCCCCCAAGTGACAACTCATGTGGCATATCATACCTTTCATGAAGACAAGGTAGATGATCATCCAAGAAGTACCATCTAGATGCTCAAGAACTGTGGGGATTAGGCTAGCACATATGGATCAAGTATCCTGATCCATCATAAGGGAAAGCAGTGACTACATTTCCTTAGGTTCAATTGAGCGAGGGACCACTCTGTACCATCATAAGTGTATGCTACACACTCCACCCAAGGAATTTTGTGGCTGCTACTACACCTTCACAGACTAAGGGACTAGAGAACCAAAAGAAGAGAATCTATGAATCTAACTTTTGGCTACTCTTATATATATATATATATATATATATATATATATATATATATATATATATATATATATATATATATATATATATATATATATATATATATATATATATATATTCAACCACATAAGGGTTGGTCCAAAATAAGCTACACACAATTTTCCCAAAAGCTTGTTATGATAATCTATCATGGACTGTGCAAATATCATGTCTACTATCCTATGATATGCACAAGATTAGCAGGATGAAGGATCATGCTTTGAAGTTTTTCCAAATTCAGTAGGTGGAAGGGTTATAAGTTTAGCTTATGAGAGGATGGGTAGGATATGGCTAGTAGGGTTGATAAGAGATGTACATGATCTCTTTTAACCTTGGGATGGATTAGAATAAGGTTGGAAAAGTATAGAAAGGTCACAAGGGGGATTATCTTTGGGTGGAGATGTAGGAGAGGGGCTATCATATTTTATGTGACAATGCTCTAGAAGATTTTGGTCAACTTCAATGGAGCAAAAGGGTAATTTGGAAAGAAAATTAAAGTCTAGAAAGATTAAGGATTTTTGGATGTGGAAACAAGTTCTCCTAGAAAAATGGTATGATAAGGTTGTTAGGATGTTGTCACCACCAATGAACAAGCATAAGAAAGAAGTGAGAGGAAAAGGCCCTAACACATTCACAGGAATCTTGTTTACATTGGGTGAAGTGTGTAATGGAGACTTTAGGGTCTAGGTTATATTGAAAATGGTAGATAAAGGCATGGGTGACATTAGAAAAGGAGCATAAGGAACCTTGAGGTAAAGTATATAACTATATAGGGTGTGACCTATCAACCTGAAAGAGTTTGACTGAAATATAGTCATCAAGGTATGGGTTAAGCATATGGTATTTAGAAGTGTCTCACATAAAGAAAGGAATTACCTTGGCCATTATACTTGTCATAGAAAGAGTCCTAATATAGACATGAGAAGGGTAGGTGAGAATCTTAGGAGACAAAAAAGAGCATAGTCATGTAGGTGTAGGAGCTATAGGAGGACAAAGAGAATTATCCAACTTCAAAGAGCACTCCTCGAGTGTAGAATAGACATGTGATAAATTAGGGGAAGAGAAAGAGGGACTAAAATGTGAGTTAGAAGGATGCAATAATATCTCATGTGTCAAGGTAGAGATAAAAGATCATGGAGTAACAGTTGGGAGGGATGTTGTAATAGGAGTAGAAGGAAGCTTGCAAGAAAAAGATGGTGAGTCCTCTAGGAAAGAAAATGGTATGGAAGGGGTGGTGGGAAAAAAAAATAGAGAAATATGTTGAGAAGGATCTAGGTCTACGAAAGGGACCTTGAATATAGGAGAAGAATAAATGGATGAAGAACCATGAGAAGGAAGATCAATGTCTCATGCTTTTGGAATGTCAACAAATGTAATGAAAGTAAAATGATTGATGATGCTAACATGCTCAATATTATCCCCAAGTCATGGATCATCCTCAAAAATAAATAAACAATAGAAGGGTACATCTTGACAAGAGAAAGGTTCAATATGATCATGAGCCCCATTATTATTTGAAGAGGAGTCATCAAAGGTACTGGAAAAAGGAGTATCAATAAGCATGTAGGATTCATGTCATGAAGGAGTATAATCAATAGTATAAAGGGAATCCTCATATGTAGTGAAAGAAGTAGAGAAGGATGCAACATCTGGTGAGAGATCAAAGGGGTTAGAAGATGTGGCTATAGGAGGATGAGAAGTGAGCAAAAAAAGGTTAGTATAGATAAATGAAAGGACAAAAAAGGACAAATGATGAATGTATGCATGTAAATAAGCCCAAGAATAAAACCATCATGGACATATGGAAAAATATGTAAAATAAGAGGTTAATAAAAGAAGATGTGGAAAAGGTGTAATGGAAGATAAAAATAGATGTTGGGAACAGTACGTAGAAAGATGTGAAGGTTTAAATCGATGGAGAAAGAGAATGAGGGATAAATTTTATTTTTGATCATGTTGTTGGATTGATTTAGAAAGTAAATAAAAGGAGAAAAGAAAGGGAACATTTGGGTGTTGAATGGTTTAATTTGTCAAAATGAAAGATAAAATTTAAATGCTACCTTATTAATAAAGTGAGATTAAATTTAATCTTTCTAGTGCATTAATTATACTAACATTATATTACTTTCCCTTAAGAATAAAATATGAAAAAATAGAAATAAAATGAAGGTTAGTCTAATCAATGCTTTTGTTTTTTGTTTTCATAAAATTAGAAATGCTTCAATAATGAAATTAGATTACACAGGAAATATTCTAAGAATGTAAACATGGACAAGGAATATGAAATTGAATCAACGATTGGTTGAAATTTGATGCTAATGCAAGGACTATTTTTTTATTTCAAGACACAAACACACCCATGGGAACTTTAGTGTGGTTACTATCTAGTCCTCTGTATAGATTAAATATTGATGATAGAATTAAATAACAAGATACTACAAACCAAAATATATAGAAATTGAACTAAATAACGGAAATTTATAAACTGATAAGAGGGGGTTAGGAATACAAAGACACTAAATAAAGTGTTGATTTCATAGAAGAAATATTTTAACACAAACCCTATGTTTTGGATAGGAAAAATGTTTAAGACTATATAGGAGCTTGTCAAGGTAGTTAAGCCCCTATTTTGGTCTTTTGAATATATTTGTAAAACAATATGGTTACATAGTATCACCACTCATGTGCATTTACTAAATAAGTAACCCTTCTAATGGAATGAGGCAACAACTACAATATTTGAGGAAAAAACGAAAGCCATGTGCACCATTCCAATTTTAGCAATGCTAGAATTTTATAAAACCTTCATTATATAATATGATGCTTCAAGGTATGGCATAGGAGTGATACTCATGTAAGAGGGAAGACCTATTGTATTTGATAGTCACCCACTTAAGGGTAAGAATTTGTTGAAGGCCATTATGAGAATGAAATGATGGTTGTCCTTCATGTATTCAAACAATGGTGACCATATCTAATGGGAAGACACTTTAACGTATAGACATATCATGATAGCTTGAAATACTTGTTGGAACATACATTTTAAATTGAAGAACAACAAAAATGGGTCATTAAGATGTTGTCAAATGAATTTGAGATCATCTACAAGAAAGGAAAGGAGAATGTTGTGGTTGATGCCCTATCGAGGATGAATGAATCTAAAAAATCACTATCATGAACCATTTCCATACTACACGAAGATTGGGTGAATGAGGAATGAGAAGAACGAGACAAGGACATGGATGTACAAAATATAGTTTAGAAACTCCAATAAGATTCAAGTGTGTCATATAAATTTGTGTGGAAAGGAGACACTCTATGCAACAAAGACATATTGTACCTATATAAGAAGTCAATACTTAAGTTTAAGCTTCTAGAAGAGCTCCACAATTCTCCTATTGGTGGGTATTTAGGCTTCTTCAAGACTTTCATAGAATCATGTAGGAATTTTTTTGGGAATCCTTCAAAGGGGATGTTTAGAAATTTATGACAAAATAGATGGTATACTAGAAAAACAAGGGGGAATCAATTAATACTCTGAGTCTTCTGCAACCTATATTTATTATGAGCCAAAGGGGGAAGTGGTATCCATGGATTTTATCACTAGTTTGCCTAAGTCTAAAGGAAAAAATGTCATCATGGTTTTTGTGGATATAATAAAAAAATATACACAATTTTGTGCTTTGTCACACCCATGCACATAGCAAGTACTATAATAGGCACTTTTATGGATGCCATGTATAAGTTACATGGGACCCCAATATCATAGTAAGTAATTGTGATCAAATATTTACAAGTAACTTTTGGTCTAATAGATTCTCACATTTGGGCACTATTGATGCTCATAGCTCAATATATCATCCCAAACTAGATAGAAAAATTGATGTGATAAACAAGTGCTTGGAAGGTTATCTTTATTTTGTTGATGGTTTCCATAGGTAGAATGGTGGTATAAGACTTCTTTCCACACTTTATCCAAAATGCCTACATTTTTGGCATATGTGGGTACCATATACCATCCATCACCTCTTCTTTAAAGGCACACCTAAAGTTTAGAGTAGTGGAAGAACACATTCAACACCAGCAAGAGTTACTCTCTAGTCGTAGGGAAAATTTGGCAATGACACAAAACAAGATGAAGCAACAAGATAATTGACATTATAGTGAAATAAATTTTAAAGTAGGAGATCATGTGTTTGTGCAATTATATCCATATAAGTATATGTCACTAAAACAAAAATAAAAAGGATAACACACTTTCACCCAAGTATTATGGCCCTTATCAAATTTTTTAGAAGATTGGAAATGTAGCATACAAACAAGAGTTACCTAAGTCAACAAAGATACATGCCTAGTCTTCTACGTTTCCTTCTTGAAGAATGTCATTGGTCAAATAATTTCAACCCAAATAGAGTTACCCAAGATTAATTAGGAGGGTAGAATCATTCTAAAACTTGAGGGAATCCTTTAGACATGCACTATAGGGTTGATGATGAGAATAATTATAGAGTACTAATCAAGTCAAAGAATATGGCTAGTAAAGATATCACCTAGGAAGATGAAGCATTCTTGTAGAAGCATTTATGGATTGTCAACATTGAGGGAAACATTATTTTATGGTAAGGAACATGCTACAGGCTTAGCCTATAAAATGCATGTAGATATGTCTAGAAAACTTGAGGCTAGTACAACTGTTAATTAAGTTATATGATCATTTCTATAGTTCAATAAAGGTAGTTATGCTAGCCAAGGCTATCTCTATAACATAATTATTGTTAGGAAAGGTGTCTCAACCTTGGAACTACAAAAGGTTTCTATTCTTCCTAGTTTTGGTCTTTTTGAATACCCTTTATCTTGAAGAATGGTTTAGAACTTTCAGAATTTCCAAAAGGGGCTAAAAATGGCAGGGCTTACTATTTTTAGTAACTCTACATTTGAGCTTAGATGGACCCAAAATTTTCTCAAAAGGTGTGGAACTCCCAAGTAAACATCTTGGGTGAGTTTTGACTCAAGATTATACCTGGATTGCAAGGTATTAAAGTTTCCATTTTTTAAAACTCCTGAAAAAAGTTTCAAACTCATATTTAAGGCACATAGAGGTCCCTAAATTCCCTAAAAGTTGTCATAACCAGAGAAGCAGGTTAAATCTTGATAGATATCTTCACAATCTTTTTGATGCATCAAATGGTTCATTAATTGGACACTCAGATCAAAAGTTATGGCCTCCAGAAGTTGGACCTCCTATTTTGGGAAATGTGAAAATGTGTTGGACACTTAAAAAGAGTTGTAAAGGAGAGAGTTACACATGTTTGTATGTGATTTGGCACATCACAAGGCATCTTTGATTGGAGATAATTTTGGCACCACTTTTGGGTGGGTTTTGGCTCATGGGTTTGTAATTACCATTGACAGTTTACTATATTGTATCTCCTATATATCAGTAGCTTGAGATAGAGCTTGAGTAAAAAGAGTCATATAGATGTTGATATTCCCCTAGATCTTTGGTTGGTTATACTCTTGTGAAAGCTTCCTATGCAAGTATATTGTAATATTCTTGATTCCTGAATAATATATTGGGCAGATTTGGACTGTGGGGTTTTTCTCCCAGAAGGGTTTGCCCACATAATTACTATTTCATTGTATTGAATCTTGTTGTTTGTGTTTATTTCTGTAACTATTGTAAAGATCTGAAAAGTTCTACATATCCCTCCCCTTAGTAGGAAGTTATTTCTCTACCTTAGCTTCCTTGAAATTATGACATATATAAGAGGTAGTGGTCAATTTATTATTATCATATTATGAATTATGTTCTTATTTAAGACTTTTAGAGGTTGCCTCCTCAAGGTGGCTTATTATTATTATCAAGTATTATCAAGCATTTGCATCTTATTTCCTATCATATTCTTCCATTATGCATGCAATTTCATTACATTCTAAATATGTTTGGATGTTTAAAGAAGATTTGGCTATGTGAATATCTCTTGTTTCATTGATTTACAGCCACATGAGTCTAGTTATTATTTATAGAATCATGTTATTAGTTTTTTTTTTCTTTTCTAATTATTATTCTATTTTCCAATGAATAACAACAATCCTTTTTGGTTGAATGATCAATCTTATTATTAAAATATATATCATGTACCTTTTAGTAGCTTATGAGTAGACTAGGTTCTACCCATTTGCATGATTAAATAATATAATCATGTATGAAATATTGAGAGAGATTTAATTTGAAATACATCTAAAAAATCATGCCTATTTGGATTCCAAGCTGCAGATGTGTATGAATGATTAAGGGAATTCATGAAAGTGGATACAGATTTGTTTCATGTCATTAAATGCATGTGTAATAGTGTTTTCATTTCTTAATAAAGGTCATGTAGGTCTCAATATAGAAACAATATATTATGACATTAGTGAGAGTGAATTAGGGTTCATATGTACATTGGGCATGGTTGTTAAGGGCCTAGCTATGTTATTTTATTTCTCTTTAATTACAATATGAAGACCTCTATGAACAACCTCCTATGTTTATTAGATCCTAAAGAGAAGAAGAGATACCCTCTCTTAGTAATTAGCCCTTAATTACCCATGGTCTAATCATGATTCTGTCTTATCACCGTAAGTTGACATATATTCCCAAGCCTAGGTTTTGAGTGCAATGTCTAGAATTGTGGATAATAGTTTTGAATGTTAATATATTGCATTATATAGACCAATCCAGTTGATTTGGCCTTGTCCTCTACTAGAAAAAAATTGTCATTTAATGCAATGGTCTAGTATGAAAATGTCATGTTTCTATGTGAAAGTTGTCAATTAGTCCTAATCTAAGATGGATTTGACTCCAATCACCCAAAGGATCTAGATCTAATCTACATACATCTCACTTTTTGTCCTAATTCAATCTTTTTATTATTTACCTAAACCAAATTCATGGTACAAGTGTGGCTTTGACCCATGAATTCATTAAATCAAATTTAATTCTAGGCACAAGCCAACTCAATCTCAACAAGTCATTACCTTCCAACATAAGCATGAAATATTTAAATTTACATGGTAGCTCATCTTGTATAAAAAGGACCATAGCCATAGGTCATTTTATCATCACTTAGCAACACATTTACACATTGCTTAATCATTACAAGAGCACATATAGTACTATAGCATCAACATCTACACTCATAAGGACATATTAGGCATTTGGATTCTACTCGGTGTGTTTGTGGACTTGTTAGAAATATTAAATCAATCAAAGGGCTTGACTAAGGTGAAATGTGGGAAGCTAGTTGCCTTCCTTTCCTAGCACAAGAAGTTCCAATAGTGCTTATCAACACCATCTTTTCCCAGGTGAACACAATTTTTAGAAAAACAAAGCAACAGGTTTAAAGACACATAAAAGGTTCAACGTGAGAGGTATGGGATTGAAGTATAATGAAGAATGATTAATTTTATAGTCTATTGGGATACAAATTATGCAAATATACTTGGTAATCACCAAGGCAAGACATGTTTATGCCATACAACTAAATATTCCAACATTATTCCTAAAACTAAATACACCTATCCTCTTTATCAGATATATCTAAACTAATTGAATGCATTGTGTGATATTTCATCAAGTTATAGCTACATAGTTTTTGAGTTAATATCATGTTGACTCACATTTCATGAGTAGTGGTTCACAAGAGCCCATCTCTCATGAGCATGAATAGTCCACTTAGCACTTATTGCATCTAGGTGGTGCTCACAGAGTTGAAGTATTGGGACTTCCTAAGAGGTCACCCATCCCAATACTACTTTGACTCAAGTGAAATTAACCATGGAGATTTTCCAAGATCAAGCCCACTCAACTTGCTACCTTATTTGCTAAACCTTGAGCAAGTGTTCTGTCTTATGAACCATTCATTATAGAGCCCTTAACTCATTCATTATCAAGTAAATTATGTTTTTGGTAGTCTGTCAAATTATGTGATGTTTATCATGATACAAGTACGTAGTTTTATATTTAATTAAAATGTCCATCAATAAGATTAACTCAAAAATTATATAATTGAATCTTGATAAAACATCACATAATTTAACAGACTATGATAAACACTACCTATTTTATAGTTAATTCTATATTTAATTTATTAACATCTAAATATCTATATAAAATTAATTTTTTTCCTTAAATAAAATATTAATTTTAAACAGCATATTCCTTCTAAAATAGAGACAATTTAAACTATAATTATCTTAAGTGACATACACACAACTCCATCTATAATCCTTTGCATTTTCAACCCATATCCAACCGTCAATAGTGCCTACACATGGAAGGACAATCTGTTGTGTTCTTAGTGCTAATACCTAGCTAAATATTTAGTTTGTAAACCATCACAATTTTGTCTAAACAAAACTTTAGAACAAGGGCGATCATATTTAAATAAAAATAGGACTTATATAAAGTTTTATTTCATTAAGAAATAAACTTAGTGCTAATACAGCTTGATTTTGTTTTGACTTTTTCAATAAAAAACAAAAAGACATTCCAGGTACTGAGCATCTCCAATATAGAGAGAAATTCAGTTAGTGAGCGAGCGGCGACGGAGGTTGATGGGCAGACCATCAGCAGGGGCATGTAGTGGATCAACAATCACCTTTTCATTCACATTTATTAAATCCCATTCAAAATTTTTAACAATGTTGTGGACAAATACAAGAATTACCATTCATGCAAATTCATTGCCTGGCCGCCTCCAAATGGCACAAATGTGTAAGGAGCTGGCCCCTTCCCCCTCGAACTTTGATGGATCAATTTTTTCTGGATCTTCAAAATATTTTCGATTTTTATGAGTTGAACTTGTCGTCCAAGATAACTGCAACACATTGGCACACAACCAGACTCTAAGAAATTGAAGCCACTAATAACAAACTTTAAAAAGTAGAAAACTACGAGGAAAACCACTATTACTGACAACAAAAACCTGTAAGTTGTGAAAATCATATATTGATAATAAGTGTAAGATAGTTATGGAAGTTACAAACGGTTCAAACCTCCTAAGTTGAAGGCACATACGTTCCATCCCCTGGGGATGGTGAAACCAGCATAGGAGAAGTCTGCAATAGCCTTGCGCCAGGTGCCTCCAGATGGAGGATAAAGTCTGAGCGTGTCTTGAGCAGCTCTCCATGTATACTTCATCTTTTGAAGGTCATCCCATTGCAGCACAGCCACCTGGCTTACCTCCTTTATCCGCGTTATCTCCATTTGCTCTGCACTCTTCCCAAATCAATAATCCTTTCTAATCCTTTCTAGACAAATTAAAATAAATCAGGGATGCAGAAGTGTTTACTATATACCTTGAAGAACCTTTTGGTAGCAGTCCATATTCAGAGCCAGACACCTTAAAAGAAACGTTCCGTTTACCAAGTCAATAAAATGGCGATACAAATCAGATTGCTGAGTCCCTTCATCCATGCTGAGAAACAGACTACAAGCCACAGCAAACAAGCAACGCTTCGAGAGATGAAATGCCTTGATTTGCCTCTCCTCAAGCCAGAAATGTTTAACGTGGTCACTGATAATGGAATCCACTCTGCCCACGAATGTTTGCAGAGCTTCTGGCTTTAAGAAAGTAAGCACCAGCTTCCTCAGCTCTTTTGCTTCGTCCCCAACTTTACTGATTATAGAATTTCCAAACAACCTGGAAAGAGAAGACGGCCAACTTATTTGGACAAGCTTATTTCCGTTGGAGAAGAGAAAGCGGTTACCCTCGGGACTGTAGAAGATAGCTGTAGGGGATCCGAGAAAGTGGGTCTTAAAGATATCTCCTCCATAGAGCTTAATTCTCTGCTCATAAAATTCTTAAACTGCGTTAGCCCTTTGGGCTGCTAGAAATTGTAGAGTCTCGCCCAGTAGCGGCCAGCCAAAGCTGCCCGGGGGAAGATTAGGGATTGAAGTGCTTGAAGAGGGTTTTCTGAGGAGGATCAGCAGAAAAAGCACAAATCCTATGGCTATAGCCACCGTGATCATATCCATTCTTGTCTGCTATCAGAGAGAGATTAATTTCTGTAACAATTTTGCACAACCTTATATCAAAGATAGTGGTGCCCTGGAGGAACTTCCTGTGATAAGGTTCAAGGTTGCAGAAACAATTACGTAGGATGTTCCCTCACAATTTTATTTTAATAGTTAACTGTCAATTTTAGTCACTTTTTAATATAGACGAGGTGTTTAATTTGTTATTGATTGTTTGGTGACTTTTTTTAATATAAATGAAGTGTAATTTTGTTATTAATTGTTTAATCATTAAAATGAATGATGTTTAATAAATTTCAATTTTAACTTTTAAGTTTGTACCATAAATTTTTAAAATTTATTTATTTTTAATGTTGATATTTATGAAAGACAAAATATTTTCACAGTTGTATAAAATGTTTCTGATTAAAACTACATAAAATCACTCTCGAAGACCTTTATGTATAAGTACCGTTTACTATCTTCGTTTTGTTGGTTTTATTTTTAAAATAAGACATTTTATTTTAACACGCAGCTGAAAAAACAGATAATAATTACTGTATGGCATCACATTCCACCGAATTTTGAGACAACTTACTATTCTGTTGATTCTGAAGCATCCTCTGCGCAATGTTAAAACTTTATCCTAGCTTGGAAGGTTGGCAGATTTGTAAGAAAAATTTGATTGGCTGTGCAGGTTATTAGTACCTGCTGAGAAAGACACTCAAATGTTCTATATGCAATTTTTTATTTTTTAATGTGAAAAAAAAATTGATGGCGTGTTAGAATTTATTTTTTATTGTATATTTTAATTAATATCAACCATATCTAAAATCAAATTAAATCAAATCAAATATAATTTATTATTGTAAAAGTCAATATTAGAATCAATTAAATCACCACTATACCTAAAATAAAATAAAATGAAATGTTTCTAAAAGTCAACAAATATTTATTATAAACTATGATAGGTTTAGAACTGTAAAGTGTAGAAAAGACATATATTGTACAAAATCTTATGGATAATAGTAAAAAATTAGATATAAATATTTATATTGATTTTCTTTTTAGTTTTCTTCATATGATCATAAGAATCACCAAGATCATCCTCGGGTAGAGTAGGAAATTCTTGTGTGCTCTCATAGAGAGGCTTGAAATAAAATAGCTCTTATACAATATTGAAAAAATATTTAAAAGAAAAATTACATAGGTGCTCATAGACTAGGTAAAAAAAGAACACTATTATTATTCTGAATTGGTTGTCTTCATTTACAAAATAAATAATATTCTACTCTATCTTAAGTTGCAACAATATTAGGCTATTTTTTATTTTGAAAAACATTTAATACGTATTAACATGCAAAAGTATGTATAAGTTCTAATTGTGAGAGTCAGTTGTCTTCATTTACAAAATAAATAATATTCTACTCTATCTTAAGTTGCAACAATAGTAGGATATTTTTTATTTAAAAAAAACTTTTAATACACATTAACATGCAAAAGTATTTATAAGCTTTAATTGTGAGAATTAGTTGTCTTCACTTACAAAATAAATAATATTATACTCTATCTTAAGTTGCAACAATAGTAGGCTATTTTTTATTTTAAAAGAACTTTTAATATGCATTAACATGCAAAAGTATGTATAAGCTCTAATTGTGAGCGTCACTGATTAACTCAAGCTGCCAGATAACCTACAAAACCAAGGAATCACGATATTAGATTAAGGAATTACATGTGATAACTTGCTTTTATGTGAGCAAGATGAAAAAACCTAAAAATGACTTAAGAAGCCCTAAATCAACTTAATAAAGTGTAATTAAATATTAAATTACACCAACACCCCCCTTAAGTGCAACTTAGGGAGAATGAGAAACATGCAAATAATGCAAGAATGGGTCCCAGCTACAAGGGCATATTAGGTACCCATGCACAAATAAGAATCTCTCATAAAGTTGAAAAAAGGTGAAAAACCCTGTGGGAAAAACCCCTCTCCAAAAGAGACAAATCAAGAAGATACAAGAACATGTGATGGAATAAGGACTAACACTAATACCCCCCAAGTGATGAATCCATCACAAGAGTACAATCATGAACGCCCCCCCCATAAGAGAGAGAAAATAGAGAATATGAATCCCCTCCAAGAAGAAGCTCCTAAACCATTGAAGAGTGCTTGAAGACATAATCCAATCCATTGCTTGCAGACAACATTTTTCCCTTTTGGAAGAAATAAATCCATTGGGAAATGAAGAAGCCATTCCCACATCCTAGATGAATAGGAAATCCATATCAAAATTATATGTGCCTTTGAATGCAATTCAAGTGACCTCATACTAGGAAAAGATGTCTTCTCAGAAACAAAAATGTCTGCCCAATTAGAGAAGAAGAACTAGGAGAGGATATGATCTAAACTGCATCTAAAAACACAAAAAATGGTGGTGATGCAAATCCACCTATGATGGAATCAAATAAGAGAGATAAATCCTCAAATGTGTCCTCTAAATCAACAATGTAAGCCTCCTCAAATAAGGATGATATGTCTGCAAGATAAGAGTCCCAATGTGGTGAATCTGAGTGACTAAGATTGACCTATTGCAGAGAATCATTGGAATCTATGAATGTAGTAACACTAGAGTCATATGTAGCAATAGGTGATAAAAGATCTATGTGATCTCAATAGAATGAGAACATGAAGTAGGAGAAGTCTTTGAGTCATCTTAACAATCAAGACTTGCAATATACTCAAGCTTCTCTATAATATCATCATCATAGGGTATAAAAATTTCATCATCAAGGGGAATGAGGCAATTGGTAGCAAGATCATCTAGAAATGGTGAGACATGAGGGTCTCTATACAACTCCCAAATGATTGTCCAAAGTGTGCAGAGACACTCAATGTCTAAAAGAGCACACAAAGTGTCATCATCAACACTAGAACAAATTAATCCTACAACATGATCAACATTATTACCTCAAACATATTTCTTTTGAGGCATATCTAGTTTAGGTATGTGGCCATAAAGATAAGGCAAAAGATGTAGCCACCTAAGATGTGTCAAGATACCTTTTTACCAAGACTCATAATTACCCTTAATGAGATTGAGCACAAAAGGATGAGTGGGAATACCCATGATGCCTTCTCAATATTTAAATCAAAGGTCAAAAACATATTTATGTTGATAAATGAATCCCATAGAAGCAAACAAGACTTCTCCAGAAGCCATAAAACTAACAAACTGAATAAAAGACACATGTGGTTGAAACTAGAAGAAGTACATAGGTGGCTATATAGAGCTCACTAATACCATTCCAATGCCTATTCATTTGCAAAAAAATGAGATTCTGGGTCAATGAATGGAGCTAGGAAGTTGAAAAATATTCCTGGATTTCAAACAACAATGAAATGGAGAAACAAAAAAATTAGAAGAAAATACCCATACCACTATAAAGAGCAAAGAACCAAATTTTTGTTGAATATTTGTTTTGCAAAATTTGGACACTGTATTCCCAAGTTATACCCAATTTCACAAAAGTGCTTCAATAGGCTTGAGAGGCAAAAGAAATAGCCCCCTTGGTTAAGGGCCTAGTCACATGGATCACCTGATGCCAAGCACAGGGGTTGGCAACTTGAGTTTAAGGGCCCCTAGTAACTAATCTAACCAAGGGCTAGGTGTTGGGATTTTCCCCCAAGATCCTGGTTGCATGCATGATTAGGAGCTAAAACATTGAGTACTAGATCTGAGCACCTAGATGCTAGAGGGTGGTCACAAATGTTTAGGTATTAAATCATATTCGATCTGATCCAATTTAGAATATATTCCATTTATGTGGTTCTTAAATTGTCTCTTGTGTAGCTTTTCATTATCTAATACTATGGTTTTATAGATTATTAGTTTGGTGGCTTGATCCCATCATTGAAGAACACTCTATGACCTCTACAACATCCTTTTTGAGGTAATATTCATGATGTTATTTTCTTATGTACTTTAGCATAGCATATCACGTAGGGTCATAAGACCACTAATGTGGGGGCTAAATGCAACATCAAAAATTTCATACCCATGCAATTTCACCCTATATTTGGCACTCATTTTGGTGTCCACTCCCCTAGTAAGTTTTTAGACTTATTTTCGCCTTGCCTTATTCTCTATCCCTAACCCACACATGTGCATTTCTGTTATGTTATAAATTTGTGCTTTTTTTGTTGAAATCTAATTTAGATTCTTATTCTTCTCTTCATCCTAAGGTGTTTCATGTGACTAGGAGCTAAAGTCACTTGGACACTACCACTTAGCGTGAACATTTGTGCATCGCAGTAGCATCTTGTGTCTATGTGGTGCTAAGTGACCATTTCTAGGTGTTATTGGCTAACTTCAATGATGTTGGATATTCTTTGTATTGCATCTATGCCTGCTAGAATGTCCTTCTTTGACCTATCTTTCTCATTTTCCCTATATTTCTGTATTTTGAACTTATCTCCTTCATTCTCAAGAAGTCTGTTAAAACCCTTTGGCTCTCTTCTGCAACTTTGTGACATTTTTATTAACTATTGCACTTATTGTTCCCATCTATAGTGTTCTTTCAGTATTGTCAAGGATTCTCCATGGTTATTCTATTGGTTACACGATAATGTAAGGTTTCTTAAGGGATTTTTGGTTTCTTCATGGGTTTTTATTGAGACCATTGATTGTTGGATTGTTCTTCCTCAACTGGGTAGTTTCAACCTCCTTTAACCAAGTGGTTGGGTTTCATTTACCCACTTTTTATTTTTTTTGTAGTGTAATCCATTTTTTCCTTGGTTCAAGTGTGTGGGTTACCTCCACCTTCCTTTCTCTTCTATCAATCATAGTAGTTTTCTCTCTAGCTTAAGTAGATTAGTTTACTTTTGTGAATAGCTTGCAACTATTGGTATTCCATTCTATATATACATAGAAAGTAGTAGCACCCATATCTATTTCCATATTTTTTATATTGGCTTCCTATGGAGATCAAAAGACTAAAATGGGGGCTTGACCTAAAGGCAAGCTCCCAAACAGTCCCAACAAAATTATATCTCCTTTTTATAGCTTACAAATTTAAGTGAAAAGCTTCATTCCTCTTCATCAATTTTGTGTGTTCTTTCCTTGAATCCCTTAGTTTCTATTATTTATTTCAATTATTTAAGGTTGTATAGTCTGACCTATTTTGATTCTTACTTATCCTTGTCACACAAAGACTATTGGAGTGGTATTTTATCTTGTGTTGTGCTATATAGGTGACTGGGAGTGAAGTAGATCTGAAACCTTATATTTTTTGTATGTCTCAAACGATAACACGACACATAGACATCCCTACAACATGCTAGCATCCCTAGTAGAGGACTTCTTCTTCTAACACTAGGTTTCTCTATACTCTTTTTTTCTATTTTTTATATGAAATATTTAAATTATGTTTGCAGTACTCTATTTCTTGTATTTTTTTAGCCTTCCTTTATCGCTCAATTTGTTAGTTTAGTTCTATTCATTTTTCATAACATAAATAGGGTCTTTTAACATTAGTCTATTGAAAACAAGTAGATATCAAACTAAAATAGTCCCTAGTATAGTTGTAATGGAAAATTCCTTTGGCTAATACATTTTAATCAAGGTGTAATTTTTTGTCCTTTACAAGGACAACATTATTTTTATGAGAAGAGACATGCTATGTGCTTAGCCTATAATATAATTATATCGTGCATGGCGATATGTGTAGTGAACTTATCGTTAGAACAATATTAATAAACAATATTACATGAGTTCATAGGAAGGCATTAAAGGCCCAAAATTACAAACATATCACAATAATGTACAGATAGGGAAAAACAAAGCAACCACCCTAAAACAAAGAAGATTGAAAACATAAAGGGGAACAAACAACCAAAATTAAGCCTCGAGGGTGGTTGAATATGCAGCCTTGAGGGAGGAAGGATCATCAAGGGGAAACAACATAGGTAAATCCATTGATGAGGGTCTAGGTGCCCTATCAAGATAGTGGAGGAGAATGAAATTTATAGCCTTAAACACTTCCCATGCTTTATCTTCTAGACTAGAAGGTAGTTGGAAGGCATGCTTTTCTAGAACATGATTCAGAATGTCATAGCTCCATGAACATATACAATTCCTAAAATAATTGTAGACAGAGGGAATGATATGTGATGCACAAAGTTGGTCATGAGTAAAGAGACCACCCCCAAGAGTGCTGTCCAAAAATAAATTATAGTTGGCAAGGGCAATTTGCCAATGGTTAGCATCGAAAATGTGTGCTCAAAGGAATGAGAATGTAATAGAGACCACAAATTTTTAGTCCCAAACCAAATCATAGACATTAGAGAGGAATATATAGGCCACATTAGAGTATTTGAGATCGTTCAGAAATGCCATAAGAAGAGGGTTATTGATAATGATTCTGAAAGAAAATTTAGAAATTCTACATTAGAGTATTTATAGGTTTATGCTTTATAACATCATTGTCTTATAGGTTTGTTGTCTTTAATGTACTTGGTTTGTAGGTTCTTAGCCTAGGGGATTAGTTCCTCTACTTGAATAGCACTACATCCTCTATAGTATCCTTTTGGTGTTATGATGTTATTTACTTTCAGTATTATCATCTTTTCTTTAGCATACATATTCATGTAGTGTCATAAGCCTACCAGAGTGGGATCTAAATGTAACATTAAAAAATCCATACCCTTAAAATTTTACACTATATTTTGGCCTTGCTTTAGTGTCCATTCCCTTAGTTTGTTTTTAAGATCATTTTTACCCTTGCATTATCATTTTTTCATCCCATGGTGCTTAGGCCTTGTTTCTTGTGTTATCATTTTGTTAAGTTATATTTTCTCTTTTGTGTTATCCTCGTAGTTTTCTACTATCTTGTTATTTTTGAGTCCAAATTGTCTAGACACTAGTGCTTCATGTAGACATCCACATGATGCACTAGTTTCCTATTAAAAATTCTTGTTTGGTAGTCATTTCTAAGCATTCTACCACTTGTCACCTTCCTTGGATGTTAGTGCTAATGAATCAATATTTATCTGAACAACTTGTCAACTCCTTCCTCTTCTCCCCTTCTCTCTTTTTCAACCTATCTTTTTCTCTCTTGGTTCTTTCCTAAAACTTTCTAGCACTCTACAACTCTCTGATACTCTTGGCTTCTTCAAGCCTTTGCAGGTGATATTGTTCTTGTCTCATTACAACCATTAATTTTGTTGTGCCCCTAAGCACCTTGGGATATTCACATCCTTCAATGTTTCATTTTAGTCATTATTCTTATTCCTAGATGTACTTAGATTAAAAATACACACTATTTTCTATCTATCTATCTATTGGCTACTTTGGAGATAGAAATACCAAAGCAAGGATTTGACCTGAAGGTAAACTACCAAGCAACCCCAACAATCTTTTCTTGTTCTTTCTAACTATAGGAGAAGATATCTAGCTTTTGGGGGGGTTGGTGATATCTTTCTTTTCTCTTTCTTTATCATTTCTTCATCCTATTTAAATAACTTAATTAAATCTTTGTTAGTTTAGTTCTATTATAATTTGGTATCTTGTTAGCATGTTCCCTTTTTCTATTTTTCATATTGGATGAACTAATGGGTTGATATTTAGCATTTTCTGGGAACTATTCAATTTTTTGGGTTGGACAGAGGAAAATGCTTAGCATGAACATCCATGTAACATGCTAGCATTGCGGTAGTGGATTCCTTCATCTAGCTCCAGGTTCCTCTCATTGTCCTCTTTTCTGCTATGTAACTTATTTGTGTAAACTATTCTCTATCTTTCTATAAGTTAACATTTTATATTGCAACTCATATGAATGTAATGTAGAAATTAGTAGTATCTTAATTTTTTGGCCGATAGGCCATTCTATATGTGCACACATCTTGTAACTACCAAAAAATTGGTAGTCCCACTAATTTTGTCATCCACAATTTTTAAAAAAAAAATGGAAGTCCCACTAATTTCATCATCCACAAATTTAAATTTTGGTAGTCCTTCAAATTTTTTTTCTCCAAAATTTTAAAAATAAAATAAAAAACCTGCTACACATAAATCATCATCCATTAATTTGAGTGGAGCCAATTTTAGTTTATGAGAATATGGATGATGGAAATGGAAGCAGAAGAGTCATGGTGGATGTTACAAGAAGGAGAGATAATGGAATGTTCTTTTCTATATATTTTCATGTTTAGCCTCTGGAATAGGAGGCAGATTTGGGAAGGCTTCTGTTTGGGAATATAGATTGTGTAGGTTTTGCATGATCAATCTAGCATCAATTCCATAGTGGATACAATGTAACTTGCTTTTCTTGCCCTCTTGATTATTTTCATTCATTTCTCTATTAATTTCTTTGCTTTCCCTCTTGATCACATTTAGGCACTATGCTTAACCAATGGATACTCTACTCTTCTAAAATAATTTTCTCCCACAATAATAAAACTTATTGACTTTGGCAATAGCTATTTTTTTTAATTGTAAGAAGGAAAGAAGGTACAAAGATAACAACTATAAATAACATACAGAAAGATTAAAGCAAGTTTTTTTCTTATGGCAATAGTGAATAAGTCCCATCTGTTGACTAATTAAGTAGCATCTAAAACCAATGGCTAGCCCTTACATAGAGTGATCTTCTTCCAATACAGCGCTATTGAAATGTCTAATGATTATAGGTTTACGCATCTTCTGCCAATACAACACTATGAAAATTCTTGTTCCTTTATGATTTGAAGAGTCAGGCTTTAAACCTATCAATTGTAATTGCTTGAAGGTTTCCAAAGTCTTATTCAAAAATCCATTTAGAGCATATCCGGTGAACATTGTGGCATTATGTCAAATAGGCTTGTGCCCTATATGGACCTCAACAATGGGTTTAAATCTATCATTTTCTTTTTTTTTAGGAAGTTTCTAAAAAAATCCATTATGTGCATATCCTGCAATGCTACTTTGGTCATGGAATTCGGCTTTATTCCTATTAATTTCTTCTTCTTGAAAGTTTCCAAAAGCATTTCCAACTTACCCATTTTGTACATACTCTAGAATTATTTTGTATTATGAGATGACTTTTCGTTCAATTGCTTTGTGCTTGCTTATACATTTTACTAATATTTTGAAAACATAAATTTATAGCTAGAATTGGACTTCAATGCAAAGGGAATATTATTGAGAATACCCAAATATAGGATATGGCAAAAAAATTCAAGTAGCACAAAAATGATAAAAAAATCAAGGCTAAAGTCGCACGTCATTAACTATCTACAACCAAACTGAAATATAGCTTTGAAATCTTTCTTTAATCTTATATATATATATATATATATATATATATATATATATATATATATATATATATATATATATATATATATATATATATATATATATAAGTGGAAAATCCTAAATGTAAGGAAATGAGAATGGAATGAAAGAAAACGTAGGAATGAAGAATAGAGGTTGGAGTCTGACTTACAAAACCTACATAGGACAAGATGTGTTTATGTATATTGATCATATTTATAGTATCATATAACTCTCAGCAAAATAGTTACAACATGAATATTATTATTTTAGTATGTTTAACCATATTGACCCCTTATGACAGATAGAGACAGCATTTTCCCTTGTCATAGAATGAATTCTCTATAACAAAAGGTTTATATATATATATATATATATATATATATATATAGCCTACAAATAGTTCAATCTTAATAGTAGATACTACATCCTATTTGAGCATGCAATTCTAGAATGCTTGCAAATTTGTAAAATAAAACAAACCATATAATCAAGGGATAGGGTTAAAACAAATAATAATAAATAAACAAAAATTAAACTAGTAAAGAAAAGGTAGGCATGAGTTTTCCACAGTCCATGAATCATTGTCCTCTTCCTGATGATGGATCATTGAGCATGATCCGAAATGTTGATGCAAAAACATACACAGTTTAATCCAGAAGCACTCTATCTCAAGTAATGAAAATTCAGAAGCTTGGAAAACCCATGAGCATATCCACAGCTCTTTCATGGAGATGATATCTTCAACTTTCCATTCACCTATAAACAAAGACAAAAAAATAATAGCGAAAGAAATAAGATGGAAGAGCAAATGAGAAGATTTTAGGAAAAGAATAGCTTTATATGTTTCTTTTTTTGATGTGTCAGATTAAAATAGTAAGTTAATTTTAATTGTGCTTTTCGACCTCCCTATAAGTTAAGGGACTAATTTTGTAACATTTAGTGAGTTGTCATAAATGATGCCATTCAAAAAGATTTTATGGCTTATCTTAAGTAATTTGAACATTAAATGGTTCATTTATTAGAGTTTGCATATATACATACACACATATATTAAAAAATACTTTTTTAATAATTAAAAATAGGAGAATTCTATAGCACTTTAAATTTAGGTTCTAAATTAATGCCTAGATTTGTGCCTTGAAGCTATCCTTTGCCATTATTACTTATGGGTCCAAGGGAAATAAAATAGTAATATTTATTATGTTCATAATATTGTGTTGGGTAGATGGAAAAATATTTAATTTTTTTAAAAGTTATTATAATTTGTGGTTGCTTTCTTTCCACTCTTGATTATCTTAGGTATAGTAATAGAATATAGAAGTTTCTAAAATTTGTTTACCCTTTGCATACAAAAATTCTTTGATTCTTGTAAATATATATTTATTTGTTTATTTATTTATTTTTATTTATTTTTTTAATATAAATTTTCAAAGATATATCAAATCTAAAACACTTTATATTTTATTTGAAAAAATAAAAAAAATCATTTATTTTTATAAATAAAATTATATATTTATTTATTTTAATACACTCTCACAAAATCTATAGTTTTTATGGAATATTAACTATAATTTCTTTAGTATGCTATACTTTAAAGAATAGTTAAATATTTATTTTTGTGGGATGAAATAGGAATTATCTTTGAAGTGTTCTCTAAAAAGGATGAAGTGAATGCGTTGAAGGCCTTAATTCTTAGGATTTAAGGTAAAAGGAGAGTGGCTTATGAGTTTCCTTGTAAAAGATGGTGGTGAGAATGGAGGTAGATAATGAAATTAGCATGTATTGAAGTTATGGTTGGAAATTTAGAAATTATCTTGACATAGTGGAGAGATGAAGAACATGGTGCTAGCATTGTGTGAGGCTCACAGTGCATAAAGACTGGCAGTCTTGGATTTTGACAGTTTTCCTTGCTTTAATTCACTTGTCCATATCTTTAAAATAGTGCAGTAGTTTTATTTTTCATATCACATTTTGTTTTTGTGTTAATGTCGTATGATTGATGTTTGGGTTCTTCAATCTTTTGACATGCTTTAAATTATATTTTTTCAAATTAGTGAGATTTATGTTTGTTCATGCATCTGTGGTTTGTATGATTGTTTGTTTTAATGATTCAGTGTCTATAGGGATATAGGCCTACACTTTTTATGTCTTTTGTTTCAATATTTTTGTGACAGTCAATTTGGAAAAAAATAAATTAAATGATTTCTATTATAGTGTATATGTCATATTTAAAATGTTTATTGGTAAGGTAAGTTTTTGGATTCAACTGCATAGTATCACTCTTTACCCTTTTCCTAATATGCAATTGAATCTAGAATCTTTAGGCCTTACTAATTTCAGTGAGCTTTGTTTTGCCATCATAATTTGTTTTTAGTTTGATTTTTTTTTTAAATTTCATAATTTGGCTAATAGGCCATTATAAGTGAAATTCAAATGTGAAGGGATCTTCAATGAAATTAAGTTGAGATGTGAAATTGATGTTCTCAAACCCATATTTCTTGGAATGGTGCAATTATTTTAAATAGTTAGTACTTTGGTTATGAATTCATGGCTTGTGACTACTCATATAAAGTGTCATGTCAATCATACTAACCTCTTCCCCAAACTAATAAATATCAATGTTTCATGGCTTTTATTTTGAAGTTCAATTTAGTTGTGATTTATTACTATTGTCATTAAAATAAATATATTAATTCTAATTTAATTGTAATTTAATTGACTTATTCCTTCATGTCTTCTTTTGTAGAGTTCCATTAATTTAATTGCGGAGTGGAAATTTTCCTTTTAGATTATTGAATGTTGATATTAAAAACTTTCAAGTCAAAGTATTTGAATATTATGTAATATATATTGTTCTTTGCTAAGTTTTACTATGTCACAAAACTAGACAAAATATCTTAAAATCTAAATAATAGGAAGATGAGTATGCACATAAAGAGTCTAAAATAGTAGCAAGAGGAATATTCTCCCACATAATAGATACAATAACTATTTTTATATATACACAAACACAATCCACACAAAAAAAACTTCTAAACATATACAAACACACTCTACATAAAGTGATAGTTGAAGTACATTCATATAGAATAAAAATGAATGTCAAAGTACTTTCAAATAGATAAACACAATGCCTACCAAAATTATTTCAAACACACACATGCATTTCAAACAAAGTGAATGGCAAAATTAACTTTTCACACACACACACACAAACACCCACTTTAGACAAAGTGAATATCAAAATTAAATTTTCACATGTACACATGCATAAACATAGAATGAATGTCAAAATTCATACACACACAATTCACAATTAACTTTCAAAGCCATGCACACACAATGAAAGCCAAAGTTTATTCAAACACACAAAGTGTACATTGAAGTTTTAAAATATTTTTATACATCTACTTCACACAAAATGAATGACAAAATATTTTTCTTAGGGTTAAGTTTCAAATACATGTGTGTGTGCACACACACGCATGCACATAGAGTGTTTGGAAACATTCATTTACACACGCAATGAATGCCAATGTTAAATTTCAAACCCCCACATGCAATGAAAGTCAAAGTTAGTTCAAACACACAAAGTGAACATCATTGAAGTTTGAAAGTATTTTTGTATATATCCTTCACATAAAGTGAATTTTGAAGTATTTGTGTTAGGGTTAGGGTTCAAGCACACACACATGCACTTTAAACAAGGTGAATTCCAAAATCAACTTTTCACATACACACAAATATCCACTTTAAACAAAGTGAATGAAAAAATTAACTTTTCACACACACACACACACATGTGCATGCACATAGAGTGAATGCTAACATTCATTCACACACATAGTGAATGCTAAATTTAACTTCCAAAGCTACACACATAGAGTGAACATCAAAGTTAGTTCAAACACACACACATGCACTTCAAACAAAGTGAATGCCAAAATTAACTTTCCACACACACAGAGACACACATCCACATTAAACTCACACACATCCACATTAGACAAAGTGTGCTAAAATTAACCGTTCACACACACCCACACACATAGACATGCATGCACATAGAGTGAATGCCAACATTCATTCACACATTCATTAAGATTATTGTTAGGGTTAGGGTTAACATTAAAATTAGGGTTAGAGTTAGATTTATAGTTAAGGTTAGGGTTAGAATTAGGGTTAGGGTTAGGTTAGTTAAACCTAGGCTTAGGATTAAGGTTAGAATAACAATTAGGATTATTACTATTGTTGGGTTAGAATTATGGTTAGGGTTGTAATTAGGATATCTCAAATTTTGTAGGATGCAAAAATAGTATCATAAATCTACTTTGTAGAGTTCATGTAAGATTTTTTACAACATTCATCAAACACATATTTCTAAGGCATACTTCAAAAAAATTTATTTTAATAAGAGAGTTGAATTGCAAGTATTTTTCCATGCTTTTAAAATTATACTTTATAATTAAAAGGATCAACTAATCAAATCATGATGATACATTACAAAGAATAGTTACAGTGTGCATATCAAAATGGCCAAAACATACAAAGAATAGTTACACTATGCATATCAAATATAAATATATACGATTTGGTGATAGGCCTATAAATATTTGTGCCTATTGGCTATTTGATAGCACTTTTGGTGCTTTTACTAGTTATATTAGAACTTAATCATTACAAGAGCGCATATAGCACTATACAATCAACATCTGCACTCGTAAGGACATATTAGGCATTTGCATTCTACTTGGTGTGTCTATGAACTTGTTAGAATAATTAAATCAAATCCAAGGGCTTGACAAAGGTGAAAGGTGGGAAGCTAGTTGCCTTCCTCTCCTAGAACAAGAAGTTTCGACAATTCTTATCAACACCATCTTTTCCCAACTCTTATCTAGGTGAACGCAATTTTGAAAAAAATCAAGCAACATGTTTAAAGCCACATAAAAGGTTCAACACAAGAGGTATGGATTGCAGTATTGTGAAGAAAAATTAATTTTATAGTCTAATGGGATGCAACTTATGCAAATATACTTGTTAATCACTAAGGTAGAACATGTGTATGACATACAACTAAATATTTGCACATTATTCATAAAACTAAATACACCTATCCTCTTTATCAATTTTAACATTGGTAATTAAATATATTTTGTATAATATTTCATACAACTCATATATCTAAACTAATTGAATGCATTAAATGTAATATTCTATCAAGTTTTATCTACATAATCTTTGAGTTAATATCATTGATCCACATTTCATGAGTAGTGGTGAAGCATTGGAACTTCCTAAGAGGTCACCCATCCCAATACTACTTTGACTCAAATGAAAATAACCATGGAGATTTTCCAAGATCAAGCCCACTTAGCTTACTACCCTATTTGCTAAACCTTGAGCAAGTGTTGTGCCTTATGAACCATTCATTATAGGGCTCTTTAACTCATTCATTATCAAGTAGATTATGTTTTTGGTAGTCTGTCAAATTATGTGATGTTTTATCATCACTCAACTACATAGTTTTTTATTGAATTAAGATGTCCATCAATAAGACTAACTAAAAAAATATACAATTGAATCTTGATAAAACATCACATAACTTATCACAGTATGATAAACCATACAATAAAATATTCATTTTAAACTAGGCAATCCTTATCTTGAAATAGAGATAAGTTAAACTATAATTATCCTATGTAACATACACACAACTCCATCTATAATCCTTTGCATTTTAAACACATGTGGAGCCCTCAATAATGCCAACACATAGAAGCACGAAGCACATTCTGTTGTGTTCTTAGTGGTAATACCTAGCTAAATATTTAGATTATAAACCATCAAAATTTTATCTAAACAAAAGTTTAGAACAAGGCCGATCATTATTAAGTAAAAATAGGACTTACATAAAGTTTTATTTCATTAAGAAAATTAAACTTTACTTACTGCTAATATAGTTTGTTTTTGTTTTGACTTTTTCAATAAAAAACAAAAAGAAATTCCAGGTACTGAGTATCTCCAATATAGAAAGAAATTCAGTTAGTGAGCGAGCGGCGATGCAGGGCAGGCCATCAGAAGGGGTAGGAAACGGATCAATAATCACCTTTTCATTCACATTTACTAAATTCTATTCAACATTTTTAACAATGTTGTGGACAAATACAAGAATTACCATTTGTGCAAATTCATTGCTTGGGCACATTCGTGGCCCGCCTCCAAATGGCACAAATGTGTAAGGAGCTGGCCCGTCCCCTTCGAAATTTGATGGATCAAATTTTTCTGGATCATCAAAATATTTTGCATTTTTATGGGTTGAACTTGTTGGCCAAGATAACTGCAACACATTGACACACAACCACAATCTAAGAAATTGAAGCCACTAATAGCAAACGTTAGAAGTAGAAAACCAAAAACTTGTAAATTGTGATAATTAATATTGAAACTAAGTGTAAGATTGTTAATTTTTATGTAGCTTGGACAGGTGTTCTAGTCTCAGGTGGTGATTTCGAGGCTGGAAACACAGCTGGAATAATTATCTCCATACCTAGATAATTGATTTCTCGAGAGACTTCTAGATATTAGGGTTTAGAGTCTAATTAATCCTAGCCATTGATTAAGATTAAATCATGGCCATTGGTTTTCAATGAGGGGATTATAAAAGAGGATCAATAGGCATTTGGAGAACACAGATCCGAGAAGTATTTGCAACGATAGCAAATAAATAAATTTGCAGTGATAGCAAATTGATTTGCAGTGAGAGCAAGGGCGTAGCGATAGCGTTCAAGACAGCAGTAGTGGAATTTCTATAGGAGAAATTGGGAGAAGAATTTCTGGAGGAGATCATTGCCGGAGCTCTGCCAGTAAGAGGCAAGCAGTCTATGTATTTCCTGATTTGATTTAATAAAGTTCCTCATCTGCAGTATTGGTTTTCCCTTCGGGGTTTTTCTAGGGACAATTTGTCCAAAATGTTGTGTTGATTTTATTTTTTCTATCTCCGTGATTTTTCCGTGAAGTTGCAGCTGTGTTATTATTTAATATTTGCTGTAAATTAATTAATTTTTTGGCAGCCAAATAATCTTATAAGATAGGAAATTAATAATCAGTAGCTGCAATAGATTTTTCACATGGTATCAGAGCAGATATGAGGGCAGAACAGGCACAGGGAGAAAGGAAAAATAATAAATAAAAATCTAGGGTTTATAAAACCTAGTTTGACCTCTTCAAATTATTATTTTCTTTTGAGATGGCCTCAGCAGGTTTAAGAGATCAGGACAGATTGGATGGAGCCTCAAATTTTGGTGTCTGGAAAGCCAAAATTTCTTTATTGCTGGAAGAGAATGGTATCAAGGATTATGTGACCACTGTTGTACCTGTACCTACAGACACAACACAGCTCGTAGCATATAAGAAGGAAGATGCCAAGGCAAGGAGGCTGATTCTTGACGGTGTTAAGGATCATATTGTTCCGCATATTGCAGAGTTAGATACAGCAAAGACGATGTGGGACGCCATTATGAATCTGTACCAGAATGCTACCCTGAACTGAAAGCTGATTCTCAGAGAAAAGTTAAGGAATACCCGGATGAATAAGGGAGAAGACGTCACAAGTTACCTCACCAGACTTAGACTTGTCAAGGATGAATTGGTAGCTGTTGGAGACAAACCAAAGGATGATGAGCTAGTACGAATAGCCCTGAATGGGTTTACTAAGCAGTGGGATGTCTTTGTTCAAGTTATTAATGGACGGGACACCTTACCGAGTTGGGATCGACTATGGAGTGACTTCACTCAGGAGGAGCTTAGACTAAGTCTTGTCAGTGGAACTAGCAGTAATAGTCAGAAAAGTGAGGTGGGACAGGAAAACATTGCCCTAGCAGGAAAAGGGAAAGCGAAGAAGGGGTCTGGCAAAGGATCAAATCTAAAAAGTGAGAAGAAGAAGGATTTATCTAAGATCAAATGCTATGGCTGTCACGAGTTCGGCCACTATGTCAGCAATTGCCCACAAGGAAGAAAAATGAAAAGAAGGGCAAGAAGCAGACGGCAACTTTAGCAATTGTAGATGAGCTTTCTAGTAGAATGGAGGATGAATTTGCACTCATAGCTTGCCTGACTAGCTCAACCTCACAGGGTGTTTGGTATATAGACAGTGGGGCGTCATTTCATATGACAGGAGTTAGGGAGTACTTCTCCAGATACAAGGAGGAGGACATCAGATTCCAGATTCAGATGGGGAACAAGTCCAAGTGCAATCCAGTTGGGAGAGGGACTGTTCTATTTCAGAGGGAGAATGGCAAGCCTATTTCCATTCATGATGTGTTGTATGTGCCAGGCTTGGGCATGAATCTAATTTCCGTATCTGTCCTTCAGGATAAAGGCTAGAATGTACTCTTTAGAGGGGCGCATGTTTTAATCAAGCATAAGGATTGGAAATCACCCATAGCTATTGGAGTTAGGAGCGGCCGACTTTATAGGTTGCAGTTTGATACTCCTAAGGCACTAGTGAGCAGTAGTAATCCTAGAGATCAAGGAGAGCTATGGCATAGAAGGATGGGCCATATACATCATGGAGCACTTAAATTACTTCGTGAGACAGTGACAGGTGTTCCAGACGTGAGCACAGAGCATGATGATGTATGTAAGGGATGTGTATTGGGGAAGTTTGTGAAAGCAGCTTTTCCAAGGAGTGACACCAGATCCAAGGGGGTTCTTGATCTAGTACATTCAGATATATGTGGACCAATGTCAACGAAGTCTCTCAGAGGATATGAGTACTTTGTTACTTTTATTGATGATTTCTCCAGGAAGACCTGGATATACTTCTTGAAGACCAAGGATGAGGTTTTCAGTCACTTCTAGGAGTTCAAAGCTCTTGTGGAGAATTTGACAGGCAGGAAGGTAAAGGTTCTTTGGTCAGACAATGGAGGCGAGTACAAAGGGAAAGAGTTCCAGGAGTTCTGTACCAGGGAAGGAATCAAGAGAGAGTGGACCATTCCTTACAACCCGCAGCAGAATGGGGTTACTGAGAGGAAGAATCATTCTATATCGGAGGCAGCAAGGGCTATGTTGTATGACCAAGATATGCCACGATACTTATGGGCAGAGGCATGTAGTACAGCAGTATACATACAGAATAGGGTTCCACATAAGGTATTGGGCAAGATGACACCAGAGGAAGCATTCTCAGGGAAGAAGCCAGATGTTAGTCACTTCAGGATATTTGGGAGTTTGGCATTTTGTCACATTCTAGGGGCTACACGTTCCAAGTTAGATCAGACTGCAGAGAGAGGGTACTTTGTGGGGTACAGCGAGACCTCAAAGGCATATCGGATATTTATTCCAGGGACCAGGAGGATTATTGTCAAGCGTGATGTCAAATTCATGGAGGACAAGGCATATAGGAGGTCCAGAGATTTGCCAGCAGATGATCAGAATGAGCAGCCAACAGAAGCTCCAAGGATTGTTCAACCAGAACAGGGGCAGCGAAGCAGGAGTACAGTTACTAGTACAAGCACAGGCTCAGGTGCTGAGAGTTCATAGAGTATGGAGCAACAGATACAGCAAATCCAAGAGATGCATCAAGAAGATATGGAGTTTGATATTTCATCCTCTATAGTTGACAGGAGGAACCGTGAGGTTCAATAGACACATAAGGATACTCAGGAGTTTGTGGGAGCTCCTAGGACGAGTAATAGACAGCAGAAACAACCAGCTAGGTATAATGAGTATGTGGCATTGGTTAGTCAGTTGGTAGATAGTGAGCCTTCTAGCTATCAGGAGGCCGCACAGCAACAGGTGTGGCAAGATGCAATGGTTGAGGAATATACCTCAATAATACAGAATGATGTGTGGGAGGTTGTGCCTAGACCGACAGATAGGGCAGTGGTTGGATCACGCTGGATCTATAAGATTAAGCATGGTGCAGATGGTAGCATCGAGAAATACAAGGCAAGGTTCGTGGCCAAGGGGTTCTCTCAAAAGGAGGGAATAGACTATGAGGCGACATTCGCTCCAGTGGCCAGGTATACTTCTATACGAGCCGTAATCTCACTTGCAGTGCATATGGGATGGCAGATCCATCAAATGGATGTCAAGACAGCATTTCTTAATGGTGAATTGTTAGAAGAGGTATACATAGAACAACCAGAGGGCTTTGTAGCACACAGCAGCGAAACCCACATGTGCAGATTGAAGAAAGCTTTGTATGGACTCAAGCAGGCTCCCAGGGCGTGGTATGAGCGCATTGATAGATACTTGCAGGGAATAGGCTTTGTAAAGAGTGAGGCAGATGCTAACCTCTACTACTTGGTGGTTGGGGATGAAATTCTCATTCTTGTTCTATATGTGGACGACTTGTTTTTAACAGGTTCACTGGGGCTTATAGAGGAGTGCAAGAGGGACTTTGCAACAGAGTTTGAGATGAAGGATTTGGGGCTTATGCACTACTTTCTAGGCATGGAAGTGTGGCAGACAGATGGAGAGATTTTCCTTGGACAAGGGAAATACTGCATTGAAATCTTGAAGAGGTTTGAGATGCAAGATTGCAAAGCCATGTCTACACCTATGATCACGAATTGGAAGAAGGTAGACGCATCCAAGGAAAAGGATGTAGACCCCACCTTATACAAGATGTTGATTGGATCTCTCATGTATTTGGTCAACACTAGGCCAGATATATCCTTTGCAGTAAACTCTCTTAGTCAGTTCATGGTTGAGCCAAAGAGAGTGCATTGGATAGCGGCAAAGCATGTGTTGCGGTATTTGCGTGGTACAATCGAGTATGGGATCAGATATGCTCGAGGTGATGGTATCAAGTTGATAGGTTATACTGATGCAGATTGGGCAGGTAGTACAGTGGACAGGAAAAGCACTTTAGGGTGCTGCTTTAGTTTGGGATCAAGAGTTGTCTCTTGGTATAGCAGGAAGCAAAAGTCCGTGGCTCTGAGTTCTATAGAAGCAGAATACATAGCAGCTAGCATGGCAACGTGTGAGGCTATATGGCTTCAGAAGTTGCTGGTAGCCTTGTTTGGTCAGAAGGTTGAGACTACAGTGATACACTGCGATAATCAGAGTTGCATCAGATTATCTGAGAATCCAGTGTTTCATGATAGGTCTAAGCATATAGACATCAGATATCATTTCATTAGGGATTGTGTACAGCGGAGGGTTGTTCAGCTACAGTATATACCTACAGATCAGCGGGTAGCAGACATTTTGACAAAGGCATTGGGGAAGGCAAAATTCATCTTCTTCAGAGGTAAGTTGGGTGTTATGCAGAACACCTTCCTCGCTAAGAGGGAGTGTTAATTTTTATGTAGCTTGGACAGGTGTTCTAGTCTCAGGTGGTGATTTCGAGGCTGGAAACACAGCTGGAATAATTATCTCCATACCTAGATAATTGATTTCTCGAGAGACTTCTAGATATTAGGGTTTAGAGTCTAATTAATCCTAGCCATTGATTAAGATTAAATCATGGCCATTGGTTTTCAATGAGGGGATTATAAAAGAGGATCAATAGGCATTTGGAGAACACAGATCTGAGAAGTATTTGCAGCGATAGCAAATAAATAAATTTGCAGTGATAGCAAATTGATTTGCAGTGAGAGCAAGGGCGTAGCGATAGCGTTCAAGACAACAGTAGTGGAATTTCTATAGGAGAAATTAGGAGAAGAATTTCCGGAGGAGATCATTGCCGGAGCTCTGCCAGTAAGAGGCAAGCAGTCTATGTATTTCCTGATTTGATTTAATAAAGTTCCTCATCTGCAGTACTGGTTTTCCCTTCGGGGTTTTTCCAGGGACAATTTGTCCAAAATGTTGTGTTGATTTTATTTTTTCTATCTCCGTGATTTTTCCGTGAAGTTGTAGCTGTGTTATTATTTAATATTTGCTGTAAATTAATTAATTTTTCGGCAGCCAAATAATCTTATAAGATAGGAAATTAATAATCAGTAGCTGCAATAGATTTTTCACAAAGATGGTTATAGAAGTTGCAAACGGTTCAAGTTTTTTTTGCTACCGTTCATATGGTGAGAGTGGAAATCAGGATTTGATGTTGTCCAGAAGGTAGCTCTAGTTGGAGGCTCATACCTTCCATCCCCTGGGGATGGTGAAACCAGCATAGGAGATGTCTACAATAGCCTTGCGCCAGGTGCCTCCAGATGGAGGATAAAGTCTGAGAGTCTCTTGAGCAGCTCTCCATGTATACTTCATCTTTTGAAGGTCATCCCACTGCAACACAGGCACCTGCCTTGCTTCCTTCTCCCGCGTTATCTCCATTTGCTCTGCACTCTTTTCCCAAATCAATAATCCTATCTAGACAAGTTAAAATTAGAAGTGTTTACTATAGGGCGCTTACTATATACCTTGGAGAACCTTTTGGTAGCAGTCAGGATTCAGAGCCAGAAACCTTAAGAGCAACGTTACAGTGACAACGCTGGTATCATGCCCAGCCATAAGAAGAAGCATAATGTTATCCTTAATATCATCGTCTCTCAACACATTCCCACTCTCATCGGCATTGCAAAGCAGGAAGGAAAGCAGATCCTGCTGCGGCGATGCGGAACCGCAAGCCAAATCTGCTCTTCTTTTCTCAATAACAGTCTGGAGAATTCGGCGGATATGATCACTCCAACTCTGGCTTTCCGGTACAGAGTCCCCGGAAAATCCAAAGGAATCTGCAACATTCCGTTTACCAATAAAATGGCGATGTAAATTAGATTGCTGAGTCTCTTCATCCATTCTGAGAAACAGACTACAAGCTACAGCAAACAAGCAACGCTTCGAGAGAAGAAATGCCTTGATTTGGCTTTCCTCAAGCCAGAAATGTTTAACGTGGTCACTGACAATGGAATCCACTCTGCCCACGAATGTTTGTAAAGCTTCTGGCTTTAAGAAAGTAAGCAGCAACTTCCTTAGCTCTTTTGCTTCATCCCCAACTTTACTGAGTAAAGAATTTCCATACAACCTGGCAAGCGAAGATGGCCAAGTGCTTTGGACGAGCTTGTTTTCGTTGGAAAAGAGAAAGCGGTTTCCCACAGGACTGTAGAAGATAGCTATAGGGGATCCAAGAAAGTGGGTCTTAAAGATATCTCCTCCATACAGCTTAATTCTCTGCTCATAAAATTCTTGAACTGCGTTAGCCCTTTGGGGGGCTAGAAGTTGTAGAGTCTCGCCCAGTAGCGGCCAGCCAAAGCTGCCCGGGGGAAGATTAGGGATTGAAGTACTTGAAAAGGGTTTTCTGACAAGGATCAGCAGAAAGAGCACAAATCCTATGGCTATAGCCACCGTGATCATATCCATTCTTGTCAGTTCTTAGATTGAAATTAATTTCTTTAACAATTTTGCACATCCTTATATCAAAGATAGTGGTGCCCTGGAGGAACTTCTGATTAGAACTACATTAAATCACTCTAAATAACTCATCACGAAGATAAATATATTTATTATTACAGGTACCGTTTACTATCTTCGTTTTGTTAATTTTAATTTTAACAGGCAGCTGAAGAAACGGATGATAATTACAGTCTGACATCACATTCTAGAAGTTTCTGACAACTTACGATTCTGTAAGTTTCTGTTACTGTAAGCCTGAAGCATCCTCTGCGCAATGTTAAAAATTTATATGCTAGCTTGGAAGGTTTGGCAGATTTGCAAGAAAAAACATTGATTGGATGTTCAGTTTATTAGTACTTGCTTAGACACTCTAATATTTTATATGCATCAACTTTTTAAATGTGGAACTTTTTTATTGGTACTAGAGTTTACTTTCTTATTTTATAAATTGATGTGCACATTAAATATTTCAATTAATATCAATCATATTCAAAATTAAATCAAATGAATATTAAATCAAATGAATTGTAAATAAGTCAATATTAAAATCAAATCAAATATAATTTATTATTGTAAAAGTCAATAATAAAATAAAATTAAATCAAATCACTTTCCAAAATGAAATGTGTCTAGAAGCTAACAAATATTTATTATAAACTATGAAATGTTTAGCATTGTAAGGTGTAGAAAAAGACATATATTGTACACAATCTTATCTTATTGATAATAGTAGAAAATCATATGTAAATACTTATATTGATTTTCTTTATCTTTTTGTTCATATGATCATCAGAATCACCAAGATCATCCTCACATAGAGTATGAAATTTGTATTCATTAAATCGTGACATAGTGAGAATTTGACATAGTCATAATTTCCTGAATTGAGGTAGTATGTGATAACACCTTGTTATTTCCAGCTAGGATTTCTTGTGTGCTCTCAGGGGTATAACCCAAGAACTTTTTAAGAGAAATTTTAACCTATGAAAACTGTAAATGAATAAACAAAAATAGACCAAAGATTTGAAAAGATATGCAAATGAAAAGATGATATAATTGCATTATGAGATTATAAAGAGAAGTTGTTGGAAAAAGAATACCAAATATAAGCTAGGTAGTTAGTTAATATAGACCAGGGAGAGAGTGGATATGGAAAGACCAACCAATAGGGATAGACCCAAAAACGGTCTAAACATAGTAAATGTAACTCCCTTGTAGAATGATGACGCCTTAGATTACCCATTCACCTAATTAAATTCACTTTATTAGCCTAACAAAGCTTAATAAAAGTGTAGGAAAACCTTAGGCAAATTAAATAAAAACCTACACAAACACCCCCCGTTAAGCGTAGATTAGGTGGATGAAAAGTTGAGTCATGGAAAATGAAGCCAGATGAGGTACCCATGTACAAAGATTTCCCCCCAAAGAGAAGCCCCCATAACAAAAGGAATAAATGCCCCCACCAAATAGAGAGAGAAAAGAGGACTAAGATGCCCCTCTAAAGTGGACACCTATTGCACCCCCAACAAAGCTTGCAAATCAAAGAACTTGTTCTTAGTGAAGGGTTTGGTGAAGATGTCCATGATTTGCTTTGATGTAAGACAATACTAAAGATGAATGATCTACTCATGAATCAACTCCCGAATGTAGTGCATGTGGATCTCCATGTGTTTGGTCTAGTAGTGATGGGACGGATTGTGATAGATTTGTATCACACTCTAATTATCACAAGAGATTACTATAGGCTTCTAAAGTGAATGCCAAACTCAGTGAGAATGTTTTGAAGCCAGATGGTCTCAATAATAGCATTAACTACTCCTTGATAGTCGGCCTCTGTAGATGAAAGACAATTTATAATAAGAAATACCCTAAATTAGACTTGCGATCCTAAGAATCACTTACTTAATCTGAATATATGTGTCCTACCAAGTCAATATCCTTGCCCACATCATAGTGAATCCCATAATTGTGAGTTCCTTGCACATAGTGGAGAACCTCTTTAGTTGCTTTCCAATGTAGCTCATGTGGCTCTTGCATGAACCTGGAGACAAAGTGCATGACATATGAAAGATTAGGCATTAATTGAGTCAAGTATATGAGACTCCTAACTAATTGGAAATACAAAGTAGCATCCACTAATGGTGAATAAAAATGAGCCTCTGGTGAAGAACAATGAGCCTAAGTTTGACCACTAATGGTGAAGAACAATGAACCTATGGTGAAGAACAATGAGCCTAATTTTGGCCCCTAACAAAAATGGAGTTAGTGCAGGCTTATAGTTAGCCATGAAAACTTTAGGGAGCATATCAAGAGTGTACTTAGGCTATGAAATGAAGATACTTGAAGAAGACTAAGTGATCTCAATCCCTAAGAAGTATTGTAGAAGGCCCCAGTCTGACATAAAGAATTGATCATGAAGGGTAATTTTACTACCTTAATGGTATATGAGTGACTCCCTCTGATCAACAAATTATCAACATAGAGAATTAGAAAAGTAAAAGTATCATCTTATTGCAAAATGTATATGTTTGGATTATAAAGGAACCTAGTGAACCCAATTGATAGAAGGAAGGAGTATATCTTGTCATACCATGCCCAAGGGGCCTGTTTGAGGTCATACAGAGACTTTTGAAGATGGAAAATATGTGAAGGATCCTCTATTAACCCCCATGGCTACTCCATACATATCTCCTCCTGAAGGTCACCATGAAGAAAAGAACTCTTCACACCCATTTAATGAACTCCCAATGATGGGATGCAGTAATAGAAACAATAAGTCAGATGGAATTAATTCTAGCAACTAGTGCAAAAGTCTTAGAGTAGTCAATCCCATGAACTTGGGAGAATCTTTTGGTGACTAGAAAAGACTTATGCTTATCAAATGACCCATCTCTGATAATTTTTATCTAATAGATCCACTTTCATCGAACAATTTTCCTTCCCTTCAGAAGGGGGACTAAATCTCAATTATGGTTCCTTTCTAGGGAATTGGACTCTTCCTACATTGCAACATCCCACTTGGGGACACTAGAAGCTTCCTAAAAGGACCATGGATTAGAAGTTGAAGCAATGAAAAGATGTGGAGCCTATTGAAACTATGACCTTGCTCTTTTGGTATCTAAAGGATCACCAACCTAGTCACCTACTAACTTTAATGTCGGATGAGCCCAAAGAGGCCCAGTGGCTAGAGAATTAGGAGAATCTAGAGGAGAGTCATCAACCTCTAAGTAATGACTAGGAGAGAATGAAGACATGAATCCTCATCATCATCATTAACATTTGACGTGGAGTAAGAAGACTCCTCATCAAGATTAGGAGGATTAAGATCCTCTAAAGAATGATCATCATTTTGCATTATCTCCGATTTTACCCATGTCAATGGAGAAGTGGTACGAGAAGAACTAGAAGCATCCTCCTCAAAATGAACACTCCTCTTGATGAACAACTCATGAGTGGTGGGGTGGAGAAGCCTATAGCCTTTGACACCATCTAGGCACCCAACAAATATGCAAGGCTTGATCTATAGATCCATAGCCTTACATTTCTCTATTAGAATGTGCACCAATACAGGAGAAGCAAACACTTGAAAGTGTTTAACTATGGGTTTCCAACTAGTCCACGATTTACAAGAAGTTAACCCCTTCATAGCTTAGTGGCGAACCTGATTCTTGATATAACACATATAGTTAATGGCTTTCACCCAATACTGAGGTGCCAAGAACTTGAAGTGAATCATATAGTTGGCCATCTCTTTCAAGGACCCGTTATTGAATTTTGTGACACCATTTTAAAGAGGACTGTAGAGAACTATACACTAGAGGTCAATGCCTTTAGAAGCACAAAACTACTCAAATCAATGGTTAGCATATTTCCCCCACTATCTATGCATATAATCTTTATGGCCTTCCCTGATTGCTTCTCTACAAAAGCTTTGAACTTCTAATAAGACTCAAAGACCTCCTACTTCTGTCTAAGAAAATAAAACCATGTGTATCTAGAAAGATCATCAATGAAAGTTAAGACATATCTAGCCCTGCTAAAATATGCATGTGTAAATGGCCCAGCCAAGTCACTATGTACTAACTCTAGAATTTTTATGGATCTTTGTTCTTTTCTTTTATCTTATTTCTCCTCATGTTGTTTACCATGAATGAATATCTAACAAAATCCTTGAAAAATTTGAATACAAGGCAACCTTGAAACTATTTCATGCTACCCGAGCTTTTGGAAGTAGTTGTAGTTCAAGTGGCAAAACCATTGATGCCATAAATGACTTAGGTCATCTAAGTGAATGTGAAATACAAGTGAAGGAGAATTAGAAACAAAATGAGAAAAGTAATATAGTGTAGATCGATTATCAAATTTCCCCATGATAGTTGTAGATCCACTGTGTACACCTCATTGATTATAACTATGCCTCTATGTTATCTCAACCTAATTTCTAGAGCTATAGTGTGAGTGATATGATAAGCATACAAGAGATTAGTTGAAAAGGATAGACTGTAGAGAACATCTTGTAATGTTTCTTAACCCACATAAGTAAACCCTCTCACATGCACTTCAATGCGAGTGTCATCACCCATTAGTATAGCTAGCATCTAGCACATGGCTCTAAGGAGGAAAAAATAGCATTTGACAAAGCCATGTGTGAGGAAGAACCCAAGTTAATGATCTAGGTATTGAGCTATGAAGCAACAAAAACTAGGGCCTTGCCCTTGTTATGGGACTTTTCCCCCAAAATGGAAAAGAAGACTATTTTATGAATAAGACTTTGAAATTATAAGAGGATAAAGTTTATTTACCCTTTATAATTAAAATGGAGATGGAAAAATAAAGGATAATATAAATCCTTTGGTTAAAAAAGAGATAAATAAAGAAGAATTATAAAAAACCCTTTTACAAAGGGAGGAATTATTAATTTTATTCACTGATTGTTAATGACAACCTTTGTGAAAAGGTGTGATGGTTTAGAAACCACCCCTTACAAGGTTATATAAGGCATTTCTATGAGACTTGGAAGAGGCATAAAAAGCATCACTCAAAAGAAAGAAGAAGCCTAGAAAACACAAGAAAGAGGAAATAATCAAGCACTGTACATTGCGGGAATAGCATTCTAGGTTAGTAGGCTATGTGCAAGATGGAGGAGGGGGCTCATCTTATGTGTGTGTCCAACTTGGGGTACAGAGGTGCAATTGGGATAGTCCTAGCCAGGGCTTGGGTATTGAACAAGTGTTGAGAATTGTTCCAAAAGAACCATCACTCATGTAGAGTGGCAAAGTATGCTTATTCTCCTAGATTGTTTATAGATGGAAGAGGCTTAACCAAGGTCCATTCCAGCAATCTTTGGATTCTTGCAAATTTCATACAGACAAGTATTGAAGTTATTGTTAATAAATATATTGGGAATATTATATATATGTGATTGTGTGATTATGTTATCCAATTTGTCTTGTTAATGATTTATATTAGAGATCTTATTAAATTATCAAAGTTGTAATTTACTTTTGTTGTTTACACATTATTTAATATTCTATATTATCCTAACTCTAAATAGTAACCATAATAAATCCACTACAAATAATTAAATGAATATGGGGAAAAGGAGCATTACATTTGGTATTAGAGCCTGATGATCAGGCCTTTCTATCTAAAGTGTGCTATATGCTTTCAAATTTCATATTAACCAATTTATAATATACTCCTTGTATATATCCAACATTATACATTCACCTTAACCTCTAAGACATCAAACCCAATTTTAGAAGTCATAACCTCTAAACTTTGTCTATTTACTAATCTTTGATCCTTCATTTGCATTATTGAAAATCTTGGATCATATATCTGTATACATATCCATGTTTAATTTGTTGTCCATAGTTAGCATTACATTTTACTTTCCTAGAAATATTAATTAAACTGTAACATGTTTTATGTCAACTTTGCTAAGGCTATATAACCCTTAAACAATCTTGTGCCTATAAGAGCCTTCCATTTTATGACTTGTGGTTTTAATATGAAATCAATTAATATGATTGTACCGTCAATTGTATTAAGGTATGTGGCTAATTCCTCAATTATTGGCCTTGCTTCTTATAATCTACAATCATAAAATTGATTCCTAACATTTTAAAAAAAAATATAAATTCAAAAAACTTATAACCAAATTTTACAATTTTATACAATATATAAATATTTATTATTGAAATACAAAACAAAATTAAACACTACCTTATATCTATTTATTATACTATACAAATAATATTTTTTGATATTTATCTCTCCTCCTCTAATTCTCTCTCCATATACTCCCCATCCTCCGTTACCCCATGAACTTTTGTCATTAACAAATTTGTTGTTTTTGACTTATGTCCGCCTACACCATATACCCATTCGACCAAGCTTTATTTTCAAAAGGTCGCATCCTATTCGGTTTTGTAAAATCATTAAAACATAGAGCATTAGCCATATCCTTTCTAAAGGAAATTTGTACCCTTTCAAAAGGAAGAACATCCGATATAAGGAAATCATAGTTTTTTATTAGAAAGAGAGTTGATCACTTATAAAAATTGAAGTAAATAAAGTCCTTAGTTTTAAGGAGAGATTCGTTATTATTTTTTAGTGTCTATACCTTTATGAGTAGTGGTGCACACATCTCTTATAGAAGGATAGAGGCCTATCCTTTTGTATAGGCCTAATGCAAAAATAAATGAATGTTTTTCACTGTTATTTTATGATGTTACATGTGGTTATTTAAAGTTATGGATGAATTGTTATTATATAGTTCAAATGATGGGAAGCAAAGAATGATAAAAAGTAGATATTTATGAATTGTCCATTAGATTATAATGTATAGATTCATTTCCTAGTTCTTAGAGTATATACATATTTTCTCATTGTTTACTAGTTTTGTTGTAATATATTGGTCAAACCAAGTTAGTGTTTCCCTACTCATTGTCAAATGAGGTACATACATGTTGGCTCTAAGTATTGGTATTACATATGGCTTATGAGGAATCTATTCAATCCCAAGATCTATTCTTAGCAACCTACATGTAGTAAGGAAGTTTAGTGGTTAAGGTTAAGTACTAGTCTTCCTATAATTAGTTCATTATCCATGATTGGCATAACATTCACATTATATCACTCTCAAAATCTTCTATAGACATTGTGGTCATCACTTTACATTCTTGATTGCATAGACATCAATATCTCACATTCAATGTCGATTGCTCATTGTATGCACTCTCATAAGATGGAGGTGACATCTTCATTTTTTGTATCTGGATGGTTCTTTATCCCTTTCATTTCCTTCTTTGATGCTTATGAAAAGATAACATGTACATTTGATGCTCTTACATATATGGGTGAAGGATATCTTGAGCTCTGATATATCTCTTTCTTCCTCTTGCAGGTACTTCTAAAGACAAAATTGGAGAATCTGAAGATGGTGCAACCACAAGTGGGGGATTCATTTTCATAGGTAATGACAGATCCCCTTCTCTCCTTTATGTTTCTAATTTCAGATGTATATTTGCTCTCTTCATTTCATCTTTTATAGTCAATTCCCATGGCTTGTGGGGGAACAGTTATCACATAAAATTGCACCCTACTTGGAGAGAGTCCAAGTATTCTAATGACACAATGGGTACAATCTTGAAAGTGTGGGACTTTGCAAATTGAGATTAGACCTCTAGAGAAAGTTGGATCCTCATTCTAAGCCTAATTCAGAGAGAAAGATATCTAAACCTAGTGTTAATGCTTATAGGAAAAGGGGTTAGAAGGAAACTGAAATGAAAAGGGTGATATGCCAGGTTTGAGTAAAAGAGCTTTCATAGAACTAAGAAATACACAACATAATTAGATAAAGCAAGTAATCATACACAGATTTAGGTGATCCTAGTAGAGGTAAGAAGAAAAATGGGTGAGAGGAATAAGATATTCACAGAGAACCACCTACAGATTCACACAGAACTAAAAGACAAACACAAAGAGGTAAAATAACTTGCATATATTCAATTAGAAGGCACAGTTACAGTAAAGGAATGCTATGTTTGTATATAGAATGAAAATGTATTTAGCTAGTATCCAATATAATTACATCTTTTTTTTTATGCATATATAGCATTTTTCACTTGACCTGATTAGATTTACAATAAATTCACCCATAGGCTCTATCAGAAAACTATTAGTTAGAAGGGACGTCCACCTGCAAGAAGTTATGGCAGGAAGTATCTAGTACAAGAGAGGTAGAAGATATTTTGGCCTTCTATGTGAGGTGTTGAATCATCCACCTGCAACCGTGAATGCAAAAAATATCTGAAGTAAGGCAGATGAGAGATTGGATTTGCATTGTCTGCAAATGGGACAGATCACCCATGAGCAAAGCTTTTACAACACTTTAAATTCCTAAGCCTTTTGAATTTCTGGATTTTCATCAATTTTGTGTTTGAGGGATCTTTGTAAAACTTAATTCAGCCATTGAGTTGTCTTGTCGCCAAAATTGCACATTCATCCTCAGAGTCGGTGACCATTCCTGACTGAATGCAGACCGGCCATCAATTTTATCTTCCCTGCAAGGAGAAGCGTCGTTTGTATGCATACAGACATACAAAAACTGGATGCACTTTGAAAATCATGATGACATCATCATCCTACAGAACTTGGTCGAAGAGGAGATCTGGGTGACGTCACCTTCAAATTGTGTCCTTCAAACTATTCAATTTTGCACTTATACGATTTCTTCATTTTTTTAGTTTGCATATTAAATCACCTGCATATGTCTTTGTATCTTCCTTTGTATATGCTTTTGTATATGCAAATGTATATGCAATACAATTGCCAATGTACAAAAGTGGACCTAAGCTTTTGTATCACCTTTTGCATCTACCCTTGGACATGTGTCATCACCCCATTGGATCTCCATCTGTGGCCCCATCGCTGTAGAATAGACTGCTAGGAAATTGGGACCCACCGCTGCACAATAGACAAGCAAAAAACCCCATTAGGTTTTGTATCTTCTTTTGTATATGCAATTGCATATACAAAACATACAAATATACAAAAGCGGACTTAAACATTTTATGAGACGGATTGGAATTGAAAATGGATCCGGCTTTTGTATCTCACTTTCTTTTGCATATCACATATACAAGCACTTCAATATACAAATACAGGTCCCATTGACTTTATGAAACAGATTTGAAACAAGTTTGGATCCTCTTTTGAATATCCCTTTGTATATCACTTTGCATCTGACTTTTACATGTGACTTTGTATCCTGCCTTGTATCTGTCTTTGTATGTGCCTTTTGTATATCACATATACAATGCAATATACATTCAAAACCACATACAATCGCCCTCTCCTTCTCAAACCAATTGTATTTCTCTTTCAGGTCTGGACTTGCATCTCCCTTTGTATATGTACAAATGTACCTTGCATCCCACCTTGTATATGCAATTGTATATGTGAAGATACATAGAAGTATGCATACAAAAAACCCGATATAGACAAAAAAATGCATACAAATGGAAATGCATACATGAGATACAAATTTGACCAAAAGATAGCAAACCCCCAAATAGAGGATGATGTCACCCTTAGTTGCATAAAAATGACTAAATATAAATCTGAGAAATCTCTGCGATGGAAGGCACTTGAAGATAAAGGGTTTCTGGGTTTTTTGCAAGGATTCTCCAGATGATTTTTTGGGAAAATTTTGCAAGGTAAAGCATAAGGAAATGAGGGATTAAGGCTTTCCTCCTTCTATTTAGGGTTTTCTTTGATCGAATTTCTTTGATAGAAGGAGGGAAATAGAATATTTTATGGTCAAGAAAAATATGACAACATTTTTGGTGACCTATTGGGGATGTTTGCCTGCTAAACAAATTGATCAGTGGCCTTATGCACCCATTGGGCAAAGAGTCAAGAAAGAGAGGCATGAAATTAGGTCAAGACAACTAAAACCTACCTCCAAAACACAAAAAGGGGAAAGGCCTACCTTCTCCTAATGACAATGCAGCCTGTGTAGAAGCACTTAGAAAAAGGAAACCTAAAACTAAATTAAACTAAAACAATATATACCAAATCACATACCAGCATTAATGGTAAGGTTTGAGATGTATCCCATTGACTGGGATGGACAGAACTTCTCCATTCAGCCTTGAAAGTTGAAATACATTAGCCTGCTTACAACTGATGATACTGTAAGGGCCACTCCACAGAGCATCAAACTTTGAATGTCTTCCAACTTTGGCTGTATCTATATCCCACTTCAGCACCATAGCTCCTTTACTAAATGTTCTATCAGCTCTTGACCTCTCAAAAGTTCTCTTAACTTGATCTTGATGAGCCTCAACAGTCCTCATAGCAACATCTCTCTTCTCTGCAAGTTCCATCAGTTCTGCAAGTCTGATTGTCATGGCATCATTTTCCATTAATTCTAGCTGGTGTGCTAACTCAAGAGAAGGCAGCTCCAATGATAATGGAAATCTTTCTTCCCTTCCATATACCAGCATGAAAGGGGACTTGCCTACAATGTTAGGGTTAGCCGGCAGAAGATATCAATTAAATGCAAATAAAGATTAAATAGAGGAATAAAAAATACACAAAAATAATAATAGTGAGAGATAAGTTTTAACATGGTTCATCCAAACTCGGGCTACATCCACCAATAGAGAGTCCAATATTATTATCTAGTAAATCAAACCGATTACAACCAACAATTCCTACAACTCAATACCATTGCAAATGCTACAATACAATATATTCAAAAACCCTAACCCTTAGCCACTTTTATCAAGCCTTATGTTAGTTACAAAATAAGTTTTTTTATGTCAGTCCAAAAAAAATTTGGGGGCTGCGCCCCCGAAGCCTTTCTTGGGGCCCGGCCTGGCCCCAAACCCTGGTGGGGATACATGGCTAGTGTACAATACTTTCTTGATCAATCACCACCTACCAACAATCTCCCACTTGGAGACTGATCCTAGACGACACCGCTGCGTGTGCGGCTCCCACTGGAAATAAGCACCCTAGACTATGTTGTTATGATTTTATTGTTTCAGTCTTGAAGACCAATTGAAGCTGAAGAGGAGCTGAATTTCTCCCTTGTCACTCCCTTTTTAAACATATCCACTAGATTTTCATTTGTATGTATCTTTTCCAACCTTAACTGTCCATTATCCAACATTGACCGAATAAAGTGATACCTCAACTGTATGTATTTGGTCTTTGAATGCAAGGTAGAATTCTTTGCAAGATTGATGCAGAGCCACATAGTAGAAGCTCACAAACTAGGTGAAAAACACTTTAAAACCCACAGAAATAGTTATTTCTGTCAATATCCGCAAGACGTCTCTATTATCTCACCAAAACATGCATTCACTCTTCTATCGGCAACACATCCATTATTGGCCACCTTCAAAATCTTCATACCGATGCCTTTAGTCATGCCGATACCATTCCCTTAACACACCTATCGGTTAGACCTCTCACCATCTCTCGTCGATGACCACACTCCCATCGTAAAGACATGAACTATCAGTGAACACCTCCAACTTTCTTGCCGATTTCTATTGTCTCCCCGACGCATCGCCCTTGGTTGCCTATCCGAAACACTTTAACTATCAGCCACTTCACTTGAAGTCTCCCCGATGGTTGTTCTCATACTGACACACCCTTTATCGGCAACACCTTTGGTTTGTTACCCTAATCACTATGTTAATTCCTCCATCGGCCAAACATTATACTATCAGCTTCCCTCAAGTCCGCTATGCCGATACTTTGTGTCACCCCGATGAGACTCCAAACCACCTTCATCGGCCAGACTTAAACCAACTCTCACTGACTACTTCACATCTAGTCAAGTTGCCTATCGGCAACACCTTATACCATCAACGCCACTTTTATTTCCTCCGCCGATCGCTAGTCTCTTGCTAATGGGAATCGACTCTTCGCCTATCGGTGGGACCTCTACTATTGGCAACCTCCTTGTATCTCCTGCCGACGCCTACAGTCACATCGATGAACCTTATGACCGCCTTCATCGGCCAAACTTCCCACTTCGGGTTGACTTCCAACACATTCGCTGATATCAAATCTCAGGCTGACAAACTCCCCTCGGCGACACTTGTCGATTGTCACCCTGATGCAATCGATCGGTGAGAACTCTACCGTCAGCTTAACACAATTCCACTCACCTGATGTCTTGTTTCACGCTGATGAAACCTTACACTTTCGACCCATCAACCCTCAGCAACGATGTCATTCACTTCTCTGGCAATTTTTTCGATCTGATCTACCCTACACAGCCTAGCACATACCCATGCTAGGGCTCTCAACACCTCTCAACTACGATCCTGCAAACATGTATGTGAACAAATAGAAACACAAAACAGAAACCTAAACTATTGTACATAACCATTCCACCAATTCTACGAATCAACCGGTGGAATGGATAAATGAATCCATGCACCCACCAGAATAGAAATTTGATTACATAGTGAGATCCAAATAGAGAATTGACACAAGTAGAATCACTTTATTGCTTTCAAAAGATGGAATTACAATACTCTATTTTCCCATAGCATAATCTAACTTCATAGTATGTCTCCTTATGTCTAAAATGACCCAATTCCAGGGGTATTTAACTACTCACAGTAGTACTATTTTTGCCTCCAAGTGGCTGGGAGACCCAACCGATCTAACAAACTTCACAGCTGTCCAACAAACTATCTAAAAATAGTAAAAGCATGGTCAATTCAGACCTTATTACATTGCATTGGTCTTATAAGACCTTCTTGGAAACAACAACAAGACTTAAAGCTAACTAACTGCCTCATGGAGGCCACTGTAAGGTAGGTGCTCCTATACCATACTCCCCAACAGAAAAAGAACTCATGTCCCATGAGTTAGGTTGTGGAAGAATTCCACCTTTACTCTTTGCCATCTTAGTGTTCTGACCTACTCCAGCTTGATACTCTGCTGTCTCTTGGCTGCTCCAAGATTTCTAAACTATAACTTTCTATCTTGCAAGTAAACCCTCCTGCCTATCAATGTAGGCTATCCTCATGCATACCCTGTGTTGGCTAGTTTGTCTTACCAGCACCTCTGTCTAAATACCTAGTTGAATGACCTTAGTAATTGCTTCTAGAACTTCTGCAATGTTCAAATCTGTCTTCCTTTCAACTTGTATAGGACAAACAATAGTCCCAACTATGACAACATCCTTGTCATTCCAATCAACTGGTTGCTATTTGCAAACCTATTTCTGAACCTGCTGCTGACCTCTGTCAGTCAAAATTGAACCTGTCTTCAAACTATTGTCATTAACAACTTCTTTTCCTGCAGTGTCCTCAACTGCCTTTACACCTGCTACTATAAGCATCAACCCAAACTCCTTCCTTCCCACTAAAATGATTTTTGCTGCCTTCTGTGCTGTAGCTTCTTCCTGTAATGGCATCAACACAATAGTTTTCCCATCTTTCTTGATGGTGTAGGTATTTGCATACCCATCATACAGTACCCTCCTATCAAATTGCCATGGCCTACCCAACAGTAGGTGACAACATTCCATGGGCAAGATGTCACACAAAACTCTATCATGATATGCTCCAATATGAAAATCAACATATGCCTGTTCATATACAAAAAGTGATTGACTATCACTCACCCAAGATGCCTTGTAAGGGTTTTGATGTGGAATCCTTTCCAAATTTAGTTTATCCACCATTTCCTGAGATACCATGTTGTCTGTTAAACCAGTATCAATGACAACCTTACATATTTTACCTTTGCTCTTGCATGTGGTCTTGAAAAGAGCTTTTCTTTGCATCATATCCTTTGATGTCTTCAAGAATGTCCTTCGTAACTTCAATGCTTCTCCCTCCTTAGGATATCCATAATTGTTAGGAGCTCTATCTCCTTGATAAGTGTTTGAACTTTGCACACTTTCCTCTACTTTCTCTTCTTGCACAAGTTGTACTCTCTTGTCATTCGTTCTATCATCTCTGAATGATGAACCTTGTCTTTCTAGATAGTTAAAAAATGGATGACCAAACTCACCATAGGTGTAGCACTTTCTTGAAAATGTAGTAGAACCTTTACCACCTCCAAATCTGCCTCTCGTACCCTTCCATCCACCTCTGAAATTAGACTGTTCCTGTCCTTTACCAGTGTCTTCTTGACCCTCATTGGTTTGCCTTGTTGTAGGGGCTGATCCTCTTCCCCTCATATTGCTACCTCTTCCTCTCATGGATTTATCTTGTCTTCTATTCATCTTTGCTTCAATCCTAATTGCCATTTGATAACAATCTTCCACATTCTTAGGGTTAGCTAAAACTAACTCATCTTGTATGTTCAATCTCAAACCAACTAAGTACTTAGCCACCTTTTCTACCTCATTCTCATGATGACCAGATCTCATACTCAACTTATAAAACACCTCAGTGTATGCCTTCACATCCATTTCCTTTTGCCTTAAAAATTACAGCTTCTTGAACATTTGAATTTCATAATCCTTGGGTAAGAATTTACCTTTGATCCTTGTTACCATTTTGTCCCATGAAGTGATCTTTGACTTTCCTTGTTTCCTTCTCTCAAATTGTACATAATCCCACCATAGCAAAGCATGACCTCCTCACTCGGTCTTTGCAATCTTTACCTTCTGATCCTCAGCAACATCTTCACATTCAAAGTGATTATCAAGTGCAGCAATCCAATCTAGTAACTCATCTTCATTCAAACTTCCATTATACTTGGAAACATCAACCTTTACCTTCGGTTTATCACTCTGCACTACCTTTAATAGTTTTGCAAATCTCTGGTCTTCAGTATTCAGATCTTCAGCTACCTCTTCATACTCTTCAACATCATCTTCATCTTCTTCTGATTTACTATCTTCCACTTCCCTTTTTTTATTTTTCTCCAAGGCTACAAGCCTGGCTTGAAGTGCTTTAGCAAGCTCCTTCATCTTCCTCATCTCTCTGGCATGTTTTTCCTTCATCTCCTGCAACTCCTTTGCAGTACCATTACCCTTCAGAGGCATTTTGTCAACCTCTCACTCCCCTACCTTTGTCTACTTAGTGACAGAATCAACACACAAATAGTCCAGACCTTTTGCTAAGCTCTGATACCACTATGATGTAGAGCCACATAGTAGAAGCTCACAAACTGCGTGAAAAACCCTTTAAAACCCATAGAAATAGTTATTTCTATCAATATCAGCAAGATGTCTCTATTATCTCACCGAAACATGCATTCACTCTTCTATCGGCAACACATCCATTATCGGCCACCTTCAAAATCTTCATACCAATGCCTTCAGTCATGCCGATACCATTTCCTTAACACACCTATCGGTTAGACCTCTCACCATCTCTCACCGACGACCACACTCCCATCACTAAGACATGAACTATTGGCAAACACCTCCAACTTTCTTGCCGATCTCTATTCTCTCCCCGACACATCGCCCTTGGTTTCCTATTGGCAACACTTTAACTATCGGCCACTTCGCTTGAAGTCTCCACAATGGTTGTTCTCATACCGACACACCCTTCATCGGTGACACCTTTGGTTCATTACCCCGATCACTATGTTAATTCCTCCATCAGCCAAACATTATACTATCGGCTTCCCTCAAGTCCGCTATGCCAATACTTTGTGTCACCTCGATGAGACTCCAAACCACCTTCATCGGCCAGACTTAAACCAACTCTCACTGACTACTTCACATCCGGTCAAGTTGCCTATCGACAACACCTTATACCATCGGCGCCACTTTTATTTCCTCCACTGATCGCTAGTCTCTTGCCGATGGGAATCGACTCTTTGCCTATTGGCGGGACCTCTACTATCGGCAACCTCCTTGTATCTCCTGCCGATGCCTACAGTCACATCGATGAACCTTATGACCGCCTTCATCGGCCAAACTTCCCACGTTGGGCTGACTTCCAACACATTCACTGATATCAAATCTCAGGCCGACAAACACCCCTCGGTGACACTTACCGATTGTCACCCCGATGCAACCGATCGGTGAGAACTCTACCGTCGGCTTAACACAATTCTGCTCACTCAATGTCTTGTCTCATGCCAATGAAACCTTACACTTGCGACCTGTCAACCCTCAACAACGATGTCATTCACTTCTCTGGCAATTTTTTCAATCTGATCTACCCTGCACAGCCTAGCACATACCCATGCTAGGGCTCTCAATACATCTCGACTATGATCCTACAAACATGCATGTGAACAAATAGAAACACAAAATGGAACCTAAACTATTGTACATAACCATTCCACCGATTCTACAATTCAACTGGTGGAATGGATAAACGAATCCATGCACCCACTAGAATAGAAATTTGATTACATGGTGAGATCGAAATAGAGAATTGACACAAGCAAAATCGCTTTATTACTTTCAAAGGATGCAATTACAATACTCTGTTTTCCCACAGCACAATCTAATTGCACAATATGTCTCCTTATGTCTAAAATGACCTGATTCTGGGGGTATTTAACTACTCACAGTAGTACTGTTTTTGCCTCCAAGCGGCTGGGAGACCCAACCGATCTAACAAACTTCACATCTGTCCAACAAACTATCTAAAAATAGTAAAAGCATGGTCAATTCAGACCTTATTACATTGCATTGGTCTTGTAAGACCTTCTTAGAAACAACAAGACTTAAAGCTAACTAACTGCCTCATGGAGGCCACTGTAAGGTAGGTGCTCCTATACCAAAGATGTATGGCACTCTAACTGTCTGTATACAAAGAACTATTAGCCTATGGTTTGCCCAATTCTTCCATGAAAGATTGCAGCCATATCATCTTGCTTGCCTCTGTTATAGCTACATACTCTACCTCTGTGGTGGATAAAGCAACCACCATTTACAACCGTGAGATCCAACTCACTGCTGTCCCACCTATAGTAAAGACATAACCTATAGTACTCTGCTTGGTGTCAATATCCCTTGCCAAATCTGAGTCTACACATCTTGCTAAATTAGTGTTAGAGCCCTCAATACATAAATGTGTATTGGATGTACCTCTTAAATATTTGAGAATCCATTTTACTGCATTCCAATGCTCCAATATGAGATGACTCATATACCTGCTAACGACTTCTACAACATGTGCAATATCTAGTCTCATGCATACCATGGCACATATTAAATTTCCTACAGCTGAAGCATATGGTACCTTGGACATTTTTCTTCCTCCTCTTGTGTCTTTGGACACATCTCCTTAGTCAATTTCAAATGGCAAGGCAAAGGTGTACTGACAGCTTTTGCATTCTCCATATGGAATCTCTACAACACCTTTTCAACATAAGCAGCTTGAGATAGAGTAAATTTTCTATTCTTCCTATCTCTACAAATTTTCATACCAAGGATTTGTTTTTCTGCCCCCAAATCCTTCATATCAAATGACTGTACTAACTGTTGTTTTAACTCTCTTCTGTGATCCATGTTAGACCCAGCTACAAGCATGTCATCAACATATAAACATAAAATAATGTAGCTGTCATTATCCAACCTCTTAAAATAAACACAATGGTTAGAATTACACTGACTGTAGCCTTGCCCAGCCATTAAACTATCAAATTTTAGATACCATTGCCAAGGTGCTTGTTTCAGGCCATACAAACTCTTCTTCAATCTGCACACCAGTTTCTCCTTACTTTTGACCTCAAATCCTTGGGGTTGTTCCATGTATATCTCCTCCTCCAAATCACCATGGAGAAAGGTAGTTTTTACATCTAGCTGTTCCAAATACAAATCTTCAGCAGCCACAATACTTAAAATAGTACGAATAGAAGTCATCTTGACAACCGGAGAAAATATCTCATCAAAATCAATGCCCTTTTTCTATACAAATCCTTTTACAACTAACCTAACTTTAAATCTTTTCTTACCTCCATCTTCCTCTTTCAACCTATAAACCCATTTGTTTGGTAAAGCCTTTTTACCTGTAGGCAACTTACATAATTCTCAAATCTAATTTTTTAGCAAGGAGTCCATTTCTTCTTTCATTGCATGCTCCCACTGAATTTGTGTATCCATCTGCATGGCTTCATCATACCCTTCTAGTTCACCAGCATCTATGAACAAAATAGAATACAAAGGGGGAGAAAACCTTTTAGGAGGTCTACTTAGCCTTGTTGACCATCTAGAGTTTGTGGTATTTCTGGTTGCTATTGCGAAGCATGAGGAACCACTGGAACATCACTATTTGGAGTATCATCTAGCACCACATAATCTTTTTCTTTCTTCTCATGCTACTGCAACTGATCTTTGTACAACACCTTCTCATTGAATATAACATCCCTGCTTCTCACAATTTTATGATTTTCAAAATCCCAAAGCCTATAACCAAATTCATCAATGCCATATCCAACAAAGGCACACTTTTTTTATTTTGCATCCAGCTTGGTTCTATTTTCAAAATCTATATGTGCAAATACTTCACAGCTGAAGGTTTTCAGAAAAGAATAACTCACCTTATTGCCTGTCCATGCTTCCTCTGGAATACCACAGCCCAAAGGAACTGAAGGACCTCTATTAATTAAATATATAGCAGTGTTGATAGCCTCTGCCCACTTATTTAAAGGGAGCCTAGCATGCAATTTCATGGTCCTTGCATGCTCCATTATTTTCCTATTCATATGTTTAGCCACTCCATTCTCCTGTGGAGTCCCTGGAACCATTTTCTGCCTACAGATTCCATTAAAAGAACAATAATCTTCAAATTCTTTGCTGCAATACTCACTGCCATTATTAGATCTAAGACATTTTAATCTTTTACCCATCTCATTCTCAACCAAGCTTCTCCATTTCTTAAATATTTCAAATACATCAAATTTTTGCCTAAGGAAATAAATCCATACCTTCCTAATTGCATCATCTATGATTGTAACATAATATTGAGAGCCACCGAGAGAGAAGATACCTGAGTTGGTCCCCATACATTTGTATGCACAAGCTCCAACTTGTCATTTTTCTTTTGCTTCCAATCCTTGAGAAAAATGACTCTCTTTTATTTTTCATACACACAACTTTCACAAAAATCCATATTAATACATTTCAAACTTGGTAAAACTTTCTTAGAATGAAGTACCTTGATACCTTTTTCACTCATATGCCCAAGTCTATTATGCCATAGTGTTGTCTCAGAACCTACAGCAACTATTTCAGTCTCTTCCTGCGAACCTGCAGCAACTGTTCCTGAACCTGTTTGTTTTTTCTCTGTAACATCTAAAGTAGAAGGAACAATATGACCTATACAAAGATATAAGGTACCTACTTTCACACATTTTTCTACTATTAAGGCACCTTTTGAAACCTTTCAATTTTTATTAGTAAATGTAACAATGCAACCTTCTTCAGCTAGTTGCCCTACTGAAATTAAATTCTGACTGAGCCTTGGAACATGCCTTACCTCTTGTAGTAGCCAAAGATTCCCATTTTGTAACTTAATACTGATTCATCCCTTTCCAACAATCTGACAAGGTTCATTATCTCCCAAATAAACTAGATTAAAATCCCCTTGGACATAATCAAGAAAATAACTTCTATGAAAGGAAGCTAGGTGTGCGGAAATGCTTCCTACACTAATCTATTGAGGAGAGGGCTATGCAAATTTAACTTTATCCTAACTATTACAGCGATGTTAAACCATTAACATGAGATATAGCAGCAAAACACAAGAGCCAGAAAGAAGACAAAAGAAGAGAGACAGAGATTTACAGTGGGGAAAACACTTATCAGGTGAAAAACCCCACTCAGAAACCTGCACAATGTATTAACAAATCTGAAAGAATGTTTACAACACACTTGCAATGCAAGCTTCAATGGTCTTCGACACTAATGTCTGGAGTCAATCTGGAAGCATAACAGTACCTGTAAACCTGTGATATAAACTCCATCTCCAAGCACCTATTTAAATAGAACATACAAGGCAATTTTGTACCTATTTTTGGAATGGGCGTCCAATATGGCATCTTGGACCAAAACCCATGCCTAGGGACACTTGGTCAAAATTGTAGAACGTGTATGACACTTGTCCATAGCTCCCATTCCAAAGAGGTCACCTATTTCCAAAATGGGCTATGATAGATGCTCTTACGACACTTACGACAGTCATAGAATCTGTCATAGTGGTTACAACTTACAGTTGTAAGAGAATCTATCATACACATGCTATAAATAACATATTATCTTACAACACATCATATTCCACCTTGGGGCACCCAAATATGCCTCATTCAAAGATGCTTCATGACACGTCATTACCTGTGTTACAACCTTCTATTCTCAACTCTTACATGTCATAGATTCATCATAGGAATTCATCATAACCGTTTCAGTTAAACATTCCTTACACAACATAGAAGATGCTGACACATGGCAGAATATTCCTACCACTAAGTGGGACACCTATCTCCTCATGTGAGGACAAAAAATAAGTTGTCATAATCCATGTAGGATTGACACATCACCGTGCCACATCCCATAATATGACAAAGTGGAATTTCCAATTATTTACAACATAGGCAATAGAATAATAAATACAAACATTACAAATGCAGAGAATTACCATGGTTGAGACACCTTAATTCCCAACATTCTCCCACTTGTCAAACACCTTGTAAGAGCCAATAGCAAAACAAGATTTAACTACTATAGGCCGAGAGGCCCATAGACTCCAAACACCATCTAAACTTCTTTGTGCTCACTGGCTTCATCAATGCATCTGCAACATTTTTCAAAGTATCTACCTTCTCCAAATTTACCTTTCCATCCTCAACAATGTCCCTCATGAAGTGATACTAAACATCAATGTGCTTGGTTCTAGCATGGAAAGTTGGATTCTTCACAAGGTAAATTGCACTCTGACTGTCACAACTAATCGTGATCTGACCTGCATCAACACCAATATTGGAACACAATCTGTTAAGCTGAATGGCTTCCTTACAAGCATGAGTTGTTGCCATATACTCAGCTTCTATCATGGACAAAGCAACAATGGGATGTTGCTTACTCATCCAACTAATTGCACCACCAAACAGTGTAAAAACATAAGCGCTGGTGGATCTCCTACTATCAATGCCACCTTCCCAATCTGAATCCACAAATCCATGAATATCAACAGAATGCAGAGGTCCTGAAACATTACCATGATAGCAAATGGAATACTCAGAAGTACCCCTCAAATATCTTAACACTCGCTTAACTGCATCCCAATGAACTTGTCCAGGATTAGCCATAAATCGACTAAGGACTCCCACTACTTGGGCAATGTCTGGTCTTGTGCAGAGCATAGCATACATGAAACTGCCAACAACACTAGCATAAGGTACTCTGCTCATGTCCTCCACCTCACTAGGAGATTTTGGACAATCCTCAACAGACAACTTTGTCCCCAAGGAAACGGGAGCACACAATGGTCTACAATCTCCCATGTTGAATTTGTCCAACATGGTCTTAACATACTTGCTTTGACTTAACCAAAATTTTCTGTTGGTTCTATCTCTTCTGATTTCTATTCCTAGAATGTACCTGGCTGCCCCTAAATCTTTCATTTCAAACTGAGTTGACAACTGAGATTTAAAATCAGAAATCATATTCTTACCCTTCCCAATGAGCAACATATCATCAACATACAGTGCAACAATGAGAATACGATCACCATCAAACTTATAATAAACATAGTGATTTGATTTCGATCTCACAAATCCAATTGACAACACAAAGGCATCAAACTTTAAGTAACATCTCCTAGGGGATTACTTCAAACCATACAAAGACTTATTATGTTTGTAAACCAGATTTTCTTTACCTTTTACCATGTAATGCTCTGGCTGTGACATGTAGATTTCCTCCTCCAAGTCACCATGAAGGAAAGTTGTCTTCACATCCATCTATTCTACCTCCAAGTCATAAGATGCTGCAAGAGACAACAGGAATCAAATGGATGTCAACTTTGCAATGGGAGAGAAGATCTCACCATAATCTATACCCTCCACTTGTGAATACCCTTTCACAACCAATCTGGCCTTATACTTCTCAATACTGCCATCTATACCAATCTTCTTCTTGAACACCCATTTGCATCCAACGGGTTTCCATCCAGGAGCCAAAGGCACCAAGTCCCAAGTTTGATTCTTTTCCAAAGAAGCCATTTCTTCCTCCATGGCCTCCTTCTAGGAACCTACATCCTTCATATCCAAAGCCTCTGATACAGTTCTAGGTTCATCACTATTAGTGAGCAAAGCATAAGCACAACTAGAATCAAGCAATGTAAAACCAAACCTTTTAGGTTGCTTCCTTATCTGTGTAGACCTCCTCAAGAGCTGAGGTTGAGGTTCAGCTTCTTCTTCTGAGCTTTTAGAGCTGCTAGAGCTCTCCTCATCATCAGGTCTAACATTGTCTTTTTGTTTAGTCTTCTCAGAGGTGAGAGGAAACTGAACAACATCCTTTTTCTTTTCTCTTTCTTCTGGCTGCAAAACAGTGGAAGAAGGTGTAAGATCTCTGAAGATGACACTTCTTCTATACAACACTTTTTCAGCCACGGGGTCCCAAAGCTTGTATCCTTTCACACCAACACTATAAATCCATGTCCTTCTAGTGTAATCATCTATAAAAGATACAAAGTATATAGATTTTGATAATGAAGGAACATTAACAGGACCAAACACATCAGAATGAATGAGGTCCAATACACTAGAAGACTTATGAGAACTCGAGTAAAACTAAACATGGTTTTGTTTTCCATAAATGCAATGTTGGCAAAAGTTGAACTCAAGATTACAATCATCTAACCCCTCAACGAGGTTCTTATTTTTCAGGGTACACAGACCCTTCTCACCAATGTGGCCAAATCTCTTATGCCATAACATTGTCTTTTCTATAAGAAGTTTAACTTCCAATGCATGATTACAACCATCAAGACTAGAAACAATAGATTTCTTCACTGCTCTTTTAGATGGTGGGGATGAAGTGACTGCTGCCCTCTTCCTTGAGTCAGAAGAACTATTGCATTGTGAAATGCATGCCTCCAGCTGAAATAGATTACCTCTCTGAGTACCCTTAGAAAGCACCATAGATCCTCTAGTCATCTTGCATCCTTCTTTCGAAAAGACAACCTGCACACCTACATCATTCAAACTACTTACAGAAAGTAGGTTCCATGCTAAGCCTGGGATGTGCATAACCCCAAAGATCCCCTTCACTCGACCATCAAGGAATCAGATAGAGACTCGTCCATGACCAACGATCTTCAGATGAGAGTCATCACCCAGATACACCTTTCCACCATCTAACTCCTCATACTTAGTGAACCAGTCTCGATGCGAGGTCATGTGGAATGATGCACCAGAGTCGATTAGCCACACATCATCAAATGCATGGGTTGCCAGGGCTGCGATGAAGGCATCAACATCATCTTGTGATTTGTCAGAATCTGAATCAGGAGCTTTGTTCTTTTTCTTCTTCTCCTCTTTGCATTCCTTTTAGAAATGCCCAGTCTTGCCACAGTTCCAACAAAGAGCCTTGGACTTTCTAGGAGATTTAGATCTCCCGTGGGATTTGGATTTACCCTTCTCAGCTTTCTTGTCCTTCTTCCCTTTCTCCTTGGGTCTTCCACGAACTGCAAGCCCTTCTTTGGCTGCCTCAAAAGACTTTCTCTGCATCTCTTCAGATAATAGTGAAGAAACCACCTCTTCCATTTTGAATGTGGATGTGGTGCTTCCAATTGCCATAACAAGATGATCCCATGAGTCCGGCAGAAAGCAAAGCAGAGTCATACACTGATCCTCCTCCTTCATCTTTACACCAATAGATGTCAATTGTGCAACCAGCATGTTAAAGGCATTCATATGCTTAGCCACGGATCCTCTGTCCTCCATTCGAAGAGAATACAACTTCTTTCTTAGAAAAAGGTTTATTGACTAAGGATTTGGCTTGATACACATCCCCCAACTTCTTCCAAAGGAGTTTTGCAGTAGCCTCCTCATGGACATTTAACAACACAGAATCGGCAAGACTAAGTCTTATGAGACCCTTAGTCTTCCAATCCTTGTGATCCCACTCATCTTGAGTCATTGTAGCTGGTTTAGTTCCGTTCACACTTTCCCAAAGGTCTCGGTCAGCTAACATGTCTTCCATCTTAAGCTTCCACATCTTGAAATTACTGTCGTTGAACTTCTCTACTTCAAACCTTCCTGATGTGCTTGCCATCTCCTTGCTGCAATAAGTACAGAATGCTTTGTATAGACTCCCACTCAACTTAAGATTAGCTCAAAAAACCCCTACCCAACAACTAGGACCAAAGGTGATCAAGCTTTGATACCAACTAAAAGGAAGCTAGGTGTGCGGAAACGCTTCCTACACTAATCTATTGAGGAGAGGGCTATGCAAATTCAACTTTATCCTAACTATTATAGCAATGTTAAACCATTAACATGAGATATAGTAGCAAAACACAAGAGCCAGAAAGAAGATAGAAGAAGAGAGACAGAGATTTACGGTGGGGAAAACTCTTATCAGGTGAAAAACCCCACAGTCAGAAACCTACACAATGTATTAACAAATCTTAAAGAATGTTTACAACACACTTGCAATGCAAGCTTCAATGGTCTTTAACACTCATGTCTAGAGTCAATCCAGTAGCATAACAGTACTTGTAAACTTGTGATACAAACTCCATCTCCAAGCCCCTGTTTAAATAGAACATACAAGGCAATTTTGGACCTTTTTTTGGAATGGGCATCCAATATGGCATCTTGGACCAAAACCCATGCCTAGGGATACTTGGTCAACATTGTAGAATGTGTCTAACACTTTTCCATAGCTCCCATTCCAAAGAGGTTGCCTATTTCCAAAATGGGCTATGACAGATGCTCTTACGACACTTAAGACCACAATAGAATCTGTCATAGCGGTTACAACTTACAGCTATAAGAGAATCTGTCATACACATGCTATAAATAGTATATTCTCTTACAACACATCATATTCCACCTTGGGGCGCCCAAATATGCCTCATTCAAAGATGCTTCATGACACATCATTACCTATCTTACAACCTTCTATTCTCGACTCTTACATGTCATAGATTTGTCATAGGAATCCATCATAACTATTTCGGTCAAACATTCCTTACACAACATAGAAGATGCCGACACATGGTAGAATATTCCTACCACTAAGTGGGACACCTATCTCCTCATGTGAGGACAAAATAACAAGTTGTCATAATCCATGTAGGATTGACACATCACCGTGCCACATCCCATAATATGACAAAGTGGAATTTCCAATTATTTACAACATAGGCAATAGAATAATAAATACAAACATTACAAATGCAGAGAATTACCAAGGTTGAGACACCTTAATTCCCAACATTCTATGGGGCATAGCATGAAATGAGGCCCCTGAATCTAAAACCCATGATTCATCAGCATTATCTAGGGAAAGAATCAAAGCATCATCTTCAGATTTATTACTTACCACATTGGCCTCCTTATTGCTTTCTTGTTTGTCTCCTTTATTCTTCCAAGACCAACAATCTTTCTTCAAATGACCTGGTTTCCCATATTACCAGCAATCCTTCTATCCTTTGGATTGGGATCTTTTGTCCTTTGATTTTCCTCGTGACTTCCCATGACCTCCAAAACCTTATCCTCTCTCCTTTGATCTGCCCTTGCTTTCTACATTCAAAACACTACCTGATGTGGACCCACCTGAGCTTTTCCTACAAATTTTCTCACTCAAAATAACACCAACAACATCATTAAATTTTAGGGTATTTGAACCAGAAACAGAGTTACTAACTGCCATTACCAAACTATTCCATCTTTCAGGCAAAGAACATAATATCAAGAGAGCTCTAAGTTCTTCATCAAATTTTACATTTATAGAAGACAATTGACTGACAATCGTATTAAATTCATTTAAATGATCTGTCATAGATCCACCTTCAACCATTTTTAGATTAAACAAATGCTTCATGAGAAATACCTTATTTGAGGCTGAGGGTTTTTCATACAATTTAGCCAAAGCTTTCATCAGACCATCTGTTGTCTTCGCTTTCATTATATTGAATTCCACCGATGGTGATAGGCACAACTGAATGGTTCCCAGTGCCTTTCTATCAAGAAGATTCCAATCCTCATCAGACATTATTGCTAGTTTCTTGGCTACTCCTTCCAACGGCATCCATAAATCCTTTTGATAGAGGTAATCTTCCATCTGCATCTTCCATAACTGATAGTTCTGCCCATTGAATTTATCAACCTTCAATTTACTCTTGTCCACCATTGCTCCCACTCAACCATGAGACCTTCCTACAGATGATAATTGAACACAACCCACTCTGATTCCACTTGTTAGGGTTAGCCAGTAGAAGATATCAATTAAATGCAAATAAAGATTAAATAGAGGAATGAAAAATACGCAGAAATAATAACAGCAAGAGACAAGTTTTAACGTGGTTCACCCAAACTTGGGCTACATCCACCAACAGAGAGTCCAATATTATTATCTAGTAAATCAAACTGATTACAACCATCAATTCCTACAACTCAATACCATTGCAAATGCTACAATACAATATACCAAAAAACCCTAACCCTTAGCTGCTTTTATCAAGCCTTATGTCGGTTACAAAATAGATTTGTATGCATACAAACATACAAAAATTGGATGCACTTTGAAAATCATGATGACATCATCATCCTGTAGAACTTGATCCAAGAGGAGATCTGGGTGACATCACCTTCAAATTGAGTCCTTCAAACTGTTCAATTTTGCACTTATATGATTTTTTCATTTTTTGTATTTTGCATATTAAATCCCCTGCATATGTCTTTGTATCTTCCTTTGTATATGCTTTTGTATATGCAAATGTATATGCAATACAATTGCCAATATACAAAAGTAGACCTAAACTTTTGTATCTCTTTTTGCATCTACCCTTGGACACTTGTCATTACCCCCATTGGATCTCCATCTGTGGCCCCATCGCTGCAAAATAGACTGATAGGAAACTGGGACCCACTGCTACACAACAAACGAGAAGAAAACCCCATTAGGTTTTGTATCTAATTTTGTATATGCAATTGCATATACAAAACATACAAATATACAAAAGTAGACTTAAACATTTTATGAGGTGGATTGGAATTGAAAATGGATCCGGCTTTTGTATCTCACCTTCTTTTGCATATCGCATATACATGCACTTCAATATACAAATACGGGTCCCATTGACTTTATGAAACAGATTTGAAACAAGTTCGGATCCCCTTTTGAATATCCCTTTGTATATCACTTTGCATCTAACTTTTACATGTGACTTTATATCCTGCCTTGTATCTGTCTTTGTATGTGCCTTTTGTATATCACATATACAATGCAATATACATACAAAACCGCATACAATCACCCTCGCCTTCTAAAACCAATTGTATTTTTCTTTTGGGTCTAGACTTGCATCTCCCTTTGTATATGCACAAATGTACCTTGCATCTCACCTTGTATATGCAATTGTATATGCGAAGATATTACAAATGTACATACAAGTAAGCATACAAAAAACCTGATATAGACAAAAATGCATACAAAGATGCATACAAATGGAAATGCATACATGAGATACAAATTCAACCAAAAGATAGAAAACCCCCAAACAAAAGATAACGACACCCTCAGATGCATGAAAATGACTAAATATAAAACTGAGAAATATTTGTGATGGAAGGCACTTGAAGACAAAGGGTTTCTGGGTTTTCTGCAAGGATTCTCCAGATGATTTTTTGGAAAATTTTTGTGAGGTAAAGCATGAGGAAATGAATGATTAAGTCTTTCCTCCTTCTATTTAGGGTTTCTCTGATCAGATTTCTTTAATAGAAGGAGGGAAATAGAATAGTTTAGGGTCAAGTAAAATATGACATTTTTGGCAACCTGTCGGGGATATTTGCCTGCTAAACAAATTGATTAGTGGCCTTATGCACCCATTGGGCAAAGAGTCAAGAAAGAGGGCATGAAATTAGGTAAAGACAACTGAAACCTACCTCCAAAACACAAAAAGGGTAAAGGCCTGCATTCTCCTAATGACATGGATCCCATTGACTAGGATGGATAGAACTTCTCTATTCAGCCTCGAAAGTTGAAATGCATTAGCCTACTTGCAACTGATGATAATGTAAGGGCCACTCCACAGAGCATCAAACTTTGAATGACATCCAACTTTGGCTCTATCTACATCCCACTTCAGCACTATATCTCCTTTACTGAATGTTCTATCAGCTCTTGACCTCTCAAAACTTCTCTTAACTTGATCTTGATGAGCCTCAAGAGTCCTCATAGCAACATCTCTCTTCTCTGCAAGTTTGATTCTCCTGGCATCATTTTCCATTAATTCTAGCTGGTGTGCTAACTCAAGAGAAGGTAACTCCAGTGATAATGGAACTCTTGCTTCCCTTCCAATATCAACATGAAAGGGGAATTGCCTATGGTTCTCTTGGGAGTGATTCTGTCAGCCAAAAGAGTAGTCTTTAACTTAGAATGCTAGGTCCTTTGATTGTCTTCCACTATCTTTTTGATGATTTGGATCAAGTTCTTGTTAGTGGACTCAGCCTCATCTTGTAAAAGGTTCACAATTTTCTGGTCACTTTAAAACACTTGATAGCTTATCACATTATCAGGCATGGCAGGCCTATCCACAATCTTTACATGCTGATCTAAAACTTTTTTGACATTCAAAGGAATATCAAACTGGGCACCAACTATAGCTAACCTATTAGTATCCTTATAGAAGGAGGGAAATAAAATATTTTGGGGTCAAGTAAAATATAACAATAGGAACTTTGAATACATTTTCCTTATGAATACAAGAAATTATTTTGTGCAATAATTTGTCTATTGTCTATTGTTCTTTATTTGTAAGCTATCAATTAGATAAGGAAAATACATCTGAAGCCTATTGGTTAATACAGTTGCTTACAATCATAAGTGAATTTAACAAGTTGTGTACCTTCATCATCCGAGTCTTGAACAAACTATAATGAATAGATTTGAAACAATCTAAAACTTGTAGTTTAGTTTTCCCTTCTGCTTGCTTTTGAATGTCTCCTACTCCTATAGAGTGTCCTTCATACTTCTATCTGGCTCCTGTAGCAACTCTTAATGAGTTGATGCATGATTCTAGTAGAAATGATGACTAGAATGGTCTCCTACCTGGGTAGTAGGCCTTGTAATGCTAGCAGTGAGCTCTTACCCTACATTATTATTCTTCCTTTCCTCCTGTGTTAGACACCTAGTCGAAGTCTCAGCTTGTAGGTCTCTTTTAGTGTCTTGTAACAGTCATTTGTACCTATCTCCCTCCTCAAGGTAAAAAATAAACAATGTTGTCCTGGTTTTGCCTATTTGGGCTGAAGTGCGGAAATAGGTAACACATACAAGACACCATCTTTGACCAAGAATTTGGCTTAAGATGATGAAAACTCCTCCAGCCTCTGATGCCTCCAACCTCCAATTGACCTTGCTACACTTTATGCATTTTATGTCATAGTAGACTCTTTGATAGAACAAGCATACGAGTCTTTGGATGCCCCAATAGGTGTAGCAAAGGTGGCAACAAAAGTTCAAGCATAAGTTAACATAATTAAAAAGTTCATTTTAAGGTGTTGGGTTCAACCAAAATTGCACCTTTATACAATATCTTCCCTACTCCTTTAAAAAAAATATCTCCGATATTATACAAAATCATGTATTGACAATGTAACATTAAACCTTATTTATCCTCTACTATACACAAGAACATTGAATCTTAACTAGACAACATATATTTATTCTTTCACCTTTCCAAAACTTAACTACTTGTGCCTCCCTATTTATGCCTCTTATTTCTTACAAAATCACACTTTAATCAATTTTGATATGAAAGATAAATATTATTGAACTTCTTCCTATGACATAAAACCTTTATTTCCTCGTATTAAATGGTGAGCACGATACAGAGCAGCCAACAAAAATAGAGGGGAATGCAAATATAAAAATCCTAGTTGCTATATAGAGTGACAAAATAAACTACATGGAGATCAGAACTAATGCGCGTACCCTTTTGATCACATGGAGTGCCTATTTTCTCAAGGACAACGGACTTGGCATGAGAATACTGACAAAAGTTTTGAAGGCTCTTCTTGCAATCATATCATTATCCTTATAGATGTATTTTTCATGTGTTGCTCCCCCAATGTTACCTAGAGGTATTCATGGAAATATTCTAACTTCATTGTAGCCACGTACCAATCAACAACAGAGAGTCTTCTATGCAACTCTAACAAACTTCATTATCATGCCTTTGCAAGTTTGGAAGGAGGTTGGACAACACAAGCACAAGATCACATCGCTCTATAACAAAATGAGAAGGTAAAATACTTGATTGTTTATTTGATGAACTTCAAGAGTATTTATATAGAGGAGAAATAAAGTTGTGATAACAGTAATTGCGTAACCGGTAACTAAAACTTCATAACTGGTTAATTGCATAACTACCTAATTTATTAAACAATGTAATATTATGAAATGGAGAAATATAAAACTACAACTTATTATACTTATAATCTATTTGTTGAGTGACTGTTTACCAAGATAACTTGGAGGAAGGAGGAATTCAAAAAAGCTCTTGTGATCTAAAACTTCATAACCAATGCCCACATACAAGCTTGCATCTCCCAAATGTGTAAATGTAAATATTTTATAGCTTAAAACAACAAAAAAAATCATAATATCTTCCAAATAATTTGATTGTGGGAAATACATAGAATTATGTATATATTTTATGTTTCAAACTATCTTTCATTTCTTTGGTTGCTTACGGGTATGATTGTTTAACTTGTTAGTCGTTGGAAGAAATTGATGGCAATTATGTGTGGGTATTCCAACCCCTTCCTAACTACATTTTATTCCTTGACTTTTGTTGCCAATTTTTAATGAAGTTTATGTTTCTTTTAAATTTCATGTTTCAAATCTAAAAGTATTTTTCCATCTGATATTTACTTGTCTTATTTCTTGTGGACCTGAGCTACCTTAGATAAATAGGTTGAATGGATTTTTTTAGAGTCTAAAATATCAATTTCAAGTTCGCTGAGCCCATGTTTGGTAACCTTGAGATTTCCATTAATAAAATTATAGAAGATGCCTTATGTTCTAAGTTCACTTTACTCCATGCCTATGTTCTCACAAGACCCCAAAATCTTATGCAATAGAGCTTAGTGAGTGGCCTTGAGTATATGGTATTTATACTCTCAATTCCATAATTGTAAGGTGGTGCTTAGATGAATCAGGGTTTGAGATGTGGCTTGGTAGTGACATGGACTATGGCTCGACGGAATCAAGAGTAGACAGTTGGAAAGATCTATCAACATTTACCAAGGATTTGGCCAACCTGCAAGTTCCCTAAACATGAGGAATAAGATACAGTCCACTTGATCGCATTAGATCAGGTTCTCTATTGCATACACATTCATGGATTTAAGATCTCAAAAACAATCTTACCATAAACTTTGAATTTGAGATGAATGTAGATCTATCCAACACTGTCCTTGAACAACCAAGCTTGACAATGTTGGACAGGAGAAAGTGACTTAATCAGAGTTGACTGAATCTTTCAAGGGCTAATGTTGTGTTCTAGAATTCCCATTTTGGCACTAGGTGAATTAAATGCACATAAAAATAATGGAAAGAAGATATTTTGAATTCAAAATAAGAATGAAGAAATCTGAAAAGTGTCGAGGAAATTTGTATATACAAGTATTCATATTGAGTTTGTGAATCTCCACCAAAAATGAAACAAAAGAAAACATTTTATCTTAAAATCCCCTAAAATATGAGATAACCCCAATAGTAGAACCTTCCCAAGGAAACCAAAAATAAGAACATGCCTCCAAAAAAGGAACCCTTTACAATGATCTTTGCGCATGTATTTATAGCTCACTCAAAGACTTGGGAATACAAGTCATTCCCTCCAAAAAGTCACAAAAGGAAAAAATACAAGAAATAGAAAGAGTCATTTGAATACTCTTTCATATTTCAAACATTACAATATTTTACATAAAAATATAGCACATCATGTATTGTATATTGCACATTAATTCACCCCAAATAAAGATTGCTTTTGTTGGTATGCCTAAAATTTATCAATTGTGCTCTTTACCAACTTTGTATCTAGACCATCGTAGTGAATGAATCTAACATCCACCTAAATAAATCCCTCCAAAAAAGAATCATGAACCTATTTATAATCAACTCCTTTCTTCTCAAAATCCCCACATGAGAGCTACATTCTCATGAACCTAGTAATTGAGGAAGAATCAAAATTTTCTCCACTTGGGAATTCTAGTTTTAGCACTTCTTTAAATTGTACCTTCACATCCTATACTAATTTTAAAATGTTCTTCTTATATAGAGGTCACATCCTATCCCATTTACAAAATTATTGATATCTTTTATTATACATTTTATGAGATCATGTGAAGAAAAAAACCTATTTTTACAACCTTGCAGAAGACTCTTCCTAAAATCACAATATTCTACCAAGGTCCTATGTAAAGATGTATCTTTTCTGTATATGATACCTTATTTAACAAAAAATTAGGGATCTATCTTTGTTATTTGCACAAGATAAGGAAGATCTGCATTAATATCCTTCATTTCCTTGTCAATGCTCTCATCCATGGTTTTCGGATGCATCCTTCCTTACTATATATATTCTACACTCATCCACCATTATTTAAATCATTTTGTGTCACAATGCTAAGAAGTCACCACTCCAATTCCTCCTATTTGGGATAATGCTTTTTACTTTAAGAACTTGAACTTGTAGCTACAGAAGGGTCTGGACATGTGGACATTGGATCAAAAGTACTCACCACACTACAACAAAACAGATAATTAATGCCTAAAATAGTGCTAGAATTTAGTACATTTGAATTCATGAATTAGAAACTTTTGTCAGTGCAAAACTCGGCACCAATCTACACATTCACTTTGGCGCTAGGTTTAGCATCAGGTTTAGTGCCAGATTTAGTGCCAAGTTGATGTTACAGTTAGCACTGGGTTTAGTGCTGGATTTAGCACTAGATTTTGTTGCTTCCAGTTTGGCTTTCGATTTTGCTTCTAGTTTTGCTTCTTATGTTGATTCCAAGTTTGCTTCCAATTTTGTTTCTAGTTTTGCTTCTAGTTTTGCTACTAATTTTGCTTCTAGTTTTGCTTCCAATATTGCTTCTGGTTTTGCTTTCTGATTTACTTCCAGTTTTGCTTCCAATTTTGCTTCTGATATAACGTTACTTGTTGCATCCAATTTTGCTTCCAGTTTTGCTTCTAGGTTTGCTTCCAATTTTGCTTCTGATTTTGCTTCCAATTTTGCTTCTAGGTTTGCTTCCAATTTTTCTTCCAATTTTGCTTCCGATTTTGCTTCCAATTTTGCTTCCAATTTTGCTTCCACTTTTGCTTCCAATTTTTCTTCAGGTTTTGCTTCCAGGTTTGCTTCCAGTTTTGCTTCCAATTTTTCTTCCAATTTTTCTTCTAATTTTCCTTCTGGTTGTGCTTGCATTTTTACTTATAGTTTTACTTCCACTTTTGCTTCTAGTTTTGCTTTTAGGTTTGCTACCAGTTTTGCTTCAAATTTTGCTTCCAGTTTTGCTTCCACCTTTTCTTCCAATTTTGCTTCTAGTTTTGCCTCCAATTTTGCTTCAAATATAACATCACTTGTTGCTTCCAATTTTGCTTCCATTTTTATATCTTTTGTTGCTTCTAATATGGCTTATATTATTGCATCTTTTGTTGCTTCTAAAATTGCTTTTGTTATTACTTCTCTGTTTTCTACCTAAATTGCTTCTATTTTTGCTTCCTAGATAACACCAAGTTTTGCTTCCAAGATTGCTTCAGGTTTTCTTCTAGTTTGGCTTCCATTGTTGCTTCCTTTTTTGCTTCTAAAAATTCTTCTTGTTTTGCTTACATTTATTAATTTAATATGTTCTATTTCAATTTAATTAGTTAAATATATCATGCCTCTTAAATAACTCATATGATTATAGAGTAAGTAATTTAATTATTTAATTCATATGATTAAATAACAAGATAATTATTATAACATGATCGTCATCTATAATTAAAACAAGTGAGTCAAATATCTATAATTTAATTGAATTTGACAACATCCATCGTGAGCAGTAAATTAAAATCATCATATGTAATAAATATCCATCCAAAAATTATTGACCACTTTCAATATATATAAATTGACAAGTCAATACTGATAAGGTCATCATCATATATAATTAAAACAAGTGAGCCAAATATCTATAATTTAATTGAATTTGACAACATCCATCCTGAGCAGTAAATTAAAATTACCATACGTAATAAATATCCATCCAAAAATCATCAATCACTTTCAATACATTTAAATTGACAAGTCAATACACTTAAGATGATCATCATATATAACTAAAACAAGTGAAAGTCAAATATGCCAGCAGATCAATAACATGTCAAAATGATACATGTCCAACAGTCGACATAAGTTAAAATGATACATGTACAAATGATATAAGTAAAAATGATAAATTATGTAACTCAAAATGATACATAAATTTATGATACAACTCATTAATATGGTCCTGCAGGCCGTGAAAATGATACATATGATAGTAACCATGAAAAGAGGCATCATAATGATATATATCAACAATGATCCATGAAGCAGTCTACATGATCATGAATGTCACTGGCTACTACAAGCAACTGGCTCATCATTATCATCACCATCGTGATCATCATCATCATCATGATCATCATCGTCATCATCATCATCATCGTCATCGGCCTCAGTGTCTTCTATATCTACGTCATCATAGTCCTCTACCATGTGATCTGTACTAGAACCAACATAATCTGGATCTATATCATGATGATCATCTTGATCTTCTAGAAGACTTGTGTTCTGCAAAAAAAAAAAATTAAAATGAAAAGTTATTATTTATTTCATGCAATAATTTATTTTTCTATTATATATATAATATTACAACATATGAAATGAAACCATAATCATATTACATCATATCAAAGTGTACATACCATAATAAAATTTCAATAAAGTTACAGCGAATATGCCAGTCCAATGATGTAAAACATGCAACAATTCTAATAAACGTTAGTAAAGATCATAAAAAAAATTGTTATACAATTTAACTATCAACTGTAAATTCTATTACATAACATTAAGTGCCACAAATTTCTTGGTCCATGTATGTTATTTTTCACTATTAATCTAATATCCTACATTAGACAAAAACATTGAAGAGTTTTTAAGTAGCAATTGATTAAATTCTCTTACATGTCATTAAGGAATGCACAGTTCTTTTTAATAACTATTTATCTTAAGGTTCATGAGTAACCTTAAGATAAAGGTCCATTTGTTTGAGAAAAAAAATTAAGTTAGCAATATGTTATCCTACTAATTTTAGAAAGAAAAAATGTTAGCCCTATTCCCACTCACGGGCCTTCAATGTGAGTAGGAATAGGGCCAATTTGGGGATTTAGAAAGAAAGATAAAATTTATGGTGTCTTCAAGATAGCCAACATGGGCAAGGAGGTCAACCATGCACACATAATGATCAACTATAGGTGTAATGCAATAAGGTTTACAAATGTGATTGAAGTATGTACAACTCTCATCCACTAAACCTACATGGCTGCATGCACCTAGAATACAAGAAAAGATTACAATGTTAGGATATGTTCCAAAGTGCTTAATTAATTTAGAGATTTTGAGAGCATCCTTACAAAATCCATTTTGTGTATATCCTGCAATCATTGCATTCCATGAGATGACATCTCTTTGAGGAATTTTGTCAAACAGTTCACATTTTTTTGCCTGTGATTCCATATTTTATGCATATCCTGCAATCATTGCAGTCCATGAGACCATATTTCTTTGAGGCATTCTGTCAAATAGTTCATGTACCTTGTCTATGCTTCCACATTTTGAATACATGTCTAACAGGGCAGTTGCAACTACAACATTTGACAAAATTCCTTTATGTATTGATGGATGCCCATTGACTAGGATGGATAGAACTTCTCTAGTCAGCCTCAAAAGTTGAAATGCATTAGCCTAATTGCAACTGATGATAATGTAAGGACCACTCCACAGAGCATCAAACTTTGAATGACTTCCAACTTTGGCTCTATCTACATCCTACTTCGGCACTATATCTCCTTTAATGAATGTTCTATTAGCTCTTGACCTCTCAAAAGTTCTCTTAACTTGATCTTGATGAGCCTCAAGAGTCCTCATAGCAACATCTCTCTTCTCTGCAAGTCTGATTGTCATGGCATCATTTTCCATTAATTCTAGCTGGTGTGCTAACTCAAGAAAAGGTAACTCCAGTGATAATGGAACTCTTGCTTCCCTTCCATATATCAACATGAAAGGGGAATTGCCTACAGCTCTCTTGGGAGTGATTCTGTCAGCCCAAATAGCAGTCTTTAACTTAGAATGCCAAGTCCTTTGATTGTCTTCCACTGTCTTCTTGATGATTTGGATCAAGTTATTGTTAGTGGACTCAGCCTCATCTTGTAAAAAGTTCACAATTTTCTGGTCACTTCTAAACACTTGATAGCTTATCACATTGTCAGGCATGGCAGGCCTATCCACAATCTTTACATGCTGATCTAAAACTTTTTTGACATTCAAAGGAATATCAAACTGGGCACCAATTGTAGCTAACCTATTAGTATCCTTATAGAAGGAGGGAAACAAAATATTTTGGGGTCAAGCAAAATATAACAACAGGAACTTTGAATACATTTTCCTTATGAATACAAGAAATTATTTTGTGCAATGATTTGTCTATTGTTCTTTATTTGTAAGCTATCAATTGCATAAGGAAAATACATCTGAAACCTATTGGTTAATACAAATGCTTACAATCATAAGTGAATTTAACAAGTTGTGTACCTTCATCATCCGAGACTTGAACAAACTATAATAAATAGATTTGAAACAATCTAAAACTTGTAGCTTAGTTTTCCCTACTGCTTGCTTTTGAATGTCTCCTACTCCTATAGAGTGTCCTTCACACTTCTATCTGGCTCCTGTAGCAACTCTTAATGAGTTGATGCATGATTCTAGTAGAAATGATGACTGGAATGGTCTCCTACCTAGGTAGTAGGCCTTGTAAAGCTAGTAGTGAGCTCTTACCCTACATTATTATTCTTCCTTTCCTCTTGTGTTAGACACCTAGTCTAAGTCTCAGCTTGTAGGTCTCTTTTAGTGTCTTGTAATAGTCATTTGTACCTATCTCCCTCCTCAAGGTAAAAAATAAACAATGTTGTCCCGACTTTGCCTATTTTGGCTGAAGTACGGAAAGAGGTAACACATACAAGACACCATCTTTGACCAAGAATTTGGCTTGAGATGATGAAAACTCCTCCAGCTTCTGATGCCTCCAACCTCCAATTGACCTTGCTACACTTTATGCATTTTATGTCATAGTAGACACTTTGATAGAATAAGCATACGAGTCTTTGGATGCCCCAATAGGTGTAGCAAAGATGGCACCGAAAGTTCAAGCATAAGTAAACATAATTAAAAAGTTCATTTTAAGGTGTTGGGGTCAACCAAAATTGCACCTTTATACAATATCTTCCCTACTCCTTTAAAAAAAATATCTCCAATATTATACAAAATCATGTATTCACAATGTAACATTAAACCTTGTTTATCCTCTACTATACACAAGAACATTGAATCTTAACTAGACAACATATATTTATTCTTTCACCTTTCCAAAACTTAACTACTTGTGCCTCCCTATTTATGCCTCTTATTTCTTACAAAATCACACTTTAATCAATTTTGATATGAAAGATAAATATTATCGAACTTCTTCCTATTACATAAAACCTTTATTTCCTCCTATTAAATGGTGAGCACGATACAGAGCAGCCAACAAAAATAAAGGGGTATGCAAATATAGAAATCCTAGCTGCTATATAGAGTGACAAAATAAACTACATGGAGATCAGAACTAATGCGCGTAACCTTTTGATCACACGGAGTGCCTATTTTCTCAAGGACAACGGACTTGGCATGAGAATACTGACAAAAGTTTTGAAGACTCTTCTTGCAATCATATCATTATCCTCACAGATGTATTTTTCATGTTTGCTCCCCCAATGTTATCTAGAGGTATTCATGGAAATATTCTAACTTCATTGCAGCCACGTACCAATCAGCAGCAGAGAGTCTTCTATGCAACTCTGACAAACTTCATTATCACGCCTCTACAAGTTTGGAATGAGGCTGGACAACACAAGCACAAGATCACATCGCTCTATACCAAAATGAGAAGGTAAAATACTTGATTGTTTATTTGATGAACTTCAAGAGTATTTATATAGAGGAGAAATAAAGTTGTGATAACAGTAATTGCGTAACCGGTAACTGAAACTTCATAACCGGTTAATTGCATAACTACCTAATTTATTAAACAATGTAATATTATGAAATGGAGAAATATAAAACTACAACTTATTATACTTATAATCTATTTGTTGAGTGACTGTTTACCAAGATAACTTGGAGGAAGGAGGAATTCAAAAAAGGTCTTGTGATCTAAAACTTCATAACCAATGCCCACATACAAGCTTGCATTTCCTAAATGTGTAAATGTAAATATTTTATAGCTTAAAACAACAAAAAAAATCATAATCTCTTCCAAATAATTTGATTGTGGGAAATAGATAGAATTATGTATATATTTTATGTTTCAAACTATATTTCATTTCTTTGGTTGCTTATGGCTATGATTGTTTAACTTGTTAGTCGTTGGAAGAAATTGATGGCAATTATGTGTGGGTATTCCAACCTGTTCCTAACTACACTTTATTCCTTGACTTTTGTTGCCAATTTTTAATGAAGTTTATGTTTCTTTTAAATTTCATGTTTCAAATCTAAAAGGATTTTTCCATCTGATATTTACTTGTCTTATTTCTTGGGGACCTGAGCTACCTTAGATAAATAGGTTGAATGGATTTTTTTAGAGTCTAAAATATCAATTTCAAGTTCGACGAGCCCATGTTTGGCAACCTTGAGAGTTTCATTAATAAAATTATAGAAGATGCCTTATGTTCTAAGTTCACTTTACTCCATACCTATGTTCTCACTAGACCCCAAAATCTTATGCAATAGAGCTTAGTGAGTGGCCTTTAGTATATGGTATTTATACTCTCAATTCCATAATTGTAAGGTGGTGCTTAGATGAATCAGGGTTTGAGATGTGGCTTGGTAGTGACATGGACTATAGCTCAATGGAATCAAGAGTAGACAGTTGGAAAGATCTATCAACATTTACCAAGGATTTGGCCAACTTGCAAGTTCCCTAAACATGAGGAATAAGATACAGTCCACTTGATTGCATTAGATCAAGTTCTCTATTGTATACACATTCATGGATTTAAGATCTCAAACACAAGCTTACCATAAACTTTGAATTTGAGATGAATGTAGATCTATCCAACACTGTCCTTGAACAACCAAGCTTGACAATGTTGGACAGGAGAAAGTGACTTAATCAGAGTTGACTGAATCTTTCAAGGGCTAATGTTGTGTTCCAGAGTTCCCCTTTTGGCACTAGGTGAATTAAATGCACATAAAAATAATGGAAAGAAGATATTTTGAATTCAAAATAAGAATGAAGAAATCTGAAAAGTGTTGAGGAAATTTGTATATACAAGTATTCATATTGAGTTTGTGAATCTCCACCAAAAATGAAACAAAAGAAAACATTTTATCTTAAAATCCCCTAAAATATGAGATAACCCCAATAGTAGAACCTTCCCAAGGAAACCAAAAATAAGAACATGCCTCCGAAAAAGGAACCCTTTACAATGATCTTTGCACATGTATTTATAGCTCACTCAAAGACATGGGAATACAAGTCATTCCCTCCAAAAAGTCACAAAAGGAAAAAATACAAGAAATACAAAGAGTCATTTGAATACTCTTTCATATTTCAAACATTACAATATTTTACATAAAAATATAGCACATCATGTATTGTATATTGCACATTAATTCACCCCAAATAAAGATTGCTTTTGTTGGTATGCCTAAAATTTATCAATTGTGCTCTTTACAAACTTTGTATCTGGACCATCGTAGTGAATGAATCTAACATCCACCTAAATAAATCCCTCCAAAAAAGAATCATGAACCTATTTATAATCAACTCCTTTCTTCTCAAAATCCCCACAAGAGAGCTGCATTCGCATCAACCTAGTAATTGAGGAAGAATCAAAATTTTCTCCACTTGGGAATTCTAGTTTTAGTACTTTTTTAAATTGTACCTTCACATCCTATACTAATTTTAAATTGTTCTTCTTATATAGAGGTCACATCCTATCCCATTTACAAAATTATTGATATCTTTTATTATACATTTTATGAGATCATGTGAAGAAAAAAACCTATTTTTACAACCTTGCAGAAGCCTCTTCCTAAAATCACAATATTCTACCAAGGTCCTATGTAAAAATGTGTCTTTTCCATATATGATACCTTATTTAACAAAAATTTGGGGATCTATCTTTGTTATTTGCACAAGATAAGGAAGATCTACATTAATATCCTTCATTTCCTTGTCAATGCTCTCATCCATGGTTTTCTGATGCATCCTTCCTTACTATATATATTCTACACTCATCCACCATTATTTAAATCATTTTGTGTCACAATGCTAAGAAGTCACTACTCCAATTCGTCCTAGTTGGGATAATGCTTTTTACTTTAAGAACTTGAACTTGTAGCTATAGAAGGGTCTGGACATGTGGACATTGGATTAAAAGTACTCACCACACTACAACAAAACAGACAATTAATGCCTAAAATAGTGCTAGAATTTAGTACATTTGAATTCATGAATTTGAAATTTTTATCGATGCAAAACTTGGTGCCAAACTGCACGTTCACTTTGGCACCAGGTTTAGCATCAGGTTTAGCACTAGATTTAGTGCCAAGTTCACATCGCATTTAGCACTGGGTTTAGTGTTGGATTTAGAACTAGATTTTGTTGCTTCCAGTTTGGCTTTCAATTTTGCGTCTAGTTTTGCTTCTTATGTTGATTCCAAGTTTGCTTCCAAGCTTGTTTCTAGTTTTGCTTCTAATTTTGCTACCAATTTTGCTTCCATTTTTGCTTCCAATACTACTTCTGGTTTTGCTTCCTGATTTACTTCCAGCTTTACTTCCAATTTTGCTTCCGATATAACGTTACTTGTTGCATCCAATTTTGCTTCTAGTTTTGCTTTCAGGTTTGCTTCCAATTTTGCTTCCGGTTTTGCTTCCAATTTTGCTTCTGGCTCTGCTTCCATTTTTTTTCCAGTTTTGTTTCCAAGCTTGCTTCTGGTTTTGCTTCCAATTTTGCTTCCACTTTTGCTTCCAATTTTGCTTATGGTTTTGCTTCCAGGTTTGCTTCCAGTTTTTCTTCCAATTTTTCTTCTAGTTTTGCTTCCAATTTTCCTTCTGGTTTTGCTTCCATTTTTACTTCTAATTTTGCTTCCACTTTTGCTTCTAGTTTTGCTTTTAGGTTTGCTTCCAGTTTTGCTTCAAATTTTGCTTCCAGTTTTGCTTCCACTTTTTCTTCAAATTTTGCCTCTGGTTTTGCTTCTAATTTTGCTTCCAATATAACATCACTTGTTGCTTCTAATTTTGCTTCCATTTTTGCATCTTTTGTTGCTTCTAATATGGCTTATATTATTGCATCTTTTGTTGCTTCTAAAATTGCTTCTGTTATTACTTCTCTGTTTGCTATCTAAATTGCTTCTATTTTTGCTTCCTAGATAACACCAAGTTTTGCTTCCAAGATTGCTTCAGGTTTTCTTCTAGTTTGGCTTCCATTATTGCTTCCTTTTTTGCTTCTAAAAATTCTTCTTGTTTTGCTTACATTTATTAATTTAATATGTTTTATTTCAATTTAATTAGTTAAATATATCATGCCTCTTAAATAACTCATATGATTATAGAGTATGTAATTTAATTATTTAACTCATATGATTAAATAACAAGATAATTATTATAACATGATCGTCATCTATAATTAAAACAAGTGATTCAAATATCTATAATTTAATTGAATTTGACAACATCCATCTTGAGTAGTAAATTAAAATCATCATACGTAATAAATATCCATCCAAAAATCATTGACCACTTTCAATATATATAAATTGAAAAGTCAATACTAATAAGGTCATCATCATATATAATTAAAACAAGTGAGCCAAATATCTATAATTTAATTTAATTTGACAACATCCATCCTGAGCAGTAAATTAAAATTATCATACGTAATAAATATCCATCCAAAAATCATCGATCACTTTCAATACATATAAATTGACAAGTCAATACACTTAAGATGATCATCATATATAACTAAAACAAGTGAAAGTCAAATATGCCAGTAGATCAATAACATGCCAAAATGATACATGTCCAACAATCGACATAAGTTAAAATGATACATGTACAAATGATATAAGTAAAAATGATAAATTATGTAACTCAAAATGATACAAGTGAAGATGATACATGTCGAAATGATATAAGTCAAAATGATACATAAATTTATGATACAACTCATTAATATGGTCCTGCAGGCCGTGAAAATGATACATATGATAGTAACCATGAAAAGAGGCATCATAATGATATAGATCAGCAATGATCCATGAAGCAGTCAATATGATCGTGAATGCCACTGGCCACTACCAGCAACTGCCTCATCATTATCATCACCATCGTGATCATCATCATCATCATCATTGTTGTCGTCATCGGCCTCGGTGTCTTCTGTATCTGTGTCATCATAATCCTCTACCATGTGATTTGTACTAGAACCAACATAATCTAGATCTATATCATGATGATCATCTTGATCTTCTAGAAGACCCGTGTTCTGCAAAAAAACATTTAAAATGAAAAGTTATTATTTATTTCATGCAATAATTTATTTTTCTATTATATATAATATTACAACATATGAAATGAAACCATAATCATATTACATCATATCAAAGTGCACATACCATAATAAAATTTCAATAAAGTTACAGCGAATATGCCATTCCAATGATGTAAAACATGCAACAATTCTAATAAACGTTAGTAAAGATCATAAAAAAATTTGTTCTACAATTTAACTATCAACTGTAAATTCTATTACATAACCTTAAGTGCCACAAATTTCTTGGTCCATGTATGTTATTTTTCACTATTAGTCTAATATTCTGCATTAGACAAAAACATTAAAGAGTTTTTAAGTAGCAGTTGATTAAATTCTCTTACATGTCATTAAGGAATGCACAATGTTTTTTAATAATTATTTATCTTAAGGTTCATGAGTAACCTTAAGATAAAGGTCCATTTGTTTGAGAAAAAAAATTAAGTTAGCAATATGTTATCCTGCTGATTTTAGAAAGAAAAAATATTAGCCCTATTCCCGCTCACGGGCCTTCAATGTGAGTAGGAATAGGGCCAATTTGGGGATTTAGAAAGAAAGATAAAATTTATGGTGTCTTCAAGATAGCCAGTACGGACAAGGAGGTCAACCATGCACACATAATGATCAACTGTAGGTGTAATGCAATAAGGGTTACAAATGTGATTGAAGTATGTACAACTCTCATCCACTAAACCTGCATGGCTGCATGCACCTAGAATACAAGAAAAGTTTACAATGTCAGGATATGTTTCAAAGTGCTTAATTAATTCAAAAATTTTGAGAGTGTCCTTACAAAATCCATTTTTTGCATATCCTACAATCATTACATTCCATGAGATGACATCTCTTTGAGGAATTCTATCAAACCGTTCACATTTTTTTGTCTATGATTCCATATTTTATGCATATCCTGCAATCATTGCAGTCCATGAGACCACATTTCTTTGAGGCATTCTGTCAAATAGTTCACGTACCTTGTCTATGCTTCCACATTTTGAATACATGTCTAACAGGGTAGTTGCAACTACAACATTTGACAAAATTCCTCTATCCTTTATGTATTAATGGATGCCCATACCCTATTCCAAAGCTCCCATTTTGAGACATGCAGGGAGGATGCTGGCAAAGGTTGTGGAATTTGGATTTACACCAGCCAATTGTATTTTCTTTAAAATTTCTAAAAACTTTTCAACAAATCCATTTTGTGCATATCATGCAGTCATTGCAGTCCATGAGACCACATTTCTTTGAGGCATTCTGTCAAACAGTTAACGTACCTTGTCTATTCTACCACATTTTGCATACATGTCTAATAGGGCAGTTGCAACTACAGCATCTGACAAAGGAGGACTTAAGCATTTAGAAACCTAACCATGCCACCTTGTGTGGATTTGATGAATGGTTTGTAGCCATCAAATCCAATGAATTCTTAAATCATGTCTTCCTTAATCTAGACCAGCAATGTAGAGACAATCCTTTAAAATAGAAGAATATAAAGTGGTCTTATTTTGTGTTTGCATTTGTATCATCATTACTATCTCCTTTGGGACATTATTTTTACCATTGAGGGATGGATGATTGAGACTAGTCAACATAGACCTTATGGTTACCATTAATTCCATCTCTTTGGTATTGAAAACTATAGTTGCATTAATTCTATGATGGCAATGAGAGGATGCAATGACTGCCCTAGATTTTTTGTAATGAAAACATTCCTATTTAACACTGAATTATGATTCATTCCCATAGTTGGATCTTCTCAGAGGAGTTTCAAAAAACCCATAGTCATAGAGTCATGGTTTTAGGTCACATATGTTATGGTAACAACAAGGGATTCCAACTATGGTTACAATAGCTAAGACTGCCCTCATTTGTTACCATAACAAGGTTCTTGGACAACACTATCTTGCTCTTCAAACTGGGTACTATATAGGCCAAGATTGGGTTGAAGAAATCACTTGATGGTTACCTATATAGTGATAGCACACCCTAATACCCCCATGCATTCTAAATATCTTGATGAAATTGTATCACTGTACCACACTTAACTATGACAGTCCCTTCTTGACAACAATTTGTAATCTTTAGACTATTGGGATCCTTGCCACAAATAAATATTAGGTCAATGACACAAGGCTTTTAAACAAAACCATAATCCCAACTCTATATCCATCCCCTTGGCAGTCTCAAGGGCCAACTTGAGACAAAAAATGCTAATGTACTATTATGATAGTTATGATTGTCCTCAATCGTTTCATTGTGCATTTGAAACTTGAGATGAGGATTGGGGAGGTCTCCATTGGTATTTTGTCATAGACAATTTGGGAATATTAGACCCCCATCTTATCAATAATGAAGATTATATAAATCTTGAATAAAACAATAAAAACCTCATGACTGTCTTACATGTTAGCAAATTGAATGTGATAGTAGTAAGGTTAGTCAATAACTTCCACACCTTTATATTCAATCTTCAGATCATTAGGGGGGTAAAAGCATGTATAATACTCATGGCAAGATCTTTAAAATAGGCATATTCAACTTTAGGCATTTCTGCAGACCCTAGGAAGGTGGATGTAAACTTAGTGACTATAATTACCACCACAAAGACTATCCCCTTTGTGACTATGACAATCCCTTATCCAATGGGTGATGACCTAATAATAGTTATCTCCTTTGTGATTTCAATGCCTCTCTAATGCACTATCATAGGAGTCTTGACAGTCCTTATGTATCAGTGAAAAAGGCTTCCAATAAATCCAAAAGGAGGGCTTAAGATTACATACAAAGTCATATCCTTCATACCCTAGTCACATATCACCCCTCTAACAAGACCTCGAGACTTTTTGGGTTCCAAACATAACACAAACACAGTCCTATATGACTGTCACTACCCTAGGTCCCTAAAAATTCTTATATCAACCTTACCTTGGCTAGCAAGGGTCTTGAAACTCCATTGTTCCTACTAGTCCAAACTTGGAATGGTCAATATAATGATTCTACTACAATGCATAGTTAGGGCTACACTAAGGAAGTCCTACCCATACCTAAACTATGATGTATATATGATCTTATCAAGCATGATCTTATGATAGTGTTTAGATTGAACCTATATAGTTGTAGGGCATTCACACATCTCAGTTACAGTGTGGTGTGTGAGGAATTGTTACTAAATGGTTGCTACCATGCACATAAACTGTACACATATTTGGAGACTATAATATGACATTATTGTGAAGGAATCCTAGGTTGGAATGAAAGCTAGGCCTCAGACCATTTTAAATTGATTCCTTGCAAAAAAATCTGATATGAGAGCCATTGTGTCCTCGAATACCATTCCACCAGCCTGTGGACCTAGTGCAAGGTGTGCAACAAGTCTAAGAGGAATCTATTGCTACTAGTGTGGAGAACCTGGGCATACCTCGCATAGTTACATAAATTCTCCATTGTATACTTACTATGGTATTGATCACAAGATAGAGGATAGCCCTACATTGTTGTAACTATTGGAATATTCAATGATGTTCCTTGGATAAGATATCAATGATGTGCCTTTGATAAGGGACTCATCATTTTCATAAGTTCTATCACCACCTAATGATTCAATAAAGGATGTATTGTCTATACATTAATTCAATATAAACAAATGTGTGGATGATTCAGTGGCCTATTCACATAACTCATGTTTGTATATAAGTGATTGCCCTTAGAGTTGTCGAGCTTTGTGGATTAAAATTATTACGAAAAATGTCAAAGGATTATTCTGTAAAGGTAAAAAGGTGCATTCATAATGAGAGTGACTAAAGTTCAAATCTCAACACTATAATAAGGTAACTAGGAGGACATGTGCACATGTCCAGGACTACAAATAATGGGACAATTGAGTGGGATCTAGGGCCAACAGAGAAGTACTTTAGAACTTGAATCCTATGCATCAATAAACAACTCAACACAAGAAATGCAAATTGACATATTAACACAACAATATCCAACTAAATTATTGAAAGTCAACTATTGATACCTCATTCTCCATCCAAATTACAAAATCAGTCCACTTTTTGCTTTCTAACATTTCATTTTCAAATTGGCTTGGATGCAGGCCATATTTCTTTTCCTGTCAAAACATGGCACATGTTATAGTTAAACTAATTAATATGCAATCATTTACTTTTTCCTAGGAAATAAAAAAATATCATTTAACTTATTAAATATACTTACAATTGTACAAATCAAGGTCTGTAAACCTTTCTGGCCACTGTGATGTGTGGCACGAAGTTTGTCAAGCCTATCCTTGGAGGCCTTGTCCTGAAACATATACTAATTCAATTTAACTATGCACATAAAATTTAAAAATTGTTTAATAAATTTGATATAATCTTATGAGCAAATTCAAATACCTGTATACTCTCCTCACTAGACTTCCTCCATACATCGGACTTCTCATATGCTTTTACAAGCTCTTTCCATACTTTCACACTTACATCAATTGGCCTTTTTTTGAGCCTTAGCTCGGGAGGGATTATTTTTATCTTCTTTGTTTGGTTGTACCGAAATCTTTTGTAGTTTTGAGACATTCATAGCTTTATCTTCTTTACAGACCAACCTATGCCAAATTCAGTCTCCATGTCATGGATAACTAGTTTTTGCAGTTGCATGGGTATCTTTGAGAATGGAAAATGTAGATGGACTTTGAACCATTGAAGGCATGATTCCTTCAACCTATTCAGAAACATTTTTCCAGCATCTGTCATTTAGACTTCCCCTGAAACAACATTGTATTCTATCTTGGTATCGTAGGTACTAATGCAAGATGCAAAACATGGTGTGGTGGTTGAAGAAGTCTGTGTCCTAAGAGTGGCTGGGACATTGGAAGCCTCTACTACCTGTTCCAAATTCTTAGAAGTTATTGTTATTGATTTCCTCCTAGATCTTTTGCCTAATCCAGGACTGGTTGGGGAATCAATTGATTCCCTTTGACACTATTGATTTGGTTGCAATGTTTCAGGAGCTTTACTAGATCATTTTTCTATGTATCTGGCAAGCATTGTCAAGTCCACACCATCCAATTTGTTCACTACCTCTACCCCCAATATGGAAGCCAATGCCTCTTTATCTTTGTCAGTCTCATGTCCCTATATATATATAAAATAAATTTCTTCTTTTAAATTTAGAAGTAAAAAACTAAAAACTAAAAAATCAAAGAAACAATGGAAACATTTACAAATCTATAAATTGACAATGAATTACCTCATTATGGCCAGTCTTCTCCCTTTGATCTCTTCCCTCTATTGCTTGACATTTTGAGGTGACCTAGGACAAATTATTTTCGTCTAGTCTGTGGAGGCAAATGAAGTACATACTGCTAGGAATGAAAGTTTTTATTCAGTTTTTCTGTATTACTCAAGGTTTTTGACCTTTACTTTGTAAAACAAATCATGAAGCTATTTTCCTCTATAAGTAAAGGAAAATAGCTTCATATGGATGAACTTATCAACTAGTGGCAAAATGTGATTTCATCCATATCAAGATAGACAACAATTTCCTTTAAGCAAAGGATGAGATATCTGATTCACATAGTTTAATCCTGAAGCACACATTTATAATATTATGGAATGTGGAAATTTTTCATCTATTATGAAAAGCCTTTCTCAGAATTATCTTCAACAGATGCCCTATGAATATTACAAGACCTGCATTTGTCCAAATGAATCCAACATCTGATGGGAAAAAAAGAGTAGATGAAAGAGAGGATGTCCTTACCTGACATGAATAGAAGAAGAGCAGAATGAATTGAAAGGCTGAGATATATGGAAGCAAAGGTTGTTGTGGATCAAACCCAGGACTTTTGAGATGTAAGAAAGTGAGTATACGCTTTAGGAATGGAAAGGAATTGGGGTTGGAATACAGGTCCCACCATTGCCAAAATAAGGGCAAACACAAAAAAGCCAAATGCTCGATCTCTGCACGTCAAATGCTCAATCTCTAAACATAGAATGAACACCAAAAATCAATAAAGTTTTGTTGTTTTTTTTGTTTTGCGGTAAGTGCAGGCTGGAATTTTTTTTAAAAAAAATTGATTCATTAGTCGGTGCTATAGTCGGCGCAGTTATCGCCGACTTTAGCACTGACTTTTAGGACTAAATGTAATCTTTTTGGGGCACAAAAGGCAGCACAAAGTGCACCTAATTTAGCACCTATCAGTGCAAAATGATGTATTTTTCTTGGAAGTTGATATCACTATCTAATGGAATGCCAGATTTGGTTGCTTGTAGCAACCTCACCAAATTTGGATTGTCCTTATAATAAGTAACTATATCTTGTTTCCATGATAGCATTTTGACTTCATGCTTCTCTTATGATTAGCTCAATAATGACTCACTCTTTCATGACCTTACACAAATGGTTGGTTACATTCCTTATGCAAGTGATATAGCATTGGAAAAACCAAACAACTCTTCTCTTACTATCATGACATGATATTGGGACTATATTGGCATCTTATGGCAATGCTTATGGTATTGTGATTTTCATTTCTATGTTCTCATTAACCTATTTTAGGTTGAAGCATGGTAACTAACCCACTAGCTATTATGACAGTCATAAAATGACTAGACAATCCTCTCCACTTTGACTATGATAGTCCTATGCATGGTGTTTTCTTCATGACAGTCCCCAATAATGTGAATTATTGATAGTAGCTAGTTCAAATGGAGTTTTGGATGGTGTAGTAAGTTGTCACTATGGCTCATGATAGTGCATGCCATGGTTATGTTCTTGTGACATTATTCTCTAGATATGTCCTCTTTATATTGACAAGGTTTCAAGAACATGACAACTTGGGTAAGGTATAAACTTGTCTCTTTAACCTCTGGATTGTTATTTTTCAAGAACTGATCTCATTAAAGTGCAAAGACAACATTTTGATTGATGACTAACTACATTGTTACTATGATAGTGACTTAACTTGGTCACAAGATTAATGAGACAATTTTATAGTAATAACTCTATGGATGCATACCTAGCTATCCTAGGTGTACTATGACAATAATTTAATGTTGCTAGTGTTGCTTTTAAACCTCCTATGGTTGTTACCTATGCCTCATGGTATGACAACCTCTACAATGTTAATTATGATATTCATATGATGGTGAATATTAGAGCTATGGTTTGGATGACCTAATAACATTTGTGATAGTCCTTTGGGGTTGTGATAGACCTTTTGGGTTCCTAATTGTCCATTAGCTATAACAAGGCATAATGATGGTCCTTGATATCATCCTCCTATAATGGTAGTAATCCACAATATACCAACAATTATATAAGTTATAACAATCCTAATGGTTGAAAGATGATCTTTGATACCCCTATTAATAGTCAAGGCAAAATTTAAGGTGGTTACTATAATAGTATTTTTTAAAAATAATAAATGATTACCTAACTTATAATGTTAACAATGTCTTTTCTTATTTTTGTCAATCACAATCCTATATCATATGGTGGCTACCCTTTATTCCAATATCAGTCCATTGAATTGCTAATAAAGATTATAAATCATTGCTAGTATAACATTAGGTGGTATTTGGATGATAGAAATGATATGACAACCTTTGAATCCTCAAGATCCCACTACAATAGTAGATCAACACTATGATGGTCCCCTGACTTATCATTTTGAAACCAATTATTTCAGTTGGAGCCATGACCTTCCATCTAACATTTTAGAGTTGGATTTGGGATTAAGGACAACATTAAGATATGTGATAGGAGATTGACAACATTTTAGCTAAGTTGTGACAATCTTTGTTTATATTATGTGACTTCAATATAATATTGAGGCTGCTTTAAGAGGCCATGAACTTTCTCCTTCACTATCTGACAACCTTCCACTTCCTCACATACCTGTGATAGTCCTATTTATACTTCTAGTTATTCCTTACATCTTGTCAATCCTTAAGGCATGATGACAACATCCCTAAATACCCCAACTACATCTCAATCATATCAAAATTTCATTGTATTTTCACTTTCCTACCATGATTGCATACTACTCCTTCATCCTTTGTAGCATACATCATAGGCTTGCTACCAAATTTAAAATTTTGGTGCCAAAGACTCTTTGAGACTATTTTGAGGGTTCTATAATAGTTTTGAGGGTTTTATGGCCACTTGGAGAGATATAGATAGCCTTAAAATGACACAAAAGAAAAAGAAAATATGAAATAAATGTCTTTTTGATGTGAATTTGTAGTCTCTTGTAATCATAAGATTTGAGCTCTAGTTGTCAAGATTCTGCATGTAAACTTTTTGTGAAGAGCAAAATGTTGCAATGTCCTATTTTGTTTTTCATAGTGCATCTTAATGAAAAGTGAGTGTATTAACAAGATAATTTCAACAATATTCTCTTGGTGCATAGTTGTTATGTGACTATTGTCATTGTTGTGTATTATAGGACCCATAGGAGGCCATGGAGACAGGACGTGGATGATGTAAAACTACTAAATCATAGAGGAAAGTGGGTGGAAATAGATATGACAATGGAATCTATAGATACAATAGACGTAAGAAGAGAAAGTAACCTCAACCAAAGGAGGAAGGTGTTTATGAATTCACAAATGCTACAACATAGACGAGATAAAGTCATTTTTCTATCCATGAGGCCTCTGAGGTCAAACATATTGGTTGAAAATGCACAAGAATGGTGATTAAATGTGATTCTATGATCAAGGGAAAAGTTTGAAAATTAGGATGGCCAAAACATGATATCAATATGTCAGATATATGACTAAAGTGAGGTTTTGTGTTGGATAGCATATTCGTTGAAATGATATAATTGGTGTCCTAAACATTATCTACTGATGTTGTATATTATAGGGGCCAGATGAGGCCATGGAAATAGATCGTGTCATATCAAATGAGGACACAACAGATGAAGCGGGACATCAGGTACTCAAATTTTGACTTAACTTAGGAAAAAATGATCTGATGGCATTTTGTCATACGTCCATCTTTTTTCATTGTATTATTGAAAATTATAATGTATTATCCAATATTGACATAAATTAATGCATGTTGTTGATTATTTTAGATGGAGATTGGAGCAAATGCAGAGCCTGAGCGTTCAACTAGAAAAAGAAAAATATATGTACGTGGACATGGACCTAAAGCTATTAAATCATGTTGAGGATAGTGGGTGAAAGAGGATATGACAATGGACACTACAGACACAACAAATGATTGCACTGAACAAGAGGTTGGTCAGGACTATAGTACATGGGATGAATACTTTGAGAAAATTGTTGTTTGTGGATGTTCTATATGTCATGGAAAGAAACAATTCAAATGAGTGATTGTACATAGACATTACATATATGATGAGCTTCCAGTCAGTAGTATGCCTCCTACAATCAATTCAAATCCAATAGGAATTGTGGTAAGGAAGTTTCCAATTTGATATAAATAACATGTATACTTCATTTAAACATTATTTTATATTATTTAAATAACTAATTTTTTTCTTAATGGATACTTGTAGGATAAATTTCTTGGTTTAAAGTTTCCTCGATCACTGACTTCTAGCCTAGAGGGCAATGATTATTTATCAGATGATACATCTAACAAAAATATGTGCCAATATACCAGCTCAGAAGATGAGGAATTGATGAAAACAAGCAATAGAACAAGAACCGGTTTAAAGATGCATAATTTTCTTAAAGACAAGGGGAAGGTGGACTACATACCGTATGAGAATGACTGTGATGGAGATGATGACTTGCCCCTGAGTTTGAGATCAATTTACAAAGAGACATTTGATTGTCGACTATATTGTGCTTGGCCTAGTGATCGACAACTACCTAGAGTGTACAAGGTGTTTCAATTTTGGGGATACAACTACATGATACGACCCTCCAATATTCATGGAGCAAATCTTGGCCTTTTTATTGTCCAAAATGTACATGTGGGATCTAAACATAGAAATAATTAAGAACAAACCACTAGGAGATTAATGCCATATTATGGTCCATCATATTACAGTGGTGAATGGAGAAGGCTAGCAGAATATAAGCCTAACATGTCAACATATGGTCTAAATTTGAATATGTATACACATCATCTCCAATTGGAAAGTGGAAAAGAAATGAATAGAGGTCATCTTATGTATATAGATGGACACTGAGCAAAACAATGATGGCCAACAAAATGAGAGAGAAGGATTAGAGAACATCGAAGAAATTGACATCCATGATGATGTTGAAGATGGTTATGTTTAGGAACAAGAAGAGAATAATCCAGAGTTAGATGATGTTATCGAAGACAACAATATGGATGGTATGGAAAATGATGATCCAAATACATCTGGTAAAAATATAGATGATCTACAGTCAAATTTCAATGATGATGAAGATGATGCAGGTCAAGATGACGATGATGATAATATTAAATACTTGAAAGAATATATGAACATTGACAATGATACACTAGATAACATTGTAGCAGACAATAATGTTGATGACCAAGACTTCTAAATTTTTAGAACATTTACAATCTATGTTTATAAAAGGATGATTCTTATGGCCTAAACTTTGAAATGCTTCAATAATATTATTTGTGTTGATACAAAATACCTATTACAATATCCTTAAATTGTTCAATCTTTGGTATGAATTGTTGGAAGAAAAAATTATGATTACTTGGATGCAATTTCCTTTTCATTGCTTTATATTTTACTTAAATGTCAAGGTCTCAACCTAATCGTTATTTTGCACTAAGAAGAAACCTTAGGCTTAACTCTACAATGGCCTCAATTCATTGCAAGGAAGTTATGATTGAGGATTTGATGACTACTACATATTTTAATGGGGAAGATGTTTTTCATCATGATGTACATGTTGCACATATGGATAGGCAAGACATGAATCTTACTACACAAATACTTATATCCCATCTTCAATATTTTTCAAGATATCCCATTTTCTCTTCCTATTGTATACCTCATCAAAAGTGACCAGATTTCTTATCACATCCTCATCAAGCATGACCTAATGGGATACGGCCATTTTAGTCAGAATTGATTGTCTCACAAGATTCATATGACCCTCAGGGTCACAATTCCTCTCGATGCCCAATTTCAAAGAATATTTCACCTTTAAAAAGGATTGCAAATTTTCAAAAGTGTCAGAGCCAATAGACCAATCACCAAAATTTGTAGCATTAGGTAGAAATGTACCTTTCTTTTGTCTTTCCATTACCTCCTTTTCCATCCACATCATTTGCCACATAAACTCCATGAATACAATTTTGTCTGATACAAATTTTGTGAATATGTGAGGTGGCTGGGGGCAACCATACACTCTATTATATAGTATGATCTGATGTAAAAAACCAATCAACAAAATTACGGTTGTGGCCCTGCTCTGGTTTGTGTGCAAGCAGCCGCAGCATTACCATGACTTCCTTAGTCAACCTAGGAAACCAGATACCAAGAGAATTAAATATCTTGACAATAAACAAATCATGAAATACAATGTAGTCACTATTCTGGCAACAAGAATCCCAGTTATAACACCAATACTGAGTCATCAATCTTTGTCCTTTCTCATCAACCATACTCAGATCCATTTTTCTTGACCATCTCCCTCTGTTATGATAAAGGGTCAAGTGACAGAATAAACAATAGAATTTGAAATCTAAGGGTTGCTTGTTGTCCTTCACACACAAGAATCCTTCATGCAATTTTTTCTCAATATGAGATGCAAAGTTGTAAACACTGTTCACATCTGGATATTGTATTTTCATAGCCATCATCATTAAGCTAGTTGGCATTCTTCCTTGTGCATCAATTCCCAAGACCTGGCATAGTGCAAAATAGGTTCTCTTGAAATATACAGCAAATTCTTCCACAGGGTAAGGCTCAATAGCATTTGATGGAATCTCAAATTTTCTGTTGTTGGTCCCCCTCTCATATATATTGGCAATTCATCTCTCCTAAGTGTTTTCCTTGGGCTTGTGTAATCTCATTCACTTCTCTGTAAATCCACTTGAGTGAGAACTTTCTTGTTCAACATAAAATAGTCAACAATTGCATTCTTGTCTACTATCACCAATGGCAATCCATTTGGCATTCTGACTATTTTAGTGGTAGGATGGTAATATTGTGCTAGTGCCCTATTCAATTCTATATCCACAAATACAATGGGCACCACCAACTTTTCCAAATCAAAGTTCCATGGATTTCCTATTGGTCCCTTGCCATCCTTTTTTGCATAAAAATACCAAAACAAATCCCACTCAGAGATAGGGATTGTAGCATCCTGACACCCTTCTACTACATCTCTGAACATCTTCTTTGGATCCTTGTCTATGGAGTGAGGCAATACTTCTAGCAGAGATTGTTGAAGTCATCTTTTCTTGGGAACTATAGGCTCATTACCTTTACTGGTAGACTCAAACCTCTTGGGTGCCATGTTTAATGACTTGAATAGGCTAGGGTTTTTCAAAATTCAACTTATTGTACCAACAATTGAAAAACAGAGTGAAATATATGCCAACTTCTAATCAGAGATTGCAGGAATGAACTTACCCAGTCAATTGCAGTTTGCAGGAAACACACTGAGCTGAGTTGTGCCTTCTCCAAGTTATGTTTGAATTCTCTAAAATGAGAAAATGCCAAGAAATCTTATTCAACCAAGGAGTTCATCATATCACCATTACTCTGGTTCATGCCACGAGATCATGAAATCTTAGCATTCAATTCCTTTCAAATATTGGCCATTGATTTGATTTGATCTGACGACTGGGTATGCATATCAAGATTTGATAGCAATTCTTGATAACCATGACCCCACATTCAATGTGCTTGCCATTTATTTCTTTTACCGTGTCACCGCAAGGCTCACCTAGACCGGCCATGGGATAGCGGGAGCTTACAACCACTACACTTCAATTTCATCCTTTACTACCAGACCGCAAATACTTAGATTGACCCCTATGGGACTGCAGGAAATTATTACCTGATGTCCTTCTATTTATTGCGCACCCACAAATGTTATGAATGACCGTCGTAGGATAGCGGGGCAAAAACCCAATTACATTCTCCTCTTGCCATTCTACCATGGGCCTCGGTTGAAACCCTTGTGGGGACACGGTAAGTGATACCTCCTAAAGTTATTACCATAATATTGCTGGTTACTTTTCAAACCTCCATGGGACTGCAGGAAGAGACTATCTGCACCTGTACACCACCAAGCCACAAGCGTGAGATGAACCATCCATGGGGTAGCAGTAGCTTCTTCATATCAACTTCTTCCTACCACCATGACGCAACCTATTCTTTTATGCTCTACAGGAATGCGGTATGTGCCATATTTCATTCCTCTTGTTCCTGCATAACTACAAAAGATATTGAATTAACCTGCGGGACAGCGGTAATAAACAAAAACACTCATATAGTAAAAAATAGTCAAGATTGCTTCACAATAGCCATGATATATATTCTAGAGACTAGGTGTTAGAGCATTTTGGAAAAATTATAGGTTCCAAGATAGATTGAAGGAAAAGGAGAGTATCAAACTGAATAGGATCAAGCAAATTTAGGGAGGTCCTAAGAGCTTTAAAGGTTACAATTTTAGATTTAGTAGGATGTAAACAAGGATCAAATGAGTGCAATCATGATTATGTTATTGGATTTTAATCTTTGTCAACAAAGATACACTATCAAATTCCTAATGATGAATTGCAAAGAATATTTGGTAAGGGCTTATTACCTACTATCCAAGCTGAGACAATGTACCTAAACAACTATTATTCTTCCATGGATTTGTGTGCAAATGTAAGAAACATTGAATTGAAACTTCTTAAGTCTAATGCTCACCAAGTTGTTAATTTACACTCAACTTCAAATGTTATTTAATCTAATTCTCAAGGTGAACTGAAGGAAAATCCTATATTACCTATTAATGTAATAAGACCATAGAATACATAAAGGAAAATAGATATGTAAACCAAAACACATTCAAATATAGAAGGGTTCTAACATATATGTCACTTCTATTCAAAATGAACAAAGGAAATATACAGAGAGGTAAGATGAAAATTTGTTATACCTCTTTTACTCTACAAAATGTACAAAGTAGGCATTTGTTCAAGAATACCATCAGTTATGCTCCAGGTAGATGTTGAAAAGTATCCAACATGTATGGTGCATTTCTTATATGGATGGGATGAGAACAAATGTTCTTAAACTTGTATGATGCCAACTAGGTCATTGTGGCATGTGGCATACGTGGACATCACCATGTGTTAGATGCATACAATGCCAATTATATGATCATGTTTTGCAGTACAAATGTCATTAGGTGGTACACGTGTGTGGAAGCATAACATGTGGTTGTTGATATTCCATGTGCCTAACTAGACACCAACATGTGTAGAAATGTGTATAGCCACACTATATAGATCTTTGAAGATCTATAAACCATGAATAATGCCCCTAACCCCTAAACCATAAACCCTAAATAATTCCCCTAAGCCCTAACCCCTAACCAATAAACCCTAAACCTGAGCAACCCTAAACCCCAAACCCCTAAACTCTAAATCTAATCATCTCTCTCTCTCTCTCTCTCTCTCTCTCTCTCTCTCCAAACCTGAGCAACCTTAAAGCCCAAACCCCTAAACCCTAAATCCAAGCAACTCTAAACCTTTATCTCCATATCTCTCCCCTATCTCCCTATCTCTATCATCCCTCTAACTTTCAATCTCTCTCTCTATGTCCCTAGCCATGTACCTCACTCTCTATCTCCCTATCTCTCTCCATAGTCTCTTCTATATCTCCCTATCATTCCTCTCTCTATAAACCCTAAACCCTAAACCTCTAAACCTAAACCCGTAACCCCTAAACAATAAACCCTAAACCCTAAATAATGCCTCTAAACCCTAACCCCTAAACCCTAAACCCAAGTAACCCTAAACCTCTATCTCCCTATGTCTCCCCTCTCTTCCTATCGCCTTTGTCCCTCTACCTCTCAATCTCTTTCCCTATGTCTTTTTCCATGTCCCTCACTCTCTATCTCCCTATCTCTCCCCTTGGTCTCCTTTATATCTCCCTATTGGTCCTCTATCTCTCTCTAAACCCTAAACCCTAAACCTCTAAACCTTAACCCCTAACCCCAAAACCATAAACCCTAAATAATACTCCTAAACCCAAGTAACCATAGATTAGGCACTAAATTAGGCACTAAAGTAGGTGCTAAATGAGGCACTAAATGAGGCACTAAATTAGTCATTAAATCAAGCACTACATGAGGCGCTACATGACACGCTAAAGGAGGTGCTAACTTAGGTGCTAAATTAGGCAAAAAATTGTGCCTAATTTAGTGCTTACTTGTTCTGATCGATGCAAAAAATACCAAAAATAGTGCCATCCTGATAAATAGCACTGACTTTTTCAAAAAATTAGAGAAAAATACATTAAAACAGTGGGTGGAAGAAAAAAATGGAGCAAAAAAGGGGGCTAATCATAGGGATTTGTTGTAGTGCCAATTTCTCAATATATGTAGTTAATTGGGTAATTTTATTTCTAAGCTCTTGCTTGGTGAATTTGTGCTTCTCCATTTTATTTATCATCCATTCCATGGAAGATTTTGTTATCTGACCCCTACTTCCAAGAAGGCTTACGCAATGAAATTGTAGTGACTGTGAAGTTAGGTGGTTGCAATGGCATCTCCACTACATCTTTCAAAGGTGTCACAATCTAGGCTTTCCAAGATCCTTGTGTATCCAACATTATCATGGATCTAATTCTAGCTTTCTTCTAGGGACATGGATTTGAAATTATGGATGATAATTCTTCCAAGTCATCCAAAGGATATTGTAATACCCTCTTCTTGTTAATTAGTCAAGCTACTGAGGAATATTATCAACTAAAGTTTGCTCTTTGGACAATGCTTCTTCCTAAGTGTTTCGTTGTTGTTTATATTGGTCCACTTCTTCTTGTAGCACCTCTTCTTGATGATCTTATTCTCGGTGGCCTTTCTTTTGATGAAGCAATCTTGTAGAAACACTTAGGGATAATCAACATTGAGGAAAACATTATTTTTAAGGTAAGGGACATGCTACATTCTTAGTCTATAACATGCATTGTGATATGTGTAGAGAACTCATGGTTATCATGACCTTTAATTGAGTTATATGATCATTGCTATAGTTTAATATAGGTAGTTTTTTCAACCAAGGTGGTCTCCATAGTATAATTATGGTATGTAAGAGGTAGTGGTAAATTTGTTATTATAATATTGTAAATTATATTCTTGCTGAAGACTTTTAGAGGTTGCCACTCAAGGTGGCTTATTACTATCAAGTATTATCAAGCCCTATGAAGAACTCTAGGAATAACCTCCTAGGTTTATTAGAGCCTAAAATTAAGAAGAGATACACTCTCTTACTAATTGGCCCTTAATTTCCCATGGTCTAATCATGACTTTTCCTTATTACCCTAGGTTTTAAGTGTAATGTCAAGGATTGTGGATAATAGTTTTGAGTGGTGATAGGTTGTATGATGTAGATCAATCTAGTTGATTTGGTGTTCTCCTCTACTAGAACAAATTTATCATTTAATGATCATTAAGGCTATGGTGTGATGATTAAAAAAATTGAATGTTGCAAATCCACCAAGGTTCAAACCCCCACTAGGCCATTGAGCCGATGAGTTTAGATTACCTATGTTAATGCATGAGGGTGATAATGCCCAAATGAAAAGAAAACCTCCAAAAGTAGCATCTCTAATTTAGGGCTAGGCTAAAAATCCAATTTACCATTAAAAAATGTCATTAAAAAATGTCATATGCCATGTTTCTATGTGAAGCTTGTCAATTGATCTTAACCTGAGTTGAATTTTCCTCCACTCACCCCAAGGATCTAGATCCAATCTACATATTTCTCATTTTTTATCCTAATTCAATCTTGTTCTTATGTCCCTAAACAAAATTTCACAGTGCAAGTGTGGGCTTTGACCCATTAATTCCCAAATCAAATTTAATTCTAGGCCCAAGCCAACTCAATATCAACAAGTCATTACCTACAAACTTAAGCATGAAATATTTAAATTTGCATGCTAGCACATCTTATATAAAAGGACAAGAACCCTAGGTAATTTTATCATCACTTAGCAACACATTTACACATTACTTAATCATCACACAATCACATTATAGCTCTATAGAATGACATCTACACTCATAAGGACATATTAGTCATTTGCATTCTACTTGGTGTGTCTGTGAACTTGCTAGAATTATTAAATCAATCCAAGGTCTTGACTAAGGTGAAAGGTGGGAATCTAGTTTCCTTCCTCTCCTAGCACAAGAAGCTCTAATAGTGCTTATCAACATGGGCCATCTTTTCCCAACTCTTAGAGGTGAACACAATTTTGGGAAAAATCAAGTAACTTAGGTTCAAAGCCACATTAAAGGTTCAAGGGTAGAGGTACATGCTTGAAATATGATGAAGAATTGATTAATTTTATAGTATATTGGGATGCAAATGATGAAAATATACTTGGTAATCACTAAGGAAAAACATGTGTATGACTTACAAACAAATATTCTGACATTATTCCAAAACTAAATGCATTGATCCTCTTATCTTTTTTATCACACACACACACACACACACACACACACACATATATATATATATATTAGACCACACATATATCTAAACTAGTTGAATGCATCATGTGATATTTATCAGAAATCAACTACATAGATTTTAGTTAGTATCATTGACCCACATTTCATGAGTAGTGGTTGACAAAAAACCATCTCTTATAAGCACAAATGGTCCACTTAGCACTCATTGCATCTAGGTGATGCTCACAGGGTTGAAGCATTGGGACTTCCTAAGTGGTCACACATCCAATACTACTTTGACTCAAGTGAAATTAACCATGGAGTTTCTCCAAGATCAAGCCCACGTAACTTGCTACCCCATTTTCTAAACCTTGAGCAAGTGTTGTGGCTTATGAGCCATTCATCATAGAACTCCTTAACTCATTCATTATCAAGTAGCTTGTATTTTTGGTAATATGTCAAATTATGTTATGTTTTATCAAGATTCAACTATCTGATTTTTCAGTCAATTAAAATGTCCAATAAGATTAACTCAAAAACTATACAATTGAAACTTGGTAAAGCATCACATAATTTAGCACACTACAATTAACACTACCTACTTAATAATTGAATCTATTTAATTTATTAACATCTAAATATCAATATAAAATTATTTTATTTCCTTACAATAAAATATTCACTTTAAACTGCATAAACTTCAATTTTAATCCTTCTCCTAAAATAGAGAATTCAAATTAAACTAGAGATAATTCAAACTATAATTATCTTTTGTGACATACACACAACTCCATCTATAATTCTTTACATTTTCAAAACATGTCTAACCATCAATAGTGCCAACACATGGAACCACATTTGTGTTGTGGTCTTAGTGGTAATACCTAGCTAAATGTTTAGTGTATAAACCATCACAATTTTGTATAAACAAAACTTTAGAACCAGGGCAATCATATTTAAGTAAAAATAGGACTTATATAAAGTTTTATTTCATTAAGAAAATTAAACTTTATTAACTGCCAATACAGCTTCTTTTTGTTTTGACTTTTTCAATCCAAAACAGAAAGAAATTCCAGGTACTGAACATGCATCTCCAATAATAGAGAGAAATTCAGGTAGTGAACGAGTGGCGACGGATGTTGATGGGCAGACCATTAGCAGGGGCAGGCATTGGATCAACAGTCACCTTTTCATTTACATTTATTAAATCCCATTCAACATTTTTAACAATATTGTGGACAAATACAAGAATTACCATTCGTGCAAATTCATTGCCTGGACACATTCGTGGCCCGCCTCCAAATGGCACAAATGTGTAAGGAGCTGGCCCGTCCCCAGCAAACCTTGATGGATCAAATTTTTCTGGATCTTCAAAATATTTTGCATTTTTATGAGTTGAATTTGTTGTCCAAAATAACTGCAACACAGACACATAACCAGAATCTAAGAAATTGAAGCCACTAATAATAAACTTTAGAAGTAGAAAACCGCTTATTACTGACAACAAAGACATGCAAATTGTGATAATTATATATTGATAATAAGATGGAAATTGCCAACAGTTCAAGTTTTTTCTACTGTTAATATGGTGAGAGTCGAGATCAGGAGTTGCTGCTATCGAGGAGGAGAGCTCAGATAAAAATCATGGTGAGAATTGGGTTATCCTGTGTACCAATTTCAGATATTCAAAACTACTCAATTAACTGCCCACCACTTTTTCCAAAAAAGAAAAGTGGAATAGTGTTACCCAAAATTTTGAACTTGAAAATTTTCAAAATTTTCCTCTTCATGCAGTGTCTCCTACCACCAAGTTTGCCCTGTGTACATAAGACATCAATTTTCATTGCAACATTTGAGTCCTCTTTTTCCTGCAATAATCAAATGTCATTGTCATCCATTGTCTTCTTCAATGTTATAACTTTATATGGGGATGGCCAGTAAAGAGAGGTCCTGCAGGTTTTAAAAGTTCTTATGTATGTCTTCAAACATTGCAAGCCTGCATTCTCTTACTGGCTATTTACATTTCCTAAATGCTCAACTTTTCTTTTGAGGTGGATGAAAGATATTGAAGGAAGGAACAGGCCTTTGACAGATGAAGAGCTAAATGCTATGATTCTTCTTCTATGGAGTAAAAGTTCATGCGGTCTTCTTGAAGGCAATTGGGATTGTCACACCTTTAAGGGACGCTATGTATGTAAGTTGCTACATGAAATAAGTGACGGGTATCTCGATCCGTGAATTCTTTTCTCTTGATGAGGACATGAAGAAGATTGTTCTGAAAGTTGTTGAATAGGTGCAAAAGAAGAAAGATAACATCAAGGGCTCTTAGTCTTATTAATCTATACCCTTATCTTCTCAATCTCAATTCAGTTGTTTATCAGGCCTTTACAATATCGTTGACAGAGGATTGCTTATGTCTTATGTGCTTACACATGGCAGTGATTGCTCACCCTTGAGTACCAAATTTGATATGCATAGTGATCTTGGTATTATAAGTAATTATTGACATCTTCTATGGGAGGTGATAGCTACTGTACCCGATGGTATTGTTTGCCTCTTTGTCAATTATTCATGCATGGACGGACTAATTAGCAGCTGGAAATGGGCATTTGGAGGATATTGTGCAGCATAAGCTCGTTTTAATCGAAACACGAGATCTTTTATAAACAATGTTGCTTGTTCTGGCCTGTGGAAATGCGAGAGGGAAGCGCATATGCGCGGTTTGTGTAAGATAAAGTTGTGAATCACGCGGTTTGAATCTTGTAAGATGAAGGCGTCTTCTTCCAAGAGCATTGTCACTTAGTCTACAAATGGTTTGATTTTCTCTGCTGATAAATTTGTGTCTTCAAGGAGTTCGGTTTCCTTCATTCATAAGAGCGTATAAGCACAATATGCTGGTCGCGGCTGGTAGAAGAACAGGTGAAGGTGAAATGTTTGACAAAATGACTAAAAGGAGATGAGACATTAAATGCCAGGAATTAGGTTTGGTGTCCCGTTAAGTTGCTTCCAAATATGAAGAGGTCGGGCCTCTTATGGTCGAAGATGTACTGACTCATATACATATTATCAAACGCTTGCGGCGGCCAATAGAGCAGACCATTCTAAAATAGTGGATCAAATTAAACTACGAACAGTATGGAAGCCACGGTCAGTTTTGAAATGTTTACATGATGAAAACTCCAGTACTGAAGGAAAGAAGAATACGAGAGTTGTTTGAGGTAAATACAGTTGGCAGCTAAAAAGTTGAATTCAACTTTGCCAATGCACTCTCACCTTGCACAGATTTATGCGATGGATAGATCTTGCGAGCTCTTCGAAGAGAATACAGTAGCCTGTAGGTCTTGGTGAAAAGGTTTTAAAGTTTCCAGAATTGTCATTGCCAAATGTAACGCCAAATATGCAAAGCTGGCAGTGATAAAACCAAATCCCCGATCTTTGCTATCGCAAAATGTGTAAGCATGGACAACGCACGTGATGATTGATAGGCTCTTCACAATATGGAGTTGTTGAAAAGGCGTGCAAGCTGTTGCAATGAACGCGGGATATGTTCAAAATTGATTCGTTGAGAAGGTTTTAGAAACTTGCGAATAGATGCCACTATAACTTTAATATTAGCCTATTTAAAAATATCTGAGGAGAAAGCTTCGCAGGTGTTGGAAGATAAGAGCTTATTATCAGATGTCATATAGTCTAGTTGCAACTTGCAAGATATGTTCAAAATGGATCTGCTGAAAAGGCATTAGAAACTTTCATGCGGATGCAATTGACATTTGTAAAGCCAATTCCACGTCCTTTGTCGTCGTCCTCCTGCCCACGCCAAGTGCAACGTCAACTTCCGCAGCCTGGTGCCATCAACGATTGTAAAGCCATATTCCCACAGGTTCGCAGTATCTTCTTTTACCGGCTTAAAATAGAAATTGAAATAAAGATGGCGAATTCTGTCAGATATTTTAGTTGGCAGCAGTCTGTTTAGTGTGCATTGAATGTGAAAGCACGACAAGAATTTATGTTCAACATTTAGTTATATTTTATTTACATTTGGAATAATCATTTACAATATATAGTATATAGGGTGTTCAACTACTGGTTCGTATATTCACAAGTACTAGCTCCTATACCCACAAGTATTATAACAACAATTGGACCCCATTCAACTACTGGCTTCTCACCAAATTTGTCTGGGGCATTATCTCTGCCTCATCCCTTATGGTGTCAAGGACTTTACACTCTGTAAGATTTATTCAGAACTTTTCAACTTCACCAGACCAAGGATCTTTGACACTCTCAATATTTAACTTTTAACTTATTCACAAATCCGGATGTGTTTGCTTTTCAGTTTTTTCTGTGTTGAGCTTTGATGTACTATCAGTCTTTTGGCTGATTCAATAACAAATTTGGGAAGGAATAAAATACAAGAATTTTTTTTTTTATTTATTAAAAACAAAAACAGTGATTCTTGTTTACATGATGTTCAGTATCCCAATGGCTGATTTCGGAAACAAAAATCACTCAATTTCAAAAAACTCTTACAATCGAGTGGACTGTAAAAACTTTATATACATTGTGATTACTGAACTAGTTGAAGGTGCATACCTTCCATCCTCTGGGGATGGTGAAACCAGCATAGGAGATTTCTACAATAGCCTTGCGCCAGGAGCCTCCTACTGGAGGATAAAGTCTGAGCGTCTCTTGAGCAGCTCTCCATGTATACTTCATCTTTTGAAGGTCATCCCACTGCAGCACAGCCACCTGCCTTGCCTCCTTTTCCCCCGTTATCTCCATTTGCTCTGCACTCTTTTCCTAAATCAATAATCCTATCTAGACAAGTTACAATAAAGGGATGCAGAGGTGTTTTCTCTATACCTTGAAGAACCTTTTGGTAGCAGTCCGGATTCAGAGCCAGACACCTTAAGAGCAACGTTACAGTGACAACGCTGGTGTCATGCCCAGCCATAAGAAGCAGCATGATGTTATCTTTAATGTCATCGTCTCTCAACGCATTCCCACTCTCATCGGCGTTGCAAAGCAGGATGGAAAGCAGATCCTGCTGTGGTGAAGCGGAACCGCAAGCCAAATCCGCTCTTCTCTTGTCAATCACTGCCTGCAGAATTCCGCGGATATGATTACTCCCAACTCTGGCTTTCCGGTACAGAGTCCCCGGAAAATCCAGAGGAATCTGCATCATTCCGTTTAACAAGTCAATAAAATCGAGATACAAATCAGATTGTTGAGGCCCTTCATCCATGCTGAGAAACAGACTACAAGCCACAGCAAACAAGCAACGCTTGGAGAGAGGAAATGCCTTGATTTGGCTTTCCTCAAGCCAGAAACGTTTAACGTGGTCACTGATAATGGAATCCACTCTGCCCACGAATGTTTGCAGAGCTTCTGGCTTTAAGAAAGTAAGAAGCAGCTTCCTCAGCTCTTTTGCTTCGTCCCCAGCTTTACTGAGTAAAGAATTTCCAAACAACCTGGTAAGCGAAGACGGCCAAGTGCTTTGGACGAGCTTGTTTTCGTTGGAGAAGAGAAAGCGGTTTCCAACAGGACTGTAGAAGGTAGCTGTAGGAGATCCGAGAAAGTGGGTCTTAAAGATATCTCCTCCATACAGCTTAATTCTCTTCTCATGAAATTCTTGAAGTGCGTTAGCCCTTTGGGCGGCTAGAAATTGTAGAGTCTCGCCCAGTAGCGGCCAGCCAAAGGTGCCCGGGGGAAGATTAGGGGTCGATGTGCTTGAAGAGGGGTTTCTGAGAAGGATCAGCAGAAAGAGCACAAATCCTATTGCTATAGCTACCGCGATCATATCCATTCTTGTCTGTTCTCAGACAGAAATTAATTATGTAACAATTTTTCACATCCTTATATCAAAGATAGTGGCGCCCTGGAGGAACCTCTGACATTTTATTTTAATTTTGACACGTAGCTCGAAAAACAGATCATAATTACAGTCTGACAACACATCCTACCAAGTTTCACACAACTTACGATTCTGTTGACACTATTACCGTAAACCTGAAGCATCCTCTGCGCAATGCTAAAAATTTATATGCCAGGTAGCTTGGAAGGTTGGCGGATTTGTTAAAAAAAAAACATTGATTGGCTGTTCAGTTTACTATTACTTGCTTAGACAGATACCCTATGTTTCATATACATTTGATGTGGATTTTTTTTTATGACAATTTATTCAAACCAAAATAAAAGAAGTATAAAGTAAGGTCATTACACAACCCTATCAATCTCTACAAAGTGGTCCAATTTTTGAAACAAATCTTGGAGTAATTGACCCCTATCCACAATGTTCCAATTTTGCATTTAATCAGAGGTCCATTTGGCCAAACAAACCACTACTCCAATCCGTTCTCTAGGAATGTGACAGAAAGTAACAGATTCCAAAGAAGCACACAGATTAAGAATCTGTTTAATAATCAAAGCTAAATGCCAACTGGCATCTTCTAATTGCTGCCTATTCAATAAAGTCACCACCACCCGAGAATCATATTCACAAATGATCCTTCTCCACCCAAGATCGCATCCGCACTCCACTGCATATAAACTTGCAAGAGCCTCCATCAAATTGTTAGTATGCAGACCCTTATAAACATAAAAGATAAACTGAACAGTCCCAGAACTATCTCGCCCAACTCCACCAATACCAGCATGACCAAGATTTCTCTGAGAAGAACCATCGATGTTGATTTTCAGCACTCCTTGTGGAGGAGGACACCAATGCCCCTCCCTATCTATCTTCTGAAGATGATGTCTACATCTATTTCTCATGACTTGACCAGCACCCTTCGAAGCACCACTCTGAAGAGGAAGATTGAGACAATTGCAACAAACAACATCTCCTAGATCCACACCCTCAGCCAAGTCACACTTTCCTGAAACAGTTTCTCCCAAAGAATGAAGAATTTTCCACCACAAGTGTTGGACAACCAACTTCACATGTTGAAAATTCCTGTGATTCATTTCCAACCAAATATTCCAGATAATAAAGGCCGGTCCAAGAGTCCAAGTAACTTGAAGAAAAGAAGTCTTAACTAGGGCCTTGCCCCAATGAGCAAAAAATTCTATCAAAGAGGAGACATGCTAGCAAGCCTAGTTCCAAACACCCCACCATAAGTGCCATATTTCCCTAGAGAAGGAACATTGGAATAAGAGATGAGAAACACTCTCCTCACTATTACAACACAAAACACACATCGAGGGACCTTGAATGTGGATTTTTTTTAAATTGGGTACAAGAGTTTACTTTCTTATTGTGTATATCTGCACATGAAATGCTTCAATCAATATCAATTATATTCAAAATTTGATGTTGTTGTGGTTGTTTGACTGTGCTTCCTCATCTTGGACAACACATTTGATGTTGTTATTGTAATCTTTTATTCATTTTTATTCAACATTAAAAAAAATCAAATGAATATCACTCATACTATAAAACAAACTAATTGTAAAAGTCACTATTAGAATCAAATTAAATATAATTCAAATTATTGTAAAAAATAATATTAAAATTAAATCAAATATAAGTTATTATTGTAAAGGTTAATATTAAGATCAAATCAAATCATAATTATGCATACCCAAAATAAAATGAAATGAAATGTGCCTACAAGTCAACAAATATTTATTACGAACTATGATAGGTTTATCATAGTAAGGTGTAGAAAAGACATATATTGTACAAAATCTTATTGATAATAGTAGAAAATCATATGTAAATATTCACATTGATTTTCTTTATCTTTTTGTTCATACGAATCACCAACATCATCCTCACACATAGTATGCAATTTGTGTTCATTAAATTGTGCAATAGTGAGAATTTGATATAGGCATAATTTCCAAAACTGATGTACTATATGATAATGCCTTGTTATTTCTAGCTGTGATTTCTTGTGTGTTCTCAGGAAGAGGCTTGAAAGAAAATAATTGTTAGAAATATGAAGTTTAGATGTATAACCCAAGAACTAAAAATAATTGTTAGAAATATGATGTTCAGATGTATAACCCAAGAATGTTTTAAGGGAAATTTTAAGCTATGAAAATTGTGAATGAATAAACAAAAATAGACCAGAGATTTTGAACGATGTGCAAACCTCAAGATGACATAATTGCATTATGAGATCATAAAGAGAAGTTGTTGAAAAAATATCACCAAATATAAGGCCCAGCCGTAAATAGTCAGTGCATTGTAAACAAATGGCTATACGGCTAGGTTGACAACTCCTAGAGTTGACTGCATCCAATGACCAAACATGTTTGACTCCTTTCGACCTATCTAGTCGTAGCACACGTCGATGGCATTTGAACTCTTTTTGATCCGCCGTACTACACATTGACCAACCGGTCGCCTACATTGCACTGGCTGGTTAAGATATTCCATGAAGCTAGGTAGTGTGTTTATATAGACTAGGGAGAGAGTGGAGATGGCAAAACCAACCAATAGGGAGAGATCACCAAATGGTCTAAACAAAGTAAATGTAACTCCTTTGTAGGATTATGACACCTTAAACTACCCACTCACCTATTTAAACTCAATTTATTAACCTAAGGAAGCTTAATAAAAGTGTAAGAAAAACCTTAGGAAAAGGAAATAAAAACTTACACTAACACCCCCCTTAACTATAGCTTAGATGGATGAGAAAATGGGTCTTGGAAAATGAACCCAAATGACGTACCCATATACAAATATTCCCCCCAAAGAGAAGAACATCCCCAACAAAAGGAATAGAAGCCCCTGCTAAATAGAGAGATAAAAGAGAAGGACTAAGAACCTCAATGTGGATACTTATTGCACCCCCAACAGAGATTGCAAATGAAGGAACTTGCTCTCAGTGAAGGGTTTGGTGAAGATGTCTACGATTTTCTCTAATGTAGCATAGTACTAAAGATCAATGATATACTCATGAATCAAATCTTGAATGTAGTGCATATGAATGTCAATGTGTTTGGTCCAGTGGTGATGGGCTGGATTTCAAGAGATTTGTATCACACTTTGATTATAAAAAAAATGACTATAAGCTTTCAAAAGGGAATTCCAAACTTAGTGATAATGTTCTAAAGCTGGATGGCCTCAATAGGAGAATTAACTACTCCTCGATACTCACCTCTGTAGATGAAAGATAAATTATGAGAAGAAATACCCTGAAGTAGACTTATGATCTAGAGAATTGGTTGCCCAATTTCAATCTGTGTGTTATACCAAGTCGATATCTTTGCCCATTGCATAGTGAATCTCATAATTGTGAATGCCTTCCACATAGTGGAGAATCTACTTAGCTACTTTCTAGTGTAGCTCATGTGGCTCTTGCATGAATATGGAGACCAAGAACATTGCATAAATGAAATATGAGGCTCCTAAATAATTGTAAATACAAAGTAGCATCCATTAATGGCGAATAACATTGAGCCTCAAGTTTGAGCCGTAACAAAAATGGAGTCAGTACAGACTTACAGTTAGCCATGAAAAATCTAGGGAGCATATCAAGAGTGTACTTAGGATATCAAATGAAGATACCTAAAGAAGAATGAGTGATCTCAATCCCCAAGAAGCAGTACAGAAGGCCCAAGTCTGACATCAATAATTCACTGGTGAAGGGCAATTTTTATATCCTTAATGGTAGATGAGTGATTCCCTTCGATCAACAAGTTATCAACATAGAGAACCAAAAATGTGAGGGTATCATCCTATTGTAGATGTATATGTTTGGATAAAAATGGCATCAAGTTAACCCAATTGATAGAAGGAAGGATTCAATCTTGCCGTATAAAGCCCAAGAAGCATGTTTGAGGCCATAGAGAGACTTTTGAGGATGAAAAACAAGTGAAGGATCCTATATGAACCCTCATGGCTAATTCATATCTATCTCCTCCAGAAGGTCACCATGAGAAAAATCACTCTTCACATCCATTTGATGAACTCCCAATGACAGGATGTAGTAATAGCAAGGATAAGTCAGATGGAATTAATTCTGGTAATTAGTGTGAAATTCTAAGAGCAATCAATCCCATGAACCTAGGAGAATCCTTTGGCAACTAGATGAGCCTTATGGTTATCAAAAAACCCATCTGCAACAAATTTTATTTGATAGATCCACTTGCATTGAGAAATTTTCCTTCCCCTAGGTAAGGGGGCTAAATCCCAAGTATGGTTCCTTTCTAGGGAACTAGACTCAAGTCCTCGATTGCAACATCCCACTCAAGTACACTAGAAGATTCCTAAAAGGATCATGGATTAGAAGCAATGAAGAGATGTAGATATTGTTGAAACTATGACCTTTCTCTTTTCATATCTAAAGGATCACCAACCTAATCACCTACTAACTCTAATATCTAATGAGCCTAAAGAGTCCCAATGGCTGGAGATTTAAGAGAATCTAGAGGAGGGTCATCAACCTTTGAATGATGACTAGGAGAGGAGGAAGATGTATCCTCATCATCATCATCATCAGAAATGGAACAAGAAGACTCCCCATCAAGACTAGGAGGATTAATATCCTCTAAAGAATTATCATCATTTGCATTGTTTCTGATGTGATAGTCAATGGAGAAGTTATAGGAGAAGAACTGGAAGTATCCTCTTCGAAATGAACACTCCTCTTGATGAACAACTTAAGAGTGGTGGGGTGGAAAAGCTTATATCCTTTGACACCATTTGGTACCCAATAAATATGTAAGGCTTGCTCTGTGGATCCATAGGCTTGCATTTCTCTACTAGAATGTGGGCCCATACAAGAGAACCAAAAACTTAAAATTATTTAACTACACGGGTTTCCACCTAGTCCAAGATTGAAAAGGAGTTTACCCTTCATAGGTTATAGCTCAATGAGGAACATGATTCTTGATATAACATAGTTAATGGCATTCACCCAATATTGAGGTGCTAATGACTTCGACTAAATCATATGATTCACCATCTCTTTCAAGGACTTGTTCTTGCATTTTGCGACAACATTTTACAGAGGACTGTAGGGAACTATTTGCTAGAGGTCAATGCCTTTAGAAGCACAAAACTAGTCAAATCAATGGTTAACATATTTCCCTTATTGTCTATGCATAGAATCTTGATGGCCTTCCCTAATTGTTTCTTTCCAAAATCTTTGAAGTCCTAAGAAGATTCAAAGACCTTTGACTTTTGTTTGAGAAAATAAAGCCATGTGTATCTAGAAAGATCATCAATTAAAGTAAACTCATATCTAACCCTCTTAAAAGATGGATGTGAAAATGACCCTACCAATTCACTATGTACTAATTCCAAAATTTGTGTGGCTCTTTGTTCCTTGCCTTTATCTTATTTTTCCTCATGATGTTTACCAAGAATGCACCCCTAACAAAAATCTTTCAGAAAATGGAATAGAAATAAACCTTCAAACCATGTCATGCTAACTGAGCTGCTCCAAGTAGTTGTATTTCAACTGGCCAAATGGTTGATGCCAAAAATGACTCAGTTCATTTGAGTAAGTGAGCAATGCAAGTGATTGAGAATCAAGAACAAAATGAGAAAAGTGATATAGTTTGGATTGATGATCATCTTTCCCCATGATAATTGTAGACCCACTGTCAAACTCATTGATTAACAATGTTTGGTGTGTACTCAACCTACTTTCTAGAGCTAGTGTGAGTGAGATGGTAAACATACAAGAGATTAGTTGAAAAGGATGGAATGTAGAGAATGTATTTAAATGTTCCTTCACTCACATCAACAAACTCTTTCCCATGTACTTCAATAGGAGTGTCATCACCCATTAATATAGCTAGCATAGTACATGGCTCTAAGGAAACAAAACCATCATGTGATAAAGCCATGTGATACGATGCACCCAAGTCAATTATTCAGGTATCAGGTTGTGAAGAAACAACAACTGGGGCCTTACCCTTTTCTTTCCCTTTACTATTATTTGTGTTATTAGAAGACACCTAAGATGTATCATGTTTGACTTAGAAGTCAAGCACCTTGATGTTGTTGGTTTTAAGATGTGAAAGGTGATCACTCCACTTCTTTAAACATATGTTCATCGTGACTAGGTTTCTTATAATTGGTACATTTTTCCTTCTGCCTCTTAATCTTGTCACCTTTGGAAGAAGAGGACTTATTAGCTACATTAGAGAAAGTCAATTTCTAACCTTATTTCTTCTCTCCTTGGTTCTTCTATTTATTTATTTTTTCTGTCTAGACCGTTTTTAAACTTTAGTGCCCTAATTTTTAGTCCAGACACAATATTTAGAGGGATTAATTATTCCCATGTGAATCGATTTGTCTATGTCCTTAGTGAGTTCAACACCAAAATCATCAAGAGAAAACATTTTGTAGGTAGAACCTAGGGAAAATTTAGTAGCAGGAGATGTAGAAACAAAAGCTAAATAGTAAGATCAATTGTGTGTCTTTATTTTCAATTCCACACCACTTTAACTATAATCTAATGTCTTTTATCTTTGTTAATAAGTCTTGAATTCTATCAAAATTACATGGATTTAACCCTATGAGTTCATTCTCTAGTTGATGACCCCTTAATTCATTATACTTACCAAAGACCTTCCAATATTCTCCATACCTCATTTGGAGTTGTAGTAGATTCAATATGAAAAAGTAAGTCAGGAGATATAGGTACACATAGAGTATCATATGCTTCATCACATTTGTGAAACGATTTTGGCTTTTCTGCAAGTAAAGTTGGTTATGTCTCAACCCCATTGTTACCCAATGCAACCCTTGCTTCTTGAGATAGATAGTTGTTTGACTTCTAATCAAAACAGTTGTAGGGTGTAAGTACTAGAATTGTTTTATTGATCCATTTTAGTGCAAAAAAATTAATTGTAGTAGTTCTGTGTGCATAAAAGAAACTGTAGAAAGAAGGTACACAAGAAACACCCCCCTTTCACTAGTCTCATAGGTAACCCCCCAGAAATTTCAAGTTTGGAACTTTATTATTTGGTGCATTTATAATTCTGTTTCGAGATTACAATAGTTGTAGGGCCCAAAAAGGGCAAAATTTTTACTTTTGATCCAAAGTGGACCATTAAAAAATATAAGAAAAATAACTATATGGCTATGTAGTGATATCCAATAGATATCTAATGCCTATTTGTTTGTTAAAAATAAAGATCCAGGGTCCAAGATATGGTCTATCAATTAAAAAAAACCAACTTCAACCTATAATATATAAAGAAAATTGACAAAACATCTTATAAAAATGATTGTGGGTAAAAAGTACACTTTACTAGATTTCCAATGTCTATTTATTTGCAAACATTTAACTCCATGGGCCAAAGTTCTGTAAAACTAAGATATATCCCCCTTTAGCACAATAGAGGGTTATAAAAAGGCCCTTATTCCCCTATAGGGGTGACTCCCCAATGGCTATTGGGTGGCACTACTAGTTGAGTGGAGGGAGGGTGGCTAGCAATCTTTGGTCATGTGGTGGTTTACTTAGCCATGGTATTCTACAACTAGCCACTAGCAGCTTTTCTATGGGTTGAGGGCTAAGGATCTCGTAGGCTCTACAGGAGGGTTGAAGCCCTATTAAATTCAAAGCACTTAAAGCATTGTATGTGGCACTAAGTTCTTGCAGTGCTCAAAGTGTAAGGTGTAGTGACCGCTTTGCCTCACAGGCTGGCTAGTTCTGTTATTTATTTATTTTTATTTTTAAAAAAAATTCAACATATGATTATGTAGGGAGTTGTATGACCTCTTGTGAAAAACAAATTTGCTTCAAAAACACCTTGCACCCAAATTTGACAAACTATATATGAAAATGGGGAGTTTTGGGCATTCTAGACATAATGGTGAGGTCCTTCTGGCCTGATATTGTCCCAAATTCAAGTTGTTTGCTAGATCCAAGCTTCAAATCACAATTTGCAAGATTGTCGTTCAATCTCCAAAACTAGTGAAATGAAATCCTATCTTGACTTTCTCAAGCCTCTCAGACACATTGGAATAGCTAAAAATGTTTTTAGTATAATCAAAATAGCTACAATCACCCAAATATCACATAACACATATGCAAAATAGAGAGGTTATCATATCTTCATAAATCCTTTCTGATTCTCTAGATTGTTGGCAAATGCAAGAGAAGAGCATATGAGATTTTACAAGATCACATAAAAAGAAAATTCAAATCTCTCAATCAAGGACTTTAGAACTCAAATCTCTCAAAATAAAATTTTTGATACCATGTTAAAAATCTGAAACATATGTATAACCCAAGATCTTTTTAAGAGATATTTTAAGTGATGAAAATTGTAAATGAATAAACAAAAACAAACCAAAGGTTCTGAGAGATATGCAAATATCAAGATGATAGAATTCCATTATGATCTCACAAAGAGAAGATGTTAGAAATAGATTACCAAATACAAGCTAGGTAGTGAGTTTATATAGACTAGGGAGAGGGTGGTGGAAAAACTAGCCAATAGGGAGAGACCACCAAATGGTCTAAACATAGTAAATGTAACTCCATTGTAGGATGGTGACACCTCAAACTACTCACAAACTAACTAAACTCACTTTATTAACCTAAACGATCTTAATAAAAGTGTAAGAAAAACCTAAGGAAAAAGAAATAAAAACCTACACTAACAAGAATAACAAAATAACTCTTACACTATATTGAAAAAATATTTAACATAATTACAAAGCTAAAAAATAAATTATGATTATAAATTTTTTTTATAGACAAAATAAACAATATTTTTACTCTATTATGGGTTGTAGCAATAATAGACTATTTTAAAAAAATAACTTTTAATGTACATTAACATGTAGAAGAATGCATAATCTCTAATTAGATCAATCTACATGCAAAGGTATAATTATTAAATAACATGCATGAAAAAATAGTTGGTGGAACAACGGTTGAAACATTCAAATAAATCAAAATAAAGTGATTGCAGCCTACAACATAGATTGCTCCCTACAAACTACTTGATTGCATGGGCTTTGTTGAACATGCACTCCTTCAAGGCTGATAACTCCTTGGATAGACTATGACATAAGAAGATATCATAAATTGGTTATTAATAAAAATTTCTATGAATGTGAGCTTTTATTGCATCTCCTTTAATTTGTTTACAATCTTTTGAAAAAATCTATTTTCTACATATCCCGCAATCACTGCATTTGAGGAGAACAAATCTCTTTGAAGCATTTTGTCAAATAGGTAATGTGCCTTGTCTAACATTCATTAGAATAGATATTTGAAATGTTAATAATAAATCAATAGCTCCCTGTCAACATTGAAAATCCCTCAGCCTAAGACATTGTGGAGAATAGTTGTAAATCATTCTCTCTTTAGGAAATTTTCAAATTTGGTTTTTCAACATATGCTGTACTTCTGTAGGATTTGTAATCATGATATCTCAAGCTTCACTGGGCCATTTGAGCTTTAAAGTATTCTTTTATATCTTTTTAAGCATGTTCTTTCCTTTTATCTTAAAATATTTTAGTAGGCTTATATAACCTTTCCATCAAAATTACTTTCTTCCTATAATTATTGTTCTTCTCTACATTTTTCATTTAATTATTTGAAAGATAGTTTTTTTACATAATCATTCTTAATGATAACTACTTTAAAACTAGCTTCTATAATAAAAGAGTATAATGTTTACTTGTGGATTTCCATATGGTACTAGAAATATAACTATTTATGGATTTTAGTTTTGTGCGACCAAGTATGCTACACATCAAATAGTTTAGAAAATGTTAATTAATTTATTTTCCTTACAACCATGCTTATGCACTGATTATCTTATAATGTTAATAGTTTTCTTTCCCTCCAAGTCAATGAAAAGTTAAACTTTTCTACAAGAATTCATTCTTTAGGGGTCTAACAACTAATTGTAGTGATTTAATATGTTTCATTTTTACCATGTCACTAAAAAATTCCACTTTGCTAGAAAAATTTCACTCTTTGAAGGTACTAAAGAACTAAAATTATTCTTATTTTAGTAAATCTTTCATGCACTATTGAACTGGTTAAGGTCATGCAAGGAAAAAATTAAACATTGTGATGAATGTGCTAGACTTTCTACTACATAAATCATCTGGAGCCAAATTTTCCATAAAAATGGGGTGTACTTTTTGATTGGTTATATCTTAGTTATTAGTTATATTTCTTCTAAGTCTACACAAATTGTAACCTTCTACAAGCCTTGCATTTTTTAAAGGAACTTGAAATTTAATTTCTTCTTGACATGGTTGCTATTATATATTTATTTATGACAAATTATGTATTTTTGGGGTCTGGTTCTTATTTGGATTAGGTTTCTTTTAATTTAAATATTGATGGTTGAGCACATTTTTTTGGGACTATAGGTTCCTTTTGTAATGATACATGTAGGAATTTAGCTCTAGATATCCAACTAAATGTTAATTAGCACACCTGTTTTGTTCCAAAAATATCTAGGCAATATTTTAATAGTTTTAGCATATAATGAATTTTGCAATTTAACAAGAAGTAAAAGCCATAGAAAATAGTGAAATAAGTTATCTAGAATACTTCAGTGAACTATTGATGTGGTTTTTGACACACCAAATTGCATATAAGTTATGGAATCTATAGGGTGGAACAACAAAGGTTCATCTACTTGGAAGGTGGCTAGCCTCAAGAGTCTTTCATATATTAATTGTGATGTTTACTAGAATATCTGAATTTAAGAGCACTTTGGGTAGCTCATTCAAAGGGCTACAATGAATATTAGGAATTACTCAAAAGAAAAGGAGACTCATGTTGTGAAATAAAACACTATTAGTGAGTACAAGCCTTCAATTTCTTTCAAAACCATACAAGAAAATGAACAATCATTTACATACATAACAAATTTTATTGCCATTTGCAATTTGAAATTTATCATGTTGCAATCCTACATTAACACCATGGATAAAAAAATAAAGAAGAGGGAGGGTTTAGAAAAATAAAGGTGAATCCAAACTTATCTTCTACCCTTCCTACACCATTCTATAAATGGATAAAAACAACTTAGTAACCAATCTTTTCTAGATTATTTATCTACAATCACAATGCGAGATGGTGTAAGCTCTAAAGGAAAATAGTTTGCAGACTATTGTTGAATTAATTTGTCACACAAATTTGTGTTCATTAAACCACACAAAACACCCCATGGTTAGCAAGGCATCATTGGTTTAAATACATGATGCTTTCATCAACAATCGGCGAATTAAATGCACAAAAATAATGGAAAGAAGATAAATTTAGATTTAGAAACTAAGAATGTAAAAATCATCAAAGTGTCAAAAAAAATTGTATCTTGTATTCATATTGAGTTTGTGAATATATACCAAAAATGAAACCAAAGAAAACAACCTATCTTAGAAATACCCCAAAAGTGGAGAGAACCCCAACAATAGAACCCTCCCAAGGGAACCAAAAATAAAAACATGCCTCCAAAAGAAGAACCCTTTACAATGAGCTTTACAATGTATGTATAGCTCACCCAAAGACTTGGGAATATGAAAATTTATTCCCTCCAAAAAGGCACAAGGGGACAAAATACATGAAATATCAAGAGTTGTTTCACTACCCCTTCATATTTCAAATATTACAATATTTAATGTATAAAATATAGCTCATTATGTATTTTATAATACTAATTAATTTGCCCCAGATAAAGCTTGTTTTTATTGATATGCCTAAAATTTATCAATTGTTCTCTTTACCAACTTTAAATCTAGATCATCGTAGTGGATGAATCTGACATACACTTGAATAAAGCTCTCCAAAATAGAATTTTGAACCTATTTATAATCAACTTCTTTATTCTTGAAATTCTCACAAGCGACCTACATTCTCATTAACTTGGTAGTGTAGAAAGAATCAAAATTCCCCTACTTGGAAATTCTCCTTTAAGAATTTCTTCAAATTATTCCTTCACATCCTGTACTAATTTTAAATTGTTCTACTCATCATAGAGACCACATTCTATCATGTTCATAAAATTGTTGATCTTTTGTATTGAACAGTTTATGAGATTGTATTAAGACAAAAACCTATTTTTAAAACCCTATAAAAGCCTATTACTAAAATCACAAGATTCTACCAAGGTCCTATGTATAAATGTATACCTATGACTCCTTCTTTAACCAAAATTTGTGGATTGATCTTTGCTATTTGTAAAAGATAAGAAAGCTTATCATTAATATCCTTCATTTCTTGGTTGATGCTCTCATCCATGGTTTTCATTACATCTTAACTTATTGTATATACCTTCTACATTCATCCACAATTATTTCAATCATTTTCTAGCCTAGTGCTAACAATTCACTAATCTAATTTAGGTTGTAGCTATGCCAATGCTTTTAACTTATTTGTAAGAGGCATCCTAGAACCTAAACCTATAGATACATAAGGGTTTGAAGATGTGGTTGTTCGATCAAAAGTACCAAACCAATTTCTCAATATGTTTAGTTAATTAGGCAATTTTATCTTCAAGCTCCTATTTGGTGACTTTGTGCTTCTCCAGTTTATTTATCATCCATTCTATTGATGTTCAATTTTACACTTGAATGTTGTGTTGTAGTCCAGGACAACATTGAGAGGGGGGGGGTGAATCAGTGTTTTATAAATTTTGAAAACTTTTAGCAAACTTTAACTTTCAAGACACAAAGAGAGAAAGATATCATTGATTTGTTATACATATGCACATAACTGAGAATGAAGGAAGAGAAAAAAACCTCATGAGCAAAGTATTAACATACACATATACAGATGAAAACAACATGAATCATGACACAAGTTTTTGCATGAATGGAAAACCCTCCTAGGGTAGAAAAACCACTCCAAAACTGCCTCACTGGCTTAACTGAAAAACATGCCTCACTAGCTACATATAGGTCTCACTGACTAGATAAGCCTTACTGGCTACAAAAAAGTCTCACTGACTACAAAAAAGTCTCATTGACTACAAAGACTCACTAGCATATAAAGCCTCACTGGCCATTAACCAAATAGATAAAAGAATGAATTCAATTCAAGGGGTTACCCTGATTCTCTTTTGCACAAAATTTATACCTCCTTTATCTATCACCTAATAAAATTTTCTTCAGTATAACCTTTCAATTTTGACAAGAAACCAATATTTGAATATATCTACAAAGAATTCTGCAATTATAATTCCTTCAAATCTTCTCACTTGTAAACCTTCTTTACTTGTCATACAATCTTCAACTTCTGACTTGATGCTCCAAACTCCAAACCCCCTTGAATTAGAAAAATATTATAAAATTGTCCTCCACCAAATCAATTCTTTAGATAGATAAATAACTAATATTTCAATGCCTTTCAATAAGACTTGTAGTCTTCATACTCAAGCATAAAACATTCATTCTTCACATTCATCCTTAACTCTCAAGCAGAAACACATTTAGTCTCAACTGTCTCTAAACCTTCATTCCTCTTTTACCTCTAGAGAAACAAAAACCTCTAAAAGTTTTGCTCTTGATGAATATAGTCTTCAATTCTTTTTTATATTTCAAACACAAAAACAATGAAATATCTACATCAAAACCTCCTGTCTCTGCAAACTTCACCATAAACTCTTGCCTTTTTAAAAAGAATTCAACACAAGAGATATCATGTTTTATAATAAAAAAAACTTTGAAGTCATGATATATCAATCTCTAAATATAGCATAAAACCTGTCTTCATATTAAAATAGAAATTTTCATCACTTTACTTCTCTACATGCATTCGGACATAGATAAAAGCCTAAAAGGTAGGCCTTTTTTAGCCTTTTAAACAGAGAGCCCGTCAATCTTAACTATGAAGCATAAATGTTGGAATTCAAATCAACTTTAAATATAAGTCATTGATTTCAAGCTTCGTGGGTTTCTATCATTTAAACATAGCCTTTGATCTTATTTTAGGTGCCCCACACATAATATGTAACCAATGATATCGATTAGGTTGGATAAAAAGGCTGGTTACCACAACAACTTAAAAGCCCTTTAGACAATAATTCTTAAGTGAATTACCTGCTATAACAAGTCACCATAAGATTAAGACATAAAGTGCACTTAACTCTTGACAGGCTAGGGTAAGAGATAAACCCTTAGGTTTTAGTCGACATTAGAAGATGACTTTAGAAATATAAAACCCTGATCATTTGACTTCTGACATCTACAATATGAACCTGCATCGACAGCTGAATTATGGAGAATGATGATCTTAAATTCCTCCTGATGAAACTCAGTTGTAGTGACATAACTTGATTGTATGCCTAAAGTATCCATGAAGCATCTTCTTGAAAAGAGAACAACATAACACTGCACTATCCATTTTGGAATTCTTGTACCTTCTCACTAACAAGAATAGATTACTTGCAAAAACAACATTTGACTTATGCATAATGAATTCATAGTATTCAAGAAAGGCAAAGACATTTATATGAACACACTGAAGTCCTGAGCCACCAAAAATGATCAAATCCAAACAAGGTAATGGGCAACATCAACATACGTCAATTCTGTGAAATATATGCACAATAATGTCAACTCTTGATATAATCAAGTATTATGAAGCCCTAACTCCTGAAGATGTGATCAGGTGATCAATCATCACATATATCATATGCCATATCATTATATCATCAGGAGATATAATATCAACTGTCAAGACCTTAAACTCCTCTGCACCATGAAGACCATTGTCTGCAAGTTTCAGTCTTATCATCACATATGTATCAAGTCCTTGAAAACTCTTTGTGAATTGTGCCCTTGAAAAACTTACCAACACCTTGTGTCAGCTTTGTGAAAGCAAGACAATATTCAATTGTTCTTGATTTCAAAGAGAAATCTAAAGCATGCACAACCTTGAGGCAACCTTTCTAATAACACATTACCAATCACATGTGTCTTAACATCACACAACTTGATCTCACATGATGCTCGTGAACCCTGCATAGCTTGAGGCACCTGCATTGCTTAAGACATGAAAACAAGAACCCACCACATGAAGAGGTCTATCATCAATGACCTATCATCAATGACAAGACACTGTACTGTCATCATAATTTGAGTTCCAACCATACCTTTTGACCACATTAGTTTGACATCGATGACAAGACAACAAAGATGCCAAACATAACATGTTGCACCAGCATGCAGACCTGTACCAACATGGGAAACCCCACAAATATGGGATGTGTCTTGCGAGATGACCTACAAGGTTTTAGAAGTCAACCCAATTGATATATTGTCATTGATGTCAAAGTTTGATGTCAGTCAACAAAAGTTGGCCAAAGAACTTTATGAGTTTTCCCTTAGTCAGAAAGAATCACCAAGTGAGAACTTTGTGAACTTTGCCTTAGTCAAAAAAAATGGCCAAGTGAGAACTCTTTGTATTTTGATTAGTCAGCAAAAATGGCCAATTGAGAATTCTTTATGTTTTTCCTTTAGTCGAAAAAATTGACCAATACAGGAAGTCTTTTTGAATAAAGACTTAGAGGAAAGTAAGACATATGTTATCAAAAAAATCTTCTATTTTTGAACTTGGTCTCAAGTTCAATTTTTCTTTGATTCACTGACAAAAGGGTAAGCATCCTAGGCAAGTGTCCTTTGTTGAGAACTTTTTGAAGAAAAGCCAAGTCTAGTGTTGTTGGAAAAATAATGTTATCAGTAAAGTTTTCCTTTTGAGAACTAGTTCTCAAGTTCTATTTTTTGCTGATTTACCAATAATGTAAAAGGAAGCTTCTCAAAACTTAAGTTTAGAAGGCAATCGGGAAAAGGTGATTTCTTAAACTAGGTTGAAAGTTTGACATTTCACCGATTCACCGAAAGGGCAACAAGTGGCACTCAAAATCAAAAGTTCATTGTTTGACTAGTTCACTGATAACAGAGAAAGAGTTGAAGAAAAAGACTTAGTCAGGAGAATGACTTACATGGGGAAGTTCATTTTTCTTGAACTAGTTTGGGAGTTTGGATATTCTCTAAGTAGGTGACTAGGCGATAAAGAGAGTGTTGAAAACAAAGATAGATTTCATAGTGTTGTGGTTTCACTAATAAAGGCAATAGAAACTCTCAAAAGTCAAAAGTTCATATTTTGACTAGATTTTTGATAAAGGCAATAAGGCAAAGTTTGAAGAAATGAACTTTTGCCAATATAAGGAAAAAGGCGACAGTTTGAAAATCATGGAAATCACTAATAAGCCTCACAAGTACCAAAGTTCATGAAAGATGTTTTTTGCTGATAAAAGGAAATGGACCAAGAGTACGAAGAAAGTGATTTCTTCCGATAACAAGGAAACATGTATCAAGGTGTAGTATAAGTGATTTTTGCTAATAGAATGGATAAAGCACTGAAAGGGAGAACTTTGAGTTTTGGAGAAATTACTGATAGAAAAAAAAAGTAAGTAGATATAAAAAGTTCAAAGGATGAGATTTTTTCCGATAAAGATAGACTCGGTAGACAATAGAGAAGGTCTAAAAAAGTGATCTTTGTCGATAGAGAAGAGATAGAGACAAAGTTCAAAAAAGACAAAAGTAGCCAATAAAGAGAATAAAGAAGATAAAGGGGAAAGTTTAGAAAGATTGAAAATCACTGATAAAGGGCTGAAAGCCAAATATTAAGAAATGACAAAGTTGATGATAGAAGAAGATAATGGCTATATAAGAGGCATGATCTCAGGATACAGAATCAGTGGAAATAAAAAAGCGAATGCATGGATACAGTACTAAAGATAACTGAAGTGTTAAAGATACAAAGATGTGTACTGTGGATGACTAAAGTGTTAAGGATACAAAGCTAGAGTGTTTTCATGCACACGACTGGAGTGTGAGCATACAGATGGGTGACTTAAAGTGTAGCTTTCTGAAATCAAAATTATAGAAAGACTATAGTGCCTACATTCAAATGTTGAGAATATGCAGAGTTAGTTACATATAAATATAAGCAACTAGATACATAATGATGTTACTATGTTATAGAGACAATTTGATGCAAGTGTGAGTAGAATTGAGGTGTAGAGAAAGTGTGGGTGAGTAGAGTGAGAGGAGAAGAGATTGAATCAAAAGGTGCAATTGAGGTTGATGAAGAACCAAATGGCCGCATACATGAATGTGCAAAAATTTGGTAAGGTTGGTTCCTGTTGTGGATTGAGTTGGTGCTTAGATCAAGGGATTGTAGTCTCCTTAGAGTTGGTGCTCTTAAATCAAGGATTTGGTGATTCCTTAGAGTTGGTGCTCTTAAATATTGTAATCAAATGTTTCATTTGTGAGGCTGGATTTGGATGGTAGATCCTAGTAGTATTTTCTTACCATGGTTTTTCCTATATTAGGTTTTCCATGTAAATCTGGTGTTCATGTATGCATGCTTTCTTATTGTTGATATTACTACATTAAAATTTAATTTGATTTGAATACTAGAAGGTTGAATTTTTAAGTTTTATTGACCAACTGATTCACCCCCTCTCTTAGTAGATTGATTGTGTTCTAACAGAACCTTCATAGGGTATTCAATAAATTTATTTCATTTTTTTAGGAAAAAGTGTAAAGAAAACTCAAAAATAAAATTTAACTAATATGGTGATATGCCAATTAAAAAAAATTTCCACTTGCATATGACTTATTATGCACAGGATTTAAAATCATGAGACAAGTTAACTGTATGCTAAAAAATATGACTCGATTCTATGGGGCATTCAAGTCATCTTTGATGAGCACATGGACTCTTCTCCTTGCCACGAGGTGAACCTCCAAGTCACTCTCGCTAGATCATGGAAGTAGCTAGTCAAGAGGAGGCGAGACACGGGGGTCACCTTGTTCACTTGAGAGCTAGACTTTGTCGAGAGTAATCAGTTGTTCCTAAGGCCTTTCTTGGATTTGATTCTAATATGGTGCTCTATGACCATTGTAGTTGAAATAACTATATGACTCGAAGGGTCACTAGTTATGGTTCTCCTATTCAGGTTCCAAAGATTCCAATGTTGAGTTGGCTTTCAATTGCTTTTTTTTATGTTTCTGTCACATTGGAGTCTTTCTTTGAATTGTTGTATAATGATGCATGGTTGGAGAAACCTTAGACTATGTTGTTGTTCATGGATCATCAATTGATCATGTTGTGGCCTTGGGTGTATCTCCTTAATATCTTCAAGGATTGCCCTCACCCACTCACCTCTAAGTCCAGGGCACATTTGTGAGCCCAAACCGAGAGAGAGTTGGTCAGAGTTGATCTCGATTTGAGTTAAGTTTGACTTAGGGTTTATGACCTAAGGTTTAACTTGCTTTTCTTTGTGTTGGGTTGACTAGTGTTGACCTTGTCATGAAATCAAGGGTTTCCTTGATTTTTCACCTTTATTTGACCTTGGTTGAGCTCATGATGAAATCAAGGGTTTGTGTACTTCATGTTATGTTTATGTTTATGTTGTTTTCTATTGTTGAATGTATGTAGCCTACATGTATGCAAGACAAATTTTTTTTGCTTTTTTGGATTTTTATGAAACGAAAGTGCTTTTCTAATCTAGAATTTGAAATATGTATGCAATATAAAATGGGTTTACCTAATGCAATTTGATCAATGGTTTTTTGGTTTTTATTGATATTTTTGATCTAATAACTCTAAGAAATGAAGTTTCTTTAAAAAAAAACTAAACTAATGATGCAAAATACTTAAAATAATCTAATCTAATGAAAGAATCCTATTTATTCTATCAAGGAAATTGCAACATTGAATTACTATTCCCAAGAGCAATTTTAATATTAGCTAATTACTATCACAATGAAAAAAGCACTAAAGAACTTAGAATGTGAGATGTGTGAGCCTTCACTACTCTCAGGAATCCTTATGTCAAAAACCTCTTCATCCTCTTGCAACAACAGGGATCTCCTCTTGGCAACAATAGGGAAGGGATGCAAAAAAGATTTAGAATGCTTTAAACATGAGCTCAATGTGAGCTAAAAGAGCACTATAGATTGCAAATGGACAATGTATTGACGCGTTGAGAAGATTTTAGCAAAGCTTAGATAAAACAACAATGAAACAAAAGGATCATAAGTATTGCATGAGCATATGGATGCTATGTGGAGAGCAAGAACCTACGAAGATTGGATGGTCAAATGAAATTGCCTCTCAAAAGGGGGAGCTTTAAAGCTATGCAAGAGTGAAAAGTATTGCAAAGAAAGCTTGGAAGCTTTGAAACACTAAAGAAAGAAAATAAGAGGCTCAAGATCCTATAAGAAGATTGAAAAAGCTTGTGAAGAAGGGAAGAGCATTCTCCAACATGGAAAATAATGAAGAGGGGAGGGGTATTTATAGATTGAAAAGGGGTAATGAAAGGTGGGAGAGATTGAAGAGTTAACTCCCTTGATTCAAGAGTTAACTCATTTGATTTGGGAGTGAAATGGGCTAATTAGGGAGTGAAGAAACCAATATAGCTTATCACTAAAGAAAAAATAGAGTTAGCAAGAGTGCATGAGTTGACAAATAGAGATAAAAAAGAGCTAATAATGCATGCTTGAAGGCTTTGAATAGTTAACTCTATGTTTAGGCCAAAAACTCATGCAAATTGGAAGAAAATGGGTAAAAATGGAGTTTTTCACATCCAAAACTTAATTTTTTCTATAGTTGAAAAGACAACATAGTCACCTAGGGGTTCTCCTTTTGCTAGTCTAGATCACCTAGGGGTTCGACCCATGGGCATCCACATAGAGGAGTGCACCTAGGTTGAAAAACATGATGGGAGATAGTTAGTTAGTTGAAGAGGATGTGAACTGCCTCCTGAAACTGGTCGAAAGGTGGTCAAAAACCAAATCTCCACTTGTAAATGTCAAATCTCATGAGGGAGATCCTAAAAAAATAGGGGGAGATTTGTCCTAGGTCAATAAAATTGAAAAATGAAAGTTGGTGATGGCTTGGTGTTAGAAATGAAAGCAACACTACTTCAATGGAAATTTGATTCGATATAAATTTTAGCAATCTTTAACTATGTGCTATTAACAATGGAGATTGTAACAAAACATAAAACCCATAGTACAGAAATATACCAAAAGCATATTGAAGCACATAACACAAGTGTTTAACATGGAGAAAACCCTTTTGGGTAAAAAACTCCACCAATAAAAGAGGTTAAGTTGTATTATCTTCACAAAAGAAGATTACAAATACATTCACTACCTCTATCCTCCAACCTTCACTCTGGGAGAACCTGGGTACTTGTAAACTGTTATATGACTCTCATCTAATATGCTATGGTTTATATAGAATTTACACAACCTCAAGACATTAAATAAATTCTTACAAGGCCATAACACTTGTCAAGAGTCAAAAATACAACCTTGGGTGTCCATGGCCAAGAATAGGTTCTTACGAGGTCACAAATACTGTCATACATGCATCCTACACTTGGGAAAATGTGCCCATGCAAGCTTGAATGCCTTGGGGCCAAAAATAGTGACTTACAACATCCTATGATGCATCATATGTTTTTATAAGTGTCATAGATTCTTATGACAACTTACAATTGTCATAGAATCTCTTACACCTTCTTACAGCATCTATGACGTCTGTCATAACACTAAAAATAGATTATTCTTCCACATGTGCACCCCACTTTGACCAATTACTATTTACCATAGTAAATGACATCCTATAACTATCGCCAGTAACTCCAGAACTTACCATACAGTAAATCCGTAATTACTGTGGACAGTAAATAATTTTTACTATTGCTGGTGAAACTTGTACATCCCTTATGGGTAATTACAAATAATAAATGGCATAATATAATAATGGGATTTACAAGGTTAATGGAACCTTATCCCAACTTTCTCCCACTTGACGTTATACATTGTAAATCAACCCATAGGAAATCAAATGAAAAATAATTATGCACTAGAAACAAGGCCCATGGCCTCTCTACACCACAAGAACTTCTCTGTGCTCATAGGCTTGGTCAATGAATCTGCAACATTCTCCTGAGTGTCTATCTTCTTCTGCAGGGCCTAGAGTAGAAGCCCCACACGTCATGTCAGGCATGACGAGACAGTGAGAATAGAGCAATTTGGTTCCAGACCTTATGAGCATCATGCAGATGAGCCTTACAGGGGGCGCAATGATAGAGGGGATCCCATTAGGGATATACTGAGATTGAACCCTCCTACATTCATTGGTACTACAGAGGGAGCCAAGGCAGAATACTGGCTTATCAATTTGGACAGGTGCTCCGCATTGCATCCTTACGCAAGCAACACGAAGGCCCGTGTGGCAAGCACTTGTTACAAAATGCTGCAGCTACATGGTGGCGCACTGAGGAGTGCAAGCGCTGCCTTTCCATAGATACACTCTCATGGGAGACTTTTATTGAGCGCTTCAACACGTAATTTCTATCTAACCACTACCGACAACGTCGTATAGACAAATTTCATAATCTACAGTAGAGGGGACTCTCGGTGGCTCAGTACGAGAGTAAATTTACAGAGTTATCTAGGTATGCAGAATATCTCCATGATGAGAAACTCCTGGTACACAAGTTTATCAGAGGTCTAAACCATAGTATATCAGGACCTATTCAGATGACAGATCTGCAGACACTGAGTGAGGCTGCCAAAAAGGCATACATTGTAGAAGAGATTTAGGGATGGGGGCAGAATTCCCACCCTTAGTTCTAGGATCGAGGACAGCAGCAGCAACATCAAAACTTCCGTAGATTGACACAACATTTCCATAAAGGAGCACATAGTTTAGCACCATTACCTCCTAGACCCCCGCAGCAACAGCAGCAACAGAAAGCTAAAACACAACAGAAATCATATGGGGGAAATAATAGAGGTTGGTAGTAGCAGGGCCTGCACAGAGATCAGAGATAGTAGGGACCATCTGTGGGACCTACGAGACCACAGCAGTCATTTACGGGTTCACAGGGGTCTACTATTAGGACCGGGTAGCAGCAGTCGAGTAGAACTCAGACTGTATAGGTACAGGTCAGAGGCCCTTGTTATAATTGTGGTGAATCAGGACACATAGCTAGAGAGTGCCCACTAGGTTATATAGCTGAAGGACAGCATCATGCAGGAGGATCTGAGCAAACAGTGGGTGACGTGGGTAAATCCCACCATATGTTTGCAGTGGTTGACAATCGCCAGGCTAATTTTCAGGCCTCAATCATTGAGACAATAGGTATGATAGCAGAATCTCCCATCTCTATCCTTTTTGACTCCGGAGCTACCGACTCCTTTATTTCTACATCGTTAGTGGAATGATGCAGGCTGGTGGCTTCTAGGCAGGACATTAGGTGGGAGGTCGAACTAGCCTCTGGGGCCAGTATGTTAGTTGATTCCGTTGTTTGAAAATGTGAAATTTCCTTGGGTTCATTCACTACAACATGGGATCTTAGAGTGATGCCTTTAGGAACCTATGGCATAGTCCTTGGCATGGACTAGCTTGCAGCTCATAGAGCCAAGCTGGATTGCTGACAGAAGACAATTATTTGCACAGATGATCAAGGCACTCCGGTAGAGTTAGTGGGCATCCAGAAGCCCACGGCTGCTCGAACAGTATCCGCTTAGCAACTTAAGCGTTGCATGCGGAAGGGGTGTCTATTGTTTGCTATCATAGTCAGTGATAGGTCGGAAGATGAACCTGAGATTACATTAGATGACCACCCTATCTTGAGGGAGTTTGCAGATGTTTTTCCACCAAAGTTACCTGGTATGCCCCCACGCAGAGAAGTAGATTTCTACATCAATCTAGTACTAGGGGTAGAACCAGTATCTCGAGCACCATATAGAATGACTACTCATGAGCTTACAGAGCTAAAATTATAGTTAGAAGAATTGCTAGAGAAGGGGTACATCCGACCCAGTGTATCTCCATGGGGTGCACCAGTTATCTTCGTTAAGAAGGATGGATCTCTTTGACTATGCATGGACTACAGGCAGTTGAACAAAGTGACGGTGAGAAACCGATATCCTCTCTTGAGAATTGATGATCTCTTCGACCAGATGCAAGGAGCTAGAGTGTTTTCAAAGATTGACCTAAAGTTTGGTTATCACCAATTAAGAATTATAGAGATAGATATTCATAAAATAGCTTTCTGAACCTGATATGGTCACTATGAGTTCACAGTGGTGCCCTTCGGATTGACGAACGCCCCTGCAGTGTTCATGAGTCTTATGAACGGGGTGTTCCATACTTACCTAGATAGGTTCGTGATCATATTTCTTGATGACATCTTGATCTATTCATAGACTAAGGAGGAACATGTAGATCATTTGCGTCAAGTAATGCAATGTTTACGTAGAATCAACTGTTTGGCAATTTGGTGAAATGTGCCTTCTTCAGGATGGAGGTGCAGTATTTGGGTCATATATTATCAGGTGATGGTATCTCTGTAGATCCATTGAAGATTAGGGCTATCTAGGACTGGCCAGCACCCACTAGTGTTACAGAAGTGAGGAGCTTTATGGGACTAGCCGGTTACTACCATAGGTTGTCAAAGGTTTCTCCAGAATAGCTCATCCTATCACTTCCCTTTAGTGAAAAGGGAAAGGATTCACATGGACTGAGCAGTGTGAGAAGGCCTTTGGAATCCTTAAGGAACATCTTACTAGCGCTCCCATACTAGCTATTCCTGATCCGGTAGAAGATTTTGTTGTCTGCACGGATGCATCTTTAGAGGGATTTGGTGCTGTGCTTATGCAGGGTGGTAAAGCGGTTGCTTATGAATCGTGAAAGCTTAAAACACATGAGTTGAATTACCCTATGCATGATCTTGAGATAGCAGCTTTTATTCATGCTCTTGTTCGATGGAGACACTTCCTCTTAGGCCGATGCTTTGAGCTTCATTCAGACCATCATAGGTTGCAGTATATCTTCAGTCAGCCAAATTTGAACGCTCGCCAGTGGCGTTGGATGGAGTTCTTATGTGAATATGACTTTGATGTCCACTACATCAAGGGAAAGGAGAATGTGGTCGCCGATGCATTGAGTCGAAGGCGCCATGAGATCCTGACTCTGACTTTGGAAGTGGATTTGAGAGAATGTATTCTACAGCATCTGCTTGAAGATGAGTGGTTTCTTGATGTGTAGTAGGAGATTTAGAATTAGAGGGTCCTGAAGGGAAAATATGAAGGATATTCCTTGGAGTCAGATGGATTACTTAGACTTAAGCAGCACATCTATGTACCCGTGCGGGTGATCTACGTGCAGTGATACTCTCGGAGGCTCATAGAGCACCCTATGCAGCTCATCTAGGAGTGAAGAAGATGCATGAGGACTTGAGACAGCTATACCATTGGGCTGGAATGAGACGTGATATTGCAGAATTTGTAGCTTGATGCCTTGAGTGTCAAAGGGTCAAGGCCGAGCATCAGCATCCAGCAGGACTCTTATAGCCACATGAGATACTTGAATGGAAATGGGACACCATCTCCATGGACTTCATTGTTGGTCTACCTATGTCATCACGACACCATGATGCCATCATGGTGATAGTTGACAAGTTGACCAAGGTGGCGCATTTCTCACCTATACACACAACGTACAATGCTCCATTGGTGGCGAGGATATTTCTTGATCAGATTGTCAGACTACATGGAGTACCTCACCGTATTATATCTGATAGAGACTCCATTTTCACATCTTCATTTTGGAGAGCTCTACATCAGGCGTTGGGCACACAGCTCAACTTTAATTCCGCTTATCATCCTGAGACCAATGGCCAGATAGGAAGAGTTAATCAGGTGTTAGAGGATATGTTGCGTATGTATGTTATGGATCATCAGTCTAAATGGGAAGAGTATCTGTATCTAGTTGAGTTTGCCTACAATAATGGGCATCACAGCTTGTTGGGTATGACTCCTTACCAGGCTTTATATGGTAGACCTTGCAGAACACCTTTGAGTTGGGATCAGTTAGAGGACCGAGTTGCCATTGGTCCCGAAATGATCTAGGATATGGAACAGCAGGTTACCTTGATCAGGCAAAGACTGCAGGAAGCTCAGGATAGGCAGAAAAAGTATGCAGATGCAAAGAGGACAGATCGAAGCTTCTCAGTAGGTGACAGAGTTTTCTTGAGAGTGTGACCGCATAAGAGTCCAATCCCTTATGAAAAAGGCTCTAAGCTCACACCTCAGTTTGTAGGACCTTTTGAGATCCTAGAGAGGATAGGACCTGTAGCCTACTATTTAGCCTTGCCACCTAGCCTGTCTTGTATCCATGATGTCTTTCATGTTTTAGTTTTACGACATTATATGTCTGATTTGTCTCACGTGTTGGATTCGAGTGCTCTTCAGGTAGAGGCAAACGGACAGCTAGCTTTGGAGCCCATACGCATATTGGCTTGTCAGACACTGGGCCTTCGAGGTCGAGAGCTGGACCAGGTTAGAGTCCAGTGGGATATGTATGATCAAGTCACTGCAACATGGGAAGATGCTACGAGGTTGAAGACACTTTATCCTCACCTCTTTGATGACTTCTAGGAGGAAGTACAATCTTAGGGGGAGAGGATGTGAGGCCTACTTTTTACACTACTATTCATGAGACTATTTGCAGTGATTTTTATTTATATGTTGAGAGACTTTTGTTTTGGAATCTTGCTTATTGAACCTAATTGATTTTAAGGAAATATTTGTGCAACATGATAATTTAGATATTGTTTTGAAGAAAATGATGAATGGATATGGAAACTCAATAAGATGCTATTGTTGAATGTTTAAGATGCATGTATTTAGTTTTGCTTCAGCTATGATATCTATGTGTGATATTGACTTTGAGTTTGAGTGTGTAGGTATTTCTAACAAAACCACTATTACAGGAGACCATTTCATACCTATGTTGTATCCCTTGTGAGCCAATCTAGTTCAATGAGGAACTAAGATCAACCTTGTGCTTGGAAAATGTTGTAATGTTGTAATGTGTTAATGTTGCATGAGGTCTTGGGAATAAGGGTTATCTTTTGATTTACTTTTATTATGATAAGTGTTGCAAGTAAGGATGTTTTTAATCTTGTTTAAATTGTAATTCTTTTAGACCCTTTATTTTGTGTTTTATTTGACTCTGGGAGTCCTAACTAGGTTTAAAACAACCCTAGGTTATACCCTATGGGTCTAGGGACCTTTTTGACTTGGATAACCCTAGGTTAACTTCCATATGGTCACTTCAACTTCAGGTGAAGTAAAGTGACGAATTTGGAAGCATGGGGGACATGGGATGAGTGGAATCCACACTCATGCCCACTTCCAAGTCATAGAGCCACTCTATGATTCCCTAATGATGGAGTGCTTGTCTCCATGTGCCTCATTTTGGTGTGGTTTCCTTTAATGAGGGTGTTGTGTCACCCACTCTTTCTTTTATTTTAAGTTACTTGTTTTATTTTATTCCTGTATGTGGGCTTTAATGGGGAACCATTGAGTGGGGGTACATTGTTTTAAGGCCACTCGGTTAATGGAGGAGTGGGGGGTTGAGTTGTTTATTCCCACTTGGGGAATTCGGAAAATAGAGGAATAAGTTTTAAAAGTAGGAGGAGAAGGAGAGTTAGGGGGTTGGATTATTGTGAGAAGAAGTGATTTTTGGAGAAGAAGGTGGAAAGAGGAGCTCTACATCAACTCTCATTCCATAATTGGGCTTTGGAAGGTTGTTGGAACAAATCTACTCTCTATGTGATTGTTGATTGAAATGTATGTTTGTCTCTAGTTTTGATGTATGAGTTTTGAATTAGTCTTCTTTGAGTTTTTCTGTTAGTTTTGGGGTTTTTTCTTGGGTGTACAAAGAGCTCCTTCCAATTGGAAGGAAATGCTCATCTTGTATAGGGAAGGGGAGGTGTGACTCTCCCCAGGTGTCATCTTGTTCTTGTTATTTTCCATGCCTTGTGAGCATGTTGGATTCATTTATAGCCTAGAGGGCTTATGGCCAGGTGTGCCTATTGGGATATCCTTGGTGATTGGGTTTATTGGAAGGCTTGAGGCATTGTGGAGAAGTGTATAATGAAGGCTTGAGGCCTTGTGGAGAAAGAAATACTTGTTGGCTTGAGGCCTTGTGTTACCTTGTGGTATAATATAAAAAATGACACCTGGGGGTTAGAGATGTCTACTTCCCTACCCTCCTGAACTCACCTAAGCTGGTTCAATGTAATGTGAGTAAGCCATGGGGTTTTATGTATTGATTGCTTGGTTATTGTACTCAATGTTGCGAAGTGTTGTCTTGTGTGTTCTACCCTAGTATGAAGATGGTCTCCCTAGCTCGGGGGTGACCCTCTTGTGGGTCAAAGGTAGGGAGGAGAGCTAGATGGTTCATGTTGTCTCCCTTGTATTCTTGCAGGTTAATGTTGAAGCAAATGTGAAAGTGAATGAAGATGTGTTACCTTGTTAAGGAATCTGTTTACCTTCCTATTGCATTAAGAGCTTGGTC